>CM034148.1:52049760-53504394 GCA_019776745.2 Taxus chinensis
GAAGCATTCACCATGGCACGAAAGTTAGAGATTTGCGCCATCGGAGAGAAGAGAATCCAATTATGCAGTAAAAATTTGGCATTCAAGTTGAATGATAGTTCTTCTTCTTTCAAACCACAAAATAATTATTCAAAAGCTAAGGGCACTACTAACACAGTGTTACTCAAAGCTGATCCATCTCATCCATCGAATCAGGCTACCCCCTCATCTAATCTCTCACCCATCAAGACTTTTCAATTCAAATGAGAACCAACGGAAATACACCCCAATTGGGGAGTCTTACTCTTCTGTCTTAGAAAAGCTTATCAAATCCGGAGCCAACACCCTTCCACCTATAAAACCACACACTTGTTTTGATCCTACTTACCCCATGCCTGACATGGTATAAATAACATGACTTCTGTAACTATCATCGAGTAAAGGGTCATAGTGACGGCAGTTGCATCACTTTCAAAAATATTGTCCAAGAGATCCTTGAGAAAGGTGATTTAACCGTGGAAAATCCTAACACACCTACCAACCAAAACCTACACATCTTCAAGAAACCATTTCCTAATCATTCCCCTTCATCTGATCCAACCAGTGAGGCCTTAACTCGTGATATCCATACCCATGAGTTCCACACTATTTTTAGTGATGCACCTGTTGCTTCCCAATTACCTCATATTTCAGCCATAGAGGAGATTCTATCCAAAAATCCTCCTTCCACATCGGAACCAACCTCCCCTGTTCCTTCACCCATAGAGGAAAACCTTTCACCTCTTTCCTCACCTATAGAGGAACCTTCCGCTAACATCGAGACCATTTCACCTTTGTCTTCTCCACCTCAGAGAGCCGATACACACAGTACTTCTTTAGTCCATAGAGGACACTTATTCACCTCCTCCACCCACATAGGAGCACCTATCATCTCCTCCCCCTGTAGAGGAGCTCCCATCATCTCCTCCGCCTATTATAGACCCAGTAGAGATACCATTTCCTCTTAGTGAGCATTCTCCATCAGCTACCCAAGACTCCTGTAGACCTACTTTCAGCTCTCTTACCCACGGAAGCTGAAGCTATCCAATTCCCTCGTCTCTAAGACACATTTTACGGGAATTGTACTTTAGTTCCTCATTAATTCCACCTACAGACATGTCATTCTCACATTTGGTCAATTGCCTAGATTATGTGGATAGAGCCTTACTTTTTGGGTGCCTTTTGCTTCCTGTCTCAACGCAGATGCCGATGTCACTTGCTACATACTTCCACTGTCTACCCAAAAATATTTCTGACCAATTGAAACGAACACAACCACCTCTATCACAACTTCTTCCATGACACCCATCATAGCTCAAACATACACCTTTACCCATAACCCAAACTACATCTAAACCCAAACCCACACCTACATCATCTTCCTCGACTAAACCTATTACCACCTTAGGGGTCACCCTAACCACCAACCTTACTCATCCACCTATCAAACTGGATTTAGCTACATCCTCCAAAGTCAACACCACACCTACTCCATAGCACCAAACTAGAAGAACCAAACCCATAGACCTCATAGCCTGGTAGCATCCTAATCACACCTGCACCTATCCCATCCATCTTAGGACCTCAACCCCTAACATGGTTAAGAAACCTCCACCCATCAATAAACCAAAAACACAACAGCCCATCCCTTCCTCACAAACCTCTAACCTACCCAGGTGCCCAACACGACTTACACCTGCACCTGCAACATCTTTACCACCCATACCTCCAATACTCTCTGTAACTTCTTCACTACCCACTACACTTCAGTATTTGTCTCTCACACCCCCTGCACAACCTGCATCATCTACCTTCACAGCACCTTTGTTATCCCCCTAGGTAACTCATCCTCTTCCCCCATCTGCTTTTCCTTCTAGACCTCGTACACCCATATCACCTTTACCCAAGAAGGTGCAACCCAAAAAAAAAACTCCGCTACCCTCCAATAAGATAGTCAAAATAACCACACACCCTCCTGCCCGTTCATCTACCATACCCCTACCAAACAAACACGACCAACACCCAAGACCACGCCAGCACCCAAAACCATAGCTCGACCTATTCCCCCTCCTGCGAGGACTGTTCCTCAACAATCAGTCATACCTACACCCAAACCCACTTTCACCTCTCATTACGACCCACTAGTGGGGTCCTATGCCAAAATTTTAACCAACCTCCTTGAGACTTTTGTTATCACATTACCACCACTCAGACCTTACGACCCCCTCAAACCCAAGCCAAAATGGTTTGATGACACTAAAATTTGTGCCTACCATCATGTGCTAGGGAACAATGTGGAGAAATGCAAGGCCTTGAAAACCATTCCTTGTCTAGTTGTGTCCTTCGAAAGCCAACTTTGATGACGATGACCTTCTCAATGAGGACCCTACCTCACCGACACCCATTCCCACACTGTCCACTCAATAACCACAACCTCCACCCCCATAGCTCCTAGAACCACCTCCAAGATTTGAAATTAACATGGTTCACATCAAAGAACTTGCCACGCCACCACCCAAATGTCATTGCACCCAGCTCACCTCACAGGGTTTTTCTCCTCTGGTAGGTTTTTTCCCATCATGTCATTATACCACTCATCCTACACCTTCTCCATTTGCCAACTCCCCTCAAATCAACATGATACATGTCACTACCTGTGCTCAGAAGGATAAAGGTAAAGAAAAGGAAACTGACCCACCAACCAGTCCTATACCCAACATACCATCTGCACCCATACCTAAAATCACTATTCGCGGCCCCACATACCCCATTTCTAATGGAGTCACACATTGCACCATGCTCAAACAATTACACCAGTCTCCCCTCAAAATGTCCTTATATGACCTCATTCAAACCTCAGAATCCCATCGTCAAGATCTCATGGAGGTTCTTCAATCTATTGAGGTTTTTCCCAATGACCCTACACCCGTAGCCTCCATCATCATGCCTTATCATGTAGCTTTTCTTACCAAATTACCACCTTCATCTTCACCCCACCTTATTCACCAAGTAGCCTCCCTTAGCTTCTCAGAGGAAAAGATCGCACCACACCAAAAATGATGACCCAGACCCAGTTCTCTTCATCTCTGTCCACATCGATGACATACGGGTACGACGTGTGATGATTGATGGGGGTGCTAGCATTAACATCATTTCATCCCATGCATTCACTCAAATGCGCATACCTAATAATTGCATGCATAAACATCCTGTCATGTTGCGTTCATTCAATGACACTATCACCTCCACATTAGGCACTGTCATCCTCCACATTCATGTGGGCCCCCACACTATTCCAGAATTATTCTACATCTTGGAGGGGGAATTCCAATATAACTTGTTGCTTGGCAGACCCTGGATTCATGTCATGGGTTGCGTTCCTTCCACTTTGCATCGTTGTGTAAAGTTTGAGCATGAAGGGCACACCTACACTATCCCATCTGATCCATCACCTTTTAAAACATGCAACATGTTTTACCAACCCAATGATGTGCTCATACCCATTAAAGCATCTACCTCTATGACCACTACCACTTCATCTACACCTCCACTTACCAATACATAGTACCACCTCCACCACACATACCTCTCCACTCCTACTATTTGCCACAACCTCCACAGCCAACCCATCAACTTCCCAATCCATTAACTCCACCTCCTGCATCAACCTCTGACACATCATCTATTCCAGCTACCCACATACCAACCACTGATCCCTTAGAAGGTATTTTTCAATGCCTCACTCTGGGGGAATACCGCCTATATAGTGTCAACACATTCCTTACTCCACAAGAGTATGGGAAGTCTTCACCAACACCCTCGCTATGATCACCGCATAGGAGAATGCCTCCTTTATGGTCCTCCTCACCTTCATACCAGTCTCACCTATGGGGGACTTGATACTACCACTTACACACCCGAACCACCGTCACAAACCCACCCATTTTCCACTGACTTCCAGTCTCTCACCAATCACTGTTTTTCCCACACCTTCCTACATCGATGTGCATGGAAGGGTTTTGGTTTTGGATTTTACGAGCAAGGCCGCCATACCATTATTCCATGTACCACCCACAAACATAACGACCGTAGTGGTATCGGCTTTCCTGAACCACCTACCAAACAGGCCCGCATTGAACCCATCGAGAACACCAGCCCTTCTCTGCCTTCTTCACCCGCTCCGCCTTCATCACCACCTTCACCGATGGAGTCGATGGATCCTGAATCTATCCCTCCTAACTTTTTTTTTCATAAACACCATTTCCTTGGGGCCTTTGACTTATCAACGTGAGGGCGAGGCCCCTTCCTCTCTTCCCTTCCTGTATCCTGAAATGATCGATGATGATACACCTTCAATTAATGTCGTTCAATGTCAGGATGATGAATCTATACTCACCTACCTTGGTGCAGAAGACTCATATATTCATCGGTCGTTACCTTCTGAGACACAAACCATGTTGAATGAATCGACTATCGAGATCAACATTCACACTCAGGATGACCCGCACATCCTAAAGATCGGTCAATCTTTAGATGCTGCTGAATAGGAAGCCATCACTTCTTTTCTCAAAGATCATAACCACGCTTTCGCTTGGTCTTATGTAGACATGCCTGGTATTGACCCCACCATAGTGGTCCACAATATCGTAACTGTTCCCGATGCCAAACCCATCAAACAAAAGCTGAGGAAAATGCACCCTCGCATTGCCCTTCTCGTCAAAGAAGAGCTTCAATGCCTTCTTTCTGTTTCCTTCATATTACCCATTGATTATCCTCATTGGATTTCTAACATTGTCCCTATCACTAAAGTGACAGGGGGACTCCACATTTACACAAACTTCTGTGACCTCAACCTAGCCTGCCCAAAAGATGACTTTCCCTTACCCGGTATTGATCAACTGGTTGACCTTACCACTGGTCATGAGATGCTATCACTCATGGATGGCTTCTCAGGTTATAACCAAATCTTGCTTGCCCCAGAAGATCAACACAAGACCTCGTTCATCACCCCTTGGGGGACCTTCTGCTACCGAGTCATGCCTTTTGGCCTTAAAAATGTTGGTGCCACATATCAGCGGGCTATGACTTACATCTTCCATGACATCATGCATCACATATTGGAAGATTACGTGGATGATCTCTTGGCCAAATCTAAATGCCGCTCCGAACACCTTGCCGTCCTCAAAACCATTTTTGACCGCCTCATTAAATATTGCGTTCACCTTCAGCCAAAGAAGTGTGTCTTCGCGGTTCTCTCAGGAAAGCTCCTGGGATTTATTATTTCCTTACATGGTATAGAAGTTGACCCTACTAAATTCAAGGCCATTCTAGAAATGCCTCCACCCACTAACCTTAAACAACTCCGTAGCCTGCAAGGTAAGTTGCAGTCTATTCACCATTTCATTTCACAATTATCTGATCGGTGCCAACCATTTCATCATCTGCTCAAGAAGGATGTCTCCTTTAAATGGGATGATGACTGTCACAAAGCTTTTGAGGCCCTAAATAGTACCTTCTCCAACCACCCGTACTCATTCCACCTAAGGATGATCAACCTTTCTACCTATACATCTCAGCTACCGATCACTCCTTGGGAGCCATGCTCGCTCATCGTGATGAACAACACAGGGAGCAGGCGGTTTATTACATAAGCCGTACTCTTTTGGACTATGAAACCTAATACACCCATCCCAAAAAACTTTGCTTAGCCTTAGTTTTCATTGCCACTAAACTCTGCCATTACCTACTCAACCACAAAACCTATGTTGTGACCAACACTGACCCCTTACACTTCATGTATGCCAAACCTTATCAAAATCAGCGTGCCGCTCGATGGCTTATGCTTTTAATGGACCTCGACCTCGAATTCATTCATCAAAATTCCATCAAGGGTCAAGAAATCACTGACCAATTAGCTGACGCACCTATTTCCAGGGATCAACCCTCTAATTTTGACTTTCCAGATGAGTCAATTGCTACCCTTTCCTTGGACGAACCCCCTTACCAAATGACACTCTTCTTTGATGGTTCCAAGTGTCAGCGTGGGGGTGGGGCTGGTATTATCCTCATTCTACTTGATGGTGAGCCCATGCCTTTGTCTTTCAAACTTGATTTTGAATGCACAAACAATATCACTGAATACGAAGCACTCGTATTAGGTCTCCAAGCTGCCTATGCCCTAGATGTCAAATCAATCAACATCTTTGGTGATTCTCAATTGGTCGTAAACCAAGTCAATGGTATATACCAATGTCATAATGAGCTACTTCAAAAGTATAAACATCATGTAGACATACTTTTGACCACCTTTGACCGTTACACCCTTCAAACCGTCCCACGTTCAACCAACAAATTTTCAGATACCATGGCCTGCTTGGCTTCCCAAATACCTGCTTCGCCCACCGATTCTAAAATATTTGTCACCATACAATGACTCCAATCACCTTCTTATTTACCACATGAAGTTTACTCTATCGGAACCACTACCCCGGACCCGAGTGACCTTTGGTACAAACAATACTCTGACTATCTTTCTCTCTCCATCTTACCTCCTGATCTCACCTGTAATGGACAACGTGCCTTCCTTAAAAAGGTCTCTCATTACGTCATCTTGGGGGGCCTCCTCTATAAGCATGGCTTTGATGGTATTCTCTTACGATGCCTCATGAGTTCTGAAATTCCTTATACCATTAAGGAAGTTCATGATGGCATATGTGGAGGTCACTTCAGTGGCCTTGTTGTTGCTAAACGTATTCTTCACCTAGGCTATTACTAGCTGACCCTTAACCATGATTGTTGCGACTATGTCAAGTGTTGTGTCAAATGCCAACAACATTCCAACCTTCATCACACACCCAGTCACGCCTTACAGGTCACCCGTGACCTTTGGCCATTCTCTCAATGGGGTTTGGATCTTGTCAGAGAAATCAATCCCCATTCTTCCCAGCACCATCAATGGATCATCACTGCTACCGAATACTATACAAAATGGGTGGAAGCCATACCACTCATCTCCACGAAAGCCGAGAAAATATGTGAGTTCATCAATCATCACATCATTTTCTGTTTTGGTGTTCCTCATCACCTCATCACTGATAATGGAAAACAATTCAAAAACAAAACATTGCAAAAACTTTGTGACGCCTTCGGCATTCAGCTCAGTTTCTCATCACCTTATTACCCACAAACTAATGGCCAAGCTGAATCCACTAACAAAACCCTAAACAAAATTCTTATGAAAGTGGTTAACGATACTGGGAAGGATTGGCATACGCACATTCCTTTTCCCTATGGGCATACCGCACTAGTATTCACACTTCCACTGCCGCCACACCATTTTCTCTGGTCTACGGTACCGAGGTTGTTCTACCTCTCGAAGTCCAGATTCCCTCACTCCGCATTTCTCTCCATGACATGCTCAATGATGATGAATTTCATCAAGACCATTTAGCACAACTAGAGTTATTAGATGAACGTCATCTTAACGCTCTTGACCACCTTCAAGTTTACCAAAAATGTATCAAACGTGCCTATGACAAGCGTGTCCATGAATGAACCTTCCAAGTTGGTGACCTCGTCTTGAAAGAAAATCAACATGTAACCAAAGTAGAAAAAAGTAAACGGGGAAAATTTGCTCCTAATTGGCTTGGACCATACATCGTGACTCATACTTATGGATCAGGTGCTTATCGTTTATCTTCACTTGATGGTAAACCTGAACCTGAGCCCCTTAACACCTTGCATCTTTGACCATTCTATTGTTGAATTTTAGTCCTACATCACTTTTTGTCTCTTTCCATGCTCGTCCCTTGAGCACTATCCACTTCATACACCTCACCAATGATTAAACAAGAATCATGTGAGTACCCGTCACTTGTTATCTTCTCTTGAATATGTGTACCATGGTGCTGCACATAGCATGATTCTCATGGATACTTTTCATCTACCTTTAGATGAGATCCCATGGTTGTTTCACCCTACTTTTTGAACAAGAATCTTATTCTTCACCTTGGTCTTGTCCATGACTTCAAAGCCCTCACATGGGACCCAACTCCTTGAGTCAAACTTCTAATATAAAAGATGACTCCCTCAAAAGGACATCTTCCTCTCGACAACCACTGCTATAAATAGACTACTCCCTCGAAGGACAGCTATGTAAAGCCCTTTAAAAAAAAAAGTGAGAGAATTTGAAGCTTCCCACATTGATCAGCTTCACGAAGACCTCAAGGAGTTAAATTCCTCATCCCATATAGACTTCCCGCATCGATCAGTCTATCTCAAATACAAGTCAAACAGAAAACTTTTAGTCATGGACTTGCCCATTGTGACTTGGATCTCTTGCCCGAAGAGCATGCTACCTCATATCATATAAAATTAACCACCTTTCACCCTTCTCACCATTCCCACTCCCATTTCCTACCACCTCAAGGGACCTCTTGGAAACCAAGACATTTGGTGATCATGTGACTACTTTTCACCATAGAACAATCAATCATGTAATGTCTTTAGGGTCTTACGTTCATCACCTCCTCCAAGGTATGATCTACTCGGTATGATCCTAACCAATCAGGTGGCTTTATTGCCCCCTCTTATCTTTTAACCATCTTTATTATGTTTTGATTACCTTATACAGGACTTGGTCCTCGACGCTTACCTTTGGGGTCCTCTTCTTCTTTCACCACAATCGACATCACCTACATCACTTTACCTATAACCCACCCACACCTAACAGACCTAAACCCACAACATGCCTAAAACCTACTAACTCATTTTCATACCTCATCATATTCTTCCCTAGCTCATGGGAGAACTACATCGGCCTGAGGTCCCTTTTCACTGGGACTATGTAGGCAGCACTCCGAGGGCATGGGGCCCTTGGAGGTTAGCTTAGCCACTCTCTACCCTAACCAATTCATCTTTCATCTTCCTAAAATACATTCATACCCCACCTAGTTTCTTTTTATATCAACAATTGGAAATTAAACCACATACATAACACGTTGCTTCACAATTTTATCATCATCACAACATACATTTATTATGCCTACCATTTCTCTATCATCATTATGCATATATTATACCACATCTCACATATGACCCATATTATCATTTATTGCACAAAATAATGAATCACAACTTCACCTACTTTGAACACAAACATGCCTAAAAACCCTAACAAAACCTGACACAACCATACCTAAACTAGACCTGACTCGATCCATGCCTAAACAAAACAGACTCCACCATGCCTAAACAAACCTGACTCAATCCATGCCTAAAACCTGACTCGATCCATGCCTAAGACCTGACTCAACCATGCCTAAGACCTGACTCGATCCATGCCTAAACTAGACCTGACTCGATCCATGCCTAAACCAACCTGACTCCATCATGCCTAACTCACCTAATTTCCATCCATATCAAAACAACAAATCAAAAATCTCATCAACGCACCAATAAATCGAAAGTCTCATCAAAACATCAACAAATCAAGAATCTCATGTATCTCATCATATAAATAAATGTGTATCTCAATACAACATACATGGATATCCCATCATGTCCATCATCTCAAAATCATTGGCACGTAGGCCGATACTCAATACAAAATGTCATCGGCATGCAAGCCGGTCTCATATCCAATAAAATAATGAACCAATACAAAATCTCTTCGGGCACGCAAGCTGGTATATGCTCAAAATATACAAAAACCTCTCATACATCCTCACTATCTTTGGCACGCAGGCCGGTATGTGATAAAAAATACAACTATCTCTCAGCACGCAGGCCGGTATATATCACAAAAATGACTATCATACATCAAATATCAAAAGCCCCATATCAGGCATCTCAGCGGATATCCTCCATCTCTGTATCACCTGTACCCTCTACCTCCTCGGCCCCTGTCTGGTGACCTGCTAGCATCTCCCCACCCATCATAGGTGGTGGTTGAGTCCCTGTTGGCGCCTCACCTAGAGCTGGTCTCCATGCACTGGTGGCCTCTCCTTGATCTAGCCTCGGAGCTCGATGGCCCCCTGTGCTCTCCACACTGTGAGTGTGGGATCTAGTCCTCTCACTCGATGCCTGTTGTGCCCAGTACTCTCCATAGGATAGAAAGTCTATCCCGGCCACCATCAGCTGGTCTTGGTAGTATCTGGCCTCACCTAGGGCATCCGTAACCTAGATATAGGCATGGTCTGTGGTGGTCCCATAGGTCTCAGCCCCTGTACCTGTCCTGTGGGACCCTGTCCCGCTCCTGCCTGTGAACTGGGACCCGGTCCTAGTGCCTGTGGTGGTGCCCCCTACCCCTGTGCCTGTATCTGGGCCTGTAAGGCCCCAATCTGTGCCTGGGCTGTGGCCAACTGGCCCTGCAAACCTGCCACCTATGCCTGTAAGGCCACCACCTGACCATCATCCTCCTCTCCATCTCCATCCCCACCACTGGCCATCTGGGCCTACAGACTAGCCACCTGTACATGTAGCTCTGCTACCTCTACCTCTGAGCTCTCCAGTTGTGTCTACACTATACCCAACTGGGTAATCAGAGTAGCCACCTGCCCCTGTAGGGCGTCTCTCTACATCGTGATGGTGGCTAGATCTAGCTGCCCCGGTCTAGGTGGTATGGCTCGTAAATGAGCCACCCACCACTGTCTATACCTATCTGTGACCCCAACATCATCTATCCTATCGGTCCACTACCTACTCCTCCTACCTTGTGGGCACTGTAGGCTGTGGTAGAGGTAAAGGCCTCTCCACGTCGTCTCTCTGGTACTATGGGAAGGGTGGAGGTACATCCTGTAATAGCCCAAACTACCGCCGGACTCTATCCACCAGGATCATCTTGTGCTCCCCAGCATGGCGACCCTGTATCCATCTCAAAAGCTGGAGCTCAGCTAGCTCCTCATGCATATGCCTATATGAGGGGAATCCCACATACGGCCTCCATATAATGTCCACTTCAGATAACCCCTCCAATAATCGCTCGAAATAGGCCACATCATGTGTGGGCCTGTCAGATCTCCACTCTCCAATAGCCGGCACCCATCACCTGTACCCCACCCACACAAATCTCGGTGGGAATGCATCCACTCAGGGAATCCCTACTGGCCACACACAAGCTATGTGCTCATAAGCCCAGTAGTGTAGTAAGAAGGTACAACATAGGTTGAACCTACGCAAGCCACCCATATGCCCATAACTCCCTATACAGATGCACTAGGAATGTTGCACCCTAGGAAAAGTGGGTCTCTTCTATCATCATGTCATGGAGTACCCCCATCAATGATCGGGGAAAACATCCACCCTCTGCATCTGGCAGTGTAAAGCAGCACACTGCCTCCATCAAAAGAACCACTAGCCTCGTCTCCTCTAGACGGGCTAGGTACATCTCTCCATATCGAATGCTGGCACTATGGAATGTCAGCTCGGCCATCCCCTCACCAAACACCATCAGCATCAGCTCCTCCGAGGCCTCAGAGGAGATAGAGTAGACCTGTGTACCCAATATGGGTAGCCGTAGAATCCTGAACATGTCCTCCAGGGTGACAGTGATCTCACCCGTCGGCAGGTGGAACGTGTTGGTCATGGAATCCCATCTATCGATGAGTGTGACCATCAAACTAGGCTGTCAGACTACATGTCGATAGCATCAGACTCCACTCAAGCCCACCACCTCCACATGCTACAGCTCCTCAGGGGTCACTGCACTGCACACTATCACAAGTAGGGGTGGAACCCTATCCCGCATGCGTAGCTGATCTCTCCCCTACATCCAATACAAACAATACATTAATCTACATTTATCACACCCATACTTGCCCGCTATCATTTCCCAACAACTTATTTTACCCCTACCCATCTTAATCACCCAACCTGTGGCACTTTTGGCCCCTTATCCCCCAAAACCCAACCAGTGCCAGTTCCCTTTCACCAACCCTGGTCACCCCTTAACCGGCATTGGTCACCTATTTCATGACCGATACTAGTTACCTATTATCGACGTTGACCAAACTTGACCGATGCCGGTCACTGTCGCGGTAAAAAACCCACGATCCCCAAAACCCCCCTTTCTCAAAAAACTTCCCCCCTTGCCCCTTTTACCCACCTAAAATTACCTAAACCTCCCTTGCACCTCATCCCATCCCCTCCTCTCCCATTTATTTCCCTCCCCATTCCTATTTTACCCACTTTTCCCCCCATTCCCAAATTTAATTTTTTCCCCCACCAAGAACAAAAACCACAACATTATTTTCTACCAATCATCTAATCTATCTAACCAAATACAACTAAAGTTGGATGCTTACCTCATTAGGTTGCCATCGTCTCGGTGGCACGTCTGGCCACTGCACCGGTGGCCCACCCGATCCCTCTCCAGCCTCTGCCATCACTAAATCTCCCCCCACATCTCCAACCAATCAAATCACACGCACCGATCCTATGGACCCGCCTCTCACCAACCAATCACCCACCGTTCACACCACCAACTCAATGCTCCATTTTGTCTGGACACTTTTCTCTCTTTTCTCTCTCTTTTTTCATTTTCTCACTTCACTAAATGACAAATGAATAACAAAAAACATGGATTTTTTTTTTTATAACAAACCCGACCTAACCGACACCGGTTCACCTTCACCGGCATTGGTCTCGTGCCCTACCTTACCATGGTTGGTTTCCCTATACCGGCGTCAGTTACCCTTGACTGGCATCGGTCACCCTATCTAGCACAAAACCCAACATTTTACCCTATTACCTTGCCTATCCCTCCTTTTTTTACCCTTTACCCTGACCATTTACCTCACCTACCCTTTACCCTGACTATTTACCTCACCTTTCCTGACCTCATCATTTACTACCTACCTTTTTCCTCCTTTGGGGACTCCTTATTTTCCTCATTCCTCGGCCTTACCCATGTCGTGACCTAGATTTTTGGCCCTGGACCATCGCTAGTGACCTTTGACCTCATGTGTTCACTATACCTTGCGGCACTATTACCTGTGTTGTTGACCTAATGAATTTACCTAGCCTATTTCTCATGACCATTTATCATAACCCTACCTTTGGTGTACCAAAACATACCTAAACACTCCTGCACCTAACCTACGTTATGTTTCCTTACAATATCCTATACCTTGGATACCGGAATCATTTCAACCTTGTTTCGATAAACCTATCGACCTTAGACAATATAGAGTTTGACTGCTCTTCAACCCAGTAGTGTGCTACAGTTCATACGTGTGTGTGCCTTTGACTGTTACTACCTTTAACCCTAACCCATAACCTAGATTACCCAAGTAGACCTTTAACCCTTTTTCCCCCGTTCCCCACCTTCCCCTTTCTCACATTTACCTTTTATCAAACCACTCACTGATTCTGCCTTCTGCCTCGTCAGTTCCTGGTTTGAGGGGGATCACCTTCACCCACACATGGGGCAACCACATCTTATTTTTGTTAGCATCGCTTACCAATACAAGCTATGCAACAAAAAGGGGCAAAATGTAGACACTAAAATTAGGTCACACTCCCCTTTGGTCCCTCGACAAATAAACACCCTTCATCACATTAACCTAGCCATGGCCCCCTTCACTCCACTAATATTAATTTAATTAATCTAATTAAATTAATTCATTATCCTCACCATATTTATTATTTAAATATCTTAATTAGATAATGTCCACATACATCTCACCTAGACACCTCATCAAGCCAACTCACCCTAAGACCTATTCTTAGTAAGTTGCCATAACTAACTAAGACTTACCCAAACCCTAAAAAATCAATGCCTACATTCTCTCTAACCACATTCCCACATGCTTACAAGATGCTTCCAGTCTAATCCGTGGGTTAACGACACGAGATCCCAAAAAATCAAGAGGATCTCCCTAGTTTAGTAAACCTAGGAAATCCCACCTTGACCGATGCCAGTTACCCCTAACCATCACCGGTTAAGCCAGAACCACCGTCGGTCACCTTTTAATCCCAAAACAACCTTATTTTGGAGGTTGGAAGACATTGGCACATTTTTAGAGAGACATCACATCCTCTGAGAACAAATTTCAGCGAGAACATGCATGCAAGGAAGGAGATCAAGCATTTTCTCCTGCACAGCCATCCAGCACTCACCCCAGCAAGGATTTGATCCAACCAAGCAAAAAGGAATACACATGCAGCCCATGCAGAAGCTTTCCTATGATTGGTGATTATTTGCAGTCTTCAATCTCTTACCAGCATCTTCATCCCTCACTCACAAGCGTCCAGGACCAGAATCTGAGTAAGTGGAATGTTGTATTCCTTTGGTTCATTTCATTTCGTCATTATATTATCACCCTTTTGTTCTCTTAGCCACCCACAGACCTCCATTAATACTCACCCCTCCATATACCCATTAAAACCTCACCAAATCCCACCCAAACCACCTAATACCTCATTCTGACCAACCAAAGTCCTTTGTGCAATCACAAAGGAGACCCAAAACTCATTCTGTGGCATTCCCAGAATTCCACAGTAACCGGCACCGGTTACACCCAACCACCGTCGGTCACCCTTAACCGGCATCG
Organism: Taxus chinensis; assembly: GCA_019776745.2. Taxonomy (NCBI): domain Eukaryota; kingdom Viridiplantae; phylum Streptophyta; class Pinopsida; order Cupressales; family Taxaceae; genus Taxus; species Taxus chinensis. The sequence continues at coordinate 52,064,331 of CM034148.1, forward strand.
GTCTCTGTATGTGCCCATACAACCCAGAACAGTGACCTATCCACCTAATTCCACATCACCCTTATTCACTTGTGATCTGCCTGAGACCTCTGTCAGACCTGCAGGGACCCAGAACTAGTTACTTGACCTTCAGATCTTATTTTAACTTAGCCTGTTAGATTAGATCTTTCTTATTGTATTTTGGATGAGATACCCAAATCATTTCAACTACGATAGGATTTATTTTATTACCCACATTAAATTGTTTTAAACAGTGGACTGACAGCCGTCTAGGAAGTATCACACTTCCCGGATCTAGCACACGCTAGGCAGTTCACTGCACATATTGTTTAACTCTTTTTGGTGGTCTTGCTTTCCATTACAGGTAGTTCCTCCTAGCCAAAAGGAAGCTCTCACGATCAGCTGTGGATTCAGAAGTCATATGCGCGCAACAACCCATCAACCAACATTTCAACAGGTATTCCTCCTATGCCCATTACCCTATCTGTTTCGTCAATATTTCAAAGAAACATCTAAGAATTAGGTGACAATCCCAAGGCAATGAATGTTATCCTATGTGGCCTATCAGAATCTGAGTTTGTTAAAGTAATGCAATGTGACATGGCAAAGGAGATATGGGACAAAATTTAAACTATCTACGAAGGTGATGACAAGGTTAAAAGGGCTAAGCTTCAAACTCATAGGAGACAATTTGAGAGCTTGAAAATGAAGGATGAGGAGAATGTTGCAGCCTATCTTCTTCGTGTGGATGAGGTTGTCAATGCCATAAGAGGGTTAGGAGAAAATATTGAAGAATCCATGATTGTTCAAAAGATTCTAAGGTCTCTACATTAAGATTTGATGCTAAGGTGTCTACCATTGAAGAAATGAAGGATCTTGATAAGTTGAGCATGGACGAACCACATGGAATATTGATCGTGTATGAAATGAGGACTGAGTCAAATAAACCATCAAAGAAGGAAACTGGATTCAAAGTCTCAAAGAAATAAAAAATAAAAGAACCTAAGTTGAATGAGAACTCAAACAACAAAGAAGATGAGAAAGAAGCCTTATTCATTCGAAATTTAAAGAAAGGATATGGAAAGTACAAAGGTAAGTTACCATTTAAATGTTTTAACTGTGGTAAAATTGGTCATTTTGCAGCTAAGTGTCCAGAGAAAGAAGATAGCGGTGATGAGGAAAGAAAACCTAAATTCAAAAGGGAATTCAAGCAAAAAAAAGGCAAGAAAATATTTGGAAAGAAAAAGAAAAGCTTATATTCAAAAGGAATTAGTAGATCATCCGAAGAAAGTGGGATAAGTGACTCAGATAGCGATAATGAAGAAATATTATTCATGGCTATAAAAGATGACTTAGAAAGAGATGAAGACATGGAAGAAAAAGGTGAAGTGAATCTTGAAGAGGAACTTATATGTGCCTTGGGAGAGTTGAAAGCTCTTAAAAAGAAAAATCAAAAACAAAAGTTACAGCTCCTAAAGTATGAAGAAGAAGATCGTAACTTTGAAGCTAAGATATCACAATCTCTTGAAGAATTAGGAAAGATGATCGTGGATCTAAAAACCCAAATTGAAGAAGCAAAACAAGTTGAAGAAGAATTAAGAAATCAGTTAAGGACTAAGGAAGAATATTGTGAAAAGCGTGAGTCAAATATCGTTGCTTTGAGAAAGTACTTGAAAAAAGAAAATGCTAAAGTTACAAGTAATCTAAAATTCAAGAAAAGTACTGAGATACTAGATGAAATTCTAAACCGACAGAAGTCAACATCTGACAAAACTGGTCTTGGATATACGGAAAGACAAGACACCACTAACACAAAAGGTATAGAGTTGTCAAAAGGGACAAGAGAAGAGAAGTCAAAGACCTATGCAGAGACACTCAAGGAACCTATGAAGAATGAAGATTTAAAAAGGGAGAATATCTTTATGAAGATCAACACTTCTTACAAGGAAATCAAAGATGAGAACAAGTTTAGAAGACCAAATCCTCCAAGATATACTCACATGTCTAGGTTTGAAAATTGTTTCCATGGTTATTGCTTCTATTGTAATCATTTTGGTCATAAAGCAATAGATTGTAGAATATGGGTGAGAGACAACAATATGAAGAACAAAGGTGTGTATGGATTCTCAAATAGAAATTGCACTCCTTTGCTCCTTTATCAAACTATGTTGAAGATATTGTTTGTTATAACTACAATAACTATGGACATATGACAAGATTGTGTAGAAGTGGTTTTGTAGAACCATCTAAATCGAACCAAAAGGTAAATGCTCCAGAAATAAAGAAGAAAGAAGCTACAAAATTTTGGAAACAGAAGAAAGAGGATAATGGGCAAGATAAAGAGAAATCTATGCTTGTTCAAACAAAATTCCATGCACAGGATGAAGGGTAGTTGTGGTACATTGATAGCGGATGTTCAAGACATATGACCGAAGATAAAAGTAAGTTCATCTCATTGAAGAAAGTAAATGAAGGTATGGTGAAATTTGGTGATAACGCTAAAGCAAAGATCACTAGAAAAGGTACACTAAGTCTTGATAATGGTAAAACAAAAATAGAGAATGTTTTATATGTTGATGGATTAAAGCATAATCTCTTAAGTGTAAGCCAAATGTGAGATCAAGGACACACACTTAAGTTTTATGCTGAAGGGTGTGAGATAAGGAAGGTAGACATGGGAGAATTAGTAGCAGATGCACATAGAACCAAAAATAACCTATACATGCTCGGAGAAGTAAAAGGAGAGAAATGTTGTCTAAGTCAGGTTGAACAGAGTTGGCTATGGCATAGAAGGATGGGGCATATAATTTTTGATAATCTTGTGAAAATCAGCAACAAGCAAGTTGTGTGGGATATGCCTAAGGTAACAAAACCTACAAGTACTCTATGCAAGAAATGTTAACATGGAAAGCAAACCAGAGCAAGGTTTAGAACGAAGGAGTATTCGACCACCAAACCACTAGAGCTGATTTATACGGATTTATGTGGACCTACCAGAATAGAAAGCATACAAGGTGAGAGTTATTTCATGTTATTCATTGATGAATACACTAGAATGACATGGGTAGCCTTTCTAAAAGAAAATTCATAACCATTTGAGAAGTTCAAAGCTTTCAAGGCTTTAGTAGAAAATGAAACCGGATTGAAAATAAAGTGCCTGAGGTCAGATCGTGGAGGTTATTTCACCTCAAATGAATTCATTAAATATTGTGAAGATCATGGAATCAAATGAAAATACTCAACTGTAAGGACTCCACAATAAAATGGAGTGGCAGAAAGAAAGAATCGAACCATCCAAGAGATGGTTAGAACCATGTTAAATGAATCTAAGCTATCAGATAGATGTTGGAGAGAAGCGGTAAATACGACTGTTCATATCTTGAATAGAGGGAAAATTAGATTTAATCATGACAAAACTCCTTATGAATTATGGAAAGGAAGACCAACTACTGTAAAATATTTCAAAGTGTTTGGGAGTAGATGCTTTATTAAAAGAAATGAATATAGCTTGGGAAAATTTGATTCAAGAGCGGATGAAGGAATTTTTCTTGGCTACTCTATTAAAAGCAAAGCCTATAGATGCTATAACAAAAGACTACAAACTATAGTAGAAAGTGAAAATGTGAGAGTGGATGAAATCATGAATCAAAAATCTAAAGAACCTGCACAAGAGCCCTTAGAAATACTCGAGGTAGTAGAAGAAAAGGAAGAGGAAGAAGATGTTGAAAAATCAAGTAAATCTGAAAGGCAGGATACCAAAACACCATCTCGTTTTGTTAAGAAGAAGCATGTTGAAAGTCATATAGTTGGAAACCTTGATGATGGAGTATAAACAAGAAGAAGAATTGTAAGTGCATTAGAACCCGTAAATTTCTCCTTATTATCCAAAATAGAGCTGAAGAACTTTGTAGAAGCCAGCCATGATAAACATTGGATAAAGGCAATGGAGGAAGAGATAGATCAAATTGAGAAGAATGAAACATGGGAACTTGTACCTAGGCCAAAGGATCAGAATGTGATCGGCACTAAGTGGGTATTCCAAAATAAATTGAATGAAGAGGGATAAGTCACTCGAAACAAGGCAAGGTTAGTATGTAAAGGGTATGCTCAAGTAGAAGGTATTGATTTTGAAGAAACTTTTTCTCATGTTGTTAGATTAGAAGCAATTAGAATGTTTCTTACTTTTTCGGTATTCAAGAAATTCAAAGTCTATCAAATGGATGTCAAATCAGCATTTTGAAATGGGAAGTTAGAAGAGGAAGTATACATAGAACAGCCTAAAGGGTTCCTCTTATCAAAAACTGAAGATTATGTGTGTAAGTTGAAGAAGGCCTTGTACGGATTAAAACAAGCCCCCAGAGCATGGAACTCTAGGCTTGATAAGTATCTATAAGACCAAGGGTTCAAGAGAGGACTTGCTAATAGCAATCTTTACATTAAAATTGAAGGTGAGCACCAGCTGATTGTTGTTGTGTATGTAGATGACATAATTTTTGGAGGAGACAATGAGGAAATGTCTAAGAAATTTGCTAAAGACATGTAAAAGGAGTTTGAGATTTCCATGTTGGGAGAGTTATCATTTTTCCTTGGATTGCAAATTTCTCAATCTAATAAAGGAACATTTATATCCCAAACCAAGTATGTGAAGGAAATGTTGAAGAAATTTGGCATGGAGGAGTGTGCACCTATTAGCACACCTATGGCTATCGGGACAAAGTTAAGAAAAGATAATGAATCTCTTAATGTTGATCAAACTCTCTATAGATCAATGATTGGGAGTTTACTATATGTGACAACATCTAGACCAGACATCATGCAAGTAGTAGGTATGACTGCATGTTTTCAAGAAGGTCTGAAAGAAACACATGTGCAAGATGTAAAATGCATATTCATATATCTAAAGGGAACTATGGATTATGGGTTATGGTACCCAAGGGGTAAAGACTTCACATTGGTAGCTTATACAGATTCATATTGGGCAGGATGTGTGGATGATAGAAAAAGTACAAGCAGAGGAGCATTCTTCCTTAGAGACAGCCTGGTATCTTGGTTGAGTAAAAAGCAAAACTTTGTATCCTTATCAATAGCAGAAGCAGAGTATATAATAGCAGTGTTATGTTGTACTCAAATTCTATGGATGAAGTAAACCTTGGAAGATATCAAAGTAGAGAATGATCATCTAATCTCCATATTATGTGATAATACCACTGTGATAAGTATTTCAAAGAATCCGGTTATGCATTCAAGAACAAAGCATATTCCCATAAGATACCACTTCTTAAGAGAGAAGGTGGCAGAAAAGCAGGTAAATTTGGAATTTGTTGCTACATCTGAACAGATAGTAGATATCTTCACCAAGCCACTTCCAAAGGAGACATTTGAATGTCTACGACAAAAGTTGGGAGTAATAGCCTTTGCTTCTTCCCATTGAAAAATGAAGAGAAGCATCAGTTGAGGGGGAGCTAAACATTGAAATATTCAGCTCCTGGATTGACCCTTTGCCATTGATGTCAAAGGGGGAGAATGATAGTAAGGGGGAAGTTAAAACAAGGGGGGGAGTTGCAGAAAAGAAGAATTTTTCTTGGAAGGTTGCCATCAATGACAAAGGGGGATATTGTTGGAAATATTGTCATTGATGTCAAAGGATTAATCATTGATGTATTTGGTTAATGGAATCGTGCAATGGAAGCTGATGGAACTACTGACGGATGTTGACGGATTTTGACAGAAATGGTAGAAAGTAACGGAAATAACTAGCAGTATAGAAGGGCTGAAAACAAAAGTTTAAATACATGCAAAGAAGTTTTTTTTTGCATAAGGATTATCATGGTTTAAGTGATATATACACAACTGTACATATGAGAGAGATATCACCATTTTAAGGTATTCATATGCCATGTTTTATGGGGAAAACGAAGATTTTAATGACATAATTAAATCTCCATGTTTTAGTATGATAAGGGGTGATTAAAGGAGAAATAAATATGTCCATTTGATGGTTTAAAATACATATAAAAATGTCGTTTTTATTTTAGACGACCCCCTTTGGAAAATAGTGCCACTTTATAGTTATGGCCAACATGTGTATTTACATTATTAAAATAAAATATGGTTAATTAAATAATGGAAATGTTGTGTTGGTTGGAATGATGTGTCTTTTCGAAAGGATGTGAGAAGGAAATATAATGAGATGGAATCATTTGATTTAGGCAAGCAATTTGAGTTCTTCATTCAAGTTTAAGGGAGAGAAGAAGAAGAGCAGAATATGAAATATAAACAAGAGTGAAGGGCAAATTTATTTTTAATGAAGAGTTGTAGTGATTTATATATGTGAAGGGACTAAAATAAATCAGAAGAATATTCTTAGCAACATTTTTGTTCTATCATCTGTCGAAGGCAGCAACAACATAAAATATATGAAAGAGTTTGTTTTTCATAAGGAAGGTTGGTGCCTTCATATTTTGAAGAGATCGGTGTCTCTTGTTGAGTTGGTGCTTAGCAAAAAGGGGTTGGTGCTCCTGTAGGTTGGTGCCTACAAAATTGTAACTTGGGGATTGGTGTCTCCCATAGGTTGGTGCCTACAAACATTTGAGAAATATAATAAAGAAGAATTTCTCTGTGTTTTTCATTCCCTCTCAGTATTATCTTGTGCTTAACAATCCCTAAGGAAGTAGGCACAATAGATGTGGGTATAATAGATGTGTTGATGAAGGTATTCTTGAGTTGGTCTCTTGTAGCATATACAAAGATATCGTCGTGGTCAGGATTTTCATGTAAGAAATGTTGTTCTTCATCCTTGGGAAATCCTTTGGTATGATTAAATTCAGGATTAGTATTAGAATCATGACCTTGGATAAGATCCGTGTGAAGAGTGAGAATAACATTAGAAAATAGATCAACAACATAACATTGATTAAACTAAAATGGAATATATTTATCCTAACTTCTAATGTTATAGAAGTAGTAAATAAATGACGATAAAAGGTAGTAAATACACCCAAGCAAATAAGTAAATAAAAGGTGAAACCCTAATGTGCATAGAGGCTTAGAAAGGCCTTAGCTAATTCCTCAAGGTTGTGGAGTTGTGTCACAGTGGAGACCGACTAGACGGGAGGAGGAAATCACCACACAAGAGCTTGAGAAAGTGCAGATCTGGGTTGTCTGGCCAAACTGGGGCACCCTGGTCTAAGATCTGGGCACCTCGGTCTGTGGAAATGACTAAGGAACCTCCTCTTAGGTTATGTTGAGTGTTCTCCTATGTTCGCCTTCATTCGCGTGTATGTCATTGTATGATCACCAATGTCGCTGGAAATTAGAGATGGATAAAACACCTGCAAATCCCCAAGCAAAGCATCAAAACCCTAAAAAATGAAAGATGCATATGAAGGGGTCAGACTGTCATCAACTGCCAAATGGATGGACTTATCACTAAGTGCTACACTACATCTCAGACCCAATTTATTTCTATGGGTATGTGTGAAATTGTGTCCTAGGTGCTCTTGTGCTAGTCGCTTTGTGAGTAATAAGTAATAACTAGATGTAGAATGTATGTAAATGGTGCATGGAATAGAATTAACTCCCCTCCTATGAAGTGTGATGCAGATGAACCAACCTTTGTCCCTTGTGATGGAGCTAGATAGATGTAACCTTAGGTGGTGATAGTAAGTGCTTAGTGCTTGATCCCTCATTATGGTCTCATAAATTTATATTTATATGGTTATCTTGCTCTAATTTTGTAATTAACCCCGAAAAGGATGACCACCAAAAATATAGAAATCTCAAATGGCTAGAAAGTGCCCAAAAAGTGAGAGGAAAGTGCAAAGAGGATCAGGGCACCCTAGTCCTAGCTGGGTGCCCCAGTCAGAGTAGGAAAAACACAATGTGACATAACCGACTGGGAAAATACGGGTGAAAGTTTGAAAGTAACAACAAAAATCCAAGTAAAATGGCCAAAGACATGGGTTGATTAGTACTCTTTTTCACTCAAGAACCACATGGATAGTAATATGAGACCAGGACTAAATATTTACCCAAAGTGTGTGATTTAGTGTTTACAAACATTATGGCTCATTGACATCATCCTCATATCTAGATTAGGGAACCATAGAAAAAATCATCATATAAGTTTGGAATAGAAGTAGGGTTAGAGTGATTAGTGGATGCATATATAAAAGGAACAGCATGACAAATAATTATTGTGAACAAAATCATATCTAAATAACGGACGAAACCCTAAGGCCACTAGGGTTAGGGATACAATGTTCGATTAGAGGTTAGGTTCACCAAAAGATATCATTTTTGTGAATTTTTCTATATTTCATCCCCTTTTAAGATTTAAACGTGTTTCTAATTAACATACATAAAAAGGATGAAAATAATATAACAGGAGGCTACTCTGATTTAATTAATTTCCAACATTAATTGCCCAAATTAGGATAACACTTTACAAAGTGACTATTGATCTAGGAACTATCAAAAACAAAAGGGAGGTTTGCACTTAGATAATTCTGTGTGGATATGGGAGGTTTTTGAGTGATCAAAATGTAGGAACAAGTTGATATGACATTGAATATGCTTCATTGTTGAGACTGGCACTTGAAATTGTACCTTGTCAAAACTGTATAACTAGGTCAAAAACTGTTCGTATGGTCCTAACCCTTCACCTACTTGGATTATGGATCTTAAAATTTGTGTGTGCCTCACCTATCTAGAAATTACTATTGTTGTGTGTTGGTCTTCTTTTCTATCCTTTGGAATGGATTTGTAACTGTGATCAAACCCTCATAGTGCAAGATATAAAGTTAGGTAGCTTGTGGGCACCCCTATGGAACACCGAAATCACTATTACTCCAAAGAGGGATCAAATCATGCGTCGTTCTCCTAACATGTGATATCTACCATAGTGCAATCAAAACTTGACAACTATGTTTTGTCAATACCTTGCCTGAGTTTCACACTTTCTCAAATACTTGAGAAGGGTCACTTTGCTTGCTTGTGGAGAGAAGATGGAGAAGCTCGGACCTGGTAGGTGGCTTTAGACATGTAGAGACTACTGCCCTGATGGATTTGCATGAGTTATTTCACAGTTTTGGGAGCTTGGAGAGCCTTTTTGCTTGCTTTTATAGGAGGATCTCTTAAAAGTGCCAAAAACCTAAATGAGGTGTAATTGACTTACTTATATAGGCTTCCAATGGTTATTATGTCATGAAAGACTGACCAAGAGGTAAAATTAGTCCATATGAAGATGATGTAATTGAAATTTTTATTGCATAATGTGTTGGTCTAAAACCATACACTAGGGCCGAGTTGTAGGTTTTGACAAACCAACAAAAACTAACATTTTCAACCCAGGAGGAAAAAGTTAACTTTGACTTCATGGAGTCAGGGATAGATCTGTTTCTAGGTATGTTTTGTGTAATTAAACCTTAGAAATTGATGACAAAAAACCATGAAAATATCAACAAGTTACCAGAGGGCTTTTAGGGTGTGCTAAACAAGGGAGAGGAGGGTGTATTTGTGCATACACGTCTGCAATGTCAATATTAGCAATGTCAAAGGATAGATTGCCAAATTTGAGTGTCTACACCATATTTGAAAGAAAACTATCATAGTTGCTTTTAGAGTTTAAATGCATTTGCATTCACACATTTTTAGTGTAATGTTAAAAAAGGTGTTACTGTAAAAAAAGTTAAGTACCTTTATTCCTTCTTGACATGAATTTACTTAGCCAACCTGGTAATAAATAAAAGTTAAATATAATTTTTTAATTCTTTGTTGTATAAATGTAAGATCAACATTCTTATCTTTACTCATAATATCCTCCCTGATGGTGGGTCTAGCTTGTTAACCCAAAACGTCAGATTGTTCTAAAATTATCACACAATACTCCAAATAAATATCTCAATGAAAAAATGTGAAAATCTCATAAAATCAATTGTCCTTGTTTCTTATCGTAGGAAGTTGTTTAGTAGCATGAAGAAGCTTCTTTCAATTTCTATTTTTCTGTGCATATGTTCCTTAGTTATATATTGAATTGACTTATGTTGGCTGAATTTGATGTCTTGCATCGTTTCAACTCTTCAAACATCTTGAATGAAATTTACGTACTATTCTTATTTCCATGCATGGTTTTACAACTTGTTATACTAAAATCCATTGCATTACATTGTGATAATACTTTCTTCTTTGTTGGAGATAGTTCATCATTTATGAACTATTTTATTATAGGTTGCTACACAATGATATTCTCTACTACAAGTTGTTATGCTCTAAGATTTTGTTATACTATAAGATTTTGTTATACTATACCTCACTTAGATCATATGCTCTTCTCTATTTGTTTTATTTTGATTATTGTTTGCAGAGAGTTTTTAATGTTAGTTTGTTCAACCCCCTCTTGTAAAATGGCAACATCAACACATAAAAAGAAGTAAAAAATGAAGTCCATGATTTTTGTGAAAGTTTGGTTGTTTAATTAACAATTACATGTTTAGAATGTTTTTTCTTCTTTTTTTCTTTTATCTCTTCATGTTGTCGATTTGGATCAAGGTTTGAACATGTTGGCATATAATACACCTAGTGAATAATAGCTTTAGAAATGTCGCAATCAGAATGACAAACATCAAACTAGTTTTGGTTGTGATTTCTTTAGTATGCATGTGCCCTATTTCAAAGCTCTCATTTTGACAACAATAGAGCATAGTATGTAGAGTGACACTATGTGTTAGGAGTTTCCAAGATAGTGTCACTTCTAATGCATTTCTATTGGAATATTTTTATAGAATTTACTAGTAAAAGGCCATTGAAAAACATGATTGTTTGATCTAAGTACATAATGTAGAGGAAAGAATCAAGTCGCATTCATTATTTTTATTGAGTGTATGTTTGGTGTAATGTTATTGCCTTTTATGCAAGGGATTGTGCCATCCATTTCCCATCCTTTTAGAGCTTGTGATTTTTTGCATAGATGGGGCTATTTGTTGGGAATATTTTATGGCATTTCTTATGTTGCATGAAGTCGTATGGAGTTTAAATGAAATGCAATAGAAATGGGAAAGTAAAAATATTAAATTTCGAATTCATGGAGTGTATTTACTTAGCACATTGATTAGAAACGATGGTCAATAAGAAATAATGAATGTGGCTTGATTTTTCACTATCGATTCCCTAGTCATATTTTCTAGGTTGATTTTTCAGGGAGGGGTTCGTTTTGTAATCCTTTTTGTTCAACTGAGTGGCTTGACATTGTTGTTTGCCTTCAGCTTGTAAAGGTATGCATGTCCCTTGCATTTATCCTCCTTTGCTTATGCTTGATCAATGTGGAAGAATGCATCCACTTATTTGAGGAACGTGTAAATTGTTAGATGACGTTGTAAAAAAATGGATTTTAGCCCTATGCATTCTAGGAATGTTATTTGTAGATTTAGAAGTTAGTTTTTAACTCTTTTTCATATGTTCTTATTAAATATTAAAGATGTTGTTGTTATGGTATGGCCATATCTGTAAAGCATTGCAAATGTGTAACAAAAAACACTGCTAAAAAAATTACAAGTTACTTTGAGTCTGGTTGTTTCAAACTCATTATTTCAAGTCTAGTTGTATCAATTTTGAACATTGTTGGCAATGACACAAATTTATTACTGTTATTAACAACTAATACAAACAATGTGGAGTGTATGTTTCCCAAAAAGGTATAAAATTTGAACAATGCCAACACACATGTTTGTTATATTTACATTTATATTCAAATCAAAATAGATGTTATTTTCCCGAGTCTAATTGTATCAATTTTGAATGTTATTAGCAATGACACAAATTTAATTGTTGCTATTAACAACTCATATAAACAATGTGGATTGTATGTTTCCTAAAAAATATCAAAGTTGAACAATGCCAACATACATATTTGTTATGTTTACATTTATACTCAAATCAAAATAGACGGTATTTCCCCTTCTCTAACAAAACGAAATATAGTCATCTACGATTAAAGGAATAAAACTTAAAACACGATTTACTACTAAATGATTAAAACTTGGAAACTCGTTACTTGCATTATTACTTACAACTGTATTGACAAATCTGACCACAACTTTTGAGTGAACACACATTTCTCATGGTGTATGCCCATTGCCTATCATTGTCTCCGTTACACACTTGTGATGCAATTACTAGTTAAAACCATCACTACTACCAAAAAGTACCATTTTTATGTCAAATCCAAAGTAGTTGGAGAAACAATAATTGTCAAATGCGTGAACAAAATTTAAAATACATTTTCATGACTCATGCTAGTACGTCTTAAAAGGCGTCCCCATACCAGTGGTACCACGTGTCGCGGAAAATATAATTTAGCACATTTGAAAATGTTATTACTTGTACGCGTATCTCCCATGATTGGGAGTCTCCTCCACGCATCAATTAACTATAGGGCCACGTGTGTCCTTTCGTAATACACATATTCGTAACTTGAAGGAGACGCTTTGTCCCCAAGCATTAAAATAAATGCCACGTAGATATTCCATATTTCTATATATACGGGGTCCCGAACCCGTTTTTTCCAACATGTTTGTTAGGAACACAACCTAAACCCTTAAAAAAGGGGTGTCCGTGTACTATTTTGGTAAATTCCTCCACAGCGCAATTAATTTCGAATTACGACGCTAACCGATTATTATACGCCACGTGGCATGTGAGTGAACAGACGGGCAGGGGTCCGTGTGGCTATAAAAGCCGGCAATGGCAATCAAGCCATTGCCGGTTCCGAACAATAGCGCAGTAAGTACCTAACAATTTTAGATTTGTATTTAGAGTTAGGGTTTCATTTTTCTACTGCAAAAATAAAAAATAAAACTGGTGATTTGTTGCAGCCTCAAGGGCATTAGTAACCCTAACTGGAATGCTGCAGGATGTGCTTAAAGGCACCGGACCGGTCGGCCTGTGGGATGCATACAGGTCACTCATGCGCAGAAAACGATCAAAACAACGAAAAGAGCTTCGTATTTACACTGAAAACGGTTCCTCAAAACTCAAACTGCAGCGGTGAGACTCGTACTCGAGACCTGCTTTACGGAGGCAACGGTTGAGCGATCGAATCTCGGCGGCGCCAATTCTGTAGTTACAAAAATGGAGAAAATGAAGAAAGGGAATCTTAAGGCGAATATTCTGTTCGGCAAGTATGAGCTGGGGCGTTTGCTTGGGCAGGGCAACTTTGGGAAGGTATACTACGCGGAGAAAGTGAAGACGCGCGACAGCGTGGCAGTGAAAGTGATGGACAAGGAAAACATAACGCGTGTCGGTATGATGGAGCAGATCAAGAGAGAAATCTCTATCATGCGATTGGTTCGTCACCCAAACATTGTCCAGCTGTACGAGGTCATGGCCAGCAAGACCAAGATCTATTTCGTGATGGAGTACGTAAAGGGCGGTGAGCTGTTCAACAAGGTGTCACGAGGTGGCAAGCTCAGGGAGGACGTGGCACGAAAATATTTCCAGCAGTTAATTAGCGCTGTAGATTTCTGCCACAGCCGCGGGGTGTATCACCGAGATCTCAAGCCCGAAAATCTGTTAGTTGACGAAAACGGCAATCTCAAAGTCTCCGACTTCGGCCTCAGCGCGCTGCCAGATCAGTTCCGACAAGACGGGCTTCTCCACACGACATGTGGCACGCCTGCCTACGTGGCACCCGAAGTGATCCTCCGGAAGGGCTACGACGGCGCCAAGGCGGACATATGGTCATGTGGTGTCATCCTATTCGTGCTTCTTGCGGGGTACCTGCCATTTCACGACGCCAACCTGATATTGCTGTACAGAAAAATCTACAAAGCCGAATTTAAGTTTCCGCCGTGGATTTCGCGTGACGTCAGAAAAATCATTTCCAGTATTCTCATCCCAACCCCGCGGACACGTGTCAGCATCCCTCGGCTCATGGAGTCCACTTGGTTTAGAAAAGGGTTCAAACACAACGGCATCCATGTCACCCTCGATGACATGGACAAGTGCTCTGATGACGTGGACTCCGCGCTGGATTCCAAGCCGACGTGTCTCAACGCGTTCGACATTATAGCCCTTTCCGGAGGGTTGGACCTATCGGGTCTCTTCGAGAAGGGCATCAAACAGGAATCGCGCTTTACTTCGAAACAGTCAGCGTCCAGCATAATGTCCAAGCTGGAGGAAATTGCCACGTTGCTAAGATTTAGAGTGAAAAGACAGGATGGTAAAGTGAAAATGCAGGGGTCGGAGCAAGGGAGAAAGGGCCACCTGGCAATAGCGGCGGAAGTCTTTGAGGTGGCACCTTCATTGTGCGTGGTGGAGGTAAAGAAGGCCGGTGGTGACACGCTGGAATATAACAAATTTTGTACCCAAGATTTAAGGCCCGGTTTGAAGGATATTGTTTGGGCATGGCAAGGGGATCACGATGTTGGGGTTTGAACATTTGTGTTTTAGCAAAACAACTTTGTGCATAACTTGGAAGCTCACTGTTTGCTTCGTTGTACTTGGAGTGAGTAAATAATTTTTTTCCTTCTTATTTTATATATAGTTCAATCCACTTACATAATTAGTCTTTGCTAAAGGCGCGGGCGCTGGAGCAATCACTATGCAACTAGTAATTACACATGAGTAGCAAATTACGTGGAAAGGAACTCTTATGTCTTGTTCTAAATATTCCATTTATACATGTTAGATATACTTCCTAGAAAGGTTTCAAGGCCTTTTCAACATAGTCCCACTTTGTGCATGTCTTGCAATTAGTATAGTCCATAAGGCTATCTTTAGCCCAACATTTAGTGAAACACCAACAATACTTTGTGAGAATGTCCATGTCCTTTGTAAGGGATGCAAAAGTAAAGCTACTTTGCAAATGAAAGGGATGCATGAACACATAAATTTGCATACATGATCGTACACGTGTAATTCAATCTCATTCAACCATCAAGCGGTGCTCTCTCCATCATCTCCAGTCATTGTCACATTTCCTTTTAGTGAAACATCTTTCCATTTCCTTTAGGGGGACTCTTTTTTTTTTTCCCTTTTCTCCGCCTCCCCCAAATTGGCAACCTAGATATGCATAATTTTCCTAAAAGCAATTATATGTCATGAACATGGTCTAGATTTCCAAACGATTTTTTAAAGAAATTATATATAAAACATATTCCCAAGTCTATATCCTTACTAAATAACATCCTTACAACATCTAATAACGTCCTTATGAAATCTTTTTTTTCGCATATCCTACAAGCATATCATTCCATGAGACCACATCTCTTTTAGGCATTTTGTCAAACAATTCACATGTTTTGTGCATATTTTCACATTTCACATTCACTGTTTTAATCCAATTTTGGTCCTTGCTAGCTTCCATTACATTCTTTGGCTCTATTAAGGATAGAAGAGCTACGCTCTCTTGATATTGAATGTTCTTCAACCTTCTTGTTTTTATGCCTACTTCCTTGTTCCCTATGATTTGATTTGGAAGACGATCTCTCTTACCCTGTCATGAAGGAGCTCTTGTATATGGTCTTTCTCCATCTACCCTCTCTTCTTCTTGATCATCTTCTGCAATTTTGTCATCATCCTGATTTTATGTGCTTTGGGGAATCTCTTTGGGTTGTGTTTTAGTCTTCCTTGGATATGATTCATCAACTGTGACATTGGCGCTCTCTACTATCTTTTGTTGGCTTTTATTGTAACACCTAATGGTGAACTAACTGTTGAGTAACCCAATAATATGCATTCATCACACCTTGAATCAAACTTTCCAAGGTTGTCTTCATCTCTTTTAATAAAACATTTGTCTCTAAACACTCTTAGGTGCTTTACACTTACAAGTCTTCATCTCCAAAGCTCATAAGGTGTCTTCTTGCTATTTATTCTGATTTAAGCTCTATTCAAGATGTATACAATTGTGCTAAATGCCTCCCTCCAATATTCATCTAACAATTTTGATTCATTCAACATGGTTCTTGCCATTTCTTGCATTGTCTTGTTTATTCTCTCCACTACCCCATTTTGTTGAAATGTTCATGTTGCTAAGAACTACCTTCTTATCCCATGAGTCTCACAAAACTCATCAAGCTCATTTGACAAAAAATCTCCTCCTCTATCAGATCTCAAGCTCTTAATCTTTTCATTTTTCTCATTCTCAACTAATGCTTTGAATGTCTTGAACCTTTCTAGTGCTTTTGATTTCTCTTTAAGAAAGGCAACCTAAGTCATCCTTGTGAAGTCATCAATCAATAACATAAAGTAGCTCTCTCCTTGAATGTTTTCAGTCCTTATTGGTCCAATCAGTATGAATCAACTCTAGAGTCTTGTAATAAAATACTCTTTGGATTTAAAGCTTTTTTCTAGTTTGTTTGCCATGTAGGCATGCTTTGCAAAGAGTGTCCACATGTTTAGTGATCTTGGGCATGTTTCTTACACATTCCTTGGAGTTGATCTTAACAAGATTATCAAAATTAAGATGTCCTAGCCTCCTATGCCAAAACTAACTAGCATCTACCTTACTAGTAATGCATTTCTCTTTGTTGATCTCTTTTAGGACATACATGTTATATTGGTTCTTTTAGCCTTGACAACCATCTTGTCTGAGTTGTTTTTCTTTATATCACAACCCTTGTTATGAAACACCACTGTATACACTTGTTTGTAGATCTAACTAACACTCAAGAGGTTGTGTTTTAGACCTTCTACATACATAACATTTTTAGTTGTATGCATGTAAAAGTAGGTTAAGAACTAGGAATTAACACCAAGTAATCCCTATAACTAAGTTAATTCAACATAAACATCAAGATAAAATTTTGCATGTATAAAAGCTAATTAATGCATCCAAATTAAACTTGAAAACACTAGGTCATTCCTTGCTAATTTAGATATGCTTTCTAAAGAATAGTTGCTCCTATGATTATAATGAGATCAAAGGATGGCTATCTCTAAGAAGAGGAAAAAATCTTACAAAAGTGGCTTAATGGCCATGTTTGGATATTCCTTTACTACTCTTTACAAAGAGAGAATTAATGGGTGCAAGATTAATAAGCTTCTTCAATGGTGGAGAATGCTCTTATCATATGTTTATAATAATACTAAAAAAAAATGTGGTGTAAATTTGAGATAAGGATTCTAGGTTCTATATACAACTTTCCAATTTGGGAGAAACTACAATCCTATTGAATATGAAATAAAAGATAAAGTGGAATTAGAAGAGATAAACATGATCAGAAAAAATTAATTAAAATTAACAACTCATGGGAGTTGGAGATGATTTAATTAATCATCTAGGATTAAGATGATTAATAGGCCAAAATAAGCTTAGAAAGCTATTTGGAGGTGATTTAGGAGGAATTTGATAGAATTCAAAGGATTTGAAAGAGAGATTTAATCAATAAGAGAATTTGTTGATTAAATATGAAATTAAAAGACTTAATTAACTAATAATAGGAAATTAAAAGACTTAATTAACTAATAATAGTTAATTAAAAGAGGATTATAACTAATGAAGTGTCGTTAATTAACATCCATAATGAAGGGAAAACTAGTTAATTAACGGATTGTCGTTAATTGACCGAAATGAAAGGCAATGTTATCTAATTAGCAAGAAATCACTAATTATAATGGGAATGACATGAAAGACTATAAATGGTGTAATTTTAGTAATAAAATTATGTAGTTAGATTTTAGGTGTTTGCATTTGCCCCTTTTTGGTGTGGTGTAGCGCAGGCAGCACCATTGCAAAGATAGTAGACAATTATAGACAATTAATTTTTTGAAGGAAAATGAGTAGAATGAAGGATGCCCCCTCAATTGTCAATGGGATGATAGAAGAGGTTGATCGACAATAAAAAAGAAGGATGAAAAGTTAGCACAATAGAAGTATATTGCAACAATGGGGAGTTGAACTTGGCTTAGGTGGCCATTGTTCAAATTGATTGATTGGAAAAAAAAAATTGGGTTTCAATTGATAGAAGAAATAAGAGGTGAGGGCAGGGGGGAATACAATCCCTATCGCCCTAGGTGTTGTTGAAGAAAAATTGTGATAGAAGAAAATGGTGATGAAGAAAAAGGAGATAGCTTTCAACCCAACTGGCTCAAGAGTCGTTTTGTATCATCATTTCTCAACAGAATCATCAAGCCCATCTGGCTTAGGAGAAACTTTTTATTTGATACACGAATGCAACAAAAGGGTAAAATGACATGAAAAGTCGAAATACTAATTTTTGTTCATTACCCAAAAGATTGACTCAAAGCAAAATGCATGAAGCAATGCGGTATGAAAAAGTAAACAAGCAGACCAAGAAGGAAACAAGCACCAACAAACATACTCAAACAAATTACGTTCAAGAGTTGAACCAAGTTTTTGTTATCTAGCTGTAGTTTCCACATGTTCGAGTTATACGACAAGGGTTAAAAATTGCACCCCAAGCAAATATATATACAAGGTGAATAAAAAGAGGACATAAGAGTCCTATGAAAAAGTAATCATTCTCTATGAAATTGTACCAAGCAACTGGTTGTGCAAGAGAATACAGAAATAGCAAGAAAACCAACTTTTGTTAATGGAGGGTAGATCAAAATGATTTGCATGTCGTGCATGAAAACAAAAGAAGACCAAAGAAAGATTTTTTGGACAAATTTCGATGTTTGAGGATGTTGTGTCTTGTAAATGATTCAAATATGTGAATGTTTTTAACCAATTTGTGGGATTTGATTGAATTTTTATTAATTTTTGGGATTTTTGAAATTTTACCAATTTTTTGAGATTTTTGATGGTTTTACCAATGTTTTGGATTTTTGAGGATTTACCAATATTTTGTTTGGATTTTTGATGGTTTTATCAATGTTTTGGATTTTTGAGGTTTTACTAATGTTTTTAGATTTTAAATCTTTTAGGGTTTTTTAAAAATTTTCTGAAGCTATTTACAATAAAATGAAGATGCAAAGATACCCCTAGCGATAGATGGGAATATACAAGGGTGAATTTTGTGTGTATATACAAGAAGAAGATAAGTTGGATCAAGGCCAGGAGGGTTAGCTTCAACAAGATGAACTCAAGCCAATGAAGACCTAGGAAGGAGTAAACATGCCCCTAGTGTACGCTGGCCAAGAAACACATGATAGAGAGAATTAAAAGACCATTTTATTGAAAGGGTACAAGGTTTCCCTCAAATATGGTAAAAAGGAAATCTTATACACATGGATGTTATGAACTAAACATAAGAATAATGTGAATGCTATGGAAGGATATGAAAAATGTAATCAAATGATTGGCGATGAAAAATTGATTAGCCAAATGCACAAATCATGGGAAAAAATAAGGACTAAATTAAGAGTTTGAACAAGGTCCAAAGAACACTTGGTAACATACTAATCATGTTTTCTCATTGATATCCCATGTGTGTATGTGGAAATTAATTACTTCTTGAAGGGAATATTTGATAGACAACAAGTGAAGACACACTAGCCAACGTGTAAAAATGATTTATTTTGATAGGTGATTTGTGAATAGAGGGTGGAAGGAGAGTCATACATTTCTCTAATGTCAGCTAGATGTCCATAGCTCCAATAGAGATGTATTTGATTCTAGTCGCAATATTTATTTGCTTTTAGTCAGGTGTTCATAGCCCCGATAAAGATACTGGAAATGCCCTAAGAGAGAGTTTTATATATATATATATATATATATATATATATATAGATATATATATATATATATATAGTTTTTATTTTTTATTTTTTGATTTATTTTTTTTGCTTTTTGAAAAATTATTTCAGCTCTCTCGATTGTTTTAATGAGGGGTTAAGAACCACTGATAACTTGATGGACGGATGTGGAAGTGATTACAATGACGAAATTGACTAATGTCAACAAATATGCCCAAAAGTTATTTGCAACAAGTTTATTAGATGTATGATAGCGATAGGATCTCTACGAGGTCAATCATTCTTAAATTTACCAAGGTGATGAAAGACCAAGGTCAAACAAATATATTAGAGATCATATGTTAGACAATGAGCGTGAATAGACTAGCCAAAAGATCATTGAAGTGATGACAATGGTGGATGAATTGCAGATGAATGAAAAGAAAGGGACGAAATAACATCCACGTGTATGCAATACCTGATTACAATGTTTGATCTTTGTACCTTTGTTTTTTTGTAATGTTTTAATGTTTTCTCATTCTTTTTTAGATTTTGAAAAATTGGGACCAACAATGTCACTCTGCATGATAGGATCCAATAGAGATGTTTGTGATTATGCTAATATGTAATATTATATCATATTCTAGATTATATGGCAGCAATAAATAAATGAATAATGAAATACATAAATTTGATTAACTAAAAATATGTGAATTAGAGACTATATAGTTAATATAATCTAGGAGGACATATAAACGTAGTAATTGAAAATGACTAAAACAATATGTAAATGAAATAAGCAAGCTAATATAATGAAATTAGGAAACCCTAATGTGCAAGAGGGAAGCGTAAATAACTCAAATAATTTTATATGCTCGTTGGACTGTGTCACAGAGCTGACTGAAAAATTGGGAAGCAAGAACGACTGTGTAGGAGCCCTGCAAAGGATGGATATGGGCTATATCTTTGGACTAGAGTGCTTGGAGGAGGAATGGAGTGCATGGGGCAATCTGGTCTACAAACTGGGCACCTTGGTCTATGTAACAGGTCTGGAACTCAATTTCATAGGTTCGACAGATGGTCTGAAACTCTCGCCGTTTATCTCATCAACTTCTCTGCACTGCACTAAATGTCGTTGGTATGCCAAAGTGAAAGAAAGAAATGCAAAACTCTAACAAAAAATCAATTCCTAAAAATGATAATTACATATGCAACGGTCAGACTGACCTTAGTTACCACAATAGTGGACTTACTAATTGAGCGCTGCACTATATTCCATACCCAAATGTAGTTCTTTGTGTGTGTGTGTGATCATGCCCTAGGTTGCTCTTGTGAAATTTGCACTTTGTGAAGTAGTGAGCTAACTATGTGTAGGAAAATGTAATATATGGTGGATGGAATAGAATAAATCCCTTCCTATATTTTGTGTCATGTAGATGTCCCAAGCCTTGTCCCAAGTGATGGAGCTATGTGGAAGGAAATTATCTCCCAATGCAATAGATGGATGCAACTCTAGGTGGAGTGATAGTAGTGATAATGTTTGGTCCCTCATTATGGTGTCATAACTTTATATTTATAGGGTTCTCTTGATCTAATTTTGTAAGTAATCCCGAAAAGGGTGACTACAAGAAAATTCAAATGCTGAAACGGTCATAAAGTGCCCAAAAAGTGGCAGGTAAGTGAGAAACCTATAAAAATTAGAGATCTCAGGCACTGAGATGAGCAGGGGGGTGAATCACTACAGATAAAAATTTCACAATCAATTATCACTTCTTTAATATGTTATTGTTATACTTAATTTATTTTCATAAACATGCAACATAAACCGTAATATGTAAAGTGAGAAGCATACACACAAGTAAATACATAGAGAGACCAGATATAATGTTGAAAACCCTTTCGAGACAAAATCCCATGGAAAGTAATGCACTAACTTGAACAATTTTCCTTCAGAGATACAAAGATTTATTGATTGAGCCACACCTCAATCTGGAGCTACAACTCTAATAGTTTAACCAAGCCACCACCTAGTCTTCGACAAGTCACAACTTACCTGGAAGCCACAACTACCAATTATGTACAACACCCACTGACAAGGAGGATTCAAACCCCTGGAATTTGATCAACCACCATCGATATTTTGTAGGCTACAATCTACAAGGAGGCTACAACCCCCCACAATCAAAGTAACAACTTAGTCATAAAATATATATTGTTTGATCATTTAGTTTATTGTTACACACTCAACAAATCATGATCACCTTGCTATTTCTCTCTACACTCACTCTTCAAATTTAGATATATAAAATGAATATTACCTATTTCTGGTCTCTCCCCTCACATATTCATTGCAATTGATATTCTGATGAATGTCTCTGTCTCCTTTTCAATTTCTACAACTATCTCTAAATCTCTTGTCTCATTCAGCAATGAATGTTCCCTTTTTATCACTGCACATTTATGACTCTATCCCTTTAGCCCACACAACTCTCTTTTTCTCACATATTCATCTAATGGATCTTCCTCTTCAACACATATCACTGCACTCTTTCAATAGATATGCATTATGAAACAATGTCTCCCCTTCCTGCACAACTTTCTTCTATCAATATATGGTCATTTTATAATACAGGACCATCTCTCTTTACTCTGATTTGCTTAGCAGGTATCCAGGCTTATTTATCCTTTATCAAGCTTCATATTTTCATTGATATCTTGGTCTCTTTTCTATCTCTACAACACTTGGCTTGGCTAATCTCGTCTTCTGTTTCTACAAAAAAATATGCATCATGTAACAAATATCTAGTTCATGGCTAATGAGATAAACTTTAAACAACTTGATCTCTCTCTCTATACATATCCCTTTCAACAAATTTAGTTAATGTATATTCATGGATGAACAAAGCTCTTATATCTCTCTTCAACTCTTGGCTTGGGAGCCCTTTTCTCTTCTTCTAAAACCCTTCAACAACTTGATTTGTGTATGGAAATTGGTTTATATAGATAATAAAATTTCTCCCTTTCTGCCTTAGTGTGCCATACACTCCACCTCATTCGATATGCATTGAAAGGACAAAAGGGATGCTACAATTTTACCCTCTAAAAATGTGCCACATGTTCTCTATGATTTCTTCTTGTTTTTAGCATCCAATCCTGATTTTTCTTGTGTCAATGCATAAAGAATTGAATTCCATTTTCAACGAGTCCAAGGACATCAAATTTGGATATATGGGTCTCAAGATATTTGAATGTGGGTTCGAGATGGTTATATGG
The DNA here is from genome assembly GCA_019776745.2 of Taxus chinensis. Classification (NCBI taxonomy): domain Eukaryota; kingdom Viridiplantae; phylum Streptophyta; class Pinopsida; order Cupressales; family Taxaceae; genus Taxus; species Taxus chinensis. The sequence continues at coordinate 52,087,242 of CM034148.1, forward strand.
AACTAAGTGCCAAAACACCATACATAGTTCGCATTCTATTTCCTTTTCGTCCTTATAAAACTTCATTATGCCATCTCCTTGTAAATCAGGTATATTGAGTGTAAATGAAACTCAAGGAACCCATGCATCTAGGGAAGGTTCATCTGATCCAATATATATCCACACAACATTGTTTACTCATTCCTCCTTTGTGTATTGGTTATGTCGGCTCAAATTGGAACAAAGAGAAATTGTTCCTCCATCACTTAGTTTGTCTGATTCTTGTTTCATCCGCAACTCACTCTTTCACCTCTCTCCTCCTTTGTAAATCAGTTCAACAAAGGTTTAGAGGAACATAGGTCTTATTAGAAGCATGCTCATAACTCGCCCTTAGACATATGGAACTCTTCCAAAATCATCCTTTGTGCCTGATTAAAGCCTTCCACCTGTAATACATGAGTTCATTTGCTCTGCGGACAAGACCGAGTTACGAGGAACTTGGGATGACAAAGAACTGTGCCGCAGGGGACCTTAGTGCCCGAAAAGCATGTTCAACCCGCAAAACACTATAAGGGTGTCCATATCATTGTAAGAACTCCTTGTTCCACAGGAACACGTTCCATCCAAAGCTAAATTGTTCACAATACACTAGGACTCACTATACCCAAACAATTTCAAATTTTGCCTAAGTCCCAAATTTTTTTCTTTCACCATAGGATTCTTGTGATCACTTAGATCATTTGTAAATAACTTTTCAACCTATAAATAAATTTACCCAAGTGTATTAACCTTTTCAATTTCTCCAGTGAAACCCATTTCATTGTTTAGGCTTGCAGAGACCCTGAATCACATTGAAAATCTCATGAAACATCTGAATACCACAATACAGGAGCCACATGCCATTTTACTTCTCTTAAGCACCATCATATACCTTAGAGACATTTGTAAACACCTTTTTCACATCTGATTGACCCTGAATACAAGATAGAACCATCCTAAAACATCTATCATTCATCAATGCCATCATTATGCTGTAGTTTCACTATTTCACTTGCCTTCTTGAGTTGGTTCTTCTCTGTGAACTAACACTACGAATCAACCTTCATTTCCATGTCTTCTTCACTTCACCAATCAACCCTTTTTGCCATCAATGCCACTTGAAATCAATGAAAACACAACTGGAAATGACATGGGTCTAATAAACTGCCCCTTTTTCATTGATGGCAACACACCTAGAAACCTACAACCTTTGATGGAAAAAATACTGGGAAACATGGTTTCTGATAGACTCTTTGGATCTCCCCCCTTTGACATCATTGACAAAGGACTACCTAATCAACACAATGAGTAACATGTAAAGTGACCTTTGTATCCACCTTACCATAATAGCCCCCCTTGAATGATGCATAATTATACTTCATACATGTTGTCTTGAATTAGCTCTCCTTTTCCACAAGCCTCCCCTAGGACTATATTCCATCTTGGTTGTTTTAGACATCTTTTCTTTCCAAGATAGTATCAACACTTTCTTTTCCAAGATAGTATCAACGCTTTCTCTTTACTTTTCTTGAAATTTTTAGGAAATTTCACTGTTTCACAATTTTACCTTGTCCATATTACTATATTTGGCATGAATATGATCTCTTACTTCAACATGTGCAGCTCACTATTGCAGCCTTTCCTTTATCATTGTTCTCTTGTCTAAAATTGATGCATTAATTCTTATATTACATGTCCCACTTGTATCCTTTGACTGTGGAAAGTATTCTATCACTTAGCTGCTTGAATTCCCACTCATTTATCTTTCTTGAACCTCTGTCATTTGTCTTGTAATATTCACTTGTACTGATGCATTGTGCATTTTCATGGATTTTTTTGATAGTCAACTTGTTTTGAAAGTTTCCACACATTTTCTCAGCTCCATAAATATGTTCATACTCTGTCATAGGAGTGATAAAATCTTCCTTTACCATACATCCTCATATCAATCCTCATACTTTTATGATTTTGTTTTAATTGTGAAGATAAATTTCTACCAGTAGCTTCACTTCACTATGCACACTATCTTATTGGGACTAATGGTCTCTACTTGCTATCCTCATGATATGTGGCCTATCATGATGTAACATCTAGAATTTTGTAATCATTTCCCATCATTCTTCATTCACAAACCAATACCATTATAATGAACAAGAAAACTAGCTCCCCCTGGGATCAACATCACTAACTTTGAAGCACTCTTCCTTTGAAGCCAACATTTACTGTCTCAAAATTTATCCATGTTCATATATAAAGGGTAATTAGGACATAATACATATTTTAAGAAGACTACCACATACCACTATACCTCTTCTTCTAATCATCACATGGAAATTTTTTTTTGTATCTTATCCAACTAAAAGGAACTCACTTCATACTACAGTTATCATACTCTACATCTTATACAACTATATATTGTACCTATATCCATTCCTATACCAATGTTCTTGGATAATCACACTCAACATAGTGAACAAATATTATCACTCATTCTGACATATTAACATAATTTCTACCATACTCCATCATTGAACTCCTCATCAGATGAAATGATGCATGAGGATAGATCATTTCTTACTCATAACACACCCTTAAGAAAATTATGCCCATACATGTGCCTTGAAGTAACTATGAAGATATGAAATTGAGACTTATAGGCTTGTACTTGTTTTGAACACCCATTCGGATAACACACATCCATCAACAACCTTGTGAGCACATTCTAGAAGATACACTCCTAGTTTGCAAGAAAATCATCTCAAAATTAAGTATTTTAGAACTTTCACAATGAACTTTACTACTGTCAAGAGTTCCAAAAATATTATGTATTTTTAGATCCTAAAATATCATAAATAATATAGCTCTCCATGTATATATGTATCTTTGAAATTTTTAGCTTCAAACTCCATCATTTGGTCCTCCAAAACCCAGTTTCCATTTGTATCGCTTACTATGGATTGTGATAGTCCAGTCAGGGAAAAGAAGTAGAAAATTACACAAATTTTACTATTATGACCACAAAAATTCATTAATACCAGTTTCATATCATTTCCCAAACACTTGAACACTTATATACTTGATATGAAACCAAGTATGACATTTACATACCTGAAAAATTCTTGGAAAACTCTAGAATTATCATGTTTTGAACATGTCTTGGCTATAGTTCATCTCTTGAACTGATGTGCTGATCAAAACAATTCTTGAATACACTATCCATCTGTCAAAGCACCTTTAAGCACATGTCCTAAAGGCACACACACATCCCATAACTCAAGGTCAGATAATCTACACAGACAACACTTATATGTTGAGACCTTGGATGATCATTTCTACTTCTAAGACACCTTCACAACTTTATACTCACCATAGAATATTCAAAGACACATGGGACATCATAGTAATGGTCGCAGTCATCAAAATTTGATTTAAAAACCAAGGAACTTATGATACACATTTCAATGTATGAAAAAATAGGCTGAGCAGACTACATGGATAACAACCACTCATACACATTGAAGCTTAGAACTGTTCAGTTTCAGATTTTCACAAGACAATAAACTTGTATGAGTCAAGATACTTTTGTGGAGACACATATTTCTTGAGGAAAACATTTACAACATTTGGAAGAACAAATTTAACACCTGAGATCTATTGACACCATTTTATCTCAATGTTTTCTTATGAAGATAGTCAAAGACTTCAACTATGTTAGAATTTTAATATGGAACAAGACAAGCATTTCATGAAACTGACATACCTTGACAATAAAAAAAATGACAGAGGTGACAATCATTAACCACTGGTACCAACCAAGATCCTTGAATTTCTTGTTCAACTTCATCATGATGAACACTTGATGGATAGATGAATGAAGAGCATACTATGCTTCCTTTAGATTGAGTATACCTTCTAGAAGCTTAGAGAAGGTATATCATGTCTCTTAAAACATTCCAGAACAACAATAAGTCATCAAAATAACATGATGACTCATTCTTATCTTTCCTTGTCCTTGTTCTCTTATCATTCACCTTGGGTCCATTCCTTAGAGTGACTATTACAAGTTTGAGCTCCCATTTTCTGAATGAATACCTGAAAGACACACATGTTGCATCTTATCTAACACAACTTGAGGTAGTAATTATTCATGGCTTTCACTCAACTTATATTCCTACTTATTTCCTTTATCTCATACACTATTGTTTTTTTTGTCAAAGAATTCTGATTTTCAACATCATCTTCCCATGCCACTTTCTTAGCTTCTTTAACTTTGTATATCCATTTTGTCTTCTTCTTTCCAACATATCTCTCAACCATGGCTGATTTGATTTCATCCTTGGGGCTAGTTTTCACCTTGAACACATCATTTACTTTCCTTTTAGATGTATATTTATTGCTGTTGTATCTAAGAGTCTTATAGAAATGTCTAGCAAAGTGCCCTTGCCTATGACAATTGAAACATACCATATCAATCTTTCCTCTAGACCCTTCATGTCTCTAATTTTGATTCAATGACTCATAAATACAATTTTGAGAAACATTACCTCTCTCTTGGCAGTTGAAGCACACTTTTTCCTTATCGTAGTTAAACCTGCAATCCCTAGATCTATATCCAAAGATGTTTCATGAAAAATAAGTTCCATAAAAATTACCTGTCAATTTGCTTGTAATTGGCTGCCTAAAGATCTTCTTGTGCTATTTATTATTTTCCTTAAACTAAGAACATCCTTGATAAGAAGTATTACTTGATTCAGCTCTCAAATATATTTCCTTTGCTTGATCCATTTCCTCTCTGAGGCTCTTTAAAGCAACATTCAATATTTCACATTCTTCACTCTCGGCATGAATTGATGGTTGAAATTTCTCATGATCTATTACACCAGAGTGTTCTTCTTTGATTTGCAATTCATTGAGCTGATTCCTCACATTTTCTAGCTCAATATTCAAAGTCCTTAAGTTTTCTTCATGCTTCTGATAGATATCTTCTTTATCCTTTTCGTTCTTCACATTTTCTTGATTTAGGTCATCTTGAAGTGTCTTCATGGCTGATATGAGTTTTTCACAACCTTCAATCTTGTCCCTGAGAGCCTTAGAGATCAGATTGACTTGTTATTCAAGCTCCTCTACTTCTTTCTCATGTTCTTTCTTCATCTGGATCAACACTTCTTCATGGTGTCTAATTTGATCTTCTTGTTCCATTACCAAGGTTTTAAACTTGGTAACCTATTCTTTCTTGAGCTTGAGAGAGTGTAAAACCTTTTCTGATTGAGAGTCCTTTTATTTTCCTTCTTGATAATCCTATTGAATTTGCTTTATTAATTTCTTCTCAAAAAGAGTGATGTGCTTTTCATAGGCACTGATGCAGGCTTTCAAATTCTTATTTTTCTTCCTTGACTTGTCTAATTCATCAAGCACACACTTTAATTCAGCTTCTAGATTTACTTATGCTTCCTTTTCATCTAAATCATGCATGGAGCTACTGTATCCTTCCATATCCATCAACAAAATTTCTTTGTGAGCTTCATCCTGATGCTTCATGTATTCATTTTGAGTTAATCTAGCCATGCTTTCTTTAGGATCAACTCCAAGCTATTAGCCTTAACACTGGAAAACCATTACTTTGATACCAATTGTTAGATATTTCAAGCACTAAGAGGAAGGGGGGGGGGAGGGTGAATCAGTGCAGATAAAAATTTCACAATCAATTATCACTTCTTTAATATGTTACTGTTATACTTAATTGATTGTCATAAGCATGCAACATAAAACGTAATATATAAAGTGAGAAGTATAAACACAAGGAAATACATAGAGAGACCAAATATAATGTGGGAAACCCTTTGAGACAAAAACCCATGGAAACCAATGCACTAACTGAGAATATTTTCCTTCAGAGCTACACATATTTCTTGATTGAGCCATAACTCAATCTAGAGCTACAACTCCAATAGTTTAACTAGGCCACCACCCAGTCTTCGACAAGCCACAACTTGCTTGAAAGCCACAACTCCTAATTTTGTATAGTACCCACTGAAAAGGAGGCTTAAACCCCCTATAATTTGATCAACCACCACTGATCTTATGTGGGATACTACCTACAAGGAGGCTACAACCCCCTGCGATCTAAGCAACAACTTAGTCACAAACTATAAAATGTTTAGTCATTTTGTTTCTTGTTGCACACTCTACATATCATGATCACCTTGTTATTTCTCTCTACACTCACTCTTCAAATTCAAATATACAATATGCAACTTACCTCTTTCTGGTCTCTCCCCTCACATATTCACTACAATTGATATTCTAATGAATGTCTTTGTCTCCTTTTCAATTTCTACAACAATCTCTGAAGCTCTATCTCATTCAACAATGGATGTTACTTGTTTATCAATGTACATTTATGACTCTATCCCTTTATCCCACACAACTCTCTTCTTCTCAAATCTTCATATGATGGATCTTCCATTCAACACATATCACTTCGCTCTTTCAGTAGATTTGCATTATGAAACAATGTCTCCCCTGCCTTTACAACTTTATTCTATCAATATATGGTCATTTTATAATACATGATCATATCTCTTTTCTCCGATTTGATTAACAGGTATCCAGGATTATTTATCATTTATCAAGCTTTAGATTTTCATTGATAGTTTGGTCTCTTATCTATCTCTACAACACTCTGCTTGGCTACCCTTGTCCTCTGTTTCTCCAGTAAATCTACACCATGAAACAAATATCTAGTTCATGGCTAATGAGATATAATTTGAACAACTTGATCTCTCCAATACATATCCCTTTTAACAAATTTGGTTAATGGATATTCATGAATGAACAAAGATCTTGCATCTCTCTTCAACTCTTGGCTTGGGATCCCTTTTCTCTTATTTTACAAACCTTTAGCAGCTTGAGTTATGTATGGAAATTGGTTTATATAGATAATAAAATCTCTCCCTTTATCCCTTGTCGTGACATACACTCCACCTTATTTGGTATGCACTGAAAGAACAAAAGGGACGTTACAATTTTACCCTCTAACAATGTGCCACATGTTCTCTATGATTTCTTCCTATTTTTAGCATCCAATCCTAATTTTTCTCATGTCAATGCATAGAGATTGAATTCTCTTTCCAATGAATCCAAGAACATCAAATTTAGATATATGGGTCTTAAGATATTTGAATGCAGGTTCGAGATGGTTGTATGGAACCTAGTGCCAAAACACCATACACAATTCACATTCTATTGCCTTTTCATCCTTATAAAACTTCATTATGCCATCTCCTTGCAAATCGGGTATATCAAGTGTAAATGGAACTCAAGGAACTCGTGCATATGGGGAAGGTTCATCTGATCCACTATATATCCGCACAACAGTGTTTACTTGTTCCTCCTTTGTGTATCAGTTATGTTGGCTCAAACTAGAATAGAGAGAACTTGTTCCTCCATCACTTAGTTTGTTTGATTCCCATTTCTTACGTAACCCACTCTTTCATATCTCTCCTCCTTTGTAATTTGGTTCAACAAAGGTTTCGAGGAACATAGGTATTCTTAGAATTGTCTCATAACTTGCTCAGTGCCAGCACTGAACCATTTTCTCTGCATTTCACTCCAAAGAAGCCTGCAGAGAACCCTTAGACATATGGAACTCATCGAAAATCATCCTTTTTTCTTGATTAAATCCTTACACCTGTAATACATGAGTTCCTTCACTTTACGGACAAGACTGAGTTGTGAGGAACTTGGGATGGTGGAGAACTGTGTCATAAGAGGCCGTAGTGCCCAAAAAGCATGTTCAACCTATAAAACACTATAAATGGTCTCCATATCATTGTGGGAACTCCTTGTTCTGTAGGAACAAATTCCATCTAGAGCTAAACTATCCACAATACACTAGGATGCACTATACTAAATTTTTTTCAAATTTTTCCGAAGTCCCAAAATTTTTGCTTTCACCATAGGATTTTTGTGAGAACTTAGATCATCTGTAAATAAAATTTATGCGTGTAAATCAATTTATCCAACTGTAATGACCTTTTTCAATTTCTCCAGTGAACCCCATTTCACTTTTTAGGCTTGCAGAGACCTTGAATCACCCTAAAAAGCTCCTGAAACATGTAAATGCCACAATACACAATACAGAGGCTATTATACTCCTCTCAAACACCATCATATACCTTGGAGACATTTGTAAACACCTATTTCACATCTGATTGACCTTGAACGCAGGTTGGAACCATCTTGAAACATATATCATTCATCAATGCCATCATTATGCTCTATTTTCACCATTTCACTTGCCTTCTTGAGTTATTTCTCCTTTTTGAACTGAAACTACTAATCAAACTTCATTTATGTCTTCTTTACTTCACCAATCAACCCTTTTTGCCATCAATTCCACTTGACATCAATGAAAACACTACTGGAAATGACAGGGGTCCAACACCTATGGTGTGTGTGATGCAGATGTCCCAAGACTTGTCCCAAGTGATGGAGTATGTGGATGGAAATGATCTCCCAATGTAATAGATGGATGCAACTCTAGGTGGAGTGATACTACTTGGTCCCTCATTATGGTCTCATAACTTTATATTTATAATTTTCTCTTAATCTAATTTCATAATTAACCTAAAAAATGCCAACTACAGAAAATTCAAATGTTGAAATAGTCTTAAAGTGCCCAAAAAGTGGTGGATAAATGAGAAAAGGACCTGGGCACCCCTGGTGGGACCAGGTTACCCATGAACGCCCTAGTACTACCCTGGGTGCCCTAGTCAAGGCTAAAATGATGGAAAATGATGAAAGATTACTGGGCATGCGGGTGTAATAGGTTGGGAATGATGAAATAAAATAAAAGAAGATGGCCAAAATATGGGGGTTAATTAGTAATTTCTTCTCTCAAAAACCCTCTAAATGATAATACGATACTAGGACTAAAATAACCCAAAGTGCGTGGTTTTGTGACTACATTTTCCCCCGCTTTATATTGGTGAGCGAGAATCTCAGTAATATAAAGTAGACAGAGGTGCGTAGTTGATAACCATGTAGATCGATGAAGAAAGCATGCCAAAGGACTAGAAAAAGCATGGAGTGACAAAAATATGGTGGAGTGTGGAAAATAAAGATGAAAAATGCAAAAAAAGTGATGATAGCAAAGATAGGGTGGAAATGGGTGTGTATATTGCTGATGTCGATGTACCTGAATCGTTAGTATGTAAGATGTGCCACTGCAAAGTGTTGTTGTTTCCATTGTTGTTATTTGTTGTTATTGTTTCCCCCATTTGACTACTTGTTTCTCATACGTCTGGACCTACAAGGAGAAAGTGATCAAGTAGTCAAATATATTTGTATATAAGTGTAAAAATGCTATGTAAAATACATATGTATGTAAAAACACATGTAAATGTAAAATACAAAAAATAAAAAATGTAAATGGAACATGTGCCCCTGATTAATGTCAAGAGAAAGGATGTAGAAGGATATCCTGTACTGTCAGCATTTTTTGGGCAATCCGACACCATAGGCCGAAGAAGTATAGGAAGGAAATGATTTGTGTCCTCCAACATTTAACTGATTTCCTAAACTATATGAAGAGATGTCTATACAGTCCTAGTTTTTTTGGGTGATCTGACACTAACGATAGAAGAAGTATAGGGAGGAAATGATTTGTGTCCTCAAATGTTTAACTACTCATCTGAATGCTAAAGACACCATGTCCTATGAATTTCACTGTGTATGGGGATTGTAGAATGATATAAAACCACTCATTGTATGTAAACCCATAATGCCAAGGGTGTAATCTATGTTGAATTGTACCCACAACGCCAAGGGAAAATGCCTGAATTGAATTGAACCCACAATGTCAAAGGTAGATGACTAAACTCAATTGAACCTAAAATGTCAAGGGTGGACAACTGAACTAAATTAAACTGGTGTAAACACACTGTGTAGAATGTAGAGCCCTAAATTATGCCCCCCTCTTTGGGGGTGCATGTGATGTCACTTATAGGAGAATGCGGCCCCAAAAGAGGACCAACCACATGAAATTTGTACCTTGCAGGGGGAAGGGAATGCACTTAGTAAAACCAAGGTGCACAAAAAAAAGATGGATAGCCAAAGACAAGTGTTAGTAAAAACAAACGTGCATGTAGAAAACAATGTGTAAAGTAAGCAAACAATGTATAAGCTATCAAGAAAAGTAGTAACATAAACACGTGAGAAAAAAAGTAAGCCACACACAAGGTGGGATGTAAACATGGGACATCACTCACAATTTTGCAAGATATGTAAGGCCACCATGGTTGTAAACAATAAACAAGTGTTCTCACCAAACATAGGGCAAGGCCCGCATACAAGAAAAAAGAAAAGCAAACCATGTAACAAACAAGTATGGAAGAAAATGTCCCTGCATAACAAATGCTACACATGAAACACTTGTTAGCATGTTATAAAAATTAACTAGTATGTAAAAATTGTGTATAACCAAGTAGTGCGATATTGGGCCCCAAAATATCAGCTAAGTACAAAAAGTGCGTGGGCACACATGACCTAGTTGAAGAAGGGCGTGTGTGTTGAAAACGAGTAGGGAAAGGTTTTTGGTAGGGTTTTGCAAAACACACGACGTGTGCACGTAAGGAAAAATGGGTTTTGTACTTAGCCACATTTGGTATTCCAGGCAGCACACGAGAAAATCATGACCCTTATGGATAAGGTGACAACCTGGTTACTATGGATCAAAAAGGTAATATTCCAGGCATGTGATGGAAGTTTCCAAAAGACATCATTACAAAGAATGGAGAGCTCAGATCTGCAAAGGCATGCTTCTATAGAGGACCACTTTGACACTTGGCAATCAATCTGTAACTTCTAGAAGGCATGGCGGTGGGTGCTAAGGCTATATATACAAGTGCCCGATAAAAGAAAGGAAGATAGTAGATATAGTTGAAGAGAGGCGAAGCCCTATAAAAATCAGAATGGAGAATGTTATGGGTTAGGGATTAGGAGAGCTCTATGATCAATATCATATAGAAGGGGATGGGTTTTCATTTTTCTTTGTAATATGATGAACCTAGTATAGTTCTAATGCATGACTTGGCTCTGCATAATTAAATGAGGATCTATTATGACCTCAAGGGATGTAATGTGGGTTATTAACTTTGATAGTATGAATATAATGGTCTATTATAAATCATTTTTGTTTAATACTTATGCATTTCCTTTCTATATGAATCATCTGAATGTGCTACTTGTTATTTCTCTTACTTGCATATAATGAGATGATAACTATTCCTAAGTTAATAAGAATGTGGTTTAGTTATTTTCTATCCTACATTTGATTATCTGTTCTAAGATGATGCATTCTCACAAAAATCACATAAAGGAGAGACTCGGTGCTCGCGCATGCCTCGGGTGAGTGCCCAGCACCCGCTGGGTGATAGGACAACATGCATGTGATTTTTGTAGAAATTAATCTGATCTAATACAAAGAATCCATGAAATAGCTACACAGAAAATAATTGAAATCAACAACTCTATATTGTATTTTCATTAATTCACTATTTCAATACACTCCATTATATAGGAGATGTAAAATAACAATCCTTACAACAACATTTGTCTTCATATACAACCATAACACCCATATGGTTTCAACCTCTCACCAATATAATAATAAAACAATACTAATTGTTTTATTATTCTAACTTACTAACTTACCACATACTAACCACATTTTACATTTACTATTTACATTTACATAGTAAATGTACTTTCACTAATTTACCATAATAATAATTACACATGTAATTATTATTCACCCATACATACAAATGGAGCACTAATATATATTTCCTAACATTCCCCACCTTAGTGCGAACATGGGAAAACCTGTTTTACATACTGCAACGTGCCGCTACGTAGCATGCTCATGATCTGGATGGTTTCAAGGACAATACCAACAACCTCTGGATGGTTTTCCAAGTGGTTAACCAACAACCACACAACAGATGGTTTTTGAGGACAGTACCAACAACCTCTGGATAGTTTTTCTGGATAACTAACAACCACAATATCATGATGATGCAATAGTATCAACAACTCTCATCACTATCTCACTGCAGGGAATAACATAGGAAAATTCTACTGAAATTTCTTGCTCATACATACATAGAGAAAGCTGACATACTGGAAATGGAACATTGGATCATGTTCCCCCCCTCAATGTGAAATTTCCACTTATTGAAAACAGGATCACTGCAAACTGAGGCACACCACACTGGAAGCACTAAAATCAAATTACACACACACATGTCACCAAAACTGATATGCGGCCCCGTCGTTGGCAACTGACGAGAGGTCGCAGAATGACCTCCAACCTCCATTTGCCTCCATCCTCTAGTAAATTCACTTAGTATAGAAATTCTTCATAATTATAGTCAATTTCATTTGTTATTTGTTCATCTCTAGTTTCCCATTCTACAATTTTGCTTACATCTGTAGGTGCTTTTTCATTTCCATCTACTATCCTCCATAGATTTTTATTCATTAACTGCATCTGAATTTTTACCCTCCATGTATGGAAGTTCAACCCATTAAATTTATCTAATGGTGTATCCATTTTACTGAATCTAAATATCCAAAAAAAATTGAATGTAGATTTGAATTACCTTGGATTCTCTGATTTCTTCAAAAAACAACAGTGATCAATGTGCTGTATAGTAAATTGCATGTTTCTCCCAAAATACGAACTGGGTTATGCTGAAATTTCTTCTGTAGCTTCTTGTATAACAGATCATTCCATGCACAAAATTTTGGAGAAACCCAGATCGTGAAACTAAAGTTACAAGATCATCTTCGAGACAGATTTAACCTGCTCTGGTACCAAATGTAGAAATTAATCTGATCTAATACAAAGAATCCATGAAATAGCTACACAGAAAATAATTGAAATCAACAACTCTATATTGTATTTTCATTAATTCACTATTTCAATACACTCCATTATATAGGAGATGTAAAATAACAATCCTTACAACAACATTTGTCTTCATATACAACCATACACCCATATGGTTTCAACCTCTCACCAATATAATAATAAAACAATACTAATTGTTTTATTATTCTAACTTACTAACTTACCACATACTAACCACATTTTACATTTACTATTTACATTTACATGGTAAATGTACTTTCACTAATTTACCATAATAATAATTACACATGTAATTATTATTCACCCATACATACAAATGGAGCACTAATATATATTTCCTAACAATTTTCCTATTCTATGAAGGGTATAAAAATGAATACATCTTGGTTCCATTTCTAGGACCTCTTTTCAAAGTTGTTGTGAGAAATGGCATGCATCTTTGTCCTTGTGATGTGTGATGAAAAAGCACATGACCTTAGAAAGTATTGAAACATGGTTCAAGAGCACGAAGGATGAGTTTGCTCAAGGATTTAGCATTGGAATAGAGTTCAATGCGCATAGGTAGGTAGAAGAGAATCTATACCATGAGTTGTATGCAACATTATTTTGTTACTTCCCAATAAAACTATATGAATGGCTTTCAGCATACTCATCCAGATCAAGAGGGTACTATAGATCACACGTGTGGACCCAAGATGACTATAAGAGGATGCAAGATGTAGATCTGACTTGGACGTGTGCTATTGATCACTAGTGGAAGGGAGTGCTAACTAGTTATACTTTGGAATATGTCATTTCAATGTCTTCTTTCCCATAATGTGCTGAGTTCGAGTTTCTAAGGGAGCCTAGAGGATCATTTTTGCGTGATATTCCTTTGGATATGAAGATCTTGGTCATTACTTTGAGTTTAGAAGCATTTCCCATGGCCAGCTAAAAATTCTCTGAGTGCTGGGAGAGGAAGCTAGGGTGGAAGATGGTGGACATTGCGTTTGAAAAGGAAAGGGAGGAGAGATGACTCAAGTATAGCGAAGCTCGTGAAAGGGAGATGACTAGACAATGTGAGGTTACAAGTGTGATGGATCTATGGAGGCAGATGTTATGAGAAGGAGTTGAGGTTCACATGGAGGATGAGGAGCCAAAGCATTTTGTGCTACCCCATCTTAGCAAGCATGGGAGAGAGGTCCCTTCAACTTCTGATGAGAGTTCATCGCATAGATAAAGAAGAGTTGTCGGCACGCATCTGAACCCACTTGGTGACCAACCCTTAGTGCTTGCTTTTCCAAATCAAGGAAGAATTATTGTTAACCTAGTTGGTATCAGTGGGAGTGATCAATTGGAACCTACAAGATATAAATTTTCATTTGGAACATTCATGGCTACACAAGCCATTCATGTATTTGGAGGAATCTTCAGACAAGGTGCAAGTACACAAGATTTGGGTATTGTGTATGGAAGTGGTGTGAGACATATAACTGGTAGTGGTAGAATATCACAAACCATTGGTGCAATTCAGTGGGACATTGGGAACACTAGGCGCGACCACTTCTGTTCCTTTGCCAACTACAGGAGGTGGATCTGGTGGGACAAAAGGAATAGGACCTGGCGGATCTAGTGGATCCGGTGGGTCAGGAGGAAACATCAGAGGGAACCAAGGCTCTGGATTGGGAGGAAAAGGGCCCCAACCACCTCCCCAAGTGTTTTTTAAGATGTATTTACACTTACCGGACTATAGGGGTATTGAAGATGCTTTAGATCATATGTACACATGTGAGTTACTATGGCACATGAAGGGGATCACTACCCTAGAATGGAAGGCAAGTTAGTTTGTAACAATGTTGTAAGGGCACGAACATAGTTTGTATAGGAAGTACGACTCCCATAAGATGGTGGTAGACTACACTGCATTGAAGAACACCTTCCTAGATGAATTCAATATCTTAGAGTTTGAGCAGAAGAGCATCAACGCTCTGAAGGAGATCCAACAGGGAATGATAGGGAGTGTGTGGGAGTATGATGCGCATTTCAAGACTCTCTTGTCAAAGTAATCTTATGACATTCATCCTTCTCAACATGCTCAATGGTTTTTCAGAGGATTGATAACACCATTTAGAAGGGCTATGTTGCACAAGACTTTTACCGACCTACGTGAGGCATTGGAAGCTTCCCTGTGCACTGAAGCTATTGGGAGCATTGACACTGGTGTTATCCCTTTTCATGGAGGCTCAAATTTCTGTAATGGCCAAGTAGTTGGAAAAGCTATCTGCAAACTCAGTGCATGAGGTTCGTAGTGGGATTTGGTGTATAGACTATGAAGTGGAGGGGCATGCAAAGGATAGTTGCCCTTGGAATTCAGTGTGCACTATGGTAGTAGACTGTGAGATTTTCCATGGGGATCATGATGCAAGTAGACACCCTCTACTCTAGTGTGCAATCCACAAGAATTTTTCTTACTATTGCAAGATCTATACCTCTATGACCCATGATACCAAGGATTGTAGACTGATTGATCAAATCCATGATGTTATTGATTTGGGTGTGCACCAGACCAGCCTTGCAAATGGCTCAAAGGATGATTATCATTGTTATGAGGGGTGCGCAGATGGAGGAACACATGGAAGAGGTTTTCACAGAGGATTTCATGGTCGTAGTAATTTCGGCGGAGGACAAAGTGAGTTCCCATAAGGAACTTGTTATAATTGTGGATCTAAAGAACATTACAAATGTGAGTGTCCTGATCTGTTACAATGCTCATGGTGTGGAAAGAAACACAAGTACGAAGAGTGTCCAGAACTTTATGAGCATATGAACCAACATCACCAGAAGGAAAAGGGCACTGGGATGGTAAGCATCAAGAAGGTCGATTCACAGTGGATGCCATGAGTGACGTGTGAGTCAGGGATAGAACCTATACTAGTGATGACACATGCAGAGGCCACATGTGCCAGGGAGATGCCAAGATCAAGGACACTAATTTCAAGAGAGGAAGTAGTACATGGAAAGTATTTAGACCCTACTCACCAGAAAGAAGTATATCAAGAGACTATGAATATCATTCGAAGTTTACAAGGAGAGATCCAGTGTTTGAAAGAGTAGTCCAAGTAGTAGGAGTAAAGAAGGAATACTGAGGCTTTGCACAAGGACCTGGATGGAGTCAAATAAGTATACAAAATGTTAAGGCAAGAGAATATTATTCCCTTGCTAGGAGAATGGCTGAGAGAGAAGGTACCATGTGCCAGAGTAGAGCATGAAAGGAAGGTCTTGCACACAAACCTTCCTCCTCCTAACCTTGAATATGACAAGGAGATTACTTTGAATGTGGTTGTTGATGGGTGGCTTCTAAGTAATATTCTCATCAACATGGGAGCAAAGGTCAATGTTCTTACCTTAGATGCTTGACATCAAATGGGAAGGCCCATATTACAACCATCTTCAAATGTGTTGTATATGGAAAACAAGACTAAGGAAATGCCCATTGGATTCCTCAAGGATGCAATTAACACCATTCAAGGAGCCAAGTTCACTGGAGACTTCGAAGTCTTGGCACTCACCAAGGTAGACAAATTTCCAACATTTCTTGGGCACCCATGGTGTTATAAGAACAATGCTGACTTGTGGTTTAATAAAGGGTATATAAGTTTTGAGAACAAGGAGGAAAGGGTGGTCATTCCTTTGATAGATGGAAAGTCAATGCCCTATACTGAGCCCTTAGGAGAAGAAGTCCTTGATAGGATCTATGTGTGCTCCATCAGAGATCCTGAGTTAATTCACCCCACGGAGGGAGTTATCCAGTTTGAAGATACTCATTCCATGAGTGATACCACTAGTGTGGCATGTGACAATTGGGCACATGGGACTTATGAGTTAATTGGGTGACAGTTAAGAGGATCTATAACAAGGGTGACAAAGGTGCGCTCAGTCAAGCTCCTAAGAGGAAAGAAGTTTCCAAGTTACTCTAGAGGGGCATACCTTGATATTTTCTTGTGAGAAATGGAATCTTAGTGGAAAAATGAGGATGAAAGAAGAGGAATGCTTAGCTATAACTTACTCAGGACTGCATCATGCTGGTGGGATACACATCGATAAAAAATCTTGGAGTGGCACAAGGTAAGAATCACATTTTATGTAATGTTTTCCAGGAGCAATGTGCCCATGGCTATACAATAATACCATGGTAAAAAGACCACTTCATTTCATATCCAAGCATGTGAGAAGGCCTAAATGGGAAGCGTAGAAGCATTGCTGCCTTCGTTATGGGAATAAGCATATATTCCACCTTAAAGTATGATGCATGTGCTTCAAGTACATCACTCTTGTCAAAGTTATCCTATGAAATTCATCCTTCTCAACATGCCTAATGGTTTTTTGGAGGGTTGATAACACCATTTAGAAGGGCTTTGTCACACAAGAATTTCACCGACCCGTGTGAGGCATTGGAAGCTACCCTGTATGCTGAAGCTGTTGGGAGCATTGACACTGGTGTTAGTGCCTTTTGAAGGAGAATCAAATTGCTGTAATGGCCAAGCAGTTGGAAAATCTATCCGCAAATTCAGCACATGAGGTTCGTAGTGGTCTTTGGTGTACAAATTGTGAAGTGGAGGGACAGAAGTCAAAGGATAGTTTCCCTCAGAAGTCGGTGCATGCTCTAGCGATAGAATGTGAGATTTTCCATGGGTATCATGATGCAAGTAGATACCCCTTACTCTAGCATGCAATCCGTAAGAATGTTTCTTGTTATTGTAATATTTGTACCTCTACGACCCATGATACCAAGGATTGCAAAATAATTGATCAAATCCATGATGCTATTGATTTGGGTGTGTGCCAAACCAACCTTGCAAGTAGTTCAAAGGATGATGATCATCATTATGAGGGGTGTGCAGATGGAGGGACACGTGGAAGATGTTTTCGAGGAGGATTTTGTGGTTGCAGTAACTGAGGTGGAGGATAAAGTGAGTTCCCATGAGGAACTTGTTAGAATTGTGGATCTACAGAGCATTACAAATGTGAGTTCCCTGATCTGTTACAATTCTCATGGTGCGGAAAGAAGAAAAGTATGAGGAGTGTCCATAACTTTATGAGCATATGAACCAAAAACACTGGAAGGACAAGGGTGTTAGGATGGTGAGCATCAAGAAGGCCAATTCACAGTGGATGCCACGAGTGGTGTGTGAGTCAGGGCTAGAACCTACGCTGGTGACAACACGAGTAGAGGCCGCGTGCTCCAAGGAGATGCCAAGACCATGGACACTAGTTTTAAGGGAGGAAGTTGTACATGGAAAGTAGCTGGACCATTCTCATTAGAAAGAAGTATATTAGGAGACTATGAATGTCATTCAAAGTTTACAAGGAGAGATCTAATGTCTAAAGGAGCAGTCCAAGAAGCATGAGCAAAGAACGAATGCTGAGGCTTTGCAGAAGGACCTAGATGAAGTCAAAGAAGTATGTAAAATTTTAAACCAAGAGAATATTATTCCATTGATAGGAGAATGACTGAGAGAGAAGGTACCATGCACTAGAGTAGAGTGTGAAAGGTAGGTCTTGCACGAAAACCTTCCTCCTCATAGCCTTGAATATGACAAGGAGATTACATTAAATGCAATTGTTGATGGGTGGCTTCTGAGAAATATCCTCATCAACACGGGAGAAGAGGTAAATGTTCTTACTTTAGATGCCTAGCATCAAATGGGGAGGCCCACATTAGAGCCATCTTTGAATGTGTTGTATATGGAAAACAAGACTAAGGTAATGCCCATTGAAGTCCTCAAGGATACAATTATCACCATTCAAGGACTCAATTTCATTGGAGAATTCGACATCTTGACACTCGCCGAGGCAGACAAATTTCTATCATTGCTTAGGTGCCCATGGTGTTAGAAGAATAATGCTGACCTACGGCTTAACAAAGGATATATCAGCTTTGAGAACAAGGAGGAAAGGGTGATCATTCCTTTGAAAGATGGGAAGTCAACACCCTATATTGAGCTCTTAGGAGAAGAATTCCTTGATAGAATCTATGTGCACTCCATCAGAGATCTTGAGATAATTCACCCCATGGAGGGAGTTATCCAATTTGAACATGCTTAGTCTGTGAGTGATACCACTAGTGTGGCATGCAAAAATTGGGCGCATGGGACTTATGAGTTAATTGGGAAATAGTTAAGTGGATGTTTAACAATGGTAAAAAAGGAACGCTCAGTCAAGCACCTGGGAGGAAAGAAGTTTCCAAGTTACTCTCGAGGGGCATACGCTGAAATTTTCCTGTGGGAAATGGAAGCTCAGTGGATAAATGAGGAAAAAAGAAGAAGAATGATTAGTTACAACCTACTTGGGACTATAGCACACTAGTGGGATACACATCGAGAGAACCTCCTAGAGTGGCATGAGGTGAGGATCATGTTTTCTGTAAGGTTCTCTAGGAGCAACGTGCCCACGGTAATACAAGACTACCATGGTAAAGAGACCACTTTATTTCATATCCAAGCATGTGAGAAGGCCTGGATAGGAAGCACAGAAGAATTTCCACCTTCATTATGGGTGCATAATTTGTATTCCACCTTACAAGGTTGTGTGTGTGCTTGGTACATTCATTCGGAGATGTGTCGTCAGACGGGAAATTAGTAAGAGTTGGCGACTGATCTCATTCAAGCTTTCAAGTATAGGAGTACCAAACCATTACTGGATAAGGTGTTGTAAGTGATCAAGTGCCTTATGATGGGGGATAATGCTATAGAAGAGGATAGCCTACTATAATTTCTAGGTGAGCCTTCTGTGGAGATGTGCCTCAATGAAGAAGAATAAGAGGAGGTATAGCTTGAGCACATGTGTATGGAAAAATAAAAAGGAAAAATGGTCTATGTAATAGATGGAAAAGAGATGGGGACATTGGATGTTAATCATTCGAAGGGTACGCACGAGGTCATAGACAATGCTTATGAGCGAGTACATTCCTACCATGAGCCTTTGAAAAAAAAGAAGGTTAACATTGGGATGGAGGAAAAACCTAAGGAAGCTATCATCTATGACTATTTGTTGGAAAAGGAGGTTTCAAAGATCATTGATATGTTGTGTAGATTTATTTCCTTGTGGGTACCATGAACTCAAAGGTGTTCACCATTCCTTGGGGGAGATGAAGATCAAGTTGAAGGAAGGTGCACACCCAATTTAGAAGAGGCCTTATTAGATGAATCCAAATTTACGTGTACGGGTTAAGGAAGAAATAGACAAAATGATAACATTTGGTATCATTGAGGTAGTGGAAGAATCAGAGTGGATAAGCCCAATGGTTATCAATATTAAGAAGGATGGTAGGATAATAATTTGCGTTGACTATAGGGATCTGAATGCAATGTGTGTCATCGATCCCTTTCCAACCCCCTTTACTGAAGAAATTTTTGAAGGAGTAGCCAGGCACGAAGTCTACTCTTTCACAGATGGGTTCTCAGGGTACCACCAAGTCAGGATTGCAAAGGAAGACCAGAGAAAGATAAATTTTTCCACTAAATGGGGAAGTTTTTACTACATGGTTATGCCTTTTGGATTAAAGAATGCACCTGTTGTGTTCTCACACATTGTGGTACAAGCATTTCAGGACTTCATCCATAAGTTTCTTCAAGTTTACCTGGATGACTGGACTATGTATGGATTGGTGAAATACCATTGTGACAACTTAAGGCTGATGTTTGAGAGATGTCAGAAATTGAGGATATCCCTCAACATTAAGAAATGTCTCTTTTCTGCTCCATTTGGAACCCTGTTAGGACACATTATATGCAAAGAAGGTTTGCTAGTAGATCCCGCTAAAGTTACATTTATTGTAGGATTAGGGGATCCTACTAATCAAATAATAGTGCGTGGATTCCTTGGGCATACGAGGTATTACATGAATTTCATCAAGGGATATGCCAAGATTGTCATGCCCTTAGAAGAATTGTTGAAACACAAGAGTGCCTTTCATTGGGGAGAGGTGCAACAGAAGGCATTTGACACTTTGAAGGATAGGCTTGTCATGGTGCCCATATTACATTTTCCTTCTTGGGATAAGCCTTTCCATGTGCATGTTGATGCCTCAGGGACAAATATGGGAGCAGTACTAACACAACCTGGAGAGGGAATTGTTGATCATCCCTTGTTTTGCAAGTAGAAAGTTGACACCAGCAGAGAAGAATTACACAACTACTGAGCACGAAGCATTGTCTATGATCTATGTGCTACAAAAGTTTAGGCAGTATCTATTGGGAAATGCCCTTCATATTCTACACAGACCATATGGCATTGAAATAATTGGTCAACAAACCCATTCTGCAAGGGCGCATATGTCACTGGGTCCTACTATTTCAAGAATTTGAGTTCACAGTGGTTGTGAAACTAGGAAAAAGAAATTCAAGACCTGACCACTTGTCAAGGATTAATTTAGGAGAGGATGCATAAAACATTAAAGATACCATGCTAGACGTAAAACTATTTAGGTTGCAGCATGCGCCCTCAGACTTAGAAGATATCACATTGTTCTTAAAAATAGGTGTGGCACCAGAAGGGATGAAGGCCCTAAGAGAAAGTAGTAAGCAATACGTGCCACACCCTACATGTTGATTAGTGGAGAATTATATAAGTTAGGTCATGATGAGGTTCTGTGCCAATGCGTATTAGAACATGAGTACATAGCCATTATGGAAGAAGTGCATGGTGGGATTGCAGGAGGACACTATGTAGGAAATGCTACCGTGTGGAAGATTTTATTAGCTGGGATTTGGTGGGAAACCATCTACAAGGATTGTATTGAGTTTTGTAAGGCCTGTGACCATTGCCAGTGCCTTGGAAAACCTAGAAAGAGAGATGAAATGCCTTTACGACCAATATTCAATGTTGAACCATTTGAAAAATGGGAAATCGAATTTGTAGGACCAATTGCGCCAACCACGTGAAGGACTGGTTCATGGTATATCATCACTTGCACTAATTACTTGACACGGTGGGTAGAGGCAGTGCCTACAAAGGATTACACTGTAGTGACAACTGCTAGATTTTTATGGGAGAACATAATCAACAGGTATGGTTTCCCTTTAAGTTTAACAAGTGATAGGGGTACACACTTTCTCAATGAAACAATCAGGATTCTATTAGCAGAATTTATGGTGGCCCATCATAAGACTACCCCATATCACCCTCAAGCAAATGGAACTACTGAGGCATTTAAAAAAATACTAATTCACACATTAACTAATATCTATGATGTTGGAAGACAAGATTGGGATGATAAGGTATCATTCATTCTATGGGCATACAGGACAACCTACAAAAGGTTGAACAAGGCCACACCATTTCAATTGGTGTTTGGTGTAGAGGTTATTTTACCAATGGAATTCATGTTACCTTCACTGTGTATAACATGTGTAGGAGGGTTAGCTGATGAGAAAGCGCTAGAAGAAATAATTGATAAGTTGATGTAGTTAGACGAAAGGTGATCACTTGCTAGATGGAGTCAGAAGACAGAAAAAGAAAGACAAAAGGCATGACATGATCATCATATCAAGAACAAGAAGTTTGAGGTTGGGTAGTTGGTGTTGTTGTATGATTCCAAGTATTTGCACCATCCTGGGAAGTTGAAAGTTCATTGGTTGGGACCTTACATCATATCATACATTCTTGATTCAGCGCTTTCCAGTTACAAGCGTTGGATGGGACGAGGTTACCAGGTCACTTCAATGGGAGTAGGATGAAGCCCTACTATAAATAAGTCTTCTTGGTGTTTGTAATAAGGCAATATTTCCAGTTAGTTTAGAATTTCCCTTTATGTTTTTTTTCTTTTCTTGTGTTTCCCTTTCTCATTGCTTGTTCGTTTTGTTTTATGCCTTATGCACCGGTCACCACATTATTTTTCTAAAAGTTGTGTATGTGCAGAGGACCACACATTTGTTTTAGTGTGGGGTGGAGTGATGCAAAGTATAGGCATTTAATAAAAATTTGAGTTGTCAGTGGAAGTTATAGTGAATGGCCCCAGTTGAAGAATGAAAAGCACGTAAGGGTAAGAAGCACATAAAAGAAGGTGGATGAGAATGGTTGGTGTCAAAAATCCTTTGCAGAAACCACGTACAAAAAGGATGAAGAGTGTAGGAACAACATGAGGTAGGTGAGGAAAAAATTGGGTAAAGGATAGAAGAAGTGCCTTTGGCGCTACAGATGCGCACGTAAGAGTCTTTGGTTGGGTTAGATTTTTACGTGCCAAAAGGCTGAAAAAAGGTTTTTCACGCAGGATGTGGTGGGTGGATAAAAGCATTTAAGACAACTTAGTAGAAAAATTTGCATTTACTGTTAAAGTACGTTGGTAGGTGGTATAACATTTAATGTTGGAAAGAAGAAAAAACTATAAATACAAGGTCAGGTAAATCATTTGTTACCTTGTGTTTATGAAGAAGAAAAAGATCTTGCAAACTAGGGCATCCAGAGAAATACTTGTGCAAAGAAAGGAGAATCCAAGAAATCTAAAGTGTGTGACTAGGGTAGATCCACAAACCAGTGTGGAAGGAGTACACGGGCATGGGAAAATTTGTTGAGGAAGTGCCGTATTGTGGAAGGATTTTTCCAGTTAGGGTTTGGCAGCTAGGGTATGAAGTTAGAAGGATTTATTTGCAAGGTTGAGCTATGGGATTGGACAAAGTGATAGAGTAGAGAAAGGGGAAGAGGATTTAAGTGTTAACAATGACCAGAAGAATGGCATCAAGGAAACCAACCATTTCACCAAAGAAAACAAAGGGCAAGGGCAAGTGAAATAATATTTCTATTATCGCAAGCACCAACGAAGAATGGTACATAGAAATATAGTACCCAGATGGGGTATTTATAGGAAAATAATGGGGGTCACACCTGTGGAAGGTGTCCATAAGTCATTATAATCATTGCACAAGCACAATGGAGAAGGAAATGGCTTTAGAGTTGGTTCTGACCAACCAACAAGTAGGACATTGGAAGGCATGCCCATTTACAATGATGAAGTAAAGGTCAAATTGGAGAAGGCGGGGTTGTTGCAATTGTACAAGTTACCCTACTTTGGCAATCCTGAGCACCTTTATCAATGGCTGATGTCATGTGTTCATGAAGTTCCTTTTATTTTGCAGGGTTTAAGATGTGCATCACACCACATCTGATTTATAAGTTCGCAGGTCTCAATTATGAAGGAGATAACATTGATGATGATCTGGGTGACAAGGAGTCTATCAAGGAGACTGTAGCCAAGTATGAATACAAGAAGGGTTTGAGATACTTTGAAATATCAGAAATACTAGACCCAATGATGATGATGGTCATGCACTTGGTAACCAAGATCAATGATTAAGAAATATGGATGCAAGTAAACAAGACATGGCCAAATGTATGCCGGAAGATATCAGAAGGAACCATCTACAACTTGTCCATTTTCATTGCGGATGAAATTATAAGCTGCACGCAGGAGGGAGAGAAGATAATCTTTGGTAATGTAATCCTAACTATTGTGTTCTAAGAGATTAGAGTGCCTGATGGGCCAATTTTTTTTTGTTTGGGAGTATCCATTAGAGGATCCCTCACCCACAAAGAGGTTTTTAAAGTATACTTGTGAAACCATGATGACCACTCACAAGGCACGCCTGGAGAAGTGGTATAAGTGAATGTGTGATGCATATAGGGATGAGTGGAGTATCTCAGAGTAGTTTTCCACAATCATAAGTGGAGAGGTAGAAATTGTAGTATACCAATAGTTCTGCATTAGCAGATTTAGGTTAACAGATGAGAACATGAGTCTGTGGTGCAAACTACCCTTCTCTTTCACTGCATTATACTTCCAAACTAGAGTTAATCGATTTAAGGAGGCCAAGAGACTAAGGTTTGACCTTAGTGAGGTAGATGTAAACCTCTGTGAGCTGCGCTGAAAGCTGGTCTACCCAATGAAGTGCATGTACATGGAGAGATATGTCTCCCATGAGATCCAAATGATGAAGCCTTTGATGCTTCCAATTGCACGAAGGACTGTAATAAGCGTGTTGTTGTCGCCAAATCACTGCACCCTCCGAATGGAAAGTATGTGAATAGGACGTTCGGTGTGATTGGGACACATGGGATCACCTCTCAAGCTGTGGGACTTGGGCTCGAGGTGAACCTCTGGAGAAGGCCGGCTTCCTCTTCCTAAACTAAGTGTTGTACTACTCCTAGTGTAACAAAAATGATTATCTAGTCCTATGCTAACATTTTCATGGGGTTTTAGGGAAAGAGATTTACAGAAATGAAACTATACTAGGGATGGTGATGCACCAAATAAAGGGTGTCTTCAGATTCAGGAAGGGTTAATTTGAAGAGGGTGTGTGCACCACAGGTCAACTTCACCTACTGCAACTTAGAGAGGGTACAGGATACCACAAACTAAGAGACACGCGTTCCCTTTGTTAAACTTTATCAGACCGAGAAATATACCAGTTTCCCAGTGAAGAAGGATGAACTCAAGAAGGGTGAACAGACACCACAACTCAACTGCATGCAATACTTCACCACTCGATAAGCACAGAACTCCAAGAACCTGCAATAGAACTTAAACTTGCACAGTGTACCTGCAAGTATGAGAAAGGCACAAAGAAGCACAAAAGGATGAAAGGACCGAGATTAGTCACAAAACACACACTTTTATTGCTTCAATAACATGCACAATGCATCATACATTCAGAAGAGGCAATAGTTGCCATTACAGTCTTGAAGAGGAGGCTTGAAAGTTCTCTCAACACACAAGAACAACTTGCAGAAGAGAGAGGATTCTTGAAAAGTATACACTTGCCTGAGATATCTAACTGTCCAACTTGTCTGAACTGTTGGAACCCTTTGAAATGAGCTTCCAACTTACATTTATAGAAGAATATGTGAGAAAGAAGAGGAAATGGTCATAATTACATTCCTAAAATGAAGGCCCATGATGTATTTATTACAGTTAGTTGAACTACCTGAGAAGGTTCCATCATGGGTCATTAATTGCCTGATGACCTAGTCTTCTCAATTAATTAAAAGAATATTTAAATAAAATATTTAAATAATAATAATAAATATTATTATTAAAATATTTAAATAAAAATATTAATTTAATTAACATAATGTTGGGACCCCCCCGTTGACCCGTTTGACTTAAAGAGGAGGGGGGTCCATGTGGATAGAGTCTGCACATAGCCAAACTCGATGAGCTTCGAATCCTCTAACTCGGTGTTGCACTCGATTTTTGACCCCCACACTAACTCTTTCCTTGCTTTGGTAATCGTACTCTTTTGCATTGAGTCCTTTGAATAGTGAGCTATCAAACTTGATTCTTATCATTTTCCTCTGTTAACTCGAGGCCATTTATGCATTCCTCATTCAAACTTCATGAAACATCACCACGAGCTCCTTGCAAAGTCGCCGAGCTCTTCATCCAGCAAATGATCTTACCTTTCCTGGGCTCAAACTCACTTGAATACCGAGCTTAACCCAATACTTCTAAAAAGAATGGTTTTACCACAATGCTCAGGATTCTTCCTCATCATATAACACTTGTAGTAATAATGTTTTGGCTTTGACATAATAAGCACAATTCATACCTTCCAAACGATGAGAAAATGCCATTATCAATAAAGACCTAGTTCTGCCATGATGATGACCCAGGCTCATGCCCATAACATGTCGATAGACACCCTTGAAACTGATTTTTTGGCCAAAGAACCCTTCGGTATTTTGGCAGTGCACTCAGCAATCTCGGCTCCAATCAACAATTATGCCACTATTGGGATCTTAGTATGGCATAGGTAGCTGTGAGCTACACCATATACTCATTTTTCCAGAAACTAAAAAGATCCTTTATGTTACAATCTGCAACACATAAAATAAGCCCTTCAAAAAATACATTGAACAACTGGGGCAGCCAAGAGGACCTTGGAAAAATGTACAGGTATCAACGATATGAATTCCTCCTTAGTTGTGGATCAAAGCTAATAGAAATAAAGCTATATAAAATTAGCTTGAAACTATAGTATAATCGTCCATTTGTTAAAAAAAAAGTTTCTCTGAACCTGGTAACAGAATACTTTTTATTGTTTGATTGGATGTACATAATGGAAGGGTATAAATATTGCTTATTTCCCTCAGATTTTCTCAAAGAGACCATTTACGAGTAACAAGGATGTAGCATGCAAAACGGCCAACCAGGTATTTCAGAGTTGACCTTCACATTCAATTCATTTTTAGGAGAAGAAATGCTGAGCAATATGAATCATTTCATTCTACACCGTAATAAACCTTCATCTCCTGATTCAGGCAAATTTTATGAAGCCTCGAATGGCATGACTCCAATCCATTGTACACGGCAGTGAATATTTGTTTCCTATAGCTGCTATTCGATACTGAGTTCAAAATAAGGATAAGCCTACAAATTTGAAGATGCATTCAATACTAAACAAATAACAACACAATTGGATGACCTGTTTGTTGGAAGCGCTCAAAAGAAAGGCTTCTACTATATTACAACATGCCTGCTACCTGTGCATGGGATTTTTCCGCGACCACCGAATGCTCAGAACTGTACAGAGGACGAGGAGAAGGTCGTGGAGCTATCTTAGCTGATTCAAAGTCTAAAATTTCAGTGGAATCCTAACAAGGGCGGATCTGTATGAAAGGAGACACTTTCTCGTATGATCTATGAAACCCAATCCACAGTCCATGCAACACGCATCCTTTGATCTCCATGCACTTGCCGCTCCACTCGGCGTTTGACTCGTTCCTCCAACCTGGCGTCATTTTTGACTTGCACAACGTGCTCTGATCCTATTTACACAGCCTATGTGGAAGTATGATGTTGGATTTCCATCGTCAAATCTCCATGCTTGGCAGTTTGATCGGATTTCTCCCCTACGCGGAGTGAACAACATGGTTTTCCATCCCAAAATTTCCACTTGGTGGTGTTGCTCTGAATCTCCCCCACGTGGAATTTCTTCCTTGGCTTGCCATCCACGAAAACCCACTTGGCATTGCTCGCCTTATTTCCCACGTCCGGGATTGGAGTGCAGGGTTTTGTTATCATTTGGCCATATTTCATTTTGGATAGATGGCCACCGATTTCCACTTTTCCACTCAACGTGAGGAGACATCATTTTCTCGGTGCAAACATTTCAGCTGTAAGCTTGTAAGGTGTGATAATTCTGACAGAATCCTTTATGCCCGCCAACTTAGTGACTCGTTGAAGATGCTCATATAATTGCAAAGCAAATTATGCTCCATGAATATTCTGATATGAAACCGTTCCACCTCTATGAGATCCGCTTCCATGAGTTGCATCGTAAAATAAGTAAGGTTTCGATAGAGAATCTTTGTAATAAATTTCATCAAGTCTCCCGGTAACACTCTTACTGTCACTTAATCGATTCTCATAAAAATATCTTGAAGGAAAATCCCATATTTGAGGATGCATTCGATGATGATCAGATAACATAGTTGGATGACTTACTTGCTCAAAAAGGCTTCTACTATACTACAACATGCCTGTGCATCGAATGCTTGGCCGCTTTGAGCGTAGAACTGAAATTCTCCTAGGAAAGTGCTGTGAGGAAATAATTGGCTATATGCAGCAGCTACAGGGTAGAGAAGTAAACTTATCTCAGAAAATGAGTGGCCTCCAGAGAGATTCGATTGCGACAGCTACCGCAGGGTGATCCCAAGGAACCGTTGGTGTTGATCCTGATGTTCTGGTTGCATGCGACCACAGTCGTGATCAGTTGTTGTAAAATCTTGCCGCTGTAGTAGAAGAACGAGATAAAGTTTCAGTTGAGTTGTCTCACCTTTTCATTTTGGAAATTCTCTTCCATGGAAGAAGCTCGACCAAATCTTGAGGCAGCTATTGTCTCCGTCGAGTCATTAAAACTGAATTGATATTCCAACAAGGAAGCATCAATCTCTCCATGTTGAATTAAACAGAGTCGAGCTCGTCATTTCTCTGCCTCAATGAGCCAACCATTGAAACATCCTCCACTCCTATTGAGACTCTTTTATGACAAGCCAAAGTTGGACAACCGAACTTACATTTCCTACTCATGAACTCGTCTAAGGCTTGTGATCTGAGTTATGACCAAGTTAGGACAAGGCACGAACTCCTCTGATGATTCATCTCTTTATTCCCAATTTGACACTGTTTTAGCTCGACCGAGTGAGATAAACTTATCGAACTCCTCGATGGCTCGCATTCTTGGAAAAAATGAGCAATCTCACCTGATGACCAGAAGTGGGTCCTTGGGACAAATGTCGTGATTTGATAGTAATAAGGCCCTATTTTCCAATTTTTCCATGTGCGTAAAATTGGATAACATTTTTGGTGACCTCTCGGGGATGATTGCCTACTAAGCGTGATTCCAGTAGCCTTACGTCATCCATTGGGCATGGAGTCTGTGTTGGAATCCTAATAGTAGTATGATTTTCTTTGACACATCCCAAAATTTCCTTGAGCATTGCCGATATCCTGGACCTCCCTGGAATGCTAAGCATGAAGTATACTGAATCTGTTGAATGCTTGACATCCATGGAACACTGCAAAAATTTGAATGAAGCAGATTTTAAACTGTTATGGAAACCTTGAACCTTTCTTCTCCTTGACACCTTCCAATGATGAAACAATGTGCAGAACAACACAAAACACAACAACAAGGAAAGCAAAACAACAACATGCAACAATGTGCATAAGCACTTGGAGGAAAACACCTAATTTAACTGTACAGGGGGTGGAACGCTTCTCAAAAACAAGCTTTGAGATGTATCCCATTCACATGAATGGGCAGTTCTTCTCCATTGAGCCTAGATAGACGAAATGAATTTGCCTCTTTGCAACTTGTGATGATGTATGGCCCACTCCAGAGAGCGTCAAACTTGGCATGCCTGCCTGGTTTGGCCCTGTCTTCATCCCATTTGAGAACTAAATCTCCCTCTTGAAAACACCTGTTGGATGCCTTCTTGTCAAAAGATTTCTTAACTTGAGCCTGATGCTGCTCCAAAGTTTTCATAGCCTTATCTCGTACTTCCTCTAACTCCATGAGTTCAGCAAACCTTACTGTCAGAGGATCACTCTCTATAACTTCAAGTTGATGAGCTAACTCCAAAGAAGGTAACTCCAATGAGAGTGGGAGTTTTTCCTCTCTTCCATATACAAGAACGAAAGGAGAATTTCTGATGGCCCTTTTAGGTGTGATCCGATCTGCCCATAAGGCAGTCTTAAGCTGTGTATGCCAAGTCCTCTTGTTAGTCTCCATTGTGCGCTTAATAATCCTTATGAGGTTTTTGTTGCTAGACTCAGCCAATCCGTTTCCTTGAGGATAGTAATTGGATGAAGTTTTGAGGTATACCCCATTTTTAACAGCCCATTCACTCAATTTCATACCAAGAAAAGCCAGTGCATTGTCTGAAATGACTGTAAACGGAACACCGAACCTCGTCATTATACCCTCCAAAAAATTTAGAACTACCTTTTCATTGCTCTCTTTTAATGCTACCCGCCTCTGTCCATCGAGTAAAATAGTCTGTTGCGGTAAGGACCCACTTATGTCCATCACTGGATGGAGGATTAATCATTCCGATGAAGTCCAACCCCCATTGAACAAAGGGTTGATCCACTTGAATTGGATGCAATGGAAGAGCTACCAGCTTCTGCTTACCTGTGAAAAAGGCACATTCCTTACATTTCCTTACCCAGAGATGGGCATCCTTGAATAAATCTAGCCAATAGTAGCCAGCTCGCATGATCTTGGTAGCTGTTGTTCGTGTGGAATAATGTCCTCCAGATAGGCCATTATGAAATTCTTCTAGTATCTTACTCACTTGTTCTGGTCCTATGCACCGAAGGAGGACGCCGTTCAAATCTTTTCGAAAGAGAACGCTATCTACCAAAACATATGGGATAGATTGAAGATGGAAAGTTCGTCTTTGGTTTTTATCCATGTTTGCCGGGCATGCTCCTGAGAAGATGAAATTCTTCATTTTGGATAACCAGTCAGCTTGATCAACATCCTCATCGGTATTTAGGAGTGTCACGTCCTCATTAATTTTTGATTCCATGTCTGTTGCAAGTTGCTGACATAAACCCTTACCTTTGACAAGTTTAGTGACTTTGATGTGCACGTCATACTCCATTACCTTTGTGATCCATCCAGCACACTTTTCATTCATTTATTTATTCAGCAAAAACTCCTTGACACCTAGATGAGACACCATCAGATGAATCTTGTTGTTGGACAACATGTGCTTGAATTTCTTCAAAGCTCGAATAACCGCAAAGACTTGCTTTTCAATGAATGAGTATTTGAACTCGTAGTCTTTGAGGGATTGACTGAAGAAAGTGATTAGTTGCTCCATTAGGTTGTTGTTTTGTTGGGTGAGGATCCCTGAAATGCTCTCTTGACCTGCAAAATCATAAAGGATAAAGTATTTGTCAAACCTGGGGTTCACAAGTGTGGGAGCTTGAGAAATGGCTGTTTTGATGGCTTCAAAGCTTTCTTGTCCTTCCTTTGTCCATGAGAATGGCATGTTTTTCTTTAGCATGGCTGTCAGTGGTTTAGCCAATGTCACAAATTGAGGGATGAATCTCCGCACGAAATTTATGGTTCCCAGAAAACTTTGGAGGCCCTTCTTATGACTTGGGAGAGATAAGGACATAATTGAATGAATCCTAGCTAGATCAATTGATAATCCTTCTGCTAAGACCACATGCCCCAACAATTTTCCCTTGTGCACTGTGAAAATACATTTCTTGGGGTTAAGTGAAACCCCAAATTCCCTACACCTTTGGAAAACTTTCCTTAGATGCGTGATGTGATCTTCTGCATGCTTAGAGTATACAATTATATCATCAAGGTAAACTAAAATAATATTGTTGATTAGTCCCTTAAATGCCATGTCCATGGCTCTTTAGAAAGTAGCTCCAGCATTGGACAATCCAAATGGCATTTTATTGTAGGCATACGTGCCCCACATGGTAGTGAAAGCCGTTTTGAATTGGTCAGATTCTTGGACTAGGATTTGATTGTAACCTGAATATCCATCAAGCAAAGAAAATATTTGAGCTCCTGCCACCGTTTGAAGGATCTGCTCCATCGATGGAAGAGGATAATGGTCTTTTAATGACGCACGATTCAAATCCCTGAAATCTATGCATAACCCGATCTCTCCGTTCTTCTTCCTCACGGGCACCAAATTGGCTGCCCATGAGGAATGCTTGATGGGAAAAATTATACAGGTCTCTATGAGCTTGGTTAGCTCCTTTCTCATTAGTGGCTCAATTTTGGGATTAATTGGTCTCTGTTTCTGACAAACTGGCTTAGCATTAGGATCCAGTTCGATGGTATGTTGTGCTAGACCTGGATCAAAACCACGCAGATCTTTATAGCTCCATGCAAATATGTCATGATACTCTTGACAAAGTTTGATGAAAGCTTCCTTCTCCTCAGAAGTACACACTTTTCCGATCTTAAGAAATTTTTCATTTGATACTTCAACTTCCTCAAAATATTCTTCTCTGACCACCATGTTAGGGATTTGTCTTGTGGCTTGGTCATCTGAATTGAAAATGGATTCCAAAGTGAATAAAAATTTTGGTAACTTGTTGCTTTTCAATTGGATAATTTGCTCACCATATGAATCCTGCAACTTATCTTGATTCTTTGTAGCAAACTCCGCCTCTTCTTGTAGGAAGAGAACAATTTGTTTATCACTATCAAACACTTGCCAACTACTCACATTATCAGGGACTGCTGGTCAAACCACCATTTTAACAAATTGCTGCCCTTCTTTCATGATATCAACTGGTATGTTGTATTGTGAACCAATTGTAGCAAGCCTATCTGCATCTTGATTTTGATTTCTAGGGATTGCATGGATTCCAAAAGCTTCGAAATCTTCAATCAGTTCCCAAAATCAGTTCTTGTATGATCTTAAAAGATCATTTTTGGATGCACTACATGCCGAAACTTGATGAACAACTAACTCACTATCTCCAAAAACAGTCAGGGCCTTGATTCCCTTCCTTTGGGCTAGCTGAATTCCTTGCACAAGAGCCTCACATTCAGCAACATTGTTAGTGCAAATGAACTGCAATCGGAAAGATGAGAAGTAATTATCTCCCTCTGGAGAAATTAACATAACACCAGCACTGGATCCATTCTTACTTCTTGAGCCATCGAAGAACAATTACAACAATCCTTTAGAATAACTTGGTGTTTTGACAAGTTGTGGTATGATCGTATCTTCTTCATGGATACAGTAAGTACCTAATCCTGTTTCTTCCAATACCAGGAAAACAGCTTCTTCTTCTGCCAATACATCAGTGTAGGGATCGTACTGATGATCTCTACTTACTTCATCTAGCAATGTATCAGGGACTTCTTCAACAAGGGTGGTTGGTTCATGATCGGCATCTTCCTCTTCGGGATCGCCGATGGTGTAATTTCCATTTATGGGACTAGCAGTGTAGGGTTCTACATGATTATGGCAGATTGGTTCTACCCTTATAGTTACTTTGGTTCCGTATTGAGTCCTGAGAATCATATGCGACCAATTGGCTGATAGGTAACCGCCCATCTTGGCAGTGAAATCCTGTGATAGGCAGATGGCAAAGAGGGGAGGGAGATCGATGACCGATATGTCTTGGGTGAATGACAAACTTGAGCATGCATGAATGGTAAGTTGAAGTCCTTTGATAACCCCAATAGTCTTAACATCTGTGCCATCCAGTTGAACAACCCCTCTTACAACTGGTGCATATTGTATGCCTAGTACATCTGTATTTTGTTTCGGCATGACAGAGCTACTGGCACCAGAATCGATCATGCAATTATGTACCAGGTGGTCGCTAATGATCAGGGAAATGTAGAATGGTGGTGGTTTGTTTGCCGTAGGAATGATTTTCCCTTCCGGTTGACACAAATTTGTAGCATTTGTCACTCCATGGCTTGGTGATCTGCTGGTTGTACTAAAACTGTTCAGAGCTTCTCACAACAGGTTTCTTTGGGAAGGGATCGAGAGTGCGTCCCACATGGTAACACTCAGATTGGTTTTCTTCATTTGTTCTACTATGCTGAAGGGAATTGATCCAAATTTGATGACACTTTTTGGGTATTGGGGTCCTCCTTTGGAAAATGTTTGTTGGGTACCGTGATGCCTCGAGAACCATCTTTCCCTGCGGTGTGGCTAGCCGGTGTTTCTAGTGATTTGTTTCCCGTATTTTTATCAACTGCCATTTGAAACCTAGGTTTAGAAGTGGATGCTAGATCAGCTTCAAGAGGTTGAGGCTCCATTGCTCTCTTTTTGGAACGAGTGTTTGCTACCACTGATAAAGAATCTATATTTAATCCGCAAAAATCTTCTTCTTGTCAGTTTAGCAAAGCGGATTCTTCAGGTGCCTGCGGTTGATCTGTTGCTTCTTGCGTAGATGAATTGTTTGTTAACTCTGAAGGGTCAGATACACTTTCAACCATAAGGGCCTGGCTAGGAACCCCATTGGGACAAAGATTTTGATTGTGAGGTTGAGAGCAAGGATAACACCATTCGTAGTCTTGAACTAGATTATTTTGAATAGGTACTATAGCTCTAGATGAGCTAGCTGCAAGAGGGTTCTGAAAGTTCAAGGGCCTGACATTTGTAACTTGACTTGTAGTTTGATTTTGAGGCTTATTGTTCCCTTGAAAAGGAGAACGGTTAGCTTGATACTGCTGATTTTGTGGCTGATACAGATGATTGTATTGAAATTGTTTCCTTTTGAGTGCAACGAGCTCATTTCGAAAATTTTGCAGTAGTGACTTGACTTTAAATAGGTCATTTGAAGAGGCAGGTGAATATTGAGATGGTCGCTTGGAGTCTACTGGAATAGGAGCAATGATAGGCTGATGATTCGTAAGATCTGGAGAAAAGGGCATTGGTGGTCGTGGAGCTATATTTCCAGCCTGAATCAAAGAATTCTCTGCACTTATGGCAACTTCGTAAGCATCAGGAAGTGTAGTCCCTCCCATGGACTAGATCATAACTACTACATCGCTATTCAAGGCTCACAAATAGTACAAGAATGCATTATGCGCAGAAGGATTTACGAGCGCCGGAATCCTATTCCAAGTTCTGTGGAATCAGAAGTTGAAATCACTCATGTATTCTTGGGAAGCTCTCTTTATGGTAGTAAGTTGTTCCAAAAGTGATAGGTGATCACTTTTGTCTTCAAATTGTTTACATAGCTTTTCTCCCAACTCGTCCCAAGTGGTTATAGTGCCAACACCTAACCCGCGAAACCATTGAAGCACTTTTCCCTTGAAAGAGGTAGCAAGAAGTCTAACTGCAACGTTGTCTTCGATGATATTATGTACTACACAGATGCTGGCTACATCAAAGATATGCTCCACTGGAGTAACGTGAGTTTCCCCCGTGTAGAAGGGTAAAATTTTGAGTGCTGCAACAGGCATCGGGTCATGTTGAGCCACCATAAGAGGACTACTTGCATTGAAAGGGGAAAAAACTTGGTTCCTCGCCATAGCAATGAAAGGTTGATTGTTCCTGGGTGGAGGAAATCTTCCGTATAGGCCATTTATTGAAATTCTTCTAGTATCTTACTCACTTGTTCTGGTCCTAATGCAACCGAGGAGGACGCCGTTCAATCTTTTCGAGAGACCGCAATCTGACCAAAACATGGGTGATTAATATGGAAATTTTCGTCTTTGGTTTTTTCCATTTGCCGGCATGCTCCTTAGAATATGAATTCTTCATTTTTGATAACCAGGTGCACTTGATCACATCCTCATCCGGTATTTAAGGATGTCACGTCCTCAGTAATTTTTGATTCCATGTCTGTGCAAGTTGCTGACATAAACCTTACCTTTGACAATTTTAATAGTGACTCTTGATGTGCACGTCATACTCCATTACCTTTGTGATCCATCCATGCAGCACACCTTTTCATTCATTTATTTATCAGAGCAAAACTCCCTTGCCACATAGATGAGACACCATCAGATGTAATCTGTTGTTGGAACCCCAACCATGTGCTGTGACTTTCTTCAAAGCTCGAATAACGCGCAAAGACTTGCTTTTTCAATGAATGAGTTTTTGAACTCGTAGTCTTTAGGGATTGCTGAAGAAAGTGATTAGTTGCTACTTGGTTGTTGTTTTGTTGGTGAGGATCCTGAAATGCTCTCTTGACCCTACAAATCATAAAGGATAAAGTATTTGTCAAACCTGGGGTTCACAAGTGTGGGAGCGTGAGAATGGCTGTTTTGATGGCTTCAAAGCGTTTCTTGTCTTCCGTTGTCCATAAGAATGGCATGTTTTTCTTTAGCATTCTGTCAGTGGTTTACCCAGTGCACAAATTAAGGGATGAATCTCCGCACGAAGTTATGGTTCCCAGAAACTTGGAGGCCCTTCTATTATTGGGAGAGATAAGTAACATAATTGAATTATCCTAGCTAATCAGTTGATAATCCTTCGCTAAGACTCACTGCCCCAACAGTTCCCTTGTGGCACTGGAAAATACATTTCTTGGGGTTAAGTGAACCCAAATTCCTTTCCCTACACCTTTGGAACTTTCCTTAGATCTTGATTGTGTCTCTGCATGCTTAGAGTATCAATTTATCATCAAGGTAACTAAAAGAAGATTGTTGTTAGTCCCTTCAATGCATTTCCATGGCTCTTTAAGAAAGTCGCTCCTTCATTGGACAAGCCACATGCATTTTATTGTAGGCATACGTCCCCACATGGTAGTGAAAGCCCTTTTTGAATTGGTCCGATTCTTGGACGAGGATTTGATTTAACCTGAAATCCATCAAGCAAGAAATTTTTGAGCTCCTGCCACCGTTTGAAGGTCTGCTCCATCGATGGAAGTGATAATGTCTTTTAATGACGCAGAACTCGATTCAAATCCCTGAATTATGCATACCCCGATCTCTTCCGTTCTTCTTCCTCACGGGCACCAAATTGGCTGCCCATAGGAATGCGTGATGGGAAAAATTATACAGGTCCTATGAGCTTTGGTTGCTCCTTTCTCATGAGTGGCTCACATTTTGGGATTAATTGGTCTCTGTTTCTGACAAACTGCTTAGCATTAGGATCCGTTCGATGTATGTGTGCTAGACCTGGATCAAAACCACGCAGATCCTGTTAATAGCTTCTCATGCAAATAGTCTGATACTCTTACCAAAGTTTGATGAAAGCTTCCTTCCTTCCTCCAGAATACAAACTTTTCCGATCTTAAAAATTTTTCATTTGTACTTCAACTTCCTGCAAATATTCTTCTCTGACCCCCCATGTTAGGGATTTGTCTTGTTCTTGGTCATCTTTGAATTGAAAATGGATTTTCCAAAGTGAATCAAAATTTTGGTAACACTTGTTGCTTTCAATTGGATAATTGCTCACCATATGAATCCTGCAACTTATCTTGATTCTTTTGTAGCAACTTCCGCCTCTTCTGTAAGGAAGAGAACATTTGTTTATCACTATCAACACTTTCCAACTACTTCATTCTCAGTGACTGCTGGTCAAAACCAACCATTTTAAACAATTGCTGCCTTCTTTCATGATATCAACTTGGTATGTTGTATTGTGAACCAATTTTACAAGCCCTATCTAGCATCTTGAGTTTGATTTCAAGGGATTTGCATGCTTCCAAAGCTTCGAAATCTTCAATCAGTTCCCAAAATCAGTTCCTTGTAGGATCTTAAAAGATCCATTTTTTGGATGCACTAACATGCCGAAAACTTGATGACAACTACCTCACTAATCTCCAAAACATCAGGGCCTTTGATTCCCCTTCTTTTTGGGCTAGCGAATTCCTTGCACAAGAAGCCTCACATTCACGACAACATTTGTTACGTGCAAATGACTGGCAATCGGAAATGATTAGAAGTAATATCTCCCTCTGGAGAAATTAACATGACACCACACTGGATCCGGGATTCTTGGAGGCGGGTTCTTGAGCCATCGAAGAACATTACAACATCCTTTAGAATAACTTGGTGTTTTACGAATTGTGGTATGATCGTATCTCTTCATGGAGCAGTAAGGACTAATCTGTTTCTTCTTTCTTCCAATACCAGGAAAACACTTCTCTTTTCTCTTTCCATACTCATGGAGGGATCGTACTGATGATCTCTACTACTTCATCTAGCAATTATCAGGGACTTCTTCAACAAGGGTGGTTTGGTTCAATGAATCGGCATCTTCCCTCTTCGGGATCGGCGATGGTGTATTTCCATTTATTGGACCGAGCAGTGTAATGGGTTCTACATGATTATGGCAGATTGGTTCTACCTTATAGTTACTTTGTTCCGTATTGATTCCCTGAATCATATGCGACCAATTGCTTATAGGTAACCGCCATTCTGGCAAGTGAAATCCGTGATTAGGCAGATGGCAAAGAGGAGGGATGATCGATGACCGATAAAAACCAATTTCTTGGGGTGAATACAGAACTTGAGCATGCATGAATGGTAAGGTTTGAAGTCCTTTGATTACCCCAATAGTCTTAACATCTGTGGCCATCCAATTTGACCACCCTCTCTTTACACTGGTGCCATGTAGCCTAGTACATCGGGCTTTGTTTCCGGCATGACAGAGCTATACTTGGCAAACCCATAATCTATCATGGCACTATGTACCAGGTGGTCCGCTAATGATCAGGGAATGTAGAATGGTGGTGGTTTGTTTTGCCGGAGGAATGATTTTGTCCCTTCCGGTTGACCAACTTTGTTACATTTTGTACACTCCATGGCTTGGTGATCTGCTGTTTTTACCAAAACTGTTTCAGAGCTTTCTCACACATTTTTCTTTCTTTGGAAGGGACGAGAGGGTGGCTTCCCACATGTAACAACTCAGATTGGTTTTTCTCTCCTTCATTTGTCTACTATGCTGAAGGGAATTGGATCCAAATATGATGACATATTTGTTTTTGGGATTTGGGCCTCCTGTTGAAAATGTTTGTTGGTACCGTGATGCCCCTCGAAGAACCTATCTTTCCCTGGCGGGTGTGGCTAGCCGGTGTTTTCTATGATTTTGTTTCCGTATTTTTACACTGCCATTTGAAACCTAGGGTTAAATGGATGCTAGTCAGCTTCAGAGGTTGAGCGCTCCATTGCTCTCTTTTTTTTTGGAACGGAGTGTTTGCTGACAACTGATCAAGGATCTATATTTAATCCGCAAAAATCTTTCTTGGCATTTCGTCAAATGCGGAGTCTTCAGGTGGGGCCTGCTGGGTTGATCTGTTTGCTTGGCCTTGCGTAGAGATGAATTGTTTGTGTTAACTCTGAAGGTCAGATACACTGTTCTCAACCATAAGGGCCTGGACTAGGAACCCCATTTGGACAAAGATTTTTATGTGTGAGGTTGATAGCAAGGATATAACACCATTCGTATTCTTGACAGATTATTTTGAATATGTACGTGATATAGGATGCTCAGTGATGAGCTAGCTGCAAGAGGTTCTGAAAGTTCAAGGGCCTGACTTGGGTACTTGACTTGTATTTTGATTTTGAGCTTTTGTCCCTTGAAAAGGATAACTGTTAGCTTGATACTGGTGATGTTTTGTGTCTATACATATGAATTTTATTTGAAATTGTTTCCTTTTGCGGCAACGAGCTCATTTCGAAAATTTTGCATAGTGACTTGACTTTAAATGGTCATTGAAGAAGCGGTGAATATTTGAGATGTCGCTTGAGTCTACTGGAATAAGGAGCAATGATAGGCTGATGAGTCTAAGATCTGAGAAAGGGCATTGGTGGTCGGGATAGGCTATATTTCCGACCCATCCTGATCAAATAATTCCTCTGTCGAGCTTATGCAACTTCAAGGTAAGCATCAACAGGCAATTGTAGTCCCGAAGGAGATCATGACAAACTTAGCTACAAATCAGCACCCAAGAACTACAAACTACAAGTTGGAGACATTTCTCTCATTCAAGTCGTCACAAAATAGTATCAAGGAATTTGCATAGGGCGCAGCCAGGATTTACGAGCGCCGGGTCGCGTGAATCCTGTTCTACGCCTTAGAGAGTCGTGGGTGGAAGGATACAGTACACTACGGTCCTTTGAACACGACGGTCGATGGTCTAGTTTGGGGAGAGTCGTCTTTTATGGTAGTGGGAGGGACTTGTTCCAAAAGTGACTAAGTGGAGTCACGTTTTGTCGTCAAAGTGGAGTTTGTGTACATAGCATTATTCTACATCCAACATCCGAGGATATCCCATGCCGTGGATGATCTAAGAAAAGGGGAAGTGCCAGCGC
Source organism: Taxus chinensis (assembly GCA_019776745.2). Classification (NCBI taxonomy): domain Eukaryota; kingdom Viridiplantae; phylum Streptophyta; class Pinopsida; order Cupressales; family Taxaceae; genus Taxus; species Taxus chinensis. The sequence goes on from CM034148.1 coordinate 52,127,454, forward strand.
GGAGCCTGAACGCGCGAGACCCATTAGAGAGAAGCGTAACACAACATTCTTTCCTCTGTGAAGGGGTGCAAAGGCAGGATCTACTCTGCAAACTTGGAGCAAGTGTCTTCTGTGATCTATCACTGATACTCACCAGACTGCAGATCTGAGCTCAATCAAAACGAGATGCTCCAATGACTGACGACGAGACCATGTGGATAAACTAGGGTAATTCCGCGCGGGTATAAGGGGAAATGTTGAGTGCTTCAACAGACAAGTGCAGTCTGGGTCATTTTGGAGCCCCCATAGGGTGGAAAAAAGAGGACAAAACGGAGGGAAAAGGTGAAAGGAGAGAGATGAAGAAAAGAAGAGGGAGAATACGACATCGACCGCATTCCGTGTAACGTAAACTAGCCTGTACCCCTTATCTATGGTGTGGCTCGTCTACCACCCACGTCTAGGCCATTTACTCCAGCGGCTCCTGCGCGATCACATTGGGTATCAAACCCTTCAATGATGACCATACACCTGTGTGACATTGTTGTGGGGACTATGTCCCTCGGAGATCAACCGCAATCTTCTCTCCTACTTGCAATTTGAACAGGTGAAAATAAACTGGTTCCTCGGCCATAGTGAATGAAATGGTTTGTTGGTGTTCCTGGGTGGGAGGAAGATCTTCCGAATGATGATTTGAATGGACCCCTACTAGGTAAAAAAAACAAAAAACAAACCAGAAACACAACACAAAAAGAAAAAAAAAAAAAACACAAAAAAAAAACAAAAAAAAAACAAGACAAAACACACGAAAATGACGAGAAAGAAGGAAGAATAAAAAAAAGAAAAAGAAAAAAGAGAAAAAAATAAACAAGAAGGTCGTTGCAGACCTTTGTGGATTGTGAAGGAGGGTGGCACGGAAGTGAGGGTTCTGTTGCTGGCGTGCTCTTTGGAGGAGACAGGAAAGTTCGATATCTTGATACTATACTTTCCTTTCTTTGAAGAGAGATCTTTTGTTTGAATTCTTCGCCGCATAAGTTACTGCACTGAGATTTTTAAATCCAGAGATATAGAGTCGCCAGTAATTTGACTTATGTAAGTGATAAGAGAATTACCAACTCGCCTGTCCCCCGGGCGTGTCAAAAACTGTTGTGTGTGGTCGCACGGTGGCTTAATATTTCTTGTTGTGATAATGAACTTTGTGCTTAATTTCTTGGTTGATAATGAGACAACCCTCTGAATGATAGATCTAACTCTTTGATTCCCACCGGGAGTCCAAAATGCTATTGTTTGTGGTCGCACGGTGCTTAAGATTCTTGTTTGAATAAGACACCTCTTAAAGATGGCCCCTCTAACTTCTGTGATTCCCCAGCCGGGCGTGCCAAAAAACGGTGTCGCCAAGCAATCTGCACCCTCTAAATGCCAGGATGTGATAGGACTTCGGTGTATTGACACCTGGGATGACGCTGCTCAAGCTGGTTGGACTTGGGCTCGGAGGTGAACCGTCAGAGAAGGGCCGCTTCCTCTGCCTAAACTAAGTGCGTACTACGTGCCTTGTGTGACAAAATTATTTCTAGGTCCTGATGATCACATATTATGTTTTAACGGAAGAATTTTACAGTAAATGAAACTATACTAGGGAGGGTGATGCAACCAAAATTAAGGGTGTCTTCAGATTCAGGAGGGTTAGTTGGAAGAGGGTGTGTGCACGCACAGTCAACTTCACCTCTTGTAAGAACTTAGAGAGGGTACAAGAGTACGCACAAACTGAGAGACACACGGCTTCCCGGTTTGTTAAACTTTATCAGTGAAAGGATGAGACATATAGGCCAGGTTTCGCCAGTGAAGAAGTGATGAGACTCGAGAAGGTGAAAGTACACCACAACTCAACTGTGCATCTTCACCAGCTCTACAGTGCAGCAGAACGCTTCCAACCTCAAGAGACGCTTAAAACTTGCACAGTGTACCTTCAGTAGTGAGAAATCAAACCAACAGAAGTCCCAGAAGGATGAACTGACCGGAGAAATTAGGGGACACAACGGACCCCCCTTTTCTGGCTGTAGGAGTAACAGTGCACCATCATCATACAATTCAGAATAGGCAAGAGTTCCAGTACAGTTCGGGAAGAAGGCTTGAAATAGTTTCCTCTCAACAAACAGAACACTTGGCAGAAAGAGAGAGGCGTGCTTGAAAGTATACACGTTCCCTGAGATATCTACACGGGTGTCCAACTTGGGTGGCAGAATTGGGGAAGCGAGGACCCCATTGAAAATGAAAGCTTCCACTGACAGTATAAAGAAAGGTGGTGGAGAAAGAATAAATGGTCTAATTACATTCCTAGTAAGTGAAGCCCATGTCATGGGTATTTAGGGTTACATGTGAGGCGTGAAACTAACCGGTTGAAGTGTCCATGGTCTAGGTGAGGCACATAGGTGTCAGGGGGGGTGATGACACTAGTCTTCCTCACTGACTATTTAAAAGAATATTTAAATAAAATATTTAAACAATAATAATAAATCTTATTATTAAAATATTTAAATAAAAATATTAATTTAATTAACATAATGTTGGGACCCCCCCGTTGACTCGTTTGACTTAAAGAGGAGGGGGGTCCATGTGGATAGAGTCTGCACATAGCCAAACTCGATGAGCTTCGAATCCTCTAACTCAGTGTTGCACTCGATTTTTGACCCCCACACTAACTCTTTCCTTGCTTTGGTAATCGTACTCTTTTGCATTGAGTCCTTCGAATAGTGAGCTATCAAACTCGATTCTTATCATTTTCCTCTGTTAACTCGAGGCCATTTATGCATTCCTCATTCAAACTTCATGAAATATCACCACGATGTCCTTGCAAAGTTTCCGAGATCTTCATCCAGCAAACGATCTTACCTTTCCTGGGCTCAAACTCACTTGAATACTGAGCTTAACCCAATACTTCTAAAAAGAATGGTTTTACCACAATTCTCAAGATTCTTCCTCATCATATAACACTTGTAGTAAGAATGTTTTGGCTTTGACATAATAAGCACAATTCGTACCTTCCAAACGATGAGAAAATGCCATTATCAATAAAGACCTAGTTCTGCCATGATGATGACCCAGGCTCATGCCCATAACATGTCGATAGACGCCCTTGAAACTGATTTTTTGGCCAAAGAACCCTTCGGTATTTTGGTAGTGCACTCGGTAATCTCAGCTCCAATCAACAATTATGCCACTATTGGGATCTTAGTATGGCATAGGTAGCTGTGAGCTACACCATATACTCATTTTTCCAGAAACTAAAAAGATCCTTTATGTTATAATCTATAACACATAAAATAAGCCCTTCAAAAAATACATTGAACAACTGGGGCATGAAACAGTTCCACCTCTATGTGATCCGCTTCCATGAGCTGCATCGTAAAACAAGTAAGGTCTCGATAGAGAATCTTTGTAATAAATTTCATCAAGTCTCCCGGTAACACTCTTACTGTCACTTAATCGATTTTCATAAAAATATCTTGAAGGAAAATCCTGAATTTGAGGATGCATTCGATGCTGATCAGATAACATAGTTGGACGACTTACTTGCTCAAAAAGGCTTCTACTATACTACAACATGCCTGTGCATCGAATGCTCGGCTGCTTTGAGCGTAGAACTGAAATTCTCCTAGGAAAGTTCTGTGAGGAAATAATTGGCTATACGCAGTAGCTACAGGGTAGAGAAGTAAACTTATCTCAGAAAATGAGTGGCCTCCAGAGAGAGTCGATTGCGACAGCTGCCATAGGGTGATCCCAAGGAACCGTTGGTGTTGATCCTGATGTTCTGGTTGCATGCGACCACAGTCGTGATCAGTTGTTGTAAAATCTTGCCACTGTAGTAGAAGAATGAGATAAAGTTTTATTTGAGTTGTCTCGCCTTTTCATTTTGGAAATTCTCTTCCATGGAAGAAGCTCGACCAAATCTTGAGGTAGCTATTGTCTCCGTCGAGTCATTAAAACTGAATTCATATTCCAATAAGGAAGCATCAATCTCTCCATGTTGAATTAAACCAAGTCGAGCTCGTCATTTCTCTGCCTCAATGATCCAACCATCGAAACATCCTCCGCTCCTATCAAGACTCTTTTATGACAAGCCAAAGTTGGACAACCGAACTTACATTTCCTACTCATGAACTCGTCTAAGGTTTGTGATCTGAGTTATGACCGAGTTAGGACAAGGAACGAACTCCTCTGATGACTCGTCTCTTTATTCCTGATTTGACACTGTTTTAGCTCGACCGAGCGAGATAAGCTTATCGAACTCCTTGATGGATTACATTCTTGGAAAAAATGACCGATCTCATTTGATGACCAGAAGTGTGTCCCTAGGACCAATGTCGTGATTTGATAGTAATAAGGCCCTGTTTTCCAGTTTTTCCATGTGCGTAAAATTGGATAACAGGTGTACCTACACATAAGGCCAAATTTTGAAAAAAGTGCTTACTTGGAGAACGATGTCTCCATTCTTGAAGACCTCAAAGGAAGGAAGAAGGCCGTGCCTAGAAAGAGGGAGAGATAAGAGGTGTAGAAGGCACTGTTAGTGCAAAATCACAGCACCCCTGGATGTTGATCAGATTTCTAGGTTGATCATATTAATATCCAGTGTGATTGCATAACATTGAATCCTTTCTCCAAGTGTGGGACTTGAAGAGTGAGAAAGGAATCTCCAGAGAAAGGCTGGTTCCTATTCCTCTGTTCAGGTGCATACGAAATATGCAGAGGATTTCCTCAAAATCTAATCTAATTTGCCAAGGAGACAAGGTAAGAAGATGCATAAAATAAATCTAAGCTAATAGAGGTGATGCACCAAGGAATGAAGAACATATGCTTTGCCAAATTTAACATAGATCATGTAGATGTAACACAACACCATGCACAGATAGCAAAAATGCAATGAAAGATCAAGAATGACAGTAATAAATATGTAAGAGGGTTTAGAAGCAACCACAGACACATATATATTGCTCAAGGACGGATTCAATACATTGCAATGGCCAAAAGGCAAAAAAAACGGTGTTCCAGTCTATATGGGAGGTTTGAGAACTCCACAAATCTTCTTATGAACAGGAGAGAAGGGAGGGTGCAAAGTGGAAAATGTTCAACAACAGAAAGAAACCCCTCCTTACAATTTATAGGAAGAATGGGAGAGAAAAGAGAGAGGAAATCGAAATCTGCCCCAACCACCTCTAGGTTGCATTTAATTCGTCCATCATGGCAGAAGCGGTGGGTTCTGGCAAAGCGGCGGTTTGCCTAACAGAAGCGGCGGGTTGTCTGCTGTAATAAAGTGGTTGTTGAAGCATTATCTCTGCTTATTATTTCGTGCCAGAGGCGTCTTCTGATTTTCTTTTTTCAAACTGAACGAAAATGCAAGATTGACCCTGGAAACGTGTAGAGAATCTCACAAGCTTTCCGTTGATATCAAGAACGTACAAATCCGAGCTTTGGATCGAAAGATATGTCGATCTGAAGATTTAGGGCACGGAACAGGCGAAAACGGATTTTGAAATATTTTCCCGCGCACTGCCACTTGGACGCCACGTGGCATGCTCTGATTCGCTGAATAATTCTCTCTCTTCTGCTTTTTGGCGGGCTGTCTTTTGAATTTTCCTTGTGGGCCCTAGCTGGGACACGTGGCATTATCCCATTGGTTCGGATCGGTGCTCGAAAACCCACCCATTGACCTTTTTGACTTTTCTCTTGTGAGGACACGTGGCAGCTTCTGATTGGTCCTCGGCTGATTCGGCTCCTACGCGTACCTCGCCTCCATTTGTCCCAGATGTCCCATTTAATTTTGGACCTTTTGGGACAATTTCGGCCGATTCGGGTATTTGTGGCCCGCACGTCCCAATTGCTTTTGGGCTCCTTGTACTGATTTCGCGCGATCCGGCCGGTTCGGGCATTTCACGTCCATTTGTTCCACTCGTCCTGAATGCTACCCTCTTCAGCAGTTAGCCAATTTTTCTCCTCGGCTGGATCGGCTTTTCGCGCCCGCCGCGTACTTCTGTCCCACTTGTCCCATTTGCTTAGTGGGCCACCTGGACTCATTTCGGGCGGTTCGGGCGGTTCGCGTATCTCTGTCCCGTTCATCCCACCTTGTGCTGGACCAGGACTTAGCCGATTTTTACAATTTTTACTGGCCCAAACTACTTGCTTTCTAAAACCTTCTCCGCACTTTCTCAAAGCTTGCTCCCTCCTTCTTCGGCCTGGGGAGTTAGAAAGATTCCTGAAGGGACCCTAGAAACCTGATTTTGCTCTGAATTAGTCATTTTTCTTGGAATTTGGACATGCTGATGCATGTTATCAAATTTACCCCTGGGGGGGTGAATTTTGGATAACAATTTTGGTGACTCAGCAGGATCATCTGCCTGCTAGATGGAAAGACCAGTTGCCTGAAGCCATCCATTGGGCATGGAGTCATCAAATATTCTGTTAGAATCCAAATTGACTTAGAATGTGCAAAGGGAAAGATGGAATGTGACCTGATTTAGCAAAGACATGCATCATCTCCATGGACAGCAAGCTGTGCCAAGGCACTTAGGGAAAACAAAACTAATCTACAGCAAAACAATGTGCACAAGCACTTGGTGGAAAGAAAATCTAATCTAGTATTTACAGATGTAGTGAACCTCCCTCTAGAAGCAACGCTTGAGATAGATTCCATTTACTGGAATCTGCAGTTCTTCCCCATCCAATGAGGCCAATTGGAAAGCATTGTTGTTCTTGCACTTTGTGACCATGTATGGGCCACTCCAAATGGCATCAAATTTTGAATGCCTTCCTGGTTTTGCTCTGTCCACATCCCATTTCAGCACTAGATCTCCTACTTGAAAAGATCTGTCTTTGGCCTTCTTATCAAAGGTCTTCTTGATCAAAGCCTGATCCTTTTCCATTGCTTGGAATGCCTGATCTCTGATTTCTTGCAGCTCCATCAATTCTGCATATCTCACCTCCATGGGCCCAAACTCTAGCAACTCCAGCTGTTTCATGAGTTCCAACGTTGGCAACTCAAGTGACATGGGCAAGACTGCCTCTCTTCCATAGACAAGCCTAAATGGAGAATTACCTGTGGATCTTTTGGGAGTTATCCTATCAGCCCATAAGGCTGATTTCAGTTTGGTATGCCATGCCTTCTGATTCTCATCAAGAGTCCTCCTAATGATCCTCAGCAAGTTTTTGTTTGTAGACTCGGCCTGGCCATTACCTTGAGGGTAATAGTTTGATGAAGTGCTCAGGTAGATCCCGTTCTTGATGGCCCACTCAGTAACTTTAGATCCAATGAATGCCAATGCATTATCAGAGACTATTGTAGCAGGCACAACAAATCTGGTAGTTATCCCCTCGTAAAAGTCCAAGATGCTAGACTCATTCGCCTCTTTGAGTGCTACTGCTTCTGTCCATCTGGTGAAGTAGTCTGTGGCTGTCAAAATCCATTTGTGCCCTTGGCTTGAATTGGGATTGATGATTCCAATGAAGTCTAAACCCCATTGCATGAATGGCTGGTCAACTGAGATTGGATGTAATGGGAGGGCTGCAAGTCTCTCTTTTCCTGTGAAGAATGCACAATTCTTACATTTCTTGATCCATGCATAGCAATCACTAAAGATTTTAGGCCAATAATAACCGGCCTTCATGATTTTCAGAGCTGTCACTCTTGGTGCAAAATGGCCACCAGCTGGTCCATCATGAAACTCCTTTAATACCCTTTGAATCTGACCTGTGTTAATGCATCTCAGCAGCACTCCATTGACATCCTTCTTGAACAAAACTCCATCAATGATGGTATATGGAATAGCCTGCAACCTGAAGTGTCTTCTTCTTGCTTTGCTCATTTCTAGAGGGTACATGCCCGTCTGTAGGAAATGTATCATATTTTGAGTCCAACAGAGAATGGACTCATCATCATTTTCTTGTTTTTGATCATCTTGTAAAAGCAGGGCAGCGTCTTCTTTATCTTCTGGGTTGTTTAGTTGTTTGGAAGCGAGCTGCTCACACAAACCTTTGCCTTTTATTAGCTTGGTGATCTTGATCTCAATGTCATACTCCATGACACGGGTGATCCATCCTGCCCTTTTCTCATTCAAATCCTTGTTGAGGAGGAAGTCCTTAACCCCAGCATGTGAGACCAGCAACTGGACCTTGTTGTTTGAGACTAAATGCTTGAACTTCTTCAAGCTCCTGACTACTGCAAGCACATGTTTTTCAATAAAAGAGTACCTCAATTCACAGTCATTTAGGCTTTGGCTAAAGAAGGCAATTGGCTGTTCATCATTATCTTTATTCTGTTGCACCAAAATGGCAGAAATAGTGTCATCACCCCCAAATGCATAGAGGATGAAATCCTTGGAAAAGTCCGGGTTGATGAGAGTGGGTGCCTGGGAGATGGCTTCTTTGATTGCTTCAAAACCCTCCTTGCCTTCTGCCGTCCATTTGAAAGCCATGTTTTTTCTTAACATTTTGGTGATGGGCTTGACAAGGGCTGCAAAATTTGGGACAAACCTCCGAACAAAGTTTATCCTTCCCAGGAAACTTTGAAGAGCCTTTTTGTGACTTGGCAGTGGCAGAGCTCTTATGGCTTCAACCCTTTCTGGATCAATTGCTAATCCTTCCTTGGAGACAATATGGCTAAGAAGTTTCCCTTCATGTGCAAGAAAGATGCACTTCTTAGGATTTAAAGACACTCCAAACTTTCTACACCTCTGAAACACTTGCCTGAGGTGAAAGAGATGGTCTACAGCATTTTTTGAGAAGACAGTAATATCATCTAAGTATATCAGTACTATCTTGTTGATCAAGCCTTTGAATGCCATATCCATAGCTCGCTGGAATGTTGCTCCGGCGTTCGCCAGTCCAAATGGCATCTTCTTGTAGGCATATGTGCCCCATTTGGTTGTGAAGGCTGTCTTGAACTGGTCTTCCTCCTTTACCATAATTTGATTGAAGCCTGAGTATCCATCAAGCAGCGAAAACCTTTCTGACCCAGCTACAACCTGCAATATTTGCTCCATGGAGGGGAGTGGATAATGGTCCTTGAGAGAGGCTCTATTCAAATCTCTGAAGTCAACACATAGCCTGATCTCTCCACTTTTCTTTCTGACTGGAACTAAGTTGGCAACCCAACTAGAATGTTTGATTGGGAATATAATTGCTGACTCAATCAGCTTGTCCAATTCTTTCCTCATGAGAGGCTCCATGTGTGGATTGACTGGTCTCTGTTTCTGCCTGACAGGCTTAGTATTTGGATCCAACTCGATGGTATGCTGAGCTAAGTTGGGATTGAAGCCCTTCAAGTCTTCATAGCTCCAAGCAAACACGTCAGGGAATTCTTGACAAAGCTGTATGAACTCATATCTCTCTTGCTCAGTTGTCATTTTTCCAATTTGCAATGGCTTGTTCTCTTTCACCAAGATGGATACCGAATCTTCCCTCTTGACCTGAATATTTTCTTTCTCCTTTCTAAACTGATCATTGGGGTTAAAAATGGATTCTAAGGTGACAAGTCCCTTGGGTAGCTTGTCAGTTCTCAGCTGTGTCACCTGGTCACCATATTGCTGTTTCAACTTCTCTTGATTCTTAGCTGAGAACTCAGCTTCTTCTTGCAAGAAGTGGATGATTTGCTGGTCATTCTCAAATACTTGCCAATTGACATCGTTATCCGGCACTGAAGGCCTCACAATCACGTGGATGTTTGGCTGTACCTTGTCTTGTTGAATGTTTTCTACAATGTCAAAGGCTGCCCCTACTGCTGCAAGCCTGTCAGCAACTTGATTCTCTTTTCTGGGAATGGCCTTGATGCCGAAACCCTCAAAATCTTCCATGAGGTGCCACACCTTGTTCTTGTAGCATCTAAGTAGATCATTTTTGGCAGCATGCTGTCCCTTGACCTGATTTACAATCAGCTCACTGTCCCCAAACACTTGCAAGTTATTTATTTTTCTCTTTATTGCCCAATGCATCCCTTGCACCAAGGCTTCATATTCAGCAGTGTTATTGGAGCATGCAAATTGAAATCTAAAAGCTGAATAATACTTTACTCCTTGAGGTGAAATAAGCATGGCTCCACCTCCTGCGCCTTGTCTACTCCTTGATCCATCAAAAAACAATTGCCATACCTCATTGTCATCCTTGTGGCTTGGCTTGGTGATGTTAGGAATAGGTTGACTTTCTTCGTGTATACAATAGACCCCTAGCTCAAATTCTTCTACTTCTTGATAAGGATCAAAAGCATGCACCTTATTTGCCCATTCATCAAGAGTCAAATCTGGGATACTTCCAACCTTAGTGTCGGCTTCATCAGTGCCAAGGTGATCTTCTTGATCAAATGCTGAGTAGTTGGTATTAATATGACTTGGAGTATAGGGCTCAATGTGGAAGTCTGCAATAGGTTCTGACCTAATTGTAGCTTTAGTTCCATACCTCGTTTCTGAACAGCATGTGTGACCAATCAGCGGACAAATATCCCCCAATCTTGGCAGTAAAATCCCTTGACAAACAGAGGGCAAAGAGTGGTGGAAGGTCTATGACTGATATATCTTGTAAGACAACAACATTTTGGACATGCATGCAAGGTAAGACTCAAATTTCTAATCACTCCAACTGTTGCTATTGCTGTCCCATCCAGCCTGCACTACTCCCTTAGATGTTATTTCATATTGGAGCCCTAGCTGATCAGCTATCTGTTTAGGCATTACTGAGCTACTTGCCCCAGAGTCTATCATGCAATTATGCACTAGCTGATTTCCAATGATTAACGAAACATAAAAAGGGGGGGGGCTTCAACATTTTACCTTGTTGTGTTCCATGATTTCCTTCAGGCTGGGCAGCATTTGTAAGCACTTTGTCTTGCCTCTGAACCTGCTGATTCGAAGTTGGCCAGTCCTTCATAGCAGCTTGCAGCAGGATCTCTTTGGCCTGGGATGGATAGGGATTCCCACATAGATATATTGACGTTTGTTTTCTTCATCTGATCAATGATACTGAATGGTGATGAAGGATCTCTCTGCTGTCCCTTGATTTGCACATTTGCTCCTTGAATATGGGCAGCAACAGCTGGCATTTGGTTTGGCCAAGGGGCTGTTCTTGGCTGCCCTTGTGCATTGAAAACTGGGTTTTGCTTGCCAATCATTTGTGGAGCTGTGGAAGGTTGTGGATTGGCTGGGGCTAACGGCTGTTCTTCACCCAAATTTCTCCTTTTTGACCTTGTGTTGGCAGCGACACCTTGAGAAAACTGCCTGATTCATGCCACAGAAATCCTCTGCTTGCCAATTTACCAATGTGGTATCATTTGGGGCTGATTGCTGTTGGAATGTTTCTTGTTGTTGGCTGTTTTTTTTGACTACTCTCACCCTCCACACCAGCATTTATTACCATTAAAGCTTGGGGTTAAAGCACCATTATAGCACATGGATTGATTATGGGGTTCATTACATGGAAAACACCAATCATACTCCTGGGTAATGTTGTTTTGTGCTGGTACTAATGCCTTAGAGGCAGATATGGCATTTGGATTATAGGGCTGGAATGGTTTAATGGCAGGAGGCCTTGTTTGATTCATATTTGTGGCTGGATTAGGTGGTCTTTGAGGCTGATATGGCTGCCTATTCGGTTGAGCTTGAGGCTGATACGAAGGTCTAAAACTTTGAGCTTGCTGCCTCTTGAGTGTGACCAGCTCATTACCTAAATTTTGCAGTTGCTTCATGACTTCTTGAAGCTCATTTGGGGCACTTGGAGATGAAGTGGAAGCTTCATTTGAACTCTGATTTCTAGGAGTGGGAGAAGGAGCTAAGACAGGTGCTTGACTAGTACTTGGGCTTTCTAAACTTGGATATAATGGCATTGGAGGCCTAGGAGCTAGCTTGCCAGCTTGAATCAGACAATTATTCAGCTCTAATGGCAATACTATAAGCAGCAGGCGATAGTTGTGCCTCCCATGGATTGAATCAACATAGAAATATCAGAATTTAAAGCTTTAAGGTAGTATAGAAAAGCACCTTCTGCTGTTGGTCTGACTGCTACTGGAATTCTATCCCAAGATCTTTGAAATCTGAAGTTGAAATCAGTTAGCTGCTCATTGGAAGCTCTCTTGATGGTTGTCAGCTGCTCCAAAAGAGACAAGTTGTCTCCCTTCTCTCCGAATTGATTATGAAGTGCAATACACAGCTGATTCCAGTTCGTGATAGAAGCAACTTCAAGGCTCCTAAACCATTGCAATGCTTTCCCCTTGAATGAAGACGCCAGCAATTTGACAGCTATTTGCATCTCGTTAATCTCATGGATTGCACAAATGTTAGCAATGTCCTTGACATGATCGCCAGGAGTGGGTCTGATTTTCTCCAGTAAAGTATGGAATGTTCTTTAGTGCTGCTACTGGGATTGGATTTTGTGCATTGAGAGCAAGGTGGGCTGCTGCCTGTGAAGTTGACATAGGGGTTCACTGGTTGTGCCATTCTGATTGGTCTTAAAACCCTTGTATACTGAAAGAAAGGCCGCTCAGGTGGAGGAGTTGAAAGAGTTCTGTTTGGTGGAGATGGAGACCTTTGAATCCTTCTTCCTCTTTGCCTTCTTCTTGGAGATAGTTGCAGGTATTCAAACAACACTTCCTCTTCTCCAGCTCTTGACCTTATGATTCTTCTCATAAGCTTTTAGGCCTGACTGCTGGAATCAGTTGATTCCTCCCCTTGGAGTCGCCAGATATGCAAATAATAGCTCTTTTCAAGCAAGAAAATTGCAGCAGATGCACATCAACCTTGCTGCAATAAAAAATGAGACCTCTGGTCCCACCGGGCGTGCCAAAAACTGTTAGTGCAAAATCACAGCACCCCTGGATGTTGATCAGATTTCTAGGTTGATCATATTAATATCCAGTGTGATTGCATAACATTTGAATCCTTTCTCCAAGTGTGGGACTTGAAGAGTGAGAAAGGAATCTCCAGAGAAAGGCTGGGTTCCTATTCCTCTGTTCAGGTGCATACGAAATATGCAGAGGATTTCCTCAAAATCTAATCTAATTTGCCAAGGAGACAAGGTAAGAAGATGCATAAAATAAATCTAAGCTAATAGAGGTGATGCACCAAGGAATGAAGAACATATGCTTTGCCAAATTTAACACAGATCATGTAGATGTAACACAACACCATGCACAGATAGCAAAAATGCAATGAAAGATCAAGAATGATAGTAATAAATATGTAAGAGGGTTTAGAAGCAACCACAGACACAAATATATTGCTCAAGGACGGATTCAATACATTGCAATGGCCAAAAGGCAAAAAACGGTGTTCCAGTCTATATGGGAGGTTTGAGAACTCCACAAATCTTCTTATGAACAGGAGAGAAGGGAGGGTGCAAAGTGGGAAAATGTCCAACAACAGAAAGAAACCCCTCCTTACAATTTATAGGAAGAATGGGAGAGAAAAGAGAGAGGAAATCGAAATCTGCCCCAACCACCTCTAGGTTGCATTTAATTCGTCCATCATGGCAGAAGCGGGCGGGTTCTGGCAAAGCGGCGGTTTTGCCTAACAGAAGCGGCGGGTTGTCTGCTGTAATAAAGTGGTTGTTGAAGCATTATCTCTACTTATTATTTCGTGCCAGAGGCGTCTTCTGATTTTCTTTTTTTCAAACTGAACGAAAATGCAAGATTGACCCTGGAAACGTGTAGAGAATCTCACAAGCTTTCCGTTTGATATCAAGAACGTGCAAATCCGAGCTCTGGATCGAAAGATATGTCGATCTGAAGATTTAGGGCACGGAACAGGCGAAAACGGATTTTGAAATATTTTCCCACGCACTGCCACTTGGACGCCACGTGGCATGGTCTGATTCGCTGAATAATTCTCTCTCTTCTGCTTTTCGGCGGGCTGTCTTTTGAATTTTCCTTGTGGGCCCTAGCTGGGACACGTGGGCATTATCCCATTGGTTCGGATCGGTGCTCGAAAACCCGCACATTGACTTTTTTGACTTTTCTCTTGTGAGGACACGTGGGCAGCTTCTGATTGGTCCTCGGCTGATTCGGCTCCTACGCGTACCTCGCCTCCATTTGTCCCGGATGTCCCATTTAATTTTGGACCTTTTGGGACAATTTCGGCCGATTCGGGTATTTGTGGCCCGCCTGTCCCATTTTGATTCGGACTGATTTGACTCTTTTCGGCCGGTTCAGGCGGTTCACGTATTTCTGGCCCGCGCGTCCCAATTGCTTTTGGGCTCCTTGTACTGATTTCGCGTGATCCGGCCGGTTCGGGCATTTCGCGTCCATTTGTTCCACTCGTCCTGAATGCTACCCTCTTCAACAGTTAGCCAATTTTTCTCCTCGGCTGGATCGGCTTTTCGCGCCCGCCGCGTACTTCTGTCCCACTTGTCCCATTTGCTTAGTGGGCCGCCTGGACTCATTTCAGGCGGTTCAGGCGGTTCGCGTATCTCTGTCCCGTTCATCCCACCTTGTGCTGGACCAGGACTTAGCCGATTTTTACAATTTTTACTGGCCCAAACTACTTGCTTTCTGCAACCTTCTCTCCGCACTTTCTCAAAGCTTGCTCCCTCCTTCTTCGGCCTGGGGAGTTAGAAAGATTCCTGAAGGGACCCTAGAAATCTGATTTTGCTCTGAATCAGTCATTTTTCTTGGAATTTGGACATCCTGATGCATGTTATCAAATTTACCCTAGGGGGGTGAATTTTGGATAACAGGCACCAAGTGTTCAAACTACTTAGGAAAAAAGTGCGCCAGAGACAAGTGCTAAGCCTAGTACTTACGCATGGAGGAAGAAGTCCCCAATCAAAGTAAAGACTCCAGAAGAATAGGCATTGGAGCACAAAGAGCCCCTCACTTAGGAGGAATCACTAAGACATCTCTTTTTGAAGAAAAAGAAAGAGAAGAATCCCCTGTACAGGAATCCCCTATAGGGAAGAAGTAAAAGATGATGGATGAGGCTAATTCAGAAGAGATAGAAGACCTAAATGCCCAATATCGGTGACAAAGGTGATGATGAAGATGAACCAGAAGGTGAAGATCATCCCATCTATGAGATACATGATTATGAAGAAGAAGGATATGAGGAGTATAACAAAGTAGATGAGGAAAAGGAGGATGAAGAAGAGGCTGAGACCCAAATGCAAAACAGGCATGGGGGTAGCTGGGTACTCAACTTTTCCAATTGACATCTGTTATCCGGCACTGAAGGCCTCATAATCACGTGGATGTTTGGCTGTACCTTGTCTTGTTGAATGTTTTCTACAATGTCAAAGGCTGCCCCTACTGCTGCAAGCCTGTCAGCAGCTTGATTCTCTTTTCTGGGAATGGCCTTGATGCCAAAACCCTCAAAATCTTCCATGAGGTGCCACACCTTGTTCTTGTAGCATCTAAGTAGATCATTTTTTGGCAGCATGCTGTCCCTTGACCTGATTTACAATCAGCTCACTGTCCCCAAACACTTGCAAGTTATTTATTTTTCTCTTTATTGCCCAATGCATCCCTTGCACCAAGGCTTCATATTCAGCAGTGTTATTGGAGCATGCAAATTGAAATCTAAAAGCTGAATAATACTTTACTCCTTGAGGTGAAATAAGCATGGCTCCACCTCCTGCGCCTTGTCTACTCCTTGATCCATCAAAAAACAATTGCCATACCTCATTGTCATCCTTGTGGCTTGGCTTGGTGATGTTAGGAATAGGTTGACTTTCTTCGTGTATACAATAGACCCCTAGCTCAAATTCTTCTACTTCTTGATAAGGATCAAAAGCATGCACCTTATTTTGCCCATTCATCAAGAGTCAAATCTGGGATACTTCCAACCTTAGTGTCGGCTTCATCAGTGCCAAGGTGATCTTCTTGATCAAATGCTGAGTAGTTGGTATTAATATGACTTGGAGTATAGGGCTCAATGTGGAAGTCTGCAATAGGTTCTGACCTAATTGTAGCTTTAGTTCCATACCTCGTTCTGAACAGCATGTGTGACCAATCAGCGGACAAATATCCCCCAATCTTGGCAGTAAAATCCCTTGACAAACAGAGGGCAAAGAGTGGTGGAAGGTCTATGACTGATATATCTTGTAAGACAACAACATTTGGGACATGCATGCAAGGTAAGACTCAAATTTCTAATCACTCCAACTGTTGCTATTGCTGTCCCATCCAGCTGCACTACTCCCTTAGATGTTATTTCATATTGGAGCCCTAGCTGATCAGCTATCTGTTTAGGCATTACTGAGCTACTTGCCCCAGAGTCTATCATGCAATTATGCACTAGCTGATTTCCAATGATTAACGAAACATAAAAAGGGGGGGGCTTCAACATTTTACCTTGTTGTGTTCCATGATTTCCTTCAGGCTGGGCAACATTTGTAAGCACTTTGTCTTGCCTCTGAACCTGCTGATTCGAAGTTGGCCAGTCCTTCATAGCAGCTTGCAGCAGATCTCTTTGGCCTGGGATGGATAGGGATTCCCACATAGATATATTGACGTTTGTTTTCTTCATCTGATCAATGATACTGAATGGTGATGAAGGATCTCTCTGCTGTCCCTTGATTTGCACATTTGCTCCTTGAATATGGGCAGCAACAGCTGGCATTTGGTTTGGCCAAGGGGCTGTTCTTGGCTGCCCTTGTGCATTGAAAACTGGGTTTTGCTTGCCAATCATTTGTGGAGCTGTGGAAGGTTGTGGATTGGCTGGGGCTAACGGCTGTTCTTCACCCAAATTTCTCCTTTTTGACCTTGTGTTGGCAGCGACACCTTGAGAAACTGCCTGATTCATGCCACAGAAATCCTCTGCTTGCCAATTTACCAATGTGGTATCATTTGGGGCTGATTGCTGTTGGAATGTTTCTTGTTGTTGGCTGTTTTTTTTGACTACTCTCACCCTCCACACCAGCATTTATTACCATTAAAGCTTGGGTTAAAGCACCATTATAGCACATGGATTGATTATGGGGTTCATTACATGGAAAACACCAATCATACTCCTGGGTAATGTTGTTTTGTGCTGGTACTAATGCCTTAGAGGCAGATATGGCATTTGGATTATAGGGCTGGAATGGTTTATTGGCAGGAGGCCTTGTTTGATTCATATTTGTGGCTGGATTAGGTGGTCTTTGAGGCTGATATGGCTGCCTATTCGGTTGAGCTTGAGGCTGATACGAAGGTCTAAAACTTTGAGCTTGCTGCCTCTTGAGTGTGACCAGCTCATTACCTAAATTTTGCAGTTGCTTCATGACTTCTTGAAGCTCATTTGGGGCACTTGGAGATGAAGTGGAAGCTTCATTTGAACTCTGATTTCTAGGAGTGGGAGAAGGAGCTAAGACAGGTGCTTGACTAGTACTTGGGCTTTCTAAACTTGGATATAATGGCATTGGAGGCCTAGGAGCTAGCTTGCCAGCTTGAATCAGACAATTTTCAGCTCTAATGGCAATACTATAAGCAGCAGGGATAGTTGTGCCTCCCATGGATTGAATCAACATAGAAATATCAGAATTTAAAGCTTTAAGGGTAGTATAGAAAAGCACCTTCTGCTGTTGGTCTGACTGCTAGCTTACTGGAATTCTATCCCAAGATCTTTGAAATCTGAAGTTGAAATCAGTTAGCTGCTCATTGGAAGCTCTCTTGATGGTTGTCAGCTGCTCCAAAAGAGACAAGTTGTCTCCCTTCTCTCCGAATTGATTATGAAGTGCAATACACAGCTGATTCCAGTTCGTGATAGAAGCAACTTCAAGGCTCCTAAACCATTGCAATGCTTTCCCCTTGAATGAAGACGCCAGCAATTTGACAGCTATTTGCATCTCGTTAATCTCATGGATTGCACAAATGTTAGCAATGTCCTTGACATGATCGCCAGGAGTGGTCTGATTTTCTCCAGTAAAGTATGGAATGTTCTTTAGTGCTGCTACTGGGATTGGATTTTGTGCATTGAGAGCAAGTGGGCTGCTGCCTGTGAAGTTGACATAGGGGTTCACTGGTTGTGCCATTCTGATTGGTCTTAAAACCCTTGTATACTGAAAGAAAGGCCGCTCAGGTGGAGGAGTTGAAAGAGTTCTGTTTGGTGGAGATGGAGACCTTTGAATCCTTCTTCCTCTTTGCCTTCTTCTTGGAGATAGTTGCAGGTATTCAAACAACACTTCCTCTTCTCCAGCTCTTGACCTTATGATTCTTCTCATAAGCTTTTAGGCCTGACTGCTGGAATCAGTTGATTCCTCCCCTTGGAGTCGCCAGATATGCAAATAATAGCTCTTTTCAAGCAAGAAAATTGCAGCAGATGCACATCAACCTTGCTGCAATAAAAAATGAGACCTCTGGTCCCACCGGGCGTGCCAAAACTGTTAGTGCAAAATCACAGCACCCCTGGATGTTGATCAGATTTCTAGGTTGATCATATTAATATCCAGTGTGATTGCATAACATTGAATCCTTTCTCCAAGTGTGGGACTTGAAGAGTGAGAAAGGAATCTCCAGAGAAAGGCTGGTTCCTATTCCTCTGTTCAGGTGCATACGAAATATGCAGAGGATTTCCTCAAAATCTAATCTAATTTGCCAAGGAGACAAGGTAAGAAGATGCATAAAATAAATCTAAGCTAATAGAGGTGATGCACCAAGGAATGAAGAACATATGCTTTGCCAAATTTAACACAGATCATGTAGATGTAACACAACACCATGCACAGATAGCAAAAATGCAATGAAAGATCAAGAATGATAGTAATAAATATGTAAGAGGGTTTAGAAGCAACCACAGACACATATATATTGCTCAAGGACGGATTCAATACATTGCAATGGCCAAAAGGCAAAAAACGGTGTTCCAGTCTATATGGGAGGTTTGAGAACTCCACAAATCTTCTTATGAACAGGAGAGAAGGGAGGGTGCAAAGTGGAAAATGTCCAACAACAGAAAGAAACCCCTCCTTACAATTTATAGGAAGAATGGGAGAGAAAAGAGAGAGGAAATCGAAATCTGCCCCAACCACCTCTAGGTTGCATTTAATTCGTCCATCATGGCAGAAGCGGCGGGTTCTGGCAAAGCGGCGGTTTGCCTAACAGAAGCGGCGGGTTGTCTGCTGTAATAAAGTGGTTGTTGAAGCATTATCTCTGCTTATTATTTCGTGCCAGAGGCGTCTTCTGATTTTCTTTTTTCAAACTGAACGAAAATGCAAGATTGACCCTGGAAACGTGTAGAGAATCTCACAAGCTTTCCGTTGATATCAAGAACGTGCAAATCCGAGCTCTGGATCGAAAGATATGTCGATCTGAAGATTTAGGGCACGGAACAGGCGAAAACGGATTTTGAAATATTTTCCCACGCACTGCCACTTGGACGCCACGTGGCATGGTCTGATTCGCTGAATAATTCTCTCTCTTCTGCTTTTCGGCGGGCTGTCTTTTGAATTTTCCTTGTGGGCCCTAGCTGGGACACGTGGCATTATCCCATTGGTTCGGATCGGTGCTCGAAAACCCGCACATTGACTTTTTTGACTTTTCTCTTGTGAGGACACGTGGCAGCTTCTGATTGGTCCTCGGCTGATTCGGCTCCTACGCGTACCTCGCCTCCATTTTCCCGGATGTCCCATTTAATTTTGGACCTTTTGGGACAATTTCGGCCGATTCGGGTATTTGTGGCCCGCCTGTCCCATTTTGATTCGGACTGATTTGACTCTTTTCGGCCGGTTCAGGCGGTTCACGTATTTCTGGCCCGCGCGTCCCAATTGCTTTTGGGCTCCTTGTACTGATTTCGCGTGATCCGGCCGGTTCGGGCATTTCACGTCCATTTGTTCCACTTGTCCTGAATGCTACCCTCTTCAACAGTTAGCCAATTTTTCTCCTCGGCTGGATCGGCTTTTCGCGCCCGCCGCGTACTTCTGTCCCACTTGTCCCATTTGCTTAGTGGGCCGCCTGGACTCATTTCAGGCTGTTCGGGCGGTTCGCGTATCTCTGTCCCGTTCGTCCCACCTTGTGCTGGACCAGGACTTAGCCGATTTTTACAATTTTTACTGGCCCAAACTACTTGCTTTCTGCAACCTTCTCCGCACTTTCTCAAAGCTTGCTCCCTCCTTCTTCGGCCTGGGGAGTTAGAAAGATTCCTGAAGGGACCCTAGAAATCTGATTTTGCTCTGAATCAGTCATTTTTCTTGGAATTTGGACATCCTGATGCATGTTATCAAATTTACCCTAGGGGGTGAATTTTGGATAACAGGCACCAAGTGTTCAAACTACTTAGGCGGTAAGTGCGCTAGAGACAAGTGCTAAGCCTAGTACTTACGCATGGAGGAAGAAGTCCCCAATCAAAGTAAAGACTCCAGAAGAATAGGCATTGGAGCACAAAGAGCCCCTCACTTAGGAGGAATCACTAAGACATCTCTTTTTGAAGAAAAAGAAAGAGAAGAATCCCCTGTACAGGAATCCCCTATAGGGAAGAAGTAAAAGATGATGGATGAGGCTAATTCAGAAGAGATAGAAGACCTAAATGCCCATATCGGTGACAAAGGTGATGATGAAGATGAACCAGAAGGTGAAGATCATCCCATCTATGAGATACATGATTATGAAGAAGAAGGATATGAGGAGTATAACAAAGTAGATGAGGAAAAGGAGGATGAAGAAGAGGCTGAGACCCAAGGCAAGGGGGTAGCTGGGGAAGAAGTTATAAAAGAACAAAGGACCCCAAACCTCACAAAGGAATAGGCAGATGAGGCTGTAGAGAAATAAGTGACAAAAATCATCAAGGACTTGGTGGATAAAGAAGTGGAATGCAACGTGGATGTGGTGATGAAGGAAGTTGAGGAGGAGAGTGTAGAAAAAGAATATGGCAACATGGGAGGGGATCCCACTTTGGCTGTAAGCTGTCCAAAGGGTACATGCATAGGGAGGAAGAGTGCATAAGCATCACAAGTCCAAGGGATGGGATATATTGATGATTTGAATAAGGTGTTGTATGCATGCTTCTAGAGCACCGTGCCAACATAACAACTTTTAGCTATGACTTCATTTGATGATGAAGGTACATAGCCTTGGATGAGGAAAATTTTGTCATGGGCATTTGAGTCCCACATAGATGAGCCAGAATTTGAAGTAATACAAGGGAAATTTATGTGAGTGTCAAAGAAAAAAGGAACAAGCCCCTTGGTGAATGCTCAGAGGCTGTCAGATGAGTAGATCTGTAACGCAATCAACAAAGTCTCAGTTGAGGTTGAAGCATGAAATTTGGGAGAAATGACAGGGTAAAGTTCCTAGAGGTAGAGCTAGAGAAAAAGGAAGAAGAGCTCATTGAAAAGACTAAAGACTTGAAGCAGGAAGATCTAATCAGCGCTCAATTAAGATGTGAGTTAAAAGATGAAAATACAAGAGTGCGTGAGGCATACAATAAAATAGATATGATCACAGATGCCATCGTCCTAAAGCATCTAGACTTAACACCGCTAGTGTAAAAGTATGGATCATCCCTGCAATTCCTAGAGGACTTAACCCGCATACTCACCATGAACAGGTGACCACTTTCCTTAGAATCAGCGAAAGAGGAATTGGTGTGCCGGGAGAAAGAAAATAAAATAAAGGTTCTAGAGATTGTTTCTCAGTATAACAAGATCCTCACCAATGTAAAAGTTTTCGCACAAGTTGTTGAGGCTACCTATGACAATTGTGTAGAGAGAGAAAAAGTGGAAAATATCCTAGTTGCCACCCATGAGGCAAAACTCAAGGATTTCCAGGATAAGAACAAAGGGAACATGGTAGATCGAGACAAGATCCTAGCCAAGGTAGAAATGAAATCAGAGGCCATTGAGACCTTACGGGGCTCAATCAAGAACCAACTAAAGGAATTGTACCCTCAAATCACTCAAAGGATGGATGCACTTGAGGATTTGGGAAAGTAGCTGGAGGAGATTATGGAGATAATGAGTGCTAAGGGAGAGAAGCTTAGTTTTGAAGAAGTGAGTGCCTTGGTGGGTGACCTCTGTCAGCAAGCGCAGAACAAGGTTGACATTTGGGGGAAATTAGAAGCTTATTTAAGGAAGGATTTCCCTCCCCTCCTCTAAAAGTAAATAAATTTCCCCATTCTTTCATTATTTTCCCCAATTCTCATTCCTTCATTCTTCCATTCCAACCATCTGTAAGGATCCACCATTCTTTAATTCTTTATTGAAGAGTATTTTCAAGGATGGAAAACAGGCATAGTGTGGGGTGATGTTGGGCCCCAAAATATCAGTTAAGTACAAAGAGGTACGTGGGCATGTGGGACCTAGTTGAAGAAGGGCAAGTGGGATGAAAGCACGTAGGGAAAGGGTTTTGGTAGGGTTTTGTGGAACACATGGCGTGCATGCACAAGGCAAAACATGTTTTGTACTTAGCTGTAATCGGCAAGCCAAGAAACACACGAGAAAAACATGACCCTTATGGATAAGGTGCCAGTCTGTTGACTATGGATCAAAAAGGGAATATTCCAGGCATGCGATGGAAGTTTCTAGAAGACATCATTGCAAATAATGGAGAGCTCAGATCTGGAAAGGTATGCTTCCATGGAGGACCACTTCGACACTTGGAAACTGATCTATAGCTTCTAGAAGGCATGGAGGTGGGTGCTAAGGCTATATATACAAGCGCCTGGTAGAAGAAATGAAGATAATAGATATAGTTGAAGAGAGGTGAAGCCCTACAGAAAACATAATGAAGAATGTTATGGGTTAAGGATTAGGAGAGATCTATGAGCAATAACATATAGAAGGAGATGTGTTCTCATTTTTCTTTGTAATATGATGAACCTAGTATAGTTCTTATGCATGAATTGGCTCTGAATAATTATATGAGGATCTGTTATAACCTCAAGGGATGTAATGTGGGTTATTAAATTTTATGGTATGAATATAATGCTCTGTTATAAATCATCTTTGTTCAATAGTTATACATTTTATTTCTATATGAATCATTTGCAAGTGCTTCTTGTTATTTAAGTTCATAAGAATGTGGTTTAGTTCTTTTCTGTCCTGCATTTGATTATTTGTTATAAGATGATGCATTCTCATAAAAATCACATAAAGGAGAGACTCAGTGCCCGCGTGTGCCTCGGGTGAGCGCCCAACTCCTACTGGGTGATAGGCCAGTGCACATGGGATTTTCCTATTCTATGAAGGGTATAAAAATGACTACATGTAAAGTCTAAGTACAAAATGAAACAATAACACCTATGAGAGATAAATGTGGATGCCCCGAACAACTGATGTAGGAAGGGTATAAGGTGAGCATCTATGTTACATGTAAGAGACCTATATCTGGCATCACAACTAGACAAAGGCATAAACACGCATGTGTGGGTGATATAGATAAATGACATACAATGAATCTAACTAGCATGTGTAATAAGATGACCATATGGAAGCAAGCGTAAGCAAAAGTAAAAACAACCATAATATGTAGTATGCATTAGATGGATGAAATGGAATGCAAGACATAATGATAAGATCCACGTGCCCCTCGAGTGGAGGGAAATATATGCAATGAGGTTCATTATGTTTTTCCCCTCAGTAGTCAAGAATGAACCGTAAATGATAGTGCATCATTGGGAAATGGTCAAAGTGTGTGTTGTGTCTAGCACTTTGTGATGAGTATGTATGCATAGTGATGATGATATGCAACATATATAATAGATGTGCATGAGCCGTATAGCCTAAGCGTATGTCATGACATGATGAATGGATGAGTGATGATTTAGCCCTAAGTGTATATCACTACAAGATGAATGAACAAGTGATGATTTAGCCCTAAAGCATATAGCACTATTAGATGAATAGTAGGAGGTGGTGATTTAGCCTAAAGCATATACCACTACAAGATGAGGAAAAGAGTGGCAATTTAGCCTATAACGTATGTCACTAACCTAGTAATGTTGCATGATAAGAGGTTGAATGTGAAACATGTGATGAATGCAAGGTTCATTTGATTTGTAAACCCTCGGTAGTCAAGTATGGACCGATGAACTAAAGTGCATCATAGGGTGGAGAGTGCAACGCGTAAAATATGTAGTAGTATAAGCAATGATGAAAGATGAATATGTGGTGTGTAAAATGGGTAAATATGCATTGTGTAAAATGTGATATAGGATGTGTAGAATGTGTAAAGTGTACTGTATAATGCACAATGTACTATATGTGTAGATATACTACTAATGTAGTATGTAGGATGATATGATGCTACACTCATATGTGATGAAGAGTAGTATAGTATATAGAATATATGTGTAGTAGGAAAATGAGAAGTGTATGATGTAAGACACAAGAGGTAGTGTAATGATACTATGTATAAAATATAATGGAATATGTGTAGATATCTTGAATGTGTGTTATGCAATATATAAGATGAGTAGTATGTAATTCTAGACACATGTAGAATAATAATAGCATATGTGTATGATGAGGAATAGGATTATAGGTGATGCATAAACGTAGGAATGCCAAAATGTTGTAAAATAAGTGTAAAATGTATGGTATAATATGTGCGATGTGTGACTACATGTGGTGTGTAATGCCTATAGTGTAATGTGTGGGGTTTAGTTTAGTAAGCCCTCAACAGTCAAGTGTGAACCGAAGCACAAGAGTGTGTCATTGGGTAATGGTAAAATTTGTGTGAATCTAAGTGTAATATTTCTTAAGATGCATTATGTTGAGTGGATTTTCTAAAAGGGTGGTTAGGAGATAAACTCCACCACCAATTTTGTTAGTGATAATGTATGGACCAAGCCAATTGGGATTTGCCTTTGAGAGGTTCCTTAGCATTTGTATTATTTTGAGTCTCCTTTAAGACTAGGTCACCCATATTAAAATCTCGAGGATGGGTTTTCTGATTATATGTGTGTGTAATGTGAGATTGATATGTGTAAATATGCTCGAGTGCTTGGACACGACACGAGTCCAACATTTATAGTTCATGTAAATGATTTTCATGACATGTATCATCTTTAAGGATGCCTTTAAGAGAGATCCACAAAGATGGTATCTCGATCTCAAGTGAGATGATCGCTTCAACACCATAAACCAATGAAAAAGGAGTTGAGTTAGTACGTGTACAAAAATCCCAAAGAGCGTAGAATAGTTGGTTATGTCAATTGGTACCACTAGAGTCAACGGTCTTGTGTAGGATTTTGAAAATAGTTTTGTTGGTGGCCTTTGCTTGGCAATTTCATTGCAGATAGTAAGGTGTAAAGAATCATTTCTTTATTTTGAATTTGGTGCAAAAAAATTTAACGTCCTTATTTTTAAATGAAGGTCCATTGTCTACGAGTATGGTAGAAGGTACCCCAAAACATGTGATAATGTGCGTTGCAAGGAAATTTCAAATGTTTGTACGAGTAACCTTTCCAAGGGGAGTTGCTTCAACTCACTTAGTAAAATACTTAGTAGTGGTAATGATGAATTTTTGGCCGTTAGCAGCTTCAAGATTAATCATGCCAATGAGGCCGAAGCCCCAAAGGGAGAAAGGCCAAGTAAGAGCGATGGGCTGGAGGTCAGGTAGGTGCATGATGGATATTACCATGTTTTTGGCATTTTTCACAATGAATAGCTTATTCGAGGCAATATTGTTCCATTGTAGGATAATAATATCCTTTATGTAAAAGCTTTCATGACATAAATTTTTTTGATAAATGACCACCACAAATATTGTCATGGATATGCGAGATTGCAGTGGGAATATCATCAAGCAAGAGACAACGTAAGAGACAACTATCAATGGAATGTTTGAATAATTTTGTCCCAACGATCACATAAGGAGTAGCCTCATAGCACAATCAGAGAGCTTCATGAGGATGTAGTGTATCAAGAATAGTTTGTTTATATAAATAGTTATAATTAGGTGTGAACCATTCAACGTTGTCATGATTACACGTAATGGTGTAAGATGCAAGTGTTAATGCAGAGATAGATGGATGTTGTAAATGTGTAATTATGAAATTATCCTGGTCATCGGTAAAGTCTTTTGGGATGAGTGATGCAATACAGGACATAACATCTGCATGCTAACTATCCTTGTAAGGAATAGTAGTAATGGAGTAGGAATCAAAAGTATCCGAAGAATCCTTTGCAAGGGTGTTGTATGAAATGATATACTCTTCCTTTTTATTATATGTATCATTAACTTGATTGATGACTAATTAAGAATCATCGTGTATGCATAAGTTGTGAATGAGAAGATTTTGAGTAGTAAGAAAGCCTAAAATGAGAGATTTGTACTCAACTATGTTGTTTCTACAAGAAAACCCTAATCGATATGTAAAGGGAAGCAAGTCATCATGTGGAGTAATGAATACTATCCTATCCCCAGCACTATATTGACAATGAGATTCATCAAAGTACATTGTCTATGTATGTGACTCAATAGTATAGGTAGTAAAATTGTCACGAAAGGAATCAAAGATGGATGATGAATCCAAGAGGGGTGCTACAACTAATTGATCGGCAATAACCTGTCCTTTAATTTATTTTTACAGTATGAACTTAAAATCAAATTTGGTGAGGAGCATGACCCTACGTGCCAAACGTCCCAACATATGTGTGCGGGATAGGTGGTAACGTAATGGATCAAACTTTGTGATAATATGTACTTCATTGTTAAGTAAATAATGCCATAATTTGTATGCGACGTAGACAAGGCCAAGGCACAATTTTTCAATATAGTTATAGTTGCATTCATAGGAGAGTAGGGTGTAAATGATGTAATTTATGGCTCTCTCTTATTGATAATCATCATACCGGGCTAATAAAGTGCCTAATACATGAAAGATAGCATAAATATACAACAAGAAAGGTCGATCAGCCACTAGAGGAACTAAAATAGGAAGACTGCTCGTAAGTAGGATTTGCTATGGTCAAATGCCTGTTGACATTGTTCATCCCAAACAAACTTGGTATCTTGCTTCATGAGTCGTGTGAATGGTTGGGTCTTATCAGCAAGTTGTGAAATGAAGCGTTGAATAACTTAAATATTACATTGTAATGATCGTGATTGATATAATTTCTTGGGTGGAGGAATATCGGTGATGACCTTTATTTTTTTAGGGTCGATCTGAATGCCACGTTTAGAGATAATATATCCAAGAATTTTACCTATTGTGACCCCAAAAACACATTTTTAAGGATTCAAGTGCACACAATATTGTTGTAATCATTCAAATAATATCCGTAGGTCCCTCGCATGGGAGGATCATCACCTAGATCTTTCCAAGATGTCATGTACATAATCCTTGATAATCTTGTGAATTTAGTCATGGAATATATGTGTCATTGCTCGTTGATAAGTATCCCTGATGTTTTTAAGAGCAAAGGGCATAAATGTATAGAAAAATGTACCCTATGGTGTAGTGAAGGACGTTTTTTCTTGGTCATCTGGGTTGATCTTGATTTGATTGTAACCCATAAAGCCATCCATGAAGGACAGAATATCATATCCGGTTGTAGAATCAACAATAACGTCAATATGTGGCAAAGGAAAACTATCCTTAGGACATGCTTTGTTTAAATCATGGAAATCAATGCACCAATGAATCTAACCATTGGGTTTCATGATGGGGACAATATTAGACACCCACTCAGGATAGTCAACAACGTGAATAAAATATGCGTCTAGAAGCTTCTGGATTTATTCTTTGACTAAGAGGGCTACCTTGGGGTGCATTTTATGAATTTTCTGTTGGACAACTTTGGTTCCTGGGTTAAGGACAATGTTATGGATGGCCACAAATGTGTCAATACTTAGCATATCACTATAATCCCATGCAAAAATATCAAATAAATCATGGACTTATTTGATATCTTTTTTGTTCAGTAGGGCTAAAGGAAGCGGTGAGAAAAACTATGCGTGGATTCTCCGATGTGCCTAGGTTAAATTTGATTTTTTCTTCATTGAGAAGAGTTGAATGGTCTTCAACATATAGATCAATAGGAATAGTGTTAGGTAGATCAACGCTATCATCGGTGACTTTAGATTCTCCTAGATACGTGGTATTAGTGAGGGATGAAGAATGATGTCTCTTATAGTGAAAAGAGGGAAGATGATCATAAGAAACCATATAGTCAAGGAGTGGTTATCAATAGAAAAAGTATCAAGGGTATCCCAAGGAGTAGATGCATCATCACTAATGAGTTACAGATGAAGTAAAGGGAGTGAAGTAGCATGAAAGGTGGTATAATTATCCATAAGAGGTACAAAAGGAGGTTGGTATCCTAACCCAAATTTGTGTGACCGTGTGGGGAGGTCCCAAAGCTATGTGACTTTATGTTCTTGTTGATCTATATTCTCATTAGAGAAGACAAAGTGACATATATATTCATACCCTAACCCATACCTAGAAAATTCTTGAGTAATGTCAAAGGAATCGGGAGTATCGGTGGTGAGATCAACAGAGTTACAATATTCAAAAGGTGATGGATTAGCTGACACATCATAAACAGTGCCTTGATGATGGAATTCAAGCCATGCATGCAATGTAGAAGGGACCATGTGCATAGCATGGATCCAAGGTCTCCCAAGAAGAATATTATAATTGAGGTTATTGGGCATGACATGACATGGAATATCTATTTTACATGGACCAATAGTGAAAGGTAAATGAACAATACTTAAGACATTCATAGGGATTTGATCAAAGCCACATATAAATATGGACGAAGGAGCTAAAGATGCTTCTGACATTCCCATATGTTGAAGGAAAGTTATGTTAAAAATGTTAAGGTTAGATCCATTATCAACTAAAGTGTGTTTGACTATGACATTATTAATACAAACTTGGATATACAAGGGAGGGTCATGTTGTAGTAGCACTTGAGAGGGTAGATCATCTGTTGCGATAGTTATTTGATCCTCATTAAGGGATAGAGCCAAAGTGAACTTATGGTATACATAGTCGGGTGAAATATGGGGAGGAATATAATTGGTAGCTAAGTACTTCTTAAGCTTATTGATATAATCAGAATAATTTTGCAGGTAAGTGTGGATAGAGATGTTCATGATGATTAGATTCTAGGACAAGGACTGAAAGAAAGATGAAATAAATCTTAGAAGGATAAGAAATGATGATCCTTTAAGCATGGAGGATGGATTCACTTAAATGATTAACTGAAAAAATGTGAATTAGACACCATATATTTAATCTAATCTAGGAGGACATATAGACACATTAATTAAACACAACTAAAATAGTATGCAAATGAAATAAGTAAGCTAATCTAATGAAAGTAGGAAACCCTAATGTGCAAGAGGGAAGAGGAAATAACTCAAATAATTGTATACGCTCACCAAAATGTGTCACAAAAATGATTGGAAAAATAGGTAGCAGGAATGATTATGTATGAGCCCCAAAAAGGATGGATCTGGGCTATATCTCTAGACTAGAGCACCTAGAGGAGGACTAGGGAACCTGGGGCACTCTGGTCTGCAAACTGGGCCCTAGTATATGCAACATGTCTAGAACTCAATTTCATAGGATTGACAGATGGTTTGAAAACCTCGTCATTTATTGAATCAACTTCTTTGCATGACACTGAATGTTGTTGGTATTCCAAGGTGAAATAAAGACCTACAAAACCCTAACAAAGCATTAATTCCTAAAAAAATAAAAAATGCATATGCAAAGGTCAGACTGACCTTAGTTGCCACAATAGTGGAGAGATACTAGTGAATATTCTTGGTCCCTCATTATGGTCTCATAATTTTATATTTATAGGGTTATCTTGATATAATTTTGTAATTAACCCCAAAAAGGCCAACCATAAGACAATTCAAATGTTGAAATGGTCATAAAGTGCCCAAAAAGTGGTGAGTAAGTGAGAAAAGGACCGAGGTGCCCCTGGTGGGACTAGGGAACCCCAGTCAAGGCTAAAATGATGGGAAATGACAAAATTTGAGTGGGCATGTGGGTGTAATAGGTTGGGAATGAAAAAATAAAATAAAAAATATGGCCAAAATATGGGGGTTAATTCATGCTTTCTTCTCTAAAAAACCTTCTAAATAGTAGTATGAGACCGGGACTAAAATAACCCAAAGTGTGTGATTTTGTGAATACAAAATTAACCCAAGCTATTAAGCAATGAAGTAATGAAACCCTAAGTGCAAAGAGGGTTAGAAGAGCCTTAGCTAATTTTAAGAGGTTGTAGGATTGTGTCGCAATGGAGACTGGCTGAACAAGAATGGAAGGTGTCACATATGAGCCTGTAAAAATGTAGATCTGAAAAATTTAGCTAGATTGGGGTACTTGGAGAAGGATGAGGGTACTTGGGTCACTCTGGTCTAAATTCTAGGTGACCTGGTCTATAGAAAAGGTCAGAACCTGGTTCCGATATGGTTGTTAGAGCTTCACACTTGTTCACTTTTTTTCACGTGTATGTCAGTGTAAGATCATCGATGTTGTTGTAAACCTATAATGAAGAAAACACCTACAAAAATCCAAACAAAGCATCAAATCCATAAAAAAGAAAGATGACAATGAATGAGTCAGACTATCCTCATACACCACAATGTTGGACTTATAATTGAGCATTGCACTACATCTCAGACCCGTAGACACTATAAAATCACTCACTTATTAATTAAATGTTTAATTAATTAAGTGTGTACATTCAAAAACAACTTTGGACTCGCATGGAATCTACTTGGACTCCACATCCTCTTCTCAATCAACTACCACTTAGATTCCCAGTCAACTCCACATACCAAGTCTTCTCAATTGCACTTCTAGAATACTAGAAAGGTGGGGGCAATTCAATTACACGTAAAATCACCTTCCTAGATGTAACTTCTACAATTAATTTCATCATTTCCCCTAATTTCCTTGGAACTTATGTAACCTCCTCAAATGCTATTTTGAAGCATGTGCAGTCAACCATGTTAAACCATCTTCCAACTACTCCTTCCTCTATAAAATGCAGACCTACTCTGTATCAAACCCTCTTGAATTTACAACACACTTACTCTATCAAATTACATTCCAATATCTACATATTGGAAGCTCCCAAAATTGTGTTCATAACAATTGCATCCCCACTTTGGAGGTCACTCAAGAGCACGCAAAATTCCAAAATGTTACACAACTCAAAGCTCTTAAAACCTACTTGAGGTTTACTCTAGAAAGATGTAGGAAGGTTTGCAAGTTTGTTTGTTTGCTTTCCATTTTTAGTTAGTTTTATATGGTTTACATTTTAGCATGCCCAGTGGGACACACACCCATCTTCCTTTGTTTAGGTTTTTTAGTTGTTGTTCATTTTTTTCACTTGTTTGATTTAGTTTTTCTCATAGTATTTTTATGATTTGTGCAGTTTTTACAGGTGATATTTGCAGGTGTTTTGCTATTTTGGGAAAGTGAAATAAATTTCTAAAAATAAAAAAATAATAGAAAAAATTGCTTATTTTTTGCTTTGTGTTTATCTTTTGTGATCATTTATTGCACTTTGTGAGTTCTATTTAAGATTTTCTTAGTTATCATCTAATTTCTTTATGTATCTTGCTCTAACCTACACAAAAAAAATAATAATAGTTAGATTTTGCAATATATATATATATATATATATATATATATATATAATAAAAACAAATATAGATTGTTGGACATACACTGGATTTTATTTTTTAGCAAAAAAGCATTTTTTTTCAAACCCTAACTAAATCCTAGCCCCAGCCCTCCCCTCCCTCTATCCATCCAACTCAGCCATCTCGGTCAAGCTACCTCACCTATCCCCTCCCCAATGCATCACTTCTACCCTCCCCCATGCATCACTCTCCCAGTGAGCTCCCTTTATAGCTCGAACCACCCAGACTGCCTCACCTCTCCCTAAGTAACAAACTATAATTAAATAGCCACTTTCAATCAAAGTGCAACAAAAAATGGGCCATACACAACAAATGGCTATTTAAATTTTCCAACAAAAGAAGAGAACATCCATATAATATAATCATTAAATCCTTTAAAACAACAGGTCTACAATCAGGCATACCTTATGAATTTACTTTAGACCTTTCTTTAAAGATCAAACCCTCTACTAATCAATAGGTGCATCCTTTGTTTTAATCTTGAGAAAAGACTGCATATCCAAGAGAGAGTTTTATCAAAAAATCATTGAAGTAAAATTAAATAAACCCCTAAAAAGCTTTCTAAATTCATTTCTGGTAAAAAAAATCCCAACCCTTAAACAAAATATTAAGACATACACATCTAGTATGGAGTGAAAAATAAATCTAACATCCTTTCATTCTAAAAATTTACAAAAAAATTAACAAATACAAAGATTGTAAAATAATTATTGACCATAAATTTTTGTGGCCAAAAAGTTTGATGTTATCTCTTCCCTACTCTTTTTTTTGTGAACTTCCTCTCCTTACTATTGCAAAATTTAAACAAAGAAGAAAAAATGTTACATCATTATTTAAAAATAAAAACACAATCAAAAGGAAAACACAAAAAACAGAGTATGGCCATGCAAGACACCACAGAAAACCCCCAAATCAGAACAAAAAAATGGAATAAATTGAAATAGGGTAAAAAAACTATCTTTATAGCAGGAGTTGTTGTACCCATAAACTTCTCTATTATGATTCAGATCTAAAAAACTTATTTAAAATTTTCAACCAAACTTGTCGATTCTTTGAAGAAGCCTCTGGAGGTGTTCATTTTCCTCATTTGTAACTTTACAAATCATGTTGAGTGATTTTTGGTGAGTATCAAGCTCTATATGTGTTACTTCTACCTCATCAAGCCCTCCTTTCTCTTGATGCATGTTTTTAAGAATTGAATTTTTGAGGCATTCCAATAGTATGGTGCTTCCCTATCGTAGATTTCCCATCCACAACTAATTGCCATCTAATTTGATCGATGAAGTCATTAGCCTGCTGATCAAGATAAACTGCGCTCCTAGTGCAATTAATAGCTCCAAACAAGTCATGATTCAACATCTTCTGTAGCACCCTCTTAATGGTTAATTTCACTCACCATTTTCAGCTATGGGAAGAGCCTTTCCCATTATAGACACGCCTTTCAGTGTAAAAATAATTATAAAGGTACATCTTCCACTATCTTAAATAGTGAGGGAATTCATTGAATCCCAACCCACCCCTCCTCTTATAGTCCCAAATCCGTTATGGGAAGAGCATGCTTATACTGAAGATGAAGAGGAAAATGTTAATGCACTTAATGAGGATGAAATTTCAAAGGATATGAAGGAGTGAGATGCAAGATTGAATGTAAAGCAAGTTCCTCTGCTAACTTAGCCTCAATCCAGGTTTGAGATTCAAGATCAGATAGTGGAGACTGTTGATTCCCCACAAGTTTCAAAGTCAGTTGAAGAAGAGAATGTGCAAGCCGAGGAAGAAGGAATCTCGAGTGTAAAAGGTGACATTTATGAGTGCAATGATCCTGATTTCTAGGCATGTCAAGAACTTTCTGCATTTATGAAACATTGTAGCAATTTTCCAATATCCTCATCGAATGCAACAACTAACCATAGCAGGATTATTTCCATGGTGGAATCAGAAGTTTCAAGTGTACATTATACCATGCAAGAATTTTTAGATTCTTAACCTTCTTCATATTTTCAAAACTATGTTTTATTAGATGAATTTGATCTTATAAATTTTATGTATGAAGATAAGAAAGGTCATGGAGCATCAACTGCTAATTCAGGAAACATCATAAGGGAGGTAGAACCCTTTCCACAATTGGAGAAAAAAGAAGCAAATTATCTGTCAGATTTGGATGAAAAAATACCTATGGAAATACCCATTTCAGTTATTCCATTATCTAGCCTTCAATGTAAGTTGTCAGTGCTATGTAAGGAAATACTCAAGGACCAAAACTAGTTTCAATTTATCCTCTTGAATTTGAATTAGAAGAATTGAACCTTCTACAAGATTCATTGAATGAAGAAAGAGAGGAGCATGCTGGAGAAACTAAGTCAATTTCAGAGGCTTTGTGTGGAGATGAAATTATTGAGATTTTCTTGCTCTCAATTGTGGAGTCATATTTTTTTGATGAACAAGTGATAGTGGAAGAACACCAAGGACATCTTGCTTCCTTTAATTGTCCTAAAAAATCGTAGGTGAAAAATTTGATCTTGCAGGTCTCATGTAGGATGAGGAGGTTTAAGATGCAGAACAATTTTTTTTCCAGATGAAAGTGGAATTCCTATATGATAAGTATGCTCCAAACACTTGCAATAACTTTTTAGTAACTTCATTTGAGGCTGCAAGCAATCCAAAATAGTTTCATGTGGAAGAATTCCTCATTGTCAAGGAAGGAAAATAAAATGAAGGGAATATCTCTTCGACACCATGCATCCATAAAGAAGATCAATTGTTTGTAAATGGGAAACAAGAGGGAAATAAGGTCATGAATAACCATCTTTTTCAAGGATTTCTTCAGTAATAATTTCTTATTAAAGTTGAAGTTTAGAGCAATAGAAACATTCAACGGGTTAGACCATGTCCCATAAGGTATTTGGATTCTTTAGAGACAAAAGAGAGGTAACAACCGGTGACATTCATTTCATAATGTGAGGATGAATTTCACATCCCCAAGAATCAATCGCTATGCCTCTACAAGAAAAATATAAAGAAACTAAAAGAGGCATATTTCCTCTTTCTAGTTGATTCCTTGGTGGACTAGGTGAAGAATTGAGATTGCTTCAGTTTTTCACTTTTATTTTCAGCCATGTTCATTATCACATCATCTTCATGGCTGCCCATTGTAAGGACAAGAAGTTATTTTTCACAACCAGTTGCATGGTTTGTTTAGCTCACCTATGATTCTAGTTAGTTTAGGGTAGTTATAGGTTTTCTTTCAGTATAATAAGTGCATTACACACCCTGCATGTTTCATTTGGGGCATGTATGGTTTTCAGCTTTAGTGTGTTTTGTTTTCCGTTATCGCTCTTGTGTTGTTCTGCACAATATTTCATCATTGGAGGTTTTTCAAGGCAGATAAAGGTTCAAGGTTTCAGAGAAAGTTTCAAGATATCCCTAATTCCTCAGCTACTTCATTCAAAGTTCTGCAGTATGCTCTAGATGTTAAGTGTTCATAAGATTTAGTATACTTCATGCTTAACATTCCTGGGAGGTCTGAGATTGGCAATGTTCAAGGGGATTTAGGACAATTTCATATTATCCTTCATTCTATGGTGGTCATTCTAATTTTTGGATGTAGGATGGCGGTCATTCTAATTTAAGGTATTTAGAGGTCAGGAATTTCATGGTTCAACATCAGGTTTTAGATTGATAGTTATGACTCCATGCCCAATTGATATACAAGACTATTGAAATCATGCTTAGCAGGAAAGCATTCCCAAGAGGTCACCAAAAATGTTAACCATTTTTCCCCTGGGGAAAAATTGATAAATGGGGGTATACATGCAAAATGGTTGAAGCTGGTGTATAAATTTTCTGAGAGTTTGCTATGCCTCCATAATATCCCAGGACTGGGGAAATTCCATGAATTTTATGATGTAGGCTACTTAGTGAGTTTGAAAAATGAGTAGGGAGAGTAACCTTTAATATATATTCATTGAGATAAATGGATAAAATGATCGAGAGGATAAGATGCAGGCCCCGACACAAAGAATAAGTACCTTGACATTTAATCACCACAAAATCTTGAAAGTAAATTTGATAGCATGGAGATGATAGAACTCAAAACATGGGATTCAATAGACGGATCAACTCGGTTGAGAAAACAATGGATGGCTTGGGTATTAGCTTGGTGGATAGTCAAATAGTTCAGTCATTTCGAGGGTTGTTAGGTGCTCAAATGGAAACTCAAGATTTTATGCATGCAAAGTGATATTCAACATAGACCGAGTTGTCACCGAGTGGCTCAGAAAGAAATCAAATGGCTTGGGGTGTTTGAAGTGTCCTGCGTAATGAGCCATTGAAATCATGTATGCATTAAAAGGAAGC
Source organism: Taxus chinensis (assembly GCA_019776745.2). Lineage (NCBI taxonomy): Eukaryota > Viridiplantae > Streptophyta > Pinopsida > Cupressales > Taxaceae > Taxus > Taxus chinensis. The sequence continues at coordinate 52,163,338 of CM034148.1, forward strand.
AAGCTAGGTTTATGGCTCGACATTATTGGATTAGTTAGGAAAGAATCTGAGCTCACTGGAGTCTCAAGGTGATCAGGAGAATATTTTGCATGGCTCATGTAGGAATAAAATTTTAGGTATCTTGTCAATCGATTGCATAGGAGGAGTCACAAAGATCGTTTGGGAAAATGAAAAGATCGATAGTGAAGGAAACTCAGGGCTCGAATCGATACACAAGCGAACTTAGACCCGCAAGTGGAGGGGATAAGTTAAACAACACATTGAATCAACCCACTCATACAAAGAAGAAGAGGTTAAGGTCTTAAACTCAACCATAGAGGCCATGTAGGTCATCGAATTAGCTGGTGAATGCAACATATTGATGGAAGAGGCTAAGCGGAGAGCAATGTTCACTAAGGCATGAGATTGAGATCCTCAATGAGCCAAAAGAAAATAGTTGGTAGGTGTAGCTTGGAAGATCTGAAGAATGAATCAAGCTCACTAGGTGAGCATATTAGTAGCTCATATCAGTAATTCAGAAGAAAAACTCACCATAGTCAGTCAAATCAAGCTTGTCGATAGGATATTAGGTAGTGATCATAACGAAAGAGGTTGAAATAAAGATAAGATGTTGAAGAAACTTGGACCATGGAAACTGAATTAGGTGTGAGCATGTATGGCTCGACTTACACAAAATGGAACTCATCCATTGATGTTGGCTCATCCGGAAATAGGAATAGTTTGCATATGAAGAAAAATCACGCATGAAACATACATGTTAATCATCTAAAGACTCAGGTTGAGCCAATGAATTGCAAGTGAATTCATAGGTGGCTCAAGTTAGCTTGAGAGAGGTAGAAAGGGAAGCACCCAATACATGAAGGCCAAGGGCAAGAGTAGCCTCATAAATATGATCTCATAGAATTTCAGCAGAAGAAGCAATTTGTGAGCTCGGGGCACTCTTGACTGAGCTATTTTCAACATAGTATAGAGCTTGTGGAATAAGCTACAGGGTGGGTGCATTGGTTCAAGCTCAGCTTCGAGTCATCAGGAGAAAAATTCCATGGGATCAGGCCATGGTACAGTGTGTTGTTGTTTCAAAACAAGCTCTTAGAACCAAAGGGAGGAGATAGTCAAGTTTGTAGATATGGTCATAGTGATAGTGGCGAGATTAGGGCGACTCAAAATCACTGAGGTACTTTATTGAATGTAATTTGACAGAGTTGAACTCGGGAATAACAAGTGAGCCACTATGAATTTTGATGAACTTGAGCTCGGCATGGTCCAACATTGTGGTACAAAAATGGAAGCTTGAACTTATGCTCAAACCACATGGATAAGTGCCATCGATGATCTAAGGGTGATATCGTGTGAAAGTTGTTCATTGAGATTCAATAGATTTTGAGGTAATCATGTGCAGGAGTATCTAAAGCTAGGTCATTGGGCTCCCAACATCAAGCTCTGTGAGAGTGGAATTGATTTGAAAAAGAGAGTGATGAAATTAAGGGATCGAGCTATTTTGAATATCTTGATGCATGTTCAGAGAGTGTTCTTGGTCATCAAATTGGCAGAAGTAAAGGTAAATGAATAGTAGCTTGATAGAAGTTAGGTGAGCAAGTTGGAAAGGATAAAAATGGAGGACCTTGAGCCAGCCGATATGTGAGATCGAGCTCAACATTTGGATTGATGGACTGAGTTTGTAGTGGAACAAGCCAACCCATGATAAATGACTTGATGGCTTACCGAAAATGTTGAAAAGCTTGGGCCATGCATGAAGACTATAGATGGATGAAAGTTTGGCACACAGGTCAGATGTGTAGGAAGAGGAGAACTCAGATTTGGGTCTGAGTAATCATGAGGAAATATTTTCATAGCTTGGAATCATATTATGGGTTCATAGCTTGATGAGTAGAAGAAGTTTACAAGAAAGCCACAATTGGCAAGTCTCGAATGAGTTTTACTTTTACATCGGCAACACATTGAGATCAGTGTGGAAAATGAGGAGGCCAACTTTACCATGGCACAAGTAGGAAGGCTGAGCCATAGGAGAATGAAAGCTCATAACTGAGCTAAGGGTTCAGTGACTAAGAGCACACTACAGTGAGAATTAGGTTGGCTCGTGGGTAATATTAGGAAAGTCATGATTGAAAGAAGCTTGGATTGATCTTAGTAGCAAAGAGTTGAAGGAATGAATTTGCAAGGATGCATAGCTCGATGAGGTTTCAAGCTATTTGGTATTTTTCGTAGGTCTAGCTTGACATCGGTGGGCAATTAAAATCATATAATCATTGAAAGGGAGCCGAGCCCTATCGCGGGTGAAGAGCTAGCTAGGCAAAGCTACCTGGAAGCAAGTAAAAAGTTTGGAGCGAGTTACGTTTCAAGGGATCGTTTTGGAGGAACTGTATTTTGGAATTTCAGATAATTTATTTTGGTGTTTTGGAACTTGAACATTTTCTGGCTTTTGGGATATTTTGGTTTGGAACTCACACTAGGAGAATTGACAAAAATTGAGGGAAACATTCTCAAAACCAAAAATCTGAAATTCAGAGTTCAGGGATCTTATTTTTTGGGGATCATACACATCAGGGACATAGTGGGGAGAGTTTTATTTTAGAATCTGAAATTTGTTGGAGATTTGGCCAACGAAAGAGATTGGTGGGCAAGTTCTAAGGTAAGTTACATGGGTAGTTTTCAAGAACTCCAGACCACGTTATTCGACATTTTTTCCATGTCAGGTATCAATTGATACTTATGCAGGTAATGAGAGTGTTTGAGGGACATGCTAGGATAATTTTGGGAAGTGCCACGATGACCCACATTGGGGTATTTCGAGGGGCTTGACAGTATAAAAGGATTTTCCTAACCAAAACAAAGGTGGTAGAAGTGAGACGTGGGGCATCAAGTTAATTGTTAAATGAAGTGGTTGGGAAATACCGTTAAGTTTTTTTTTTGAGTGAAAACATGTGGCACTAGGATTTAGAACATAGAACTCACCAATCAACCCACCAAGTTGGTTGGTGAGCTAGCCAACTATACAACATCTAAATCCCTTCCAATGAAATATTTAGCCATGTGGGCCCCAAAGTTTATCAAGGAAGACCTACAAGAAAATATATTAAAATATTATTTTTATTGAATGATGAGATAATTCAAATTTTAATTTATGAAATCATCATGAGCCATTATCAGAGAGATGATGGAGTACAATACTCGAGATACCTAATAAGCAAGTTTTACTTAGAAGACCATAACTTCCTCCATGATTATTGGTTTTTCACAAAATTATAGTCGTTGGAATCAAGAGAAGGAGAGCTACGCCATGAAGCAATCAAAATATGAATTTTTTGAAATCTTACATTCCAAAATTACAGGTTTTCCTCGTTCCTTGAGTGGTGTCTCAAAAGGTGGAGGTGCAATGAATGGGAAAAGATGGCAAACAACAATTATTAATTATTTTCCTACATTCTGGCCTAGATTATAAGGTTTCTCCTTCTTTCTCTCACCACTCAGCAAGTGCTATAAATTGTAAAGAGGTTCTTAAAACTATAGTTAGAAACTTTTTCAATCTTCCCCTCTCTTCACAAGCTAAAATGTTGTGAACTTGTAGGATCTCAAGCCTTTCTTATCGAATTGTAATGGTAGCCTATGCCTTTTCCCTGATGTAATGATGCATTGTGAAAGTGCTTGAAGTAATGGAAATTATGTTTTGTGATCAGTTATATGTCGTTTCATGATTTTTATACTTCTATTTTCCTCTCACATGTTTGCAGGTGACCTGTGCAACCAGGGTTTCTTTTGCAAGTTTTGGAGGTCATTGTGCTTCTCAAGGTGTGGAATATTCCATGCAGCTAAGTTGTGGTGCTTATTCACCCTTCTCAATTTCATCAATCTTCACTGGAACAATGATAACTTGTTTTTCTGATCGATTTTAACAAAGGGAATGCATGCTTCATAGTCTATGGTATTATGTACCCTCTCTAGGTTGTAGAAGGTGAAGTTGACTTGTGGTGCACACACCCTCTTCAAATTAACCCTTCTTGAGTCTTGAAAAACCCTTTCTTTGTGCATCACCACTTTAATATAGGTTTTATTTCCTTGCAAATCTCTCTCCCTAATCCCTTGAAATGTTAGCATAGGTCTAATTAGCCATTTTTCTTGCACTAGGAATAGTTTAGCACTTAGTTTAGGAAGAGGAAGCCAACCTTCTCCAAAGGTTCACCTCAAGTCCAAGTCCTATAGCTTGAGAGGTAATCCCATGTTACCCAATGAATTTGAATGTCGTGTTCACCTTCAGGCCATTTGGGGGGTGCAATGATTTGGTGATAACAATTTTTGGCATGCCCAGTGGGAAAAGAGGCACATCTTTCATAGGTGTGTGTATGTGTTCACTTCATTTCATTAAGTGGTTGTGTTCTTAGTGAAATTTCAGCCTTATGAGGCATACCCAAGCACAAGTGGAAACTTCATTGGTCAAAGTGACTTGCTCTCTGTGTTGCAAACTTTCAGTTTCACCCATTTCCATCTAGTTTCCTTAAACATATTTCCATTTTTCTCCCATTCATGAAGCTGTGTAATTATGGCTTTGTTTTCATAGTTGAGTTCCCATTTGCACTAGAAGTAACACTTTCCATTTTCATGTTATTTTAATCCACCCCCAACTCCATTTTATGATGAGAATCAACAACATGCATATTTCTATGAGCAGAGCCATGGACAGTTTGATGGTTCACTTAACTATGCATATTTTCAAGAGCAAGAGCATGAAGACGATGGAGGCTATCCTATAGATGAATATTTAAAGTTAAAACTTATTATTTAAAGAATGGAGGCATGCATAGTACAATGTAGATCCACAACTCAAATAAAGACGTTCAAGATTGGCTTCAAGGTAGCCTGTCCATGGGTTGGCCCTATGCCAAGGTTTTACGACCTGTAGGAAAAGATTGGTTTCATGATTGAATTACTACCTCAACTTGAAGGTTAGATCGAAGAGATGGAGGCTTATGAGTTCAATGCAAGGAATCCTTGTCAATGGGAAAGTCCTACACCACCACCTCAGAACCCTCTTTCCAATTCCTAGTCAATTTCATTTCAGCCTAAACCTCAAATTTGAAGTTTTTTACCAGCTACCCATGTTGAGAATTCTATTCCTTCATTTCCTATATTTCCATCCCATCATGAATATTTTATTCCTTGGCCTTCTAAATTTCCTTATTTCCTACAAGGGCCATTAAGACAAGAATTTTCACCTCTTTCGCTATCTCAAACAGTGAGGGAAGTCATTGAATTCTAACCCACCCCTCCTCTTATAGTTCAAAATCTGTTCTAGGAAGAGCATTCTTATACTGAAGATGAAGAGGAAAATGTTAATGAGATTAATGAGGATGAAATTTCAAAGGATATGAAGGAGTGGGATGCAATATTGAATGTAAATCAAGATCCTTTGCTAACTCAGTCTCAATCCAGGGTTGAGATTCAAGATCAGACGGTGGAGATTGTTGATTCCCCATAAGTTGCAAAGTTGGTTGAAGAAGAGAATGTGTAAGCTAAGGAAGAAGGAATATTGAGTGTACATGGTGACTTTTATGATTGAAATGATCTTGATTTCTAGGCATGTCAAGAACTTTCCATATTTATGAAACATTATAGCAATTTTCCAATATCCTCAACGAATGTAACAAGTAACCATAGCGGGATTATTTCCATGGTGGACTCGGAAGTTTCAAGTGTAGATTATACTATGAAAGAATTTTTAGATTCTTCCCCTTCTTCATATTTTCAAAACTATATTTTCTTAGATGAATTTGATGTTACAAATTTTATGTTTGAAGATGAGGAAGGTCATGGAGAATCAGTTGCTAATTCATGAAACATCATAAGGTAGGTAGAACCCTTTGCATAATCAGAGAACAAAGAAGAAAATTCTCTGTTAGATTTAGAGGAGTATTTGGATGAAAAAGACCTATGGAAATACCCATTTTAGTTATTCCATTATCTAGCCTTCAATGTAAGTTATCAGTGCTATGTAAGGAAATACTCAAGGATCATAACTAGTTTCAATTTTTCCTCTTGAATTTGAATTAGAAGAATTGGACCTTCTACAAGATTCATTGAATGAAGAAAGAGAGGAGCACGTGGGAGAAACTAATTCAAAGTCATAGGTTTTGTGCAGAGATGAAATTATTAAAAGTTTCTTGGTCTCAATTGTGGAGTCAGATTTGTTTGATGAACAAGTGATGGTGGAAGAAAACCAAGGAGGTCTTGCTTCCCTTAATTGTCCTAAAAACTACTAGGTACAAAAATTTGATCTTGTAGGTCTCATGTCAGATGAGGAGGTTAGAGATATAGAAAAAAAATGTTTTCAGATGAAAGTAGAATTCCTATACGATAAGTATGCTCTAAAAATTTGCAGTAACTTTTTAATAACTTCATTTGACGCTGTAAGCAATCCAAAAGAGTTTCATGTGGAAGAATTCCTCATTGTCAAGGAAGAAAAATAAAATGAAGGGAACATCACTTCAACACCATGCATCCATAAAAATGATTAATTGTTTGTAAATGGGCAATAAGAGGGAAATCAGGTCGTGAATAGCCTTTTTTTTCAAGGATTTCTTCAACAAGAATTTCTTGTTAAAGTTGAAGTTCAGAGAAATAGAAACATTCAACGGGTTAGACCATGTCCCATAAGGTATTTGGCTTCTTTGGAGACAAAAGAGAATTCGTAGCTGGTCACATTCATTTCAGAATGTGAGGATGAATTTCACAGCCCCAAGAATCAATCGCTATGCCTCTATAAGACAAATACAAAGTAACTAAAAGAGGCATATTTCCTCTTTCTAGATGATGCCTTGGTGACCTAGGTGAAGAATTGGGCTTGCTTCAGTTTTTCACTTTTATTTTTAGTCATGTCCGTTATCACATCATCTTCATGGCTGCCCATTGTAAGGACAATAAGTTATTTTGAACAGCTAGTTGTAGGGTTTATTTAGCTCACCTGTGCTTCTCATTAGTGTAGGGTAGTAATAGTTTTGTTTTCAGTAGAATAATTTCATTGCACACCCTGCATGTTTCATTCGGGGGCATGTATGGTTTTCATTTTCAGTGTGTTTTGTTTTCCGTTTTTGCTCTTGTGTTATTCTGCACATTGTTTCATCATTGGAGGTTTTTCAAGGAAGAGAAAGGTTCAAGGTTTCAGAGAGAGTTTCAAGATATCCCTAATTCCTTGGCTGCTTTGTTCAAAGTTCTATAGTATGCTCTAGACGCCAAGTGTTCATCAGATTTAGTATACTTCATGCTTAGCATTCCAGGGAGGTCCAAGGTCAAAAATATTCAAGGGGATTCAGGATGGGTTCATTTATTATCCTTCAATCTATGGTGGTCATTCTAATTTCTAAATGTAGGATGTAACAATGTTCAGGTATTTGGAGGTCAAGAATTTCATGGTTCAACATCATGTTTTAGATTGACAGTTATGATTTCATGCCCAATTGATATACAAGGCTACTATAATCATGCTTGGTAGGAAAGCATTCCCAAAAGGTCACCAAAAATGTTATCCATTTCTCCCCTTGGGAAAAAAGGGTTGAAGTTGGTGTATAAGTTTTCTGAGAGTTTGCTATACCTCGATGATATCTTAGGATTGAGGAAATTACATGCATTTTATGATGTAGGCTACTTGGTGAGTTTTCAAAATGAGTCGGGAGAGTAACCTTCAATATATATTGTTTGAGCTAAATGGATACGAGGCTCGAGAGGATCAAATGCAAGCCCCAACACAAAGAATAAGTAGCTCGAAATTTAATCACCTCGGGAACTTGAAAGTAAATTTGATAACATGGAGATGATATAACTAAAAATGTGGGATTCAACAGAAGGATCAACTCGGTTGAGAAAAAAATGGATGGTTTGAGAATTAGCTTGGTGGATAGCCAGATAATTCAACCGTTTCGAGGGTTTTTGTAATGAAATTACTAGTATAATTTAGATTATGAGCAATAATAGAACACCAAATAACACAATATTTCAGAATAATGATCTCAATATGTAATTATAATAGCTTCACAACTTCAAGGGAGCAACATCCAAACCATATAATAAGACTCAAATTCTCAAATGATAATGAAATACTACCTACAATACCCTATAAATACTATTCATATGCTATGGACATCACCGAGGCTGACCTATTAAGCATGAGAAAGTATAAATGATATAATAAAATGATATGGTAAGCCATAAGTCGGTTACTCATATCCTAATACAAGTAATAGCTTAAGGGAGTAGCATGCCCTTCCCCTTCAAACCAATGTTGTCCTCAATGTTGAATAATCCTGGATGTTGCTACAAAAAACCTTTATCCTCCCAGGTTGCATCTTCTATGCTCAGATTCTTCCACTTGATCAGATATTCCTTAATCTCTCTGGTTATTAGCCTCTTAATACGTGTTTATAGAATCTTCTCTGGCTCCAAAATGATTCTTCCTTCCTTGTTAGGATTTTGTAACTTTTTTTGGGATTCAAATTTCTATCCAATAACCTTCTTCAGGCATGAAACATGGAATACTGGGTGTATGTGTGAAGATGGAGGCAACTCTAGTTTATAAGCAACACTGCCAATTTTCTATAGAACCTGATAAGGGCCATAATATTTAGGAGAAAGTTTGTTATCCTTTTTCTGTTGCTTTAGGGACATCTGTTTGTAAGGCTGGAGATGTATAAAAACCCAGTCACCAATTTCAAAATGTATTTCACTACGGTGTTGATCTGCTTGTTGTTTTATCCTATTTTGTGCTAATTCCAAATTCTCCTTCAAACTAGCCAAAACCTAATGTTGATGTTGAATGTGTTCCTCAACATCTCTGACCTTAGTTTGCACCCTCAAGGAGGAAGTGATAGAACGTGCATGGTAACCATATAATTCTAAAAATGGGGTCATTTGAGAAGAGGTATGAAAATATGTGTTATACCACCATTCTGCAAGTGGTAGCCATTTAATCCACCTTTCCCACTTATCTGATACAAAACAACGTAGATACCCCTCTAAGAATTTGTTGATCACTTCCATTTGCCCATCAGTTTGAGGATGATAAGATGAAATGTGAGCTAGATGAGTACCTAAACATGAAAATAATTCCGTCCAAAAATTACTTGTGAAAATAGGATCACGATCACTTACAATTGTCTTTGGGGTTCCATGTAGCCTTTAAAATGTCTCCAAAAAAGTAGCTGTGACTGTACTGGCTACAAATGGATGTGATAGGGCACAAAAATGGGCATATTTTGTGATCCTATCCACAATCATGAAAAATAAAATTCTTACCCTCTAAACAAGGAAATCTGATGATGAAATACATGGATACCTCCTCCCATATCTGGCTAGGAATTAGTAAGGGTTGCAACAGACCTGGTGTCTTAATTATTTCCCCTTTGTTTTGTTGGCACACTAAACACTCTGATACAAAATTTTGTACATCCCCCTTGAGTCCTTCCTAAAAGAATTTTCTTTTTTTTCTATGATATGTCTTCAAAAACCCAGAGTGTCCTCCAACAAGTGAGGCATGTAGCTCTGTAAGAATCTTATGCTTCAACTCAGAATCTTCACTCAAGTATAACCTATCCTTATACCATAGGGCATTACCTTTCCTCTAAATTTTTTTAGATGTCATAGATCCTTGCTTGATATTCTATATTAGAGATTGTGTATCTGTGTCTTGATCGCATTCCAATCTTACTTCATCCACCCAATCAACAGTCAACATGGAAATTCCACATAATAAGGCATCTGCAGATGTATCCCTTCTGGACAATGCATCAGCTACTACATTTTCTTTACCCTTTTTGTATATGATTTCAAAATCATAACACAAATTTTTTGTTACCCACTTTTGTTGTTCCTCAGATGATAAATTTTTCTCCAAAAAGTATTTAAGACTATCATGATTAGTTTTTACCTTGAAGTGTCTACCCATGAGATAGGGACTCCATTGCTTGACTGCATGAAGAATAGCCATCAATTGTTTCTCATAGAAATTTTTGAGCAGATATTTTCCTTTGAATTGGAGACTCTCAAATGCAATTGGTCTTCCTTCCTACATTATAATTTCTCCCAATCCTGATCTTGAAGTGTCACATTCAACAATGAAGGTTTTTGAGAAGTTAGGAGTAGCCAAAACTGGGGTGCTGCACAAGGCTTCCTTCAAATGCTCAAAGGATTTAGTGGCTACCTCTGTCCAATGGAAGGCATCCTTCTTTAGCAATGTAGTGAGTGGGGTTGCTATTCTACCATATCCCCTCACAAATATTTTGTAGTACCCTGTTAGTCTTAGGAACCCACAAAGATTTTTGATATTTTTGGGCCTTGGCCATTCCACCATAGCTTTGATCTTCTGAGGATAAACTTTGACACCTTCATGGGATACAATGTGACCTAAGTACTCTATCTCTTGTACACCAAAAGAACATTTGGATGGATTTGCATAGAGAGTATGTTTCTCCAAAACTTCCAACACTTTATTTACATGTTGTAAGTGTTCTTCCCATGTCTTACTATAAATCAATAGGTCATCAAAGAAAACTAATACAAATTTCCTTAAAAATGGTCTAAAAATAGTGTTCATCAAGCTTTGAAAGGTTGAAGGTGCATTTGTAAGACCAAAAGGCATTACCAACAACTCATAATGGCCCTCATGAGTCCTAAAATCTATTTTATGAACATCTTACTCTTTTATTCTAATTTTATGGTACCCTGAATGAAGATCTAATTTTGTGAAATAAATAACACCATGTAATTCATCAAGTAAATCATCAATTACTGGAATAGAAAAATTGTCTTTGATGGTGTACTTTTTGAGTTCTCAGTAATATGGACACATCCTCCATGTTTCATCCTTCTTACATACCATGACCACTGGTGAAGAATATGCACTCTGGCTATGCCTGATGATACATGCCTTCAACATTTCCTGAACCATTGTCTCGATCTCACTTTTATGGGAATATGGGTATCTGTATGGTCTGATGTTAGGTGTTTGGCTCCCTGGAATCAACTGAATGACATGATCATGATCCCCAACTGGTGGTAGTCCCTTTGGAATTGCATCAAAAACAAATGAGTGAGCATTAACACTCTTCTGAAGATTGGGTGGCATTGAAGACTCTATATTTTGTACTTCTATGGAAAATAACTTTGCTATAAATCCATCTAATCCTTTTTTGAGAACCTTCTGCATCTGATGAGAGCTAATAACTTGTGGAGACTTAGCTACCAACCCATTCAACTGTATTTTTGTTCCATCTGAATGAAATCGCATGAACAATTCTTGGAAATTCATCTCTATAGTACCTAAGGTTATGATCCATTGGAAACCCAAAACAATATCTGCCCCTCCCATAGAAATAAAAAACATAGGTGAGTCTAACATGTAGTCTCCCATGGAAATCTTGATACTATGGAATTTTATTGTTCACTTGACTATCCCACCATCCGCAATCATAACTTGCATTTATGGAGTTGGGTAAATAAAACAATTGAGGCGGGCAGATAACTTACTATTTATGAAGTTATGAGTACTCCTCGAGTCAATCAACACCATCACCTTCTATTTTTTGAGATAGCCAATAGCCTTGAGTGTTTGAGGAGTACTAATAAATGACAATGCATGGAAAGAAATTATAGGTTGGTGATCCTCTACTTCATCTTCTACTGGTTCCTCAGCATCTCCTATAATTTTAGCTTCCTCATTATCATCATTACCTCTGTCAATATAGAACGAATTCTTCTCAAAAATTTTGTGTCCTGGTCCATATTTGCTATCACAATTAAAACATAATCCTTTTACTCTTTTTTGTTCCATTTATTGAGGAGTCAGTCTAATTGGCCTAGAAAATGAAGGGGAAGAGATAATACAGTCTTTGGTGTTAATGAAAAGTAGCCTCCTACTATAAAGAAAATTTTCCTCTACTCGACATGTCATGATAATAGAATCAGAAAACTTGAGTGGATTAAACATACATAACTCATGCTCGATGTGGTCCTTAATACCCCCAAGAAATAGGTCATTGAAATTCTCTTCTAGAATATTCTCCACCCTTAAGGATAGGTTCTGGAATTGATGCACATAATATTTGACTGATCCTATTTTTCGTAACTTTACTAATTGACTAAATTAGTTCTTTGAAACACTGGAACTATAGTGCAATCATAACTCCTCGGTAAAAACTGTCCAAGTGACACTAAGACCATTCTTCTACCTCTGAGCACATAACCATTGATACCAAAAAAATTGGTTTGGTTCAAGATACAGGGATGCCAATGTCACCTTTTGTCTTGATGGTGTTTGATGTAACTCAAAGAAGTTATCCATTTGGTTTATCCAATTCAGGGGATCCTTACGATCAAATTTTTGCATATCCACTTTCGGCATCATATTCTGTGGTTGCGAATAAGTTAGATTATTATTAGGCTGGAAAAGTGACCCAACATGGTTATTGTTTCCATGATTTTGAACTGAAGATCCTCCTTGGTTGATATGGGCCGGATTTGGGCCATATTGTTTACACTTTACATGTTGTATGATATCATCCAACCGATGATTGATTTGGTCTATATCTCCTTTAGAGGCCATCTCAGATTGTACATTTCGTAACTCATACTCAAGTTGGCTCACCTTATGATCAACTGAGGTAAAACCTAGTGTTGAATAATCTGTATTTACCCCTTATGACTCCATCTCTTTAATCACTACCCCATCTTTATCTGGGGTTTTACCTGGAGTAATCAGATTCTTTTTTGCTCTTGTGGAAGGCCCCGCCATGATGTCAAACCTTAGGGTTTAGGGTTTCTATAAAAATTTGGCTGAACAGGAAAAATAATAGAGAAAATACTAATACTATTTTTTTGAGAGATTTCCGAAAATGTAAAGAAATTGAAAAATTTCCACAATTTTCACCCTAGGGAGGGATTTTATGAAAAAACTTAAATTTGTAATAACTTGTGTAGAATAAATAAAAAAATTATAAAATTTTTAGGTAATCTTACTTGAAATGTTTTAAACCAATGGTAAAAATATCTCCCACCAATTCTATCTGGTTCATAATATATGGTGGAAACAAAACATTAGGGTTTTTGCCCTAATTTCAACCTAGATCGCAGCTTTGATACCACTTGTAATGAAATTACTAGTATAATTAAGATTATGAGAAACAATAGATGACCAAATAACACAATATTTTATAATAATGATCTCAATATGCAATTATAATAGCTTCACCACTTTGAGGGGGAAACCTGCAAACCATATAATAAGACTCAAATGCTCAAATGATAATCAACTACTACCTACAATCCCTTATATATACTATTCATATGTTATGGCCATCACCAAATCTGACCTATTAAGCATGCAAAAGTATAAATGATATAATAAAATGATATGGTAAGCCACAAGTCAGTTACTCATATCCTAATACAAGTAATAGGTTAAGGGCAAAACAGTTGTTAGGTGCTCAAATGAAAACTCAAGATTTTATGCATGTGAAGTGATATTCGACATAGATTGAGTTGCTACCAAGTGGATTGGAAATAAATCAAATGGCTCAGGGTGTTTGAAGTGGCCCAGGTAGTGATCTAATGAAATCATGTAGGCATTGAAAGGAAGCGATCTAGGTTTATGGCTCGGCGTTGTTGGATTAGCTAGGAAAGAATCTAAGCTCATTGGATTCTCAAGGTGATCAAGGGAATATTTAGCATGGCTCACACAAGAATAAAAGTTTAGATAGCTTGTCAATCGATTGCATAGGAGGAGTCACAAATCTTGTTCAAGAAAATTAAAATCTCGATAATGAAGGAAACTCAGGGCTCGACTCGATACACAAGCAAATTCGGAGCCACACACGGAGGGGCTCAATTAAATGACACATTGAATTAACCTACTCACACAAAGCATAAGAGGTTAAGGGCTTGAACTCGGCTAGAGTGGCCACACAGGTCATCGAATTAGCTGGTGAATGCAACATATTGATGGAAGAGGTTGAGAGGAGAGAAATTTCCACTAAGGCATGAGATTGAGCTCTTCAGTGAGCCAAAAGAAAACATTTGACAGGTGTAGCTTAGCCTATCTGAGGAACGAATCAAGCTCACTGCATGAGAATCTTTGTAGCTCATGTCAGTAATTATAAAGAATAGCTTGCCATGGTTGGTCACATGAAGCTTGTTGATAGGATCTTAGGTGGTGATCATAACGAATGAGGTCGAACTAAAGATAAGCCATCGAAGAAACTTGGACCATGAAAACTAAATTAGGTGTGATCTTGTGTGGCTCAATTTGCATAGAATGGAACTCAACCATTGATGTTGGCTTAGCCAAAAACATGAATAGTTTACATATGAAGCAAATTCATGCATAAAGCATAAAAGTTAATCATCTAATGACTCTGGTTAAGCCAATGAATTGCAAGTGAATTCATAGGTGGCTCAAATTGATTCGAGAGAGGCAAAAAGGGAAGCACCCAATACATGAAGGCCAAGGGAAAGATTAGCCTTGTAAATATGATCTCGTAGAATTTCAGTGGTAGAAGCAATTTGTGAGCTCGGGGCACTCTGGACCGAGCTATTTTCAACATAGTATGGAGCTCATGGAATAAGCTAAAGGGTAGGTGCATTGGTTCCAGCTCAGATTCGAGTCATCAGGAGAAAAATTCTATGGGATCAGGTCATGATGTAGCGTGTTATTGTTTTGAAACAAGCTCTCAGAACCAAAGGGAGGAGATAGTTAAGTTTGTAGAGATGGTCGTAGTGATAGCAATAAGATAAGGGTGGCTCGAAATAGCTGAGGCACTTTATTGAATGTAATTTGATAGACTTGATCTCAGGGATAATGAGTGAGCCACTGTGAATTTTGATGAATTGGAGCTCGGCATGGTCCAACATTGTGGTACATAAATGGAAGCTTGAGCTCATACTCAAACTACATGGATAAGTGCCATAGATGATTCGAGGGTGATCTCGTGTGAAAATAGTTCATTGAGAGTCAATAGATCTCGAGGTAATTTTTTGCAGGAGTATTGAAAGCTAGGTCATCGAGATCCCAATATCAAGGCCTACAAGAGTGGGATTGATTTGAAAAAGAGAGCGATCAAATTTGGGGGATCAAGCTATTTTGAATAGCTTGATGCATGTTCAGAGAGTGTTCCTAGTCCTTAACTCGGTGGAAGTAAAGGTATATGAACAATAGCTTGATAGAACTCAGGTGAGTGAGTTAGAAAGGATAAAAATGGAGGAGTCTGAGCCAACCGATACACGAGATCGAGCTTAGTGGTTGGAGTGATGGACCAAGTTTGTAGTGGAACAAGCCAAACCGTGGTAAATGACTCAGTGGCTTGCTGAAAATGTTGAAGAGCTTGGGCCATGTACAAAGACTGTAGATGGATAAAAGCTTGACACACAGGCCAAACTTATAGGAGGATGAGAACTTGAATCTAGGGCTGAGTCAATGTGAGGAAAATTTTTCATAGCTCAGAATCATCATGTAGCTTCACAGCTTGATGAGTGGGAGAAGTGTACAAGCAAGCTAAAATCAGTAAGTCTCAAGCGAGTTTTACTATTACCTCGGCAACACATCAGCTCAGTGTGGGAAATGATGAGTCCAACTCAGATGTGACACAGGTAGGGTGGCTGAGCCATAGGAGAATGCAAGCTCATAAGAAAGCTAAGGGTTTAGTGACTAGGAGCACACTACAATGAGAATCAAGCTAGCCCCTGGGTAATATTAGGAAAGTCTTGATTGTGAGAAGCTTAGATTGATCTTAGCAGCAAAGAGTTGAAGTAATGAATTTGCAAGGATGCATAGCTTGATGAGGTTTCAAGCTATTTGATATTTTCTGTAGGTCAAGCTCGACATTAGCAAGCCATTGAAATCATATAAGCATTGAAAGGGATCTAGGACATATTGCGGGTGAAGAGCCAACCAGGAAGAGCTCCTGGAAGCAAGTAAAAAGTGTGGAGTGAGTTACGTTTCAGGGGGTCGTTTCAGAGGAACTCTATTTTGGAATTTTGGATAATTTAATTTGAGTGTTTTGGAACTTGAACATAATTTGGCTTTCAGGATATTTTGGTTCAGAAATTGCACTAGGAGGATTGAAAAATATGAGGGAAAAGTTTTGAAAACCTAAACTCTGAAATTTGGAGTTCGGAGCTTGTGTTTTTTGGGGATCGTGCACATTGGGGACATAACGGGGAGAGTTTTGTTTCGGACTCTAAAATCCGTTAGAGATTTGGTCAATGAGGAAGATTGGTGGGAGAGTTCTAAGGTTTGTTATGTGGGTAGTTTTCAAGGACTCTAGGCCAAGCTATTCAATATTTTTTCCACGTCAAGTATCAGTTGAGAGTTATGTGGGAAGTGAGATTGTTTGAGAGACATGCTAGGATAATTTTGGGAAGTGCCATGATGACCCACGTTGGAGTATTTCAATGGGCTCGCCAATAAAACAGGATTCACCTAACTAAAACAAAGGTGATAGAAGTGAGATGTGGGGCACCGAGTTAATTGTTAAATGAAGTGGGTGGAAAATACCATTAAGAGTTTTTTTGAGTGAAAACATGTGGCACCGGGAGTTAGAACATAGAACTCGCCAATCAACTCGCCAAGTTCATTGGCGAGCTAGCCAACTATACAACATCTAAATCCCTTCCAATGAAAACTTTAGACATGTGGGCCCCAAAGTTTATCAAGGAAGACCTATGAGAAAATACATTAAAATATTATTTTTAGTGAATGATGAGATAATTCAAATTTTAATTTATGAAATCATCATGAGCCATTATCAGAGAGATGATGGAGTACAATACTTGAGATACCCAATAAGCATGTTTTACTCAGAAGACCATAACTTCCTCTCTGTTTATTGGTTTTTCACAAAATTATAGTCGTTGGAATCAAGAGAAGGAGAGCTACGTCATGAAGCAATCAAAATATGAATTTTTTGAAATCTTACATTCCAAAATTACAGGTTTTCCTCGTTCCTTGAGTGGTGCCTTGAAAGGTGGAGGTGCAATGAATGGGAAAAAATGGCCAACAACAGTTATAATTTAGTTTCCTACATTCTAGCCTAGATTATAAGGTTTCTCCTTCTTTCTCTCACCACTTAGAAAGTTCTATAAATTTTAAAGAGGTTTTTAAAATTTTAGATAGACACTTTTTCAAGCTTTCCCTCTATTTGCAAGCTGAAATGCTGTGAATTTGTAGGCTCTCAAGCCTTTCTTATCGAATTGTAATGGCAGCCTATACCTTTTTCCTGATGTAATGATGCACTGTGCAAGTGCTTGAAGTAATGGAAATTATGTTTTGTGATTAGTTATATGTCGTTTCATGATTTTTCTACTTATATTTTCCTGTCTCATGTTTGTAGGTGAACTGTGCAACCAAGATTTCTTTTGTAAGTTTTGGAGGTCATTGTGCTTATAAAGGGATGGAGTATTCCATGTAGCTAAGTTGTTGTGCTTATTCACCCTTCTCAAGTTCATCCTTCTTCACTATAAGACTGATAACTTGTTTCTCTGATTGAGATTAACAAAGGGAACACATGCTTCATAGTCTGTGGTATTTTGTACCCTCTCTAAGTTGTAGTAGGTGAAGTTGACTTGTAGTGCACACACCCTCTTCAAATTAACCCTTCCCAAGTCTAAAAAAACCCTTTCTTGGTGCATCACCACTTCTAGTATAGGTTTTATTTCCTTGAAAATCTCTCTCCCTAATCCCTTGAAATCTTAGCATAGGTCTAGTTAGCCATTTTTCTTGCATTAGGAATGGTGTAGCGCTTAGTTTAGGAAGATGAATCCATCATTCTCCAGAGGTTCACCTCGAGCCTAAGTCCCACAACTTGAGAGGTGATCCCATGTTACCCAATCACACTAAATGTTGTGTTCACCTTTAGGCAATTCGGGGATTTTCATGATTTGGTGATAGAAATTTTTGACCCCCAAAACTTATCTAGACATCCTCTCATGGAATATGATATTAGTTGCTTATATGAGGCAGGGGTTTCCTTAGGAGGTATTAATATTAATTCACTAAATACAACCATAAAAAATGTCAACTCACCTTGCTACTATTATTTGTGCATCTACAACGCTTGCTTTGTAGAGCTATAAAAAATATTGTGCATGAATTTTAATCTAACTTTATTGTGGTGAATGGTGTGACTATAATGTAAACATAAAATGTAGAAATGTACATAAGGATTGTGATTTTTTTGAGAAAATGACTCAACAAAGTGTGTTTTCATGTAACATAATTAGTCGTGCTTATGCACATAATGAACTTGTTGGAAAGGCCTTGGAGTTTATAGATAAAATATTACAAATTCCTATTTAAATAAGAAACATGGATTGAAGTAGATTATAGGTTTCACGTAACCTCACTATGCTCATTTGGAGACAAAAATGATTTTTTTTCAAATAAAAATAAATTATATTGACATCTAATATATGTGTGAAAGCATGGTCAATGGATTTCTTGAATGATATATTATCCACATTGTCTACAATCCAAAGTCAAAAAATATTTGACTTATCCTTTCATATATTTATTAAATTTAAAAAATAGTCCATCTGAATCTTAGATATCGTCAATCACACACATTTTTCAATTCTTCCCAATACACAAAAGAATAGTCAAGTATAAACTCAATAAAACATGGATACTAATAATACATAAGTCAAAAGTTGTGTCACTAAATAAGGATTTTTTTTCAAACATTGATTAATCTTCATTGCAATCTAGGGAGTATTATCAGTGATATACCTACATATCTCATATGCATTTCTATTCAAATGTTGCACAAAAATGGAAAAAACTAGTTAATATGTAAATATATATTCATAAAAATATCTTAACATTGTTATTGACCATTTTTTCCAACACATTCATAACAATAAAAATATTAAACTATTGACAATTTCACAAACACACTTGGTCGTTACAAACTTAAATAAACAAAACAAAAATATTTTACAATCACACTGAAACAAACCATATAAACTGACATTAAATGAACACACAATAAAATATGAATTATATTGTATTCATACCATGCCCACATTACCAAGTTATCATAATTCTCTATAACCAAAGAGCTAAACTTGACACCCCTGGTTAATGATATCTGCCCACTCTAGAACACCATTATTAGATCATATAACATTGAGTTCGTATCACAGTGAAGACACATGAAGCATGCTTTCAAGATAATAATAAAGACAAGTTACGGTACATGTATTGCTCATGTCTATTGGCAATTAATGCCTTGTATGTAAATAGCCAGAGAGCTTTATTATGTTAAAAGGCCTTTTGCATTGACATAAATATTTTATATGTTTAATGACTCTCCAAAAAATCCTATTCGATATTTTATCATAGTAACAAATATATTTTTTTGTTTGCCTTATATGCCCATCAGATCTAAAATGGTTCACTCTTGATGATCGAGTCTCCAAGTTTCAAACTCTACATGTGAACTATATTGGAAGTATAGAGTTTTCTTCTTCCATGTGTTTCCATGAATGAAAGCTTTTAGACTCCATATTCATCTCCCTTAAACGATTTGTATGAATCCTGTAGTCTATTTTCAATGCCCACCAACCATAGTTATGTTTTTATTGTCTATATCTTTCAATAAGAACTTAAAAAGAACTACAAATAATAAAATCAAAGGAAATTAAACTAGGTTGGGAGCTCTAGAAATGTGCTCTGGATTCAGCTTTGCTAAGGTTTCTTACTTTTAATTTTTCATTTCACGGCCTTCTTCGGCTCTGTGGGATATTAATACCTTTATTTTTAAGGGTTTCCCACTTGTTGGGCACTCCTATATAATGACACCTCTTTCTTTAATCCTGGTTGTTTCAACCATGACTGGAGATAGTGGATCTTTGAGAAATGGCACTGCTCGTGAAACGTCCTCGAGAGTTTGTCCCAAAAGCCTTCCACAAGGTAATGTTTCTCCTCTTGATGTGGTTTTACTTGTTCCTACTTTTAATACTACTTGTGAATGGTTGGAACAATTCTATCTCATTGGGTATTTTGTGGGTCGAATCCCCTCTGAAATTATATTTAAAGCCTGGGTTAATTTAGTGTGGACTCCTCATGGAGTTTGAATCAACAACGTCCACAATATTACTAAAGGATTCTTCCTTTTCCACTTTTCCAACCTAGCTAATGCCCCCAACATTTTGGATTGACAAGCCACCTAGTATGTTTGCAACTCTTTGTTGGTCCTGTTTGCATGGACCAAAGACTTTGTGGTTTCTGAGTATGTTACACTTAAAGTTCCCATATGGGTAGAATTTCCTGACCTACCCTTTCCTTGCACCCATTTCACACAAAACATTTCTTTCTCCATTGGGTGGGTGGTCTGCCTTGAACCAGAATGGTTTTATCATGCCCACTCATAGATTAGTGTTTGCATCGAGGTCGATCTTTCTTGTGACCTGAAATAATTTTTGGAAATCCAGATGGGAGACAAACTAAACTCCCAACGTATTCTATATATAAACTTGCCTAACCCTTATTTCTGTTGCCAGGCCTCTAATCATAAAATCAAGGACTGTCCCCTTTATATCCCTTGCAATCTTCTAGTGGTAAAATAAACCTCTGAAAAAATAAAACCCATCTAAGAGGAGGGTTGGAAAATGGCCAGGGGCTGGAAAAACAAGAACAAAAACTAGTAATCCAATGCGTCTAGTTCGAATGGTCAGCATGAGCTAGCTGTTAAGGAACCCCATAGCTTGCAAGATAAGGAGCCAAATCTTGTTACTAAGGAACCAATTGTTTTTGCTAAATCATCTTTCCAGTTAGCAAAGTATTCCATCATGCCCCAGGTGGCCTTGGTTCTCATGGACCAAACCAAATTTGTTTCGAATGTCACCATGCTAAAACCAATATCATTGTTATTAACAAGAAGCTCACAGGGGCCATACTAAATACCCTGAAGCCCTCCTCGCATCTCTTAGGACCATAGCCTGATGCACAGTGTGGAATCAATAGAAGAGGAGTACAACATAAAATACGCCAGATAGAAAAATATTGATCCATAGGATTTTTTGTAGAATAACACTGCACAATTCTTGCAAAACTGGTTTGATGCCCTTGATGTATTAGATATTGAAGGCATGGATTTTGACCAATGCCATCCATGAATTGAATATATTAGAATGTTTGAGTTCTTATAGAATCCTCTCACAAGTATATTGTTCATGAAGCTTGATAAAGATTTTCCAACTTAGATGTTTTGTTTTTACAGGAAGTGAAAATTACAGGTTTTTAGTTACAGGTGGTTTGTAAATCCATCTAGCTTAACAACTTGGCCTTTTATAGTAAACATGAAGTGGGGTGTGGAGTTTTAATTTCTCTTTTTACTCCCAAATGGAGGATCTTATTGATTAACCATGACATTGACCCCACCAACCATGTCATATGGGTCCTCTAACGATGCGGCCAAGAGCATTGATTTGTGGCGGTGGATAACATGTTCCATTCCCGATGCTTAGTGGGTCATAAGTAGTTATTTTAATATGGTTGAGTCACCCACTAGAAAATGCGGCCATCTACTGATGAGGTGCATAGTTGGAAAAAGGGAGGTGTGGTTTTTCATGTGCAATAAGTTTGGGTTTTATGACCCTAACGCTTTATGCACTCCCACTTCTGAAGTGTGGTTCACTGTGTCCAATATTCGAGGAGGATCAGATAGTGTTCTTAAATGACTCAATCGAGCCATGTTGTCCACTTAGGATTATTTTAATTTTTAAAAAATTTATTCCATGTCAGTGGAGACCATGCCTGAATTTGTCCTTTCAGATCACTCCCATATTGGATTTCGTATCACTTGTCATGATAAGCATAATTTTTGTCATAAAGGACAATTATTTCTTAACATTTCCTTGATATAACAAGGACCAAATCTTAATCATATCAAGTGTGTGTGGAATTTTTCCCCTCGGCCCAGTCATTTTCAACATTTTCATCCACCTATGCATGCCAGTTGGATTCAATGATGGGGGGATGCTATGACTCAGACTACTATATTCCTCAGACTCTATGGTAGACAACTGGCCAAAATTCAGCATCAGTCATACTCTGCAAACACCTCCGCTCTTTGTTGGGTAGTGGTTGTGATCTACGAAAACCATTTCTCTAAAAATCTATAGCTTCATATTGCTATGCTTCACCAGAAAATCCAAACTGCTGATAACTATAGCACTCAAGGAGCTCAAATCCGTACCCGCATGCATTGGCTTAAAATTGGCAACTTTGTTTCGCAAGAATTATTTCTTTCTCTCAGAGCCAAAAAGCCTTCTTAGGAAATTTGGGCCATCATTGATGGAATAATTAGGGCTACAGACCCATAACTCATGTTACACGCATTTGTGCGACATTACAAGCTAATATTTTAGGCTCAACAACCCTCTGCTGACCTCCAAACAACCCTTATGCAATGTTTGGATGTCATGCCATCCAAGATTTCCCATGCTCAAAAGGTGGTCTGTGATCAAATTTTCATCCTTGATGACCTTCACACTGCCATATGAAGATGGAAAATGATAAGGCTCTAGGATGTGATGGCTTCCCTTACAAATTGTACAAAGCTATTTGGGACTCTATTGATCTTGACCTTCTTCAAGTCTATCTTGAGGGGTTTCAGAGCCAGTCTTTGGGAGTGAGTATCAACAAAGGGAATATAAAATTCACCTCAAATAAGGGGATCCTGAGAAAATTACCTCTTGGATGCCTATAACATTGTTGAATGTCTCCTATAAAATAATTTCCAAAGCACTGGCTATGAGGCTCCATAATGTTCTCCCCAGTGGTATTCAACCAGAGAAAACTAGGTTCATGTAGGGGTGATACATCCTGGATAACATCATTGTTGTTTGGGAAGGCATAAAATGGGCCCGCCACTCCATTCAATATTCTTTATTTGTTAAGATTGATTTTGAGAAAGCCTATGATCAAATTTAATGCTCGTTTATACTTTCCATGCTCTAAGCCCTTAACTTTGGCCTTGTTTTCATTCAATTGGTCATAATGATTTTTGTAGATGCCTCTTCCCAGATCACCATTAACAACCTTAGTTTCGAGTCTTTTGGATTGTTCTGGTCCATTCACTAAGGATTCCCTTTAGTACTTGTGCTCTATGTGCTTGCTACCAAAGGATTTAGGTATCTGCTAGCCCATGCCAAATCTTAAGGGCTTGTTAGGGGAATTTCATTACCTTCTGCAAAAAATTCTAAATTGCTCAATGGTCACTTCGTAGATGATTCATTTCTCATACTTATTGAAGATGAATCCAATATTCACAATTCCATGAACTACCTTGGTATATTTTGTTTAGCATCTAGTTCCTCCATTCAATGATGGAAAACCTAGTGTTATCAGCAATCTTTCCTCCCATCACCTAATTGGCTAGCCTCTTTTGAGTGGAAGATTCTTGCACATGAAAAAATGTTTAAATTTCTTGGCATCCCCTATACCTTTCAGGCATCTCCAGATGAGCTGTGGTAGTATGTTATTCAATGGTTGACCAAAAAATTGGACTATTGGATCACCAGATCTTTATAC
Source organism: Taxus chinensis (assembly GCA_019776745.2). NCBI lineage: Eukaryota > Viridiplantae > Streptophyta > Pinopsida > Cupressales > Taxaceae > Taxus > Taxus chinensis. The sequence goes on from CM034148.1 coordinate 52,186,922, forward strand.
TTGGTAGGAAAATTCCAAATTTTCTCTAAAGTTCTAGTGGCCATGCACGTTTACTACTCCTATTGTTGGGTGCCTTCCAAAGCCTCCATATATAAACTAGAGAATCTCCTTAAAGCATTTCTTTGGGCAAACACATCTTATGGAAAAGGTTTTTATCATGTTGTTTGGGAGATATGTTGCCTTCCTTGAAATTCTGGGGGTTTGGGATTTATTGAAATTCAACGAGAAGGGCGAGCACTTTGTGTGAAATAGATTGTTTGATGCATCCAAGGGCAAGAAGAGTGGAAATTTATCTTGTGCCATGGCATCAAAGAAGGATCACCTTATGACCACCCTTCTTGGAAAGGTATGGGGTTTATTAACCTCCTTATTGTTGTGGTACCTGTTAAAGTTGTTGGCACCTTCATGCTTAAAAGCATTTGGAAAGCATGAGAGTGTATCAAACCATACCTACAATGGAAAGGAAATGGTTTTTGTAATGGCATATCCATTAACCATCACTCTCTCTTGTGGTTGCCAATATTTTAGGATTAGGATAAATGTTTTGTAGAAATCCAGGGGATTCCTACTCTCAAACTTTTCAAGCGCAACATCTTCACCATAAAATATCTTTTCTATAAACACTCTCAATCCTAGTTCTCTTCACCTGAGCTTAAAGCTCGATATCGATTGACCAGACAAAATTAGGTTAGAATCACTAAAATGATCAACTCAGTCCCTGACCACATACTGCACAAGATTTCTATGTGTTCCTCTTGCCCCTGGTGGACAGATTGGAAATGATTTTTTGATACCCCATTTCACAATTATTCATCTAGTAAAGGCTACCGCTGGATTTCACCTCATTTTCCCTTGGTTGAAAAACTCAACACTTGATGGGGGATTCATTCCACTCCGTCTTCTTGGAGTAGGTGATTTGACACCATTTGGTCTATATGTGTGGAGCCTAAAATTGCCCACTTTCTGTGGTGTATTTTGCACCAAGGTCTTCCTATGAGGTCTCAGCTTGTTCAAATGGAAAGTGCCCATTCTCAGGTCACTTGGAAACTATAATTCATATTTTATAGTTTTTTTCAAAAGCTCAGCTTTCCTAGAATTGGATACACTCATTTTTCTTTCCGCTCAGAGCCCATTTCTTTACTTGGCAGAGTATCCATTTAGGAGATAATCCCAAGATTCTTCCTATGTTCACCCAGATTTAGCATGTTTTCAGAGGGGAAATTTTATTTTGGATATGGAAAGAAAGAAACGCTTGTTTCTTTTCTAATTTTGAAGTTTATCAACAATTTTCTGTATATAATAAATCTATGGTTATCTCCAATGTGCTGATACAAATTCAAGTTTAGGTGAACAAGGTCACTCTGGAGGTGGAGCACCTCCTGAATATGTTACGACATTAGGTGGATGCTCCATGAAATGTCTCCAAGGATCCAGACTTGCCATATTGGTGCTCCTCATCGTATGGCCATGGTGGTTGTCACATCCATTCTCAATAGCGATCTTTCAGCCGGGATCGTTGCTTGCCCCACCCCCATCATCAATGAAGCCACTCGCCACCACCTCACCAGCAAGGCTGGGGGTCCCCTACTCATCATATCGGGTGGGGGATCACCCAATGCCCTTGAGATGCACACATTGGATATTTGGAGTCTTCCCCCACCACCGCCGTAGCCTTTTGAAAATTTCCCCTGCCTCTCTCTCACTATCCCCACTCGAGAGGAGGTGGAAAATTAAGAAGAAAATCCCACTGGTTGGGACATTCTGAATGTTGGAAAGGATCTCCCATAGTCAGAATGGCCAGACGACCATGATCCTCCTGCTTTGGGAATGTCTGCCACTACTTCTTAATTTTGTGTTCTGTTAGTCTCCTAGGCACTGCCTAGTTTTTTATTCTCTTAGGCTCAACCTAGTTTGCTCATTGTTTATTCATTTGTGGTTTTGGGGCGTGCTCTCATACCACCCTCTTTTTTGCTGAAAGTTATCTTGTATCTTATTAAATTAATATAATATAATATCTTGTTTCATAAAAAAAAGAACTTAACATTTTTTTAATTAGTACTAAAGGTGGGTTTTTGACATGACCTAAACCGTTTTACAAGAATAAATTACAACGAAACATAATTATTTGAAGGAACAATTAATTAAATTGGGATAAATAGGCCTATGTTAAACCATAAACTGCAACAATAAGAAAAAAGGTAATGAGTAGAGAGAGAACAATTTAAAGAAGGGGACAAGTTATTCAACAGTTAATGTTAACCAAATTAAATTTCCATCTCAATCTAACACTAAATTAAAGGTTTTGAGCACTCTATTATTATGAGTTAATGTATCTCTTTTAATTTTTAGTAAATCTTATAGTGGATGTTTTACCAACACATAGTTAAGATTAAAAATACCTCTTTCTTAAGAAAGTGTGAATAATTGAACACCACTTAATTTTATGTTCATATTTTAAAAGAAAATAAACATCACTTAATTTATTAAGTTTATCATTATTTAAAATTTTCACATAAATTATGAACACCTTTTTTTTTGAAAAAATCAAAAGAAAAAACAAGAGCATCAATGTTGCGAAGTATTATCACAGTTGAACTGATCATGTATGATGCTAAAGGTGAAAATTGAAATGATTTCATAGGAGACATGGTGGTTGCATTTGGAGAAACACGAGTAGTTGGCAAGTGGTGTCCAAATGTTGTCTGATGTAAGGATTCACAATACATGTGGAGTGCTCAAAGATGTGAATAATGATAAATGGTTCATATAAGCATAGAATTATATTGATAAAAACTTCCTGAAAAGTGCATGGGACAAAATAAAATTGATATTGGTAATGTCAAAATTCTGACCACAAATGTAATGTAGGTAATATTAATTGCAATGCTTGATGATGTTGGGAAACAGACAGAAGCACAAATTAGAGAGAAAGTGCTTAGAAAATTTACTTAATTGATGTTTTGGAATTAATAAAATTCATTCCACATGGCTATAAATTGCTTTAGGAGTTGTTTCTAATAATGATATGATGTTGACAATCCCTATCCTACTCAAATTTCTATTTTCAGCACTTCATGTATCAATTTTATGATGGAGGAGATCTCGATGCATGAATATGGATATGGATTTGTTCTCAAAGACAACTAGAATTCTGCATCAAATTTTAATGAGGGGGATTTCTTAGATTCTATTAGTTTAAATATTGTTGAATTCCCTTATTGGAATGATTTATTCCTTGAAGAAATTGAATTTCCCTTCATTTCTCCTTCCATATCAGAATTGATTTCCTCAATAGAATAGGACCTCATGCATACTACAGAGCTACCCAATAAGCTCTTCATCAATGATTATAGAGATTTCATTCTTTATGATGTGAAATTATCATATTTCGTCTCAAAACTTTATGATGCTGCAAAGTACCTCCCCAACAAAAATGCTAGGGATAAAGAGTGAAGGAGAGGAATAAAAATGCTTTGTGTTTAAGTTTTATTAGATTTAATGTTTTTTCTTCTTTCATGGTCAATTTTTATTTAAATATTTTCTCTTTCAAAAAATGCAAAAGGCTAATAAAGAAAATTTAGGAATGATGCCCAAATGGACTACCATTAACAATGCCAACAAATAATTTTTGTGAGAATCTGCGAGCTAAACAGTGAAAATATTTACATTCCATTAATAAATAGTTTGGAATTTTCCATACATTATGCTTTGATATGGTGGGAATGAGGTATAAAATCATGCTCTCATAGTTGCCACGAAACTACCACTTCAATCACATGCTTCCAAAATGCACAATTTAAAGTTTTTAAATATAATTATTACCTACACCCATAGTACTAATAAAATTTTTTCAGTGAGAAAGTGTATTATTTCAAGATACCCAATAATATATATCTATATCTCCATTTAAACATACGAGGACAACCTTTTCTCATTGTCATAGAGGCCCCAAGAGATTTAGAATAAGTGTGGCATCCTCTCTTTACAGAGTCACTGAGCCACCTCACTGCCACGTGGGCGATTAAAAACACCACTTGAACATTCAACACTAAATTCTTGACCTCCTACATTCATTTGCCACGCCATTTCTAGGTCAGTGCCACATGTACGAGTTGCATTTTTGGAGGATGTCAAATTTGGCAGTGTTTTTGGTTGGGACCAATTGCTGTCCATTTCCTGCACTAGTTGTAGTACATTCAATGACCATTCATTTACCACTTACCCACCACACATTAATATGCATGCCTTGGTTAATGGAACCTGCCACCACCAAATATAGCATTGGGATTTCACACTAAATTGAAATAGACCACATTCATAGCTAATACGGAGCCTGTTTATTTGCAAAACTTCATCGACCATTTATCCTCACATTTCACATCGGTGGTAGCTTGGGTTTTCTACATTCCTAAGTGAATTATTCCTCAGAAATGGCTCAGCCTGCTTAGAAGATGAGAAGAAAATGCAAATAAGGTGAGAGGGTTATCACATAGGAAATGATCCTTAGTGTTTTTAAACATTGCACTATTATGGGAAAGTTTGTTGTTCGCCATTCAACAAAAGAAATTTATTTTTTCATTTGTCATATTTTACAAATCTATGTGTAAAATCATTGGTTTATTGATTTATTTTGTGTGCAATCGTTGGTTTAAATAATTTCTAAGTATTTGTGTGAATCCATCTTGCTTTATTCTCTGCATGATCCTGCAGGTTACTCCTGTATGGTATTTGAGATCTTGGATATATTTACACTATTTTTTCCAACTTTACATGATAGTATGGTGTTCATCTTCTTATTTGGGACGTTTTAATGGGCTGACATGAACTTATTATTTTTGATATTACTTCTGACCTACATGTTTTTGGAGGTTTTTTTAGAATGAATTCAATGTTTCCGTTCTCTATTGAAAAATGATAACAGTAACACGGAGGCAGCCATTATTTATTAAAGCTCATTTTTTATTGGCTGGGGTATACAAGAAATGGGTTATGTTTTTTTTTAATTACGGTTTTGTTGTTTCAGCACCTCACCATTTGTAAGCCACAGGCTAGAAATTAAGAATATTAGATGTGGTATCATTAGATGTGGAAGTCCTATCATTGAGTTTATTTTTCTATTTTGGATATGCTTGCTGCAATTTTTGATGTGGAAGTCCTATTTTCATTACAAAGGTTTCTAGAAGTGAGCAAAATTGTTTACTAACAACAACATTTTCTTTCACTGTCCACACTTCAAGCAGTTTTAGGAGTTCAGTTGGATTATGTTAGATAATATGTTGTTTTGCTGCTTCCAACGACAACCCCAAGAGAAACATGCCACCGCTAAATTGGGTGTAAAATATAGAGCATCATCATATTGATATATTAACATAAGTTTAATTGTATACATAAAATGATGGAAAGTATTCTGATTACATACACACAATTTATATCGATATTCTAATTACACCACCAAATTGGGTGTAAAATATAGAGCATCATCATACTGATATATTAACATAAGTTTAATTGTATACATAGAGGGCTGGAAAGTATTCTGGTTACATATGCAAAATTTATATTGCAAACATAACTTTAGAGACTACATAGGAAGACTCCGGTGAATACATCTAGCAAAAAGGTATCACCAGCAAAATTACTACCATCATCATATGGGGTAATAAACATTATTTATGAGCACATGTTCAATATCTTAGTTAGTATAAGTAATATTTCCCTCTTTCAATACTGCTTTTGGATTTTATTTTCTTTCTGATACAGAGTTCAATTGCCTAGCTGAAAAGGGATTTAGAACCCCTTTTGATAGAGCATTTGGTTGCCCAACTGATAAAGGATCTGGTCCCCCTGCTGAAAAAGGATTTGGTTGTCCGGTTGATAAGGCATTTTCCCCCGTTGTTGACAAAGGAGTTGGTTTCCCTGCTGAAGCTTGCATCCATGGTGGCATTGGAAATGAACTACTAGGACTGCTTGAACTTGTACAAAGTAAATGAGGTGATACATACGAAGATGGAACTATACAAGATTTATCCATAAGTGATGGAGATGTTCCAATTTGAGCATAACCTAGAATTTGAATATTTAACATATCTTGAAAAATCCTTCAATTTTCATGATCAGTTGGAGAACTTACACACATCCTCTTTTTGTATTCCCTTAATTGATTTGCAAGTTCCCTCTCCCTCTTCTCTTGCTCTTTCCTTTATTGCTTGTGTGCCTTCTCAATCTCTTTTTTTTGCTCCTTAACCTGCTTCCCCCTTTCTCTTTCAAGCTTATCCTGTATTTTTTTTTTCTTTTGCTGCAAGTCTAGCAACCTTTTCTTCTTGTGCCAATTCTTTTTTCCTTAACTTTAGTTTTTCTTGTTCCTCCTTCTTTCTTTCTACATCAACCAATAGCTCTATGTATTCAGGTGAATTCAAAATTTGTGAATGCCTACCTAGTCTAATAGAACCATCTGAATTTTTGACTCTTTTTTTTTTTATGATCTCCCTTAGAAGTCATAGAAAATGAGAAAGTAACTTACCACGTCCATCTTAGATTTCAATCTCTTCAGGGTGTTGAGGTTCATGTTGCCTAAATTCTAAGTTTATTTCATTTTCCTGAGCATCCTCTTAAAATTCATCTTCGTCTTGTTTATCCTCATCTCCAACATCTGTAGAGTAATGAATTATTGATTCTTGTTCCAGTCCTTTAGGAAAGGAAGGAAGATTTAAGCTTTGATCTTCTGTGCTGGATGGTAGCTTGTAACCCATGTTTTTCATGGCATCCTCTAACCATTGTGATGGGTTGACTTGGCAAGGAAAAATCATTGTTACTTAGAAAATATGTAGACCCCTAATTATTGTTGATGATGTTACTTGGGTTTCCATTGAGCACCGTTTAGCTCCACTCCATGTGTTGCAGCTACTTCCATATCATCTCTTGAGTCAACATTTTGCATGAATTGAATTTCAGGTACCACCTCTTCACTATTATTTAATTCTATATTTATTCCTTGAGATAGGCTCAAAATTTTTGTGACAGCATCAACATCTTCCTCACCTTGCATGTAAAATGTCTGGTTGCATGCCATGTCAGTTAGGAGAGCATCATAATTTAATGGCCAAATACCAATTCTTTTGAAATATGTAATTATGTTAGATGGTGTTAGTACTTTTTTAAGGCTCTACTTACAAGCTCAGCAATGTCATTCCTTTTCACATCTACACATTTTTTCTCTTCCATCCATTTGGACCTCTCAGCTCTAAAATATGTCTTGAAAGGGCTGAACACACTCATGTCAAGAGGTTGCAACTTCTGACTAGTATGTACTGGTAGTGTCATCAAATCAATGCCCAATTTGTTTTCCTCCTCCACAGTTTGTAATGCTACATGGTTGTTGTGGCCATAAAATATCAATAGGTGTCTATTATTTGGAAAAACACCTCCTGGTACTGAACGTGAAAAATGACATAGCCAAATTAAAAATAATTCCTTTGTCATCCATGCATTTGGATGTGCAGCCATACATGCTCCAGGTTCACAATTTTTAATGTAATTATTTACCATTATCTTTCCCTTGAACAAATAAAATGCTACATTGACACAACACAATATAGTGATCCAATCCCTTCTCTTTGGTATTACCTTTGGGACATTTCAATTGCCCCTCTTGGTAATTACATGCACTCCACAATTTCTCCTAGCCTGCAAACCAGTATAATCACAATTCTAGATTTTATGAGCACCGTATGAATAGGTTCCATAGCATTTGGCCAAATTAACATAAAATTTGGTTACTATTGAAGGGCACAAGTTTAAAGCTCTATCCCTATCGAGTCCCTTAGTGGTTCAGATTGTAAGGTCTGGATGGCATTTTCTAAATCCAGCCCACCATGATTTACCAGGAAACCCATCTCTGAAGGGGTTTTGTCTTGTTTCACAAATCTGAGAAACATTTGCCTTTAGTTGCATTAACTCCAAGCCATGACCCATATCAGCCATTTCGTTGCACCATTCAAAAATTTCCTCTTCTTCTTCTTCAGTTAGAACTGTTGGAGGACCCCTCCTCTTTGTGTGGGTGAGACCATTTAGCCAATACTATAATGATGTGGGTGGAATGGAATACTTCTTTACTGCTGCTCTAACTGAGAACCCATTAAATTCAACATCATCTATCTCCTTTTCCATATCTTCTTTTGTCCAAACTCAGATGACACTAAGGTTCTTTGTTGCAGATGTTCTTTGAATTGAGACAATGGGTGGGTTTTTACATTTTGGTTCATTACCAGTTTGTGCTGAATTATCCTCTTCATCGCTTACATTATGTGATAATTGTACACCTCTCACTTTGGGCCTCCTTGATCTTCTAGCAATATCACCTTTTCTCATGGCTTAAATGAAATACCTTATTCACAACATGAAATACAAAATAAAAGTACATGGTTATCAACTCAATTCTAATTGTTGAAGGAAAGATGATTGTTGGAAAAGAAACTATAAATATACGAAAAATTATCTTTATGAAACAAGATATGAAATAACAATATTTTGTTATTTATATGCAACACTGCTAGAATATGAATGATTATGTTTCATTTTAACCAATTAATTAACTTGTAGTTTTTATTATGACGATGAAACTTGTATGGAATATGTTGAATAGAGAAAGTTCTTGGATAGACAATGTATATTTGACTAAATGAGCACAACAATGTTGTATAGTCCAGAAATGTTGTATATTGCATTTCAGAATTCACTATTTTATTTTATTTTCCTGATATACCATTCTGTAGTGTATTCATTGAACTCTTCCTATGTAGCTTTTAAAGTTATGTTTTCAATATAAAATTTTCACATGTGATCATAATACTTTCTAAATTTCTATGTATACAATTAAACTTATACTACTATCACAGTGATGATTGGAAAAAATACTTTCCAACTAGAGAATGAGATATCTAGAAAAAATGAACAATATAGTGAATTTAGAAATGCAATATACAACACTCCTGGACTATAGAACACTAATGTGCTCATATTCCAACATAGTTGTATATTCTAGCAGTGTTGTACATTCTAGCTGTGTTGCATATTGTATTTCAGAATTTACTTAGCATAATATGAACTTCAGAATTTACTATATTGTTCATTTTTCCTATATATGTCATTCTAATGTATAGTCATTACTTATCATAATACACTGCTGGACTATATAACTCTACTGGTATATACGACACTGATGGAATATACAACATTGTTTTCAATTTAAAGTTATGTTTTCAATATAAATTTTGCACATGTAATTAGAATACTTTCTAAATTTTTATGTATACAATTAAATGTATGCTAATATAGCAGTGATGACTATACACTAGAGAATGAAATATATGGAAAAAATGAACAATATAGTGAATTCATAAATGCAATATACAACATTGTTGGACTATAGAACACTGATGTGCTTATATTCCAACATTGTTGTATATTGTAGTAGTGTTGTACATTTCAGCTATGTTGTATACTATATTTCAGAATTTACTATGTTGTTTATTTTTCTTATATATCTCATTCTAATGTATAGTCCTTACTTAGCATAATATAGTGTTGCACTATACAACTCTACTGACATACACCACTGCTGGAATATACAACACTAAAAAAATGAATAGAGGGCTTGAATTCTGAAATAGTTTGTATTTCATAAGTGTCTTACCTGAACTGCACTGCTCCTCACTTCTTCAACTTTGAGAGATGAAAATTGCAGGAACAATTGGAATTGTAATTTTTCCTTCAAATTTTATTCTATCATCCTAAATTCTGATTGGTTGATGTTAGTTGACATGGATTCAATATGATAGTTCAATCAAATGGTTGAGATTTATTGGGATTTAATCCAATGGATAATATTTTAGTTGGTTATTTTTATTATTTTATGTAACTGGTTACACAATTTATTGTTCATATGGTACTGAGTTTTTAAACACTATGAAAGGTGAGCTTGACCATAATTTCATTTATTGTTATGCATGTGGTTACTAGGGATTGAAGACTCTTATATAAAAAAGAGTGCATTATATTTGAGATATGGTTTAGAAAGTCTTCATAAATGACTTGTTGAAGTGACTATAATAGATATGATGTACATAAAATGAAAATATTACTTAATGAATAGTTGACTGCATAGAATTGATATTTGTACACTTGTATATAAATTAATGTATATTTTAAGTTCTATCAATGAATAAGAGAATATTGACTAATTTTAAAATTGTCTTATTCAACATAACATGCTTCCATGTTTAAATAATAATAATACAATACAATACAGTCAAGTTGTATTAAATTCATATATCATTCTAAATAGGTTTTTAAAAAGGTGAATGTCTTTTCACCTACTATATCCATTATTAGACCTTGTACCACAACCGGTGCCTCTCCCCTAAGTGTGGCATCCACATGGTGATTTATTCCCCTTGACGAAAACAAATCTGTGTTGTCACGGATAACATTTCCCACCATATATTTGTAGCCATGAGAAAAATTTTGTTAACCTTATTCCATCCATTTATTGGTTGCAGTCCTAGTCCTAGCCCTAGCCCTAGCCACAACCATAACCACAACAATAAAAAAATATACCGGGTCAAGGTTTGAATCCCCTTTATGCAAACTAATTAATTTTTTTCCTTTTTTTTCCATGTGTTTTTGTTTTTGATTTGAGATGGCAAGCATGCAAAAAGGATCTCAGACTTATACCAGATGCACTCAAAATGAACACCATCATGAAGAGGAATTTCTAAGGGGAATTGATAAATTTGATTAGAAATCAAAAGGTGGAGATAAATCTGGAGAAGAATTTGTTGATCTGTGAAGCGTATGCGAGTTGGAGAAGAGGCCTTTCGAATATTTGCTGGGAAGTAACAACTTGTCCCCGGGTTCCAAACTAGACCTAACGGTAGCACAACTTGTATAATAAATTGTACTAAATGTTCTGACATCGGCCTTTTTTTGAAAATGCTAAAGCTTGTAATAAAATCTCAATTTATAATCCAATCAAATTAAAGATAAATGAAAATTTATAATTATTTTGTTGAAAAATGTGCAAGTTTACTAATATTTATTATTATTAAGAGAACTGTGTATTTGTTTATGAAAATAATAACAATCCGTAATTGGTTAAAAAGTACAAAAAACAATAATTGGTTAAGAAAACATGAAACCTATAATATATATAGCCTTCGACGGTACTAATAACAAATGAAAGAAAATATTATAGAAATGATATAACAAATATATTTAACTAATTATATCCTCACATACAATATATGATATATGTATATTTCCTTTATATATATTATAGACACTAAATCGCACACTTAGGTATATTTCTAGGTTCTGATCATTTACCACTAATCATATTATTCCTAAGCGAGAAAAGTACTAATTGACCATTGTCTTTGGCCTCTTTGCTTTCTTTCTAGTTTCCTTCTTGGTCTTACAAACCCTATTTCCCATTCTGACTTTTGATACTTCAGCTTTTCTAAGTCTAGAAATCAGTGCTCAGCCAGTGCGCCAGCGCCCGCCCTTGTCTCCTCTAGGTGCCCTAACCTATTTTTATCTTTCTCACATCTTTTTGGTCTTTTATAGCCGTTAGGAATCTTGCTTTCTTAGTGGTCAATATTTTAGTAGTTAATTACAAAATTAAAATAAGGGAATCATATAAATACAAAGATATGTGACCATAATATATGACCAATCTCTATACCTTTATTACTATCACCTAAGGTTACATCCAAAGGCATTTTAAGATCATCAAAGCATCCATCTAGTTATCATTCAAGGGAAAAGGGACTGTATTTTCATACATACACACATGAGAGGGGAAGTTCATTTTTTCATTCACACATCTATTACATTGCTACATCTAGTTATTACTCATTATTTGGTTCATCTTGCACAAGAGTCATCTAGGGCATATTCTACACACACACACACACACAAAACTACATGGAGTCTGAAATGTAGTGCAGTGTCTAGATTGTAAGTGTTATCCAATTTTGCACACCTGGCAAGATTGGACAAGGGGGTCCTGTCACGTTCAAAATGAAATAATAGTCCCAGGAACCCACCTTCGGTTATTATCGAGATGCAATAATTAAAAAATAATTCCTAAATTGCATATGAAGAGATCACCTAGCATCGAAAGGCACCCAGTTGATCTCGACTCAGTGAAGAGTTCAGGGTCGAGTTGTTAAAGAACCCGGTGTCAAATTGATAGTCATCTCGGAAATCATCTCAGTAGAGACTCTCAGTTGTAAGAGCTCGACGATGGTCTTGTTAATGCAAAATATAGCTCGTTGAAAATTGACGAATGAAAGGAACTGTACAAGGATCTCGGTGGAGATCGATGAAAAAAGATCTGAAGGCCAAGTCAGGGAGAGTCAAAGTCAACATGATGCCAGGTTTAATCCATTAAGACAGTGCTCGACCAACCACTTGGGAGAATGATCTTGTTTGACCGAGATGATATGAAATTATGCAGATATGGGAGGTTCAACATCATTGAATCTCAGGTTTGTAATTACATAATGGAAGGACTTCTATCGACCCAGGAAGATAGTATAAGCACCATCGAATACCAATGTAAAATTGAGTCAAACCGACATCTTAAAAAGAGCTGTGAATTATAATGGTGTTCAGACCTTCCTCGGCTGAGTATTCGGTGCACAGGCAACAGGCATGTTACAGTATAGTAAGAGTTCTTTTGAGCACTTCCAACAAGCAGGTCGCCCAACTATGTTTTTATCTGTTCAGCATCGAATGCATCCTCAAATTCGGGATTCTCCTTCAAGATATTTTTATCAAAATCGATTAAGTGACAGTGAGAGTGTTACCAGGAGGCCTGATGAAATTTATTACAAAGATTCTCTATCGAGACCTTACTTGTTTTACGATGTAACTCATGGAAGCGAATCTCATAGAGGTGTAACTGTTTCATATCAGAATATTCATGAGGCATAATTTGCTTTGCAATTATATGAGCATCTTCAACGAGTCACTAAGTTGGCAGGCATAAACGTTTCTGTCGGAATTATCGCACCTTACAAGCTACAGCTGAAATGTTTGCACTGAGAGTTTAATGTTATCCTCAAATCTGTTGAAGGAAAACTCGGCAGGAGAAAAATCATGGGAATCCGAGAAGCCTAATGCCAAGTGGGTTTTCGTGGATGGCAAGCCAAAGAAGAAGTTCCACGTGGGGGAGTTTTGGAGCGGTATGACCAAACTTCCGTGAAGTGGAGAAATCGGGTCAAATTGCCAAGTTTGCATGGCAAAGCTGAGGCCGGGGCTTTTGGATTGGTGTGGCCAAGCCGTTATGCGGGAATTCGGAGCTGGTATGCCAAATGGGAAATATTAAGATGGCATTCCAAGCTGTTCACTTCGTGAAGGGGAGATTCAGGCGACTAGTGCTAATGGGAAATATTAAGATGGAAAACTATGATCAGAATTCCACACGAGCTGTGTAAACAGGATCGGAGCACGTTGTGCGAGTCACCAGGAGGAAGTTGATGACCGAGAGATGGCGAGTGAATTGCCATATAAACCGGTGAATAAAGAATGATGCCAGGTTGGAGGAACGAGTCAAATGCCGAGTGGAGCGGCGAGTGCATGGAGATCAAAGGATGCATGTTGCATGGAATGTGGATTGGGTTCCATAGATCATACGAAGAAAGTGTCTCCGTTCATACAGGTTCGCCCTTGTTAGGATTCCAATCAGAATACTGAACTGTTTAGATTTTGAATCGGCTTTAATAACTGCCATGACCTTCTCCTCATCCTCTGTACAGTTCTGAACTAATGTGGTCACGAGACAGATCAACCACAGGCAGCAGGCACGTGCAGCACAGTAGAAGTCTTTTGAACGCTTCCAGCAAGCACTGCAGGAAACAAATATTCACTGCCATATACAATGGATTGGAGTCACGTCATTCAAGGCTTCATAAAATTTTCCCCAGTCAGGAGATGGAAGTTTATTACGTGCAGAGTGAAACGATTCATATTGCTCAGCATGTTTTCTCCTAGAAATGAATGCAAAGGTCAACTCTGAAATACCTGGTCGGCCGTTTTGTATGTCACGACTCACATCCTTGTCACTTGTAAATGGTCTGTTTGAGAAATGATGAGGATTAGGAGAAGTTGGCAGTCATAGCAAGTCGAATGGAGGTAGGCTTAGCTTTCTTTAAGATTTTAGTAGGCAGATAGCCTAGTCTGAATCAAGAAGAATCATGACCGAGCCACACTGAATGAAGATCTCATTCAGGAATTGACAATAAAACCAATCTTGTGGTGAAGTATTCACAGATTAAATGCCAAGTCTGAATCAAGAAGAATCATTGCAGAGCCAATCGAAAAATAAAGTGTGCAAGTGAGGTCGAAGAATTTGTAGAAAATGGTTTGCATGGATACATCACAGAAAATGGTAAAGGCTTGAGAATAAAAATTCTAGTTGAGAACACAAACATGTAAGGATGACTCTAAGAACGAAGGTAGTAGAGCTCAGTACTTGGCACACGGTGAGGTATCCATAGCGAGTAAGAGGTTCAAATTGGAAAGGCTCGAGGAACCGATCTAGGCGTCAAGTGCCTCAGAGGAAAGAATTTGCTGCATAAGCCATCTGCATAAGCCTAAGACACGGTTCACGTCAAAAATGAGTTCGGGAGAAAGCTTATATGAAGGATTTAGATAACCGAGTTGAGCCAACCGGGTGCTCGGGTTGATATGCAAAACAAAGCCAGGTCGAATCAGTTGAAGAGCTCGTGGTATTGTTTCATGGAGTTTGAACGTGGAATGCATGTGAATATGTGGTCCAAAACAAGAAGAAATAACTCTATCTGTCAAGACTAGAGCTATCACAGAGAAATCAATCGATTCAGTGTTGACAGGGCCACGTAACGTGATCCCTAACAATTTTCATAGCTCGAAAATCATTTCTAAATGGCGCAACATGCAGGAGTGAAATAATTTAAATTCATTGAATTGTTTAACCTCTGTGGGTACAACCAATGTATTATGGATCAAATCCACTAAGTATGATTTAGAGTCAAACTTTTCATATTGTGGAAACATTGGTACCAAGTCGAGATAAAGAATAAGCTCGCGGGTGTTGAAGTTTAATGTATTTGTAGAGGCTTTCAATTTCGGGCTTAAAGCTTCATGTTCACAATGCATATAGGTGGCTTGGTAATTCAGAATGGCTCGATTTGGAGTTTGAAGCAAGACCGTAGCAGTGGCATTCGTGAGGCGAGTCTTAATTTGCGTCAGGCCAGGTTCACAGGATCTACATGCATTTTAGGAAAATGATAAGAATCGAGTTTGATAGCTCACCATTTGAAGGAATCAATGCAAAAGAGCTCGATTGCCAAGATGAACAAAGAGTTGGTGTGGGGTTCAAAATCGATTGCAACACCGAGTTAGAGGATTCGAAGCTCACCGAGTTGAGATTTTTGCAGACTCTATCCACATGGACCCCCCTCCTCTTCAAGTCAAACGGGTCAACGGGGGGGTCCCAACATTATGTTAATTAAATTAATATTTTTATTTAAATATTTTAATAATAATATTTATTATTATTATTTAAATATTTTATTTAAATATTCTTTTAATTAATTGAGAAGACTAGGTCATCAGGCAATTAATGACCCATGATGGAACCTTCTCAGGTGGTTCAACTAACTGCAATAAATACATCATGGGCCTTCATTTTAGGAATGTAATTATGACCTTTCCTCTTCTTTCTCACATATTCTTCTATAAATGTAAGTTGGAAGCTCATTTCAAAGGGTTCCAACAGTTCAGACAAGTTGGACAGTTAGATATCTCAGGCGAGTGTATACTTTTCAAGAATCCTCTCTCTTCTGCAAGTTGTTCTTGTGTGTTGAGAGAACTTTCAAGCCTCCTCTTCAAGACTGTAATGGCAACTATTGCCTCTTCTGAATGTATGATGCATTGTGCATGTTATTGAAGCAATAAAAGTGTGTGTTTTGTGACTAATCTCGGTCCTTTCATCCTTTTATGCTTCTTTGTGCCTTTCTCGTACTTGCAGGTACACTGTGCAAGTTTAAGTTTCTATTGCAGGTTCTTGGAGTTCTGTGCTTATCGAGTGGTGGAGTATTGCATGCAGTTGAGTTGTGGTGTCTGTTCACCCTTCTTGAGTTCATCCTTCTTCACTGGGAAACTGGTATATTTCTCGGTCTGATAAAGTTTAACAAAGGGAACGCGTGTCTCTTAGTTTGTGGTATCCTGTACCCTCTCTAAGTTGCAGTAGGTGAAGTTGACCTGTGGTGCACACACCCTCTTCAAATTAACCCTTCCTGAATCTGAAGACACCCTTTATTTGGTGCATCACCATCCCTAGTATAGTTTCATTTCTGTAAATCTCTTTCCCTAAAACCCCATGAAAATGTTAGCATAGGACTAGATAATCATTTTTGTTACACTAGGAGTAGTACAACACTTAGTTTAGGAAGAGGAAGCCGGCCTTCTCCGGAGGTTCACCTCGAGCCCAAGTCCCACAGCTTGAGAGGTGATCCCATGTGTCCCAATCACACCGAACGTCCTATTCACATCCTGGCCATTCGGTGGGGAGGGTGCAGTGATTTGGCGACAACAGTTTTTGGCACGCCCGGTGGGACATCACAGAAGTTAGAGTTCCATCTTTCAGAGGTGTCTCATTATCAAACAGGAAATCTTAAGCCACCGTGCGACCACACACAACAGTTTTTGGCACGCCCGGTGGGACAGAGTTGGTACTTCTCTTCTCACTTACACAAGTCAAAGTACCTGGCGACTCTATATCTCTGGATTCCAAATCTCAGTGCAGTAACTTATGCGAAGAATTCAGACAAGAGCTTCTTCAAAGAAAGGAAAGTATCAGCATATCAAACTTTCCTTGTCTCCTCCAAAGAGAAGCAGAAGAGGCATTTCCACATCCCCAGTTGCAGATTTACCTAGTAGGGGTCATTCAACTCCTCCTTACGGAAGATTTCCTCCACCCAGGAACAATCAACCTTTCGTTGCTATGGCGAGGAACCAAGTTTTTCCCCCTTTCAATGCAAGCAGTCCTCTGATGTTGGCTCAACGTGATCCTGATACCTGTTGCGGCACTCAAAAGTTTACCCTTCTACACGGGGGAAACTCACGTTACTCCAGTGGAGCATATCTTTGATGTAGCCAGCATCTGCGCAGTACATAATATCACCGAAGACAATGTTGCAGTTAGACTTCTTGCTACCTCTTTCAAGGGAAAAGCGCTTCAATGGTTTCGCGGGTTAGGTGTTGGCACTATAACCACTTGGGACGAGCTGGGAGAAAAGCTATGTAAACAATTTGAAGACAAAAGTGATCACCTATCACTTTTGGAACAACTTACTACCATAAAGAGAGCTTCCCAAGAATACATGAGTGATTTCAACTTCCGATTCCACAGAACTTGGAATAGGATTCCGGCACTCGTAAAGCCTTCTGCGCATAATGCATTCTTGTACTATTTGCGAGCCTTGAATAGCGATGTAGCAGTTATGATCCAGTCCATGGGAGGGACTACACTTCCTGATGCTTACGAAGTTGCCATAAGTGCAGAGAATTCTTTGATTCAGGCTGGAAAGATAGCTCCACGACCACCAATGCCCTTTTCTCCAGATCTTACGAATCATCAGCCTATCATTGCTCCTATTCCAGTAGACTCCAAGAAACCATCTCAATCTTCCCCTGCCTCTTCAAATGACCTATTTGAAGTCAAGTCACTACTGCAAAATTTTGGAAATGAGCTCGTTGCACTCAAAAGGCAACAATTTCAATACAATCGTCCGTATCAGCCACAAAATCAGCAGTATCAAGCTAACCATTCTCCTTTTCAAGGGAACAATCAGCCTCAAAATCAAACTACAATTCAAGTTGCAAATGTCAGGCCCTTGAACTTTCAGAACCCTCTTGCAGCTAGCTCATCTAGAGCTATAGTACCTGTTCAAAATAATCTAGTTCAAGACTACGAATGGTGTTATCCTTGCTCTCAACCTCACAATCAAAATCTTTGTCCCAATGGGGTTCTTAGCCAGGCCCTTATGGTTCAAAGTGTATCTGACCCTTCAGAGTTAACAAACAATTCATCTACGCAAGAAGCAGCAGATCAACCGCAGGCACCTGAAGAATCCACGTTGCTAAACTGGCAAGAAGAAGATTTTTGCGGATTGAATATAGATTCTTCATCAGTGGCAGCAAACACTCATTCCAAAAAGAGAGCAATGGAGCCTCAACCTCTTGAAGCTGATCTAGCATCCACTTCTCAACCTGGGTTTCAAATGGCAGTTGATAAAAATGCAGGAAAGAAATCACCAGAAACACCGGCTAGCCACACCACAGGGAAAGATGGTTCTCCAGGCATCACGGTACCCAACAAACATTTTCCAAAGGAGGACCCCAATGCCCAAAAAAGTGTCATCAAAGTTGGAGCAATTCCCTTCAGCATAGTAGAACAAATGAAGAAAACCAATCTGAGCGTTACCATGTGGGACGCACTCTCGATCCCTTCCCAAAGAAACCTGTTGCGAGAAGCTCTGAATAGTTTTAGTACAACCAGCGGATCACCAAGCCATGGAGTGACAAATGCTACAAATTTGTGTCAACCGGAAGGGAAAATCATTCCTACGGCAAACAAACCACCGCCATTCTACATTTCCCTGATCATTGGCGACCACCTGGTACATAATTGCATGATCGATTCTGGTGCTAGTAGCTCTGTCATGCCGAAACAAATTGCAGATGTACTAGGCATACAATATGCGCCAGTTACAAGAGGGGTTGTTCAGCTGGATGGCACATAGCTGTTAAGACTGTTGGGGTTATCAAAGGACTTCAACTTACCATTCATGCATGCCCAAGTTTTTCATTCACCCAAGACATATCGGTCATCGATCTCCCTCCCCTCTTTGCCATCTGCCTATCACGGGATTTCACTGCCAAGATGGGCGGTTACCTATCAGCCGATTGGTCGCATATGATTCTCAGGACTCGATACAGAACCAAAGTAACTATAAGGGCAGAACCAATCTGCCATAATCATGTAGAACCCTACACTGCTAGTCCCATAAATGGAAATTACACCATCGGCGATCCCGAAGAGGAAGATGCCGATCATGAACCAACCACCCTTGTTGAAGAAGTTCCTGATACTTTGCTAGATGAAGTAAGTAGAGATCATCAGTACGATCCCTACGCTGATGTATTGGCAGAAGAAGAAGCTGGTTTGCTGGTCTTGGAAGAAACAAGATTAGGTACTTACTGTATCCATGAAGAAGATACGATCATACCACAACTTGTCAAAACACCAAGTGATTCTAAAGGACTGTGGCAATTGTTCTTTGATGGCTCAAGAAGTAAGAATGGATCCGGTGCTGGTGTTATGTTAATTTCTCCAGAGGGAGATAAGTACTTCTCATCTTTCCGGTTGCAGTTCAGTTGCACTAACAATGTTGCTGAATACGAGGCTCTTGTGCAAGGAATTCAGCTAGCCCAAAGGAAGGGAATCAAGGCCCTGACTATTTTTGGAGATAGTGAGTTAGTTGTTCATCAAGTTTCAGCACGTAGTGCATCCAAAAATGATCTTTTACGATCATATAAGAATCGAGTCTGGGACCTGATTGAAGATTTTGAAGCTTTTGGAATCCATGCAATCCCTAGAAATCAAAATCAAGATGCAGATAGGCTTGCTACAATTGGTTCACAATACAACATACCAGTTGATATCATGAAAGAAGGGCAGAAATTTTTTAAAATGGTGGTTCGACACCAGCAGTCCCTGATAATGTGAGTAGTTGGCAAGTGTTTGATAGTGACAAACAAATTGTCCTCTTCCTACAAGAAGAGGCGGAGTTTGCTACAAAGAATCAAGATAAGTTGCAAGAATGTCATATGGTGAGAAAATTATCCAATTGAAAAGCAACAAGTTACCAAAAGGTTTAGTCACTTTAGAATCCATTTTCAATTCAGATGACCAAGCCACAAGACAAAGCCCTAACATGGTGGTCAGAGAAGAATATTTTGAGGAAGTTGAAGTATCAAATGAAAAATTTCTTAATTTATCGGAAAAGTGTGTACTTCTGGAAGAAAAAGAAACTTTCATCAAACTTTGTCAAGAGTATCATGACATCTTTACATGGAGCTATAAAGTATCTACGTGGTTTTGATCCAGGTGGATAGCACAACATACCATCGAACTGGATCCTAATGCTAAGCCAGTTCGTCATAAAACAGAGACCAATTAATCCCAAAATTGAGCCACTAATGAGAAAGGAGCTAACCAAGCTCATCGAGGCCTGTATAATTTTTCCCATCAAGCATTCCTCATGGGTAGCCAATTTGGTGCCCGTGAGGAAGAAGAACGGAGAGATCCGGTTATGCATAGTTTTCAGGGATTTGAATCGTGCATCATTAAAAGACCATTATCCTCTTCCATCGATGGAGCAGATCCTTCAAACAGTGGCAGGAGCTCAAATATTTTCTTTGCTCGATGGATATTCAGGTTACAATCAAATCCTAGTCCAAGAATCTAACCAATTCAAAACGGCTTTCACTACCAAGTGGGGCACGTATGCCTACAATAAAATGCCATTCGGATTGTCCAATGCCGGGGCTACTTTCCAAAGAGCCATGGACATGGCATTTAAGGGACTAATCAATGATATTATTTTAGTTTACCTTGATGATATAACAGTATACTCTAAGCATGCAGAAGATCACATCACGCATCTAAGGAAAGTTTTCCAAAGGTGTAGGGAATTTGGGGTTTCATAGTTAACCCCAAGAAATGTATTTTCGCAGTGCACGAGGGAAAATTGTTGGGGCATGTGGTTTCAACAGAAGGATTATCAATCGATCTAGCCAGGATTCATTCAATTATGTCCTTATCTCTCCAAGTCACAAGAACAAGTCTACCAAAGGTTTTCTTGGAACCATAAATTTCGTGCGGAGATTCATCCCTCAATTCACGACATTGGCTAAACCACTGACAGCCATGCTAAAGAAAAACATGCCATTCTCATGGACAAAGGAAGGACGAGAATGCTTTGAAGCCATCAAAACAGCCATTTCTCAAGCTCCCACGCTTGTGAACCCCAGGTTTGACAAAGATTTTATCCTTTATGCTTTTGCAGGTCAAGAGAGCATTTCAGGGATCCTCACCCAACAAAACAACAACCTGATGGAGCAACCAATCGCTTTCTTCAGTCAATCCCTCAAAGACTACGAGTTCAAATACTCATTCTTTGAAAAGCAAGTCTTTGCGGTTATTCGAGCTTTGAAGAAATTCAAGCACTTGTTGTCCAACAACAAGATTCATCTGATGGTGTCTCATCCAGGTGTCAAGGAGTTTTTGCTGAACAAAGAAATGAATGAAAAACATGCTGGATGGATCACAAAGGTAATGGAGTATGATGTGCACATCAAAGTCACTAAACTTGTCAGAGGTAAGGGTTTATGTCAGCAACTTGCAACGGTGACATGGAATCAAAAAGTAATGAGGACGTGACACTCCTAAATACTGATGAGGATGTTGATCAAGCTAACTGGTTATCCAAAATGAAGAATTTCATCTTCTCAGGAGCATACCCGGCAAACATGGATAAAAACAAAAGACAAACTTTCCGTCTTCAATCTATCCCATATGTTTTGGTAGATAGTGTTCTCTTTCAAAAATATTTGAACGGCGTTCCTTCGGTGCATAGGACCGGAACAGGTCAGTAAGATACTTGAAGAGTTTCATAATGGCCTATCTGGAGGACATTATTCACATCATGCATCTAAGGAAAGCTACCAAGATCATGTGAGCTAGCTACTATTGGCCGGATTTATTCAAGGATGCCCATATTTGGGTAAGGAAATGTAAGGAATGTGCCCTTTTCAGAAGGTAAGCAAAAGCTAGCCAGCTCTTCCATTGCATCCAATTCAAGTGGATCAACCCTTTGTTCAATGGGGGTTGGACTTCATGGGAATGATTAATCCTCCATCCAGTGACAGACATATGTGGTTCCTTATTCGCAACATTGACTATTTCACTCGATGGACAGAGGCGGTGGGTAGCATTAAAAGAGAGAAATGAAAAGGTAGTTCTAGATTTTTTGGAGGTATAATGACGAGGTTTGGTGTTCCGTTTATAGTCATTTCAGACAATGCGCTGGCTTTTCTTGGTATGAAATTGAGTGAATGGGGCTTGTGAACCCCATGGGGTTTGACCTCAAAGATTTTATCCAATTATGCTATCCTGCAAGGAAGACGAGCATTTCAGGCTGAGTCCTTACCCAACAAAACAACAACCTGATGGAGCAACCAATCACTTTCTTCAGTCAATCCCTCAAAGACTAACAAGAGGTTTAAATACTCAGCTTCAAGCACATGCCTTATGTCCAACAACAAGATCACATCTAAATGGTGCTCATCCAGAAATTGTCAAGGAGTTTTTGCTGAACAAAGAAGATGAACGAAAAGTCCCGCTGCTGGATGGAGTCACGAAGGTAATGGAGTATAGCTCATGCACACTCAAAGTCGCTAGAGACTGATCCTCAGACAGTAAGGGTTTGCTGAACTCATGCAACTTAGAGGCAGTACGAGACATGGCTATCAAAAATTATTGAGGACGTGATCAGGCTCAAGTTAAGAAATATTATTGATGAGGATGTTGATCCGACAGACTGATTAGCTATCCAAAATGAAGAATTTCATCTTCTCTGGAGCATACCCGAAAAACATGGATAAAAACCAAAGACAAACTTTCCATCTTTAATCTATCCCATATGTTTTGGTGGATAGCGTTCTCTTTCGAAAAGATTTGAACGGCGTCCTCCTTCGGTGCATAGGACCAGAACAGGTCAGTAAGATACTAGAAGAGTTTCATAATGGCATATCTGGAGGACATTATTCTGCACGAACAACAACTACCAAGATCATGCGAGTTTGACTACTATTGGCCAGATTTATTCAAGGATGCCCATCTTTGGGTAAGGAAATGTAAGGAATGTGCCTTTTTCACAGGTAAGCAGAAGCTGGCAGCTCTTCCATTGCATCCAATTCAAGTGGATCAACCCTTTGTTCAATGGGGGTTGGACTTCATCGGAATGATTAATCCTCCATCCAGTGACTTAGACATCCAGTGAGGTCTAGGAAGTGGGTCCTTACTGCAACAGACTATTTTACTTGATGGATAGAGGATGGTAGCATTAATAGAGAGCAATGAAAAGGCAAGTTCTAGATTTTTTGGAGGGTATAATGATGAGGTTTGGTGTTCCATTTACAGTCATTTCAGATAATGCGTTGGCTTTTCTTGGTATGAAATTGAGTGAATGGGCTATTAAAAATGGGGTATACCTCAAAACTTTGTCCAATTACTATCCTCAAGGAAACGGATTGGCTGAGTCTAGCAACAAAAACCTCATAAGGATTATTAAGCGCACAATGGAGACTAACAAGAGGACTTGTCATACACAGCTTAAGACTGCCTTATGGACAGATCGGATCACACCTAAAAGGGCCATCGAAAATTCTCCTTTTTTTCTTGTATATGGAAGAGAGGCAAAACTCCCACTCTCATTGGAGTTACCTTCTTTGGAGTTAGCTCATCAACTTGAAGTTATAGAGAGTGACCCTCTGACAGTAAGGTTTACTGAACTCATGGAGTTAGAGGAAGTACGAGACAAGGCTATGAAAACTTTGGAGCAGCATCAGGCTCAAGTTAAGAAATCTTTTGACAAGAAGGCATCCGACAAGCATTTTCAAGAGGGAGATTTGGTTCTCAAATGGGATGAAGACATGGCCAAACCAGGCAGGCATGCCAAGTTTGACACTCTCTGGAGTGGGCCATACATCATCACAAGTTGCAAAGAGGTAAATTCGTTCCGTCTATCTAGGCTCAATGGAGAAGAACTGCCCATTCACGTGAATGGGATACATCTCAAAGCTTGTTTTTGAGAAGCGTTCCACCCCCTGTACAGTTAAATTAGGTGTTTTCCTCCAAGTGCTTATGCACATTGTTGTGTGTTGTTGTTTTGATTTCCTTGTTGTTGTGTTTTGTGGTGTTCTGCACTTTGTTTCATCATTGGAAGGTGTCAAGGAGAGGAAAGGTTCAAGGTTTCCATAAGAGTTTCAAAATTTGCTTCATTCAAAATTTTTGCAGTGTTCCATGGATGTCAAGCATTCAACAGATTCAGTATACTTCATTCTTAGCATTCCAGGGAGGTCTAGGATATCGGTAATGTTCAAGGAGATTCCGGGATGTGTCAAAGAAACTCATACTACTTTCAGGATTCCAACACAGACTCCATCCCCAATGGATGACTTAAGGCTACTGGAATCATGCTTAGCAGGCAATCATCCCCGAGAGGTCGCCAAAAATGTTATCCAATTTTACACACCTGGAAAGATTGGACAAGGGGGTCCTGTCACGTTCAAAATGAAATAATAGTCCCAGGAACCCACCTTCGGTTATTATCGAGATGCAATAATTAAAAAATAATTCCTAAATTTCATATGAAGAGATCACCTAGCATCGAAAGGCACCCAGTTGATCTCGACTCAGTGAAGAGTTCAGGGTTGAGTTGTTAAAGAACTCGGTGTCAAATTGATAGTCATCTCGGAAATCATCTCAGTAGAGACTCTCAGTTGTAAGAGCTCGACGATGGTCTTGTTAATGAAAAATATAGCTCGTTGAAAATTGACGAATGAAAGGAACTGTAGAAGGATCTCGGTGGAGATCGATGAAAAAAGATCTGAAGGCCAAGTCAGGGAGAGTCAAAGTCCACATGATGCTAGGTTTAATCCATTAAGACAGTGCTCGACCAACCACTTAGGAGAATGATCTTGTTTGACTGAGATGATATGAAATTATGCAGATATGGGAGGTTCAACATCATTGAATCTCGAGTTTGTAATTACATAATGGAAGGAATTCTATTAACCCAGGAAGATAGTATAAGCACCATTGAATACCAATGTAAAATTGAGTCAAACCGACATCTTAAAAAGAGCTGTGAATTATAATGGTGTTCAGACCTTCCTTGGCCGAGTATTCGGTGCACAGGCAGCAGGCATGTTGCAGTATAGTAAGAGTTCTTTTGAGCACTTCCAAAAAGCAGGTCGCCTAACTATGTTTTTATCTGTTCAGCATTGAATGCATCCTCAAATTCGGGATTCTCCTTCAAGATATTTTTATCAAAATCGATTAAGTGACAGTGAGAGTGTTACTGGGAGGCCTGATGAAATTTATTACAAAGATTCTCTATCGAGACCTTACTTGTTTTACGATGTAACTCATGGAAGCGAATCTCATAGAGGTGTAACTGTTTCATATCAGAATATTCATGAGGCATAATTTGCTTTGTAATTATATGAGCATCTTCAATGAGTCAGTAAGTTGGCAGGCATAAACGTTTCTATCGGAATTATCGCACCTTACAAGCTACAGCTGAAATGTTTACACTGAGAGTTTAATGTTATCCTCAAATCTGTTGAAGGAAAACTTGGCAGGAGAAAAATCATGGGAATCCGAGAAGCCTAATGCCAAGTGGGTTTTCGTGCATGGCAAGCCAAAGAAGAAGTTCCACGCAGGGGAGTTTTGGAGCGGTATGACCAAACTTCCGTGAAGTGGAGAAATCGGGTCAAATTGCCAAGTTTGTGTGGAAAAGTTGAGGCCGGGGCCCGTGGATTGGTGTGGCCAAGCCGTTATGCGGGAATTCAGAGCTGGTATGCCAAATGGGAAATATTAAGATGACATTCTAAGCTGTTCACTCCATGAAGGGGAGATTCAGGCGACCAGTGCCAATGGGAAATATTAAGATGGAAAATCATGATCAAAATTCTACATGGGCTGTGTAAACAAGATCGGAGCACGTTGTGCAAGTCACAAGGAGGAAGTTGATGACCAAGAGATGGCGAGTGAATTGCCATATAAATCGGTGAATAAAGAATGATGCCAGGTTGGAGGAACGAGTCAAATGTCGAGTGGAGCGGCGAGTGCATGGAGATCAAAGGACACGTGTTGCATGGAATGTGGATTGGGTTCCATAGATCATACGAAGAAAGTGTCTCCGTTCATACAGGTCCGCCCTTGTTAGGATTCTAATCAGAATACTGAACTGTTTAGATTTTGAATCGGATTTAATAACTGTGATGACCTTCTCCTCATCCTCTGTACAGTTCTGAACTAATGTGGTCGTGAGACAGATCAACCACAGGTAGCAGGCACGTGCAGCAGAGTAGAATTCTTTTGAACGCTTCCAGCAAGCACTGTAGGAAACAAATATTCACTGCCATATACAATGGATTGGAGTCACATCATTCAAGGCTTCATAAAATTTTCCCCAGTCAGGAGATGGAAATTTATTACGTGCAGAGTGAAACGATTCATATTGCTCAGCATGTTTTCTCCTAGAAACGAATGCGAAGGTCAACTCTGAAATACCTGGTCGGCCGTTTTGTATGTCACGACTCACATCCTTGTCACTTGTAAATTGTCTGTTTGAGAAATGATGAGGATTAGGAGAAGTTGGCAGTCATAGCAAGTCGAATGGAGGTGGGCTTAGCTTTCTTTAAGATTTTAGTAGGCAGATAGCCTAGTCTGAATCAAGAAGAATCGTGACCGAGCCACACTGAACGAAGATCTCATTCAGGAATTGACAATAAAACCAATCTTGTGGTGACGTATTCACAGATTAAATGCCAAGTCCGAATCAAGAAGAATCATTGCAGAGCCAATCGAAAAATAAAGTGTGCAAGTGAGGTCGAAGAATTTGTAGAAAATGGTTTGCATGGATACATCACAGAAAATGGTAAAGGCTTAATAATAAAAATTCTAGTTGAGAACACAAACATGTAAGGATGACTCTAAGAACGAAGGTAGTAGAGCTCAGTACTTGGCACATGGTGAGGTATCCATAGCGAGTAAGAGGTTCAAATTGGAAAGGCTTGAGGAACTGATCTAGGCGTCAAGTGCCTCAGAGGAAATAATTTGCTGTATAAGCCATCTGCATAAGCCTAAGACATGGTTCACGTCAAAAATGAGTTCGGGAGAAATCTTATATGAAGGATTTAGATAACCGAGTTGAGCCAACCAGGTGCTCGGGTTGATATGCAAAACAAAGCTAGGTCAAATCAGTTGAAGAGCTCATGGTATTGTTTCATGGAGTTTGAACGTGGAATGCATGTGAATATGTGGTCCAAAACAAGAAGAAATAACTATCTGTCAAGACTAGAGCTATCACAGAGAAATCAATCGATTCAGTGTTGACAGGGCCACGTAACGTGATCCCTAACAATTTTCATAGCTCGAAAATCATTTCTAAATGGCGCAACATGTAGGAGTGAAATACTTTAAATTCATTGAATTGTTTAACCTCTGTGGGTACAACCAATGTATTATGGATCAAATCCACTAAGTATGATTTAAAGTCAAACTTTTCATATTGTGGAAACATTGGTACCAAGTCGAGATAAAGA
The DNA here is from genome assembly GCA_019776745.2 of Taxus chinensis. Lineage (NCBI taxonomy): Eukaryota > Viridiplantae > Streptophyta > Pinopsida > Cupressales > Taxaceae > Taxus > Taxus chinensis. The sequence continues at coordinate 52,214,429 of CM034148.1, forward strand.
ATAAGCTCGCGGGTGTTGAAGTTTAATGTATTTGTAGAGGATTTCAATTTCGGTCTTAATGCTTCATGTTCATAATGCATTTAGGTGGCTTGGTAATTCAGAATGGCTCGATTTGGAGTTTGAAGCAAGACCGTAGTAGTGGCATTTGTGAGGCGAGTCTTAATTTGCGTCAGGCTAGGTTCACAGGATCTACATGCATTTTAGGAAAACGATAAGAATCGAGTTTGATAGCTCACCATTCGAAGGACTCAATGCAAAAGAGCTCGATTGCCAAGACGAGGAAAGAGTTGGTGTGGGGTTCAAAATCGATTGTAACACCGAGTTAGAGGATTCGAAGCTCACCGAGTTGAGATTTGTGCAGACTCTATCCACATGGACCCCCCTCCTCTTCAAGTCAAACGGGTCAACGGGGGGGGGTCCCAACATTATGTTAATTAAATTAATATTTTTATTTAAATATTTTAATAATAATATTTATTATTATTATTTAAATATTTTATTTAAATATTCTTTTAATTAATTGAGAAGACTAGGTCATCAGGCAATTAATGACCCATGATGGAACCTTCTCAGGTAGTTCAACTAACTGCAATAAATACATCATGGGCCTTCATTTTAGGAATGTAATTATGACATTTCCTCTCCTTTCTCACATATTCTTCTATAAATGTAAGTTGGAAGCTCATTTCAAAGGGTTCCAATAGTTCAGACAAGTTGGACAGTTAGATATCTCAGGATAGTGTATACTTTTCAAGAATCCTCTCTCTTCTGCAAGTTGTTCTTGTGTGTTGAGAGAACTTTCAAGCCTCCTCTTCAAGACTGTAATGGCAACTATTGCCTCTTCTGAATGTATGATGCATTGTGCATGTTATTGAAGCAATAAAAGTGTGTGTTTTGTGACTAATCTCAGTCCTTTCATCCTTTTATGCTTCTTTGTGCCTTTCTCATACTTGCAGGTACACTGTGCAAATTTAAGTTTCTATTGCAGGTTCTTGGAGTTCTGTGCTTATCGAGTGGTGGAGTATTGCATGCAGTTGAGTTGTGGTGTCTATTCACCCTTCTTGAGTTCATCCTTCTTCACTGGGAAACTGGTATATTTCTCGGCCTGATAAAGTTTAACAAAGGGAACGCATGTCTCTTAGTTTGTGGTATCCTGTACCCTCTCTAAGTTATAGTAGGTGAAGTTGACCTGTGGTGCACACACCCTCTTCAAATTAACCCTTCCTGAATCTGAAGACACCCTTTATCTGGTGCATCACCATCCCTAGTATAGTTTCATTTCTGTAAATCTCTTTCCCTAAAACCCCATGAAAATGTTAGTGTAGGACTAGATAATCATTTTTGTTACACTAGGAGTAGTACAACACTTAGTTTAGGAAGAGGAAGCCGGCCTTCTCCGGAGGTTCACCTCGAGCCCAAGTCCCACAGCTGTAGAGGTGATCCCATGTGTCCCAATCACACCGAACGTCCTATTCACATCCTGGCCATTCAGAGGGTGCAGTGATTTGGCGACAACAGTAAGTTCACTCAGTTGGGTGATTTTCGGGGTCAATACAAATCCCCATTTGCATTGTTTTATTTTTAGGATTTGATGTGTTTTGTAGTTTTATGGGTCCTCTTTCTCTTTATAAGTTTTAGGTGAATTCAATGATTAACTAATGACCTACAGATGACTAATAAATACATTTAGTGAACATATGGAAACATTATAAAATTTAGATTTCGCCAATTTCACAGTCATGGGCGCCCATGAGCAGTTGTATGCACTAAATCATGTACTTTGGGATTTTTTAGTCCTAATCACATACCACTTTAATATGATTCCGAAGTGATAAAATTACTAACTAACCACTGTATTTGGCTTCTTTATTTGCTTTATGTTTTCCTTCTTGGTCTTACACACCTTCTTGCCCAATTTTTCTTTCGATACTTAATTTTTTCTGAGTCTGGACACCAACACCCAGTCAGGATGTCAGCACACAGGTTCCCCTATCCCCCTTGGGAAGCCACGACCTCTTTGTACTTTGTTTGCATCTTTTGGATCTTTTCTAGCCATTTAGGAATCTTATTTCTTACTAATAAGCCTTTTAGTGGTTAATTACGAAATTCAAACAAGGGAATCATATAAAAACAAAGCTATGTGATTATCATAAAGGAACAAGCGCTAAGAATTTACTATCATCACCTAAGGTTGCATCCAAAGGCCATTACAAGAGCATCAAAGCATCCATATAACATCCATTCAAAGGAAAAGAGACTGCATTCTTCTACATACACTTCATAAGGGAGTAAGTTCATTTTTCTATACACACATTCATCTACATTTTCTACATCTAGTTATTGCTTGCTATCAAGTGCAACTTGCACAAGAGCTACCTAGAGCATGATTCTACACACATGTGCAAAACTAAATGGAATCTGAAATGTAGTGTAGTGTTTCGATCATAAGTTCACTCAATTAGGTGACTTCTAGGGTTAGCTTGACTCCCCATTTGCATATTTTTATTTTTAGGATTTGATGTGTTTTTTGGGTTTTCCAGGTTCTCTTTCTATTTGCAGGTTTCGAGAAAATTCGGTGATCAAGCAGTGAAGTACAGGTTCCTAAAAGAGACATCCAATGAACACCTTGTGACCCTATAAAATTGAGTTATGAGGTTTTGAGTAGTCACAAGTGCCTAGAGAAGGTCTACAAAGCCCTATGCGCCCTTGACCCTACATAGGTGCCCTAGCCCTGACATTCTCGACAACTTTGTATTTTTATATGCTCGGTTGCGACACTCTTCTTTATGGTTTTATCAATTTTCTAGCTCGACACATCTTTTGAATTATTGCAAATCAACTAAGTATTCTATGCCCTCTCTTGTAACTAAGGTTTCAAATTTATTAGCTTACTTTCTTGGGTCAAATTTTTACTTTATTGCATATTTATATCTTCACTGGTACTTAAACAATATTTTAGTATTATATATATATATATATATATATATGTGTGTATATATATATATATATATATATATATATTATATATTTACTTAATAATTTGGTGGACCTGACCATTCAAACCCTACCTTTTGAGTCTGTTTTCATAGTTTCAAGTCATGGATCAATCTTCTTATCATTGTTTTGCTCTAACTAATTTTTTGGCATGGTTACTACTGTTGTTGATTTCATGCAAATTCGTACTCAACATCCTCCATGATTTATTATGCCTAGGGCTGATCCAACTATCAATGCAGTTACCACTCACCGCACTTGACCTCGTATGAATCATCCTATATTTATCCCACCACCTATCACTTCTATGGCTCCTCCTACCACATAAAGGCTATGATATTATCAATTAACTTAAGAATATGTTAGATAATATACCTCTTTATGACTTATTGCATAATGCTCCTAATTTTCATCATACATTAGAGGCATCCCTTCATTTTATCCACATTGAAAGCAAAAATTCTTTAGTGGCCTTTACACATCTTATACAATCTCTAAAAAATCTACCACATGCTATATCATTTAGTAATGAGGATATCTTGCCACATGTCGTTCACAATCCATGTGTGCATTTTCTTATCACTACTATTATTGGCACTATTTATATTGAGTGTGTAGTCATTGATAATGGATTTTCCATTAATTTATGTGCTCATCTTATTTTAAAGAAAATTAGCATTATAGATGATCTAATTACTAATAATTCCACACTCATTAATGGTTATGATTCAACTACTTGCACATGCGTAGGCACTATTACATTACCTATACAAGTCGGGCCTAAAATCATGCCTATAGTATTCTTCATTACCGATTCCTCGTTTCAATTCAATCTTTTGTTGGGTATAACCTGGATTCATGTAATACATATGGTTCCATCCACAATTAATCGTTGCATTAAATTATTACATGATGGCTATGAAGATACCATTTATGTTGACCCTAATCCATTCAAGTTCTATCGCATAGAACCTATCACTACCATGCCTATTCCACCATCGCAGCCTATTCCATTTAGCAATATTGACACATATGATATCATTCAATCTAGCACTTCACATCCTTCCTCCACTACCTCAAGTGCTCTTCCTATTTCCATGCATACTACTGCTTCCATTTCTCCCACAATGTATGCTCCAATAAACACTACGCTCCACTTGTTGGGGCTCCTCTTGCCCCTACATCTAGTTCACCTCCTACCAATATCCTTGATACCACTATCCAACATGATAATGCCAAGACTGATCATTCTGATGAAGAGGTTGATACTGTTGAGATTAATGATGACAAATTGTGTAATATCAATTTTACTCTTATCAATGTAGATGATTCTTATTTCAATGATACTTTCGTTATTGTTGGCCCAGGTGTATATCAATTCAAAAAAACCCCTCCTACTAATGCTATGGTAATTTATTGGTGGTTTGTCCATACTCTAGATGTAATTTCACCTTCTTCATCCTTTCATGGGATATCTACATTTGCACTTCCTCCTTTCATATGCACAATTTTCATGACTAACTCTGATTGACATCATATTTCATTTGTTATTACTTGCTCTGACAATGTTTGCACACACGATGGCTTGATTTAGCTTGGGTTTACACTCAATGATATCTTACCTCCACATCATTCACCTCATCTCTATCATGGATATGTTAGTATTACGACTTCTTATGGCCTTCATTTATTCTATATATTGTGCTTCTCCACTCACACTAGGGAAATCTTGGCTCAACTACATTGGGGGAACTTTGGACCCTAATCATATTAGTATCACATTCCCTATGCCTTTTGGCTGTGTTTCTATCTAAAATTATTTATTTATTGGATATTATCAAAACCTTTCTCATTTGTATGCACATGGATTTCCAACAATACCCATCACCTATGAAGAATACGCAATGGGTATGTACAATTTATGCCAAAATGGCTCTTTATATGATCAACCACATACTATTGCTTATCAAATCTCAGATGGATCTCCATTTAATTTTGATTATGAAAATGATGATCTCTTAGATGATGTTACATGATCATTCCCATCTTCATACACTTGGGGGGCATCATACTTATTCTCACCCCATTCTAGCATTTCAGGTTTCCCACACGTCTACCATCTTGCTTCTTACTTCGCATATAGTCTTCTGCATGCACTTCACACATCTTGATACAATTTTATCATAATTTCTTGATGATGTACTCTTGTGCTATGGTTCACACTCGACTATTGAGGGAACATTCATGAACCTCACATCATCACACTACACATTTCTACACTTAGCGCACTCACAACACATCTTTCTAACACATGTTCAAAACAACACACTACCCTATGACACACTCTAGTTCCATGGTTCATTCTTGAATATTGAGGGTATAAGTCTGAAATGAACCTCACCACACTCACTTACTCACTCACTCAATCACTCTCTATGCTCTATGATTTGTTGATCATATCTTTCTAACTCACAATTCAACTATTTCCTGATGATGCACTCTTGTTTTATGGTTCATTCTTGGTTTTTGAGGGGGCATTTATAAATGAACCTCATCTCATACATACTCATTTGCATTTTCTCAGGGGTCACATGGTTCCTATCACACATATGTTGCATTCCATTCCACCGCACTCATCCACAACATATTGTAGATCTTGGTTGTACATTGTTCTTGCTTACTTATACTCACATGATATGCTTTACTTACCATGTTAGCTGGATACATTGTATGTCATTGTCTTTTCTATATACACATGTGTGTTCACTTTCCTTATATTTGTGATCTCATACTCTACATAGATCATTACACGCAACATGAGTGCTTGGAACTGTACCTCTTACTAGTCCCGCAACAGGCCCTTGGGGGCATCCACTTTTGTACACATCATAGGTGCTATTTTTTTGTTTTATACTACTTCTTATTCATAATAGCACACTACTATATGGGATCATATATATTTTATATATTTTTAACATGCTAATGGGTGTTTCATATGTAACATTTGTCTTGCAGGAACTATTTGCTACCATGGTTGTCTATTACTATTTGCTTGCTACTGTTTGTCATTATTTTTGGGATTTTCCCTTTATCTTGTGTGAACACTGTATGTTTTTGGATGCTTAGGCCTTGATTTTCTTGTGACATCATGAGTGATGTCCCATGTTTACAACCCAATTTTTGTGGTCTACTTTGTATAATTGCTTGCTAGCTTACATTTTGTTATTTATATGTGTAGTTATCTTGTTTGCACTAGCACTCGTTTCCAGCCACTTTGTTTACGTTTGCCTTAGTTTCTACCAAGCACACTCTCCTAGCGACATCACATACACCCCAAATAAGGGGGGCATCCATTGGGTGAATGAATCAACCCATACAATGATTTACAGTCATAGTACAAAACAATTCAACACAATCTTCAGTCTTAGCAATGTCCCAGAACTTGACTTTGGTCCTTAGCACAACACATACACTAGCATTCAAAGATAAACAATAGCGCATGGGTGCCCTTGACCCTTCTTGGGCACCTATGACTAGGGGAAGTTACACACTTTTTCTTAGATCAATACAATTTTCAACACTTTTCACAATGGATTTTACAGGACATGCACATTCCTTCAATACTCAACATGCATGCATTCTACATTCTTTTCTATTTTTGCATTGGATCGAAATGGATCAGATTTGAACACACCATATATAGTGGTTTTTACACTTTGGGAAGCATTCAAAGGTTGGAGATTAATACTAGACCTTTCTCCATACACTTGTTCTGCACTTGGCATGAAATCGCCTAAAAAAATTACACTTAGCACAACTTGCGTGAGATCTCCCGAAAAAATCATTCTTGGCATGAGATTACCCAAAAAACTTGTTCTTCTACAACATCTTCAGGATCAGATGTTCCACTCATCATGTGATCAGGTGCACATGATCCTTTTCATATTTTTACATACTTTTTACACACTTCTTACAAGTTTTGATTAATTTTTTCATATACACGACTTTTACTACTCGTTTTCTCTTCTCTTTTGTAGGTTCGTCCTTATGGGAAACAACAATCACACATCATCAAGCATCAAGTAACATCAAAAACATGTACAATGTGATATATAGACATACACTCTCACCACTAAGGTCATTTTTCACTTCCTCTTCTCTAGCTTCCATGCTTCACTTTTTATCACTCCACGTTTTTTCTTGTCTCCTCGGCATGATATTTTCTACTAATCTACATGGTTATTAGGTATGCATCTCTTATCTACTTTATGTTACTAAGAATTCACTTAAAAAAATAAATTAGGTGAAAATGTAGACACTAAATCACACACTTTGGGTATATTTATAGTCCTGATCACATACCACTATTCATATGATTTGTAAGCAAGAAAAGTACTAATTGACCATTGTCTTTGGGCTCTTTGTTTGCTTTCTATTTTCATTCTTGGTCATACACACCTTGTTTCCTAGTATATCTTTTAATACTTTAGTTTTTCTTAGTATGGACACCAACGCTTAGCTAGGATGCCAACGCCCAATGCCCCCATCCCCCCTGGGTGCCCCCGACCTCTTTATACTTTGCTCACATATTTTGGGTCTTTTATAGCCGTTTGGACATCTTATTTATTACTAGTTGGCCTTTTAGTGGTTAGTTACAAAATTCAAATAAGGGAAACATATAAATACAAATCTATTTGATCATAATAAAGGACCAAACACTAAACATTTACTATCATCACCTAAGATTGCATCCAAGGTCATTGCAAGAGCATCAAAACATCCATCTAGCATCAATTCAAGAGACAAGGGACTACACTCTTCTACATACACTTCATAGGAGGGGAATTTCATTTTTCCATGCACACATCTATCTACATTTTCTACATCTATGTATTTCTTTCTATCAAGTGTAACTTGTATAAGACCCACCTAGGGCATGATTCTACACACACATGCGCGCATAACTACACAGAGTCTAAAATGAGTGTGACATCCAGATCGTAAGTTCACTCATTCAGGTGTCTGTTGGAATTAGTATGAATCCCCATTTACATTTTTATTTTTAGTATTTCATGTGTTTTAGGGTTTTCCAGGTACTCTTTCTATTTGTAGGTTTCAGGTGAATTTGGTGATCAAGCAACGAAGTACAAGTGACTAAAGGTGCCATACAACAAACAACTCATGACCCTATAAAATTGAGTTTTTGAGCTTATGAGCAGTTACAATCTCCCAAAGGAGGTTTGCAGTGCCCAGGTGCCCTTGACCCTTCATAGGCACCCTAGTCTCGACATTCCCGACAACTCTGCATTTTTCTGGGCTTAGTTGTGACACTCTACTTTATGGTTTTACCAGTTTTCTAGCTCAACACAGCTTTGAAATTATTGTGAATCAACTTAGTATTTAATCCCCTCTCTCAAAAATAGGGTTTTAAATTTATTAGCTTACTTTCTTGGGTCAAATATGTAATTTATTTCATATTTATATCTACTCTGGTACTTAGTTAAGATTTTAGCACACACACACATTTATATATTTTCTTAATCAACAATATTTGACACCTAGGCACCCCTTGACCCAGTCCAGGTAGATTCGATAGTCGTACAATTTTCTGGGCACAGTAATGATAGTTTCCTCATCCTGTTTATCAGTTTTCTAGTTCGGCACAATCTAGGATAAATTACAAAATCAACTAAGTACTTTATCCCTTCCCTTGCACTTAGGGTTTTAAATTTTAATTGTTTATTTCTTAGGACAAATATGTACTTTATTGCTTATTTATTGCGTTGTGACTCTACAATTAGGGTTTTACTAAATAAATTAATATTTTTAAAATCATTTGGTGAAGTTGTATCATTCGAACACTCTTACGTCTTCATTTATTCACTTCTTTCATTTTTTCTTAGGAGCTTATCATCATGGATGTATCCATCCATGCCTTTTTGCAGGATCATCTTGCTTGTATCAATAAACTCATGTTCTATCTCACTAACCCTTATATTCATTCTCATACTTCGCATAATTATGTGTATCATAAGTTTAATTTTGCTCTATCTCTCAATGAAGAACACATTACTTTCACATTAGATGAGCTGCATTCTCAAGCAATGTTAGAGCATGACCCGCCCTGAATATGTTAGAGTAGGTATTTACCTTAGCTCATGTTCACCTAGGTACTTTATTTACCTTTATTGTATTTATCCTCACCCTCTCATGTGTGTGGATATTTCTTTTATCTTATTTAGATATTAGGAGATATTATCTAGTTGTTAGGTATAGTTCTTTCTTTGATCTATGGTATTGAATAGATCCTTGATGTCTAGTTCTCTCCTAAATATATGGACTTGACTAGTTCTTTGATGACTAGTTATTTCCTTGATTTATGGCTTGATCTACGAACTTGACTAGTTCTTAGATTGTTATTCCTTTCCTATTTAAGCAAGGACCATTCTCAATGTATTGCATTGAGTTCCATAATAATGTATGATATTGCTTCTCATTTATTTGCAAAGGCTTTATGTAAAGTTATTCTAGCGAATTGCTTTCATCTTATAGATCGTGGTGTTTGATTAGCATTTGTGTTCTTGGCTTGGTACGATTTGGTTATCATTCCTTTCATGGTATCAGAGTAGGAGATTGTTATTGACATCCGTCTGTAAGTTTTATTTTGTAAATAAATTTATTGTATATTCATATATTTGGGATTTGGTCGTATGTTGTTGCTGCATGTTTTTTTTATGGAAAACAGAGGCTTCCATAGGATCTGTTATGTGCTATCATTAAACCCTAATGATCGACTATATAACTTGGACATTTATGCACTTAGTCATTCTTTATAATATACTTGATACCATTTGCATCAAATGTAGTGATCAAACAGGATTTACCTGGAGATTCTATGCCACACTTACAAATATGTAAAATCATGGGCTCTAATTATTCACTTGGGCATGACACAACTTGTTTCTAGATCTACATAAGAGCAATTTAAATGATGTGACGTATCGGCTATCAAGTATACGCGTGGGAAAGTACTTCGGTTAGACTATGCATGATAAATATACACACAACCAAAGGACACACGAATGCTGTACAAGTTTTATTGCTATTGTGCAGTGAAAGATCCGCATGTTACTATTAACATGCAATTAGGTCACTATTAACACAAAACATAATACTGAGGAGTACTTAGCCCTTAGTCATATGGCATGGTCAATCTTAGGCTGTAAAGCTTGTGACTCAATACAATTACCATGCATTCAGCTTCAGCCCCTTTTATCTTTCATTTGTCCCCTGAAGTGGTACAACATGAATAATTTCAGTGTATACATGACCCATAACTACTATGACATAACATAGCCACCATCCTGTTACACAATAAACCTACAACCTGGCAGACATAGGCAACAAAGTTTTGAGGGAACGATTTTTTGTAAAATGTGCACGTGTTTCCATTACCCATTTCCATTATCAATACTTATTCGGAAGACTTGCAATAGCTCATGTATCTAGTGCTTATACATGGAGGAGTGTTGTAATCAATTAGTGTATGTAATTTCGGTACAGGCTGACGAAAAAAATTATTTTGCAGAATTATAATTCTATACCTAAAAATGGATGTCAAAATATACAAAACGAGCATGTTATTTCTCCATCGTATATGGAGCTTGAAGGAAAATAAAATATCAAATGCATTTTGGAAGAACATAGATTGCTCAAGAAATAAAATTCTCTAGTAGGATGAATTTATATCACGATAATGATCACCCCATATAATACAATCCCTACAGACCAAAGTATTATAGCCTATAATATCACCCGCATAATGATGGACAACCATATCAATGCTCCTAGTAACAACCTAAATGTAAAATGGGATGCTCTAATAGAAAAACCAACTAACAATGATCTGAACACTATTTAGAAGCCTAAAAATAATTTATAAAAGGAATGCTTCTAGACCTGTGAGGCTATGTTACCTTAGCATGCATGTTCACCTATCTGTGCCTATTACAGTACCTTTATTGCTATTTATCCTCACTTCCACTTATGCTGTGTGGATATTTTTTTTATCTTATTTAGCATACTACTGGAGATCCATTATCATATGCTCTGTTAGGTATAGTTCTTTCACTAGTGGATTCATGGCTTGATCTACGACCTTAACTAGGTTCTTAGATTCGTCTATTCTTTGCACTATGTTAAGCAAGACCCATTCTCAATGTCATTGACATTGAGATTCCATAAGAATATACTGATCATTACTGCTCATTTGTTTGACAAAGTTCCTTTTATTGTAAAGTTATTCTGGCGAATTACTTACATCTTATTGATTGTGGTGTTTGATTAGCATCTGTGTTCTTGGCTTGGTACGATTTGGTTAGACATGATCAACTTGACACACATTCTGATGTTCTTTTGTATGCACCCATTATGCATTTTACACCAAGTCATATGCAGGCATCCTCTTCATCCATCCGGGTTGATTTGGGGTGGATATCTGATCACTCGTGGAGGTGACATAGGAATTCATTGAGAGGACTCTACAGGCATGGCTCCTCGACCATTCGGCCTCTTGCTCCACTTTCTATACCTTATGTATTGTGATGCTTCTTGTTTTGAGCATTTTTCTTTAGCAGGTGTAGTGTATCTCTCTTGTTTGTTGAGAGATTTTGTATCTGTATTTTCGAAACTTTTGGCATGTTAATAGTCTCTCTTGTGGGGGAGCTATTCTGGTGGAGCCCAGTGTTAGTTTGTCAGTGTTCGAGTAGTTGTTTTGACAACTTGTACAGATTTGTAGCATCACTCCACCCATTCAGCAGTATGGAAGGGTGTGGTGTTGATCCTTCTTCTTTGGGTTTCATGTCCTTGTATTGTTACCTTTGATTTTCTTGGATTGTGACACTCTTGCTTTTGTGTCCTTGCCTTGTTGCTTTGGTTTTTGTTCCTGGATCGTGGCACACCTATTTGCAGCAGTTGATCGAATTATGTTTGGTGTTTTTTTTTTTGCACATCTGACATCACTCCATTGACAGCCTCCTTATATGGAACTATTCTGGTGGAGCCCAATGTCAGTTGTTTTTGAGTTTTTTGATCGAGAAATGGATTCAAACCATAATGCACACCAAACTTCTTCAGCATTGTATGAGTTTTTTGAGCTGAGCTTCTTGGGATGCCTTGGAGCGGGTCTTTACTCTCTTTACTTTGTCGTTACTGGTTTTGGGTACCTTGTGGTGTCCCTTTTTCTCAGTTATTATACATGAGTACCTCATTAGGCCTAGTTTTCGGGACTCATATTATGGACATGTCACTTCTATTTTGGCCCCTAGCTTCACTTGAGGGGGGGTGTTAGAGTAGGTATTTACCTTAGCTCATGTTCACCTAGGTACTTTATTTACCTTTATTGTATTTATCCTCACCCACTTGTGTGTGGATATTTCTTTTATCTTATTTAGATATTAGGAGATATTATCTAGTTGTCAGGTATAGTTCTTTCCTTGATCTATGGTATTGACTAGATCCTTGATGTCTAGTTCTCTCCTAAATCTATGGTCTTGACTAGTTTTTTGATGACTAGTTATTTCCTTGATTTATGGCTTGATCTACAAACTTGAATGGTTCTTAGATTGTTATTCCTTGCCTATTTAAGCAAGGTCCATTCTCAATGTATTGCATTGAGTTCCATAATAATATATGATATTACTTCTCATTTATTTGCAAAGGCTTTATGTAAAGTTATTCTGGTGAATAACTTTATTAGCACTCTGGATTTTGTGTCCTTGCCTTGTTTCTTTGGTTATTGTTCTTGGATCGTGGCACACCTATTTGCAACAGTTGATTGAATTGTGTTTGGTGTTTTTTTGGCATTTTGGCATCACTCCGTTGATAGTATCCTTATATGGAGCTATTCTGGTGAAACCCAATGTCAGTTGTTTTTGAGTTTTGTGATTGAGCAATGGATTCAACCATAGTGCACACCAAACTTCTTCAGCATTTTATGAGTTTTTGAGCTGAGCTTCTTGGGATGCCTTGTAACGGGTCTTTACTCTCTTTACTTTGTTGTTACTAGTTTTAGGTACCTTGTGGTGTCCCTTTTTCTCAGTATTATACATGAGTACCTCATTAGGCCTAGTTTTCGGGACTCATATTATGGACAGTCACTTCTATTTTGGCCCCTAGCTTCACTTGAGGGGGGGTGTTAGAGTAGGTATTTACCTTAGCTCATGTTCCCCTAGGTACTTATTACCCTTTATTGTATTTATCCTCACCCACTGTGTGTGGATATTCTTTTATCTTATTTAGATATTAGGAGATATTATCTAGTTGTCAGGTATAGTTCTTTCCTTGATCTATGGTATTGACTAGATCCTGATGTCTAGTTCTCTCCTAAATCTATGGTCTTGACTAGTTTTTTGATGACTAGTTATTTCCTTGATTTATGGCTTGATCTACAAACTTGAATGGTTCTTAGATTGTTATTCCTTGCCTATTTAAGCAAGGTCCATTCTCAATGTATTGCATTGAGTTCCATAATAATATATGATATTACTTCTCATTTATTTGCAAAGGCTTTATGTAAAGTTATTCTGGTGAATAACTTTATTAGCACTCTGGATTTTGTGTCCTTGCCTTGTTTCTTTGGTTATTGTTCTTGGATCGTGGCACACCTATTTGCAACAGTTGATTGAATTGTGTTTGGTGTTTTTTTTGCATTTTTGGCATCACTCCGTTGATAGTATCCTTATATGGAGCTATTCTGGTGAAACCCAATGTCAGTTGTTTTTGAGTTTTGTGATTGAGCAATGGATTTAGACCACAGTGCACACCAAACTTCTTCAGCATTGTACGAGTTTTTTGAGCTGAGCTTCTTGGGATGCCTTGGAGCAGGTCTTTACTCTCTTCACTTTGTTGTTACTTGTTTTGGGTACCTTGTGGTGTCCCTTTTTCCCAGTTATTGTACATGAGTACCTCATCAGGCCTAGTTGTCGGGACTCATACTGTGGACATGCCACATCTATTTTGGCCCCTAGCTTCACTTGAGGGGGGTGTTAAAGTAGGTATTTACCTTAGCTCATGTTCACCTAGGTACTTTATTTACCTTTATTGTATTTATCCTCACCCACTTATGTGTGTGGATATTTCTTTTATCTTATTTAGATATTAGGAGATATTATCTAGTTATTAGGTACAGTTCTTTCGTTGATCTATGGTATTGACTAGATCCTTGATGTCTAGTTCTCTCCTAAATCTATGGTCTTGACTAGTTCTTTGATGACTAGTTATTTTTTTTATTTATGGCTTGATCTACGACCTTGACTAGTTCTTAGATTGTTATTCCTTGCCTATTTAAGCAAGGCCCATTCTCAATGTATTGTATTGAGTTCCATAATAATATATGATATTGTTTCTCATTTGTTTGCAAAGGTTTTATGTAAAGTTATTCTGGTGAATTTCTTTCATCTTATTGATTGTGGTGTTTGATTATCATCTTTGTTCTTGGCTTGGTACGATCTGGTTATCGTTCCTTTCAGAATATTCTAGCAATGTCAGGGTTAAGCGTTCCTTAATTGATAATGGCTCGGGCATTAATATTTCTAATATTGCTTTCCGCCACTGACTGGGTCTTTATGAAGCCTCTTTGGCTACTTCATTTGTCTCTATTTGTGGATTTGACAATATCCCTAAGCATGTCTTAAGTACTATCATCCTCCTTGTTACCATCAGGCCATGTACGCTACCCATTCCATTCCACATAATTACCAACAATATTAATTATAATATTCTTCTTGGGTGGGATTGGATCCATGCCATGTATGTGGTTCCTTCCCCTCTTGATATGCAACTTAAATTCCTTTACCAGGGAGTGGTTTACAACATTCTAGCAGATCCATCACCTTTCACATATTGTAGTTTTATTGAGCATTCTGCTGATACTCCTAGTTATTCTGCTTCTAGTCAGGATTTTTCAGAATAATTTCTTGTATATAAATATTTTCTCCATTATGGTTTCTCTGATAATATCTTAGACCTACAAGGGAAAGGATTCATAGAACCATGGGATCTCCCTGCTCAATCTAAAAATCTTGGATTGAGATACCATCTTCCGTTTATACCTTCTTCGGAGGCTTATAATGCTCTACAAACTTCTTTACTTCCTTTGGTTTATTTGAACCTCATTAGTGAATCTACTTCTATTGCTTGGGATAATTTAGACACTGTTTCTACTAATGAATCTCTTCTGGATTACATGGTATTTTACGATCACCTCCCTTATTTTCATCATAATAAGAGTTCTCTATCACTTCTTAATGTTACCTCTCCTACTTTGGACAGTCTGATACACTTAATGAAATTTTTGATCCTCTTAGTGCTATTCCTATTGACCCATACATCGTGGATCATTCATATCTTCTCAATGAGGATACCATTTAATATAACCTTGACACTTTTTCTAACTCATGAATGGTTTTTTTATTTTCTTATCTCACACCCACTGAGCAAAACAATATCAAACAAGTTCTTCATGAATTTTTAGACATCTTTGCATGGGACTACAATGATATTCATGGTATTGATCCATCTGTAACCATGCATAACATAGCTCTCAACCATGTTGTAAAACTTGTTCAATAAAAAATCTGTAAAATGCACTCGAAGGTCGCACTCCTAGTCAAAAAATAAATACAATGACTACTAGATGTTGGTTTTATTCGTGTCATCGATTATCCAGAATGGGTCTATAATTATGCCAATTATGAAACCAGATGGAAGGTCTCATTGTTACATATACTTTTGTGATCTAAATAAGGCTTGTCCTAAATATAGTTTCCCTTTACCCCACATAGACGCCATTGTTGATTCAACAATAAGATATGATATTCTCTCTTTCATGGATGGTTTCATTGGTTATAACCAAATCAAAATCAATGCAACAAATCAAGAAAAAACTTCTTTTACTATGCCATAGGGAACATTTTGCTACATCATCATGCCCTTTGGCCTTAAAAATGGAGGGGTCTATTATCATCGAGAAATGAAAAACATCTTCTATGATTATATTGACAATATCCTTGAAGATTATATTGATGATACACTTGCTAAATCATGACATCATTCTACACATGCCCAAGATCTCCGCACATTCTTTTAACATTTACAAAAATATAAAGTACTCTTAAATCTAAAGAAGCGTGTCTTTGAAGTTACAACCGGAAAGATCCTTGGGTACATTATCTTGTAACATGGTATTGAAATAGATCCCAATAAAATCAAGGCCATTATTGACATGCATACACATCAAAATTTGCATCAGTTACGCTCAATGCAAGGAAAAATCCAAACCATCTGACGGTTTATTGCACAACATACTGATAAAACCCAACCATTCACACAATTGATGAAGAAAGATATTAAATTTTTCTGGAATGATTATTTACAATAAGAATTTTATGCTATTAAAGCATATCTTTTAAATCCACCTGTCATAGTACCTGCCACGGATGAGTATCCCTTCTTGTTATATATTTTTTCCACTTTTCATGCTTTAGGAGCCCTCTTAACGCAACATGATGATTCTAAATGTGAGATGAATATCTATTATATCATTCGGAATTTACTCTCTTATGAATGCAACTATAGTTACATTGAGAAATTATGCCTTGCCCATGTCTTTGTAGTAGACAAGTTACACCACTACCTTCTTAACAATGAAGTTCACATAATTATCAAGGTAGACCCTCTACATTATCTCCTATCCTACACACATCTCTTAGGATGTCTAGCATGATGGGTCATGCTACTTACAAAATTTAATTTCAAGTTCATCCCATAAAAAGAAATCAAAGGCCAAGTTATTGCTGATCAACTAGCTAAGGAACCTCTACTAGATGTATCCCCTATTTTTTATTCTTTTCAAGATGATTTCATGTCTTACACCATTGATACTGACACTTAGACCATTTATTTTTATGGGTCTCATTTCTGTTATGGTGCTAGGGCTAGGATAGTATGTATCACTCCACATGGAAATTATCTCGCATTTGCATATCTCTTAGGATTTTCATGCACCAATAACATTGTTGAGGATGAAGGCCTCATTCTCGGCCTCATTACTGATTGGAATATCCTATGCACAATATATGCATACACGACAATTCACAACTCATCATTAATCAATTTGATGATAAATATCACACCAAATATGGATATATCTTTCCGTACAACAACCTTGTTAAGGATATTTTATCTAGATTCAAGACTTACTCTCTTACTACTATTCCTTGTAAAGAAAACCATCATGTGGATGCTATGACTAGTGTCACATCAATTATTCCTTAAGATATCACATACGAGCAAGCCACATTCATCATTAGTCACTTACACTAACCCTCTATTCACACTTCATTTTTGAGCTTGTGTTATCACAAACATTATTGACCATCCCGAATGGTTCACTCCAATCTACAACTTTTTCTTATCGAAAATCCATTCCCAATGGCTTCAACCTCACAATGCTTTTCACCTATGGCATGAGGTGACACATTATGTCATCATTGGTGTGGAACTATTTAAATTATCAGTTGACATCTATTTACTATGATTTATAGGACTCACAAACATTCCCATCGTCATATCTTAGGTGCATGATAGCCTGTGTGGAGGCCACTTCTATAGCAAGGCTATGTCACACAAAATTTTATGTTAGGGATATTATTGGCCTAATATGGAGGAATATTTTTGAGAATATGCTTAACACTGTGATAAATTCTAAAAACATGGCAACCTCTAACATGTATCCATGCATGACCTTAAGTCGATTTCCCCATCATGGCCGTTATCTATATATGATTTCAAACTTATTGGCATGATAAATCCTGAATCAAATGATGGCCACAAGTATATTATTACTTCTATAGAGTATTTTACTAAAAGGTTCAAAGAAACACCATTAAAAAATGTCACCAGTCTTAATATCTGTCATTTCATCCTACTCACATCATTACATGTTTTAGCATCCCCTACAATTTTATCACTGATAATGGACCTTATTTGTAGAATAAGGGTGTTAAAAGTCTGTGTAAAATTCAATATTAAACAATAATTCTCTACTCCTTATTACCCACATGGTAATGGCCAAGCAGAAGCCACCAATAAGACCATTGACAAAATCTTATGCAAAAATGTGGACACTAGCTGTGACAATTAGTACAATCAACTCATATACGCTCTTTGGGCCTACCCCACTAGTGCACGTACACCCAATAATACTACACCATTCTCACTAGTATAAGGTAATGAGGCCTTCATTCCAATGTAACTTAAAATTCCGTCTCTACGTGTCTCACTTAAAGGCATACTAAAAGATAATGAATATCACAAAAAATGCTTACATGAGCTTGAAATGATTAACTCCCACCAGGTCCAAACCCTTGAACATCTTTGAGTATATCAATATCACATCACTCAAGAATAAAATCACAAAATTCATCCTTGTGAGTTCAATTTGAGTGACCTTGAGTTAAAATAGAATAAAAAAACATGATTGCCAAAACACCTTTTAAAGGCAAGTTCAAACCTAACTAGCTAGGTCCTTATGTTATAACTGAAAATCTTGGGGCGTCTTCAATCTCCTTTCCACTCTCCTCAGTAAGCCACTTAAGAACCCACTTAACATTAGGAATCTTAAATGACACTACGCATAAAGATCACATTATTACCCAATAACACAATCTTGTGCTACGGTTCACACTTTCCTATTGAAGGCTTACTACATAAATGAACCTCACATCATACACACAACACATTTTATAGCATAAAATTGTCACACAACACACTTACTAATGACACACTCTAGTTCCATGGTTCATACTTGACTGCTGAGGGTCTAAATCTATAATGAACCTAACCACACTCTGATGTAACCTAGAATTTACCATGAATAACCCAGCCGCGTTGACACATCACTCAGTCTAGACTGAGCGCTCACCTAAATAATGCAAAGGTACCAAGCCCCTCTTTAGGGTTGCTTGTTCAATATGTTAGCATGATGAAGAATTAATGCATTCAGATCCATAAATAAGTTAACATTATACAGAGCATATTCCAGATCTAGATTTAAGGGTAATAGATTTAAAAAATAAACATAATGAATTCAACCATGCAAGAAATAGTTATACTCATGATTAACACCTTGATTCAGCCAATAAACTCCATTATATTAATCAAAATAAATACACAAAATCTTCTTACAATAAAACTTTTCATAAACTCATGTGCACATCAGATCTGGCAACATAACTTCACAATAACTTATATCCATTACCCCTATATTATGCATATCACTACATATTTATAAGGGTGGCCACTGTCCCTTCACTATTTACATAATTCCCAAAATAGTTCACATGTTGAAAATAACCATGCTCTTTTAAAATAATAGAAACACATGTAAGTGTGCTAATAATAGGTCTCTTCTGGTTAACTAGTAGTAATAATTCTATTAATAACTCAAACCCATGAAAATCACTTTTTAGCCACTCTTCTAATAATATCCCATGCATTTTGTGAAATGCTATCTCCAAAAATATATCGTACATGTGAAAACGGTTAAGTCCCGAATCTGCCCTTATCTTTTGTGCCCGTGTCCTTTCCTATCCTTCCACACCTTTATGATTTAATCCTTCATGTGAATATTCTATGTTACTTCTCCTTAGTATCATACTCTTTTCCACTCAACATTAATGCACACTAAATTGTATTTCCACCCCAATAATGGCTACTCTTCAAATAACAAAGAATAAGGAATGGAAAGAAATGAAAGAATTTCTGTACAAAGAATGAACTTTACCCTACAACATCCTCTGTCTCAACCAGAAGAATTAATGAAAAATGTTTAATCTGGAGGATTTTTTGCTATGCATATCTTCCCTAAAATTCCCTAAACCTATACCATGCTTAAGGGATTCTTGATACCTTTCCAATGGTATGCTGAACTTCAGAATCATAGTTCGTATGTAAATTCTATTGCCGGTCAAAGTTAAGGTCATAAACGGGTCAACCCTAGTCAACAGGTCAACAAGTGGACCAATGACAAGGTGACACATGGAAGTTGTTGAAAAATAAAAATTTATGGTCTTGTAATGTTTCAAAATCAGATTCATGGTATAAATCTCATCGCAAGCTTTCTGACGCATTTTGAACAGACCAAATTTGAGTTCGTATGCGAAAGATATGCATAATCAAAGTTGTGGTCAAATGATGATGTAGAGAAATGTCATATTATGGGCATGACACTTGCTAGGTTTTTAGTGGCTTTGGATTTAAAATAATACCAATAATAATTTATTTAATCCATTCCATGTGAATAAGCCTAAATCCCATGGGATAAGGAGGATTTTGTGGCCAAGAAGCTATTTAAAGGCTTATCCTATCCCTTTCCCACCAAATGTGGGGTTAATGGCTAAATTGGGTGCCTAAACCTATGGAAGGGGGATTTGAACCCTTGACCTATGCAAAAATACTTATCAGGCCTTACCAACCCGCCACTTTTTAGCAAGTGATAGAGTATGAGATCACTTCTATTTAAAGGTACCTTTTGGTAGGTTTGTGAAGGGACAACGAAGGACTAATTTGTAGAGATCACTAGTTTTGAGGCACTTATAGTCCAAATTTTGCAATGGTGTAAAAAGAAAATTTGTTCATAATTTTGAGATATTTCCAGAAATGTAAATTTTATTATAGGAATTTTTGTATATTTTCCTATGTAGGTGTATTTCCATCACAGTTTCACAGATCAGGAACGAGGAGCAGACAGAGATGTGCATTTTCCAACCACTTCTGGTTCGAATTAGGCCATGGAGTAAACAAGAAAGTTTTTCATAATTTCCTATAATTTAAATAAATTTAAACCTATTTTAAGTAGGTGATTTATATTTCAATTTGTAGACATTTTTCAAACGTAATTACACAGGAAACTATCAGTGAAAATACTGTAGGGGCCACGGATGGACTTGGGAATGTTTCTGGTAAATTACAGAGTTCCAAGAGGTCTGAATCATCTCATTTGCATGTATAAAGGTCTATTAAGTCAATAGTGAAGGTATATTTTACTTTATTGGGCAATAATATATCGATTCACGTTCTGTGAATCCAGAGACGTAGCCTTCGGGTGAACTCTGTTAGCAAGTTCTTGTGTTGTGGATTTGATTTTAGTTTTTAGAAGATTTTGATCAGATAAAAACATTCAAGTTAGTTTATCTTGATTAATTATTAAAGCAATCAAAAAACTGGAGTAAATGGATTGAATGGAAATTTCAGTATCCATAACCCACAACAAGATCTGAATACACTTATCAACTTGGATTCAAATTTCAGTTTGAGTGTATGATTTGAAATCAATTATGAATTTTAAAATGGATTTGTAATAGATTCAGTACATTCACTTAAGTTGAAAAAATTAAGGATAATTGATTTATTCAGAAGAATTTAAGGATTTGGGTTTCAAGAACTCCCAAAATTGGCTTAAACTCTTAATCAGTTGTCAAATTTTTAAATTAGAGAATTTTCAAGGTACTGGAAAAATTTCAAGTACCATTTTTAGATTAAGTTGGTATTAGAGCAGATTATCGTGCTTGTAAACTTGCTAATCTCTTAGAAATTTTGGTATTAGAGCTAGTTTAGCTCTTGATTTGGTTCACTTAATTTGGTTTAGTTTGGTTTTTGCATTTTGGCTTGATCTTTCACTGGTAGTGTGTAGAGTTTGGAGGAATAGGTGTGCATGAATCATGGGCAAGATGTCCAACAAGACCAAGTTTGAAGAAATTGAAGCATGTAATCATCGGATTCAAGAAGAGAATACCTTCCTGAGATGTCAAGTGTTAACTCTAGAGGAGAAACTTGACACATTAAAAAGAGAGCTAGAATCCAAAAATGAGCTCTTGATGGTGTTGCAGATTGAAGGACCTAAGAAAGAGGTACCTATTACTATTGATGCATCCACTATGATAGATGAGTGCAGTAAGTATGAAAACACTTAATTCCTCTCCCAAATCTAAGTTAGATTCAGAAAGTGTGCTTGGTGAATTTTAAAAACACACTAAATTTATATGATCTAAGCTTTTAAGTAATATGGGTTTTAATGGAATTGGCCTCGGTAAGAACAACCAAGGAATAACTAACCCAATATTAGTAGAGGAAAGGCCTCGACATGCAAGAATGGGATATGCTAGAGTAGGGGAAAAGGAAATTAGAGAGAGTTCCAAGTCAGTTGGAAGAAGACAAGCTTATGACAACCAAGTGTTATCCCCACTAGCATCAGGTGGTTCATCCTCATTAGGAGGATCTACTAAGAATTCACCACGGAGAGGTATAGAAATCCCTCTACCTTTTTTTGACCATGGTTCTAAAAATAAAGGTAAATAAATTGATCCCTTATCTACATTGGAAAAATTTGGCTATGATTTTCAAGCAATGTTGAGTAGTTACCCTTGCACAATTTCTGGGTTGTCTAATCATTATGTGGCTAAGTGTGGGAAGCGAAAGTCCATATTGGAACAGATTGAGAAAATTCATTCTCCTAAACCTGGATTGACTAAGAGCAGTCAAGGTAAGGTTCCTAAAAATGTGGATCCTAAAAAACTGGATCAGATATTTTGTGGTCACTGTAAGAAACCAGGTCATGAAATTGAAAAATGTTGGAAGCTACATCCAGAACAAAAATTTAAATTTGTTAAAAAGGATCACAGTTTTAAACCAACTATTTTGACTGCTTCAGTGGCACATGTAAAATCTGAATTGAATCAGCCCCCTAAACGGGACATTATGTTGAGTAAGGTGGGTAAGCAATTTATTAGTTTTATGTTTGCATAAGTTGATTTATGGAATACATGCAAACTAAGAAGGCAGTTTTGGAAAATCCTGTTAAATTGTGAAAAAGGATAAGCTCCAAATTTATTTTTCTGCTTTGGTGTTGGTGAAGTATCTTGAAGAGGAAATAATCAGGTGACAGGTTTAAAATACTTGATGTAATTTTCTTTTTTGATGGTTTTACAACTTCATCCTTCAGCAGTATTTACAGTTCCGTGGGCATGATCATAAGTCAGATGTCTAAATTTGGATTGTAGTTAGTATGTTGTTATTATGTAATTTGTGGCATGTAGGCATTGTGTGTAAGTTTACAACTTATACACATTTTTTGTTTACTATACATGATTTTTGCACATGTGTAAGTATTATTGATAGAATTAAATATTTGTAACTATAATATGTAGTTGCAAATAGTATGTACAAGTTTTTCACTAACAAGCTGTGAATGCAGGTTACATTTGCATTATTGACAGTGGTGAGTGGTGAGTGTAAAATCAAGATGTACAAAAGAATAATATGGCAGTTGTAGTGTCATATCAGGCCATAAGGTTATGTTACTATTATTGGAATTTGAATATTGTAATATTTTGGAAAAATTACCATGCTATAAATTGGGTGATGTTTTTGTATTATGCAGATAACATGTGTATAGTTCAGCAGAGTGAATTTCCATTTTTAGGTCAAAATGGTCTTACTAGGGAGGAGTGATCCAGAGGATTTTTTCTTCCCTAAACCTAAAGCATGTTGAAGGGCTTCTTGAGACCCTTTCCGATGGTATGCTGAACTTCAGAATCAAATTTCGTATGCAAATTCTATCGTCGGTCAAAGTTAAGGTCGTAAACGGGTCAACCTTGGTCAACAAGTCAACAAGTGGACCAATGAAAAGGTGACACGTGAAATTTGGTGACAAGGAAAAATTTATGGTATTTTAATATTTCAAAATTAGTTCCATGGTATAAATCTTCTTGCAAGCTTTCCTACACATTTTGAATGGACCAAATATGAGTTTGTATGCGAAAGATATGCATAGTCAAAGTTGTGGTCAAATGATGACATTGGCAAATGTCATATTATGGGCATAAAACTTGGCAGGTTTTTAGTGGATTTGGATTTAAAATAATATCAATAATAATTTATTTAATCCATTCCACGTGAATACTCCTAAATCCCATGGGATAAGGAGGATTTTGTGGCCAAAAAGCTATTTAAAGGCTTATCCTATCCTTGGCTAAATTGGGCGCCTAAACCTATGGAAGGGGGATTTGAAGACTTGAACTATGCCAAAATACTTATCAACCTTACCAATCCACCAATTTTTAGCAAGTGATAGAGTATGAGATCACTTCTATTTAAAGGGACATTTTGGTAGGTTTGTGAAGGGACAATGAAGGACTAATTTGTAGAGATCACCATCTTCAAGGCACTTATAATCCAAATTTTTTAATGGTGTAAAAATAAAAGTTGTTCATAATTCCAAGATATTTACATAAATGTAAATTTTGTTATAGGAAGTTCTATATAGTTTCCTGTGTAGGAGTTTTTCCATCACAGTTTTACAGATCAGGCACAAGGAGTAGGCAGAGATCTGTAGTTTTCAACCACTTCTGGTTCGAATCAAGCCATGTAGTAAAAAGGGAAGTTTTTCATAATTTGCTATATTTTCCATAAATGTAAACATATTTTATTTAGGTTTTGTATATTTCAAGTTTTAGACATTTTTCAAACGTAATTGCACATGAAACTATCAGTGAAAATATTGTAGGGGCCACGGATGGACTTGGGAACGTTTATGGTAAATTGCAGAGTTCCAAGAGGTTTGAATTAGCTCATTTACAGGTATAAAGGTCTCTTAAGTTAGTAGTGAAGGGATATTGTAATTCATTAGGAAGTAATAGATCGATTCACTTTCTGTGAATCTGGAGACGTAGCCTTCAGGTGAACTCCGTTATCAAGTTCTTGTGTTGTGGATTTGATTTCAATTTTTAGAAGATTTTGATCAGATAAAAACATTCAAGTTATTTTATTTCATTAATTATTAAAGAAAGCACAAAACTAGAATAAATGGATTGAATGGAAATTTCAGTATCCATAACCCATAACAAGATCTGAATACACTTATCAACTTAGATTCAAATTTCAATTTGAGTGTATGATTTGAAATCAATTGTGAATTTTAAAATGGATTTGGAATAGATTCAGTACATTCACTTAAGTTGAAAAAATGAAGGATAATTGATTTATTCGGAATAATTTAAGGATTTGGGTTTCACGAACTCCCAAAATTGGCTTAAACTCTTAATCAGTTGTCAAATTTTTAAATTAGAGAATTTTCAAGGTACTGGAAAAATTTCAAGTACCATTTTCAGCTCAATGTTGGACATAACAGACATTCTTCCTTCCAAGAAATCCATCTTCTGCGCTATACTTTTTCCAATCTTATCCAATTTTTCCTTATGGGGTCCTGTGCCACTGCAAGGGCTTCACGCTTTTTCTTGACTAGTGCCAATCTTTCCGTGCATCCCAATGTCTCATCTTTCATTACCTTTATTACTTCATTGTCTTCTACTATTGTCCTAATTTTTATTACTGCCTTTGGAACTATACAAATATTCAATGTTTGGTCTGCTTTCTTTAGCTCCTCCTATAAGGTTTGAAGAAATGCCTCGTATGATGAAATATTTCTAACTATTGAAGCATTTTCTCTCTCTACCTCCTTCTCAGGGTCATTTGTTGCTGGCATGCGAATTGGTTAATCCTCAAGCACAAAATTGAATAATGTACGTACATAGTGTATAGCCGAAGGGAACCTTTTAGGTACCTTGGACTCCAAGTGTGGTCTTGATTTCAGGACATGATCACCAATCTCCTCTGCCATATTAATAAATGCTTCATTATTATTCTATTCTAAGTCCTTCTCTCCCTTCAGATGCACTATTTCTACAGCCTTAGCTTTTATATATTCCCGTAGCGCTATGATAGTAGCTGATTTGTCTATGTTCCTCTGTCCCACCTCTGCAGACATTTTCACTAAGGCATTACTCACCTGTTCATCAAACATAATAGTGGGCTTGATAGTTATATGTCTGGTCTGGGGTACCTTCTTCAATCTTCTTGACACACATGACTCGTCACATACATCAAAATTTGGCTCGTCCATATGTGTTTGCATTGACAAAGATAATTGCTTCCTTGTGCACATGGTGACCATGTATTCATCCATCAGATCCCACCCATACAATTCTATAGGGCTCACTATGCTTTAGAAATAGGCATGGATAATTTTACTTGGGTCTTCAACATAGCCCAAAGATTGAACATTATACTCTCCACTCATTCTTTTTGATCTTGGCCCCTTAGGACTTGGAACACCATGATTTGGAGTTAAATCTTCAACATTCTACGTAACATCTTGTTCTATTCCTTATACTTCCTTTACCTCCTCTTCTCCATCCTTCATATCTTCACTTCTGGGTTCTTCTACTTCTTCTAGTGGTAAAAGGGTACCAGGAGCGCTCTCTGTAGACTCCTCTACCTCATCATTGAGCTTTAACATTCTCCTTCTCTTCTCAGCTACCTCTTTCTGAGGAGATATCTGCGGTGATCTTAGTACTCATTTTGGAGTAATGAATTGAGTTCTTATTCATTTGAACCCCCTCTTAAAGTGGCATTCTTCAAGGAATGATCCTACTTCCAATTTGTTATCTCCTTCTTCTTGTGCCTGGGGTGGAGTACTTGCACACTCAGCTTCTACCCTATCCATGGGTTTCCTTTGTTCCCTTTGATCTAAGCCACCACTATCCTCATGTTATTTCTCCTCATCATCTACCTCTACCATTTTTACGGGCTTTGTATTTGGCACGTTCTCCATTGTATGCTTACCCTTAGGTGACCCTGGGAGCACGAACTCATTTTCTACATATTTGTTACCCCCTAACTTAGGCTTAAGCTGAAGGTTAATAATTGCAGCTCCACTATCTCTAATCACCAATCTCACAAGATTCATGCTTATCATGTCTGAAATTAACCTCTAAATATAGGAATTCTGACCTGGATATACATATGTCTTCCTCATCATGTGGTAGTCACAGTCTACCTTTTCTTTAATAAAATTTAGGTGGTGCACATTAGTAAAATGATGTACTGATGCCTGAAAGTAGCATGTTGTGAAGGCATATGAAATTTACACCAAGGGGTCCAAGTATCATCATTCATTTCAAATCACACAATGCAAAAGTGTTGGTACACTGTGAAATGCATTACCTTTCCCACCACCAAAGGTAACTCCTTGGGGATGCACCACTCCTCTTCAAATGCTGCATGGAGCCGATCATACCATGTCTCTACCCTTTGCTTGAATGGCCCACTCATTGACCCTTCACACAAGTACTTGTCAAATCTTTCCACAAGGGACTTGTTTTGCATGGGATACTCTCAGATCTACTTCTTTGGCCCATTAGGAACTTCGAACTCCATAAATACAAGGGAAAATACGACAACATCGAAATTGATTTTATCACTTGTGTGCATTTCCTTGATGATAGTCTCTGTAATATAGCCTGATATGTTATAAATTACTCCCTATGACATTCTTGAAATGTGTAACCACATTGTATTCACTTGTGACCATATCTCTTGATTATTCAATTTGGTCACTAGAAGTTTAGCTACTTGTACCACTTGGTAATTATTCAATTTGTTGATATCCATTCTATGTGGACCCTTGGTATACCCTAACTCCTTTCATGTCTCTAGGATTGCTACTTTATCTATCAAGTCACTATCCAGATCCACTCCTGTGCCCTTTAATCCTATTATTGTTGAAATCAATATGGCTATAATCTTTACCCTTAGTCCACCAAAATTGAAAAAGTATTCATGTACTCTGATCATCAACCACTGGTATAAAGGTTCATATTTTCTAAAATACGGGAGCTCATACAAATGGTAGACTCCAATATGATTTAACAACTTCTCTCCAGCATCATCATATACTGGCATGTCCTCTGTTGTGCACTTGTTTGTCTTCGTACTAAACAACGTGTCCAATTCATTTTTATTATTTGATGTGCGGTGGTTGTAATCACTTACGGACATGAGAATCCCATTCTTGTCCCACTATCACACCTTTTGGGTATTACGTCTTTGAGAAATTACTCTCGAGATCAATTTCAACCTCTGCTTCCAATTTCTTCTTTCCCTTAGATCCTATGGCAGATGCTTTCTTTGGTGCCATCTATAAATCATACTTCTTTCCTCTTTAGTGTGCAAATGCTTTCCTTCTATCTTCTATACTAAGAAACTCCCAACCTTAGCTCAAATTTGTGTGCCCTATTTGAAATCACGTGCCCTAGTTCTTTTGCAATTCTCTGCTTCACTAAAACCCTTCAGCAATGGGGACGTAAGCTTCTCCTACACACAAATCTTCTCTCCACGTATGGTTTCACAATCTCTGCACCTCAAAATGATTCACTTAACTCATTTTACACTTAGCTCATTCAAATTTTCACGATTACAACGGTAAAAATGAACTCGCATCCCATCCTTATATAGATTTTCAAAAATATAGTGCATTTATTGCTCTTTCACTTATCAACAATCCTCTCATTAATCGACCATTTTCACAATTTCTGTGTGGTACATCTTCGTGCCTCTACTATAACCTTTTAGCATGCCTTCCTACCTTCTCTTTGTCGCACTTCCATGTGCTTGAGTAACTTACCACTGTGCATTCTCCTGGTAGTCTCCACATCCGCTACTTACCTCGTGTTATACTGATCCTTCATTTATCTCCATCTATGGTCCTTATTTGGAATAAATTTTCTATCCACCAACTCTCCAAACTTGAATAACTCATGTAGTAGTTTGCTCCTTAATGTGTACCCATTTTTCAATAACCACCCCACACAAATGGTATGTGCAGTCCTCTACAGATAAAAATGTTGCAAATGGTAATTAGCTTTTAACACACAAACATGCTTATTTCACAAAACACCAACTAAATTGACAAAGCATAGCGATGAAGAAGGAAATACATTAAAGGAATACATAGTTGAAAACCTAATCTAAATGGAAACACTACCTTATTACAAACACCAAGAAGAATTATTTATAGTAGGGCTTCAGCCTACTCCCAATGAAGTAACCGAGTAACCATATTACATCAAGCACTTCTAACTGACAAGCTCTTGTTTCAAGTATGTAAGTGATAACATATGGTCCTAACCAATGTACTTTGAGTTTTCCTAGATGGCATAGAAAATTAGAATCATAAAGAAGCACCATCTATCCCATCTCAAGCTTTTTGTTCCTGATGTGTCTATCATGCCATGCTTTCTTCCTAGATTTTTCTTTCTTTTGGCTCTAGTGTGTTATTTCTCTTCACTCATCTAGCTTAATAAACTATTCAATTTGTTCTTCTAATACTTGTTCATTAGCTAGATCACTAGCATGTGTAATACACAAAGAAGGTAACATGAATTCCATAGGAAGAACTGCTTCTACACCAAACACCAATTGAAAGGGTGTGGGCTTGTTTAACCACATGTAAGTCATTCTATACACCTAAAACATGATAGAAAATTTATCATCTCAATCATTTCTTCCAACATCACAATTTTTTGTCAATGTTTTTATCAAAATCTTATTGAACCTTAGTAGTCCCATTTTCTTGAGGATGATATGGTTTAGTCTTATGGTGTGCAATCATGAACTCATCCAATAGAATTCTGATTGTCTCATTCAAAAAATGTGTGCCCCTATCACTTGTCAAAATCAACGGGCATCCATACCTTGTAATCATATTTTCCCATATAAACCTGGTTGTTATTGTTGCTGTATAATACTTTGTTGGTGCTGATTCTACCCACCTTGTCAGATAATCTATGCAAGTGGTGATATAACATGATCTAGTCCTACACATGACTATTGAAATAGGACCCACAAAATCTATATCCCATTTGTTAAATGGTTATGCACTAGAAATAGGTCTTAAAGGCATTTAATCTCTTTGTCCTAGTATTCCAAGGCATTGATAGTGATCACAAGCCTTGCAATATGCCTTATAATCTTTATACAGGGTCTCCCACCATAATCCAACGAGTAGAATCTTGAACGTAGTGACGTCACCTACATAGTGCCCACATGCAATACCATAATGAGCCTCTTCCATGATATTTATGCACTCATGTTCTAGTACACATTGGTACAATACTTTATCTTGAATTAGCTTGTACAAGTCACCACTAATCAACATAATCGATGCCGCACGAATGGAAATTTTATTCTCTAAGGATTTCATTCCTTCTGGTGCCTCACCTATATGTAGAAAGACAACGATGTCCTCTAATTCTGATGGCTTGCATTATAACCTGTATAACTATGCATCGGGCATGTAATCTTCAATTTCCTGTGCATCTTCTCCTGACTGTATTCTGGATAAATGGTCTAGTCAAAAATTTCTTTTCCATGGTTTTACCACAACTGTAAAATAAAATTCTTGGAATAAGAGTACCCATTAGCATATGTGCCCTTATAAAATGGGATTTTTTACCAAATAATTCAATGCCATGTGGTTGATATAGAATACAAATGATGTTGATAGTAGGTATTGTATAAATTTATGTGGCACATAGATCATTGACAAAGCTTCACACTCTGTAGTTGTATAATTTTACTTTGCAAGAGTCAACTTTATACTAGCAAAACATATAGGATGATATATAATACCTTATCCAGGCTGAGCCAATACCACGTCAATGGCCATTCTAGAAGCACCCACACGTACATGAAATGGTTGGTCCCACAAAGGAAAGTGTAGAATAGGCATTGTAGTAAGTTTTTCCTTTAATGTCTCGAATGTGTGTTGCTGCGATTCCCCCAGTAGAATGTATTTTTTCCTTTTAGTAACTCCTCTAAGGGTACGACAAACTTAACATACCCTTTAATAAATTTTCTAAAATACCCAGTGCGACCTAAGAATCTACGCACCTCACTTTGACTGGTAGGTTCTTTTAGGCCGATAATGACAGCAACCTTAGCTAGATCAACCAATAAACCTTCCTTGCAGATGATGTTCCCTAACAGTGTGCCAAATGGTGTAGAAAATATACATTTTTTGATCTTGAAAGAGATGTTTAACTAGTAGCATCTTTCGAACATTAAGCATAAATTGTCATAATGATCCTTAACTAGTCCATACACTATCCAGTCATCTAAATAAACCTGCAAGAAGTTGTGAATAAAATCTTTGAATGCTTGGACAACTATGCAAGAAAATACAGCAGGCGCATTGTTTAGACCAAAAGGCATCACAATATAGGAAAAAATTCCCCATTCAATGGTAAAAGTAGTCATTTCCTGATCCTCATGTGCAATCCTAACCTGCTGATACCTGGAGAATCCATCTGTAAAGGAATAGACCTCATTATAGACACTAAAATTAGGTCACACTCCCCTTTGGTCCCTCGTCAAATAAACACCATTGAACACATTCACCTAACCATGGCCCCCTTCACCCTATTATAATATTAATTTAATTATTTAAATTAAACTAATTTATTATCCTCACCATATTTATTATTTGAATATTCTAATTGGGATAATGCACACATATCCACTTCACCCTAAGACCTATTCTTAGTAAGTTTCCATAACTAACTAAGACCTACCCAAACCCTAAAAATCAATGCCTACATTCCCTCTAACCACATTCACACATGTTATACGGAAGCTTCCAGTCTAATCTATAGGTAAACAAAATGAGATCCCAAAAAATGAAGGGGATATGCCCAATTTAGTAAACCTAGGAAATACCACCATAGCCGACACCGGTTACCCTTAACCACCGCTGGTTAAGCCAGAATCACCATCACTTACCATTTAATTCCCAAAAAAACCTTATTTCGAGGTTGGTAGATTCCTGAGAGATATCACATCTTTTGAGAACAAGTTTTAGGGAGAACAAGCCTGCAAAGAAGGAGATCAAGTATTTTCTCTTGTACAGACATCCAACCTTCACCTAACAACCATCCAACACTCCCCCAACACAGATTTGATCCAATCAGGGAAGGAAGAGAGCACAAGCAGCCCATGCAAGAACTCCCCAACATTTGGTGATCCTCTGCGACATTCAACCTCTTATCAACACCTTCATTCCTCACTCATAGACGCCTAGAACAAGATTCCAAGTAAGTAGAACATTTTACTCCTCTGGTTCACTCATTTCATCATTGCATTTTCATATTTTTTTCTCCTAGCCACCAAATGACCTCCATTAATACTCACCCCTCCATATCCCTATTAAAACTTCACCAAATCCCATCCAAACAACTTAATACCTCACTCTGACCAGCCTAGTCCTTTGTGCAATCATAAGGGAGATCTAATGCTTGTTCTGTGACATTCCCAGTACCCCACAGTAACCGGCATCAGTTCTCCCAAACCAGTGTCGGTCACCTTTAACTGGCATCGGTCTCTATATCTACCAATACAACCCATAATAGTAACATACCTACCTATTCCCACATCATCCTTACTCACCTGTGACCTGCCTAAGACCTCTGTTAGACCTGCAGAGACCTAGAACCAGTTACTTGACCTTCGAATATTATTTTAACCTAGCCTGTTAGATTATATCTTTCTTAATGTGGTTTAAATGAGATACCTAAATCATTTTAAATACAATAGTATTTACTTTATTACCAACATTAAGTTGTTTTAAATAGTGGATTGAAAGCCATCTAGGAAGTATCACACTTCTCGAATCTAGCATACACTAGGCAGGCAACTACATAAATTGTTTAACTCTTTCTGGTGGTCTTATTTTTTATTTCAGGTAGTTCCTCCCAACCAAAAGGAAGCTCTCACGATCAACTGTAGATCAAGGAGTCAACACGCACACAAAAATCTATCAACCAACATTTGAACAGGTATTCCTCCTACACCCGTTACCTTATCTGTTTCTTCATTTTTGAAGAAACATCTAAGAATTAGGTGAAACATTTTGGCACGCATCCGATTTTCCCTCTAGATCTCATACACTCATATCACCTTTACCCAATAAGGTGCAACCTAAAGACAAAAATCTGCTACCCTCCAATAAGGTAGTCAAAACAACCATACACCCTCCTGTTAGTTCATCTACCATACCAATACCCAAGCAAACATGACCAACACCCAAGACCACACCAGCACCCAAAATCATAGCTCAACCCACTCCCCCTCCTGTAAATATCATTCCTCAAAAATCAGCCGCACCTACACCTAGACCCACTTTCACTTCCAATTGCGACCCACTAACCGAGTCTTATACCAAAATCTTAACCTATCATCACATTACTGCCGCTCAGACCTTATGACTCCCTCAAACCCAAGACAAAAGGGTTTAATGACACTAAAATTTGTGCCGACCATCATGTGCTAGGGCATGATGTGGAGAACTGCAAAGCTTTGAAAACCATCCTTACCTAGTTATGTCCTCCTGAAGAAAACTTTAATGATGACAACCTTCTGGATGAGGACCTGATTTCACCAATGCCTATTCCAATAGTCCTTCCCTCACTGCCTACCCAATAGACACAGCTTCCACCCCCACAACTCTTAGAACCACCCCCAAGATTTGAAATTAACATGGTTCGCATCAGGGAACTTGTCACGCCATTACCTAAATGTCATTGCACCTAGCTCACTTCATAAGGCTTTTCTTCCCGGGTAGGTTTTTGCCCATCATGTCATTATACCACTCGTCCTACACCTTCTCCATTTTCCAACTTCCCTCAGATCAACATGATACACATCACTACTCGTGCTTAGAGAGATAAAGGAAAGGAAAAGGCAACTAAATCACCAACCAATCCTTTACCCAACATACCATCTGCACCCACACCTAAAATTACTATCTGTGACCCCACATACCCTATCTCTAATGGGATCACACATTGCACCATGCTCAATCAGTTACAACAATCTCCCCTAAAAATGTACCTATATGACCTCATCCAAACCTCATAATCCCATCATCAAGCTCTCATGGAGGTTCTTCAATCTATTGAGGTTTTGGCCAATGACCCTACACCCGTAGCCTTCATTATCACACCCCATAATGTAGCCTCTCTCACCAAATAGCCTCCATTTGCTTCTTAGAGGAAGAGATCGCACCGCACCAAATGGATGACCCAGACCCAACTCTCTTCATCTCTATTCACATCGATGATATATGTGTACGACGTGTAATGATTGATGGGGGTGCAAGCATTAATATCATTTCATCCCATGCATTTTCTCAAATATGCATACCTAATAATCACATGCATAAACATCTTGTCATGTTGTGTTCATTCGATGATGCTATCACCTCTACACTAGGCACCATCATCCTCCACATTCGCCTGGGCCCCCGCATAATTCTAGAGTTATTTTATGTCTTGGAGGGGGAATTTTAATATAACCTATTACTTGGTAGACTCTCGATTCGTGTCATGGGTTGTGTTCCTTCCACTTTGCATCATTGTGTAAAGTTTGAGCATGACAGGCACACCTATACTATTCCAGCTAACCCATCACCTTTTAAAACATGCAACATGCTTTACCAACCCAATGATGTGCTTATACCCATTAAGGTGTCTACCTCCATGACCACTATCACTTCACCTACACCTCCGCTTACCAGTACAGTCGCTACCTCAACTGCACCTGTCTCCTCCATTCCTACCGCTACCACAACCTCCATGGCTAGCCCATTAGCCTCCCAATCCGTTAACTCCACCTCCACATCAACCTCTGACACATCATCTATTCCAGCTACCCACATACTGACCATCGATCCCTTAGAAGGTATTTTTCAATGCCTCACTCTGGGTGAGTATCTTCTATATAGTGTCAACACATTCCTTACTCCATAAGAGTATGGAAGTCTTCACCAACATCCTCGCTATGATCACTGCATAGGAGAATTCCTCCTTTATGGTCCTCCTCATCTTCATACCAGTCTCACCTCTGGGGGACTTGATACTACCACTTACACACCCGAACCACCGTCACAAAACCACCCATTTTCTGTGGACTTCCAGTCTCTCACCAATCACCATTTTTCCGACACCTTCCTGCACCGATGTGGATGGAAGGGTTTTGGGTTTGGATTTTACAAGCAAGGCTGCCATACTATTATTCCATGTACTACCCATAAATATAACAACCGTAGCGGTATCGGGTTTGCTGAACCACCTACCAAGTAGGCCTGTATTGAAATCATTGAGGACATTAGCCCTTCTCTTCCCTCTTCACCCACTCCACTTTCATCACCACCTTCACCGATGGATTCGATGGATGTAGAATCTATCCCTCCTAAATTTTTATTCGTAAACACCATTTCCTCAGGGCCTCTGACTTATCAATGTGAGGGCGAGGATCCTTCCTCTCTTCCCTTCATATATCCTGAAATGATTGATGACGATACACATTCCATTAACACTGTTCAATGTCAGGATGATGAATCTATACTCACCTACCTTGGTGTAGAAGACTCATATATTCATCAGTTGTTACCCTCTGAGATGCAAACCATGTTGAATGAATCAACTATCGAGATCAACATTCATACTCAGGATGACTGGCACATCCTAAAGGTTGGTCAATCTTTAGATGGTACTAAACAGGAGGCCATCACTTCTTTTCTAAAAAATAATAACCATGCGTTTTCTTGGTCTTATGTAGACATGCTCGGTATTGACCCCACCATAGTGGTCCACAATATCATAACCATTCCCGATGCCAAACCCATCAAACAAAAACTGAGGAAAATACACCCTCGCATTGCTCTTCTCATCAAAGAAGAACTTCAACATCTTCTTTCTGTTTCTTTCATATTACCCATCGATTATCCTCATTGGATCTCTAATATTATCCCTATCACTAAGGTGATAGGTGGACTCCACATTTGCACAAATTTCCATGACCTTAACCTAGCCTACCTAAAGGATGACTTCCCATTACCGGTATTGATCAACTGGTTGACCTTACCGCTGGTCACGAGATGCTATCACTCATGGATGGCTTCTCGGGTTATAACCAAATCTTATTGTCCCCAGAGGATCAACACAAAACCACATTCATCACCCCTTGGGGGACCTTCTACTATCGAGTCATGCCTTTTGGCCTTTAAAACACTGGTGCCACATATCAGCGGGCTATGACTTATATCTTCCATGACATCATGCATCATATATTGGAAGATTACATGGATGATCTCCTAGCCAAGTCCAAATGCCATTTCGAGCACCTCACTATCCTAAAAAGCATTTTTGACTGCCTCTTTAAATATTGCACTCACCTTTAGCCAAAGAAGTGCGTCTTCACAGTCCTTTTAGGAAAGCTCTTGGGATTTATCGTTTCACTACACGGTATAGAAGTTGACCCTACTAAAGTCAAGGCCATTCTAGAAATGCCCCCACCCACTAACCTTAGACAAATATGTAGCCTGCAAGGTAAGTTGTAATCTATTCACCATTTCATTTCACAATTATCTGATCGGTGTCAACCATTTCATCATCTTCTCAAGAAGAATGTATCCTTTAAATAGGATGATGATTGCCATAAAGCTTTTGAGGCCTTAAAATAATACCTTCTTTAACCACCCGTACTCATCCCACCTAAAGATGATCAACCCTTCTACCTATACATCTCTGCTACTGACCACTCCTTGGGGGCCATGCTCGCTCATCGTGAAGAATGAAATAGGGAGAAGGTGGTTTACTACATAATCCATACTCTTTTGGACTATGAAACCCGATACACCCATCCCAAAAAAAATTGCTTAGCCTTAGTTTTCATTGCCACAAAACTCTGCCATTAGCTACTCAACCACAAAACCTACGTGGTAACCAACACCAACCCCTTAAACTTCATGTATTCCAAACCTTATCAAAATCAGCATGCCACACAATGGATTATGCTTTTAGCTGACCTCAACCTCAAATTCATTCATCAAAAATCCATCAAGATGCAAGCTATCACTGGCCAATTGGTTGACGCACCTATGTCTAAGGATCATCCCTCTAATTTTTAACTTTCTAGATGAGTCAATTGCTACCCTTTCCCTGGATGAACCCACCTACTAAATGACACCCTTCTTCGATGGTTCCAAGTGTCAGCGTCGGGGTGGGGCTGGTGTTATCATCATTTTTCTTGATGGTGAACCCATGCCTTTGTCTTTCAAACTAGATTTTGATTGTACAAACAATATTTCCGAATACAAAGTGCTTGTATTAGGTCTCCAATCCACCTACACCCTAGATGTCAAATCAATCAACATCTTTTTTGATTCTCAACTGGTTATAAACCAAGTCAATGGTATATACCAATGTCGTAATGAGATACTTCAAAAGTATAAGCATCATGTAGACATAATTTTGACCACCTTTGATCATTACGCCCTTCAAACCATCCCCCGTTCGACCAACAAATTTACAAATACCATGGCCTGCTTGGCTTATCAAATATATGCTTCACCCACCGATTCTAAAATATTTTTCACCATACAATGACTCCAATCACCTTCTTATTTACCTCACAAAGTTTACTCCTTCGGAGCCTCTACCCATGACTCAAGTGACCTTTGGTATAAACAATACTTTGACTATCTTTCTCTATCCATCTTACCTCCTGATCTCACCCATAATGGACAACACACCTTTCTTAAAAAGGTCTTTCGTTATGTCATCATGGGAGGCCTCCTCTATAAGCGTGACTTTGATGGTATTCTCTTACGATGCCTCATGAGTTTTGAAATTCCTTATACCATTAAAGAAGTTCATGATGGGATATGTGGAGGTCACTGCAACGGTCTTACTGTTGCTAAGCTTATTCTTCACCTAGGCTATTACTGGTTGACCCTCAACCATGATTGTTGCGACTACATCAAAAGTTGTGTAAAATGCCAACAACATGCCAACTTTCATCATACACCCAGTCATGCCTTACATGTCACCCATGACCTTTGGCCATTCTCTCAATGGGGTTTGGATCTTCTCAGAGAGATCAACCCTCATTCTTCCCAACGTCATCAATGGATCATCACCGCTAGCGAATACTACACAAAATGGGTTGAAGCCATGCCACTCATCTCCATGAAAGCTAAGAAAATATGTGAATTCATCAATCGTCACAACATTTTCCATTTAGGTGTTCCTCATTACCTCATCATTGATAATGGAAAAAAATTTAAAAACAAAACATTGTGAAAAATTTACGACGCCTGTGGCATTCAACTAAGTTTCTCGTCACCTTATTACCCACAAACCAACGGACAAGAGAAATCCACTAACAAGACCTTAATAAAAATTCTCATGAAAGTAGTTAACGATACTAGGAAGGATAGGCATACACACATTCCTTTTTCCTGTGGGCATACTGCACTAGTATCTACACTTCCACTGCTACCATGCCCTTTTCCCTGGTATACGATACAGAGGCTGTTCTACCTCTCGAAGTCTAGATTCCCTCACTCTACATTTATCTTCATGACATGCTCAATGATGATGAATTTCGTCAAGACCATTTAGCACAACTTGAGTTATGAGACGAATGCCATCTTAACGCTCTTGACCACCTTCAAGTTTACCAAAAATGTATCAAACATGCCTATGACAAACATGTCCATGAATGAAACTTCTAATTCGGTGACCTTGTCTTGAAAGAAAATCCATATGTAAACAAAACAGAAAAAGTAAACGGGGAAAATTTGCTCTTAATTGGCTTGGACCATACATTGTAACCCATACTTACAGATAAGGTGCTTATTGTTTATCTTCACTTAATGGTAAACCCATGTCTGAGCCCCTTAATGCCTTACATCTTCAACCGTTCTACTATTTACTTTTAGTCCTACATCACTTTTTGCCTCTTTCCATGCTTGTCCCTTGAGCGCTATCCACTTCTTACACCTCACCAATGATTAAACAAGAATCATACGTGTACTCATCACTTGCTATCTTTTTTTGAATATGTGTACCACGGCGCTGCACATAACATGATTCTCATGGACACTTTTCATCTACCTTTAGATGAGATCCCATGGTTGTTTTACCCTAATTTCTGAACAAGAATCATGTTCTTCACCTTGGTCTTGTCCATGACTTCAAAAGCCCTCACATGGGATCCAACTCCTTATGTCAAACTTCTAATAAAAAGATGACTCCCTTAAAAGGAAATATTCCTCTCAGTAATTGCTACTATAAATAGATTTCTCCCTCGAAGGACAACTATGTATATCTCTTTCAAAAAAAATAAAAAAATGAGAGAAACTGAAGCTTCCCGCATTAATTAGCTTCACGAAGACCTCAAGGAGTTGATTTCCTCATCCCATATAGACTTCCCGCTGCAATCAGTCTATCTCAAATATCAATCAAAACACAGAAAGCCCTTTAGTCATGGACTTACCCATTGTGACCTTGGATCTCTTGCCCAAAGAGCATGCTACCTTATACCATATCAAAATTAACCACCTTGCACCCCTCTCACCATTCACACTCCCATTTCCTACCGCCTCAAGGGACCTCTTGGAAACCATGACACATGGTGGTCATGTGACTACTTTTCACCCTTAGAACAATCAATCATGCAATGTATTTAGGATCTCATGTTCATCACCTCCCCCATGGTATGACCTAATCAGTATGACCGTAACCAATCAGGTGAATTTCTTTCCCCCTCTTATCTTTTAACCTTCTTTATTATGTTTTGATTACCTTATATAGGACTTGGTCCTCGACGCTTACTTTTGGGGTAATCTTCTTCTTCTACCTCCATTGACATCACCTATACCAATTTTCCCATAGCCAACTCATACCTGCCCAACCTAATTCCAAAATCATGCCTAAAACCTACCAACTCATTTTCATACCCCCTCATATTCTTCCCTAGCTTATGGGAGAACTACATTGTCATGAGGTCCCTTTTCACCAGGACTATGTAGGCAACACTCCGAGGGCATGGGGCCCTTGGAGGTTAGCTCGGCCACTCTCTACCCTAACCAATTCATCTTTCATCTTCCTAAATTACATTCTACCCCACTTAGTTCCTTTTTTATGTCAATACTTGGAAATTAAACCAAACAAACAACAAGTTGCTTAACATTTTTATCATCATCACACCATACATTTATAATGACTACCATTTCTCTACCATCATCATGCATGTATTATAAAACATCTTAAACATGACCCATCCCATCATTCATGGCACAAATTAATGAATCACAACTTCAACCAATTTATACTCAACCGAGCCTATTACCAAATTCAACTATGCCTAGACCACCAGCCTAACTTGATCCATGCCTAGACCACCAACCTGACTTGATCCATGCCTAAACCAACCTAACTCGATCCATGCCTAGACCACTAACCTAAATCAATACATGCCTAACCAACCTGACTTGATCCATGCTTAAATTGACCTGACTCAATCCATGCCTGAACCAACCTGACTCCATCCATATCACCTAGTTTCCATTCATATCACGACAAAAAATTAAAATTCTCATAAAACATCAACCAATAATCAAAATATCATCCATCCCATCATATAAACAAATATGTGTGTCTCAATACAATATACAGGGATATCTAATCATGTGCATCTCTCAAAATCATCAGCACGCAGGCTGATACTATATACAAAATGGCATCAACATGCAGGCCAATATCATATATAATAAAACAATAAAATAATAGAAAATATCTTCGGCATGTAAGCTAGTATATGCTCAATAATGAAAAACTCTTGTAAATCCTCATTATCTTCGGCACATAGGCTAGTATATATCAAAAATAAAAACTATGTCAAAATCAGGAGCCATATATCAGGCATCTTGGTGGACATCCTCCATATCTATATTGATTTTACCCTCTACCTCCTCGGCCCCTGTCTGATAACCTACTAACATCTCCCCACCCATCATAGGTGGTGGCTGGGTCCCTGTTGGTGCATCACCTAGAGCTAGTCTCCATGAGCTAGTGGCCTCTCCCTGATCCTGTCTAGGAGCTCAATGGCCCCCTGTGCTCTCTACACTATGAGTTCGGGATTTAGTCCTCTCACTCGAGGCTTGTTGTGCCTTGTAATCTCTATAGGATATAAAATATATCCCGGCTGCCATCAAATGATCCTGGTAGCATCTGGCCTCACTTAGGGCATCCCGTAACCTGGATATGGGTATGGTATGTGGTGGCCCCATAGGCCTCGGTCCCTATACCTATCCTGCGGGATGTGGTCTTGCCCCTTTTTGTGAACTGGGACCCTATCTTAGTGCATGTAGAGGTTCCATTGGCCTCACACCCTGTGCCTATACCTACGATTACAATGCCTGAATCTACACTTGTGATGTGGCCAACTAGCCCTGTAATCTTGTCACCTGTGCCTGTAAGGTAGCCACCTGACCATCGTCACCATCTCCAACTCCATCCCCACTCTAGGCCATCTGTTCTTGAAGACTGGCCACCTATGTATGTAACTTGACCACCTCCCCCTCTGAACTGGGTAGCTGTGCCTACACCATACCCAACTGGGTAATTAGGGTCACCACCTACCCTTGTAGGGAATCCCTCTGCATTGTGATGGTGGCTAAATGTGACTGCCTCAGCCTAGGTGGTACTGCTCATAAATGAGCCACCCACTACTATCTGTATTTGTCTATAACCCTGTCATGATCAATCCGCCAGTCGACTACCTGTTCCTCCTGCCCTGTGGGCACAATCGGATGTTGTAAAGGAAATGGCATCTCCACATCATCTCTCTTGTACTATGGGAAAGGTGGAAGTATGTCCTATGGAAATCCAAAATACCATCTAACTCTGTCCACTAGGATCATCTCATTCTCTCCGGCATGGTGCCCCATTATCCATCTCACCAACTGTAGCCCATCTAGCTCCTCATGCATCCACCTGAATGAGGGATAACCCACATACGGCCTCCATATGATGTCCACTCCGGACAACCCCTCTAATAAATGCCTATAATAGGCCACATCATGTGTGGGCCTATCTAATCACCACTCTCCAATCATAGGTACCCATCACCTATACCCCACCCATACCAATCTCGGTGGAAATGCATCTGCTCAAAGCATCTCAACTGGCTGCACATGCATAATGTGCTCATAGGCCCAACAATGTAGCAAAAAGGTACAACATAGGATGAACCTATGCAGATGTATATATTCCCACAGTTCTTTGTACATCTACACCAGGAATGCTAGCACCCAAGCGAAGCAGGTTTGATCTATTTTCATGTCATGAAGTACCCCCATCAATGAGTAGGGAAATCTACCTCCCTCTGCATCCAACAGTGTGAAACAACACACTTCCTCCATCAATAGAACAACAAGCCTCATCTCCTCTAGATGGGCTGTGTACATCCCTCCATAACTTAGACTGGTAGTATGGAAAGTCATGTCTATCAGTCCCTCTCCAAACATTGTCAGCATCAACTCCTCTGAGGCCTTGGAGGATATCAAGTACACATGCATACCCAATATCGATAGTTGTAAGATCCTAAAC
Organism: Taxus chinensis; assembly: GCA_019776745.2. Taxonomy (NCBI): domain Eukaryota; kingdom Viridiplantae; phylum Streptophyta; class Pinopsida; order Cupressales; family Taxaceae; genus Taxus; species Taxus chinensis. The sequence continues at coordinate 52,256,830 of CM034148.1, forward strand.
ACATCCTCTAGGGTGACTACCGTCTCACCTATTGGTAGGTGGAATGTGTTGGTCACTGAATCCCATCTATTGATGAGAGTGACCATTAGACTCGGCCATCGGACCACATGCCGATAGCACCGGACCTCACTAAGGCCCACCTCCTCCACGTGCTACCACTCCTCCATGGTTACTGTGCCTCGTAATCTCAAGAGCAGAGGTAGCAACATATCTCTCATCCATAGCTGATCTCTCCCCTGCATCCAATACAAACAAAAAATTAATCCGCATTCATCATACCCCTACTCACCCACTATCATTTCCCCAGACCCATTTTTTCCCCGCTTACTCTCAGTTTTTCAACAATGCACCCTATTCTACACTTCCCTACCTCACCCAATCGACTTAAGACCCTTTCAACCCCTTGTTCTCGAAAACCCAAATGGTACTATTTATCTCTAACTAACCCTAGTCATCCCTACATCGGCATCGGTCACTTGTTTCAAAATCCTAGTTTGACCCTATCGACGCCGAGGAAACCCGACCAATGGTGGTCACTGTCACAGCCAAAATCCACGACCCCCAAAATCCTCATTTGTCCAAACCTTCCCTCCCTTACCCCTTCTACTCACCCATCCTCACCTACACCTACCCTTAACCACCTCCCACCCCTATTCTCCTATTTACCTCTTTGCCCGCTCATATTCTACCAAATTTACCCCACCCCATTTCCAATTTAATTTTTTTCCCCCCCACCCAAAATAAAAAACTCAATTTCTTCCAAACCCCAACTTAGCACCTAATCTATCTACCCAAACACAACAAGAGTTTGGCACTTACCTCATCATTATGTCATCATCGTGGTTGCACATTTGGCCACTACATTGGTGGCCCGTCTAATCTCTCTCTGGCCTCTACCATCACCAAATCACTAATCGTGCCTCCAACTAATTAAATCACACAATCTAATATTGTGGATCCACCTCTCAACTACCAATCCCCCACTGTTCAGATCACCAACTCAGCTCTCCATTCCTTCTGGACACTTTTTCACCTTTTTCTCTCTCTCGTGTCATATTCCCAATTCACAAGAAGACAAATGAATAACAAAAAACGTGGATTTTTTGTTTTTATAATAAACCCGACCTAACCGAAACCGGTTTTACATCACCAGTATCAGTCACATGCCCTACCTTACCATGGTTGGTTACCCTATACTAGCATCGGTTACCCTTGACCGGCATCAGTCACCCTCTCTTACACATTGCCCTAAATTTTACCCTGTTATCCTACCCGTCACTTTTTTTTTCCACACCTAACCATTTACCCTGACCATTCCCCCCACCCTCTTGCCCTCATCATTTATTATCTACCCACATCCTCAATTGGGAACTTGTTATTTTACCCATACCTCGGCCCTACCTGTGCCATGACCTAGATTCTTAGACCTGGACCATTGCTAGTGACCTTTGACCTGATGTGTTTGCTATACCTTGTGGTATTGGTGCCTATGTTGATTGACCTGATGACCTTACCTTGCCTCTTAATGTGACCATTTATCCTGACCCTACCTTTGGTGTACTGGAACACACTTATACGTTCCTACACCTGACCTATGTCGTGTTTCTTGACCATATCCTATACCTTGGGTACCGGAATGACCTCAACCTTGTTTGGATAAACCTATCGACTTTAGACAATGTAGAGTTTTCCCACTCTTCAGCCTAGTATTGTGCTGTAGTTTATACATGTGCGTGCGTTTGACTATTACTACCTTTAACCCTGAACCATTACCTAGAGTACCCGAGTATACCTTGTTCCTTTTTCCCCTATTACCCACCTTGCTTTTCATCACATTTACCTTTTATCATACCACTCACCGATTCTGCCTTCTGGCTCGTAAGTTCCTAGTTTGAGGGGGATCACCTCCACCCACACATGGGGCAACCACATCTTATTTTTGTTAGCGTCACTTACTAATACAAGCTACACAACAAAAAGGGGAAAAATGTAGACACTAAAATTAGGTCACACTCCCCTTTGGTCCCTTGTCAAATAAACACCGTTGAACACATTCACCTAATCATGGCCCCCTTCACCCTACTATAATATTAATTTAATTATTTAAATTAAATTAATTCATTATCCTCACCATATTTATTATTTGAATATCCTAATTGGGATAATACCCACATATCCACCTCATCTAGCCACATCACCCTAAGACCTATTCTTAGTAAGTTGCCATAACTAACTAATACCTACCTAAACCCTAAAAATCAATGCCTACATTCCCTCATGTTAGAAGGAAGCTTCTAGTCTAATCTACAGGTAAATGAAATGAGATCCCAATAAATCAAGGGGATCAACCCAGTTTATTAAACCTAGGAAATCCTGCCCTAACTGATGCTGGTTACCCTTAACCACCACAGGTTTAGCTAGAACTGCCATTGGTTACCATTTAATTCCCAAAACAAACTTTCGAGGGGTAGATTCCTGAGAGATGTCACATATTTTGAGAACAATTTTAAGGGAGAACACACAAGAAAAGAAGGAGATAAAGTATTTTTTCTTACACAAACATCCAACATTCACCTAGTAGCCATTAAGCACTCCCCCCAGCACAGATTTGATCCAATCAGGAAAGGAGGAGAGCACATACAACCCATGCAAGAGCTCCTTGATATTTGGTGATCCTCTATGACATTCAACCTCTTATCAACACCTTCATTCCTTACTCACAGACGTTCAGAACCAGATTCCAAGTAAGTAGAACATTTTACTCCTCTGGTTCACTCATTTCATTATTGTATTTTCATCCTTTGTTCTCCTAGCCACCCAATGTTGGGACCCTAATGTAGCTACCAAATCTTAAAGGTGCATAGGTGCACACGGCTAGAGGAAGCGTGTAGGTTAAGGCACGTAAGGAATGATTCAAAAAGAGTTCTTGGAGAACCAAGGATGCGTGCTCGTGAAGCACAATTCGAGACTTAGCCATTTTCGGCCTTTTGGATATGACACATGAAGAATGTGTTCTGTTTCGATAAGGTTCCAGCCTGGCAACAGGGTGTCCTAGAAGGAATATACCTTGCGATAGGGAGATCTAAAAAGCTAATCATAACATGGAGAGGCATGCGCTTGGGGAGACCCACACCTTGACACTTGGGGATAGATTTGAGGTTGTAGAGGAGTTTGTTAGAGATCATATGCCTATTTATACGTACACCCTTGACAAAGAATAGAGACACAAGTGAGGTAGCAGAGCTCTGCATAATTATTGCGAGAACTATGGGATAAAATGGGTAGATGATTATAGGAAGAATGTAATGAGGGAATGGGTAATGAAAATTTTATTTTGTGAGCATACATGTATGGATCCAAATATGGCGCATGACTATGGTTTTCCTCTCTATGATACTTTGTAGTAAGACTATGAATGAATATGATAAGGTTACCACTGTGTTTGTATTAAGATCCTTTCTCTGTATTCCCTAAATTTTTCTACTATGCTTTTTGTCTTATATAATCATGAACCTTATTTGAAATGTTAAGTCTATTTATGGTTTTACAACTTCTTGGTTCTATTAATTCTATCGTGTGCTTTACTTTTATTATGACTGAAGGGGTATAAAAGCCATTATGAGCTCTATAACTTCTCATTTATTTTAAATCAGTAAGTCAAGATCATGAAGTATGCCTTCCACTGAACTCACATAAAAGAGAGGCTCAGCTCCCTCTCGCATGCCTTGAATGAGCGCCTTGTACCCGCTAGGTGATAGGTCGGCACACATGAGGTTCCCTTGTTTTTGGTGGGTGCAAAAATGACTACATCTTGGTTCTGTTATCGGGACCCTCTTTTCAAAGTTGTAGTGGAACATGGCATACATCATGGTCTGTGTAAAAAGTGATGACAGAGCTCTTAACCATGGAAGGTGTTAAATATTGGTTTAAAAGCACGGAGGAATAATTCACTCAGATATTCAATACTGGACCTGGGTTTGACACAAAAAGATGGGTGGAAGACACTCTTTATCATGAGTTGTATGAAAAATTCTTCTGTTATTTCCCAGTAGAGTTATTTGAATGTCTCTTAGCTTATACATCTAGATCAGGGTGGTATTATAAGTCACACCCTTGAACCCAAGAAACATATAAGAACTTGCAAGATTTCGATCTAACATGGACCCGTGCTATAGATCATTGGTGGAATGGAGTATTGACTAGATACACTCTAGAATATGTAATTTCCATGTATTCCTGTCCAGAAATTGTTGAGTTTGAGTTCTTGCGGGAGCCCAAAGGATCATTTCTGCATGCTAACCCCTTGGATATCAAGATCTTGATGGTAACCATGGGTTTAGAGGCATTTCCTATGGCTGGCTAAACCACTCTAAGTGCTTGGCGAGGAATTCAAGTTGGGGAAAGATAACTGATATAATGACTGAAAAGGAAAGGAAGGAGAGACGACTCAAGTATAACAAAGTGTGTGAAAGGGAGATTGATAGACAACGTGGGATTGCAAGTGGGTTATGGAGCTAGACATGGTGGAAAGGGGTTGAGGTTCATACGGAGGATGTGGAACCCAAACAGCCTGTGGTACCCCATCTTGGTAAGCGCGGGAGAGAAAACCTTGCGGATTCTGATGAGAGTCCTTTACGTAGAGAAAGAAGAGTCGTTGGCGTGCATCTAACCCCACCTAGCAACCGAACCTTGGTGCTTGGTTTGTTTGAATGAGGGGAAAGTATATTTGATCCATTTGATATCAATATAGGCAACTGATCGGCACCTAGAAGATATAACTTCTCATTTGGGACTTATATGGCTTCACACACTATTCTAGTATTTGGTGGAATGTTTGGACAAGGCACATATATAACTAGTTTTGGAAGCACGTTAGGAAGTGGTGGAGGAAATATGACTGGGAGTGGCACTAGTTCACAAACTATCAACACGTAATTCAGTGGGACAACAGGAGCATTCGACATGATAAACACAGGCCCTGTACCTAACATAGGAGGATCTGGAGGTGGAAGTGGTGGAGCTGGTGGCTCAAGATTTAGTGGGTCCAATGGAGGAGGAAAGACCAGAGGAAACCAAGGGACTGGAATGAGAGGACAAGGGCCTCAGCCACCTCCTCAAGTATTTTTTGAGATGTATCTACACTTACCAGATTAGAGTGGGATAGAAGATGCCATAGAGCATGTGCATAAGTGTGAGCTGCTATGGCATGTGTAGGGGATCATAACCTAGGATCGAAAGGCCAGTTAATTTGCAATGACCTTGCAAGGATGCACACATAGTTGGTATAGAAAGTATGACCCTCATCAGACTGTTGTGGATTATACCATAATGAGAAATGTGTTCTTGGTGGAATTCCAAAAAGTTGAGTCTGAACAGAAGAGCATTAGCTCACTCAAAGAAATCCAAGAGGGAATGACAGAGAGCATGTGGGAATATGATGCGTACTTTAAAACTCTTTTGTCTAAACTGTCTTATGATATACACCCTTCACAACATGCTTAGTGGTTTGTTGGAGGATTGATCACACCCTTTAGGAGGGATTTGTCTTATAAAACATTCACGGACCCGTGTAAAGCATTAGAAGCTACTTTGCACGCTGAGGAAATTGGTAGTGTCGACACTAGTGTTAACCCATTTTTGGAGGCTCAGATCGCTACCATGGCTAAGCAATTGGAGAAATTATCTTCTAACATAGTTACAGAGACTCGCAGTGGGATGTGGTGCACATATTGTAATGTGGAAGGGCACAAAAAGGATAATGGCAGGATATGTACTTGAAAGGCGGTATGCACCGTACTCATAAATTGTGAAATATGTCACGGGGACCATAACACAAGTAGGTGCCCCTTGCTATAGCGCGCAATCTGTAAAAATGTATCTTGTTATTACAAGATATGTACCTCAACCACACATGACACCAAGGATTGTAGATTGATTGACCAGATTCATGAGGCAATTGATCTTGGTGTGTGCCAGACTGGCATTGCCAGCAGTTCCAAAGGAGATGAACATCAGTATGAAGAGCGTAGAGATGGAGGTGCGCGTGAAAGAGGGTTTCATGGTCATGGTAATTGTGGGGGAAGAAGTGAGTTCCCACGTGGAACATGCTTTAATTATGGACCCACATACCATTATAAGCGTGAATGTCCAAATCTTCTACAATGCTCCTGGTGTTGAAAAAAACATAAGTACGAAGAGTTCCCAGAGTTATAAAAATATATGAGTTAGCAGTACCGAAAGGATAAGGGCACTACCATGGTAAGTATTAAGAAGGATGACATGCAATGGCTCCCATGAGTAATATGTGAATCAGAACTAGAGCCTGTTATGGTAACAACAATGGCGGAGTCCACGTGTATGAGGGAAGCACCTAGGAAGAGACCTCTGGTTTTGAGGGAAGAAGTAGTACATGGGAAGTATCCAAACCCTGCTCACCAGAAAGAATTCTACTAGGAAACCATAGACGTAATAGGAATCTTACAAGGGGAGATCCAATGCTTAAAAGAGAAAACTAGAAAAGATGAGCAAAGAAGACCAGTAGAAGCACTAAAGGATGACTTGGATGAGGTCAGGGAGGTGTCTAAACTGCTGAGGCAAGAGAATGTTATTCCCTTGCTAGGTGCATGGTTGAGAGAGAAGGTGCCACACGTCAGGGAAGAACATGAAAGGTAGACCCTGCATGCAAACCTCCCACCTCATAGCCTTGATTATGAAAAAGTAATCACCTTGAATGCAATAGTGGATTGATGGTTTCTTAGCAACATCCTCATTGATACAGGTGTGGAGGTTAATGTCCTCACTCTGGATGCCTGACATCAAATGGGAAGACCTACATTATAGCCATCTTCAAATGTGCTATATATTGCAAATAAGACAAAGGCAATGCCCATAGGTGTCTTGAAGGAAGTGACCATTACCATTTAGGGGACTAAGTTCACTAGGGATATTGAATTCTTAGTGCTTGCAGAGGCAGATAATTTCCTAGTGTTGCTTGGAAGCCTGTGGTGCTATAAGAATAATGTAGATCTCCGGTTTAACAAGGGGTACATAAGCTTTGAAAAAAAGGAAGAGAGGGTGATTATAACGCTTGTTAATGGAAATTCCACACCCTATACTGAAACCATTTGAGAGGAGGTCGTTGATAGAATATATGTGTGCTCCATTAGAGATTCAGAGACCATCCACCCTACAAAAGGAATCATCCAGTTTGATGCTGCTCAATCTGTTAGTGATACTACCAGTATGGCTTGTTAATATTGGGTGCATGGGACTTATGAATTGATTAGGTAACCTATGAAAGGATCAATGACCAAGGTAACCATGGTGCGTACAGGTCAGAACTTGGGAGGAAAGGCAATAACCAAGTATTCAGGGGATGCATACCCTGAGGTCTTTTTGAGAGAAATGGAAGCTTAATGGAGGGAGGATGAGCGACGAGGTATGCTAGGTTATGTTTTGATAGGCACAACAGTGAGTTGGTGGGCCACACATAGTTAAAGCTTGTTGGAGTGGTGTGAAGTTAGAGTTGTGCTCATTTTCTGATTCTCGAAGAGAAACATACCCACCGATATCAAGGATTACAATGGCAATGGACCCGCCTCTTCCCACATCCAGGCATGTGAGAGAGTCTGGGGAGAAGGCGCGGAAGTGTTACCACCCTCCCTTTGGGTGCACAGGTTGTATTTGACACTACAAGGTTGTGCGCGTGCTCTGTACATCCATTTTGAAACTCATTGCCAAATAGGAAATTGGTAGGAATTAGCGCCTAACCTGGTTCACACATTTGAGTACTAAAGTACCATGTAATTATTTGATGAGGCACAGTATAATATCAAACACCTCACTTTGGGGGATTGTGCCATGGTGGAAGATAGGTTAGTAAACTTACTTGGTGGACCTAGCTTGGAAGCACGGTTCGAAGAGGAGGAACCAGAAGACATACAATTCGAGCACTCGTGTGCTGAAAAAGAGAAAGGAAAGATGGTATACGTTATTGATGGAGAGGAGATGGAGAGCTTGGATGTCGACCATTTGGTTAGGATGCGTGAGGTAGTTGACAGTGTGGATGCATGCATGCATGCATATTATGAACCACTCTAAACTAAGAAAGTTAACATTACCTTGGAGAAGGAGCCAAAGGAAGCTATCATTGGGGACTATTGGTTAGACAAGGAAGTATGAAAGATTATTGATCTCCTGCGTGAATTCGAGGATTTATTCCCACGCAGATACCATGAGTTGAAAGGCATCCACACTTCATTGGGGGAGATGCAGATAAAGTTGAAAGATGGCACGCACCCGGTCAGGAAGAGGCCTTACAGGATGAATCCTAACATGTGCGTAAGGGTTAATGAAGAGCTAGAAAAAATGATAGCATCTGGTATCATAGAGGTTGTGGAGGAATCATAATGGATAATTCCAATTGTGATCATCATAAATAAGGATGGGTAGATTAGGATATGTGTGGATTACATGGAATTGAATGTTGTTTGTATCATAGATCCTTTTCCCACCCCCTTCACTAAAGATATTTTGGAAGAAGTTGATGGGCGCAAGGTCTATTCCTTTACGGATGGATTCTTGGGAAATCACCAAGTAAGGATTTCCAAGGAAGACCAATAAAAGAAAACTTTCACCACCGAGTGGGGAAGCTTTGCATACATGGTCATGCCCTTTGGATTGAGGAATGCACCCACTATATTTTCATGCATAGTGGTACAAGCATTTAAGGACTTCATCCATAAGTTCCTTCAAGTATATTTTGATGATTGGACAGTGTATGGATTGGTAAGGGACCATTGTGATAACTTGATATTGATGTTTGAAAGAAATGTGTCTTTACAACCCCTTTTGAAACATTGTTGGGGCATATCATATGCAAAGAGGGCTTACTGGTGGATCCTGCGAAAGTTGCAGTTATTGTGGGATTAGGGGAGCCCACTAGCCAAAGTGTCATGTGTGGATTTCTTGGACATACTGGGTACTACAAAAAGTTCATTAAGGGATACGCCAAGATCACCGTGCCTTTGGAAATTTTTCTCAGACATAAGAGTGCCTTTTAGTGGGGAGAGATGTAGCAGAAGGCATTTGACACTCTAAAAGAAAGGCTTATCACCGCACCTATTCTATGATTCCCATCCTAGGATAAACCTTTCCATGTCCATGTGGATGCCTCTGGTACAATAATGGGAGCCATTCTTGCTTAAACAGGAGAGGGGATTGTTGATCGTCCCTTGCGTTTTGCAAGTAGAAAGTTGACACCAGAAGAATAGAATTATACAAAAACTGAGCGCGAGGCATTGTCAATGATCTACGTGCTCCATAAATTTAGAAAATATCTACTGGTGACTCCCTTCATAGTCTACACTGACCATATAGCCTTGAAGTATCTAGTAAACAAAGCAGTGTTGCAAAGGTGCATATGCCGTTGGGTACTTTTATTTCAGGAATTTGAATTCAAAGTGGTGGTAAAACCTAGAAATAATAATTGTGGGCTAGATCATTTATCAAGGATTGATTTGGGAGAGGACACGTAAAGTATCAAGGAAACCATGTCAGACACACAACTATTCAGGTTACGGCATGTGCCCTCGGATTTAGAAGACATTGCTATTTTTCTCAAGGAAGGTATGGTGCCCGAAGGAATGAATGCAATGGAAAAGAAAAGGTTAGCCATACGTGCCACACCCTTCATGTTGATCAATGAGGATTTGTATAAAATGGGCCGTGATGAGGTTTTATGCCAGTGTGTATTAGAACATGAACAAGTGGCCATAATAGAAGAAGCCCATGGTGGGATTGATGAAGGACACTATACAGGGAATGCAATTGCATGTAAGATCCTAGTCGCCAGACTATGGTGGGAGATGATTCAACAGGATTGCATTGTGTTTTGTAAGGCCTGTGACCATCATCGGTGCCTTGGAAAACTTAGAAGAAGGGATGAGATGCCTTTGCGCCCCATCACTAGCGCAAAACCTTTTGAAAAATGGGCAATAGATTTTTTCAGACCAATCCCACTAGCTACACGAAGGACTAAGTTGTGGTATATCATTACCTGTACTGATTATCTGACAAGGTGGGCAAAGGCTGCACCCACTAAGGATTGCACTGTAGCCATGACTACTATATTTTTGTGGGAAAACATTATAAGCAGGTATGGGTGCCCATTAAGTTTAACAAGTGATAGGGGCACTCACTTTTTAAATGAAACCATCAGAATTCTATTGGAAGAATTCATGGTAGCCCATCACAAGACTACCCCTTATCACCCTCAAGAAAATGGGACTGCAGAGGCATTCAACAAAATCCTTAGTCACACATTGACTAAGATATATGATGTGGGTAGGTAGGATTGGGATGACTAGGTGTCACCAGTTCTTTGGGCATACAAAACAATGTATAAAATATTGAACAAGGCCACACCATTTCAACTGGTGTTTGGTGCAGAAGCAGTTTTTCCAGTTGAATTCATGTTGCCATCTCTGCGTATAGTGCGTGTAGGAGGGTTGGATGATGAGAAAGTGCTAGAAGAAAGAATAGATGAATTGATAAAGTTGGATGAAAGGTGCTCACTATCAAGATGGAGCCAAACAACTCAGAAGGCAAAGCAAAAGGCTGGGCATGACCTCCATATTAAGAACAAAAAATTTGAGGTTGGCTAGATGGTATTGCTATATGATTCAAAATTCCTACGCCATCCTGAAAAGTTGAAGGTGCATTGGTTAGGTCCTTATGTAATTTCATACATCCTTGATTCGGGTGTGTTCCAGTTATAAGCACTGGATGGAACAAAATTACTTGGACACTTCAATGGGAGTAGGCTGAAGCCCTACTATAAATAATGCTTCTTGGTGTTTGTAAATAAGTTAGTTTTTCCAGTTATCTTAGAATTTCCTTTTATGCTTTTCCTTCCTTGTTTTTCCCTTTCACATTATTGTTTTGTTTTGCACCTTGGGCACCGATAACCTTATTACTTTTTGACTTATGAATGTATAGAGGACCGCACATCATTTAAGTGTGGGGTGAGATATTGAAGAGAAACTTAGAGTTATTCTGCTAAGAGGATTGGGTTGGTAGACCGTTTGAATTGGCCCTGTTAAAAAGATGCATTAGGAGAAAAGAAGGTAGATAGGTGGCAAAATAAGGTTACATTGGAAATCCACATATAAGGAGAAAAAGTGTAAAAACATGAGGTAGGTGAAAGCAAGAATCATGAGGATGGAAGAAGTGTCTTTGGAACTGGTAACACGTGTGCAAGAGTCTTCTGTCAAGATGGATTGTTTGTGCGCTAGAAGGGTGGAAACATTTTCATGCAAGGATTGGGTGTGGGTGAAAAACATTTCGCGTAAGGATTAGGCGTGGGTGGAAAATTTTTCACGCAAGGATTGGGCACATAAGGAGAAGTGTTGAAGTTGGGTGTTGTTTGAAAATGCCGCATTAAACATTGTCATACTGTGGTAGGTAGCCTAGCCTTAAATGCGTAAAAGTGGGAAAAGCTATAAATACAAGAATGGACAGTTCATTATTTTACTTTTTGAAAACAAGAAGAGTGATTTTTTTTCAAGAGCTAGGGTTTTGAGAACTAACTCGTGCGAAGGAAAATCCTAAAAAATTAAGCGTAATCGATCCATTAGATCTACAAACTAGAGCATAAGTGATTCACAGGTGTGAGGAATGATGTGAAGAAGTGTCATGATCAAAGGAGATTAGGGTTTGTTTTTTAGGGCGCATGGCACACAAGGAAACATCTAAACAACTCACAAGATAACCATGGAATGAAAGCAAAGGGTGCAATGATGGCCATAAAACCAGTAGGTAAACCTATAGAACAATCCAAGAAGGGAAAGGGTAAAGGAAAAGGGAAGAAGAAACAAGAGGAAATACCCTTGGAAAATGAATGAAGAATGGTATTCAGAGATGCAGTACCCTGATGGGGTTTTGCTAGGACAAGAGTGGGAGTCCCATATAAGATAGATGACCGTGATTGACTATAATCACCGGTCAAACATAATCACGAAGGAAATGGCACTAGAGCTAGTACGCCCCACAAAAAAATGAACACCTGACAGATTGCCAATCTACAATGACATGGTCAAGGTGAAAATGGAGAAGGTAGGGCTTCTCCAACTTTATGAGTTGCCATATTTTGGGAAGCCCGAGTGATTGTACCAATGGTTGATGAAACGTGTACATGAAGACTTCATCTGCTTTGTAGGGTGTAAAATGCACATAACTCCCCAGTTAATTTCACACATCATAGGCCTAAATTGTGTAGGGGACGTGCTCATAGATGACCTCTAGGAAGAGGAGGCAATTAGAGAAACCATAACATCCCAGGAATTGAATAAGGGATCAAGGTACTATGACATCTCAGATATCAGTGATCCGGTGATGAAGATGGCCACACATCTTGCTTCCAAGCTGAATGGACAAGAAAGGTGGACCGGGGTGAGCAAGCCCTGGCTGAATGTCTACAAGAAGGTCATAGAAGGCTCTATATATAACAACTCCCAATACATAGTAGATGAAATCATAAGCAGCACGGAGAACGAAGGAAAGATCCTGTTTGGAAACATTCTGTTAATAATTGTGTTCTCAGAAATCAGGGTGGCAGATGCATCTGACAAGTTCATGTGGGAGTACCCTACTAAAGATCCCTCACCTGTGGAGAGATTTCAAAAATAAACATGTGAATCAATGACAGGGGTATATAGGATGCACTTAGAAAAATGGTATACGCACCTTAGGAATGCATTCGGGGCTGATTGGCGGATTCCTAAACAACTCCCCTCGGTAATCGAAGGAGAAGAAAATTTTGCGGTCTACAGCCACTTATGCATTGGCAGGTTCATTTTGGTGGATGGCAGTTGGAGTCCATGGTGCAAACTCCCATTCTTGTTTACTGCCCAATTTTTCCAAGCGGTGGTAAATAGATACACGGAATCAAAGAAATCAAACCTGGAGTTTTCCACCCTTGACAAATAGCATATGGAGATGAGAAAGAAGTTGGTCTACCTAGAGAAGCACATGTACGTTGAAAGATACGTGTTGCAAGATGTGCATATTGTAAGGCCTTTGACCTTACCTATTACTGGGAGCACTCCTAGGATTTACCTATGCATAAGGCCAAAATTTGAAAAAGGGTGCATATGTGGAGAATGAGATATCCATCCCAGATGACCCTATTGGCAGAAAGAAGCCCCCACCAAAGCACAAGGAGAGAGATGTGAACGTGGAACAAAGGGAAGTGGAGAAGTAAAATATAGATACCATCGGGCCTAGTACCTACGTCTGAAAGAAGAGGAGGATGGTGGTCAAGGAGAAGACCCCGGAGCCTTCGAAGCCACCATCCCCTGAAGAACCCTTAGATGAAGAGAAGACCACATCCCTAACTCTGGAGTTTTCTGTAAAGGAAGAAGAACAAGGGATGGAGGAACCAGGGTCTGAGGATACAGATGACTTGAACATGCCTATATAGGTGAAAAGGATGATGATGAAGAGGGAGAGTTGGAGGTGGATGAGGAGCCAATTGATGTCCACGATTTGGGGGAAGAAGGAGCAGATAGATACAAATGATGCTTTCATCTTTGTAAGGAGGAAGGGTGCCCAAGGAGAGGAAGGTGTGTAGGAGTGAGGAAAGGAATGAAGGGGCAGGTACTAAGGGGCTAGATATGCCCAAGCTCACTTAGGAGGAGGTTAATGAGAAAGAGACAAGGGAGATAGAGAAGATAATTAATACCTTGGTCAAAGAGGAGTTGGAACGTAGCACGGTGCTTGAGCTCGATGAATTCAAGGAAAATTCAGAGGGAGAAGAGTGTGGGTAGCACAAAAGGCCCAACTCTTTCTAGTAATTATTCCCAAGGGTGTGTGCACGGGAAGTAAACATGTGCATAAGGGAGAATAATAACGATGGGATATGTTGATGACCCCTAACAAAGTTTTGCGCACTTACCTTTTCCAAAGTACCATGTCAACCAAGGAGCTCACTGCCATGGAGTCCTTTGAACTATAGGGTGGATACCCATGCACACGAGGAAGATGCTATCATAGGTGCATTCGACTCTTACCTCAATGAGCCCAAGTTCTGAGGTTAACCAAGGAGTCGTACTTTCATTATTTGAAGGAAAGGGTGAATAACCCCATTATAAACATACAACAACTATTAGATGAGCAAGTGTGTAACACGCTCAACAAGGTCTCCATAGAAATTGAGGCTAGGCTCTTCTGATAGAAATGATAGGGTTAATGTCTTGGAGGACCTGTTGGAGAAGAGGAAGGAAGAAGTAGTCAAGCTAACGAAGGACCTATAGCCTTGAGAAACTAATCAGCACTCAACTACAGAGGGAGATTTAGGAGGAGAAAGCTAAAGTGTGTGAAGTTTCCAAAAAGGTGGATCTCATCTCCCAGGCCATCATCATGAAGCACCCAAACCTCAACTCCTCTTGCTGTAAAAATATGGTTCCTCCCTGGAATGTCTTGAGGACTTGACTTAGATCCTCACCATGGAGAGGCATCCTTTGGCCTTGGAGTCAGCAGAGGATGTAGCTTCATGCTTGGAGTAGGAGGAAAATCTAAAATTCTTTGCGTGCTCATAGCTGAATACAAACAAGGTTCTTGGTGATGTGAAGATAGCTGCATACAAACCACGAGGGTCACCTACGACCATTACATGCATACCAAGACAAGGTGATAAGACATGCTACTTACCAGCGATGAGGCCTAGCTGAAGGGCTTCAGGGAGAAGAATAAGGGTAATAGAGCTAAGTGAGAAAGGATCCTAGCTAAAGTGGAAAATAAATCTGAAGCTATTGAGATCCTACGGGTCTCAATCAAAAACCCGATCTAAAATAGCTCTACAAGGTCATTACAATAAATATGGATGCCCTGAAAGATTACGTAAAGGAACTGGAGACTATGGTGGAGACCATTAACATGAAAGTGGGAAGGGTTAACCTTCAACGAGGTGAGCACCTTGGTTGACGACATCTACACTAGAGTGTAGGATGAAGTCAACACTTGGAATACATTGGAGGCTGACCTATGGTAAAATTTTCCCCTTCTTCTTCTTTAGGAAAATTTTCCTCTATTCTCTCTCCCCCATTCTTTATTCTTTCCCTCCATTATTTTTCAAGGAAAGGCCTTTCATTTTTTTACTTCATTCTTTGAAAAGGTTCCCGAGGGTGGAGAATAGGTGAAGTGTGGGGTAATGTTGGGACCCTAATGTAGCTACCAAATCTTAAAGGCGCGTAGGCGTGCATGGCCAGAGGAAGCATGCAGGTTAAGGCACACAAGGTAGGATTCAAAAAGAGTTCTTGGAGAACCAAGGATGTGCACTCTTGAAGCACAATTCGGGACTTAGCCATTTTCGGCCTTTTGGACAGGACACATGAAGAACATGTGCCATTTGGATAAGGTTCTAGCCTGGAAACAAGGTGTCCTGCAAGGAATATACCTTGCGATAGGAAGATCCAAAAAGATAATCATGACATGGAGAGGCATGTGCCTAGGGTGACCCACACCTTGACACTTGGGGCCAGATCTGAGGTTGCAGAGGAGTTTTTTTGAGCTCATATGCCTATTTATACGTTTTCCCTTGGCCAAGAAAAGAGACACAAATGAGGTAGTGGAGCTATGTAGAATTACTGCGAGAACTATGGGATAAAATGGGTAGATGATTGTAGGAATAATGTAATGAGGGAATGGGGAATGAAAATTTTATTTTGTGAGCATACATGTATGGATCCAGATATGGCGCATGACTATGTTTTGCCTCTCTGTGATGCTTTGTAGTAAGACTATGAATGAATATGATAAGGTTACCACTGTGTTTGTATTAAGATCCTTTCTTTGTATTACCTGCATTTTTCTACTATGCTTTTGGTCTTATATAATGATGAACCTTATTTGAAATGTTAAGTCTATTTGTGGTTTTACAACTTCCTGGTCCTATTAATTTTGTTGCATGCTTTGCTTTTATTATGACTGAAGGGGTACAAAAGCCATTCTGAGCTCTATAGCTTCTCATTTATTTTAAATCACTAAGTCAAGATCATGAAGTATGCCTTCCATTGAACTCACATAAAAGAGAGACTCGGCTCCCTCTCGTGCATCTCAGGTGAGTTCCCAGCGCCCGCTGGGTGATAGGCCAGCATGCATGAGGTTCCCTTGTTTTTGGTGGGTGAAAAAATGAATACACCCACTGAACTCCATTAATACTCACCCCTCCATATCCCTATTAAAAATTTTTCAAATCCCATCCAAACAACTTAATACCTCACTCTGACCAGCCTAGTCCTCTGTGCAATCGTAAGGGAGATCTAAAGCTCATTCTGTGAAATTCCCAGTAGCCCACAGTAATCGGCACCGGTTCTCCCAAACCGACATCGATCTCTGTATCTACTAATATAACCCAGAACAATAACCTACCTACTTATTCCCAAATCATCCTTACTCACCTGTGACCTTCCTAAGACCTCTGTTAGACATTTAGAGACCCAGAACCAGTTACTTGACCTTCGGATCTTATTTTAACCTATCCTATTAGATTAGATATTTGTTATTGTGTTTTAAACGAGATACCTAAATCATTTTAACTACAATAGGATTTAATTTAATACCAGAATTAAGCTGTTTTAAATAGTGGATTGAAATCCATCTAGGAAGTATCACACTTCTTGGATCTAGCATACACTAGCCAGTTCACTGCATAAATTGTTTAACTCTTTCTGGTGGTCTTGCTTTTTATTTTAGGTAGTTCCTCCCAGTGAAAAGGAAGCTCTCATGATTAGCTGTGGATCAAAGAGTCAACACACGTGCAATAACTTATCAACCAACATTTCAACATGTATTCTTCCTATGCCCATTACCTTATATGTTTCATCATTTTCAAAGAAATGTCTAAGAATTAGGTGAAACACTCGCACCCTACAATTCCTTCTAATATTTCCTCTGTGAATGACATAGGAAAAGGATCAGTCACACATACAACATTCAACTCCGTGTAGTCCACAAAAATCCTAATCTATCCATATTTATTTATACTGATTACCATTGGGATAACCCATTTTGATTCGTCTAGGGGCTTGATGATTCTATATTTCAACATTTTGTCAATTTCTTCTTTGAAATTTTTGTGCAAGTTGGGGTTCATTCTATAGGGTCTCTTCCTGACTGGGCGCGCACCTTCCTTAAGATTTATCTTCATTTCTCCTAATGATTCATGCATGCCTTTGAGTTCATGGTATCCCCTAGGAAATAAGGCCTAATAATATTGTAATAACTCAATGATTTTGGTTGCTTTAGAGTCAGACCAATAATCCCCAATTATGGCCTCCTTAGGCTCAATATCCGATCCAATACTCATTTTTTTTTTCATAGGTTAATGATAGGCGCACATGGTCTTATCTGCACTGTCTAAAACCTCATGCCTACCTATTGAATGGTCTACATCCATATTTTCTACTTATTCATCATCCACTAAGTAGACCATCTTTCCTTTTTATTTCTCAAAACAAGCATGCCTAAGTAGTGTGGAATCTATCTTTGTTTCTTCAACAAAACTCACTCTTGAATCATTTCCATCAAATAAATCCTGAATAAGTTCTTCCACCTTGGCACTATCTCCCATAGTTAACCGATTTATAACCCTTAATGCCTCTTCTACTGGAGGTTTAGTAGAGAAATATTCAAATGTCTAGATAATTCCTACAATCAAATCCTGCCAATTTCCATTCTCTCTATGGATTTCCACATATACATACCAAGCACGTGCATAACTTTTTAAAGTGGAATAAAATTTGTGCACCCAGAGTGAAGGTGGAAAATCTTCCTACCCCTTTGGCTAGAGTCTCTCACACTACTGAACATGGTGCTGAACATGTTGATTACCTTAATAAGTAGATACATTTCTCTCTATGGATTTCTGCATATACATACCAAGCACGCGCACAACTTTGTAAAGTGGAATAAAATTTATGCACCCAGAGTGAAGGTGGAAAAGCTTCCTACCCTTCTATCTAGATTCTCTCACACTCCTAAATGTGGTGCTGAACATGTAGATTTGAGTAGATACATTGATCCTACAAAACTAAGTAGAAAGAGCTATCCTGATATCATTCCATCCTACAACATTATCTCTTTGAACCACCCAACAACGTGATGTTGTCCTGCGCAAGGTATATGCTAGCATATTCTGTCTCTCTAACTGGTCTATCCACTATTCCTCCATGGTGTGCAAAAATACCATAAGGTCTCCTTCTCCAGTGTATAAAGATAACAAGTTGTCACATATTCTCCAGATACAACAATTTCTACTGTTCTACGCAAATGTGCTTCTTACATCGCGCCCTACCAACTCATAAGTACCATGAGCCCAATTATCACAAGCAATACTTGTGGTATCATTGACTAACTGGGCATCTTCCCACTGGAGAATCCCTTCCTTAGATGGATCAAGGACCTCTAGGTCTGGAATGGCATGCACATAGATCCGGTTCAAGTCTTCTTCAATTAAATGTTCAACATAAGGTACATATTTTCCATATGTTAACGAGATAATAACTCTTTCCTCCTTATTTTAAAAGCTGATATATCCCTTATTGAACCATAGATCAACATTATTCAGATAGTACCAAGGGCACCCAAGTAGAGCTGGGAATCTATTTGCCTCTACAAGCACTAAAACCTCAAAATCCCCAGTGAACTTGGCTCCATGTATGGTAATGGATACATCTTTTAAAACTACGATAGGAGTAGCCTTAGTTCAGTTAGCCATGAATAGTACATTCAAAGATGGCTACAATGGAGGTCTCCCCATCTGTACCCATACATCTTAAGTAAGAACATTGATTTTTGTGCCTGTATCAATCAATATATTTACTTAAAATCCATCCATTCACAACAAAATTCAGAGTGATTTCCTTGTCATAGTCTAAGCTATGGGGGGATATTTACATGCAAGATTTTCCGTCTAGTCTCAATACTTACGTGCAGAGTGTTTCACTTTAGCCAATTCCCTAACAATGGAATGATATTCCCCTGGTGCAAAATTTTGCACACTTCAAGTCATCAATATCAGATTGGATCATCTTTGCTATTTTATTTTGTTCCATCTTCTATGATTGCTCCATTAAATATTGTATTTCACCCTGAATATTTTTGAGTACCTCCATGGTTTCCTGATACACCTCTTTCTGATGGATAGGATGTGGGTACCATGTATGTAGAACCTACTCCTTAGTGATGGTAGGATTTTTCTATAACACTTCTTTGGTGCACACCGCTTCAGCACGAGTAGTTATATTTACATGTAATACCTCAAAATCTGGTTCCAACTTGGGCATCCATTGATTTTACACAATGCATTGTATCCTAACCATCCTTACACCTTTGTTTTCTTGTTTATGTTGATTACTAAGATGCTCATATAAGTCTGGGAATTCCTCATAGGTATGATTGTTTCCATAGAAGGAACAACTAATATTTTGAGGACATTCACGCATGTAGTGGTCAGGAGATCCATATGTATAACATGTTCCATGAGGAAACTCACCTTGTCCACCACCACGGACTTAACCTCTGCCACGACCTCCTTCAAAATTACCTTCATTTCAATAATAGTGCTCTTGATTGTGATCTTGATCTCGATGCTCATTCTTTCCTTTAGAGTTATCTGAGACTCCTGTTTGTCACACACCAATATCTATAGCATCATGGATTTGACCAATCAACCTACATTCCTTTGTATCATGACTTGTGGACTAAAAAATATTACAATAGCATGATATGTTCATCCTTATTGCATGTTGCAATAATGGGTAGTGGCTAACATCATGGTTTAAATGAAATATTTCATAGTCTAGTAATATTGAATGTACTGATTTGTAGGGACAACTATCCTTGGTGTTTCCTTCAACTTCACAATCTCTACACCAAATCCCTGTGCACCTCTCATGTGCTGAGTTTGCTGATAGTTTCTCTATCTACTTTTCCATAGCTATAATATGTGCTTCTAAGAATGGGCTGACCCCAGTGTCTATACTTCCGAATGCCTCAACGTGTAAAGCTGCTTCAAGTGCTTCATGCAGATCATTGTATGTCTTATGTGATAGCACCCTTCTAAAAGGTGTAATAAGACCTCCAACAAACCATTGCACATGCTGGCTTGCTTGAATATCATAAGAAAGCTTAGATAAAATCATTTTTAAATGGGCATAATACTCCTTAACATTCTCAGTAGTGCCTTGCTTGATATCCTTGAGTGTGCTTATACTCTTCTACTCGAACTCAGGGATGTGAAACTCTCTAAGAAAAACATATTTTAATGCTACATAATCTTTAATGAAAGTATTTTTATGCGTAGAGGATTGCACATACCATTTGTGTGTGGTGGTTATTAAAAAATGGGTACACATAAAGGAATAAACTACCAAAGGTGTTATTCAAGTTGGTGGAGAGAAGATTGCTTCCAAATAAGGACCATAGATGGAGATAAACGAAGGAATAATATAATGTGAGGTAAGCAGCGGTTGTGGTGACTACTAGGAGAATCGTAGTGGTGAGGTACTTGGGCACATAGAAGTTTGCTAAAGAGAAGTTTGTAGCCAGAAGGTAGGAAGGTGTGCTAAAAGGTTATAACTGAGGTACAAAGATGTACCATGCAGAAATTGTGAAAATGGTCAATTAAAGAGAGGATTATTGGTAGGTGAAGGAATAATAAGTGCACTAACTTTTTAAAATGGGCATCATACTCCCTAACACTCTCATTAGTTCCTTTCTTAATATCCTTGAGCACTCTTAAACTCCTCTACTCGAACTCAGGGATGTGAAACTCTTTAAGGAAAGCATATTTTAATGCTACATGATTTACGCAAGTCTAATCAGGGTCAAACTTTCTATACCAGCTATGTGCACGTCTTTGTAATGTAGTGGAAAATTGACTTTCTTTACACTCAAAATCCGTGATCCCTTTTGTACGCCACAGTATTTCACACATATGCATGTGTTTAAAAATATCTTCTATGCCCCTATATTCTGGAAGACGAAGAGACATCTCTATGTAAATATTCTGGGGTTGGTGCAGACCTTGCCCACCTGATCCAGAATCTCATGTGTTTCCTATACCTCTAGAACCACTAGATTCCTTGGAACTAGAACCACTTATACCTCTTGATCCTCCACCTGTAGCTGGAAGTGGAAAAGTGGATCTACTTCCCTGTGTCCCAAAAATAGTACCAAACTGAACCCCTACAGTCTAAGAAGTGTTACCACTCCTAGAAGTGAGTCCAAAATTCTACGCACTCGAATTATGTGTAGATGATGCACCTAAAAAGGTACCCCCAAATAAAAATGAAGACATTTTTCATACCATTGATGTACTTGTTGTGTGACTTACTCTTGCTCTCCCACTGCTTAAATTAGCTTTATGACTATTTGTCATACTAGATACTAGAAAAACAAGTGCAAGGGCTAGGTTTCCTTGTAGATTCAGATGCACGCCCACGGCCTAGGTCATCTCTACTGGCACACTTCCATGTGAGGCTGAGGGGGGTTCCCTGTCATGATTTCCCAAATGAGGGAGTTCCAGATGCTCCAGCTCTACATCTTCTATGTGAGCTCCAAATCCTTCATGATCCATCTATCTCCTCAATGCCATTCACTTTGCAACATCCCATTACTTCTATATCTCCCTCTCATGCACCTCACTATACTTGAGCCACCTTTCTTCTCTCTTCCTTTCTACCACTAGGTTTTCCATCTTTTACCAAACCTACTCCTTCCCCCGCGTGTGGTGGGGTTTAGTTAGCCATTGGTTTGATTTCCAAGTTCAAGGTCACCATCAAGATTTTGATCACCATTGCAATGCCTTGCAAGTAATTTCCCTTGGGATATCGTAAAAAATGGAATTCTACTACTCTGGGGAAGAATAAGTGGAAATTTAGTACTCCAAAATATAACTGTTCAGAACACCACAAAACTAAGTATCCATAGTGCATGTCCAAATTAGATCAACATCATAAAGGGCCTGAAATTATTCTTTCATCCAAACAAGTGCATGATACCTCCAATCCCTTTTTTATGCATAGGAAACCAGCCACTCGTATAGTTCTACCGGAAAAATAGCGAAGAAGCTCTCCTAAAATTTTTCATACAAATTATGTTCCACCTGTGTGCGTGCATTAAACTCAGATCCAGTGCTGAACCTCCATACATATTCTTCTTCTAGATTATGTATCCACTCCGCAACACTTTCTAGGGTCAACTGGTATGTATTCATCATGAACCACCCTGAAAAAAACTAAAAAAGAGGTCCTGGAAATGGAACCAATGATGCAGTCTGGAATTTACCAGAAATAACCCAGGTGTGTTGGCACATGACTCAGCCTATAATGAGTGCTCATATGAAGTGCTTAAAGGTACCAAACCCCTATTTATGGTTGCTTGTGTAAATGTTAGCATGATGAAGACTTAATGCATTCAGATCCATAAATAACATAACATTCTATAGAATATATTCTAGATCTAGATCTAAGGGTAATGGATTTAAATAATAACCATAATGAATTTGACCTTGCAAGAACCAGTTATACTCATGATTAACACCTTGATTCAGCCAACAAACTCCATTATATTAAACATGGTAAATACACAGAAGATTCTTATGATAAATAATATCATAAGCTCATGCACACATCAGAACTATCAGCATAACTTCACAATAACTTATATCCTGTAACATCCTCATTTTAATACCTTAGAACAAGAATTTTCTTTTTTTTTAATGTTCTCTTGTTCTAAATACATAATTTAGAACACAAATATCATAATAATAATTCTTATAACAGATAACCATATGCAGCTGTAATGACTCGGTATACCACCGATCTATTCATTCCATGATTTGGTGAACTACCGATCTATTCATTCCATGACTCAGTGAACTACCGATCTATTCATGCATAACTTTGAGATTGAAGTTTTCAATTGAACACTTCATTCTTGTGGTTCTCTTCCCTATTATGGGTTATGAGTGCTCTATCTAAGGAACCTATCTAAATAATTGTTACTGTTATTCATCGGCATCACGATCCTTAGACTAGGTGACATAGGACAACGCAATCAGCAGCTTGCGATACTTTGGCCAAAGATTTGAAACATACTGTTCATATTACTTATTCCTTGATGACATACTCGTCAATCTGGAATACGTCCTTCACCCCACTCTAATGTTATATAGAACGTCTTATATTGACCTAAGTCAGTCCCCCTTGTCCTCAGTTTTCACTCTGGATCGGTTTAATATCATAATTCACGTTATAAAGATGCTCTTGAAGACTAGGGGTAAGTTGACATACTAGGTCGACCGATGTTAACCGCCTGTGTCAAGATACCTAGAGTCTCAAAGGGCTGCCTCATAATCTGTCTATGATCCTAACCAGACCCGGAGGGAAATCTTTATCAAGTCTCGGTGTGTAAATCTTAATGATCAATGTAGAAGGGTGTTGCCATATGTCATCTGCATTATTGTATCCTCGAGAAGATCCTAATATTCTCGAATAGTTGACATGTGTCAACATCCTACGGAACAACCTCGGAAAGATATACATACCTCCAAGAATTTACTTAAGTTATATTTGGATTACAGGCCCACCTTATTAGGTAGCCTTCCCTAATCCTGAGTCCAACACTCCTTGAGTTACCTTTTGTAATTAAGTTCAGTTTCACAAAAGGGTTTTAATTAGATTTAAGATTGATTCTAAGTTGCCGGTTGGTACCCTACAACCTTGTATCCACAAAATAAGACAATAACCCTTAAGTTTTCCCATTTAGGAAAATAACTAACCCAGCAAGGGTATGTAACAACCTTAAATATTGAAACATATCAGACTTAATACCATTAAGTCATGGTGATTTATAACCATCAATATATTGCTTTTGAATTAGAACATTAAGAGAGTATTAGGATCTTCTTCCAGTTATAGCTACATTTTAGGGCATAGTTCATTCTCGACTTTCCCTAATAATGGAATGGTCTAATTTACAATTTAACCACAATCATAAGATATAAGAATTACTAACTGGAAATAAGTAGTATTCAACCACATAATTAAATAAGGCTTACTTAGGGAATCCATCTGGACTCCATTACATAGAACAATAAGAATGCACACTCATTCATACAGGTAATAGGAAGAACAATCCAATAAATAAGTAACACAATCCATAAAAGTAAAATCTCTCCGTTTCATTTATTTCTAAATCTATACAATTACAATCTATGCACTTCAGCATACTTTAAGACAATAGCCTTCAACAAAAGAGGTAAATTTCTTCCACAATATAATTTGAAAAACAAGTCGAAATTCTTCATAAGAACCAGATTGAAACAGTCATTGCATCATATCAGATTTTGTCTGCCTTTACCACTTACGATGACCATCTGCAAAAATTGCTAGCATGGGCAGTTCAGTGAACTGAGCATGATAAGCACTAATCCTTAAAAAAATTGCATTCCAGCAATTGTTTTCATTAAACAATCCTGTTTAAATGACATCAATTTCTTCAAATCCAAAATCATGATTCACACTAGTTTTCCCTTTTCCAATGACTTTATATCATAACTCAAATCACAGACATAATTTCAACTTAGTCTATTTCAAATGATTTTTTTAATACAAGAAAAGAAGAAAGGACATTCTGTATCTTAAGTACCTAACCATCCACAAAGCCGAGAACAGTGTCAATCATGTTTTAATCACTCCAATTAAAAGAATGAAACCTTTTTAAGGTATGCATCCAACAGGTTTGTATAAAAGAAATTTGAGCAAAGAATAGATTATTGCCTCATGCAAGTTCATCTAGCAAATTTCCTATAACTCCATTACATCAAATTTTAATCATTGATAAGTATGCAAAACATTAAATACAGGGCTACCTTTACACAAGAAGATAACAAACTGAGTTCTAAATCAGGATAATAATACTGCTAATAAAGAAAAGGAGTTTTTAAGTTAAGATCTCACCACTTACCATTCTTTCCACTTAATTTTAACGGTCCTGTCATCTCATATTCATACTGTAGATTTCCTTATAGAATTCTATAGAAGAGCTCCCTATTATTCCAAGAGAGAGTATAAATACCTTCGTATTTTGAAATCCTATAACAAATTTCCTCCATGACTTGGAGGAAGGGACAGAGAAAATCACAACTCTATTTTAATCAAGTTCAGATCTATACTAACTTCCAAGATGTAATATACATTCTCTAGTCCAATTAGGAAGGAAGAAGACAAGTAATTCAACACTCAAGTTTAACCAATAGCAAAGGTCAAGTAGAGCCACCATAAGAATTTGCCAATGGATCCCTACGGTTTTACAACTATACATTAAACAAAAGTCAATAACATTTTTTTTACATGAAACATTATAAACGATCAAATCTCAGATCACAATCCTGCTCTAAAGTAACAATCTACATTTCATCCATTACTCGAACCATTTTAGTTTAAGAGTTAGGGTAATTTTTCCATTACCATTAATTACCAATGGATTGAAACTCAATTATGCCAACTGTTGCATTGTTAGGTCGTTATATCGTTCCAAGATACCAAACCAAAAACGCATGTACAAAGTTAATAATCAAATTCTAAATGCAGATTTCAAAATCACCTATGGTAACATCAAACACAGTCCTATCTTAACCAAACATTAAACATAATTTCCATTCATGCAGATCTAGGATCAACCACGAATTGCCAGGGAACAGAGTTCATCCAACTACGTTTCCTCTTGAACATATCCATGTTCCTAATATCCATGTAAAATCACAAAAACAACAGTTAAACCAAATACTTCCTTACTCACAAAACCTGTATTCATAAGAACATTCAAACCCCTTTGAAATAAAAAGTACAGGCTTAGACTTCAAACAACATTTCCAACTCACGTAGCTAAAATAGTCGAGTTCCACTGAATAAACTATCATTCCAACCACAAAATCTATTACTTACTTCCCTGAACATGGACCGGTAATAGTTAGAGTTCATATGGTGAAGAAAACAATCAGTTAATCCATTCCTACTTGAAATAGCAAATAATTACCGTGGTGTCTTCAAACACGTAATCATTAAGCACACATTCTTGCATGGAAGCAGTTCTTATCAAATACCCCAGTCAGATAAATAAAATTTACAACACCTCCAAATAGATAGTAAAACTCCATATTGGTTTTACAACATGAAAAAAAGAATAATGAAGGAGATTTCATCCAGGATCCAAATACAACCCAGAATCCCCAAATCAACATAAAACCCAAATCATTGTTACCAGCCAAGCTGAAATGTGCATACATTATTTGAACAAAGTTTTTCTAATGAAAACATTTAAAGGAAAGAAATATTTTTAACAGTTAGGGCCTATCATGCCTGATAGTGTCACTATAAAGTCGAAGAAGACCTTTGAATGCGCTCACCCCTTCTCTTCTTCTTCCACGAAAGATTAAACAACAAAATATTGTTACCTCCATGCCTTATATACTCCCCATGATAGAGAAGTAAATT
This sequence comes from Taxus chinensis, assembly GCA_019776745.2. Classification (NCBI taxonomy): domain Eukaryota; kingdom Viridiplantae; phylum Streptophyta; class Pinopsida; order Cupressales; family Taxaceae; genus Taxus; species Taxus chinensis. Next base: position 52,283,388 of record CM034148.1, read on the forward strand.
TGAAACTTTTAAAATTGCCATGTAACAAAGAGTAGACAGCTGGTTCGAAGTACCAGTGCTCATGCAAAGAGAAAAATGGAATGCATGAAAAACAAGACAACCAAGCAAAACTCCACTTGCATGCCTTCCCAATAAATCCACACTCGAGACCCTATGCAAATTAATTGCATTAAACTTTCATTTTCTTTCTCCCACCATTCTATTTCCACTCGACCATTTCCACCGACCAGGCAAAGTTGGCGAATGCCTAAATCAAAATATAAACAAAAGTTCCCATGTCTTAGAGATACTGCCACGTAAGACCCTCTTAACAAAATTAACCTCTACCTCTAAACCTGGCAGCACTTCCCTGCTCCCTGTCCTTTGTCCTCCTTACCTTTCCTTAAATTTCTATAGAAAACCAATCACCCAAGACTTGTGACCCTCTTTAGGTCCCCCTTCATAGCATTAGTTTAGGATAGGTTAGTGACTTAGGTTAGATCATAGGTAGACTTAGTCTTAATGCCATAGGATATAACATTAGTCACCCTCCTTAGAGATAGGTTTAGTTAACCCTTAGGAGTATTAAGCAGATAGTTTAGGACTAGGTTAGATTAACTAACCTTACAACATTAGGTTATAGTTTAGGTTAAAACTAATAACCTTACTGATTCTAGTATAGGTCCCCTAGATAGGACTAATCAGTAATAGAGTTCAGACAGAATAAAACATTCTCGATTCAGTTTCTGATTTGCATTAAGCAATTAAGCTTTAGATAGAAAACTTACACATCTTACCTGGATTAAGGTCCAGGTCCTTTCTGATGCTATGATGACCGAAACCAAATAATAATTACAATGATTAGCTAGAGTTAACCTCTGTAATTTAACAAAACTATCCTCTACAGTCATACATATACATACATACATACATCTATATATATATATATATATATATATATATAAGAAGGATTTTTTAAAAAAACTTGAACATTCAAAGTTCAGTTAGACTTAATAACTCACGAAATGTTATTACAAATTGTTCATCCTGAATAAAATTAAAAAATTCCTTGGATCAATGCAATTGATCCAAGGTTGAGTCATAAAGGTGGATAAATCCACAATCTTCCAAAAATCAGATTCTACTCAAATGTGAAGGATGAAAGAAACAAAAGAGTCCAAGCATATTCCGGTTCAATCGTAGATCTTAAGAGTAGAAAAGATATAATCCAAATCAAGCATGACTTCCCAAAACCAAAGGAACATGTCCTTAAATAGGAGAAATCATATATCAACACTTGAATGCTCAGGAGAAAGTAACAACAGTTCAGGGTGTTACATATCCAGTCCTCTAATACTACGTAGATCACTACATATTTATAAGGGTGGGCACTTTCCCTTCACCACTTACATAATTCCCAAAATAGGTCACATGCTGAAAATAGCCATGTACCTTTACAATAATAGACACACATGCAAGTGTGCTAATAATAGATCTCTTCTGGTTAACTAGAAGTAATAATTCTATTAATAACTCAAACCCATGCAAAGCACTTAATATCCACTCTTCTAATAATGGCCCATGCATGTCGCTCAAGTCTTTATCTGGTTTGTTTTCTCTACACACTATCTCCAAAAATAGACCGTACATGTGAAAATGGCTAAGTTCCGAATCTGCCCTTGTCTTTTACACGCGTGTCCTTCCCTATCCTTTCGTGCCTTTTACTATGATTTACTCCTGCACATGAATCTTCTGTGTGCCTTATTCTTAGAATCATACTCTTTTACGCTCAAAACACTCACCCACTCTCTACGCTTTATGCTTTGTCGATCATATCATCATATCTTTCTAGTGCACAATTCAAACCATTTCCTGATGACACATTCTTGTTCTATGGTTCATTCTTGACTGATGAGGGGGAATTTACAACTAAAATTCATCTCATGCTTACTCATTAACATTCACTCAGTGCATGTTACTCCTATCACACTCACACTACATTCCATTCCATTTCACACTCACAACATACTGTATATCTTGATTGCACTTAATCTTGTTTTCTTATACTCACATGTTACACTTTTCTTATTATGTTAGATAGATATTTTGTATGTCATTATCTTTTTCACATACACATGCACATTCAATTTACTTCTAGTTGTTAATGTATAATTTCCATAGATCGTTACATACACCATGGATTCTTGGCACTGTATCTCTTACCAGTCCTACAACATATTTTGGGGGCATCTAATTTCATACACATTACATTTGTTATTGTTCCATGTTATACTATTTCCTATTCATACTAGCACACTACTATATCAGATCATATACACTTTGACATAATTTCTATCTTTCTAACATGCTAACATGTGCTTCATGTGCAACGTTTTATTTGTAGGAACTATTTCCTACCATGGTTGTTTGTTACTCTTTACTTATCACTATTTTTCATTATTTGTGGGCTATGCCCTTTGTCCTTTTTTCACATTGTGTTTTCAAAATAAATCACCTATCACTTATATTCCTTTCTTGACAATCCTAATAGCTTTATACTATAGATCTAGAGAAAGAGGGTCATCATGGAAAGTAAAAAATAGAGGACCACCAAAGAGAGGGAGAGTTAATAAATAGAATAGATCTGAATCCATACCCCTTCCAGATTAGGTGTGATTTAAACATCTCCAATTATTTCTAACTACTTTGAGAAATGAAAGAACCCCTAGTTTTAACAAAAGTAGTGAAAAGAAGAACCTTTCCAAACTCGACTACCCAAACGAGAACCTTGAAAAATGCAATGTCATAGAAAATTCTTCCACACTTCATTACCTTCTAAGCTATGGATCAACCATTTAACAAAAAGAGCTCATCATTTAAGTTTAATTTCAAGAAGCCCAAGGCCACCAAAATCTTCAGATTTACAAAAAATGTCCTAGGAAACCTTGTGAAACCCCTTGTGACCCTCAGAATTAGCCCATAGAAAATCCCTTAGACGTTTCTCTAGTTTGGCGTATGTAAAATTAGAAGGAGCCAAAAAGAGGAATAATATACATGAGTAGTAGCTAACACCTTGAAAAAAATCTTAAATTTTCCTACCAGAAAAAGTGGTTTGGTAATCCAATAGGAGATGTTTGCACTTAACTCGTTGAACAACATAGCTCCAAAGCTATGCATAATTAGTTTGAAAGGAAAAAGGAATGCCAAGTAATTTAAATTGGGTGCCTATCTGAGTCTAACTCCTTTGTAGACCTTCCATCTAGAGAGGTATAGGATACTAGGACTTTTAATGGCACTGGATTTTATCCCATTGAATGCAGGATCCATAAACAAAGTAGAAAGTTTCAAGACATTCCAAAGTAGTTTAAACAAACTATTCCTCCTCAAAAAGAGTGAGAAAAGAGTTTTCTATAAAATGGCCATTAATGAATTGTTGGTCTATAGAAAGAAATGAAATCCCCTTAATCAAACATTGAGAAGCATTTTAGGATAATATATAGCTAAAAGGTTTAGTTGTTAGTACACCCTTGATGAACAAATATAAACAAACCAAATCTAGAATATCGAGCTCTATTGATGGTAATGCAAGCTCCAAAATTGTTAAAAAGCATTTTCACAATATGAACAAATATTGGCTCAAAAAAAGAGTTTGAAGCATAGCTAGAATGAAATACCACTCAATATGGTCATAGGATTTGACGTAGTCAATTTTTATAAACAAGGCCTTTTGGTTTGAGAGATGGGCTCATTCCATTCCTTCTCAAACAACAATGATGTTGTATAAAATGTACTTCTTTTTAATAAACTCAGTCAACTTGCTTTGAACAAAAAGAGGAAGGAGATAAGTAACCTTATTAGATAAAGCCTTAACAATGTTTTTTAAAGAAAAATTTCAACTTGGAGACAATGATAGGTCTCCAATTTGAAATTTTTTCAGGGTCTGTAGACTTGGAGTAAACTTGATGTTACCTTAGTTGATCATCTCATATAAATAATTTGAAACTAAAGCTTCAAGGTACACATTATGCAAGTCAATACCTACACATTTTTTTGGATCCATTTGAAAGGTTGCCTCTTTAAGGTGAGTGGGGGACAAATGTCTATCACACACAAATCAGTGAGATTAAGAGAATTTGTAGGGCACAACTTGCAAGCATTTAAAAATATCCTCTTCTCTAGTAGGGTTAAAAAATTGGGAGGAAATATATCCATGAAAATGATGGAAAAACACTTGGAGGATTTTTGGTAAAGAAGTGTGCCAAACATTTCCTTAAAAGATAGTGTTGATCTGCATGGAAGATTGTGTGGCTCGAAGAATAAAAAAAATTTATTTGGAATCTTTGTTCCCTATTTTGAGACAATGTAGACAAACATAAAATAGAGAAACCCTAGTTTTGTAATCTTCCTCAACCTTAAGTTTGTGTTTCTAATTAGTATCCCAAAGTTGAAAACATTTATCGAAAGGCGACGCAAATATCTCTCGTGAGATTTTCTAAAACTCATGATATGACGCCTCATGTGCATCTTGTTAAAAGAGATAAAATTATTTTCCATATACTATTAGAAGTACAAAAATTGAGAGGTGGGGTGAACTGATTCATTAAACCCTTAAAACAATTTTAGATTAAGTTACATGCACCATTAACATTTATCCATCCATTAATGTGAAATTAGCATCATGAAACAATCAACCACATAAAGACAACCAAGAGAGAGTACATATGAACACAAGATATAAGTGAGAAACCATAAATGGGAAGAATACCCATTTAAATTTTTTTGATATTACTCACAAAAATTACTCAAGTGAATATTAAACATCACAAGATATTTCTTTAGTGAGGCACCAACTCCACAAGGAACACCAACCCCTAAACCTTTATTGATATTACTCAAAACAAAGACTTACATGAATATAACTCATCATGAAATATTTTTATAGGAAGATCACTAAATATATGTTGTCAACACTCAGCCGATGGTGATCACAAGATTCAGCTCCAAAATCCTTCAAACCCTACTTCAAACACACCTCCTTTTAGCTCGGTCAATCTTGGAAATCCATGACTTGATTTGATCTCAAACCCTTACACACATGCTCTCTAACACTCCTCACACTTTTTCACACTCCCTAAGCTCTAATTTGATTCCTTTATACATGTTTCACATCCTCTCTTAGGTCACACTTCCCCCCCTCTCTTAGTTAGTTCAAATTTGAACCAAAACATTTTCTTTATACCATTCTTGATTCAAAAACATAAGTCAGGTTTGTCCTAACCCAATATCTCAACCAATACAACATAAAAATGACACTACATTCATAAAAACTCATAATATTTACCCATGTAGGTTGTCCATGCTCTAATACACCAAATAAGCCCAATTATTGTTCAAAACCACATCACCTGGTTCACCAAAGTCCACAAAACGCATAATCATGATTTGTCTAGCCTCCAAAGGCCTCACAAAAAAAAATGACATAACAACATCATACATGGTCACACATTATCTTTCACTAATCAAATTCTTCATAACTCTATCAAGAAGTCTTATATCCTTCTTAAAACAATTACTTCTAGGAAACATTCTTCACCTATGGCCCTCAAGATCACACCAAATAACCTAAATTGTGGCATGTAGAAACTAATTAGAAATCCATTGACCTGTAGATCACATCAATGATTTATATAAATCATGAAACATCCATCAATGTAAACTAAATCTATTTTCCTCTTCACCAGACTGAGCTACCTAAAAATCAGATTTGGAAACACAACTGGTTTTCACCCTTTTTTCCACCTTAAATATCACTAAATTCCTTAGCTAGGGACAAAATTTATCCCTCTTAAATCTCAAATAGATATAAATAATCAACTAATCCAAAACATGTGTCTTCTACCTCCATCTTCTATCCATAGCAATCATGTCCTGAAACCAAGCCAACTTTGTCTTCACAAACTGAGTTGGTTGACCTATCAAATCATCTCATCATGAGACAAACCATACATGATTAGGAATTTATCTAAATCTATGTTCTAGAAAACATTATATTTTCTTTCAAATCCAAGTGGAAGGCCTTCAACTAGGTTAATCTCTGAAACTGCTCAAAATTGTCCTTTATAAGCCTAAAAACTAGTCTTCACAAATAGGGCACAATTTTCCCTTTAGGACCTCAACCATGAATTTAAAATACAATGAACATGTATTATAATTACCAAGATAAAAAAAGTCATTTTATTTCATATCTTCTTTGGAAAACATTACCTCAAACTGAACATCTTCATAAACAGTCCATTTTGAGTGGGACCAACATACTATCACCTAATATAATATACCTTTTTGGAAATCTAGAGTAATTCTCTACAACCATCAATCATCACTTTTGAAAATCCAATCAAAACTAGACCTCTACGATCAATTTCCTCTAAGTCTCTTTGAGCTTGGGTTTAACTATGGTTTCATAGCAACTTATCTTCTTAAAGATCGTTCATAAAAATGTGATGATCAAACCGCTTCATTATTTTTGGAAAATATTCTTAGCTCAGTGGAAAAAAATCCCCCAAAAATGTGTCCTATGAAAAGAATACAATTTAAAATAAGCATCAGAAGTTCAACTTTTAGCACCAAAATCCACTCTAGAAAACATGTTTTTCCATAACTGATGTATCTTGTAAAATATTCTACACTATGACCTAAAACTTGTCATGAAGCATCATGAGAACATATTATAACTTTCCATACTCACCATATATCTCAAATAGATATGAAACTTCCAACCATAGTGACTTAATTGTGATTTCCTAACATGTATTCAATGTCTTACTTCCCAATGACCATGAAACACTATAAAACCTATGAGAAATGGTATAAAAATCATTGTACACCTCATTCATACCATCACCATGTTTCTACCATGCTTAAATAATACTAATAAGCTCCAAAAATCATACCTCCATGCCATTTTGCATGTTCTAGGATTAGGAATAGGCCTAAAATGACTTGACTCAAGCCATACAACTAATGAACTAACCTTGTTTACCTCAAACAGACACTTGGACACATTAAACACATCATATCAACCATGATAAACCTCATACCAACCTTCAATCAACTTAGGAGGACTCATATAGTGACTATGAAATCTAAACCATGCTCTAGGACCTCATAGAACAATACGAAACATGACACTACTATAGACACCTAAAATATGCCTATGCAATTTTACTACTAAAATTGTACTAATTACCTTATTTCCCACTAATTAACTAATGTTTCCCCCCATTTGGATCAATTAAAACTTCATTAATTAACTAGCCTTTACTTCACTATGAATGCCAATTAACAACACTTTGTTAGTTATAATCCTCTTCCAATCAAATAATTAACTGTTGTTAGTTAATTATGATTATTTCACCCTTATATTTAATCAATAAATATTCGTATTGGTTAAAACCCCCTTCCAACCATTCAAAATCTTCTTATTTCCCTCTAACTCATCTCCAATGGATTTTTAAGCTTATCATAGCCTATTAATTAATCCTATTCAAATAATTAAAGCACCCCCAACTCCTATGAGTTGCAAATCACTTGTTAATTCTTCTAATTGAACTTTATCATTTATCCCACATGCACTTGGATTCATGCTTCTCTAAATCAGAAAGCTATATAATAAACCTAGTATTCCCCTCACACAACACACCACACTTTGAATATTGGAAACTATATGCATAAGATAAAGGCATTCTCCATTGTTTTGGAATAGCTCCTTCATCCTTGCATCCATTCTATCATTGTTGAGTAGAAAGAAATATCTAAGTATGGCCTTCTAGCCATTTCTTTGTGAGATCATTCCCTCTTTGGAGATTAACACAAAACTTTGATTTCTCATGATCTAAAGAGGCTCATGCTTAGAAGTAATTATACATTACAAGAGTAGGAATGGCTAGCATTATGTGATTTCATTCATAATTATGTAATAGAGAATCTAATTCCTTTAAGTTTTTATCTTGATGTTAATATTAGATTAAATTTTCTTTGAAGCTATTTGGTGTTAGTTTCATTCAATTATTTTAGTTAGTTTAGTATGGATACATTTGGAAAGATCAGTGGGACATATTCCATTGTCTCTTATAGTTAATTTCAATTTTTGTAGATTAGTTTCAAAAAAAATCTTACTAACCCTATTTTTATCATTTTTAGATAAATCTTGAGTTCCTTAACTAGATTAGTAGATTTTTCTAGTTTTTTTACTTTTTGAAGGTATAAAGGAGGTGAGGTGCTGCCAAATTTGTAGAAAATTGACAAAGTTTTGAGCATTTTGACATTATTATTGTCCAAATCCCGTGCTTATGAAGATGCATCGGTGCCTTTTGCTAACATGAAACACTCTGCGTAATGTTAAAAGGTGTGTGCTACTGTTGCTAGGCTTATGTTACCATTTCTAGGCTTGTGTAGACACCGTAAATCCACACACCCTATAATCAATTAAATATTCCCACCTGCATACCAATTTACGACTTAAGTCATATGTTCTATTAATCAAACTTTAAGTTGCATCATTATGACCTCCTAGGTCATTTTCCCCACACCCCTTCAATTAATCAATTTACCTTAAATTTCCTAAAGTCACATCAGCCTCCTCGTAATTAATTAATTAAATAAATCAATCAATTAGTTAATTCACTTTGCCCTCACACGTCACCTTGTGAACATTTCCTGACTCACTAGTTAAAACTAGTCTAAATAAGAACCCTTATAAATATATTACCATAACCACCTTTGACTGATCCCTAAACACCCTCGACAACTGATATATTCCTCTTTTGCATTCAAGTGTTGACATGTGATTTTCTAGATAAAGATGTGTTCTTTTGACTATTGAAGATCATGCTTGATAAGGATAAATATTTTCTATTTTTAAAAATCATTAGACTAAAATTATATGGTTGTCAAGAATTCATTTTCACTTTGGAAAGATGAGCTACAATCTAGTTTTAAGAGTTGCAGACTTATTTCTTCTTCTGACTCATCCTTGGATCAATTTCAGTGATCCAAGGAATGTTTCAAGTCTTCTTCATAGACTGAATGGTAAAATTGGCATTTAGTAGTTTAAGGAACATAGAAGACTAAATTTTGCATGATAGTAATTCTTGGTCTTGTTGCAATGTGTTTTCATTCAGTTGTATGTTTGTGCCTGGGTCTTTGGTGGTTGATCTTGGTGGGACATTAAGGACTTAAGAAAAATTCAATTCTCTATGGAGAAGTTTGGAGTCCTAAAAATCTAAGGACTATCCTAACAGTAACCTAAGCTAGGTAAGAACAACTATGTTCTAGCTATGTTTATTTATTGGAATTTTGTTCTAACCTAAGCCTCTTATTCTTATTGTGGGGTTGGCATCCTAACCTAAGGTAGTTATGCTAAGAGAATAAGGGAAGAGTTACTAAGGGGATACTAAGCTATTTAAGCTACTACCTAATACTAAAGGGTTGTGATTTGAACCTAACCTAAGGTGGGAATTCTAATGGCTAATGTTCTAAGGCCTATGTTGGTAATTGTTAAATTAACCTAAGTTCTATTTGAGTCTAACCTAAACTAAAGGGAAACTAAAGGGATCACATAACATAAGGGTGACAGTTCTAGTGGAATTTGAATGATTTGAAAGGGGTTTAAATTAAGAATTACTACCAAATTTGGAAGAGGGCCAGTGGACTTGGTGGAGGCCTATGTGGAAACTCCACTAACGGATGGAATTGTATTTTTGTGTTGATTTGGCATTCGCCAGATTTAGGAGGTGGTGGCAAGGAAATATAAGTAGGAATTTTAGATTGAATTCAATTACATTTATGAGCCTTGGTCTTTGTGTGCAAACCGTCTTGGAAACATAGGAGGCAGGTTTGTAGGAGGTCATTTGGTTTTTCTTACATGGTCGATTTTTCTCTGCATAGAGCTAACTAGTTCTTCGAACCAGCAGTTCGACTTTCACTTCAAAGGTATTTTTGGTTTCTTTGGCCTAATTTTGATTGAAGGAAAGTATTTGAGGTGAAGGAGGAAGAGATGTTTGATTTTTGATCTGTCTTGGAGGAGAAAAAGAGTTGGAAGCTTGGCTGGAAGTCTCCTTCAATTTGGTGGAAGCACTATCAGGCATGATAGGCTCTAACTATTAAAATTATTTATGTTCTTCTAAATGAATCATTAGAAAAAGTTTTCTCTCATGAGATTCTTGTTTTCTTTCCTGTCTGGTTATTTTTCTTGTTGGGTTTTATGGATCCTTGTGTGTTTGATTTGAATCCATGGTAAAATGGTATTGTTTGGAAACTAGATTTTTATGCTAAGTTTTATGACCTGCATGCAAGTAAAAATGGTATCAGAACTTGTTTTGTATCTCTTGTTATACTCTCTAGATCTTGTATTAGATGGTTATGTTCTTTGAACTGACTTTCATGATAATAAAAGCATATGAGCTTAGGGAAACTTGGGTTCTATTTTTATTGCTTCTGGGTTGCGTTTTCTTTTGGGATGTAGACTCCAAGTTGAAGCTTTGTGTTTTGTTTAGAGCTTGTGTTTAGAAAACTTCGTGCTTGTTAGAACTATTGCTTGGAGTTCATTTTTAGCATTGTACATGCATTATCTTGTTAGTATAGTTCTGAATGTTTGTGTTCAAAGCTCAGGTTCATCTCTATACTTTTGTTTAACACTTGAGTGTTATGGAATCATATTTGGGTTGATTTATTTGAACCTGTCCTGATATTTTGTATTGGGTTATTCTTTAGTAATGATTGAGTTATAGCTCTTTACTGGAGTGAATACTCACCAGGGAACTATGTGGGAACTTGTTTGAGTTGTTTAAATCTCTCTTTTGAGCTTTGGAACTGGAAACGTCTTAAGGAATGTTGAACTTCTATTATTTTTTTGACTGTATCGACTTCTTGAGATAGTATGAGCATGGGAATTGGAGGAAGTGTTATCTCCCAACTATTTCGAAGAAACCCACGTCTTGGGTTGACTGGTATAAAGTTTATACTAAGGCACCACTATTGTAATTTCATGGTTGTGAAGTTTTTTCTAAATGTTTCGTTCTTGTTGCTTTGGAATTTAAGATTGAGATAGCTTCTGCATTGGACGTTTTGGGTTCTAGCTCTCCCACTCTGTTATCTCTTTGACTAAATGGGGTTTTAGTAGTAGATTTGGGTTATTACCTTGGACATTGATATGATTAGAAAGGATCCCTTCTCTGTTTCGTAGTATTGAGTTTGATTCCTTTGAATAATGAATTGTTTACTTTTTATATTATTTGGTGAACCATTTGTGAGATTTCAATCTTGGGTTCGTGGCTAACTCTGAACCTTATCATTATTGTTTTGAGAGGATATCCTTGACTAAAATAGTGAACAGACCTTGGATTCTCTTTGAGAAAGTGTGTGTGTGTGTGTGTGTGTGTGTGTGTATTCTTTTGTGAATGGTATATTGATTCAGGTCTGCAGTGTGCTTTCATCCTGAATTAGTTTGAAACTGGAACTTCTTGTTTAGTTGAAATGATATGATTTATCATTGGTTCTCTTTTATTTGAGTTACTATCCTTCTGTCCCTGGATATGCTCGTAGTTTGAACTTTTCTGTACTTGAATATCTTTCGAGATGGAGATTTCTTTTGATCTGTTGGTCTACCTTGTCGAACCATTGATAAAATAATGTTGAGAATTAGTAGCCAAGAGGGTTATGTTATTAAGTAAACTTATACTTATGGGTTTGACTGTTGTTTTCTAGTCTTGCCTAGTTTTTGTGGAAAAGAGTAGGTTTGTCTCTTGTACTCTTTATCTTTTGTGAAGATCATGAGTAGAGATTAACTCCTCTTTGGGGATGCTAGGTTTGTCAACACTATTGTTTGATATTCGACTGATAACTTATAACATAAAGAGTTGGAATTGGAAATGTAGATGGACTTTTCTGATTTTCCTTACCTTCTTGTTTGGTTATGGAATTTGGTTGATGTATATTCTAGTGATGAATGTGCAATATTGTTATCCCGGAAAGGAACAGGTAACTCATGTTATAATCTGGTCTATTTTCTCTGATGTTATAGGTTTGGGTTGAGTATATAATGGTTCTTTTTATTCCTTTCTTAGGATATAGATTAATCATCCCTGAAGGAACCATGCTGTATACATTTATTTTATCTCTTAGAAAAGATAAATGTGGTATTTTATTATGATAGAATTATGAAATAATGGGATGGTAGGTTCGGTTGTTTGTTTTCTAGCCATTGATAGTATTAAAAGAACTTTAAGATCTTAGGCAGATATTGTTTATTATATTCTACTTTTCTCTTTAAAGATGATCTTGAATTATTAAGTACTTCCTTTCTTTTTGTTATCACTTATGCTGATTGTATGATGATTTAATTATCTCATTAAATTAGTGTTGCTTTAATGATACAATTAGTGGAATGCACTTCGTTTTAATGAGTAGTGCTTATCATTCTTAGTTCATCGAACTAACCCATGCTATCTATTTTTGCATATGGATGACTTAAGTGGTAAAAGAAGGTAAAAAACTTATATGATGCATTGGTTGATATATGTGTAATTATTAGTAAAGAATTCTGATTCATTCTTTTGTTGTATTGTAAAGAAAAGTTGTATACTTTATAGAATGAGGGATGTTGTTATGCAGTTACCTAAAGGGCATAATCTTGTAAATTTTATAAGTTGTAATGATGAATTGTGAGTTTTGTTTCATTTGTATGGGTTGTGAAAATTTATCTCATACTTTTATAAAGAAGATGAAAGTTCCATCATGTTGATATTCTTTATATTATGTTATGCTTATCTTGTTATCTTTGATAAAATGGGTAATGGGAATTAGTTCAATTTCCCCTATAATGAAGAAACTTGTTGAGTTGTATAATATGATGTGTTTATCTGAAAAACTTAACATAATAAGGTGATGCATAATGAACATGCATTAAGAAATATGGATATTGGGAATGATATACCCTAATACTTAATCATGTAGAGAAAGATTCTTTCTCTCTCTCAAATGAATATAAACCTTAAAGGTTTGGAAGTATGATTACTATTTATTAGACTTCATTTAGTATGAAGTCTACTTTAATTAGTTATATGTGGTTGTTAAACCTTTCTGAAAGTTAAAGAACATTTAAAAAGAAACTTATGATATCGTTGTCCTGTTTTGGTTAATTGTTGGTTTAACTGAGAAAATGAACATTAAAAGCAACCATAAGTTTAACAAAGTTATTTAATACTCGATTGATACAAGTATACAATAAGAACTTATGGAGTGTTGGATTAGGGTTTAGCAGGGTTGCTTTAGTCAAGACATAATCCAAATTAACAACCTATTAACAATCTCCTTGGGGTATGTACATCTCAATGAGGAAGTTTCTGTAGGATGTTGCAAGGCTGTACTTTTGAGAAGACTTGGGTCTTCTCAAGAATACAACATTGTAGTTGACATGTGGCATTTCCCTTCCACATTGATCATGCAGATCTACACACAATAAGAACTCAGACTTGAACTTAGTTTCTCTCTAGATCAGGATAGGAATTAGCTCCCAATGGCTCATGGTACCTTGGCACATACATTTGAGTTAGGTCAACTGAGTACATCTACCCTAGGCCATTGTAACCATTTTCCTATAATAAGTTATGTTTCTATATAGGGCTAGGGTTAAACTTGGGATAAGTTGACTGACGATAGTCAGTAAAGACCAATCATGATAATAGAGGAGTGAGGTGAAGGACGTATTCCAATATGACGAGTATGTCATCTAGGAATAGTGACATACACATAGTATGTTGTAAATATTTGGCCAAAGTATCGTAAGTTGTTGGTTGCGTTGTCCTATGTCACCAAGTTTAAAACAATGTGATATCAGATAAATATTGGTAACAAATATTTAGATATGTTCTTTAAATAGATCACTCAGTACCCGGTGTAGGGTAGAAAGACTAGGTATACGAAGTATACGATATGTATTCAATACATAAGATAACATAAATAGATCGGTAGCTTACCGAGTTATGGAATGAATAGATCAGTGGATCACCGAGTCATTACAGCTGCATATGGTTATCTATTTGAATTTGATTGGCATGGAATGTTTGTTCTGAATAATGCTTTATTTAGAACATTGAACATAGTAGTTTATTGATATTTCTTAGAATCACTTGTGATTATCCTAATCACTTGTAGTTTCTATATTATCTATCTACTTAGTAATCAATTTTCATTAGAAGTTGTTATCAATTACTTTATATGTTTGTGTTACTAATCCTTTTGCCAAGCATGGATGTTGTAGATGACCATAGGAGGTATTAACCATGCTATCACCAATATCAACTCACTTCAAATTTTCCAACACCCTTTGTATTGGGAGCAATACAACCTACGACATGACTTGGAGTTGTGTTCCATCCATGTAGACCCTATTGATTGCCAAGAAACCATCTTTGTATCTACTCAGAAAATCCAGGAAGCCACTCAAGAATTTCGGAAAGCATACTATGAGGTACATCATATATAAGCCGATCTTTTATGGTTTGAGTATCAGTACGAGGCAATACTGAAAATACTTGAAGACGTAAATACTTCATCCAAATCTAACATTAAGAGTAACATCAACCCTACAGATTTTGATTCTATCCTTACACGTCAGTATAACATAGAGGAAGAGATTTCTTATTTCTTCATGGATGATTACATTGAAGAACTTGACTCATAATTCACCAAGGATGATGACTTATCATGTTCAGTAGGCTCTAACATTTTTTAAAACTTATATATTGACCTAGATTCTAACTTCAGATTATAGAATTGTTACTTTTCATCATTGTTATTATTTTATGTATGTAATAATCTAAATAGGTGATAAAGATTTGATCATATTTTTCATCTATCGTATATTGTACACCATTTCATAAATAAAAGCTTAAGTGTTTCAAAAGTAGGTTGACATCCACATAAGGAAGTCTTTTGGATTCTTGGAATAGAACTTTTCTAGGAAACCTGCCTACCCATTTTCCTAATTCCATTTTTCTGTAGTTTTTTTTATTTGTTGGTTTAATTGCAAGGAAAATAACTTAATTTAGTTTTCTTCATGGATTGAAAACAACCAAACATGTGGGTACCTTGGAAACCCTGCCATCTTTGAGGTTGATCCAATTTTTCCCTATTATAATACCAAACCAACAGTGAAGGAAAAATTGTCACCAACATTCTGGAACGCCCAGTGGTACCATTATCCTTTGTTCTTTTGTTTCATTTAAATCAATAAAATACTAATTGTTTTCACTGTGTAATAATCTCTTGCATTTTTTTTGCGTGTTTTTCTTATAACTTCACATTTTTTTTAAATTTTTGGATTTTTGTTTTGTGTTTCTTCTATTCTAGTTATTGGTTACTATTTATGAAAGCTTTATTTGCTAGATTTGTTGTTTGATCACTTCAAAAAAATTGCTAAAGTCTAAAAAAACAAATAGGAGCACTCTCATGGTAAGTCCTAAAACCTTTTGTTTTCTTTCAATTTTGCATTTTTGTTTGATTGGCCTCATCAAAATAAAACATTTCATTTTTGGTCTTAAAACAAACCATTTCATACTTCTTGATCATCTAGCTTTAAGTAGGACAAAAAATCATTGCATTCACTTATCCTCTCCCACACACAACCAAATCACTTCAAAATAAAAAAACGCATTCAAAAAAATCCCACCCAGGAGAAACTGATTGGGATTTCATCAGCCAACAGGGAAGTCAACTCAGTGTTCTAGCTGAGTATTATCTTCTGTCTGTCGGTATATTGTAGCTTAGTACCTGACTCCCTTATTACAACGAGACCGTGAAGTGAGGGGGTAGGCCCCAATATACACACCCTTATCTGCAACAGTATAGAGTTGGTCCTCAACATACCTTCGGGTATATCGAGGACTCCACCCTTAAAACATAGCCAAAACCATCCATAACTTACCATTTCCTAGGATCCTCGTTAACCATATTATACATTTCAATTTTTCATAATTAGTCAACATAAATAAAAAACAACATATTTTCTTGCTCTTGTTTGCTATTTGTAAATCAACCCATTTAATTATTTATCATTTTCTAGGTGTTTGCGAGTTTGTTTATCATGGTACTTACTAGACAACAAGCTTGTAACCAAACTTCCAAAAACATGTCTACTCCACCACCTACATTTCAAAAACATGTCCCATTCTATACTACACCACTCATTGCAGCACTTTTGACACCAACACAACAAAAAATCCCATATTATCAAGCAGTTAAATCCAAACCCTTTTCTGGCACCCAAAATACTTGGAGTGAATTAGAGGCCAACTATAATGAAGAAATGGGACAACAACTCTTTCATTTCCCACATAAATATCATTGTCAAGTATTTCATACATCTGAATTACAAGAAATATGGACACTCTTTTTCTCCTTTTCCTCATTCAGAAGCATCCGAACATCCCTTCTACAATAAGGGAGGCCCAGTCTTTAAAGAAATGCTAGATTCAAAACCTGTTTCCCTCAATGCCTATCTAGCAGTTAGAAATGTTCAAATGTAACCATTCACACCTTAACCCATTTCATACACTTACAATCCTTCATCTTCCATTGCACATCTCATTGATCAAAATCAAGACCCTGTCATCCAAAAGTTGTTCCCATACAATTTAATTTAATCTAAAACACCAAACAATAGTCAACATGAGATATCTGCCATCCCTACTAATCCATTTGAAACATTAAATGAACAAACTTCCATTTGTAAACTTGAGACATCCGATCTCCACATGATTTCATTATAAAACACACCTACCTAGCAATCTACATCCTCCCCAAGTCCTTATACAAGTTCCATACCTCCCTAAGTAGTACCGCTACTTCCTCATCTACCCCTATGGCCTCCTCATAGGTAAAAACACCTCCAATGAGTTATGTGGCATTTTCTACTGTTGTATCCTCCCAACAAGTTACTAGTACCATTCAAAACATCACCATGTCCATCCCTACAACTACACCACTGATCAATACTAGTGTCATTGCTAACACTCACCATGTTGCACAATACATGCCACAACCTACACCCCTACAAAACATCCCACAATACAATATCCTGCAACAAAGCATTTTGCAATAGGCACTATCCTCTACCACCTATGATTTTTCCTTTTAGCAATCACTCAAGTATTCGCAACCACTCACTCATACATCAATTCCATTATAGTACCTATACATACAAACCTCACACCCTATATCCTCCCAATACAGTTCTTTGTCTTGTCAAAACATCCCACAACAGAACATCCCTTATCAACAAACTATCCCTCAATAAAACATTCATTTTCAATAGAATATACCTCAGTAAATTATTCGTCAATACAACACACCTCAATAATACATACATCAACAAAACATTCCACAATATAACATCCTGCAAAAAAATACCCATTTCCAATAGAATGATCCTCAGCAGAATGTTCCCCAAGAAAATATTCCCTACTAGCAAGGCATTCCTCAATAGTATCAGACATACTAATAACCTAGCCAGTCTTTATTTCAACCTGGCTCATCCTCACAACAAAAAACTCAACCTGACCCTTTCCAAGCCCTTTTATACTGCATATCCAGTCTCGAAGCTACTTCATCCTCATCCAAGAATGTGTTCTCTTATGATAAAATTTTCAATATGCCCATTCACCCTTTAGTACCATATAAAAAATATCCACCTCACTGGGAAATCCCAAAGTTTATCAAATTTTAGAGAAACGAAGATCCCTAAAAAAACATGTGTGCCTTGCTTCATGCCTACTATCTAATACTCACGACCAGGACCTGATGCTGAGGACCTTTCCCATGTCCCTCGCTGGTCTCGCCTTATCTTGGTATAACAACATTCCACAACATTCCCTATTCTCCTTTACATAAATTTCCTAACTCTTCTTAGAAAATGTTTCCATAAACATAGCACTCAAATTCACTATCAATGACCTATATGCCATCAAATAATTTGAGTATGAGTCTATTGCCAATTTCATCACCCACTAGAGAGGTGTAGTCAATCAAATATCCTTTTCATTACCACAAAAAAATCAATCAAAGTCTTCTGTTGTGCATGCACCAAACATATCTCATCCACATTACAAATCTAATCATTTCAAAATTTTGATGAGGCTTTGTTGGCCGTCAAATAGGACTTTACGAAGAGCAACAGTCAGGGGACAAGAAGTCCCTCCTCTTTAATGGGAGAGGTTCCCTTATTCAGAAACGAACTTATTTACAAACGTACAAAACATTATTTAGTTGGTTAAACTTGGATATTACGAAAGTGTTTTCTAGTGAGGATGTTCAAGTACAAAAGGACAGAGGAAATGAGAAGTATGAGAATGAGCAGAAAGGCAACATGCAGAATTATAGAGAATCATAGTAATTCATTATGTATGCGAAAGTTACAGTGAATTGAAACAAGATCATTTGCATCGTATGAATAAGATGAAACTTAAAGACACAAAGTTCTGTAAATAACATCTGCTTAGAACACAAAGTTTCTTAACATAACACGGATTCATTAATCAAGGGACATAAAGTTCCTTCTTGGTTATACAAGATCACTGTGCTTGTAAAATTTGGAAAAGTATGCAACCTGTGAGACTAACAAATCATTAACAAATGATCTTCACAAACATTAAACGAAATCTCAGAGATAATGGAGATTAGATAGACAAAGAATGGAAAGCCCTTTTGTATTGATTTCTTTTGTAATCTATTTACACTTTTAGAAAATAAGCCAAGTTCTTCCTCCTCTTTTAGAATGGCGTAAAGAAGGCCATTATATAGCTTACAAATCAGTTACTCTTCATAACCGCTTCTTTAACCAAGAACAGTTAAGGACCGCTAATCGCAATACCTTAACTTCTTACAAAGAAAACAGAAAAAGAAAGGGAAGAAGAGAAAAGAACAAAGGAGAAGAAGACAGGTGGCTAGTCACTGAGAGGGACCCACCGACTTCAGAATCTGCTGCCTGAATTTCTCTAACGCCTCAGCTATGTCCCAGAAGTCTCATCCTGAAGATGACAGTGTATGTCTTTGAAAGTAGAGATGACCAGTGTCTTGAATACTTCGTCCTTCTGCCAGCTGTTCTTCAGTTCCCCCAAGCCTCCTCCAAGACTCTGATCTTCCACTCTACGCTGTAAACACAGGATTTTGATAGATTATCCTTGACATCATTGAAAACCTTATTCGCCAGCAAGATGTTTGAGCAAAAGATAGCAAGGAAGCAGCGTGAGAAATGCAAAAAGGGGGTCTTCCCGTTATATAGCCGTTGAGGAGAGAGAAAGGTGATCAATGTGCATTAAATTCATATCTATTAGTTTGAAAAACAGCATATTCGGGTAGAGCGGGAAAAACTAAGTATGAATGGCATTTGGTTCGCTTGGGACATGTGAGACGCGAATGCGTGAAACACGCGGCTCGGCTGACTCGGGCGAAACAGGGAGAAGACGCACAAATGCATTATGGGACATCTGGGATGAAAACACATGAAGGACGCGGTTCGGGTGAATCACCCAAAAATGGAACAACTAGCACAAAAAGTTTGGGACACTTGGGATGAAAACACGCGAAACATGCGACTCGGGTGTTTCCGCCGAAAAGGTGACAATGAGTCTGGAAAAGTTTGGGACATTTGGAACGCAAGTACGCGAAGTACGCGGTTCGGGCGTTTCGGCCGAAAATGGAACAACTTGCAGAATTAACTTTGGGACATTTGGAACATGAAAGAGTGAAGTATGCGGTTCGGGTGTTTTGGCCGAAAATGGAACAGCTTGCATAATTGACTTTGGGACATTTGGAACGAGAAGTTCCGACAGGCCCGAAAATGGAACAAATTTGGGGATTTCGGCCGATCGGGGAACAGAACGCACTTCGGAACTTGGGACACATGGGACAAAAATGTCCAACCAGGCCCGACAATACATACAAAATGACCCAAAACTGCAGACTTTTCTCAATTTCACAACTTCGGTACATTATAGAAAACACTTAAACTCAAAATTTTGAAAATTTTACTTTCATCAGAGCAGGGAATTTTGAGTGGACAACAACTGGCTCCTTCTAGGGATGACTTGGCATAAATTCAAGGAATGAGACAAGGCAAGAACTTATACAAACTTGGGGAAGTAGACTAGTACATTATCCATTGGGCAACGGAGTCAAAAACAGACCAATACAGAGGGCAACACACCAAAACAAAAAGGAAAGAAAAGAAAAAAAATGCTGTACAGAATATACAAGGGGCTCCCTAATCACCTAGGACTTGAACAACTTGAGATACTACCCACTATAAGGAAGTGGGAGAGAAGAACCATCCATGTAATCAAGATAAAAGGAATTCTCACCAGCAAAGTGTTTGATCTTGAAAGGTCCGAGCCACAGGGAAATCAAACTTTCCATGGCTGCCATGAGTTTCATGTCTTTTGTCCCATAACAGCACGGTGTCTCCAACTTGGAAATCCCTGAACCTAGCTTTCTTGTCAAATAGGACCTTGACCTTCTACTGGTGAACAGATATCCTATCAACAACCATCAATCTGTCCTCACTCAGTTTGTGCAGGTACATAATTCTCTTGTCCAAAGCATCTCTGAAACTAGTATCTTCAATGGCCTTCATTAGGTGCAAGGCTGGCAGTTCCACTGTCACTGGCAATTGAGCTTCTACTCCATATACCACTTGAAAAGGAGACATTCCAATAGCTCTCTTTGGTGTAATCCTGTCTGCCCAAAGAGCATCATAGAGCTTCTTGTGGCTAGTTTCGTTGAGACTCATTGACCAACTTCCTTATGATAGTCACCAGATTTTTGTTAGTGGATTCTGCTTGCCCATTTCCCTGGGGGTAATAATCTGAAGAATTAGCCAGGGAGATGTCTATACCCGTAGTAGAAATCCATTATCTCAGTTGAAGAGAAATTCGAAGCATTATCTGTTACAATCTTATTAGGTACACCATACCTTACCAAGATGTTCTCTTTAATGAAGTTGCACACCACTTCAGAAGTAGTACTCTTTACTGGAATAGCTTCCACCCATTTGGTGAAATAGTCAGTGGCAGTTAGCACATGAGTGTGACCAGCACTAGACGCAGGATTAAGTGTACCAGTGAAGTCCAAACCCCACTGTTGAAATGGTTCCTCAATCACAACTGGCTTGAGAGGCAAAGAAGCCAATTTAGGTCTTCCCACAAAAGTCTGACAAGCCTCACATTTATCAACCCACTTGGATGCATCTCTGAACAAGGAAGGCCAGTAGTATCCTCCACGGAGTATCTTATGAGCTGTAACTGTTGATGAATAGTGCCCTCCACATGCCTGATCATGAAAAGCTGAGAGCAACTTTCTCTGTTGTTCCTTGTCCACACACTTCAAAAATCTCCCATCTAACCCACGCTTGAACAAAGCATTTTCCCACAATACATATTGCACTGACCTCAATTTAACAGTCCTCTTTTCCTTGGTAGTTAAATGAGAGGGGCATTCCCCATAGGTGAGAAAATGGGCGATGTTAGCATACCATTCATCAACTGAGCTAAGGAACAGAACGGTAGGAATGTCAGCTTTCTCCTCCAGCAAACTCATGTTTAGCTCCTTCAGCAATGAGCTCACAAAGGCCTTTCCCACGAACCAGCTTGGTCGGTTTGATGTCAATGTCATACTCTTGGACCTTAGCAACCCAGTTCCCTCTCTTGAATCCAAATTCTTGTTGTGTGAGAATTGAATTAACAGTTGTATCTGGAACCAGCACCATGGAGTGAGAGTTGAGGATATAAAAATGAAACTGCTTAACAGCTTTGACCACTACAAAAGCATGCTTCTCCATCATGGTGTATTTCAACTCATGATCTTTCAGAATATAGCTCATGAACGCAATTGGGAGTTCATGCTCATTAGATTCTTCTTGAGTTAAGACAGCGGCCAAGGTATTATCTGTAGCATAGCAATAGATGATGAAATTTTTTCTGAAATCAGGACAGGCTAAAACAGGAGTTTTAGCAATAGCTCTCTTGATACCTTCAAAGGATTCCTTTCCTTCAGAAGACCAACCAAATGTTTGCTTCCCTTTCATCATCTGAGAAATATTCAAAGTTAACTCTGCAAAATCAGGGATGAATCTTCTCAAGAAATTTATCTTACCAAAGAAGGAGTGCACGCCCTTTTTGCTGGCTGGGAAAGGAATTTGTTGGATGGCTTGAACTCGTTCAGGATCAATATTAATACCATCCTTGGAAACGATGTGCCCTAATAACTTTCCCCTCAGTGACACAAAAGACAGATTTTTTAGGGTTCAGAGAGATCCCATACTCTCTGCATCTCAGCAGAACTGTCTCTAGGTGATCAAAATGATCCGTTCTTTGTCTTGGAAAACACTGTCAGGTCATCAAGATATATGACAATACACTTCCCTTTCAATCTTCCAAAAGCCAAATCCATGGCTCTCTGAAAAGTGGCACTAGCATTAATGAGCCCAAAAGGCATCCTCTTGTAAGCAAAGGTACCCCAAGGAGTAGTGAAAGTTGTCTTGTGTTGATCTGCAGTATCAACCTCTACCTGATTGTATCCTGAGAATCCATCGAGCATGGATAACATTTCAGACCCTATAACTGCTTGCAAGACCTGATCCATCATAGGCAAAGGATAATTATCTTTCAAAGACGCCTGATTTAGGTTCCTGAAATCAACACAGATGCAGATCTCACCATTTTTCTTCCTAACAGGCACAATATTTGCAATCCATGTTGAATGGTGAATGGGAAAAATGATTTTAGCCTTCAACAACTTCTGAATTTCCTGAAAGATGGTATCAGCTATTTTGGGATTATACTGCCTCTGTTTCTGCTTAAAAGGTTTAATTCCTGGTTTGAGAGGAATCGAGTGCTGCATATCTTTTGGTTTGAAAGCTTTCAAATCTTCATAAGAATAAGCAAGAACATCCTTATACCTCCTTAGAAGATCAATTGCTTTTCTCCTCTCATCTGTTGTGCAACATTTTCCAATATTCACTAGCTTAGGGTCATTAGAACTCCCAATATTGATTTTGTCATACTCAGTTGATTGCTGAGGTCCAGTAGAAGCTCTAGACTTCACATACCTGTCATGTTTATCAAATAGTTCCTCTAAGCTTACCAATCCTTTAGGAATCTTATTCCCCTTGAGTTTAATGCACCCTTCCTGACCTGTTTCTTTATAGCAATAAGATCATTTGCAAGTTTCTGAACTAATGGATCAGTATTAGGTCCAGGGGTGGAAGAGGAAGAAGCAGCAGACTTAGATTTGGGAGGGTCTCTTCTCAACTTCCCTGACATGATCAAGTCATCCTCGATACTAACAACGAGAGTTTGATCCTCGACCAATGTTGCGAGATTAGCCCTTCTTAGTGCATAACTAACTTTGGGCGATTGAGCATTTAGGAAGAAACATTTTTGAATTTGATCAACAGGTCGGGTAAGCTGCGGAATTTTATTGATCAGTCTGTTGAATCGGGCCACAAATTCTCTCATGGGCTCTTGTGAATCTTTCTTTATCTGAGAGATTTGGGCTAGCAAGGCATGTACATCTTTTGCCGGCTTGAAACGGTTTTCGAACTGAGTTCTCATTGTGTCCCAGTCAGTGATAGCGCCAGCCGGAAGGTGGTAGAACCAATCAGTAGCATTATCTTGTAACGTCTCGATGAACAACCTTATGGAGACGTCTTCATATTCGACTCCCAGAACTCCACATGTAACAACGAAGGCTGCGATGTGTTCATCAAGATGCACTTTGCCATCACCTTTGAATTTAGGAAAGTTCTTCCAGTTACCTCTGGGTAACTCATGTAAAGGCTGAGTGAGGGCTAGGGGCCCGACATGATGACCCCATGGTAATGGTGCCGCCATTCTTGGAAAAATGACTTGGAGAGGGACTGCAACACCAGCAAGAATCAAAGCTTGAAGATTAGGGCTAGCTGGCTCTGAAGAAAAACCACCCGTGGGAATTCTGTCTTGAACAGGTGGAGTGCTTGTCGAACAAGTTCTTCTATCTCTCGTTGAAAGGAAAAGAAAACCTTGCTGCTCCAAAAGCTGAAACTGAGAGTCTTCAATACCAAGGGCCCTTCTCCCTTGAGTAAAATTCAGAGTCGCCAGATCAAAGGATGATCAAAATTACAAAACTGGAATATGATTTTTCCCAGCGGAGTTGCCAAAAACTATTGGCCATCAAATAGGACTTTACGAAGAGCAACAGTCAGGGGACAAGAAGTCCCTCCTCTTTAATGGGAGAGGTTCCCTTATTCAGAAACGAACTTATTTACAAATGTACAAGACATGATTTGTTGGTTAAACTTGGATATCACGAAAGTGTTTTCTATGAAGATCATCAATTACAAAAGGACTGAGGAAATGAGAGTACGAGAAAGAGCAGAAAGGCAACATGCAGAATTATAGATATCAGAGTAATTCTTTATGTATGCGAAAGTCACAGTGAATTGAAACAAGATCATTTGTATCGAATAAATAAGATGGAATTTAAAGACACAAAGTTCTATAAATAACATCTGCTTAGAACACAAAGTTTCTTAACATAACACAGATTCATTAATCAAGGACACAAAGTTCCTTCTTGGTTATACAAGATCGCTGTGCTTGCAAAATTTGGAAAAGAATGCAACCAATGAGACTAACAAATCATTAACAAATGATCTTCACAAACATTGAACGAAAGCTCAGAGATAACGGAGATTAGATAGACAAAGAATGGAAAGCCCTTTTGTATTGATTTCTTTGTAATCTATTTACACTTTCAGAAAATATACCAAGTTCTTCCCCTCTTCTAGAATGGCGTAAGGAAGGCCATTATATAGCTTACAAATCAGTTACTCTTCGTAACCGCTTCTTTAACCAAGAACAGTTAAGGACCGCCAATCGCAATACCTTAACTTCTTACAAAGAAAACGGAAAAAGAAAGGGAAGAAGAGAAAAGAACAAGGAGAAGAAGACAGGTGGCCAGTCACTGAGAGGGACCCACTAACTTTAGAATCCGCTACCTGAATTTCTTTAATGCCTCAGCTATGTCTCAGAAGTCTCATCCGGAAGATGACAGTGTATGTCTTTGAAAGCAGAGATGACCAGTGTCTTGAAAACTTCATCCTTCTGCCAGCTGTTCTTCAGTTCTCCCAAGCCTCCTCCAAGACTCTGATCTTCCCAGGATTTTGATAGATTATCCTTGACGTCATCGAAAACCTTATTCGCCAGCAAGATGTTCGAGAAAAAGATAGCAAGGAAGCAGTGTGAGGAATGCAAAAAGGGGGTCTGCCCGTTATATAGCCATTGAGGAGAGAGAAAGGTGATCAATGCACATTAAATTCATATCTATTAGTTTGAAAAACAACATATTCGGGTAGAGCGGGAAAAACTAAGTATGAATGGCATTTGGTTCGCTTGGGACATGTGAGACGTGAATGCGCGAAACACGCGGCTCGGCCGACTCGGGCGAAACAGGGAGAAGAAGCACAAATGCATTATGGGACATCTGGGACGAAAACACATGAAGGACGCGGTTCGGGTGAATCGGCCGAAAATGGAACAACTCGCACAAAAATTTTGGGACACTTGGGATGAAAATGCATGAAACATGCGACTCGGGTGTTTCAGCCGAAAAGGTGACAATGAGTCCGGAAAAGTTTGGGACATTTGGAACGCAAGTACGCGAAGTACGCGGTTCGGTCGTTTCGGCTGAAAATGGAACAACTTGCAGAATTAACTTTGGGACATTTGGAACATGAAAGAGCGAAGTACGCGGTTCGGGTGTTTTGGCCGAAAATGGAACAACTTGCATAATTGACTTTGGGACATTTGGAACGAGAAGTTCTGACAGGCCCGAAAATGGAACAACTTTGGGGATTTCGGCCGATCAGGGAACAAAACGCACTTCGGAACTTGGGACACGTGGGACAAAAATGTCCGACAGGCCCGAAATACATACAAAATGACCCAAAACGTAGATTTTTCTCATTTTCACGACTTCGGTACATTAGAGAAAACACTTAAACTCAAAATTTTGAAATTTTTACTTTCATCAGAGAAGGGAATTTTGAGTGGACAACAGGCTTTCACCATGACCCGTAAACTAAAATTATGAACCTTAGAAGATGGTCGGGTCAAGATTCATCCTAAGAAACCAAAATTCAAGTTCCCGTATAAATCATGATTCACCCTCAATAAGTCAAAAAAATCCACCAACACCATCATTGTAAAATCTTCCCCCAAGGAAAAACCCACTACTGAGCGCCCTTGTCAACAACGTAGTTATATGCATATAGGAGAGACTTACAGTGTAGTTTTTGACACTGCTTGCCTCCAACATGATATCTCTCCCACCTATTCAACCCATTGACACATCAGTATCTAATCCCATTTGGATTTCGAGATAATTATTATTATAAATACCATAGGGTTAATCAACATGACATTAAAAGGTGTCGCACTTTCTACAACTTACTTCAAGATTTGATTGATAAAGGTGAACTCCACTTGGTCAATCCAAATGCACCCCCAAATCAAAATCTTGACATATTTAAGAAACCTTTTCCGAATCACCCCTCATCTTCATATCAACCACAAAAAAATGATATCCACACTATTAATGCAATTAAAAAATTATATCCTATCCCTCTATCCACCTCATTTCTTACCGAATCAAAACCTGCGGAATCAACACTAGAATACAACGAGGCCAAATTTTTTGAGCCTTCATTTGCTAAAAATATTACTAAAACTATTTCCATACCCTTGTCATATGCCATTACCGAATACATACCCACATCTTTTACGTCTTACAATATTACACCTAAAACCACATCTGACAAACAACATAAAACAACCTCCATCTCAGGGAAATCCGACCCTTCTGTTGCATCCTCGTCAACTACACCCAGTCCATTTGAAATCACTAAATTACTTCATAAATAGGGCGTTGTTTAAGTTTTTAAAAGTCCTCAATATGTTTTTCTGGATCGGATTCCTTTGCATGAACCTCACTCCTTTATTATAGGATCAAAATCCCTCTATCAAATCCCTACATTGAGTCCATATCCTGCACCTTTTACACATTCCAACTATCCTCACCAACGGCCACCAATAAAGGGTCCTTCACCTTCACTTATCACATAGTCCAATTATCCTCATCAATGACCTTTACCCATCACACAGTCCAATTATCCACACCAAAATCCACCCATACAGATTCTTCATCCACTATTCTTTGCGACGTCTAGAAAGCCTCCAGGACCAACAAATAAACAACCTATGACTAAAAATATTGTCTTACCTCCTGTTGAGAAGATTATAGATGCTACCTCATCCCCATATATGTTTATACCTAAGGGGCATCATGCCATCATCCTAGATGACCTCCTTTAGTGGTCACTTATTATGTTACTACCTCCTAAGTCATCTACTTATTGCGGATGGAAACCTACTTGGTATGACTTCAATATTTTTTTTGATTACCATAGAACACGTGGCCATTCCATATAATATTGTAGGGCCTTTCACTTAAAAGTGCAGGAACTTGGCAATTCACTCTTCCTTCCCTCTCAATCAAACACAACACCTATAGAAACCCTAAAATTACACTTCTATTTCCACATGTTCCCAGTATTATTCTAATACGCCTTGTTATTCACCCATTTGTAATTAATTGATTAAATTAATTAATTAATTCACATTGTACCCTTTGGATTAATTAAATTAATCCCATGTACCCTTTATACCCCTTTGGCTAAATTAATTATTGATTAAATAATTAATTAATTAAGTGTGTGCACATCCTAGTCATCTGCCACTTGATCTAGCTCCACTTAGACTCCACTTGGACTCCCTATCCTTGCCCTAGTTAACTACACTTCTAGAATCCTATAAAGGTGGGGACAATTAAAATGCATGTACAACCACCTTTCCAGATGCAACTTTTTTGTAATTAATCCATTTACTGTCCTGACACTTTTGTAACTACCCATAATGTTACTTTTAGCATACTCATTTATTTGTGTGTAACCGATTCCAAATACCTTCTACTTCTATAAATTACAAGCTTACCTCCCTTTCAAATCCTCTTGAATCTGACATATAAAAAATATGTTTAATTATTTGTGTTGATAGCATTTACATTCTATATTTGGAGAGAACTCAAGATCATCCATTTTGCAAGGTTTCATAGGAGACACTTATTTGAGGTTTGCATATAAGGTTACTGCAAAGGTTTGAATGTTTTGTTTATCTTTCATTCTGAGGTGATTTTCTCTGCATACATTTTAGCACACCCAGTGGGACTCGCACCCCATTATCTTTCATTTATGGTTTCTTTCCTTATTCATGTGTTCTTCATTTCATAATAACCTTCTAATTTTTCTGAAGTTTTCACTAGTGAATTGAGTGGTTATACAGGTGTTTGAATTCATAGGAAGGTGTTTTTGCAGTTGCAAGAAATCACAGGAAATTAGAAGTTGTTTATTTTTTTTCTTTTGGTTTATCAATTTCTGCACTTTTGTTGCTTTCTTACCAGTCTCTACTTTCTTCATATTTTTACACTTGGTCTGTGTGTAGGTAAGTAAATTCACCTGCACATTATGCAATGCCTACACATAAATAAAAATACAAACAAATATTTTTATAGATTTTCATTTATTTATTTATTTTACCTTAGATTTTAGTTTTTTAAAAAAGCAAAAAAAATTGAAAACAAAATAAGAATATAAAATTAAACCACTAAACCTAAATCTACCTCCCACCCCCTACCCATCTCATCTAGCTCAGCTGAGCCACCTCACCACCTCACATACCGAGCCCTCAGATCTCCCCCTCTTGCACCCAAAGGACGACATGCCTCCTCCCATCCCTATTCTCCACCCCATTCGTCATCTATGCACCCACACCAGCACCAAGCCCTACTCCCTCGTCCTTTGTTCCCTGTGACCCTATCCCTACCCCATTCCCCATTCTGTATCCCCACCTCATTACCTAGCTCCCTTGATTCACGCCCCTTATGCCAACCCCTTGGTTTTCCCATGACAAGCCCTATTGCTAACTCACCAAACCCTTCCATGCCCCAATCTTGAGCCCACCATGTGGACTAGTCCCCTCGCTCCCTCCACTCACCTCAACCTTGCAAACCCCTTGGCTCCTAATCCTCATGCCTTATCCAGTTGCCTCTCCTTGCGAGCCCATCCTATACCACCTACCCAACCCAGATTTCTTTGTCCCATTCCCCCGAGCTCCCCATCCCCATCCACCTCCCCTCCATAGCCTTGCCTTTACCGCCACACCAAACCTGAGTCGCGCTAGCCCTAATCACATAAGAATAAGAATTTTAAAATTTCAATTTATACAATATGAATTAGGTTTGTTTTTTACCATAATAATTTTCAAAGGTGAGTTTATACAATAAAATTTTTTAAAGTTAGGTTTATACAATAAGCATTTTAGTTTTTCAGCTTATCCATTTTTTTTCCAAGTTAGGTTTATACACAGTTTTTTTATATCTTAGTTTTATTTTCTTTTAATTCATTGTTTTACTTTTTCTCTTGAAATAGGCTGGCCTTTTAGATACTTCTTTTTCTTATTGTTATTTTTCTTATTATCTGTACTCATTTTAATTAGTGTCATTGTCTTATTCTTTTGTTGTTTTTCATTCACATAAACTAATTCTTTCCTTTTGTTTTTTAGGTTTATTGGGCATTTCAATTACTTTTCCTTTGTTGTTTTCTTTCATTTTTGAGATTAATCATGAATCATTCCCACATATGCTCTTCCCTCATGCTTTTTCATGCGATCTTGGGAATTAGAAAACATATTCGTTTCTTTCTCTTTTTTTTTTTTTAGGTAATTAACATTTCACTTAACCAAAGACAACCCACATGTATGATATTTCCTCGCACTTTTTAAGTGATCTTGGAAATAAGAAATGTGGGTTCGCTTCTGTCATCTTGTTTATTTGCTTTGTTATTTTTACCTCATTCTGAAAAACTTTCTAATCATTGTTTACATGACCTACTCTCACAAGGTGGATAAAAATTTCAAAAAGTACTAACTACAGGTTTCCAAAGGAGTTCAACCAAACCACACCTAAATCAAAAGATTAAAAAAACACCACATTCAAAACGCTTAATTTGTAGGTTTGGTTAAGAGCTACAGATCAACCTCTTAAATAAAACATAACCCCCTTGGAATAAGCCTTAAGCTACAAAAAAGGGGGTGGTTCTAGGAACCCCAAAGTAGTCCACACCTTAAGGGAACTGGTGGATGAAATGGGAACCTCTCGTACCTGACTAGTAAAACCTTTGTGAGTTAGAGTCACAGATATCCTTAGTGGAAACCCTAGTATGATTCATTTTGAGAAATATCTTTGCTCAAGGTTTCAAATGGGGTAAAGTAAAGCCATCAGCTAGAAATAGTGTCACACTTGCTCAGATATTTTGTTGACACCTAGTTGAGAGATCCACCCAGGAAGCCAAACATTTTCCAAGCCAATCTAAGGTTGAGGCCACAAAAAACATTCAAACAAATCATTTGATTTTCTTCTTTTGTTTGTCTTTCTTTTTGTATTAGTTTCCCAAAATCACTTTTTCCCAAATACTGCTTGTTTGGAATCCATTTTTGATTTTCCAAACTATTCTTGTTTGGATTTTTCTTTCATCTGTTCTCATCTTCTTTTCTTCTCGTCATCAGTCATTCAATAACCTTCATTTTACTCTCAATTTCCCCCTTTTTTGGAACTTTTATATCCTTTCATGATTTCAATCTTCTCTTCTTTTTGTCCTCATTGTCTTCTCCATGTGATCTTATTTCATTCATTTGGAGTTTTTATTCACTTATTTGATTCTTCCTCTTTTGCAGTCATCAAATTCTTCTATCTTTTATACTCACCTCATTTTGAGTTTTATCTCCCATTTCATCCTTGAACTTAAACATGTGGATTACATTCCCCAAAGTTTAAGTTTCCATCTTCTTTTCAACATCAAGTCTTGAGTTGCTGAATATCCACCTCCTCACTCAAGCACTTTCATCTTACGACTCGCACTTTGACATGGTGTTAGTGTACCACTTTGTCACAACTCAAATTCCATCACATCTTATCTTTCATTATCTTCTTGCATCCTTTAGTTTGACAATCATCATCTATTAACCTATATACATTTTCTTTCTTCACATCTCTAACTTGACAAAATATTTGTTGTGTTTTAGACACTTCATCATATCTTATTTTCCCAACGTTTACACTATGTCGATATTTGAGTCTTATCTCTTCATTAGACGTCTTCCTTCTTAAACTAATTCTTGTTAAGGTGTTGAGAACATTCCATATGATTTGAATCCTTTTTTCATACCCTCTTCCCATCTATCATTCACTTTTGCTAGGTGGTCGAGTGAATTTGTAATCAATCTATCCTCGCTCCTCCACTCTAGCATTCACATTGTTAGAGGTTGAGCACATTCATGGAATTTTGTCACTATAACTCCTCCTTCATTCTATCATTCACTTTGTTAGTGTAGGATAACCTTCACCACATCGATGCCACTCTTCCATCTTGGCATTCACTTTGTCAAGGGTCGAGTTTATCAAACACTTTCACATGCTTCTATCTTAACATTCACTTTATTAAGGGTTCCATCATTCATATCTTCCAAACTTCTTGCCCATCTTAACATTCACTTTGTTAAGGGACAAGTTATTACCAAACTTAATCACACACCTCTCTTCCATCTGTCACATTCAGTTTGTCTATGGGTTGAGTTATCTTTCACATCTCTCTGTTTTGATCCCTCCCTCTTTTAAAAATGGTGGGAACATGACACAGAGATTATAGTCCTTTTGGAAGGAATGGATGACATCAAAATCCTTTTGGAAATTTTGATAGTGACAATGACCATAACTCTGAGGATGATCATAATGAAATATCACTCGAAGAATAGTCTCATGCATTGAAAATATCTTACGTATGAATAAGGACCAATTTTTTCTTCGTCTCCTTGAGATGGGAGCAAAATTACCATCTATGATTTCAATGAGGATAGTCTATGAACATTACTTGGCAAACCACCACCTAACAAGGGTGAACCTTTTATGTTCAATAAACAATGACGATGAGGCATGACCCTAGTCACACAAACAATGATGATCAAAACAAGTCCAGCTCGAACAACCCCAAAGGCGATGAATCAAACAAAGACAATTTTGATGAAGGGAAAAAAGGAAATTCAACTGATTCAGACCACCGATCCCACTCAAGCCCTGTTATGAATCAAATTAATAACATGGCCAAATAACTTGCTATTTTAAATTCCAAAGTCCCCAATGAATCCCATAACAATGAGGCACCAAAGAAAAATAGTGATGCTTCATTTAGGATTCATACCGCACACACCAAAGATAACAATAACTCTACGAGTGATAGTTCCTTATCTTTCTTACAGAACAACTCATCATTTTCCCAAGAATAGAAAATGATGAAGGACACCATCTCTAGGTATGCAACATCAACGAAAACAATTCAAATTTGAAGAATTGTGTCCTTGCCCCTTAGATAAGGACATTTTGCACGTCCCTTTTCTAAAATATTTCGAGATGCCCAAATTTTACAAATACAAGGGAAAAAATGATCCTAGAGAACATATCAAGGAGTTCTATATGGCTTGTCAAGAGGTGGTCTATAGTGATGTCTTCTTAATGTGTCTCTTTCCATGAAGTCTAGGTGGACAAGCCTTGGACTGGTTTTTACACCTCCACTAAGGGCTCTATAAAAAATTTCGCAGAACCTCTCAGAGAAGTTTCATTAAACATTTCTCATTCAACCTAGACTCTGAAATTACAATGATGGACTTGTATGTAATGCCAAGGACAACGAACAAATGAAACCTTTTCACATAATTCCTACAAATATGGCATGAGATTTTTAGTCGTTTCCCATGCTCCATGCCTGAGAAATAGATTCATGAGCATATTTGTACCTAACCTCAAGATTGATTTGTCCTTTCACATGCAAATGCATTGCCTTAACACTTTTGAAGAATTTATTGAGAAAGGATCACGTAGATTGAAAAAAGCCTTGTCACAAAAGGTTTGATTAAACCTCCTTCAAAAGATAATGGGCAACATAGTAACCATCCTAATAACTCTCACCAAGACAAATGCTAAACATGTTAATCTGCAATCATAATATGGTCAATGATGGTGTTAAACACAACTGCAATGTTCACAACATCCAAAACACTCAAACTAGACCAAACAAAGGTAAACAACCTCTTGTTGTTTCTAGCAAAGAGGTTTCCTCCTCTCCATGATTCTTAAGTGATGTCATTTCTACTCCTCTGGGAGAACCTCTATCAAGTTTCCTTCAACAACTTGTTAATGCAAACATGGCTACCTATCCCATCACTGAACCTTGGGTTAAGGGAGAACCGAAACCTACTTGGTATAAAGCTAATACTTACTGTGATTTTCATCGCATTGACAGTCACCCAACTAGATCGATGCTTTCACTTGCATCACTTTTTCCAAGACCTCATTGATAGTGGAGATAACACTGTTGAAGAACCATCACACAAATAAAACACCTTAGGAAAAAATGTCAAGGTGTTCTCAAACCCATTTCCCAAACATGGCAGTGACAGTAAAAACACTGACAAAGGTTCTTCTACCAATAATGGTGATTTCAGTTCAATTATTTCATTTATTGAGGAAATACCATCTATAATGGTGACCATTAAATTCAAACCTTCAAGAAATTTTGTGACCACATGCACTAACAGGAAGATATGGTTTCCCACAGAAAAACCAACCTTCTACCTCTTCTGTAAAACCTCAAACGTCCAAACCAATAGCTCTCTTTAAATCAAAAGTCAAAATCTAATGCCAAATCTCCCACCCTGGATCAGTATGACTTCATCAAACAATTAGCAACCACATCAGCACATATCTCTCTCATGGAACTACTGAAAGAGTCACCTAGATTTTAGGATATTCTCACTCATGCTCTAAATGAATCGTGTGTTTCTCATACTCTCAATGTTCAATAGTTTTAGACTATGATCGCAAACCTTACGCATGAAACTCCTATCCTATCTTTTGGCCCTCAAGATATGTTGAACCCAAATTTGATTAATAATAACTCCTTGTACATTGAAACCTATGTTACCGAACATAAAGTCAAGATATTTCTTATCAAGAATGGAGTGGCTCTTAACATTTTTTCTATAAAAATGCTCCATTATCTTGGTCCTACAATAGATGATGTAGGTGCTAATATTATTACCATTCATGGTTATGATAATACTGAGCATCAATTGATCCAGAGGATCCTCACAGAGAAACACCAATCTAAGATCTTCTCAGAATAAGTTGCAGTCATTTTTAAAACACCAATCTAAACACCATGACATCTTGTTTGCAGGAAATGGAGCTCGTTTGCAAAAGTTATAGCCCGCTGAAATTTTTGGGCAACTAGAAAAATTTGGAGTTTTGTGCAGGTTGGACATGTGCACGCTCGCCAAGTGTTTCGATTATATTGCAAAATGTGGACGAATTGTGTGACATACTAAAAAAATGGGTTTTGGAACACCAGTCTTGGACACTCGTTTTCGGACAAATGGACCCTGCTATTTACTGGCTGGGGGCCCTCAGCCAGGTTCGACACACTCGATTATGGAGGGGTGCCTTGGCCTCCTTCTCATTTAATCATTAAACCAACTTGTGTATATAAACTCATATATTTGCCTTTGCGCCATACATGTGGGACATTTAGGCATGCATTATTTAAATTATCCACGCCTATTTGCTATTAACCATTTCCACGCATTATCTATTTCCAATTTCCACACATTTTATACCACTGTTCATGCATTAAACTTTATCCAACTACCACGCATTATCCTGTGCATTGTTTTTAGCGTCTAAAATATAAACCATGCGCTATTCCCAAGTAATGCACCCTCCACATAGTGTAATACCTTGGACTATAGTTACTTCCTCCTGAGCATACAAGTGTTGATATGTGATTTCTTTTGAAAGGATGTGTTCCCTTGATTGAGAAGTCATGCTTGATATGTACTATATCTTCTTTGCAAATTGTAGATCTTTGACTGAGTTAGAATATGATTGGGCTCTTTTATTTCTTTCATTTTACACTTGAGTTTAATCTGATCTTGGAACGAATTATGGAGTTATCCATCTATAAGACCAAGCCTTGGATCAGTGGTATTGATCCAAGTGGTGCTTTAAGCTTATTCGTGATGAATTAAAATTATAGACCTTAAGCAGGTTGCAAGGTCTAGATGCATTGAATAAGCTAGTCTAGAGTATAACTCAGGGTGATCATGTTGAATGAACTGGTGCCCGATATCGTGATATATCTGGAAGGTCTTAATCATGGACCAGGTAATAATTTAGTTACATAAAATTCTATATCCTATTGGTAGTACAGGAGTGAACCCTGTTCGTGAATGTATGTTGAAGGTTCTTTTTCTGAGCATTTGAAATATTAGACCTAAACTGGATTTATTAAGGTTAGTAACCTAAAAACTAAACTTTAACCTAGGGGATTAGATTAGTGTTAATCTAGCCTAGGCCTAAGCTATAAGCTAATGTTCTAAGTTAGTATCTATGTGTTAAGAGGTTAGACTAAGTGTTAACCTAAATCCTCACCTAAGTTACTAACCTAACTATGAACAAGGAAGAAAGGGGACATATGGAAAGGTGCGAACCATGGGCGGCAGTTTCTATGGCATTAAATACATGGATAAGCATGAAGGGACAGGTAATTTGGTAGAATTTTTTAAAATGGCTAACTTGAGCCGACGTGGCAGGTCGCCAAAGTTGGAAATGGTCTTTGATGTGCATTTGTCCATCGCCAACTATGGCGGTCGGTGGCAATGGAAATTTAGCGGGAAATTTGGAGTAAATGTCATTTATGAACTCGGTCTTCGAGCTCGGGTTTCACGGGAAGGCATGCAAAATGGAAAGTTAATGGTTTGTTTGGTTTTTCAAGCGCTCTGGTTTTCCCTCTGTTTGATCACTGGTTCTTCGCACCAGTCTTCTTGGAGTTGCATGGCAAGTATGAGCGTAACTAGCTCTTTTCTCTGGCAAGGAAAATTTATAAGTCATGGTAATAGCAAATTTTTGTTGGTGGATCTAACTTGGAAAAGGAGGAGAAGGTTCGAGCTCTTTCAGTGGTCTGCTTCGAAATTTTAAGCAAATAACTAGGCATGTTAGGCCCTAACCTTTAAAAATCTTGCTCTCTTTCAAATGATTTCATTAGAAAAACTCTGTTCAGATGATTTTTGGAATTAGATGGTTTTTATGGTAGCTTGGGGTGATTTTGTTATTGTATCTTCTTGCTGGTTCGATTTTTCAATTAAAACCTTGATGGGTGTATTCTATTTTTCGAACTGTTGCAATATTTCTTGGTGTTTTGCATTCCGGCTTTAATTTGCAAAATATATGCAAGAATGTATATTGGGCCTGCTCTGTGAGAGCCCATGAATTGTTCTCTTGATGGGTATAGGCTACTGTTGATACTTGTTGTTAATGCTTACTGTTGATGCTTGTTGTTGATACTCGTTGGAAAGGATACTGATGGAATTTTTGTTCAGTTTGATTGGACTTCTTTGTAAGTTCTGTCGAGGTTATTAAGGTAGTGGTTACTGAATCTTGTTGGGTTTCGCTATGTTATTTAGGTTTTGTTGAATGGATAAATGGCTGTGTTTCAGTAGTTATTGCGACCCTATAGAAGTTGTTTCTCCCTCCCTTGCGTTACAAATTACGGGATTGAACTCGATGATAGTTTGCATTATAATTATTTATTGTATTCAAAACGACTCTATGGAGTACATTGGATGATTCGTATATTATGGACCTCTGTTGAAGCTATATATCTTTGAATGTTGGTAATTTGATTTTGTAAGAGTCTTGAAGGAGTAATAGGTAATATGACCTCTGTTAATTTGTAATGAATTTCTGGTACAGACTCTTTGGGTGTACTTCTACGTTTCCCATCTGTGAAAGCTTGAGCAAAAAAATAATAATGTAGAGGCTCAGTTGGATTCCTTGTTACGAAATCAGTATTTAGCTTTTGTGTAAGCCTGATTTTGAATGGTTACCATTGTTGGCATAGTTGGAATCATTAACTATTATTTATCTTGTATACTATTGTTCGGATTCAGTTGAATCCTTGATATGTAGCTATAGAATCTGCCTCTATTTAAGCCTGATTGGTTCATTTGTTGTTTTTGGCACTGTTGGGTTCCTTGAGTATAGATAGATATCATGTATCTTGGCTCTATGAAAGTGGGTCGTGAATACCATACTTCAAATTCTGAATGTGTCCAGATGTGAATACGGTATATTATGTTTCCTTTCTGATTATTCCAGTTAGATGAGGCTGTGCATCTTGCGGGAATGTTGTAAGATTATCTCTGCATAGTTTTAGGGAAACATCAATTGCTTAATGTCAAGAAGTCCATTGTTGACTGCGATAAAATAGAAGTTCTTTGATTTCGACCTTGGGTCGAAAAGCCTTACAGTCTCTAGTAGGGACTAGAATGGGCTGTAGGTTGATGTAAGGGATTGTTGGCATGTTACGTCTTCTGTCGCATGGATATCAATTCTTGAGTTTAATTGAACTTAGGAGTTGTCGACTGCACCTCAACAGGAAATGGCTGTGATTATCTTCTTGTTTGTCACTTCGTGTGGGAGGTCATGTAGAGTCTGTTTGGTAGATAGTCATCACTGTTTGGCATGAGAGCTACTATACTGTAGTTTATTATATTTTAAACTTAAACAAAACAGTGGTGCTTTTGGTGGTCTCGTCTGATTTATTCACGTGTGTTTAAGGTGAATGCTTTGCTCTTGGAAAGACGGTACAGTCATGAACTAGTTCTGAGGGAAATATGTATGATCGTTTATTTCTCTTATGTTGTAAAGTATATGTTGATATATATTTTTATCTAACTGTTGGAACTGTTTTAACTACTGCTGAAATCATGGGTTATTATGATATTCATTTTACTATGATGAATGTAATGATCTGTTTGATGTTTGCTGTACTGGGGATTCAGATGGATAGTTGTCTTAGATACTTTCGTTCTTCTTGATCCCTAATATTTTGATGAAATATGTTTACTTGTTGGGTAAATTGATCTCATTTAAACAGGGTGTTTAATGAAAACAATTGATGGATTGCAATTGTTTTAAGAGTTAGTGCTTATCATGCTCAGTTCATCGAACTGACCCATGTTGACAATTTTTGCAGATGGATGCCGTAAGTGGTAAAAGCACGCAGATCTGATAGGATGATCAGATCGTTTAATTTGATTTTAAGTTGAAATACAGCTTGATTTTCTAAATGTACTACATGTGGAAAGATGTTCTTTTTCCGTAGAGTATTGTATCAAGTATGCTGAATGCATAAAATGTATTTGATTAGTTCTGAAAGGAATGGAAATTGATATTTGTTACTTATGTGTTTGTATTCTTATCTTGATAGTTTGACCTTCTTCGGTTCAAATATCTGGAGAGCATTGTTATTATTGTATAATTTGGAGACTTTTGTGATTATCAATGTAAGCTTGCAAGAATATGTGACTGAATACTTATAATTGTTTAGCAATTCTAGTATGTTCTATCTAAAGCTAAATTGAAATATAGATCACTGTCTTACTGGAAACTAGGGTTAAAATAAACCTAAGCAGAACGCTAAACAAGCTGAATTAAATTATTAATCCCTAGTCTTGATTAAGCCAGGACAACATTTAATTGGATTCTTAATCATTATATCTTGATACTTATAAGTACGATATAAATTCAGTAATGAGAACTGAAATAAACCAAAAAGGGGTTCTGTTGGCAATCACATGTGAAGATTATGGGTTATTGTCCAATTTCGTTGATTTAGAATTATGTATATTATATGAACTCCTTGATGGAACCTTAGTCTTAATAACTTCTCTGTGTAAAGGGTTTTATTAAGAAAGGTCATTCTAAGGTGAGGAACCCAGGGATTGGAAAGGCTAACCTTAGGGGAACGTCTTTTAATATAATTTAACTCAACGTATGTAACACTTTTTAATAAGTAGATCTTTTCGAGGTGGATTTAAAGGTTGACGGCACAAGTCAACTGCAGGGTTATACCTCCGAGAAGGTTAGGATCTTCTCGAAGATACAACAATGCAGGTGTCTTGTGACGACAACCTTTGCATTGATTGATAAGATTTACACCATGAACTCGAGCAAGTTACTCTGGGACCAATTAGGAATGTGGTCACGTTATAAGGCTGCCTAGAAGATTCGGGGTATCTTGACACACTGGTTTAACTAGGGTTGAACCAGTATGTCATTGTATCCCTAGTCCTCGTGGGCATCCATATAACGTTATCACCTTACTAATCTGTTTTCGAGTGAATAATTTGGGATAGGAGGGACTGACAGAAGTCAGTATAAGATGTTCTATATAACTTAGGAATGGGGTGTAGGACGTATACCAGATTGATGAGTATGCCGTTAAGGAATACGAGACATAAGCAATATGTTTCAAATCTTTGGCCAAAGTATCGCAAACTGCTGATTGTGTTGTCCTAATTCACCTAGTCTAAGGGATGAGATGCCGATGAATAATGGTAACAATTATTCAGATAGGTTCCTTGGACAGAGCATTCTGAATCCCAGAATAGGGAAGAGAACCGCAAGAGTGGAGTGTTAAATAAAAACGCCAACTCTTATTACTCATGAATAGATTGGTAGATTACCGAGTCATGGAATGAATAGATCGGAGGTACTCCGAGTCATTACAGTGGCATATGGTTTTCTGTTATAAGAATGGTTATTTGATTTGTGAGTTCTAAATTATGTATTTAGAACCAGTAAGCATTTATCAAAAAAAAATCACTTTTTCTAATGTATAAAATGAGGATGTTACACATAGGCTAAGGAGGCTCTTAAGCCACTAAAAACATGCGCCCACCTACCTTTTAAACCCTCTTCAAAGATTTTATGCGCCAAATGTGGGATAATGATCCCAAGAAGATAAGTCAAAAGCATGGGAGGAGAATGGAACCCGGGTGGGCCGTGTAAAAGGATAAGCACCCAGCCAGCATGCTAGGAGGCTTAGAAACAATATAAAAGGAGTGATATTTTATTTGTAGAGTATTCGGGATTGTGTAAAATTATTGTAATGCTCATAACTTGAGCTAGGAGTGGAATTTGGAGGAGATGTAAAAGGAAACCCCTGTTATTTTTGACAGAGGAAGATTGTGAGAAGGTCAAAATTTTGTAGAATTCTTTGTAAAGAATTATTTTCAAGATTTTAATAGATCGGTCCCATTTAACCGGACCCGGAGACGTAGGCCTCAAGCGCCGAACTCCGTTATCAATTCTTGCGTCACATTGCTGGTGAATCCTCTCCATTTCTTTCAATATTTGCACATTACTTGCAGTTTTTATTCTTTTATCAAAAATACAAAAAATAAATAATGCTCAAATTTTACATCGAAAATCAACACAAAGCAAGAAGAATGTGTGTGCACAATAGCTAGTTAAATTTGGTTTTCAGAGCTGGTTTTGACTGATTTTTCGTTCAGTTTAACATGTTTTGGATTGCAAGTTGTGTGTTGGATGTTAACAAGGTCTCAATCTAAGAAGGGTGAAGGAGAATTAGTTGAAGGAGATCCCAAAATTGGTATCAAACGATCTCGAAGTCCTACAATGGCGGATCAAGAGGAAGTGGAAAAAAACTTTTGTCAATCCTTCCAATAGATGAAGGAAATGGTGGAAGAAATGTACCAAGATAGGAAAAAGGAAAAGGGGACTAGAGAAGGTAAGAAAGAAGAAAGCTCTAGTTCTGACATTCCAAAAAGAGACTCTTTAAAATCTGATTTTCTTTCATTAAAGTTAGATATCAAGTTTGAATTGCCTATGTATACTAGAGAGCTAAATGCAGAGAAGTTGGATAACTGGGTTAAGAAAATAGAAGTATATTGTAGGGTTCAGAGAATTGTTGATGATGAAGCAAAGATTCATTTGGCAACTCTTCGGATGGGTGGAACAACACTCATTTGGTGGGAGAGTAAGCTTTAGGAAGTGGAAGAAAACAAAGGTATAAAAATCACTTCTTGGTTTGAATTTGTTTCAAATCTTAGGCAACAATTTTATCCTCTTGGTTATAAGCAACAAGCTATGATGGATTGGAAAACATTAAGACAAACTAAGGGACAAAGTGTTCAAGAATACACAAAAGAATTTAGGAAAAGGGCTCTAATTCTGGGAATTTCCCTAAACATAGAAGAAACACTGCTCAAATATATTGGTGGATTGCATAGTTATCTAAGGCATATGATACTTGTTTTAGGTTCTACTAATCTTGATGTAGTATGTGTTCAAGCAACCCATCTCGAAGCACAAGGGAAAATGACAAAGGAATCCTCTTTCTCTTCTTTTAATCAGAAGAACAAGCAATCTGAAGGAAAAGGTTCGAAAGAACAAGGAAAAGGAAAGGGTAAGCATAAAACAAACTCTACTGTTAAGAAGGAAGATGAAAAACCATTTTGTAATCATTGTAAAAAAAACCATGATGAGTCTAAATGTTGGAAATTACATCCTGAAAAGAAGCCTAAATGGATGGTTAAGAAAGGAAAAGAAAAGAAAACAAACACCATAGTGCATGATCTTGGTTCTGATTCAGGTGATGAAACCAAAATCACAGCTATGGGTTTACAAGGTAAATCAACTCTTTCAATTTCCAACAATAGCACTACATATGTTGTATCTTCTTCTAGAAAACAAACTATACCTGACGATAAGAAAAGAAATGAGCTTTTCCACATTAGAGTAATTTCAAAGCATACGAAAATTGATACTCTTTTTGATAGTGGATCTCAAGCTAATATAATTTCTGAGGAGGTTGTTAAGAAACTAGGACTCAAAACTAAACCACATCCCAAGCCTTATCCTTTGGGCTGGGTTTGTGATGATGTAAAACTACAG
This sequence comes from Taxus chinensis, assembly GCA_019776745.2. Classification (NCBI taxonomy): domain Eukaryota; kingdom Viridiplantae; phylum Streptophyta; class Pinopsida; order Cupressales; family Taxaceae; genus Taxus; species Taxus chinensis. The sequence goes on from CM034148.1 coordinate 52,325,436, forward strand.
GTAACTAAAACTTGTACTTTTAGATTTGCCATTACAGACAAATTTATTGATGAGGTTGAATTGGATGTAGTTCCTTTGGATATTTGTGGGGTGGTTTTGGGAAGTCCTTATTTGTATGATCGTAAAGCAATCTTCTATAGGGAAGAAAATAAATATTTGCTTGTAAAGGATGGACTTGAGTTTATTATTAGAGCTCACCGTGAAAAGAATAATCTATCCTTGGTAACTGCAGGTCAAATGAAAAGGCTTGTAAACTCAAGCAAAAGTTTTGTGCTCATGGTTGTCAAAGCCAAGGAAAAAGAAAATGAGATGGCTTTTGAGACTTGCGATCTAAAACATAAGGATGAATTGGTAAAAATTGTTTCTAATTTTGATGATGTTTTTCAAGATCCATAAGGTCTACCTCCCAAAAGAGGGGTTCAACATGAGATACAGTTGCTTCAGGATGCACCTCTTCCCAATATCAGAATGTACAGGTTATCAGTAGTAGAGAACGAGGAAATCAAGAGACAGGTAATGGAGCTTTTGGCTCAAGGTATAATTCATCCAAGTACATCCCCATGTGGATCACCAATTATGTTGGTTCCTAAGAAGGATGGCACTTGGTGAATGTGTGTTGATTTCCGTGCTTTAAAAAAGATTACTATAAAGAATCGTTACCCTCTTCCTAGAATAGATGATTTACTGGATCAATTAAGGAATGCAATTTATTTCACTAAGTTAGACTTAAGAAGTGGTTATCACCAAGTAAGAATTGCAGAAGGTGATGTTTGGAAAACTGCTTTTAAAATGAAACAGGGATTGTTTGAATGGTTAGTGATGCCTTTTGGTTTGTGCAATGCACGGGCAACATTCATGAGAGTTATGAATGAAATTTTTAGACCATTCATTGATAATTTTGTTATTGTTTACTTAGATGATATTCTTATTTTCAGTAAATCATGGGATGAACATATTAAACACATCCAGAAAGTCTTAGATGCACTAAGGAAAGAGAAATTGTATTTGAAGATGTCAAAATGTGAATTTGGAAAAACATCTTTAATTTACTTGGGGTATATTGTAGGAAATGGAGAATTGAGAATTGATCCTACAAAAATAGAGGTTATTGTGAAATGGCCTAGATCCACAAATGTGACGGAAGTTAGAAGTTTTCTAGGTGTAGTTCAATACTGGAGGAAATTTATTGCTAACTTCTCATATATTGCATCTCCTTTGCATGCTTTGACAAGTATTAAACAGGTCTTTCAGTGGGGAGGAAAACAACAAAAAGCATTTGATACACTGAAAGAGAAGATAAGTACCACTCCAATCTTGGCACTTCCAGATTTACAACATTCATTTGAGATTGAGATGGATGCTAGTGAATACGTAATGGGGGTAGTTTTGATGCAGAACAAATGACCAGTGTGTTACCATTTAGAAACCTTTACAAGTGTGGTAAGAAACTATCCAACTTATGATAAAGAGTTGTATGCTTTGGTTCAAAGTGTTAAAAAATGGAAGCATTATTTAATGGGAAAAGAAACAATTATCCATACTGACCATCAACCGCTTCAATACTTACAAACACAAACCAAATTGCAGCAGTCTAGACATTTCAGGTGGATGGGGATTTTGCAACAATTTCATCTTGTAATCAGGTATAAAAAAGGTATTCAAAACAAGGTTGCTGACATGTTACCTAGACCACCAGTGGTAGTAGCATCTATCCTTTTGCAGCATAGTTCTTTGGCTCATGTTAGTTATAAGGAACAATATGCAAATGATGTTGATTTTAGAGAAGTGTACGAGGATCTAGTAAGTGGGAAACAAGTAGGAGAAAAATATTATCATTTGCATGAAGGATTGTTATATCATTCTGGAAAACTTTGTATTCCAGAAAATGAGCATGTGCATATGATTAGGGAAGCACATAATTCTCTTATTTCAGGGCATTTTGGTGTTAGTAAGACAGTTGCACATTTACAAAAATATTGCTATTGGCCTAGAATGCATGAACATGTAAACTGATATATTAAGGGATGTGTTCTTTGTGCCACAAGCAAGCCAAGTAACAAGAAATTAGGACTTTACACTCCTCTTCTTGTTCCAACACGGCCTTGGGAAAGTGTTTCCATGGACTTTGTAGGAGGCTTACCCATGACATGGAAAAAACATGATTACTTATATGTGGTAGTGGACAGATTTAGCAAAATGTGTGTGTTGGTTCCATGTACTAAACAAATAACTGGTGAGGGAACTACACATTTATTCTTTCAGTTTGTTTGGGTTCATTTTGGTTTACCTACTTCAATCATATCTGATTGGGATTCTAGATTTCTTGGGGTATTTTGGTCAACATTGTGGGGGTTAATGGACACAAAACTGAAAAAGAGCACTGTTTTTCATCCATAGATTGATGGTCAAACAGAGGTTGTAAACCGCACAGTGGTACAATTACTTAGGGGCTATAATAACAAACATCCTAAATTGTGGGATGAAAATCTTTATTATGTGCAACATGCTTATAATCGTGCCTTACATTCTTATACTTTGAAGTCTCCATTCGAGACTTGTTATGGATATCTGCTTAATTCTCCATTAGATATATATTATGGACATGAAACTGTTGTTAATGGTGCAAGTGATTCTGACAAGGCTAAAAGATTTGTGCAGAGAATACAACAGGTTCATCAGTATGTCCATGAACAATTGGAGAAAAGCCAGGCTAAGTACAAAAGCTAGGCATGATAAACATAGAACTGATCACAAGTTCAAAGTTGGTGATTCAGTTTGGCTTCACATCAGCAAGGAAAGACTGACAGGTGAAGGTAAAAAATTGAAACCTATATGGTATGGTCCGTTCCAAATATTGGAAAAAATTGGTAACAATGCTTTCTGATTAGATTTACCTCCATATATGCAAATCTACTCAGTTGTAAATGTTGAGAATTTAAGATTTTATGAACCGCCTATGATTGTTGATCATGATGATTCTAACATTATGCCTTCCATTGATGATTTTGCTCCTGAGTATCTTGATAAGTTGCAGGAAGACATCATTTTGGACAGTAAAATAAGAAATTCATGAAGGGGTGATATTGAGTATATTCGTGTTGGGTTCAAAGGCATGCATCCGAACAAGACAAAATGGATGGAAACTGGAAAGGTGAGGGAGAAATACCCTCACCTATTCACCAATTAGGTTGATTTTTGGGGTCCAAAAGTTTCTCAGTGGGGAGGAATGATCCAGAGGATCCTCACAGAGAAACACTGATCTAAGATCTTCTCACAATAAGTTGCAGTCTTTTTTAAAGCGTGGAGAAAAATTATACGATTCCGACGACATCTTGTTTGCAGGAAACAGAGCTTGTTTGCAAAAGTTATATCCCGCTGAAATTTTTGGGCAACTGGCAAAATTTGGAGTTTTGTGCAGGTTGGACGTGTGCACGCTCGCCAAGTGTTTTGATTATATTGTGACACGTGGAAGAATTGTGTGATGTACTAAAAAAATAGGTTTTGGAACGCCGGTCTTGGACACTCATTCTCAGACAAATGGACCCCGTTATTTACTGGCTGGGGGCCCTCAGCTAGGTTTAACACACTCGATTATGGAGGGGTGCCTTGGCCTCCTTCTCATTTAATCATTAAACCAACTTGTGTATATAAACTCCTATATTTTCCTTTGCGCCATGCATGTGGGACATTTATGCATGCATTATTTAAATTATCCACGCCTATTTGCTATTAACCATTTCCATGCATTTTATACCATTGTTCACGCATTAAACTTTATCCAACTACCATGCATTATCTTGTGCATTGTTTTTAGTGCCTAAATATAAACCATGCATTGTTCCCAAGTAATGCACCCTCCACATAGGCTAAGGTGGCTCTTAAGCCACTAAAAACATACACCCACCTACCTTTTAAACCCTCTTCAAAGATTTTATGCGCCAAATGTGGGATAATGATCCCAAGAAGATAAGTCAAAAGCATGGGAGAAGAATGGAACCTAGGTGGGCCGTGTAAAAGGATAACCACCCATCCGGCATGCTAGGAGGCTTAGAAACAATATAAAAGGAGTGATATTTTATTTGTAGAGTATTCGGGACTATGTAAAATTATTGTAATGCTCATAACTTGAGCTAGGAGTGGAATTTGGAGGAGATGTAAAAAGTAATCCCTGTTATTTTCAACAGAGGAATACTGTGAGAAGGTCAGAATTTTGTAGAATTATTTGTAAAGAATTATTTTCAAGATTTTGATAGATTGGTCCCATTCAACCGGACCCGGAGACGTAGGCCTCAAGCACCGAACTCCGTTATCAATTCTTGTGTCACATTGCTGGTGAATCCTCTTTATTTCTTTCAATATTTTCATAGTACTTGCAGTTTTTATTCTTTTATTAAAAAAAAAAAAATAATGCTCAAATTTTACATCAAAAATCAACACAAAGCAAGAAGAATGTGTGTGCACAATTGCTAGTTAAATTTGGTTTTCAGATCATCCTGTGGTACCATCACTCTTCCCATACAATTGGGCCCACACCTCCTTGACACTATGTGTCATGTAGTTGATGAACACACATCATGTAACCTTCTTTTGTGTAGAACTTGGATACATGTGATGTACACAGTACCTTCCAATTTCCATCAATGCATAAAGTTTCCACATACCGGTAGAGAGTTCATATTGCGTGGTGATATTGACGCCTTTGAATACGGTAAGTTTTTCAAAGTAAGGTACAAAATGGAAAACTAGTTTCCATCTACTGATAGCACAACTGGATCTAGCGTAACTTCTATTGTTACTAACTATATTGATCCTGATGTAATATTGTGCCCTCATGCTTCTGCCTCTTCTTCTGAAGAATCTATGGTTAAAGTGTCACCTCAGGATATTCCTTAGGCCTCTGTGTTTTCCTTTGAAGAATCTACATCTAAGGTGTCATATGAAGTTACATTCTCTCTTAAATGCTTATGTGAGTACGCACTTGACAATGCATTTCTTGTTGGAAAAATCCCATTATCACCTCTCAGCTATGGGCATTCTAATGCTCCTAATTTACAAGAACCTTCATCTTACTATCTTGGAAACACTCTTTGAAGATGATATGGATATCTAGAAGATGAACATATTCCAATCTCCAACGACTCTCGGCTATATGCTGACATGATGGAAGAATGCTACGAATCCACTGATTACACCAAGGGCCATAAAATAATGAAAAATAGGAACTACAAAGAACTAGGCCTTGGCCCACAAGGACATGGTGTTCTTGAACCTATGAATGTCAAGTCTAACCTTTAGACATATGGTCTAGGGTACAAGACATATGAGAAGAGGCCTGTAGTCTTTGATGTATTATCTAATGATGTTGACTCAGATTCTGAAATTGAGACTGGTTCCACACATATCCTCTTCGAAGACCTAACCGAAACTATGATTTTCCTAGACTACATATCCATTCAAACCCTTGACATTTTTTATCCTTCCCTAATTGACCAGGACCAACAGTGTCATACTTCCATGGATCTCTTTCAAAACGATGATGACAACTAGGATTTCCTCGAGTCTTGGGACCCTTTTCCCTTACCGGATCACAAGAAGGGTTTTGATATAAACCTTGATGCTACTACTTACTTCAGTGAAGAACTTACAATCTCCATATTTAAAGAAAAATAAATTAAACATAGATAAAAGACAAATCATATCTTGCATAGTGAAAACGTTTCTGAGGCATTATACAAGAAGTAAAAAATGAAAAAGAAAAAGAAAGAAAATGATGCATATCCTTGTGAAAACCTTTTAGAGGCACTAAAGAGAGGAGGTTTGGATCTAGAAATATCTGAAATTCTACACAAGCCTCCAACATCATTTCAAGATAATGACACTTCTAAGATGTTGGTAGAAGAGACGACAACCATTAACATTTGAACTAAAGATCAACCAAAATTGTTTCAACTAGGTGCCAGTTTATCAAAAACCGAAATCAAATCCTTCACAAAACTTTTAATTTAACTTCATGATGCATTCACTTGGTCTTACAAAGATACACCCGGTCTTGATCCTTCTTTGGTGGTTCATCACCTTGTGGTGCACCCAGATGTTAAACATGTAAAGTAAAAACTATGTAAAATGCATCCCAAGGTTGCATTTCTTGTTAAGGTTGAACTACAAAAATTATTAGATGCATGATTCATACGGTGCATTGATTACTCAGAGTGAATATTTAATCTGGTACCAATTGTGAATAAAACCCCCATAATCCATATTTGTGGAGATTTATGTTACATTAACAAGGCATGTCCTAAGGATGATATCCCTTTGCCTTAGATTGACATGATTGTCGATTCTACTACGGCCCATGAGATGTTATCCCTTATGGATGGATTTGGCCTTAAAAATGCTAGTGTGACTTATCAACGTGCCATGACTGTTATTTGCCATGACCTTCTTGATGACATAATGGAAGATCACGTCGATGATATTATTGTTAAATCAAAGACGAGGTTGGATCATCTAGCAGTTCTTAGGTGTATATTTGAGTGGTTGAGGGAGTACAAGGTTCACCTTAATCCAAAAAAATATGTCTTTGGTTTTAGTTCAGGGAAACTTCTGGGTTTCATTGTCTCACCAAGAGGAATCGAAGTGGACACTACCAAGGTCAAAGCTATAATAGTTATGCCACCTCCTTAGAATATTCAACAACTAAGGGGACTACAAGGAAAAATTTAGATTATTCTTTGCTTTATCTCTCAATTGGAAGATAAGTACCATCATTTCAACCAACTGCTTAAAAATTATGTCCAGTTCAAATGGAAATAAGATTGTCAACTACCTTTGAAAAATTCAAATAATGTCTGGCATCTTTGCCACTACTCATGCCACATATACAGGATAAGCCTATGTTGACGTATACATTTGTAAAACAACATGAACTTGGGGAATTATTAGCACAACACAATGATAAGGGTCAGGAACAAGTTGTGTATTACTTGAGAAGAACTCTTCTTGAGCATAAGACCAAGTACTCACAGGTTCAAAAGGCTTCTTTAGCCATTCCTTATACTTTCAGAAAGATGTGACACTATCTCCTAAATCATACCACCAAGCTAATTTCAAGGTTTGATCCTCTTCAGTACCTACTTTTGAGACTAGTCATAACATAATGCATATCTAGTTGGATTGCATTACTTAGTGAATTTGACATTTAAATTGTCCATAAAAAAGGCTATCAAAGGTCAAGCATTGGCAAATCAATTGGTCGTAGCACCATTACCAGGTTCACAACCACTAAATTTTGAATTTCCAAATGAGGACTTATTGTACATAGAAGTAACACCCTTATGGACATTATTCTTTGATGGATCTTGCAATATCCATGGTTCTAGAGGAGGAATTATCTTGCGTACACAAGATGGAGACCTCATACGTAAATCTTATTATATCAACTTCCCTTGAAAAAATAACATAGCATTGTATGAATCATTGATAGTAGGCTTAGGGTTTTCTATCTCATAGCACCTACAAGAATTGATAGTTCTTGGTGATTCTCTTTTAGTCATTAATCGAGTCAACAGAGAATATCAGGTAAAAGATGAAAAGATCTTACCTTATAAAAGAATGGTTGATATCCTAAGAGGGTGTTACTGGATTTTAAATTTTGAACAAATTCCTCGCGTACAAAAAAAAGTAGTGGATGCCATGGCAACTATCACTTCCCTTCTTTCATTCGACACTAATCAAACTCACAATGAGTTCCTTGCTAAACATCATTTGGTGCATGAATACGAATTTCTAGATTCCACTATGGTTTGTGATATTTTTTGTCCTGATCATCCCTGATACCACGATATATACACCTTCATTCAAAATAAATCATATCCTCCTAATTTTAATTCAGATAATAAAAGAGCCTTAGCACAATGTGCTTCATGCTACACCCTTCTTGCTAATACCTTGTATTGAAGAGGCTATGATGGGACTCTCTTAAGATGTCTTAATCAAGATGAAGCTAATCAGATGCTAGTTGAATTACATTCAGGTATTTGCAGTGCCCATACCAATAGAATAGTACTTGTAAAGAATATTTTACACATTGGATACTACTAGTCCATAATGGAGGAATATTCATGCAGCTTTTTGAAGAAATGTCAGGCTTGCCAAAAGCATGGTAATCTCATTCATGCACTATCCCAAGTCTTACAACCTATTACTTCACCTTGGCATTTTTCAAAATGGGGACTTGTTTTAATTAGAAAAATAAATCCCACATATTTTGATGGCCACACTTTTATTGTAACCGCCAGTGAGTATTTCACCAAGTGGGTTGAGGTTATGCCTCTTTTTTTTTTGGAAAATAGTTTTTTGAAAGGGACTATACCCTTGAGAACAAAAGAGGGCCTAGAAGCCAGAAAAGGAATGAGAACGAGAACAAAAAGGATCAAAATCCAAATGGGACAATGAAACCCAAAGTAGCCCAAGAGCAGCTACCCCATTAAAACAAAAATAGTATGAACACTGCAGGAAAGCAGCAAAAAGATAGCAAAAATACAACAATAATTACAAAGAAGTGCAGTAAAATTACCCACAATTACTTCTTGGCGGCTTTGTTGATGCTGGATTTGATATTCTGCCAAGAGGTGAATATAGCCAATGTTGTCATGTGGGCAGAGTCAGTAACATCCAGCTATTCAATGGTCTTGTTGAACATTAGTAAGAGGTTATGCCTCTTACTAACGTTATTGGGTGTAATATTTCTAAATTCATCTTCAACCATATTATCTATTGTTTTGGCATCCCCACTTCTATTGTCACTAACAATGGTGGTTATTTCAAAAATAAGGATCTCAAAACCTTAGCTAAGAAATATAATATCCATATAAAATGGGATACACCCTATTATCCACAATGTAATGGCCAATCTAAAGCATCAAACAGGACTATCAATTCCATTCTCAAAAAGATAGTCAATAAACAAGGATGTAATTGACATACATAGTTATATCCTACCCTCTGGGCTTATCGCACTTCCTTCCGTACACCTACGGGTGCTACTAATTTTTCCCTAGTATATGGCTCTGAAGCCATATTATGTATCGAAGTTGAACTTCCTTCAATTTGTGTCTCCCTCCAACATCTCATTCATGAAGAGGATTATCGTGTTGCATGCTTTGCATCGATAGCATTACTAGATGAGAGATGGCTTCATGCCTTAAACCATATGCAGGTATATCATAATAGACTACATCGTAATTATAATCACAAGATCAAACCTTAACATTTCGAAATAAGTTATTTGGTCCTAGAGGAAAATAAAAATATCACAAAAAAACCACAAGAGAAACAGGGAAAATTTGAGCCAAATTGGTTGGGTCCTTATGTTATAACTACTAAATTTGGATATGGTGCATACAAATTGTCTATTGAGGATGGTAAAGATTTAAAGTAGCCTATGAATTACATTCATCTAAAGAATTTATACTCTTGAGTATCAGAAGAGTAACCCTCGTATTGGGGGCATATTAGTGCATCCACCTGTTTCGTCATTTCACTTTGTTTCCCACTTGGAACTATTTACCTCACCATTTGTCACATATTTTCCTTGTTATGTTGTCATGCCCATTGTCTACCACCATTGTTCACCTTCCATTATGCTTTCGTTCACTTCCTTCATACATAGTATGTTGATTTTGACTTGGGAATTTCCTTTCCCTCTTCTTTGGCGCGTGGTTTAAAATTTAAAAAATACAACAAAAACAATATAAATTGTTCAAATCCCAAAAACACTATAAAATTGTTCAGAAAATACAATAACCAGTACTATGTGTATCTAGAATGTGCTCATGGAATAATTACAGGAAATTTATTCACATCCTAGTTCACAAATAACTTTGGTGTGGTTCTTTCTTGTTCATATTGGATTTCTTTCTATTACTTATTTTGTATCTTTTTTTCATTTGCACGTGTTGTGTTTTTCTACTAGTTTATTTAAGCCATGGAATGTATTCCTTTTTTTTTTTGCATTTGTATTTCCAAAATTGTGAAAATCCACAAAAAAATTAAATATTACGAAAAAATTCAAATATTTCAAAAATCCAAAAAAATCAAATATATTTTTTTCAAAACCTTCAAAAAAAAAAAAATTATCACGAAACTTTCGAACAAACATTCACTTATTAGAAGAATCCTACAATTTGAAAACACTTAAAGTGAATCCTTCAACATTTTAATATAATCTTGATAAATGTCATACTTTTATCTATTAGCCTAGTGATCATGTCAATCTTACAACTATCACTTTCTTCCCTTTGCATGATATGCTAACTCTTCTTGGTGTAAGTCACTCATTTGTCTTTCCTTCATGATATAACTTCACTTGGGGAAATTTTAACTTTGATCATTTGCAAAATAGATTCAACAAGAGTGTTATAAGGAGTCACTTTAACTCTACTCATCCAGTCTGATCCTATTCCCATTGGGGAGCATTTGTATCTACTTAATCATCATTTCGGCACACATTAAGGGTGTAGTTGATTGTCTTATTTTTCAACTTTGTGTTGCATTGTTGATATTTACTCTTTTTGGACCACTTACAAGTAGTGTGATTAAATTTTAGTTCCTTTATAACCCTAATGTCAGCACCTACTTTGTTTATTGGGTTTATTTTATTTTTTATCTTTTATTTGTTGTGTGTGTTTGTTTACTCGTATCTAGGTTAACCATATTAATTCTTTCATTATCATGGTGACAACACTATTGTGCAACAAAAAAAATGGGTTTCTCTTCAAAATTACTCTCCAAATGACGCTCATGCTACGAGCACAGTCCTTTGCCATTATTTATCTACTCCCTTGTTTTCATTCCTATAAAGCAGTTGTCTTTTACCTTCCTGCGTCATCCATCCACTTGATGGGACATTCCTTTATTATTCTGCTTGTTGAGGCATCTCAATGCTTCACAATTTTTCCACTAGCTGATCTACATATGTCTACTATCTTTAAAACGCTATTACTCTGCAATAACACTCTAAAGAGGGGAAAAATGTAGACACCCTAACATTACACTTTTGTTTCCACTTGTTCCCAGTATTATTCTAGTATGCACTGTTATTCACCCATTTGCAATTAATTGATTAAATTAATTAATTAATTCACATTGTACCCTTTGGATTAATTAAATTAATCCTATGTACCCCTTTGTACCCATTTGGATAAATTAATTATTATTTATTAATTAAATAATTAATTAATTAAGTGTGTGCACATCCTAGTCATCTGCCACTTGATCTAACTCCACTTAAACTCCACTTGGACTCCCTATCCTTGCCCTAGTTAACTGCACTTCTAGAATCCTATAAAGGTGGGGGCAATTAAAATGTAATTTTTTTGTAATTAATCCATTTACCACATTTTGGTTTTATCTCCCATTTAATTCGACACTTAAACATTTGGATAACCTTCCCAAAGTTTAAGTTTTCATCTTCTTTTTGACATCAAATCTTGAGTTATGGATATCGACATCCTTGCTCAAAAAATTTCATCTTACAACTCACATCTCAACGGTGTTGTGTTTTACTTTGTCAAAACTCAATTCCATCACATTTTCTCTTTATTTTCCTCTTTGTATCCTTTAGTTTGACAAACATCACTATTAAACTTTATACATTTTCTTTCTTCACGTCTCTAACTTGACAACATATTTGTTGCATTCGAGACACTTCATCATATCTTCTTTCCAATGCTTACACTATCAGTATTTGAGTCTTATCTCTTTATTAGACTCTTCCTTCTTAACTAATTATTGTTTAGGGTTGAGCACATCACATATGATTTGAATCCTTTTTTCATACCCTCTTCCCATTTAGCATTCACTTTTTCTAGGTGGTAGAGTGCATTTGCAATCAATCTATCCTCGCTTCTTAACTGTAGCATTCACATTGTTAGAGGTTTAACACATTTGGAATTTTTTCACTATAACCCTCCTCCATTCTAGTATTCACTTTATTAGAGGAAAATAACTTTCATCACATCATGCCACTTTTCCATCTTGGCATTCACTTTGTCAAGGGTCAAGTTTATCAAACACTTTCACATGCTTCCATCTTGACATTCACTTTATTAAGGGTTACATCATTCATATCTTCAAAACCTCTTACCCATCTTAGAATTCACTTTATTAAGGGAAATTTTACTATCAAAATAATCACACCTCTCTTCCATCATTCCATTCACTTTGGTACGGGTTGAGTTATCTTTCGCATATCTCTTTTGTTCCCTTCCTCTTTTAAATTGGTGGGAACACGACACAGATATTATAGTCCTTTTTGAAGGGGTGAATGAAACACTTTTAGAAATATTGATAGTAATAATGACCAAAAATCTTAGGATGATCATAATGAAATCTCACTCGAAGAAGAATCCCACGTTGAAAATATTTTACATATGAATAAAGACCAATTTTCGCTTCGTATCCTTGAGATGGGAGAAAAATTACCCTCTGATTTTGAAAAGGCTAGTTTAAAAACATTACTTGCCAAACCACCACCTAACAAGGGTGAATCTTTTATTTCTATAAATAACGATTATGAGGCAAGACCTAGTCACATGAATAATGATGATCGAAACAAGCCCGCCTCAAAAAAAAACCAAAAGTAATGAATCAAACAAAGAAAAATATAACAAAAGGAATAAAGGAAAATCAACTGATTCGGCCATTGATACTACTCAAGCCCTCATGAATCAAATTAATGACATAGCTAAACAACTCGCTATTTTAAATTCCAAAGTCACTAATGAATCCCATGACAATGAGGCACTAAAGAAATCTAGTGATGCTTCATTTAAGAGTCATACTGTGTACACCAAAGATAACAACTCTACAAGTGATGGATCCTTATATTTCTTATAGAAAAACTCATCATTTTCCCTAGAATGGAAAATGATGAAGGACACTATCTCTAGTATGAAACATCAACGCAAAAAATTCATCTTTGAATAATTGTGTCCTTACCCCTTTGATAAGGAAATTTTTCATGTTCCTTTTCTAAAATCTTTTGAGATGCCCAACTTTGACAAATACAAGGGCAAGAGTGATCCTAGAGAGCATATCAGGGAGTTTTATATGGCTTTCCAAGAGGTGGCCTATAGTGATGTCTTCTTAATGCATCTCTTTCAAATAAGTCTAGGAAGATAAGCCTTGGAATAGTTCCTACTCCTCTGCTAGGGCTCTATACAAAGTTTTACGGGCCTCTCAAATAAGTTCTTCAAACATTTCTCATTCAACCTAGAGTCTAAAATTACAGTGATAGACTTGTGTATTTACAAACAACAAACAAATGTAACCTTCGTACAACTCGTATAAAGATATCATGGGATTGCTAGCCGTTTCCCATACTCCATGCCTTAGAAGCATCTCCTAAGCATATTTATACCCAATCTCAATAGTGAGCTATCCTTTCACATGCAAATACATTTCCTTAATAGTTTCGAAGAAGTTATTGAGAAAGGACCACAGATTGAAAAATCCCTTCTCATAAAAGGTTTGATTAAACCTCATTCAAAATACAATGGGAAACATATTAATCATTCTAATAGCTCTCATTAAGACAAATGTAAACATGTTAACTGCAATCATAATATGGTCAATGATGGTATTATAGACAACCGTAATTTCCACAACATCCAAAACACTTAGATTAGACCAAACAAAGGTAAATAACCTCTTATTGCTCCTAGAAAAGAGGGTTCCTCCTCTCTTTATTCTAAACAATGTCGTTTCACTCCTTTGGGAAAACCTCTATCAAATTTCCTTCAACAACTCATTAATGCAAACATGGTTACTTATCCCATCACCAGACCTTGGGTTGAGGGAGAACCCAAACCTACTTGGTACAAGGATGATACTTATTGTGATTTTCATTTTCATTGACGGTCACCTAACGGATCGATGTTTTTCTCTTACGTCACTTTTTCCAAGACCTCATTGGTAGTGAAGATATCACTCTTGAAGAACCTTTAGAAAATAGAACACCTAATGAAAATCTTAAGGTGTTCTAAAACCCATTTCCTAAACATGGCGGTGACAATAAAAAGGCTAACAAAGGTCCCTCTTCCAATAACACTGATTTGAGCTCAATTATCTCATTTATTGAGGAAGTTGTTTCGCTCAGAATGTTTCGGCTTCGGGGAATAGAGTTTCTTCTATCCTTTCATTCCTTTTAGAAACAGATAAGGGTTAGGGCTAGGAGGAATACTTGTTGAATGTCGATATGGTGCGCGTGTACCGTACAGAAAGATCAGGCTGACTGCGAAGAACTCCTTTTTGTCTTGGAAGGACTACTTGTAAATAAGAACACAAGACCACAAGATTTTGATTAGACAATAAATGAGGAAATTTCCTTGGGCCCAGGAAATATAAAAATTCCTTTCGAAGGTGGTCAGTTTTCCTGCTAATATGAATTAACACCAAAGACTGTAAAATATCAATTAAGTTGCTTTGTTGAAATAAGTAGGGGAAAGGCTGATTTCTGGTTTTGAACCACAATAACCGATGCTGGTTACTGATAACCGATATCGGTAGGGTCTAGGATCTGTGGGGTTAGTTGTGTTGTGGGGTGGTTTTTGTTATAGGGTAGTTGTGTTGTTTGTAAGGCTAGTATATGGGCGATATTAGGTAATGAGGTGATGAGAAGTAAATGAAGGATAGTTAGATGCAATATGTTGCCGGGTAGTGGATCTAGGAATGGTTTTGTGAGGACTAGTGATTCAAAAGTCTAAGAAGTATTATTAAAAGGACATGCAAGATGTAACTTACTGGTTATTGACGAAGATACAGGTCCACATAAAAGAACTCTGATGACAAACAAAAAAACTGAGGTAGGATGGCCTTGATACACAGAAAGATGAGATATCTCCCTCCCGATGATCAGCTGAGTATCACAGGGCTCTGGTATCCAGTTGCAGCCTTGGGCTTGATCTCCTTTGCTACAAAATCTTCTTGTCTCTTCACTTTTCTCTGCTCAGCCAAGTAAAGATCCGGGAGATCGCTCCTGATGCTCTCTCTCGATCCAAAAATCCTTCGACCCTTGTTTCTGGTTAAGGGAGCCCATTTACAGGGAACCGATGGCAGTTTCGTAACCGACGGCGGTCGAGTAGGAACCGGTATTCGTAAGGAAAAAGTAGGCTATTTTTAGTAAAATAGCCCACTTTCCCTACTTTTCTCCCCGAGAGATTAGTTGCGGGCTTGGTCAAGTGACTAGAAGGTCAGTTTTGGGTGTGAGAAAGGGGTCATTAGTCATGGGTGTAGGTGTGGACCAAGTTATAGGTCTTAATTAGTTTAGTTTAGGGTTTAGGACTAGGTCATGATGAGGTGGCAAAATGGAGGGTGGCAGGTAAGGTGATGTGAATTTATCAATTACAAGGTAATTAATAATTGTGTAAGGTTTAGGTGATGAGGTTAGGTTGCGAAATGAGATGCGGGTCACAAGGGGTCGTAAGACACAAATTTGGTGTCTACAGAAGTACCATCTAGAATGGTGACCATTAGATTCACACCTTAAAGTTATGTTGTGACTACATAACAATGGAAGATATGGGTTCCTATGGCAAAACAACCTTCTACATATTTAATAGAATGTCAAATTTCCAAACCAACAGCTTCTTCAAATCCAAAGTCAAATTATAATGCCAAATCTTCCACTCTAGGTCAGTATGACTTCATCAAACAATTAACAACCACGTTAGCACATATCTCTCTCATGGAACTACTGAAAGAGTCACCTAGCTTTCAGGATATTCTCACTCGTGGTCTAAATGAATTGCATGTTCCTCATACTCTCAATGTTCAACTATTTTAGGCTATGATCACAAACCTTACGCATGAAACTCCTATCCTATCTTTTGGCCCTCAAGATATGTTGAACCCAAATTTGATAAAAAATAACTCCTTGTACATCAAAGTCTATGTTACCGAACATAAAGTCAAGAGAGTTCTTATCAAGAATGGTTTGTCTCTTAACATCTATTCTATAAAAATTCTCCATTTACTTGTTTATACAATAGATGACATAGATGCTAATATCATTACCGTTCATCGTTATGATAATACTGAGCACCAATCTTGTGGTACCATCACTCTTCCCATATAAGTAGGCCCGCAGCTCCTTTACACTATGTGTCTTGTAGTTGTCACAGACACATCATGTAACCTTCTTCTGGGTAGAACTTGGATACATGTGATGCACACAGTACCTTCCACTTTCCATCAATGCATAAAGCTTCCACATAATGGTAGATAGTTCATCTTGCATGGCAATACAGATCCCTTTAGATACTGTAATTTTTTCAAAGCAAGGTACAAAAAGGAAAATTATTTTCCATCTACTGATAGCATAGCTAGATCTAGTGCAACTTCTATTGTTACCAACCATATTGATCCTGATGTAATATTGTGCCCTCATGTTTCTACCTCTTCTTCTGAATAATCTATGTCTAAAATTTCACCTGAGGATATTCCTCAGGCCTCTGTGTCTTCCTCTGAAGAATCTACATCTAAGGTGTCATATGAAGTTACATTATATCTTGAAGGCTTAGGTGAGTACACACTTGACAATGTATTTCTTGTTAGAAAAATCCCATTATCACCTCGCAGCTATGGGCATCCTAACACTGCTCATTTACAAGAACCTTAAGCTTACTATCTCAGAAACACTCTTTGAAGACGATATGGATATCTAGAAGATGAACATATTATATTCTCCAACGACTCTTGGCTATACGATGACAATATGGTAGAATGTTATGAATCCACTTATTACACCAAGGGCCACAAAATGATGAAAAATATGAACTGGATAGGAAAGGGCCTTGGCACATGAGGGCATGGTGTTCTTAAACCTATGAATGTCAAGTATAAACTTTACACATATGGTCTAGGATACGAGACATATGAGAAGAGGCCTATACTCTTTGATTTATTATCTAGCGATGTTGACTCAGATTCCAAAATTGAGACTAGTTCCACACATAACCTCTTCAAATACCTAGCCGAAACTATGCTTTTCCTAGACTACATATCCATTCAAACTCTTTATGTTGTTTATCCTTCCCTCATCGACCAGGACCAACAATGTCATATTTCCATGGATCTCTTTGAAAATGATGATGCCAACTAGGACTTCCTCGAGTCTTGAGACCCTTTTCCCTTTCTGGATCACAAGAAGGGTTTCGATATAACCTTGATGCTACCACTTACTTTGACTAAGAACTTAAAATCTCCAGTCCTAAAGAAAAACAAATTAAACATAGAAAAAAGACAAATCATATCTCACATAGTGAAAACCTTTCTAAGGCATTATACGAGAAGTAAAAAATGAAAAAGAAAAAGAAATAAAAGGATGCATCTCCTAGTGAAAACCTTTCAGAGGCACTAGAGAGAGGATATTTGGATCTAGAAATATCTGAAAATCTACACAAGGCTCCAACATCATTTCAAGATAATGACACTTCTAATCAGCAATATCCATGGCTCTGGAGTAGGAATTATCTTACATACACCAGATGGAGACCTCATACCTAAATCTTATCATATCAACTTCCCTTATACAAATAACATGGCAGATTATGAAGCACTGATAGCAGGCTTAAGGTTTTCTATCTCATGGTACCTACAATAATTGACAGTTCTTGGTGATTCTCTTCTAGTCATTAATAAAGTTAAAGGAGAATATCAGTTAAAATATAAAAATATATTACCTTATAAAATAATGGCTGATAGCCTTAGAGGGTATTTCTGGATTATCAATTTTGAACAAATTCCTCATGTACAAAGAAAAGTAGTAGATTCCATGGCAACTATCACTTCCCTTCTTTCATTCGACACTAATCAAACTCACAACGAGTTCCTTGTTGAACATCTTTTGGTGCATGTACACAAATTTTCAGATTCCACCATGATTTGTGAGATTGTTGGTCCTGATAATCACTGGTACCATGATATATAAACCTTCATTCAAACTAAAGCCTGTCCTCCTAATTTTTCCTTTGTACAATTGTTTTTATGGTGTCTGTTATCTCCGTAATCAACACACCATGTGGCAAGAATATGTTTCTTTCCTTCTTGCATTTCTTCCAATATTTACATTATTGCATCTAAATTTGCTTCATTTTTATATTTTTAGATACTTTTTTCACCATAATCCTCAATCTTTCCCACCTTGATATCCACTTTAATGGCCTCAACTTTAGTTTAATTTTTTTGCACAGTTGTAAACCAAATCTTACTACACAATCCTTCCATAAACAAAGAAGCCTTTCTTATTTCATCAAAATTAAAATTTGCCTTTTTCATTACATTAGAGAACCTAATGTCATGTTCCATGACCTTTTATCTCATATTCTTATTTATCTCCTTCAAGTATTGAATAGTTTACCCTACACATTTCTTCCTTTTGAATTCTTGGATTAAATCATTGTGCATGTCCTAAAAATATTGTGCACTTAATTGTATTGAATACATAAACTCCAAGGGTATTCCATGTAATGCTCCTATAATTTCACCCTTCTTTTTTTCTCATCTATAAATCATTTTACGCCCAACATATATCACAAGTTAGAAGGTAATATTCAGGATTGGTAGTCCCATCATAAGGATGTATACTTGTAAAATAATTACGGAGCTAATACATCTTCCCCCTAGACCCAAATGATTTCCATATTGACCTTACATAATATTATCACCTGATATATGTCTTGGATTTAATTACGTTCCTAGTTTATCGGTACTTGCACCAATACATATACTAGCCTCACTGGGTACTACCTTCTCTTCTTCTAATTCTTCAGATTCTAGAAATATAACCTTGTATTTTAGACTTATAGAAATATAGTTACTATCTTCCCCACTCTTTTCATAATTTCCCCCTTTAATGCAATCCTGCAAAATGGAGGAATGCACACTGAAAAATATACTTCCTTGACCATTTAATCCACTCCTATATCCAAAGCTCTTGGTTGTAACATTGTATGTGTTATATATTGTCTTCTTAATCTCCTTCACGATTCTTGTGAAATTTTAAATTGATCCAAATCATTTATAAAATCCCACGTAATTAATTAGATATCTCTATCTAGGGATATATATCCTAGATGATGGGTACTATCATATTTTATGGGTCTTTGTGGATCATGTTCCATTAATTCCTTGTTGAATACCTTTTCTTAATTTTCACAATACCATGGTCTCTATGATATGTTTTTAGGATTTAGTACCAACTTATTCATAAATTACCTCTAACTACTTCTATCTATCTCTCTTAGTATTTTGTCTCCATCTCATTGGTTTCCTTCTCATCTTTGTAATCGGTTCCCATGCCTTATTATGTACCCTCTTGGTCACTTCAGATTCCTTCTTCAGAAATCCTTTCAATTTCTTCACGAGGATCCTTTCCTCCTTTTTTGGAAACCTTCCCTTTCTTATCCCTACTCACATTTTTTATTTTCCTTCCCTTCATAATTAATATAACCTACCCCCATCTATTGCATTTTATAGATTCTCTTTGTAGCTTTTTCAATCCTTATCTTTTCTTCTCTTTGGTCCTTTTACTATGCCCCTTAGTCCTATAAGTTATATTGGATATATAATACCAAATTGTGGCTTACATAATCTCTTTTCTTGTCATATGTCATTTATTTATGTTTTTATATGTTCATTAGGTCGGCATCCTTAGTGTTGGCCATAGTTTAGGAATGGTATATATATATATATATGGTAGTTAAGTAGTTAATCATCATATTAAACACTTGAGTATTTTGTATGGTTTAGAGGTTGCCCCTTCAAAGTAGCTGAGATATTATACTTGCATGTTGTGATTGTTTCTCTCTATTTTGGGTATTACTTGATGTTATATTGTTTTTAATATTCATATATCTCAATAATTTCATTATAAGTGGTATCAAAGCTTTATCTCGGCCAAAAGTAAATTAAAACCCTAATTGTGAAGGTTCGACTATATCTCAAAAATGGTAAAAAAAAATTCTACAATTTTTTTGGGGTGTTGTGAAATAAGTCAAGTAATGTACACTCCAAATTTTAATATTTTTTGACTTGTTTTATAAACTTTATAGCATTTTTATTATTTTTCATAAATTTTCTACCTAGGTGGAAATTTTGGGAATTTTTCTAAGGTTCTTACATTTTTGGAAATCTTACCAAAAATTAGCTATGGTTTGTTCTCTATGTTTCCCTTATTCTTCCAATAAATTTATGAAACCACAAACCCAAATATTTTACCCTAGTCCTTATATCTTAAGACCCAAACCCTAAATCATGACCGGTAGATCAACTCAAGGGAAATTGAAAGGTCAAGAAACTCCATGAATGACTCCAAATAAGGAAGATATTGATTTGTAATACTCAGGATCTATATTATCTAAGTAATCAATCAGCTTTAGGAAAGGGTAAATAATATGGTAAGGATGACCTTAACAAAAAACTTCTTCTACTGGAAGGTATCCTTAAGGGTGAAATGAAGACAGGGTTTGAATAAATATAGAAAGATATTATGTTATCTATTTCAATCATGAATACTAGCATAAATTCCCATTCCAATCACATGGGGTTCCTCCGAAAAATGCACATACATATCCAAATCATACCAACCAGGGAGCATCCTTTACACAAACTAGTGGATCTTTTAACCAGTGGCATTGAATTATTCCAAAAGTGGAAATGAAAAAGTTCAATGGAAATGATACACTCAATTGGATTAACAAAATGGATAATTTATTTTATCTACATCAAAGTCCATTAGGAAAAATATGACCATGGCATCCTTATATCTCAACCTAATTAATTCATCTAGTATCATTAGTTATGTGCTCAAAGGTAGAAGAATGGTCTCGTTGTCACATCGATAGTTTTTACTAAAGATCTATAATCACACTATAGTTCTAGTGTGTCAGAAAATTACTTTATCCAATTAGCAAAGTTATGGAAAACAAGATCAGTCAAGGATTATGTTCATCAATTCCAAAACCTATCCTTACTAATGGAGAATGTTATATAAGGATATTTGAGTGACCTATTTCTTGCTAGGGGTCTTAAGGACCAAATTGAGCATGAGGTGTGCATGTTTAATCCACTTAAGGTTTCTAGTTCTATTATCATGGAGCGTAGGGTAGAGGAAAAAATCATTTCTAGTAAAAGGAAGACTTTCACTAACATCAGAGGCCGTAGCACCTTGACACCATCATACCCATAGCCAATTAGACTGAAACCTCAACAAATTGAAGAAAAGTGAGAAAAAGGATTATGTTTTAACTATGACAACAAATATAGACCATGTCACAAATATGCCGAGAAGAAATTATTTTACATTAAAGGTACCGGTGAGGAGGAAAAAGATGAGGAAACATCAAATGATGAAGTGGAAAACCTTTAAAAATACGCTAAAGATCCCCAAATGACTATCTCATGTCATGTTCTATCTGGTATTATCACTCCATAAACACTTCAGGTAGTGGGTTTTATTAAGAAGCAAAAGGTGACATTATGGATTGATTTTGGGAGCACACATAATTTCATCAATAATAACATGGAAGTAAGGCTAAATTGTTTCATCTACCAAAAACATGAATTTCAAGTAATGATTGCAGATGGTGGTACAATAAAATTTTCATTAAAAAAAAATCAGACTTATGATGGGTGAATAAAAAATGGAGTCTGTTATGTTCATTATCCCCATGGGTGGAGCTCCAATAGTGTTATGTTTTTAGTGTCTTACAACTTTGGGAACAATAGAGATTATTTTTTAGGAGTTGTTCATGCACTTTCATTCTAAAGGAAGATAGTTTGAACTTCAAGGAATACAAGTAAAAACTCCTCAAGTGGTTAGCTCTCACCAAATGTAGAAGATTATTAAAAAGGTGGCTAAAGGATTAATAGAATGATTTTTCTCCATGGAAGTTTAACCACCATTTACTATAGCACATCCTTATATTTATAAGGTCATTGATAAACATACAATTGGTAGCTTGATGTATGTTATGGTATGCACTAGGCTTGACATTTCCCATGTAGTGGGAGCAGTGAGTAGGTTTATGAGTGATCCAGGTAGAGAGTACTAGTAGGAAGTGAAGTGGATCCTTCGGTATTTGAGAGGGACCATGGGAGTAGCATTGTGTTTCAGTGAATCAGACACTACATTGCATGGTTATGTAGATTCACACATGGTAGGAGATTTGGACAGCAGGAGGAGCATGACAGGTTATGTATTTACGGTTGGTGATATAGCGGTGAGTTG
Organism: Taxus chinensis; assembly: GCA_019776745.2. Classification (NCBI taxonomy): domain Eukaryota; kingdom Viridiplantae; phylum Streptophyta; class Pinopsida; order Cupressales; family Taxaceae; genus Taxus; species Taxus chinensis. Next base: position 52,347,724 of record CM034148.1, read on the forward strand.
GATTTCACGGTTACAAAAGGTTGTGTCCTTTTCAACCACAGAGGCTAAGTATGTTTCTGCCATAGAGGTAAGCAAGGAGATGAATTGGCTATAATAGTTTCTTGATGAGTTGGGTCATAAGAAGGAAGTTGGGAGACTACACGGTGATAGTTAGAGTGTTATTCATTGAGTGAAGAACTCTACTTTTCACTATAGGATGAAACACATTCAGCTGAGATATCATTTCATCAAGGTAGCTTTGGAAGAAGATAAGTTGATGCTGGAAAAGATTCATACCAGTCATAATCCTATGGATATGATGACCAAAGCGGTCATAAGGGAGAATTTGAAGTTGTGTTCAACTTTGATTGTCCTTCATGGCTGATAATGAAGGGTTGAGAACTTTTCTCAGTAGAAATAGTCCCCAAGTGGGAGATTGTTGGGGTGTGGAGTTTTTTTTTGGTCTTCTCAAATTGGTATTGAAGTGTGGAGTTCGAATTGGGAAGATGACATGTCATGATCGTTTCTTTTCTAGCCATGGGAAGATGAAAGGTCAGGACAGTTTCTTTTCCAGCCGTGGGAAGATGAAATATCATGACTTTCAAAAGTCTAGGGTCAGCTTTTAGACCTCTTAAAGTATTGTAATTCTATAAATAGAGGTGTTAGGATATCTTGAAGACATCTTGTGTGTTCAAGAGGTCTTGAGTCTTAGTGATCAAGAGTGATCAAGGTTAAGCAATTGGGTGTCAAGTGTGGTTTAGATGTGGTTTAGCATCTTTGGAATTCTATTGTGAGTTCATAAGTGAGAGAAGACTGTGAGAGTTATATTAATCTTGTTGATAATAAAATATGAGAAAGTTCTTGGTGGACATAGCCCACATTAGATGAACCACATTAAATCTTGTCTTGTCTTCTTTTTTGCATTATTTATTTATGTTATTATATTTCTGCATATATAATTCCGCTATATATTTTCCTACTGCTGTGATTTGAGGATTTTTTTCCACATATTTTTTCTCTAATTCATAATAACTGGTATATGAGCTTTGATGGTTTTTTGCTGAAGTGGTAAATCATAGGGAAATTTTAGCTTTAGTGGGAGCTATGGTGGATGAGGGTAGATCAAGGGTTTAAAAATTTCAATGGGAAAAACTTTGGTTTGTGGAAGATACAAATCGATGATTACTTATATCAAAAGGACATCCATGTTCATTTACCTGGAAAAGAAAAGAAACCTACAACAATGTCAGATGAGGTTTGGGAGTTGCTGGATAGAAAGGAACTCAAGGAAATTCAGTTATGTCTTACATCTTTAATTTCTTTCAACATATCGCAAGAGAAGAGCACAGAATGTCTCATGAGTGTGTTGGAGTAAGTTATATGAAAAACCCTCTACCTCTAATAAAATATTTTTGATGAAAATTTTATTTACATATAAAGATGTCTGAGAATGGTTCTATTACTGATTCATTTGAATGAATTTAATAAGGTTGTGAGTATTTTAAACTTGGTAAAAATTGAATTTGATGATGAGGTCAGGGCTTTGTTGATTTTGTGCTCCTTACCAGATAGTTAGGATAGCTTGGTTATGGCTATAAGAAATTCAATCTCTAATAATTCAAAGCTAAAGTTTGAGGATGTAATAGATGTGATCTTAAGTGAGGAAATGCAAAGGAAGAGCACCTAAAGATTCTTCTACTTCTGGAAACACTTTGGCTTGTGGAGAGAAAAGGGAGACAAAATAATAAAGGGAAAGGTAACCGTGGGAAGTCGAATGATTATGCGAAAGGTCAAAGTCCAAGAGTAACTTAAAATGTTGGAATTGTGGGAAGGTTGGTCATGCTAAGAAATATTGATGTGCTCTTTGAGATAAGAAGAAAAAAAAGGAGGAAACTAAAGAGGTAAATGTGGCAACATGTGATGTTTGTTCAGTATGCCTTAATTCTTTCTTTAGATAATATTGTTGAGTCTTGGGTGTTAGATTCATGGGCGATTCTTTCCATGTCGACCCCACATAGACATTACTTTACTAATTTTGTTCAAGGAGATTTTGGACATGTATATCTTAGTGATGATGAACCATGTAGACATAGTAGGGAAAGGTTTTGTTCGGGTGAAAATATAGAATTATAACACATGGCTAATTAAGGATGTTAGGTATGTGCCTAAGTTGAGGGGGAACTTGATACCAGTGGGATCAACTGGGTAGTGATGGTTGTATGGTCAGTTTTACAATGGATTCTTGGAAGGTTACCAAGGGAGCTCTTGTGGTTGTAAGAGGTAAGAAAATTGTACTTTGTATTTGACTAGTGGTGCTAATTATTACAATCTAGTTGCTGCAGATGGAGATGCAACTTTGTGGCACCAGAGACTCAGTCATAAGGGCATGCATATTATAAAGGATAGGTTACCCAAATTAGAGGAGTTAGATTTGTACTTCTGTGAGGATTGTGTTTATGGGAAACAAAAGTAGGTGAGATTCCTTAAGGTTGGATCTACCAAGAAGGAGGGTAAGTTGGAGTTAGTGCATACAGATGTATGGGGGCCAACTAAGGTAAAATATATTTGTGGTTCATGTTATTTTTTCACTTTCATTGATGATGCAACTAGAAAAGTTTGGGTATATTGCATTAGAAAGAAATATGATGTGTTTGAAACTTTCAAAAGATGGAAAGCCTTGGTTGAGAATGAAATAGGTCTTAAGTTGAAATGTCTCAGGTCGGATAATGGAGGGGAATATTGCAGTAATGAATTTATTGATTACTATTCAGTAAATGGGATCCGCAGGAAAAGAATAGTTCCAAATACTCCACTGGAAAATGGAGTGTCAGAGAGAATGAACAAGAAAATCATGGAGCGTGTTAGGTGCATGAGGTTACATGCGGGGCTGCCACTCATGTTTTGGATAGAAGCGGTAAACACAGTTGTTTATCTGATTGATAGAGGATCCTATATGGCTTTGGATGGAGGTATACCTAGGGAGGCTTGGTCTGGTAAGAAAATTTATTACTCATTTCTTAGAGTATTTGGATGTGAGGTATTTGTTCACATTGATAAAGATGATATGACCAAGTTAGAGGCTAAGTCTGAGAAATGCACCTTTGTTAGATATGGTGAAGATGATTTTGGTTTCCGTGTTTGGAGTATTAAAGACAAGAAAATATTTTGGTCTAGAGATATTGTTTTTAATGAAAAATTCATGTATAAAGATTAGTTGCAGGAACAGAAAGAGGAATAAAAGAAATAATACAAAGTGTTAGAGGACATTGCGGACAGCAAGGTTTCTAAGGGTTAATGAAAAATTCATGTATAAAGATTAGTTGCAGGAACAGAAAGAGGAATCAAAGAAAGAATACAAAGTGTTAGAGGACATTGCGGACAACAAGGTGTCTAAGGGTCCGGTTCAGGTACCTACTCATTAGGAACCCTAAACTCCTGAGGTGAGAAGGGAACTTAGATGATTTAATCCATCTTTGAATTATTTATTGCTCACTAAAAATGGAGAGCCAGAGTGCTTTGAGGAAGTAGTGTAGGTGGATGCCAAGAAGAAGTGGGAGTAGGCCATGGATGAAGAGCATAGATCTCTTATGGAAAACTAGACTTGGGATCTGGTGGAGTTACCCAAGGGCAAGAGAGAATTGTAGAACAAGTAAGTGTATAGAATCAAAGAGGAAGATGGAGGTGGGAAACAATACAAGGCCTAGTTTGTGGTCAAAGGATTTGCACAGAAGAAAGGTATAGACTTTGATGAATTTTTTTCTCCAGTTTTTAAAATGAATTCTATTAGGACTGTTCTTGGTTTAGTTGCAGTAGAAGACCTACACTTATAACAGTTGGATGTGAAGACTACATTCCTTCATGGTGAGTTGGAGGAGGAATTATACATGTAGCAGCCATAGGTTTATGAGGTTAAAGGAAAGGAGAGGTTAGTGTTAAAATTGAAGAAGAGATTGTATGGCCTGAAACAAGCTCCATGACAGTGGTACATGAAGTTTTCTAGTTTTATGTAGGAGCAGGGTTACTCCAGGTGTCACTCAAACCATTACGTGTACATCAAGAAGTTTCTTGATGGTAGTTATATTATTTTGTGATTGTATTTAGATGATATGCTTGTTACAGGGAAGAACATGCAGGAAATAAAGGTACTCAAGAAGCAGCTAGGTGACTCCTTTGCTATGAAGGATTTGGGGGCAGAAAAAAAATCCTTGGTATGAGAATAACTTGAAATAGGAAGGAGAGGAAGCTGATATTATCTTAAGAAGATTACATAAAGAATATCTTGGAGAGGTTTAGTATGCAGGATCCTAAATCGGTTCGTACTCCTTTGGCAGGTCACTTTAAATTATCAAAGGAGCAGAGTCCCAAGACTGAGGAGGATACAATCTAGATGTCCAGGGTACCATACTCATCCGTAGTTGGTAGCTTGATGTATGTTATGGCATGCACTAGGCCTAACATTTCCCATGCAGTGGGAGTAGTAAGCAGGTTTATGAGAGATCTAGGTAGAGAGCACTGATAGGAAGTAAAGTGGATCCTTCGGTATTTGAGAGGGACCATGGGAGAAGCATTGTGTTATGGTGGATCGGACACTACATTACGTGGATATGTAGATTTGACATGGCGGGAGATTTGGATAGTAGGAGGAGAACGACAGGTTACATATTTATGGTTGTTGATACAATGGTGAGTTAGATTTCATGGTTACAAAAGGTTGTGGCTTTGTCAACCACAGTGGTTGATTATGTTTCTGCCACAGAGGCAAGCAAAGAGATGATTTGGCTACAAAAATTGTTTGATGAGTTGGGTCAAAAGCAGGAAGTTGGGAGACTACACAATGATAGTCAGAGCACTATTCATTTGGTGAATAACTCCACTTTCCACTCTAGCATGAAGCACATTCAACTGAGATATCATTTCATCATGGTAGCTTTGGAAGAAGATAAGTTGAAGCTGGAAAAGATTCATACCAGTCAGAAGCCTACGGATATGATGACTAAGGCGGTCACAAGGGAGAAGTTAAAGTTGTGTTCAACTTTGATTGGCCTTCATGGTTGAATATGAATGGTTAAAAACTTTTCTTAGTGGCAATAGTCTCTAGGTGAGAGATTGTTAGGGTGTGGAGCCTGTTTTTTGGTCTTTTTGAAACAATGTTGAAGTGTTGGAGCTCGAATGGTTAAGTTTGGAAACTTCAGGAGCATTCTGCATTCATTTTTTGTGATGTTGTTATTAATATGCTGTTAATGTGTTGTGAACAGGTTGTTAACGTCGGGATTTTTTTTCCAGCCATGGGAAGTTGAAAGATTGTGACTTTCAAACTTCTAGGGTAAGATTTAGGGCTTCTTAAAAGGATTGTAATCCTATAAATAGAGGTGTTATGGTATCTTGAAGATATCTTGAGTGTTCAAGAGGTCTTGAGTCTTAATGATCAAGAGGTGATCAAGAGTGATCAAGGATAAGTAATTGGGTGTCAAGTGTGGTTTAGATGTGGTTTAACATCTTTGGAATTCTGTTGTGAGTTCATAACTAAGAGAATACTATGAGAGTTGTTTTAATCTTGTTGATAATAAAATATGAGAAAGTTCTTGGTGGACGTAGCCCACATTAGGTGAACCACGTTAAATTTTGTCTTGTTTTCTTTTCTGCATTATTCATTTATGTTGTTATATTTCTGCAAGTATAATTCTGTTATATAGTTTCCTACTGCTATGGTTTGAGGAATTGTTTCCACATATTTGTTTTGTAATTCCTAACACTCATCATGCACTTTGTTCCTTCCACCCTCCATCATTTTCTAAAATATGAACATGAAGGTCAGACTTTCACTGATCCAAATCTATTCGCTAACTGCTACATGATATACCACCCAAATGACATCCTTGTACCTAAATCTGTATCTGACCCATCTAATGAAGCATCCACTAGCACATTTGTACCTTCTTCCAAAGTACCAAATGATTCCTCTCTTGGTGAGGCTATAAAGCACCTTATGCTCGGGTAATATTGTCTCCTCATGCTTAACTCCATCCCTTCACCCAAAACATATGGCTTCCCTGATAAACAAACCAGGTATGACCCAAACATAGGAGATGTTATCTCTTATGCTTTGTCTTATCTCAAAAAAAACTTATTCTATGGGTTACTTTAAAATCATCAATCCCATACTATTAATCCACACCATGTCATGCCTTTCACATTGAACTTCAAAGCTCTCGGTAATCTAAAATTTTCCTATATGTACCTTCATCGTTGTGCATGGAGGTGTTTTGGCCTCAAGCATTATGAACAAGGAACCCATGATAAACCCATTTTTTGTTCCCTTAAAACCTATGAGAAAAAAATTTTATGTTATAAAAGGTTCACCTCCAAAATGTGTGAAGCCACTACATCTAATTTTTCTCCATCCATAACTATTTCTGAACTAGAACCATCACCACCAGCAGACTTTGAAGATCCCATGGACACAGACGACACTATATCCATCCCACCTAAATTTTTTAAATCAAGGTTATATCTTTAGGGCCACGCACCTATCAATTCAACCAATCCACCAAATCATTACCTCTTGTTTAGCCATAAATGGTTGATGAGGATTCACCTACTATAGATATCCTACAGTGTTAGGACAATGAGGATATCATTTCCCATGTGGGAGCTGAAGACTGTTTTCTTCAAAAATCCCTACATCTGACACACCAACTCTCCTTAATTAATCTACCCTATACATTAACTTAGGTACCCATTAGGATCCTTACATAGTTAAGTTCAGTCAATCTCTAGATCCATAAGAATTAAATGACATCACCTCATTCTTAATGAAATATCGCCAAAATTATTCTTGGACATACAACGATATTCCTAGAATCGATCCTAACATTTACATACAAAAAATAGTCACATATCTTGATACTAAGTCAATTAAACAAAATCTTCATAAAATGCATCCTCATAAAACTCTCCTTATTAAGGAAGAGTCCTATAATTTACCAGATAACACCCTAGTGACGTTGGCACATCACTCAGCCTAGACTGAGTGATCACCCGAAGTGTGCAAAGGTGCCAGGTCCCTCTTTAGGGTTTTTGTAGTAGGATCTTAGCATGATGAAGGAAGAAACATGTATATCCATAGCTAATCCACCATTCTACAATGCATGCTACATTTGGACCTATGAAAGAACAAGCTTTAAATAGTAATCATGATTGAATAAATAACACACACTACTCAATTACACACACGAATGACACTTAGATTCAACCAATATATTCCATCTATTAATAAACATAGAAGCTTCTTACGATAATGTCAATCTATACCAATGCATGCATGGATTTGATACAGTAATTCAATCATATGTGTATATCTCTATACCTTCATACATCCATCACACATATATCTTACTACTATGTGATTCATATCATATATATAGGCTGGGTACTTTCCCTACACCACTTATCTATTCCATAAATAGGTTGCATACTATTAATAGCCATGTGTCATTTACAGGCATAGCCACACATGCAAGTGTGATATCTATAGACATCTTACAGTTAACTGAATTGTCAATCCTATTGTTAGCTTGTCTCAATGCAAAACTCTTCGATTCGATCCTCCATATATATAAAATGCATGGCCCACACATCTCTGCATTGTTGGTGTGTTCCACACACCATCTTCTAAAAATAGTTCGTCATGCTCAAAATCAGCTAAGTCCCAAAAGATGAAGTTGCCCTCCATGCGCGGGTCCTTCCTGTTCCTCTGCACCTTTGATCCTGGCTTTCTCTCCCACATGGACTTCTTGTGTGATCTCTAACAAGTATTATCTTATCAACATTACCCCACACTAATCTCATTGTCATCCCAATAATGGGTATCTCCAAAAATTGAAGTAAAATTGAAGTTTGACCACTTTCTTCTTTCCTTTTGCTGCTGCTGCAGATGCCTTCTTAGGTGCCACTTTTACCTTACAAACATCTCCTCTTTAACTTTGAAACTTTTCAAATCAAACCCTAGCTTGATTCAATCATGCCCTAGGTAGAAACTTCATGCCCTAACTCCTCTCTGTCTCCCTGTTTTACTCAAACCCTTCACCATCAGGGATGCAAGCTTCTTTTCACACAGATCTATTTGTCAAGCTCAATTTCACACCCTTCACACCTTAACCCGATCACTTGGCTCTTTGCACTTAGCTCTTTTCTCAAATTCTCTTTAGTTGCAACAGTAAAAATGAATCCACATCCCATCCTTATATAATTTTTCAAATTTTGATGCATTTATTACTCCTTCACCTACCAAATATCATCTCATTCATTGACCAAATTCGTTCATTCTGTTGGTACATCTTCGTGCCCCAACTATAACCTTCTAGCGCACCTTCCTACCCTCTAGTCATAGAATTCTCTTCAGCGTGTGCTCTTACACCTAAGTACCTCATCATTGTACCTTCTTCTGGTAGTTATCATAGCCTCCACTTACCTCACGTTATCTTGTCCTTTCATTCATCTCCATCCTTGGTCACTTTTGAGAAGCAATCTTCTTTTGACTTAAAGCACACCCGTAGCAGCTTATTACTTTCACCTTTCAATTCCCATAGTCATTTACTTGGATAAATACAACCACCCCACACTAAAGGTATGTGCCGTCCTCTGTGCATAAACATTCTTCATAAATTAATTAGCTTCATGTGTGCAAGCATGTTTATTACATAAGAACAACAACTAAATTGAAAAAGTATAGCGACAATGAAGGAAATACATTAAAGAAATACATGATTGAAAACCTAATCTAATTGGAAATACTGCCTTATTATAAACACCAAGAAGACTTATTTATAGTAGGGCTTTAGCCTACTTTCGTTAAAAAAACCAGGTAGCCGTGTTCCATCAAGTCCTTCTAATTGGCAAGCACTTGATTCAAGTATGTAAGTGATGACATACGACCCCAACCAATGTACTTTGATCTTTCCTAGATGGTGTAAGAACTTAGAGTCATAAAGAAGTCACATTTTTCCCATCCAAACTTCTCATCCCTTATGTTTCTATCATAACATACCTTCTACCTAGCCTTTTCCTACGTTTGACTCCATCATGCTATGGCTCATCTCTCATCTAGTTGAGTCATCTTCTCGGTACGCTCTTCTAAATCCTGTTCATTAGCTAGACCTCCAACATGTGCAATGCGCAAAGAAGGTAACATAAATTCTATAGGGAGAACAAATTCTGTGCCAAAAACCAGCTGAAACGATGTGGCTTTGTTCAATCTCTTGTAAGTTTCTCTATATGCTCAAAGAATAGCTGTAACTTTGTCTTCTTTCACCTTCTTTGTCTTCATGGGTTTGTGATAGGCATGTATATCCTTGTCTGCACTATCCAAGACCTCACGCACCCCTTTTGAATGTTCAATATCTAGGTTCTCAACTTCTTCATCATCCACAATGTAAACCATCTTTCCCTTATATTTCTCAAGTCAAGCACATTCAAGTAGTATGGAGTCCATTTCTTCTTCCTTTTCAAAACACACTCCGGAATTTGTCTCACCAAATAATTCCCGAATATGCTCTTCTTATTTTTCAATATCTCCCATAGTTAAGCGCTTGATACCACATGTACCATTGTGGAATTCTTCTATTAGCTCATTTTGTTGATCACATCCAACTTCCCTCTTGTATTGTCCATCAGGTCCTATTTGAAATAATACTCCTTGTAGAATAGAATATGGATGACTGACTTGAGTAATCTTTCTTTTAGTCTTTGCATTGGCACCATCAGGAAAGTTGAATTCATTCAGATAATTCCAAATATCTATGTATTCACTAGGGATTGTGTTAATGGATAAAATTGCTACATCTAGGAAATCATCATCATCACAAGATGAACCTAAACCATTATAGGCTTGAAAGAGTGCATCTGTATTGACATGATTCTTTCCTGGCCTATCTATAATATCAAATTTGAATTCTTGTAGAAAAATTATCCATCTTACTATCCTCCATAATGGGTTAAGATTATTTACAATATATTTTCGAGCCTGATGATTTGTTACAACTGTGAAATTCTACCCTAGCAAGTAATTTCTCAACTTTTTTATAGTAAAAATGATAGCTAGAGCCTCTTTTTCAGTTACAATATAATTTACCTCAGCACTGCTCATTTGTTTGTTCCCAAAGTAAACTGGATGATCATTCCTATTTTCATCATTTTGGCTTAAAGTAATTCCTAGTGTTGCATCTAAGCATCAATATACACAATGAATGGCTTGCTCCATTCTGAATTCTTTAAACCAGATGAAGACACCAAATTCTCCTTCAATTATTCAAAAGATTCATGCACCTTCTTTCCTGGTTCATAAGTAACATCCTTCTTCAAGAACTGGGTTAGTGGTTGTGAAATCTTTGAGAAATTCTTGATGAACCTTCTATAGTAACCCAAATGGCCTAAATATTATCTCAACTTACTTCTATTCATAGGAAATGGTAACTCTTTGATTTTTAAAACCTTATCAGGATCAATACCAATACCATCTCTGGATATAACATGCCCTAACAAAACTCCTTTAGAACATCCAAAGACACACTTTATACGGTTTAGTGAGGCTTGTGCTTAATCTAGCCTTTAAAATGTTGTTTCCATCTGGTGCAGGTGGTCCATCTTGCTCCCATAAATACAAAAATCATCCAAAAATACTCTGATGAAGCTTCCAATGTAGGGTTCAAACACCCTATTCATCAAGCACTGGAATGTTTCTGAAGCATTACATAACCCAAAAGGCATAAATCTATAAGAAAATGTTCCCTAAGGAGTGATGAATGTGGTCTTCAGTTGATATTTCTCTGCTATACAAACTTGGTTGTATCTATTATATCCATCAACAAAACTATAGTACTCCTGGCCAGCTACTTCATCCAAGATTTGATCTAAGAATGGAAGAGGGTAATGATCCTTCTTTATTACCTTGTTGAGCTTCCTATAATCAACACAAATGTGTAGCTTCCCATTCTTTTTTATTGAGATCATAATGGGAGAAACCCATTATGAATTTTCCACAACAAATATGAATCTTGCATTAAACAACTTATCTATTTCTTCTTTTTCAGTCTTGGAAAAATTAGGATTCATTCTATATGAAATTTGCTTTATGGGCTTAGCACCATCTACCAGCTCAATAGAATGTTCTACCCAACTTACTTGATGGAGTTCCTTGTAATCAAAAGTGAATAACTGTATGTACCTTCAAAAGAGTTGGAGGTAGGATTCCTTCTCACTCTCCATCACAACATCACCAATCTTTATTTTTTGGAGAAGATCATCAATTTCTTCTTAAAATAATCTTATGGGTTCATGATTTGGTGTGACTAAAAGGATATCCATGACCGAAACATCAACCTCACTATATTCATCTTCTATGTCCACTTCATTGGTACTAGAGTAATCAAAGGATGTACAATCATCAGTTTCATCACTTGAATCCATAGGTTCTATCTTATGATGCTGAGGGATCACGTTTATCTTCACCATCTCTTTGTCATTTCCAAGTGTCATGAAGCCTTCATTCCAGTATTTTCTTGCATGAATTTTCCTTAGCCATGGTCTTCCCAACAACATTGGGTACGCAACAGTACCATTTTTCATCACCTAAAATTCTACCACACATACAATACCCATAACAAATATTTCCACATTTGAAACAACACCTTCTGGTTTAGTTTTTCCCTTATTAAATGACCTTAACATAAGTGTTGAGGGGTGATCAATTTTTAAATCCAACATATTCATTACAAATTCAGTCATTACATTAACTGCAACACCTCCATCTACTAAGACATCATGAATTGAAATACCATTACATAATACCTCAGCTTGTGGAGCATAGGGATCCATCTCTACTTCCAAAACAAGGACCTCAACCTCCTTTCTTTGTCGAGCATTAAGTCCACTTCGCAGCTCTCACCTCTTCTCAAAAGACATAGCCATAAGTTTTCCATATGTAATATTTGCATGCCTTTTAGATAGATCTTCTAAGATGGAGTATGGTCCTTGTCCCTATTGAATCAAAAAATCCTACACACCCAACTTTCTTCTCCTATGTTTCTTACTAGTTTCTCCTTTCATCTTCTTAGGATCATTTCCATCTTGGTTATCTTTTTCTTTCTTTATTTTTGTTACAAACACATCTGTTTCATTATTTATGCTCCTATCTACTACATCAAAAGAATTCACAGGTGCTTTTCCTTTATCATTATCTCTTGTACTAGATGTAAAAGCTCTATCTAGACAATTATACTTATAATGACCCTTTTTATGACAACCATAACATACAACGTCAGATATATTTCTTTTTGGACCTCTATCTCCTCCCTGAGAACTAAATTTTTTTCCTTAAAGAAGATTAATAGTTAATTGGCCCATCTTCCTGAGTAGGTCTTCATACTCAATAGATGTAATAGGAGAAAGATTTGTGCTCACCGAGAGTGGTTGTGGATTCTGGACCAAAGGTGTTGGTGTAGGCTTTACCTTAGCAACAATTTCTTTGGGCTCTTCTTCCATACTTTCTTCTTACCTTCTTATAATCTCCTTTGCTAGTTCAAGGGTCATTGGGTGGTCATACTTCACTCATTTTCTAATCTCTGCCTTCATCCCAAGAATGAAATGCTTACAAAGGAGATTATCCACATCATTCATCAACCCATCCACTAATCCTTCCTTCCGGATCTGGGCATCGAGCTTCCTCCTTAGCTCTAGAACACGAGCACGATAATTCCTTGTCTTCTCCTTCTCTCCTTGGGATAGCTTTATGATATCAATCATGAGATCTACATATTTCTGTTGTTCACCAAATTCTTCAAGAAAACTTTCAGTTAATAAATCCCATGATTTTTTCACATTATCACCTAGTGTTTCAAACCACCTAAGGGTTGAACCATCCAAAAAGGTAGGAAAAAATTCAGTCCATTGTTCCCTTCTTATGAGGCCATTAAAAATGTAAGATAATTTAAATTCTTAAATGAAAGAGGAAGCATCTTCATTAGATTGGGCTGAAAAAATAGGAATCTTCCCCATTTTCAAAAGTAACCACAGTGAAATACTAACCCACAAGTAAAATCAACAAGACTTATGTGCACAAATAATTGGAATCACTATAATAGAAACTAACTTTACACCTTTCTACAATAAAATAGAAATGAACATGGTAAACTATGGTAAAACTTGACATACTGTGGTAAAAACTGACTTTACTATGGTAAACACTATTCATGGTAAAAAGTGTAGTTATTGTGGTAAATACTATTCACGGTAAAAAGTGACTTTACCATGGTAACTACTATGCACGGTAAAAACAAGGTTACCCTCCAAATGATTTTTGACTAAGTGGGAATATCTCTCCAGAAAATCCACCAACGAGGAATGGTCCCGACAACGGAACCAAAATGTCATCACCAATCTGGAACTATAATAATTCTCCACTGGGAACTCCTCATGCTATGATTATTTACTAATGCACAACTTTTAGTCTAGTGGAAGTAATATGGAAATACAATAACAGACATAACACAAGAATACCATAGACTATGATACAAAGGAATGATGAAAAATTTGAAATATAAGTGTAAATTATATTATCAACACGAAATTGTTACAATCTCACCCATGAGGTACTTCAAGTGTTACCAACTCCACTTGATTTCCAACAATAACTATGGGAGAAACTTCACAATTACACCTCTTAAAGGCTTCTTTAACACACTTTCTTATACAATATTTCTCACTACTTCCTTCTATGCTAAATGATGGGAGTGGCCTCTTTATTTATAGAATTTTCAGGCTCATCCATCTTATCTCTAAGATAGGATAAGAAATATACTTTGACGAATCATATTCCATACCTTAACTCTTATCTTTACATGTAAGCTTATCTTTTAAGATAAGATAAAATTTATCATTTCACATGGGTTCCACCTTTTTAGAATTTTTACAAATAAAATACACAAAATATTTATGACATCACTCCTTGTCCTTATTACTAATATAATATTTCTAATTCCTAATCATGTAGACCCTACTTCTCCACTTACCCTAACTTTGACATTTTAACATTACCGAACCACTTACAACAAATATTTACTTTTTAGCACAACATTCCTATTGTACTTTTACTGTTACCGTACTATACATTATTGGCAGCGTTGTACCAGTAGCGTCGTTATCTTTTATTGGATGCCACTACTAATTATACTTAACAAAATAATTTCCTAATACATACATTAATGAAATAGAAATTACGAAGGAAAATTTTAGTGTCGACAAACCATTCAATCAGAAGGATGGATACTCATATAAAAATTCTTCCCACATTGACCAACCTTCAAAAATAAATCAAAATCAAAAGCATCCAAGAAAGCTTCTTGTATCGATAATATTTCTTCAAAATATGAATATGGGGCTATCATCCCTTTAAAGTCTTTGAAAAGGAGATCCCTTTCTCCCATGCCATCCTACACACACAAAATCCATTCTAATCATCCTATCAAAATACAGTTGTTCAAACCCACATTTCTATCATAATTTATGTAACTACCCATTGATAATCTTACTTAACATTTGATAAGGTCACAAGTGCAAGTATTTTTTGACACCCATCAAGTATATATGTCAAATCCATAGTGGGGAAATAATTCTAACTTTACCTCATTTTATTTAGTTACATTTTTTATTTATCACATTTTTTGGATCACGTTTTTAATTCATTTTTAATAAATCAAACATTTAACCACATCTAAAACATATTTAACTAAACATTTTAACATATCACATTCATCAAAGTCCATCTAGAAACATTAACTCATTTTTCAATACAAACACACAACATATACCAAAAATGTAAAAACATAATCCATCATCAACATCATCCTATATATATATAAGAAGTCTGGTATACATCATAATCAATGTCTAAAAGATCAATATATGTCATCATACAAAAATGGGATTCTATGAGCCTATGCCATCATATACAATCAAATAGTAAAATCAACATCCTCAGGCATCATGCTAGTACCACCCTCTCCTCCATGAGCAGGTGTGCCTCAAGCTATACCAACATCTCCACCATCTCTAAGAACACTTGTGATAACAACCTCACCTCCAGCTCCTCCCTCACCACCTTCCACTCTCTCTGGCCTCCAAGGTGGTTGTCCCATGATCGTCGCACTAGCACTAGGCCTCGCTACTATTATGGCTGCCCCTCTCACAACCACATGATCCACATACAAGGTGACATCCCGATAGTTCTTGATGATCAGATCCACATAGTAGTCTCTCTCTTCCCACATTGCATCATAGTGTGCCAATGAAATCATACCAGATGGAGGAGGTGTTACATATGCTCCCCTCTACCTGTCAGATCAAGCCATCACTGATAGCTCCACACTAGATATAGAAGACCATGTGATCCCCAAGGCCTTCCTTAATGAATCCCTATGCCTCTTGTACTTGTCTCTATCAGTAGAGACATGTACAATATGTGCCTAGAGAATATCTCTCTCTCCCATCATGGTATCTCTCTACCCTTAGTATGTCCCTCTCCATAATTAATCCATCCCTCTCTCTAATAAGGGTATCGAAGACACCAATAAAATCATCGCGTTCTCTTTGAGTGACGTCTCACTCTTCCTCCTCCTTATAAAAATTTGGCTCTGCTACCTCTACTTGTGCTCCTTCCTCCACCCAAGCAGATACCCATCTCACTCGTTGTGCAAATCTCTACGCTACTTGAGCTCTATCAAAACCTCTCAAATATGGAGCCCACCATGGAATATACTCCAAGGTAAGCCCCACATCATCAATCAAAACAATAACTCCCTCCTCATCGGGGCTTGTTTCCCCTAGTAACTCCTCAATAACTGCAGGTCTCAACACTGCTGCCCTCAGAGTATCTACATATGTCTCCTCCTACCTATATTGAACGGATCCTTGGGAACTCCATGTTGTAATCCAAACTACCTCCTAACATGATCAAAATGCAGCAGCTCATGCTCACAGGATCTTTGTACCTAGAGCCACATAAGCTATTGTAAGAAAATCAAATCATGTGGGTACTCGGACCAGGCCCATAAATCCAAATAAGGTCTCCATATAACATCCCCCACCCTTAGTCCAGTCAACAAATCCCTACAAAATCTAGCCCTCTTCCCTACATAGCCTGTGTCTGATCTTAACCACATGAAGCCAGGGTTATGATCATTGATGGCCCTGTGGTGACTATTTTTGCTGACTAATAGCTATATGCTCCAAATCCCATACATGTAACAAAAAACCAACATCTATACCATAATGCTTGTGAGCCCTCTAGGCCCAAAAATCTCTAAATGTATGTGGAAGTAGGGTAGGTCCCCACTCAAAAACATTTCTATAATCCATCATCTCAGATAGCACCCCTGTCATCATTCATGGAAAATTACCATGCCTGAAATTTGGCAATGCATAACACATTATGGCCATCATAATCATAGTCATCCAAACACGACTCACTCTCTTGGGAAAATAAACACGTCTATAAGAAAAACCCCCAAATTTATATCTAATGTCTCTAACATCCTCTCCATAAAATTTACCCTTCACCTAATCCCTCTCTACCTCAGTGATGGTATACACCACTGAACTAAAGATCGGTAATATCAGGATACAGTGAACATCCTCCAAAGTGATATTAATATCTCCTATGGGTAACCAAAATGTATTGGTGGAAGAGTTCCATTTCTCTAGCAGTGCCAAAATCATACTAGGGAATATATAAATCTGTCTATAAAACCTTATGGAACCAAAACCCATAGCATCCAAGAGTTCCCAATCCTCATCTGACATGTCCTCTCTCACCTGCTCTAAAATCAAGGGTATACGATCGTGAATATTCAATTTCACCTCCACCTACAAAAATAAATAAAACCATGAATTAGTATCATCAATAAGTATAACAATAATATGTCAAAAAAATATCAACAAAACTTGCATCAATATTTTACACCAACATCTGAAACATCAAACATTCATACTTCACAAAAATGTCAAAAATACAAATGAATCGCCAATGATTCTACTACAAATCATAGGTGATTGCATAAATCAATGATTTTTTTGGTTTGGGCACTCGTATCCGCCAAAAATGGCCACAAGATCATAAAAATACTAAAAATCAAGAAAAAATAGGTCAAAAATTGACTCACCTCAGCCGTAAGAGGTTTCCTTTGCCTGTTAGAGGATGTCATTTCTTAGAATCTCCCAAAATCACCTCGAGGTGCTCAAATTTATCTGCACATTCATTTCTTTACCCCACAGTTAAAATAAACAACCAAATGGATTAGCTTATTATATACCATATTTTTACCTTGATCCAATTGTTGACATTTCTACCTTCAATCACAAGTGATTGTCGTAAACACTAGTTGTAGACACCTAAATTTCGATCAAAGCAATCTTATTCTAACATTGCACTGACTATCTTCAAATCCTTTCACTCTACTTCAAATAATGAATTTTTTTTATCTAAATCTACTTCTAGCTCACTCAAGATGCCATTTTATGAAAAATTGATGGGTGATTTTCCTCTTAATTGGCTAGTTTCACTTTGATTGAGTCTTTTATCTCGTATTTGACTAATGAACCATATCATTGGATATCTCATGCTTCAAACACTTCCAAATCTTCCAAATCTAATTTAAGTGGTCAACCCCCTATTAACCTCAAGGTAATGTACAAATAGAATCCACCAATAAAACCAGTGTTCGCATCATGGAGAAAATGGTAAGTAAAATAGGCCACAATTGTCACTTAAAAATTCATCCTGCCATTTGGGCCTATAGAACATCAATGCACACTCCTACTGGTGCCACCCCTTACTCACTGGTATATGGCACTAAGGCCATTTTGCCTCTAGAAATTGATCTTCCTTCCTTGAGAATATCCCTTAGATATTATCGAGACAAAGATGTGTTATCCTGTAAAATTGACAAGGGCAATTTTGTAGGTAACAATACAAAAATTCCATTTTGGTTCCTTGAAGAGGTCTGATAACATTCAAAATGGAATAAAACTCCCTTTCTAAAATCAATTTTTATAGAACTTAGCCATTTTTTTAGCTTCTTTAGAGCTAGCGCAGTTATTGTGGTGTCAACATTCCAAAAATTGCACCTTTTTAAATTGGGCGCAAGAAATGTTGTGTCGACATCATGAAATGTACACCCCTTAGAAAACCCTTTGGCGCAGTAATTGAGATGTCAACATAATTAAACATGTGCTAAGTATGTGCACGAAGGCACTAAAATTATCTTGTAAACATCGAAAAATATGAACTTAAGGCGCTGAAAGAGTGGTGTTGACATCAATGAAGCTACACTAAAGCACCCTTTTTATAATGTCGACACTCTCAATGTTGCGCCAAAGAAAGTTGGTGAAATAATTAATGCCAGGATTTCTGTAAATAGATGCTCAACACCTATCATTTTCACAAATTGAAAATTGTGAAAAGTGTTTTCTCTATGCCTGTCAGCTGTCCTTGTCACCCCCATGTGCCATTTTTCAAGCTTATGGACCCCAACGTTGTCCTTCGTTCTTTATAAAACAGGGTAAGTGGCTTCTGTCATCCTTATTTTTATTATGGTTTTTGTTTCTTGGTTATTGTCAGGTTTTAGGGTTGTTATAAAAAAAGATCAAATCTAAAATAAAAAACCTAACAATCCATAACCATTTGAAAGCCCCTTTTCCTCTCCTTCCAGATCTGTAAATTTGGAATACCCCTGCCTCTGAAAAAACCTAAGGCCTCCTTTTCATTGCTTATTATCTTATTACAAAACCTATCTTTACCATTTGAAGAAACCAAGAGAGAGAGGAAATATGAGAAATTGCAAAGAAAACACTAAAAATCTCAGTGCACTATTTTTACATGTTGCAACCCTCACAGTTGTGCCTTGGCGCACTATCCTCACTTGCAACATATCCTTGACCCATGCCCAGTATAAAAACACTTAGCAACTTTGTAAGGGCACAGGTGCATCCTGCACAACAACAACATAGGATGTTGTGATCTATAAAACTGTGCCAAGCATTTTTCCCCTTAGTGCGTCGATTTCCTTTGTAGCATATTCCAAAATTGTGCCTTGGGCACACTTAGCAGTCATACAACACCCCTCAAAAGTGTGCCCTTTATAACCTTGGTGCAACTTTTCTCCTATCAACACTGGTGCACCTTTTTACATGTTGACATCTCCAAAAGTGTGCCCAACCTTTTTAAGCCTCTACAGTATGTTGTGAACTTGTGCCTTGTTCCCTAGGCCTTATAATTGCTCATTCTTATTTATGAAAGTTTTTATTATGAATAACATGACACTTGACATGGCTCTTCTATGTTGGACCTCTTTGATTCTCCTTACAGAACAACATCCATCCTCGAGCTCACACATGTCTTCATCAAGCAAAAAACCAACCAATTATAGAGGTAAAGCTAAGTTGACAGAATAAGAGATGAAGTAAAAATATTAGAAAGTTAGGATGTCTGACTCATACGTAGAGAGTGATCCGGACATCAAAGACTCCAAGCTGGGACATATTGATATGGATGACTTCTAGGCAAGGACCAATCAGGCAACTAGTGGCCCCTAGATGAACAAAATGGTTGGCAATGGATTGCACTTTGTAGCTGGGCTACCAGTAAGTTTATCATGTTGGTTTCTCATTGCTACAACAAGGACACTAGATGTGTCAAAGATAAGGAGGGAAAGACGATCATCGACCTAACTATTCGTCACTTTGAAATAACCCTAGGCATTCCTCATCATAGGTAGTATGTCACCATAAGTCTAGAAGACTGTAAGAAGGTCTGGGATGAAAATGAGGAAAAATGTATGTAAATGATGAACAAGCTTTACCTCAAGAACAAAAATCCAATGAGCAGATGGCCACAGACCATCCACTGTAGTGACTTCAATGAGGAACTGAGTGATACAATCACCTTCCTTAACAAAATATTTGGGCTTCCTGATGCCCATTATTTCCACAAATGGATGCTGAGGTTTTTAGAGACCATGAGAAAGAATGTAACTGATCAGCATTTTGGCTGGGGGAAATCATCAGCACCACCATCTCCCAGCAGCTTCAATAGGTCCTAACAACTGGGAAGTTCTATATGAATTCCTATGTTGTATACGCTGTGGCATGAATGAGAGATTTTACAGGCCTAGCTCGGAATGGGGTATGGCCCCACATCAAAATATATGAATACTACCTAGAGCTCAGGCTCGAGAACAACATACCCTAGTTCTCAAAAATCAATGATGCCTTCTTCTATGAGGTGATATATTTATTGAGGCTGAATATGAGAAAATGTCGAGCCAGCCCGAGCATGATTGCTGCCACGAAGAAGTGGGGAGAATTGTTCATGAAATTCACCACATTCACATATCTTAGGGCCGTCAATTTTGAAGGTGAACCGAAAAATATACCAAGGTATGTAGGGCCCAAGCTGATCCTCTTGGAGTTGTTGAGGCAACTGATCACTTACCACGAGAGGTACATGAAGAAAAATAAAGGAGGAACCCCATTCCCCCTTACAGTTGACCGATACACCTGCACCGCACTTGCCAAATCTCAGGAAATGTATGATAAGCTTGAATTGCTGAATCTGAAGCAAAAATTCCTAGCAAGGCCCACCTTTGATTGCCAAAGTTACCTCCCAAAGCAAAAAATTGATCCCATCCATGTTCTTGAGATCGAGGACCTCTACATCAACCTAACACATGAAATAGATATCAGGCGAAAGGATCACTCCCGACTGGATCTGTCAAAGATCATCCATTATGGTGTAGACATCATTCCAAAGGGATTCTAAGAGACTGATCAAGAAATTGACTAGGTTTACCTTGATATAGATGGGGACAATTGGCCATTCGTAGAGGTCGATAGAGCCAAAGCACCAAAGACCATTCAAGAAATGGTTATGCCCACACTGTAGCACATCGAGCATTGGTGTAAACAAAATGGTCTCACCTACCTTGGAGTAGATTTCTATACATATCTTTCAGGAAGAGCACCTCCAAGGCCGGCCCAGGCACCAAAAGGAAAAGGAAAGGATAAGGAGGGGGAAGCAAACAAACAGGAAGAAACTTCTGAAAGCCCTCCTACTACTTCTGAGAAGTAAGTAGTCGACCTGGTGTCTCCAGGTAAAGAAGAACAGACCACTGAAGTTTCGACAGACACATCCACTCAGGATGTGGTCACAACTACAACTATTAAGGTACCCACCATTACTTCTTCCACTCCTTCTCCTCCCCCTCTCATTCAAGAATGTTCTCCTATGGATGTGTCTTCTCCCCTTCCTTGTTCCCTTCCATCTCCCACCTCTTCCATTTTCTCCTCTCTCACGGATCTATCGCCTAGTGTTCCCTCCATCCCATTACAAATACCTTCCACCTCCATGACCTTTTCTTCTCCTGTAACAACTCTAGGCCCCACAAGTAGTAGTGCATTGGACTCCTTATCAATACCACCACCAAGTGTCTCGACATTCTTCCCTGAAGACTCTTTAGTTGCTTCCCCTTTCACCCCCGTTTCTTCTTCTATTCCCTCTACTCCCTCTCCCATAAGTCCAAGCTGGATCTCTAACCATCTAAGTCAACTTAAGAGAAAGGTTCCCATAGCACCCATGGACTTCTCTTTCATTCCGAAGAAGGGACCCAAGAAGCAGAAAGCTATAACTCACTTCTCTAAGATCTTTTTGGGAGAGAGAGTTATGGAGATTACATATCCAAATCCCATAAAAGATAAGAAATATCTATCTCCTATAGACTTACAGTGACCCAAGTCATGATGGGAACCTCATCTAAAAGTGTACAAGGAAAGGCCTTATCTACTGTAGATGCTCTCTGTAAAAAGATTTAGGAAGAAAAAGAGGAGAAGAGAATACTCAAGAGCAAAACAAACATCTCCTCTAAGATTTGTAGAGAATGGGCAACACTACACCTATCACTACCGCTGAACCTACTGAAGTTCTCAGTCAGGATAAGATAAATGAATACACCAAGATTGGTGAAAAAGGTGTAGCAGTATCCTTCTGGATAGAGTGAATCCTCAGAGATAGTGAGGAAATGATCAAGAAATTCATAGGCCTCTACCAGGATATTGATCAGGAAAATAAGGAGCTACAAGCAGTAGCATTTTCCCTCTCCAAGGAGTTGGAGAATGCCAGGTTGCAACATGAAACATTCCAAGCAATGGCTAACTGATCTGCCGATGACCTATTAAAGGTCGGTATCATTGATCACCCGCGAGCACATAATAAAGCTCTTGTCACTTTAGATTAGCGGGTTGATCAAATGGAATATATCCTGGAAAGGATAGATAAAATCAAGGATGAAGCCCTGGATGCATCATTCAACATGGAGTAGACATTTACAAATATGTCTCCAGGGATGATCGGTGAATCATTCACCTTGAGGGAAGTAGATGATACATTTTAGCGCTTCAAATCCATAGTCACCCAATGATTGGTTCCATAGGTCACTTCTGACTGAGAATTAATCAATAACCTTCTGGCTTGCCGTGATTTCATTGGCTTCTTGATCAAAGCATGTGAGGAATACACTGGGCTACCTGACAAGCTCAAGAATGAAAAAGAAACTTGCAAAGTCATTGGAGACCATTTCAAAGGTCCAGATCACAATCAACTCTAGACAATGATCAACAAGTTTATGGAATACCGAGCTCAGTGTCACATCACCTCTCCTGATCAGAAGCAAGACACTCTGTTTAAGTCGAGAGATGATGAGGATTAGTTTCTCCTCATATGTATGCTTCAATCAATTTTGTAAAGGAATTATCTAAAAAGTATGTTGGCATTTACGATGACATCATCCATGTTGCATCATGGGATGTTGCCATCCAAAACTTGACCAAAGTCAACTATTGACTTTTTAGATATTTTGTAAATAGTGGTTGGTTTGCTTTTGTCTTCTTTCCTCTTCTCCTTCTATAAATACAGGAATACTTGTTGTATTCAAGGTGGACATTTTTTGTATGAAAAAAGAGGTGAAGAGAGAAAGACTTTTCTACCTTCTTGTAATAGAAGAGATATTAATATATATGTTCAGACATTGTGCTCAATATATGTGTTATTTGCATCAGATATTTCTTAAGTTAGATCTATGTTTTTGTTCTGTTGAATTCCTTCATATTATCATCATATGTTCATCAGTATTGCTTTATTTGTTTATGCAAGTAAGTTTGGCTCTGTTTAAACCTTCTGACCTTTCCGTCTTGGAATTTTTTTCTTTTCTTCCTTCAGATATACCCTACTCTGTTCCTTCCCTCTTACATTTCTATTTGTAGTCAGAACTACCTCTACTGGGATGAGATCCCAAACCCCCTAAAGTTAGAATAGTGTAGATTTGCACATATTCCTGCTTGATAGAATAGCAATAAACTAGTTTGGCTTTGCTATCTCAAACAGGGGCTATGCCCTGCACACTATTGTCCTATTTCCCCACGACCTATCTAACCGATATATTTTTAAACCAACAATTTTTGGTGACTCGATTGGGGAACGAACTAAGGAAATAATTAAAAAACTATAAAAATCACTACCAGATTACAAATTTTAACTCTTTGCTAAAAATTAAAATTTTTGCAGAAGTGATCAAAATTGAAAATTTCCTTATACAAATCCATAGATCGGGGCTAGATAGAGACCTTTAGTTCACTGATTTTTTACAAAAACCTATATATTTTTGTAGATCTTAGATTCTGATATTTCACGTTATTTTCAAAACCTTACAAAATTCAGGTCAAAGATCCGAAAAATAGCTTTCTAAATTAACCCACTTTTTATCCTTGTTAATCTTTGACAGAAAACCAGAATCGGTTGTTGTCGAAAAAAGATAAAATTAAATATTAAAAATTACATGTTGCTAATTTTTGCCAGAAAAATTAGAAAATCAGCAAGTACAAACAAAAAAATTGTTGTAAATCTACTCTTAATTGTTGCAGATCTGAACGGGTACGTTGGCGGGTGAACAATTTACTTGTGGCAGAAGAGCTCATGGAGAAGTTGATCCCATTTTTGATCTACTTCAAAGGCACAATTTCAGTATCACTCCAGCATGATTCCCATCACTGAGCTCAACAAATCGATTAGCAAGAAGTGCCTCACCTCCATGAAAGAGCCTGATTTCACAAGGTGCCTCAACATCAATTTGCAGTGCTCTTTTGCTAAGTGGAACCACACTCCCTTCTCATGTTATTTTTCCCACTTTTCAAATGGAAATAAATCTAACTATACCATGGGGAAATGCCATGGGTCCTCTAGCACTGCCGCATCCAGTACACCCCCTCCCTAGCGAGAATCGCAAGAATTTTCTG
This sequence comes from Taxus chinensis, assembly GCA_019776745.2. Lineage (NCBI taxonomy): Eukaryota > Viridiplantae > Streptophyta > Pinopsida > Cupressales > Taxaceae > Taxus > Taxus chinensis. Next base: position 52,372,093 of record CM034148.1, read on the forward strand.
AAGTTTGATGGAAGCGAAAATCAAAGCATAGATGTGGATATAGCTGCATTTATTATGTCATGCATTATTCTAGATGTGACTCATGAAGATGTGTTGGTACGTCTCTTTCTTGATACCTTGCAAGGGCCTGCATCAGAAAGGCTCCAGCATTTACCAGCCAAATCCATCACCAGTTGGGCCATGTTATGGACTGCATTCAAAGATAGATACAAGCCTTCAGAAGACACCTTCTTGTTATTGTCACAAACCACTTACATGATGGAGGCTAATGAAACCATGCATGATTTTATCACCCATTTCAATTCATTGATCAACCGTGTGTGCCTACCATGTTGTCAACTTTAGAGAATCAAAAGTGTTTCTTTGTTAACGTAATGAGTTCGAGAGTAAGTTTCTTACTTTTACAAGAACAAATGCCCACCTTGATCCTCACTCAAGCTGAGGCCACTTTATTATATCTGGTGAGTTAAGACATGAGCCATCAAAATCAAAGGCTTCAACTTCTTCTTAGGCTACCTGATCAGATCCAGCATTCCAGAAGATGGTGAATGACTTGATCTCATTAAAGAAGTAATTGGCTCAAACATTGTCTACTACTCCATACCGGGATATCCCACGGAGGAACTTCACTCCCATCAACTTTCCCCAAAGGCCACATTTTCCTACTTCCTCTCCAATGTTAGCAATTGAAGCCCATTTGGTTAATGCCTTGGTTGAAATTGAAGATGATGATACAAATTACGAAGAACCTTTGTCGTAAGACGAAGATGATCAAGATGTCAGTGAAACAACTAGTGACTCTACTATCGAGTATATGGAATTTGAAGATGAGGAATATGATGAAGAAGAGGGTACCCAAGGGTATGTGAGTGGACAATCATACACAGTCTTCACTCGCTCGCAAGGAAAGGAAGCAAAGGTTGTTGCTGAAAATAAAAAGGAAAAGGCCGTGGTAGCTCCACCACCAACAATTGCTAAAAGAGGTAATCCCCTTCTTGCTCAACCTCCTATTAAACATGTTATAAAGAAATATTTTCCTCTTGTTTCTCCTCCAATTCCATAAAGACCTACAATCCTCCTCCACAAACATGAAATGAAGTAGTCATTCCTTCGTTAGCGCAACCCTTGGTTGCATTTGATATAATTGATCATGCTAAAGATACCAAGATCCAGATGTCTGAATTTGAATACCGTCAGTCCAACCCAAAGCATATAATAATATTAACTAAGTATATCCAAAGTCAGGCTACCGTCCTTCTTCCCATTTCCCCAAAAGGAAAATTGAACCTTTTTACCTATCTCTCCTGATCAATGGTCATAAACTAAGCAACTATATAATTGATTTTGGAGCTTCTGACAATGTTATACCAGCAAAGGTCACCCGTGCCTTGGGCCTCACACTTACCAAACCTTTTGGTAGATCCTACTCCATAGAAACCAAGCAAGTACCATTAATTGGTCAGATTAAGGATGCATAGTTTGCATTTGCAGCATTTCCTGAGAAAAGGGTAAAAATGACTATTCTCATAGCTGATATTCTAACAACATATGGGATATTGCTAAGGAGGAGCTACTGTAAAGAATTTGGTGGGGAAATTCATATGGACTGATCCAAAGCTAGAACTCCTATCAAAGGGGTGATGCAGACGTTGGAACCAGAGACTCAAAAGAAATATTTAGTCACCAACTCCGATGACCCCAAGGGCCAGATTCTCTTCGAATCATTAGGGATGGGAAAATACTTCTTGTCCACTGACCCAGATAGAATCGATGTTCTCATCCAAAAAGAGGATCTCAAAACTTTATGGACATTGTAGTTTGATGGCAGTTGTGCAACAAGTGGATACGGTGCTGGATTTGTTATAATATCTCTTGATGAGGAGATTTTCCATTTTTATTTCAAGTTTCAGTTATTCAATACGAATAATACTACCGAGTATGAATCCTTGTTGCTTAGCATGCGAGCTGAAAAAGAGAAAGGAATCAAGAATCTAAAAGTGCAAGGTGCTGCTGAGCTAATTGTCAATCAGGTAAAAGGGATATACCAAGTGAAGAATGACCGACTCAGACACTACCGCAATGTGGTATGGGATAACATCAAGGAATTTAATGATTTCTCAATCAAAGTAGTTCCGTGAACTCAAAATGACATGGCTGATTCATTGGCCATCTCAGCCTCTCTCATGCTTCCTCACCCAGGGTTGAAAATAGATACCTAGACCATTGAGGTGGTTTTCTGCCCAAGTGTGCCAGATAATTCACACCACTAGCAAGTGTTCAATGATGACAACCAGCTTATCACCTTTTTGGAGAAAGCTGAGAATTTCAAAGAACTTCATTTTGATGGATTAACTTTTGCATGTCGTGAGTCTCTCACCAGTCAAGCACATGAATCTAAAAAAGAAATAGTGATACAGCTCAAAGGAAATAATATTCCAAAAGGTTTGGTCTCCTTAGAATGATTATTTGATAATCATGACCCTTTTGTCAAGAAAAAGTGACAGGATGATCCTTCCTCTTCTCTGGAAACTAAATCTGTTAAATTGGGTACTGTGGAATATCCTCATTCTATGAACATCAGGAAGTGTTGTACGCTCGAAGAAAAGAAAAAATTCGTTAAGTTGCTAAAAAAGTACATGGATGTGTTAGCATGGTCTTATGCGGTATGGGATAACATCAAGGAATTTTATGCTTTCTCAATCAAAGCAGTTCTGTGAACTCAAAATGACATGGCTGATTCATTAGCCATCTTAGCCTCTCTCATGCTTCCTCACCTAGGGTTAAAAATAGATACCTATACCATTGAGGTGGTTTTCTACCCAAGTGTGCCAGATAATTCATAGCATTGGCAAGTGTTCAATGATGAAAACCAACTTATCACCTTTTTAGAGAAAGCTGACAATTTCAAAGAACTTCATTTTGATGGATTAACTTCTGCATGTCGTGAGTCTCTCACTGGTCAAGCACATGAATCTGAAAAAGAAATAGTGATACAGCTCAAAGGAAATAAGATTCCAAAAGGTTTTGTCTCCTTAGAATTATTATTTGATAATCATGACCGTTTTTTCAAGAAAAAGTGACAGGATGATCATCCCTCTTCTCTGGAAATTGAATCTGTTAATCTGGGTACTATGGAACATCCTCGTTCTGTGAACATCGGGAAGTGTTGTACACTTGAAGAAAAGAAAAAATTCATTAAGTTTCTAAAAAAGTACATGGTTGTGTTAACATGGTCTTATGTTGATCTGAAGTCCTTCAAGCCAAAGGACATTTGGCACAACATTCCCCTCAAGGACAATTTCAATTATTTATGTCAAAAGGAAAGGCACTACAACTCCAAAATCTCAGGTACCATCTAGGCTGAAATTCAGAAGATGCTGGATGTAAGAATTATTTTTCCAATTCATCACAGTACCTTGATTACAAATATTGTACCTGTCCAGAAGAAGAATGGTGAGATATGCATATGTGTGGACTTTCGCAACTTGAACCAGTCATCCTTAAAAGATAACTATCCACTGCCGATAATGGATCAAGTGCTATAGAAAGTAACTAGTTAAGAAATGTTGTCTTTACTGGATAGTTTTTCATGTTACAATCAAATTCAAGATACGCTTGAAGATCAGTTCAAAACAACATTCACCACTCCTTAGGGAACCTTCGCCTACAGTAGAATGTCTTTCGGTTTGATCAATGCCGATGCCACCTTCCAAGGAGCAACGAAATTTGCGTTCAAGGGTATGATTTGAAATGTAATCTTGGTTCTCAGTCAGGATAAGATAAATGAATATGCTAAGATTGGTGAACAAGGTGCAACAGTATTCTCCTGGATAGAGTGAATCCTCAGAGATAGTGAGGAAATGATCAAAAAATTCACAGGCCTCTACCAGGATATTGATCAAGAAAATAAGGAGCTACAAGCAGTAGCAGTTTCCCTCTCCAAGGAGTTGGAGAATGCCAAGTTGCAACATGAAACATTCCAAACAATGGCTAACTGCTCCACCGACAACCTATTAAATTTCAGCATCATCGATCACCTGTGAGCACATAATAAAGCTCTTGTCGCTTTAGATTATCGGGTTGATCAAATGGAATATATCCTATAAAGGATAGATAAAATCAAGGATGAAGCCCTCAATGAATGATTCAACATGGAACAGATAGTTACAAAGATGTCTCCAGGGATGCTCAATGAATCATTCACCTTGAGGGAAGCAGACAATACATTTCAGTGCTTCAAATCCATCATCACCTAAGGATTGGCGCAAGAGGTTACTTTTGACCGAGAATCAATCAATAACCTTCTGGCTTACCACCATTTCATTCTCTTCCTAATCGAAGCATGTGAGGAATATGCCGGGCTACTTGACAAGCTCAAGAATGAAAACAAAACTTGCAAAGTCATTGACAACCATTTCCAAGGTCCAGATCATAATCAAATCCAGACAATGATCAACAAGTTTATGGAATACCAAACTCAGTGTCACATCACCTCTCCTGATCAGAAGCAAGACACTCTGTCTAAGCCAAAAGATAATGAGGAGTAGTTTATCCTCATATGTATGCTTCGATCAATTTTGTAAAGGAATTATCTAAAAATTATGTTGGCATTTACGATGACATCATCCATGTTGCATCATGGGATGTTGCCATCCAAAACTTGCCCAAAGTCAACTATTGACTTTTTAGATATTTTGTAAATAGTGGTTGGTTTGCTTTTGTCTTCTCTCCTCTTCTCCTTCTATAAATACAAGAATACTTTTGTATTCAAGGTGGACAATTTTTGTATGAAAAAGAGGTGAAAAGAGAAATACTTTGTGCCTTCTTGTAACAGAAGATATATTAATATATATGTTCAAACTTTGTGCTCAAAATATGTGTTATTTACATCAGATCTTTCTGAAGTTAGATCTATGTTTTTTTTATGTTGAATTCCTTCTTATTATCATCATATGTTCATCAGTATTGCTTTATCTGTTTATGCAAGTAAGTTTGGATCGTTTTACTACCAGCCCAAAGCATAAACCTTCTGACCTTTCCATCTTGGAATTCATTTCTTTTCTTCCTTTAGATCTACCCTCCTCTGTTCCTTCCCTCTTACATTTCTATTTGCATTCAGAACTACCTCTACTGAGATGAGATCCCAACCCCCTGAAGTTAGAATAGTGTAGATTTGCACAGATTCCTACTTGATAGAATAGCAATAAACCAGTTTCGCTTTATTGTCTCAAAGAGGGGCTATGCCCTACACACTGTTGGTCTACTTCCCCATGACCTGTCTAACTGACATATTTTCACACTAACAGTTTTTGGTGACTCTGCTAGGGAACGAACTAAGGAAATAATTAAAAAATTGTAAAAATCACTACCTAATTACAAATTTTAACTCTTTCCTAAAAATTAAAATTTTTGCAAAAGTGATCAAAACTAAAAATTTCCTTATACAAATCCATAGATTGGGGCCAGATAGAGACTTTTAGTTCGCTGATTTTTTTTCAAAAACCTGTATATTTTCGTAGATATGAGATTCTGATATTTCACATTATTTCCAAAACCTTGCAAAATTCAGGTCAAATATTCGAAAATCAGCTTTCTAAATCAACCCACTTTTTATCCTTGTTAATCTTTGTCAGAAAACCACAATCAGTTGTTGTCAAAAAAGGATAAAATTAAATATTAAAAATTACATGCTGCTAATTTTTACAAGAAAAATTAGAAAATCAACAAGTACAAACAAAAAAAATTGTTGTAAATCTACTCTTAATTGTTGCAGATCTAAACAGGTACGCTGGCGGGTGAACAATTTACTCGTGGTAGAAGATCTCGTGGAGAAGTTTATCCCATTTTTGATCTACTTCAAAGGCACAATTTTAATATCACTCCTAAATGATTTCCATCACTGAGCTCAACAAGAAGTGCCTCACCTCCACAAAAGATCTAGATTTCTCAAGGTGCCTCAACATCAATTTGTAGTGCTCTTTTTCTAAGTGGAACCACACTCCCTACTCATGTTCTTTTTCCCACTTTTCAAATGGAAATAAATCTACTTGTACCATGGGGAAAGGCCATGGATCCTCTAGCACTACCACATCCAGTATACCCACTTCCTAGCAGAAATCACAAGAATTTCCCGAAGTTTGATGGAAGTGGAAATCAAAGCACAGGCACGCATATAGCTCCATTTATTATGTCATGCAGTATTCTAGACGTGACTCATGAAGATGTGTCAGTATGTCTCTTTCTTGATACCTTGTAAGAGCCTACATCAGAATGGTTCCAACATTTACCAGCCGGATCCATCACCAGTTGGGCCACGTTACGGACTACATTCAAAGAAAGATACAAGCCTTCAGAAGACACATTCTTGTTATTATCACAAATAAATCACATGAAGAAGGAGGCTAATGAAACCATGTGTTATTTTATCACCTATTTCAATTCACTAATCAACCGTGGGCTACCTACCATGTTGTCGACTTTAGAGAATCAAAAGTGTTTCTTTGTGAATACAATGAGTTCGAGAGTAAGTTTATTACTTTTACAAGAACAAATACTCACCTTGATCCTCACTCAAGCTACGGCCATTCGAATAGAAGACAACCTTCTTATATCTTATAAGTTAAGACATGAGCCGTCAAAATAAAATTCTTCAACTTCTTCTCAGGCTACCTCATCAGATCCAACATTCCAAAAGCTGGTGAATGACTTGCTCTCATTAAAGAAGCAATTGGTCAAACATCATCTACGACTCCATATTGGGATATCCCACGGAGGAAATTTTCTCCCCACAACACCCCTCAAAGGCCACGTTTTCCTGCTGCCTCTCCAAGGTTAGCAATTGAAGCCTCTCTGGTTAATGGCTTGGTTGAAATCGAAGATGATGATACATATTACGAAGAACCTTTGTCACAAGACAAAAATGATCAAGATGTCGGTCAACCGAATGATGAATCTACTATCAGGTATATGGAATTTCAAGGCGAGGAATCTAATGAAAAAGAGGGTACCCAAGGGTATGCGAGCCAACAATCATACGCAGTCTTCACTCACTCACAAGGAAAAGAAGAAAAGGTTACTGCTGAAAAGCTAAAGGAAAATGCCGTGGTAGCTCCACCACCAACGATTACTAAAAGAGGTAATCCCCTTCCTGCTCAACCTCCTGTTAAACCTGTTGTAAAGGAAAAAATTCCTCCAATTTCTCCTCCAATTCAGCCTGCTTCCAATTCCATAAAGACAAACAATCCTCCTTCATAACTGTGAAATGAAGGACTCATTCCTTCATTAGTGTAACCCTTGGTTACATTTGATCATGCTAAAAATACCAAGATCCAGATGTCTGAAGTTTAATACCTTCAGTCCAACCCAGAGCATCTTGTAAGATTAACTAAGTATATCCAAAGTCAAGCTACCGTCCTTCTTCCCGTTTCCCCAAAAGGAAAATTGAACCTTTTTACCTATCTCTCCTGATCAATGGTCATAAACTAAGCAACTATATAATTGATTCTGGATCTTCTGACAATGTTATACTAGCCAAGGTCACCCGTGCTTTGGGCCTCACACTTACCAAACCTTTTGGCAGATGTTACTCCATGGAAACCAATCAAGTACCATTGATTGGTCAGATTAAGGACGCGTAGTTTGCATTCGCAGCATTTCCTGAGAAGATGGTAAAAATGACTATTCTCGTAGCTGATATTTCAGCAGCATATGGGATATTACTAAGGAGGAGCTACTGTAAAGAGGTTGGTGGGGAAATTCATATGGACTGATCCAAAGCTAGAACTCCTATCAAAGGGGTGATGCAGACGCTGGAACTAGAGATTCAAAAGAAATATCTAGTCACCAACTCTGATGACCTCAAGGCCTAGATTCTCTTCGAATCATCAGGGATGAGAAAATACTTCTTTTCCACTGAATTAGATAGAATGGATGTTCTCGTCTAAAAAGAGGATCTTAAAAAAGTATGTACATTACAGTTTGATGGCAGTTGCGCAACAAGTGGATGTGGTGTTGGAGCTATTCTAATATCTCCTGAAGAGGATATTTTCCCTTTTTCTTTCAAGTTGTAGTTCTTCAATACAAATAATACTGCCAAGTATGAATCCTTGTTGCTTGGCATGCAAGTTGCAAAAGAGAAAGGAATCAAGAATATAAAAGTACAAGGTGATGCTGAGATAATTTTCAATTAGGTAAAAGGGATTTACAAAGTGAAGAATGACTGGCTCATACACTACCATAATGCGGTATGGGATAACATCAAGGAATTTGATACTTTCCCAATCAAAGCAATTCCACGAACTCAATATGACATGGGTGATTCATTGGCCATCTCAGCCTCTCTCATGCTTCCTTACCCAGGATTGAAAATAGATACCTATACCATTGAGGTGGTTTTCCGACCAAGTGTGCCAAATAATTCACAGCACTGGCAAGTGTTCAATGATGAGAACCAACTTATCACCTTTTTGGAGAAAGCTGATAATTTCAAAGAACTTAATTTCGATGGATTAACTTCTGCATGTCATGACTCTCACCGGTCAAGCACATGAATATGAAAAAGAAACATTGATATAGCTCAAAGGAAATAAAATTCCAAAAGGTTTGGTCTCCTTAGAATGATTGTTTGATAATCATGACCATTTTGTCAAGAAAAAGTGACAGGATGATCCTTCCTCTTCTTCTGAAACTGAATCCGTTAATTTGGGTAATGCAGAACATCCTCATTCCATGAACATCGGGAAGTGTTGTTCACGAGAAGAAAAGAACAAATTCATTAAGTTGCTGAAAAAGTACATTGATGTGTTAGCATGGTCTTATGTTGATCTGAAGTCCTTCAAGCCAAAGGAAATTAGGCACCACATTCCCCTTAAGGAAGATGTCAAGTCTTTCCATCAAAATCAAAGGCACTACAACCCCAAAATCTTAGGTACCATCTAGGCTAAAATTTAGAAGATGATAGATGTAAGAATTATTTTTCCAATTCATCATAGTACCTGGGTTGTAAATATTGTACCTGTGTGGAAGAAGAATGGCGAGATACGCATATGTGTAGACTTTCACAACTTGAACCAGTCATCCTTAAAAGATAATTATCCACTACCGATAATGGATCAAGTGCTATAGGTAGTAACTAGTTCAGAAATATTGTCTATGCTGGATGGTTTTTCAAGTTACAATCAAATTCAAGTTACGCCTAAAGATCAGTTCAAAACAACATTCACCATTCCTTGGGGTACCTTCGCCTATAACAGAATTTTGTTTGGTTTGATCAACATCGATGCCACCTTCCAATAAGCAATGGAATTTGCATTCAAGGGTATGATGGGAAAGGTCATCATGATTTACCTAGATGACCTGACCGTGTTCTCCAAGAAACGAAGTGATCACTGTGATCATTTATAACAAGTCTTGATCAGATGTCGAGAGCATGGGATTTGACTAAATCCCAAGAAGTCAATTTTTGGGGTCACTGAAGGAAAGATGATAGGACATGTCATCAGTAGAAAAGGAACTAAGATAGATGTCAAAAGAGTAAAGGCTATTTAGAGCCTTACTTTACCTACAAGTAAGACTGGTGTTCACTCCTTTAGAAAGGTAAATTTTCTAGGACACTTCGTCCCTGATTTTGCTGAAAATACTCGTCATATATCTAATATGATGAAAGGATCCCAAACATTCTAATGGAGTGAGGAAGGAGAGACATCATTCAAAGACATAAAAACCTATGTTGCTCATGCTCCTATTCTAGTATGCCCTGAATTCAGCAAAGACTTCATTATGTATAGTTATGCGTCTGCGCATACTGTATCAACTATCTTGATGCAAAATAACTTTAAGGATATTGAATCCCCGATTTCTTTCATGAGTTTTCCTCTTAAGCCTTATGAACTGAAGATTTCACAGTTAAAGAAGCACACCTTCACCATTTTAAAAGTAGTCAAAAGTTTTTGCTACTACATTCTAAATTCTCATACAGTAGTACTGGTTCCAGACATGGTCGTTAATTCTATCCGGACTCAACAAGAGTTAGGGAGATTACTTTGGAAGTGGATCCCAGAGGTCCAAGAATATAATTTAGACATCAAACTGACCATGTTGGTAAGAGGTAAGGGCCTGTGTTTGCTAATGGCTGAAAATAAAGACTCAGAGGTACCTGAGAAGCAAACTACTCATGTTGATGGAGAGCAAAGTGAACTGGAGAAAGCGGATCCTTTACCCATAATTCTGTTTGTCGCAACCGATGACGAATGGTATTCTAACATCACATTATTTCTCACCTATGGAGAATTCCCAACTCACCTAACCACAAAGGAAAAGTAGACGGTAAATCTCAGAGCCGCAAGATATGTCATATGGGATGATGGATTGTACAAACATGGAATTGATGGTGTTTTTCTACGATGTGTTGACAAGCTGCAACAGATAAACTTGTTGGAAAGTTTTCACGACTCAGCCTATGGTGGTCACTTCTCCTCATCTATTATAGCACATAAAATCATTTGGGCCAGGCACTATTGGCCGGTGTTATTTCAGGATATAGTCACCTGGGTAGCAAAGTGTGAACTCTGTCAACAGTTTATTAGCAAACCAAAGCTGGCTGGATTTCCCCTCAGGCCCGTCATCATCGATGAACCATTCAGGAAATGGGGAATTGGTTTCATTAGATCACTTAATCCTCAATCGAGTGCTAGACATAGTTACGTCATAATAGTAATGGACTACTTCGCAAAATGGGTGGAGGCCATACATGTCAAACATGCCACTTCTGAAGTTGTTTACAACTTCATCAAGGAAAATATTATTGTGAGATTTGGCGTTCCACACAAAATCGTTGGTGACAATGCTTCCAAATTCTCTTCAAGGGCGGTAATTGGTTTTTGTTATGGATACAGAATAACCTTGGCTCATGCCTCTGATTATTATCCTCAAGGAAATGGTCAGGCAGAATCCAACAATAAGAACCTGGTAACTATCATACAGAAGCTAGTTTATGAAAACTAGTGGTCCTGGCACAATTCATTGTATGATGTTTTGTGGGCGGATTGTATTACTCCCAAGAGGTCTCTCAGCATGTCACCTTTCTAGGTGCTGTATGGGATCGATGTTGAAATCCCTATTTCCATAGAACTTCCTACTCTGCGCTTTGCTCGAGCAATTGAAGATGAAACTTTTCTGAATTCTCTTGAAAAAAGGATTATGTACTTGATAGAACTTGAAGAAAAGTGAGTGAAAGTGCTCAAAAATATCACTTAACATCATAATCAAGTTAAGAACTGTTCGACAAGAAAGCTAAGCAAAAATATTTCCAAGTGGGAGATCTTGTTCTTCTGTGGGAAAAATGAAGAGAACGAAAAGGTATGCAAAAAAAATTTGACTCTCTTTGGAGAGGGCCATACAAGATCAAGCAGCTCAATGGAAAGAATAGTTTCTATCTATCATATCTGGATGAAACTGAGCTCTCGCTTCCCTATATCGGGCAGCACATAAAGATCTTCAGGAAGTAGAGCTTGCTCTCTTCTTTGTATAGTTTGCTTTCATTGTGTGTTTGCTTCCTGTTTGTTGTGTGTTCCCTTCCTTCCCTTTTTTGGTCGCCCTTGTTTTTAAATCTTTGTAACCCAATGGACAGGCACATGAAAATCTAGGATTATCTACCCTTAAGTTTCACTTAAAAGATAGTCCCCAGAAAAAGCCATCTGTTAGCTGATAAAATTAAAAAGGGTAATTTTTCAGGTGACCATACCAAAATTCCATTTTGGTCCCTTGAAGAGGTCTAATAATGTTCCAAATGCCCTAAAAATCCCTTTCAAAAATCAAGTTTTTTAGAACTTAGCCATGTTTTTAGCTTCTTTAGAGCCGGCACAGTTTTTGTGGTGTTAACATTCCAAAAATTGTGCCTTTTTAAACTGGGCGTAAGAAATGTTGTGTCGACATCATGAAATGTGTGCCCCTTAGGAAACACTTTGGCGCAATAATTGACATGTCAACATCATTAAACATACACCAAGTATGTGCACTAAGGTACTAAAATTATCATCTCAACATCAAAAAATGTGTGCTTAAGGCACTGGAAGAGTGGTGTTGAATTCAATGAAGACGCGCTAAGGCACCCTTTTTGTCATGTCGACACTCTCAAAGCTATGGCAGAGAATGTTGGTGAAATAATTAATGTCAGGTTTTCTATAAATAGGCACTCAACACCTATCATTTTCATGAATTGAAAATTGTGAAAAGTGTTTTCTCTACGCCTGTTAGCTGTCCTTGTCACCCCCACGTGCCAGTTTTCAAGCTTGTGGACCCCAACATCATCCTTAGTTCTTTATAAAACCGGGTAAGTGGCTTCTGTCATCTTTGTTATTATGGTTTTTATTTCTTGGTTATTGTTAGGTTTTAGGGTTGTTATAAACCAAAGATCAAATCTAAAATGAAAAATCTAACAATCCATAACCATCTGGAAGCCCCTTTTCCGCTCCTTCCAGATCTATAAATCTGGAAGAGCCCTGCCTCCAAAAAAACCTAAGGCCTCCTTTTCACTGCTTATTATCTTGTTACAAAACCTCTCTTTACCATTTGAAGAAACCAAGAGAGAGAGGAAATATGAAAAATTGCAAAGAAATCACTAAAAACCTCGGTGCACTATTTTTACATGTTGCAACCCTCACAGTTACGTCTTGGCGCACTATCCTCACTTGCAACATATCCCTTACCAGTGCCCAGTATAAAAACACTTAACAACTTTGTAAGGGTGTAGGCACATCCTTCACAACATCAACATAGGACGTTGTGAGCTTTAAAACCACGCCAAGTGTTTTTCACCTTAGCGCATTGATTTCCTTTGTAGCATATTCCAAAATTACACCTTGGGCACACTTAGCAGTCATGTAACACCCCTGAAAAATGTGCCATTTATAACCTTGGTGCATCTTTTCTCTTGTCAACATTAGTGCACCTTTTTACATGTTGACATCTCCAAAAGTGTGCCCAACCTTTTTAAGACTCTACATTATGCTGTGAACTTGCACCTTGCACCCTAGGCCTTATAATTGCTCATTATTCTTACTGTAATCATTTATTATGAATAACATGATGGTTGACATGCCTCTTCTATGTTGGACATCCTTGATTCTCCTTCTAGAACAACAGCCGTCCTCGAGCTCACACATGTCTTCATCAAGCAAAAAACCAACCAAGTCTAGAGGTAAAGCTAAGCTGACAGAATAAGAGATGAAGTAAAAATATTAGAAAGTCAGGATGCCTAACTCATACGTAGAGAGTGATCTTGACATTAGAGACTCCGAGCTGGGACATATTGATATGGATGACTTCTGGGCAACGACCAATTAGGCAACTAGTGGCCCCTAGATGAACAAACTGGTGGGCAGTAGATTGCACTTTGTAGCTGGGCTGTCAGTAAGTGATGTGAATAATGAATATATCATGTTGGTTTCCTGTTGCTACAAAAAGGACACTAGATGTGTCAAAGATAAAGAGGGAAAGATAATCATCGACCTAACTGTTCATCACTTTGAAATAATCCTAGGCATTCCTCATCACAGGTAGTATGTCGCCATAAGTCTAGAAGATTTTAAGAAGGCCTGGGAAAAAAATGAGGAAAAATGTATGCAAATGATGAATGATATTTACCTCAAGAACAAAAAGTTGGTGAGCAGATGGCCATAAACATTCCACCATAGTGACTTCAATGAGGAACTGAATGATACAATCACCTTCCTTAACAAAATATTTGGGCTTCTTGATGCCCATTATTTCCAAAAATGGATGCTAAGGTATTTAGAGACCATGAGCAAGAATGTTCCTAATCATCATTTTGGCTGGGGGGAAATCATCAACGACACCATCTACCAGTAGCTTCAACAGGTCCTAACAACTGGGAAGTTCTATATGAATTCCTACGTTATATACGTTGCAGCATCAGCGAGAGATTTCACAGGCCTAGCTCAGAATGGGGTATGGACCCAGGTAAAAATATATAAATACTACCTAGAGCTCAGGCTCAATAACAACATCCTCCAGTTCTCAAAAATCAATGACGCCTTCTTCTATGAGGTGATCTATTTATTGAGGCTGAATATGAGACAATGTCGAACCAGCCTGAGTGTGATTGCTGCCACAAAGAAGTGGGGAGCATTATTCACGCAATTCCCCACATTCACATATCTCAAGGCCATGAATTTCGAAGGTGAACCAATAAAGCCACCAAGTTATGCAGGGCCTAGAGGCAACTAATCACTTACCACGAGAGGTGCATGAAGAGAAAGAAAGGAGGAACCCCATTCCCCCTTATAGTTGTCCGATACACCTGCACCACACTTACCAAAGCTCTGGAAATGTATGCTGAGCTTGAATTGCTTAATCTGAAGCAAAAATTCCTAGCAAGGCCCACCTTCGATTGCCAGAGTTATCTCCCAAAGGAAAAAATTGATCCCATTCATGTTCTTGAGATCGAGGACATCTACATCGACCTGACACATGAAATAGATATCAAGAAAAAGGATCATTCCTAGCTGGCTTTGGTAGAGATGGTCCATTATGGCGTAGCCATCATTCTAAAGGGATTCCAAGAGACTGATCAAGAAATTGATCAAGTTTACCTTGATACAGATGGGGATGATTGGCCATTCGTAGAGGTTGATAGAGCCAAAGCGTCAAAGACCATTCAAGAAAGGGTTAAGCCCATGTTGCAGTGCACCAAGCATTGGTGCAAACAGAATGGTCTCACCTACCTTGTAGTAGATTTCTCTACTTCTCCTTTAGGTAGAGCACCTCCAAGGCTGGCCCAGGTTCTAAAAGGAAAAGGAAAGGATAAGGAGGCAGAACCAAGCAAACAAGAAGAAAATCCTGAAAGCTCTCCTACTACTTCTAAGAAGCAAGTGGTTGACCTGGTGTCTCTAGGTAAAGAAGAAGAGACCATCGAAGTTTCAATAGACACATCCACTCAGGATGTGGTTATAACTACAGATAATAAGGTACCCACCATTCCTTCTTCAGTTTCTTCTCCTCCCCCTGTCGTTCAAGCATCTACTCCTATGGATGTTTCTTCTCCCCTTCCTTGTTCCCTTCCATCTCCCACCTCTTCCATTTTCTCCTCTCTCATGGATCTATCGCCTAGTGTTCCCTCCATCCCATTACAGATACCTTCCACCTCCATGACCTTTTCTTCTCCTATAACAACTTTAGGCCCCACAAGTAGCAGTGCATTGGACTCCTTGTCGATGCCACCACCAAGTGTCTCAACATTCTTCCCTGAAGCCTCTTTAGTTGCTTCCCCTTTCACCCCCATTTATTCTTCTATTCCCTCTACTCCCTCTCCCATAAGTCCAAGCTGGATCTCTAACAATCTGAGTCAACTTAAGAGAAAGGTTCCCATAGCACCCATGGACTTCTCTTTCATTTCGAAGAAGGGACCCAAGAAGCAGAAAGCTATAACTCACTTCTCTAGGATCTTTTTGGGAGAGAGAGTCATGGAGATTACATATCTAAATCCCACCAAAGAGAAGAAAGATCTATCTCCTACAGACTTTATAGTGACCCAAGTCAAGATTGGAACCTCATCTAAAAGCATACAAGGAAAGGCCTTATCTGCTGTAGATGCTCTCTATAAAAAGCTTCAGGAAGAAAAAGAGGAGAAGGAATACTCAAGGAGCAAAACAAATATCTCCTCCAAGCTTTTCAGAGAATGGGAAACGCTCCACCTATCACTACTGCTGAACCTACTGAAGTTCTTAGTCAGGATAATATAAATGAATACACCAAGATTGGCAAACAAGGTATAGCAGTATCCTTCTGGATAGAGTGAATCCTCAAAGATAGTGAGGAAATGATCAAGAAATTCACAAGCCTCTACCAGGATATTGATCAAGAAAATAAGGAGCTACAAGTAGTAGCAGTTTCCCTCTTCAAGGAGTTGGAGAATGCAAGTTACAACATGAAATATTCCAAGCAATGGCTAACTACTCCACCGATGACTTATTAAAGGTTGACATCATCAATCACCCACGATCACATAATAAATCTCTTGTCACTTTAGATTATCGGGTTGATCAAATGGAATATATCCTAGAAAGGATAGATAAAATCAAGGATGAAGCCCTCGATACATGATTCAACATGGAACAGATAGTTACAAAGATGTCTCCAGGGATGATCGGTGAATCATTCACCTTGAGGGGAGCATACGATACATTTCAGTGCTTCAAAGCCATCATTACCCAAGGATTGGTGTCAGAGGTCACTTTTGACCGAGAATCAATCAATAACCTTCTGGCTTGCCACCATTTCATTCTCTTCCTAATCGAAGCATGTGAGGAATATGCCGGGCTACCTGACAAGCTCAAGAATGAAAACAAAACTTGCGAATTCATTAAAAAACATTTCAAAGGTCTAGATCATAATCAAATCCAGACAATGATCAGCAAGTTTATGGAATACCAAACTCAGTGTCACATCACCTCTCCTGATCAGAAGTAAGACACTCTGTCTAAGCCGAGAGATGATGAGGAGTAGTTTCTCCTCATATGTATGCTTCAATCAATTTTGTAAAGGAATTATCTAAAAATTATGTTGGCATTTATGATGACATCATCCATGTTGCATCATGGGATGTTGCCATCCAAAACTTGACCAAAGTCAACTGTTGACTTTTTAGATATTTTGTAAATAGTGGTTGGTTTGCTTTTGTCTTCTTTCCTCTTCTCCTTCTATAAATACAAGAATAATTTTGTATTCAAGGTGGACAATTTTTGTATGAAAAAAGAGGTGAAGAGAGAAAGACTTTGTGCCTTCTTATAACAGAAGAGATATTAATATATATGTTCAAACTTTGTGCTCAATATATGTGTTATTTGCATCAAATCTTTCTTAAGTTAGATCTATGTTTTTGTTATGTTGAATTCCTTCTTATTATCATCATATGTTCATCAGTATTTCTTTATTTATTTATGCAAGTTTGGCTCTGTTTACTACCATCCCAAAGTATAAACCTTTTGACTTGTCCATCTTGGAATTATTTTATTTTCTTCATTTAGATCTACCCTCCTCCATTCCTTCCCTCTTACATTTCTATTTATAGTCAGAACTACCTCTACTGAGATGAGATCCCAAATCCCCTGAAGTTAGAATAGTGTAGATTTGCACAGATTCCTGCTTGATAGAATAACAATAAAACAATTTCGCTTTGTTGTCTCAAAGAGGGGCTATCCCCTAAACAATGTTGGTCTTCTTCCCTATGACCTGTCTAACTGACATATTTTCACACTAACTATTTTTGGTGACTCTGCTAGGGAACGAACTAAGGAAATAATTAAAAAACTGTAAAAATCACTACCTAATTACAAATTTTAACTCTTTCCTAAAAATTAAAACTTTTGCAGAAGTGATCAAAACTGAAAATTTCCTTATACAAATCCATAGATTGGGGCAAGATAGAGAATTTTAGTTCACTGATTTTATTCAAAAACCTGTATATTTTCGTAGATCTGAGATTCTGATATTTCAAGTTATTTTCAAAACCTTGCAAAATTTAGGTCAAATATCCAAAAATAAGCTTTCTAAATTAACCCACTTTTTATGCTTGTTAATCTTTATCAGAAAACTGCAATCAGTTGTTGTCAAAAAAGGATAAAATTAAATATTAAAAAGTACATGTTGCTAATTTTTTCCAGAAAAATTAGAAAATCAATAAGTACAAACAAAATTTTTTTTGTTGTAAATCTACTCTTAATTGTTGTAGATCTAAACGGGTACGCTGGCGGGTGAACAATTTACTCATGGCAGAAGAGACCATGGAGAATTTGATCCCATTTTTGATCTACTTCAAATTCAAAATTTCAATATAACTCCTACATGATTTCCATCACTGAGCTTAACTGATCAATCAGCAAGAAGTACCTCACCTCCATGAAAGATCTAGATTTCTCAAGGTGCCTCAACATCAATTTGTAGTGCTCTTTTGCTAAGTGGAACCACACTCCCTACTCATGTTCTTTTTCCTACTTTTCAAATGGAAAAAAATCTACCTGTACCATGCGGAAATGCCATGGGTCCTCTAGCACTACCGCATCCAGTATACCCCTTTCCTAGTAGAAATTGCAAGAATTTCCTGAAGTTTGATGGAAGGAGAAATCAAATCACAGACACGCATATAGCTCCATTTATTATTTCATGCAGTATTCTGGATGTGACTCATGAAGATGTGTCGGTACGTCTCTTTCTTGATACCTTGCAAGGGCCTACATCAGAATGGTTCCAACATTTACCGGCCGGATCCACACTAGTTGGGCCACGTTACGGACTACATTCGAAGAAAGATACAAGCCTTCAGAAGACACATTCTTGTTATTATCATGAATAACTCACATGAAGAAGGAGGCTAATGAAACCATGTGTGATTTTATCACCCATTTCAATTCACTGATCAATCGTGTGCCACCTGCCATGTTGTCGACTTTAGAGAATCAAAAGTGTTTCTTTGTGAACGCAATGAGTTCGAGAGTAAGTTTATTACTTTTACAAGAATAAATACCCACCTTGATCCTCGATCAAGATATGACCATTCGAATAGAATACAACCTTCTTATATCTTATAAGTTAAGACATGAGCCGTCAAAATAAAAGGCTTCAACTTCTTCTCAGGCTACCTCATCAGATCCAGCATTCTAAAAGATGGTGAATGACTTGCTCTCATTAAAGAAGCAATTGGCTCAAACATTGTCTACTACTCCATACTGGGATATCCCACAGAGGAAATTTTCTCCCCACAACGCCCCCCAAAGGCCACATTTTCTTGCTGCCTCTCCAAGGTTAGCAATTGAAGCCTCTCCGGTTAATGGCTTGGTTGAAATCGAAGATGATGATACATATTACGAAGAACCTTTGTCGCAAGACAAAGATAATCAAGATGTTAGTCAACCGAATGACGAATCTACTATCGGGTATATGGAATTTGAAGATGAGGAATCTGATGAAAAAGAGGGTACCCAAGGGTATACGAGCCAACAATCATACGCAGTCTTCACTCACTTGCGAGGAAAAGAAGCAAAGGTTCTTGCTAAAAAGCTAAAGGAAAAGGCCATGGTAGCTCTACCACCAACGATTACTAAAAGAGGTAATCCCCTTCCTTCTCAACCTCCTGTTAAACCTATTGTAAAGAAATTTTTTACTCCTATTTCTCCTCCAATTCAACCTGCTTCCAATTCCATAAAGACAAACAATCCTCCTTCATAAACATGAAACGAAGGACTCATTCCTTCATTGGTGTAACCCTTGGTTACATTTGATCATGCTAAAAATACCAAGATCTAGATGTCTGAAGTTGAATACCTTTAGTCTAACCCAGAGCATCTTGTAAGATTAACTAAGTATATCCAAAGTTAGGCTACCGTCCTTCTTCCCGTTTCCCCAAAAGGAAAATTGAACCTTTTTACCTATCTCTCCTGATCAATGGTCATAAACTAAGCAGCTATATAATTGATTCTAGAGCTTCTGACAATGTTATACGAGAAAAGGTCACCCATGCTTTGGGCCTCACACTTACCAAACCTTTTGGAAGATGCTACTCCATGGAAACCAAGCAAGTACCATTGATTGGTCAGATTAAGGATGCGCAGTTTGCATTCACAGCATTTCCTGAGAAAAGGGTAAAAATGACTATTCTTGTGGCTGATATTACAGCAACATACGGGATATTGCTAAGGAGGATCTACTGTAAAGAGGTTGGTGGGGAAATTCATATGGAATTATCCAAAGCCAAAACTCCTATCAAAGGGGTGATGCAGACATTAGAACCAGAGACTCAAAAGAAATATCTAGTCACCAACTCTGATGACCTCAAGGCCCAGATTCTCTTTGAATCATCAGGGATGAGAAAATACTTGTTTTCCACCAAATCAGATAGAATCGATGTTCTCATCTAAAAAGAGGATCTCAAAAAAGTGTGTACATTGTAGTTTGATGGCAGTTAAGCAACAAGTGGATGTGGTGCTAGAGTTGTTCTAATATCTCCTGAAGAGGGGATTTTCCCTTTTTCTTTCAAGTTGTAGTTCTTCAATATGAATAATACTACCGAGTATGAATCCTTGTTGCTTGGCATACAAGCTGTAAAAGAGAAAGGAATCAAGAATCTAAAAGTGCAAGGTGATGCTGAGCTAATTATGAATAAGGTAAAAGGGATTTACAAAGTGAAGAATGACCGGCTCAGACACTACCATAATGCATTATGGGATACAATCAAGGAATTTGATACTTTCTCAATCAAGGAAATTCCATGAATTTAAAATGACATGGGTGATTCATTGGCTATCTCAGCCTCTCTCATGCTTCCTCACCCAGGGTTGAAAATATATACCTATACCATTGAGGTGGTTTTTCCCCCAAGTGTGCCAGATAATTCACAGCACTGGCAAGTGTTCAATTATGACAACTAGCTTATCCCCTTTTTGGAGAAAGCTGACAATTTCAAAGAACTTAATTTCTATGGATTAACTTCTAAATGTCGTGACTCTCACTGGTCAAGTACATGAATCTAAAAAAGAAACATTGATATAGCTTAAAGGAAATAAGATTATGAAAGGTTTGGTCTCCTTAGAATGATTATTTTATAATCATGATTGTTTTGTCAAAAAAAAGTGACAGGATGATCCTTCCTCTTCTCCGGAAATTGAATCCATTGATTTGGGTATTGTGGAACATCCTCATTCCATGAACATCGGGAAGTGTTGTACGCCCTAAGAAAAGCACAAATTCGTTAAGTTTCTAAAAAAGTACATGGATGTGTTAGCATGGTCTTATGTTGATCTGAAGTCCTTCAAGCCAAAGGACATTAGGCACGACATTACCCTCAAGGAAGATGTCAAGCCTTTCCGTCAAAAGAAAAGACACTACAACCCCAAAATCTCAGGTACCATCTAGGCTAAAATTCAGAAGATGCTAGATGCAAGAATTATTTTTCCAATTCATCACAATACCTAGGTTGCAAATATTGTACCTGTGTGGAAGAAGAATTGTGTGATACGTATATGTGTAGACTTTCGCAACTTGAACTAGTCATCCTTAAAAGATAACTATCCACTATCGATAATGGATCAAGTGCTACAGGTAGTAACCGGTTTAGAAATGTTGTCTATGTTGGATAGTTTTTCAGGTTACAATCAAATTCAAGTTACACCTGAAGATCAGTTCAAAACAACATTCACCACTCCTTGGGGTACCTTCGCCTACAGTAGAATTCCATTTGGTTTGATCAACATCGGTGCCACCTTCCAACAAGAAATGGACTTTGCATTTAAGGGTATGATGGGAAAGGTCATCATGGTTTACCTAGATGACCTAACTATGTTCTCTAAGAAATGAAGTGATCATTGCGATCATTTAGAACAAGTCATGATCAGATGCCAAGAGCACGGGATTTGACTAAATCCCAAGAAGTCAATCTTTGGGGTCACTGAAGGAAAGATGATATGACATGTCATCAACATAGAAGGAACTAAGATAGATGTCAAAAGAGTCAAGGCTATTCAGAGCCTTACTTTGCCTACAAGCAAGATTGGTGTTCACTCCTTCAGAAAGGTAAATTTTCTTAGATGCTTCATCCTTGATTTTACTAAAAAGACTTGTCATATATCTAATATGATGAAAGGATCCCAAACATTCCAATGGAGTGAGGCAGGCAAGGTATCATTCAAAGACATAAAAACCTCCATTGCTGACACTTCTATTCTAGTATGCCCTGACTTCAACAAATACTTCATCATGTATAGTTATGCATCTGCGGATACTGTATCAGCTATCTTGATGCAAAATAACTCCAAGGATATTTAATCCCCGATTACTTTCATGAGTTCTCCTCTTAAGCCTCATGAACTAAAGATGTCACAGTTAGAGAAGCATGCCTTCACCATGGTAAAAGCAATCAAAATTTTCTACTACTACATTCTAAATTCTCATACAGTAGTACTGGTTCCAGACATGGTCGTTAAGTCTATCCTAACTCAACAACAGTTAAGGAGCTTACAAGGGAATTGGATCGCAAAGGTCCAAGAATATGATCTAGACATCAGACTGACCAAGTTGGTAAGAGGTAAGGGCCTATGTCAGCTAATGGCTGAAAATAAAGACTCAGAGTTACCTGAGAAGAAAATTGCTCATGTTGATGGAGAGCAAAGTGAATTGGAGAAAGTGGATCCTTTACCCATGGTTTTATTTTTCGCAACCAATGATGAATGGTATTCTAACATCACATTCTTTCTCACCTATGGAGGATTCCCAACTTACCTAACCATAAAGAAAAAGTAGACAGTAAAGCTTAGAGCCGCACGATATGTCATATGGGATGATGGATTGTAGATACGTGGAATTGACGGCATTTTTATATGATGTGTTGACAAGCTGCAACAGATAAAATTGTTGGAATTTTTTCACAACTCAGCCTATGGTGGTCACTTCTCCTCATCCGTGACAGCACATAAAATCATTCGGGCTAGGTACTATTGGCCGGCACTATTTCAGGATACAGCCACCTGGGTAACAAAGTGTGAACTCTGCCAACAGTTTTTTGGCAAACCAAAGCTAGCTGCATTTCCCCTCAAGCCCATTATCATTGAAAAACCATTCAGGAAATGGGGAATTGATTTCATTAGAGCATTTAATCCTCATTTGAGTGCTAGACATAGTTACGTCATAACAACAACAGACTACTTCACAAAATGGGTGGAGGCCATACCTATCAAACATGCCACTTCTGAAGTTGTTTGCAACTTCATCAAGGAAAATATTATTGTGAGATTTGGCACTCCACACAAAATCATTGTTGACAATGCTTCCAACTTCTCTTCATGGGAGGTAATTGGTTTTTGTTATGGATACGGAATAACCTTGGCTCATGCCTTTGATTATTATCCTCAAGGAAATGGTTAGGTAGAATCTAGCAACAAGAACCTAGTAACTATCATACGGAAGCTAGTTGATGACAACCAACGGTCCTGGCACAAGTCATTGTACAATGCTTTATAGGTGGATCATATTACTCCCAAGAGGTCTCTCAACATGTTACCTTTCAAGGTGTTGTATGGGATCGATGTTGAAATCCCTATTTCTGTAGAACTTCCTGCTCTCCACTTGGCTCAAGCAATTGAAGATGAAAATTTTCAAAATTCTCTTAATAAAAGGATTATGTACCTAACAGAACTTGAAGAAAAGTGAGTGAAAGTGGTCGACAAGATCACTTAACATCAGAATCAAGTTAAGAGACTGTTCGACAAAAAAGCTAAGAAAAGAGATTTCCAAGTGGGAGATCTTTTTCTTCTATGGCACAAATGAAGAGAACTGATAGGTATGCATAGAAATTTTGACTCTCCTTACAGAGGGCCATACAAGATCAAGTATCTCAATGGAGAGAATAGTTTATATCTCTCATATCTGGATGGAACTGAGCTTCGGCTTCCCTATAGCGGGCAACACCTGAAAATCTTTAGGAAGTAGAGCTTGCTCTCTTCTTTATACAGTTTGCTTTCGCTGTGTGTTTTCTTCCTATTTGTTGTGTGTTCCCTTCCTTCCCTTTTTTGGTCACCCTTTTTTTTGTCTTCTGGTAACCCAATGGAGAGGCACATGAAAATATAAGATTCTCTACCCTTAAGTTTCACTTAAAGATAGTCCCCAGAAAGAGCCAATTGTTATCTTGTAAAATTGACAAGGGCAATTTTTTAGGTAACCATACCAAAATTCCATTTTGGTCCCCTGAAGAGGTTTGATAACGTTCAAAATGGCCTAAAACTCCCTTTCGAAAATCTAGTTTTTAAGAACTTAGCCATTTTTTTAGCTTCTTTAGAGCCGGTGTAGTTTTTGTGGTGTTAACATTCCAAAACTTGTTCCTTTTTGAACTAGGCGCAAGAAATGTTGTGTTGACATCATGAAATGTGTGCCCCTTAGAAAATTCTTTGGCACAGTAATTGATATGTCAACATCATTAAAAATACACCAAGTATGTGCACTAAGGCACTAAAATTATCATGTCAACATCAAAAAATGTGCGCTTAAGGCGTTGGAAGAGTGGTGTCAACATCAATGAAGCTGCGCTAAGGCCCCCTTTTTCTCATGTCGACACTCTCAAAGCTACGCCAAAGAATGTTGGTGAAATAATTAATGCCAAGTTTTCTATAAATAGGCACTCAACACCTGTCATTTTCACAAATTGAAAATTGTGAAAAGTGTTTTCTATGTGCCTGTTAGTTGTCCTTGTCACCCCCGCATGCCATTTTTTGAGCTTGTGGACCCCAATGTCATCCTTCGTCCTTTATAAAACTAGGTAAGTGGCTTTTGTCATCCTTGTTGTTATTATGGTTTTTGTTTCTTAGTTATTGTTAGGTTTTAGGGTTGTTATAAACCAAATATCAAATCTAAAATGAAAAACCTAACAATCCATAACCATCTGGAAGCCCCTTTTCCTCTCCTTCCAGATGTACAAATCTGGAAGACCCCTGCCTTTGAAAAAACCTAAGGCCTCCTTTTCACTTCTTATTATCTTGTTACAAAACCTCTCTTTACCATTTGAAGAAATCAAGAGAGAGGAAATATGAGAAATTGCAAACAAATGACTAAAAACCTCCGCACAATGTATTTACATGTTACAACCCTCATAGTTGTGCCTTGGTGCACTATCCTCACTTACAACATATCCCTAACCCACGCCTAGTATAAAAACGCTTAACAACTTTGTAAAGGTGCAGGCGCATCCTGTACAACATCAACATAGGATCTTGTGAGCTTGAAAACCACACCAAGTGTTTTTCCCCTTGGTGCATTGATTTCCTTTGTAGCATATTCCAAAATTTCACCTTGGGCACACTTAGCAATTATACAACACCCCTCAAAAGTGTGCCCTTTATAACCTTGGCGCAAATTTTCTCCTGTCAACACTAGCACACCTTTTTACATGTTGACATCTCCAAAAGTGTGCCCAACCTTTTTAAGCCTCTACACCATGTTGTGAACTTGCGTCTTGCACCCTAGGCCTTATAATTTCTCATTCTTCTTTCTACAAGATTTTATTATGAATAACATGACAGTTGACATGGCTCTTCTATGTTGGACCTCCTTAAATCTCCTTGTAGAATAATAAAAACTATCCTCAAGCTCACACATGTCTTCATCAAGCAAAAAGCCAACCAAGTCTCAAGGTAAAGCTAAGCTGATAGAACAAGAGATGAAGTACAAATATCATAAAGTCAAGATGCCTGACTCATATGCAGAGAGTGATCTCGACATCAAAGACTCTGAGTTGGGACATATTGATATGGATGGCTTCTGGGTAAGGACCAATCAGGAAACTAGTGGCTCCTGGATGAACAAATTGGTGGGTAGTGGATTACACTTTGCAGTTGGGCTTCTAGTAAGTGCTATGAACAATGAATTTATCATGTTGGTTACCTGTTGCTAGAACAAGGACACTAGATGTGTTGAAGATAAGGAGGGAATTACGATCATCGACCTAACTACTCATCACTTTGAAATAACCCTGGGCATTCCTTATCGCAGGCAGTATGTCACCATAAGTATAGAAGAATGTAAAAAGGCCTGGGATGACAATGAGGAAAAATTAATGTAAATGATGAATGAGCTTTACCTTAAGAATAAAAAGCCAGTGAGCAGATGGCCATAGACCATCCACCATAGTGACTTTAATGAGGAACTGAGTGATACAATCACCTTCCTTAACAAAATATTTGGGCTTCCTGATGACCATTATTTCCATAAATGGATGCTAAGGTATTTAGAGACCATGAGCAAGAATGTGCCTAATCAGCATTTTGGCTGGGGGGAAATCATCAGTGACACCATCTCCCAACAGAATCAATAGGTCCTAACAATTGGGAAGTTCTATATGAAATCCTATGTTGTATATGTTGCAGCATCAGTGAGAGATTTTGCAGGCCTAGCTCAGATTGGGGTATGGCCCCAGGTCAAAATATATGAATATTACTCAAAGCTCAAGCTTGAGAACAACATCCCCTAGTTCTCAAAAATCAATAGCACCTTCTACTATGAGGTGATCTATTTGTTGAGGCTGATTATGAGAAACGGTCAAACCAGCCTGAGCATGATTGCTACCATGAAGAAGTGGGGAGAATTGTTCATGTAATTCCCCACATTCACATATCTCAAGGCCGTGAATTTCAAAGGTGAACTGAAAAATATACCAAGGTATGTAGGGCCCAAGCTGATCCTCTTGGAGTTGTCGAGGCAACTAATCACTTACCACAAGAGGTGCATGAAGAGAAAGAAAGGAGGAACCCCATTCCCCCTTACAGCTAGCCGATACACCTACACCACACTTGTCAAAGCTCGAGAAATGTATGTTGAGCTTGAATTGCTGAATCTGAAGCACAAGTTCCTAGTAAGGCCCACCTTCGATTTCCAGAGTTGCCTCCCAAAGTAAAAAATTGATCTCATCCATGTTCCTAAGATCGAGGACATCTACATCGACCTGACACATGAAATAGATATCATGCAAAAGGATAACTCTCAGCTGGTTTATGTAGAGATCATCCATTATGGCATAGCCATTGTTCCAAAGGGATTCCAAGAGACTGATTAAGAAATTGATCAGGTTTACCTTGATATAGATGGGAATGATTGGCCATTCGTAGAGATCGATAGAGCCAAAGTGCTAAAGACCATTCAAGAAAGGGTTAAGCCCATGTTGTAGCACACTAAGCATTAGTGCAAATAGAATGGTCTCGCCTACCTTGGAGTAGATTTCTCTACTTCACCTTCAAGTAGAGAAACTCCAAGGCCAGCCCAGGTGACGAAAAGAAAAGGAAAGGATAAGGAGGGAGAACCAAGAAAATAGGAAGAAACTCATGAAAGCCCTCCTACTAGTTTTGAGAAGCAACTGATCGACCTGGTGTCTCCAGGAAAAGAAGAAGAGACCACCTAAGTTTTGATGAACACATCCACTCAGGATGTGGTCACAGCTACAACTACTGAGGCACCCACCATTCCTTCTTCTGCTCCTCCTCCCCCTATCATTCAAGCATCTATTCCTATGGATGTGTCATCTCCCCTTCCTTCTTCCCTTCCATCTCCCACCTCTTCCATTTTCTCCTCTCTCGCAGATCTGTTGCCTAGTGTTCCCTCCATCCCATTATAAATCCCTTCCACCTTGATGACCTTTTCTTCTCTTGTAATAACTCCAGGCCCCACAAGTAGCAGCAAGTTGGACTCCTTGTCGATGCCACCACCAAGTGTCTCAACATTCTTCCTTGTGGCCTCTTCAATTGCTTCCCATTTCACCCTCATTTATTTTTTGATTCCCTCTACTCCCTCTCCCATAAGTCCAAGATGGATCTCTGACCATCTAGGTCAACACAAGAGAAAGGTTCACATAGCACCAATGGACTTATCTGTCATTCCGAAGAAGGGACCGAAAAAACAGAAAGCTATAACTCACTTCTCTAGGAGCATTTCGGGAGAGAGAGTCATGGAGATTGCATATCCAGATCCCACCAAAGAGAAGAAAGATCTATCTCCTACAGACTTTATAGTGACCCAAGTCACGATGGGAACCTCATCTAAAAGCCTACAAGGATATTCCTTATCTGTTGTAGATGATCTTTGTAAAAAGCTTCATGAATGAAAAGAGGAGAAGAGAATACTCAAGGAGCAAAACAAACATCTCCTCCAATATTTGCAGAGAATTGGCAATGCTCCGCCTGTCACTGCTGCCAAACCTACTGAAGTTCTCAGTCAGGATTAGATAAATAAATATGCCAAGATTTGCAAACAAGGCATGGCAATATCCTCCTGGTTAGAGTGAATCCTTAGAGATAGTGAGGAAATGATCAAGAAATTCACAGGCCTCTACCAGGATATTAATCAGGAAAATAAGGAGCTATAAGCAGTAGCAATTTCCCTCTCCGAGGAGTTAGAGAATGCCAGGTTACAACATGAAATATTCCAAGCAATGGCTAACTCCTCCACCAAAAACCTATTAAAGGTTAGTGTCATCGATCACCCATGAGCATATAATAAAGCTCTTATCGCTTTAGATTATCAGGTTGATCAAATGGAATATATCCTGGAAAGGATAGATAAAATCAAGGATGAATCCCTAGATGCATGATTCAACATGGAGAAGATAGTTACAAAGATGTCTCCAGGGATGCTCAGTGAATCATTCACCTTGAGGGAAGAAGACAATACATTTCAGCACTTCAAATCCATCATCACCCAAGGATTGGCACTAGAGGTTACTTTTGACCAAGAATCAATCAGTAACCTTTTGGCTTTCCGGGATTTCATTGGCTTCTTGATCGAAGCATGCGAGGAATACATAGGGCTACCTGACAAGCTCAAGAATGAAAACAAAACTTGCAAAGTCATTGGTGACCATTTCAAAGGTCCATATCATAATCAACTCTAGACAATGATCAGCAAGTTTATGGAATATTGAGCTTAGTGTCACATTGCCTCTCCTGATCAAAAGCAAGACACTTTTTTAACCCGAGAGATGATGAGGAGTAGTTTCTCTTCATATGTATGCTTTGATCAATTTTGTATAGGAATTATATAAAAAGTATGTTGGCATTTACAATGACATCATCCATGTTGCATCATGGGATGTTGCCATCCAAAACTTGCCCAAAGTCAACTATTGACTTTTTAGATATTTTCTAAATAACGGTTGGTTTTCTTTTGTCTTCTTTCCTCTTCTCCTTCTATAAATACAAGAATACTTTTGTATTCAAGGTGGACAATTTTTGTATGAAAAAAGAGGTGAAGAGAGAAAGACTTTGTGCCTTCTTATAACAGAAGAGATATTAATAGATATGTTCAAACTTTGTGCTCAATATATGTGTTATTTGCATCAGATCTTTCTTAAGTTAGATCTATGTTTTTGTTATGTTTAATTCCTTCTTATTATCGTCATATGTTCATCAGTATTGCTTTATTTTTTTATGTAATTAAGTTTGGATCTGTTTACTACCAGCCCAAAGCATAAACCTTCTGACCTTTCCATCTTGGAATTCTTTTCTTTTCTTCCTTCAGATCTACCCTCCTCTGTTCCTTCCCTCTTACATTTCTATTTGCAGTCGGAACTACCTCTACGGGGATGAGATCCCAAACCCCCTAAATTTAGAATAGTGTATATTTGCACAAATTCCTGCTTGATAGAATAATAATAAACTAGTTTCGCTTTATTGTCTCAAAGAGGGACTATGCCCTACACATTGTTGGCTTGTTTCCCCATGACCTCTCTAACCGACAGATTTTCAAACCAATAAGATGAAGACTACAATGTTTCTCGCTTAGAAATATTAGAGCTACTAGATGAGAAAATAATGAGTTCCTTCAATCACTTGAAAGTTTATCAAATTCAGGTCTTAAGAGGATAAAACAAATGAATCATACCTCATCAATTTGAGGTAGGTGATCTCATTCTGATGGAGAACTAGAAAAGTATTTTTAAATACATAAAATAAAGGAAAATTTGAGGCTAATTGGTTAGGACCTTATGTGGACACTGATAAATATGGATCAAGGGATTACAAACTAGTCCTCAGGTGAAAAATGGTGTCCAGTGCGTTGGGAGGATTTATTATTCCTAAGCACTTCTCATATCTAAAACAGAGTACACTTACCCTGGTTTAGGGATAGGTTTCTTAGGTTGAGTATCCTTTTATATCTGTCTTCTATGGCCTTGATCCATCTGAACCATTCTTGTATATATGTGAATGAGTTGCTTTTTGTATATTCCCATCTAAACATTGCGAGCACTTTCACATCTACACCTTCTTAAACATACTTTCGTGGTATTTTACCTCTATATATTCTCACATTTTTGGGGTCATTAATGCTTTTTTCCTGTAAATAGCTTGGGAAATATTTCAAAAACACAAAAACATTCAAAATATTGGAAAAATCCCTAATGAGGATGATGCTACACAAAACAAAATAATATTGTCTTAAGAAAACCCTAAAAAATGTGAACAACCATGAAAAAGTTATCTTGAGATTAAACAAAAAATAGTAGAAAACAAATATAAATTACCCTGCAAAAATAAAGTAGTGATTTGCTTACTTTTAGTTGTCAGTTTGTAGATTTTTGATTACATTTCCTTGTCATGTTATGTGCTTTAAATTGACTTCATTTTCTTAAGTTGAGTATTACTTAACTATTGCATTTAGTTCATTTTTATCTTGCATACTTGTTCATATTTCAAACATTTTCATTACTTTTGATTGTTTTGCATTTTTTTAGTTGTGTGTATTAAATCAAATTCAATTGCTTACTTTGGTTGAGTATTACTTAACTATGGCATTGTATTCCTTTTTGCATACTTATTCATATTAGTGTTGTATTAGTTAGATTTGATGGCATTGCATGTGTTGTGTGTGTTAGATTGAATTCATTTTCCTAGTTTAACAATTGTTATGAGTCTTCATTGGATTCATTTCATCTTGCATACTTGTAAATAATTGTTTTGTATTAGTTAGATTTGATTAAGTTGTGCTTGTAAATTGTATTGTGTAGTTTATCATTATCTAACATCTATCAAATCATTTACCATATATCATCACATCTAATATCATCTATACATCATGTATCAAAAATGCTAAGTATTACATCAAGAATGTATATTAAGCTAATCATCATATACCATATCATCAATGGGACAAGAGAGGTTGCGCATGATCATAAATTTATCCCCCCCCCACACCAA
Source organism: Taxus chinensis (assembly GCA_019776745.2). Classification (NCBI taxonomy): domain Eukaryota; kingdom Viridiplantae; phylum Streptophyta; class Pinopsida; order Cupressales; family Taxaceae; genus Taxus; species Taxus chinensis. The sequence goes on from CM034148.1 coordinate 52,402,824, forward strand.
TATCATAAATATCATCGGTGAGCTAATCCAAGGCATATCATGTCCAAAATAAATGATACTATCTAAGGATATTATCATAAAATTAAAAGCATGTGATACTTATGCAATAAACATCATCATATAAGGATCTAAAAGCATCATCAATCATCCTTCCCTAACAAAGTCAAGTATCCATGTCCATATGATGCATTATCAAAATCAACCATGATACATATTCAAGAAATAAATCATACAATATCATGATATAATCATCATCACATGTCATATAAATACATGAAAAATATAACATCAAATGTCCATAACATGTATATAATGTCTTTCTCAAAAAGATATACATCATCGATATAAAATATTCCATCAAGGGCATGAATCACAAAAATTTGGCATCAAGAGGAACAATCCAAAAATGATACATCATACATCATCGATCAAAATTGAGCCTTCATAAGAGGCATACATCAGAAATACATATATAGGTATATGATCAAAAGATGAGTCATGTCTGACTCGATCCCTCATGAGGACTCAGAGGCCTATGATTTTTTGGAGGGAACATCACCTATGTACCCTACTCTCCTATCTATTGATCTCATGGTTATTTAACTAATCTAGTCTATGTATCTGGTCTCTATAATCTTTGTGACCTACCCATCGATTTCTCACTGAAACTGGGTACTCTTTAACCATCTGGAATGGCATCGTAATACAGGGCATTTTCATAGGAGGCCTTGTCATTGTCCATAGCCAAGTCCATATATGTCCTAGGTGTCATGGAGGCTCCATCGGTCCATTGAAATGAAGCCACCTCTTCCTTTAATCTTTCAAGCTTGTTTTGGCACACTATCCTCTCAGTCACCAATCGGTCTCTCTCTGTGGTAATGGCATGCACTTTTTCCTATGAGTATTGTAATAAGCTCATAATCTAAGAACTCTGAGTAACCAATTGTTGAATCTGCTGAAACCAAGTGACACCATCTCTACCGCTTCCCTAGTTAGCCTATGCTCTGGCCTAGTCACGCTCAGCAATAACAACCTATAACTATTCCCTAGCCTGATCTCTCTTGGCCATCACCTAGATTTTCACAGCCATAACATGTTGCAGCTACCATTATATTATAGGTATCTATCCCCCATCATCTCCATTTCCTCCACCTCTTGGGGGAATGTGTGGGGGGAAATGAACAAGCCCCTGATGTGGTAATCCTCATGTAGGAGGACTCTATGATGATTCTCTCTGTGTTGGCACCTACTATATAGGAACATCGACACCAATAGCTAACCCCACTCAAGAAATATGTATTTTCTGAACAAGGGGTACTTGTCTCTTTCTAGGTCTTGGCCCCTACCCCAGTGCCTACTGTTGTAATGGTAGACAACCTTATCTACCACCACCATCATGACCCTGACCATGAAACCAATCGTCATCATCTCCACCATCCTCATCATCATCACTATCAAAAATCACCTCTAGAGGTGGCCTAACTTCAGCATCCCATAAAGCCTATGGAATAGTCAGGCGGTGAAGTAAGACTATCAAATACCAAGGTCCATACGCAGGGGTAACTCCAGGATATCTGACTTGTCTAAAAGGGACCCATGGTTATGGAACCATCCCATCAAACCTAGCTCGAGCCCTGTCTGGCTGAATAGGTGGCCCCATATCAAATCTCTCAGCAGCCCTATGTGCATACCACATATCAGTACAAGGTACACCCTATGCTATGCCAAACTATCTCTGGCATTAGTCTACCCTAAAGATCTCTATGATATAACCCTGATTGCTAATCAAAAAATGTTCAACCATGGTCATGTTGATACTGTCTATCTTGGACCCACTGGTAATGAGATTAAGGCCTCCACACTATCATATGTTGTACAATGTCATCTAGCTCTCTGTGATAATGATAGATATTACCCATATGACCACAAACATCATCTCTAATAGAGACCCATCCCATAACTGAAGGCTCCTATGGAGCCAAAACTTAAAGTACACAAATGGGGTAAAAAATGTATATATGGTCCCATGCCCATGTCTGCAACAATGTAGTGGGACCCACGGTCTTCTGACTTTGGTATGTGATAAGATAAAGATCCCTGTATAAATGTGCCAATATACACTATCCCCAACAATATCTACCAACTCAAAATACGCCCTTTATCACACTAATAAAGCCAAGAGGAAATGTAGAACTTGTCTTGTCAGTGAGAAAAAACCCACTGACAATAACCATCACATATAGCAGCATGCAATGAAAGATTGGATCAACTATGCATCGATGTAAATAGACTATCATACCTCGTCGAAGTATATCAACGTGTCTAAAGACCTCCATAATCTAGTCTAAGATCTCAATATCAGTACTAGAATACTCGATCATTTTTACACGGATAGGCACATGAAGAATGCCTCATACATCCTCCAGAGTCACTGTGATCTCTCCTTTAGGGAGCTGGAAACACTGGCTCTCACTATGCCATCTCTTCGCGAGGGCTGTAAGAAGCCCATGGTCCAAAGTGATCAATAGAATCGTAGCTACATGAGCTAATTCAGTCACCTCCAAGAGTATATCCATCATCTGGCAATCGTGTTAATGAAAAATTTCCTCTAAAACTGTCAGGTGGCCACATCCCTCCCTCATCTGTAGGGATGACAATTGTCTCTACAAAATAACACGACAAATGTTAGAACTAATTTTTCTTCTATATTCTTCTCATCTACTAAAACCTAAGTCCAAATTCATATACACTATCATAGTCATTGCACTGACATTCGTCTAAGTATCAAAATTTCCTCTCTTCAGTGCATGCATGCCCTTTTTGGCATGTATGTGCCCTTCCTAGTGTGTGCACGTCCTGGACACATATGCACCATCCTGGATGCCTACACACCCATATAAGTATGTGCACATCCCCCCATAACTAACATATCTACTTCACATATGTACACCCTTTATACCGCATATGTGTGGGTTTGTGTGTGTACTCAACGTGTATACATTGTTTTACCTAGGGCACGTAAGTGCCAGTTTCTATGCCTAAGCACGTGTGTATGCATATTTTGATATATTCACACACCCATACACATAAATTTGATATGTACTCACCCTATTAATTCCTGCACACCCATAGGGTGTGCGTACACAATTTAGCCACCCTAATTAACCCTATTTAAAGCTAATAAATGCTAAATAAAGGCTATTAAATGCAAAATTTGACAAGAAGAGTTTGGGCACTCAAAAATGGAGGGTCCTCCTCCTCCCATGCATACTCCCAAATAGTTTCAGCTCTCTTGGTGTGCCTCTAAACTCATGTCATCTCTCTTGTATCTCTCAATTTTCTCACGATACAAATCAGTAGAGCTCCAGTTGCAAATGAACTCGTCGTGATGGTTTACCCACTGGAGGGGTATATTAACCTATTTTAACCCACTGTGATGCCCCTTGGGCATGTTCTGACATCTGTGATAATTCTAACACTTTCTTCTACCTATCGTGATAATTATTTTTATTAAATAATTATTTATAATTAATTTTTCACTATGTTGGGGCATTATTTTCCACCTAGCACTTATTTCTTCTCCTTGGGTAATTTTTATCGTTTTTAGGCCTTATTTTCATTCTTCCTTCTTCTATTAATTGTTGTTATAATTATTTTTATTAAATAATTATTTTTGACTCATTTTTCTTCTCACATGGGCATCTTTTTGCTAACCGACACACATTTCATCACCCTAGAGCAGTTTTGTGTGCTTTTAGGTAAATCCTCCACTTTCTAAATTATTCTAGCCAATCCAAAAATCTAAAAATTTCAAAAATCGTAATCTTCTTAAACATTATAAATTTTTCCACAAAAATCAAAACATCATAAAAATTAAAAAATGGAAAAAAATTGGTAAATAGCCCATACACAGCTGAAATTTGTATCACACGCATGGTATTCATCTCATGTTGCATCTACTCTTTCACGTGTTTTTGAAATAATGACTCACAGATCATCTGGATCTACAATCATTTACAAAATCTAAACTGCATGCTTTGTTCATACTCTAGGGCACAATGAGTTTCTTTGTACTATTTTGTAGCGTACACAACTTCTTCATTGGATCCCTATGTCTTTCCCTCGCATACATCTCTGATTGGGGCACCGTCTTTAACCCATGTTGTTTATCACAAACATTTGGGAACTACAGCTAGATAATAAAACATTTGTGCAACTATCTCTATAGTTGTTACTTTGATTATGTTTGTTTGTACTTGTTTCCCTATAAGGTCAGCTTATTTACTTCTCGTATTGCATTACATTCTGTATGTTACATGGAGTTGGTATTTTTAGCAATGGGTGTTTATTTGTATTATTTTTGGTCATGTCATTCATCACTTATATCATATGCTTACAATTTTAATAGGGACCGATGATATAGATTCTAAGCAATATGATGAAAAATATAGTTGTTTAAATTAGTTGGATGCAATGTATTTCTATTATTTTCATATTAATGTTCCCTTCTATATCCCCTTTCTTTCTACATCACACAATGATCTCAAATTTGATACCAAATGTTTGGTGCATTGCCGTTAAAATAAGAAACTTCCTTTTCTACTCAATTCAGTATGACATGGAAGATGAGCAAAGCAAATGACAACTGTATAATTATGTATCTTGCTCGTCAACCACTCACTCTTGCAAAATTTCTAATAGTATTTGTAAACCAAAGTAGCTCTTACGCTCAGCAACACATCCCACATTTATCCCCCCTCAATCATTTATCTATTTACTTCTTCTTTTCAATCATCGATCACCTTCTTTTATCACCCCATCAACACTCAAGGGGGACATCCTTAATTCTACCCCTTCAAAAATGATTGTCTATAAATTTTCTACTACATTTGGAGTGACATTACTTAGGTTACCCCAAAGAGGGACAAATGTAGACACCTAAATTTTGATCAAATAAATATTATTCTAACATTACACTGACGATCTTCATCTCCTTTCACTCTGCTTCAAATAATGACAAGTTTTTATCTAACTCTACTTCTACCTCACTCAGGAAGCCATTTTATGACAAATTGATGGGTGATTTTCCTCTTAATCATCAAGTTTCTCATTGATTGAGTCTTCTATCTCATATTTACCTAATGAGCCTTATCATTGGCTATCTCCTACTTCCAACGCTTTCAAAATCTAATTTAAAATCCTCCTGGAACTATTAGAAGGATTCCTAAGATTTTTTAGAGTCCCTAATTAATCTTAAGAGGTTAATTAGCATTTAACCTAGTCAAAAAGTCATTCACTCCTTCCTTTCAACCTTACGCCTCATACCTTACACCTTGTTTTACATACAAACACTTTGATTAACAAGCTTGAGATCTCATTTGCACTAGCCAAGATATAATCCATTTGATATTAAGTCATTCACCATTGAAATATCTTCATCTTGCATCTTTCCTCCATTTTAGATTAGTAAGAGTTATCTAAGCATGGTCTAATAAATCATCTTAGAGAGATATCTTCATCTTTTTGAGCAAACAAAAAATCAACTTTGATTGCTTGGATCCTAATTAGGTTCATTTGTATTAAGATTTCTAAAGAGTAGAGTAAACATAGTATGTTGTTTGTTTGATTCATAATGCATGCTTCTGAAGTTTATTTTCTCACCTCTTATCATAATGGTTATTGATTAATTTAGTACAAACTTTAGGCTACTAGGTGTTAGTCTACTTCTCATATTTTTCCAAGTTTTTCCTTAACACATTTGGCATGCACGGTGGGACCTTTTCCATGGTCTTTTTAGAATTTTCTCAATATTTCTTTCAATTTCTAACCTTTCTTCATGCTTTTTAGGGTTAAAAATCTTAGCTTTGATTTGTTTTCTAGCTTTAGGTGGGGTAAATGTCCCTTTTTCATGAAAATTTGGTGGGTCTAGGTTGAAAATTGATTTAAAGGGTGGAAATCAAAACTATTTGCATTTATAAAATCATGGATCTCTTGATTTTTTGTGATTTTTCAAGACCATGCATAGGCATTAGAGAGGGGTGCGCACACACGAAAAATGAAACATACTTATTCAAACTATCACACATACATCAAAAAAGGACACGTGCACATTATGCTTACCAACAAATGAAAAGTTTCATTGACCCTGTTGACTAAACCAGATCCACGTACTTTTCCAAACATGTGTGCATGCATTGAAAACCCCACGTACACACCATTCTGGATGCGTACCTATAAATCCAACCTCTATGTTATTTGACATTTTTACTCGGGGTGCGTCCACATATTTTGTGGCTCGTTCATGCTAAAAAATACTATGTATGCATCATTTTGGATGCGTAGGCAATAAATCCCTATGTCATTTTTTGCAGACCCGTGTACTTATCATAAAGGGTGCGTACATAAAAAATCCACACGTAGACATCAAAGAGGGCACATAGGCATCACTTGTCAGAATTTTATCTTTGTTACAAGTTGCATAATTTATAGTTTAGGTTTTTATTACATTCTTGTAGGTTTCTAGCAATAGTTTGTAGTTTCTTTTGATTATTATTTTGTGCTTACTTAGTTAAGTGTTGCATTTTTATTAGTATAGGATTTTTGAAATGCGTATGCTCTTCCCTCGCACCTTCTAGGTGATCTTGGGAATCAAAACCATTTCAAATATCTTCCTTTTCCTTTCCAAACACTTCAATTAAGTTTTTAAATGAGAAAAAACTTCAAATTGGCTAAAAGGAACTCATTTTTCATGCATTACTTAAGTATTTTCCATTTTTACAAAGATTAAGCGAGCTATTTTGTTGTGTATGCTCTTTCCTTGCATCCTAGAATGATTTGGGAAATAAAAAGAAACATCTTATCCCCTTTATATGATTTTATAAAAAAATTACTAATCTTGGTATGTAGGACCAAAATCGTGTGTCCAAGAATGAAGGCTAAACAATACTAACTTGTTTGATGTAGGTTGCCAACGGTGTGAAAAACCTCACTAAGTCTAAAAAATATTAAAAATACATTACATTCAACACATTGCATATGTAAGTTTAGAAAATGGTACATCCCTATCCGCTCAACTAGAATGTACCCCCTTTGGCATAATGCCTTAAGCTATAACAATGAGGGTGGTTCTAGGAACCCTAAAGTAGTCCACCACAGAGTAACCTTGTGGATTAAAAAAGAAGGGCTCTACACAACCACCTGACTAGATTTTCCTTTTGTGAGTTAGATTCAAAGTTATCCATATCGTAACCCCAATGAGAATACATGTGAACACATTCATTTCTCATCATATTTGAAGGGGGTAAAGTAAATATAAGATAAACCAAGATTAGTTATTGCGACTTTATTGGCAAATCGAGATCATAATAGATAAACTTGTGACAAATAGATGAGAAAAACAATTAGGGAATCCATATTGTCTTAGAGCCCACTTTATTAGTCCATCATTGAGTCAAGATCCATCACGAAATTCTAACTTATTTGCAGTCAAAACCTTGTTACATGAACAATGGGAGATCCCATCAAAGTTGGAGTCTAGTGATATTCATCACAAAACTCACAATGTAACACTTTTTCTTAGTTATTTACTTCCCCTAAGGAAAGGAAAAACTATGCCAAAGTTTTATAGCTAGTTTCATCACCATTTGTTCTACACCTTTGCATTCTTGTTGCCCATTTGGGATAAGGGAAGGCATATTTTTTAAGAGTTATCAATATATTGTGTTCACCATTTTTATTTCTATTTACACTCATCCATGTTTACACCTAAGTTGTTAAATGTCTAAAAAGTGTGGGTACATTTTTACATGTTGATAGCCACTTTATCTTGATTTCAAGATCATCATTGTAGTTATGTTTGTGTCATCTTTTATTCTCCTTTAAATTGTTGTGTTATTTGCATCATCACATCACAATTTCGATACTTACATCATTGTTTCTTGTAAACATGATATAATTGTCCATATTGTGATGTTACGCTACCCACATCATTATAAAAACCTCAGAATACTTTGACGTGGTTAAATTTTCAAACTTTACCTATATATTTAAAAAGGTGTTACTTACTTCGTTAGGCATTGTAGCGATATTTCTTGTGGTACTAATACCTCACTTTCTTACATAGCTTGGTTAAAGTACCCTCGTAATATTATTACGTTGCTTACATGGGTAACTTTCATTTTCTTTAAGGTTGTGGGTATCTCTTGGCTCTAATCTCATCTCAGTATCCTTTGATTGGGGATCGCATTAACATTTCACTAATTCTTATGCCTTTTTCATTTTTTAACTTGACCTAAGTATTATCACTAAGTTAATCATCTAAAAACATCTAACTACATTTGAAAAACATTCACATAGGGTGTACTATCATTGTTTGATTGATTGATTTATGAGAAAAAAAATATTGCATGATTGTTGCATATAAGTTGATTGAATTCTTGTTACTTTGGTCCATTTATTGACACACTTTGAAACTATAAGACAAAATTGTTACATAAAGACACCTAGGATTGTTATACTCTTGAGTACATTGAACAAAAACCTTTTATAAACAAACACTTGCAACGGTTCATATTGCTGAGATGGATTCCAAAATACGTGATATAAACCCTTTTCATGGACACAACTTAGGTCCCTTATTCTCTGAAGTAAGATAAAAATATGACTTAGTATATAATAGCTGAGATGATAGTTATTCCTTCAAAGACATTGATAAAGTTGATGTGTCCTAACTAGATGACTTCCTATTTAAAAATGGAAATTGAGTACTTGCACATGTTCTAGAGTTAGGTGCCACTATGTCACAAGAACAAGGACTCTCTAACCAAGATGCCAACAAGAAAGACAAAGAAACACAAAGATTGATTCTCACTAATGATGACATTAAGGGAAAACATGCTTCTATCTCATGTGCCAACATAGATAATTACCCATCAACACAAAAAAGTGGTTCTCAATCACCACCACGTAAAATGTGTTGTCAGGTTAGGGTAGAAAGTGAGAATGAATAATTACCTCCTCATCAAAACAAAGAGGAAGAAGACCCAAAAAATTATGAAGTTACTTTACAAAACAAAATTCAAACCCTTAGAAAATAATTAGCAAACATATTTTCTTTCTTAAGCAAGAACACGATAAAGGGTACATAACACAAACCAATCACAACCAAGGCTAGTGAATTTTATACTATGCCTCGAGAAGAAGGTATTTCAAAACCAAGTCTCCTACGTAGACCACCTTCTCCTACAAAGTATTAACTTCTTACATAAGAGTTGCAGTCCATGAAAACTATGATTACCACACTTCAAGAAATTAATGTAGGCCATAGGAATAAGTATTAATATGAGGAGTCATTCCCCTATCCGTTTGACAAGGACATATTTCTATTACCATTTCTGAAAAAAATTAACTGCAAAATAATGAAAAATAAAAAGGCACAGGTGATCCTCAGGATCAATACAAATACTTTTACATGGCTTGCCAACAGGTGGCTTATAGAAAAAATTACCTCCTATATCTATTTCTGAAAATGTTAGGAGGACAAGTGCTAGTGTGGTTCATACATTTACCAAAGAAGTCTATAGTCACATGGCCCATGTTAGAAGAAAATTTTGTACATAATTTCTTATTTAATATATAGAACGACATCAACATGCTAGACCTTTATAGTGCAAAACAAAGACCTAATGAAAAATTAGTTAGCTTCTTGCAGTTATGGCAAGGTCTAGCAAGCCGCATCCCCAATATAGTTCTTAAAAAATAGTTAGTATATTTTTTCCAAATTTAAACCCATATATCACATTTCACTTACAAATGCATTGTGTCTCTAACTTTGAAGAAGTTATTAAGAAAGGGATCCAAATTGAAGAGGCTTTAATAGCAAAATAATTATTAAACCATTTTCCAAAGATCAATAAAAATCAAAATTGATGGAGAAGCACAAATTCTTTAACAAGAAAAAAAATGTTGTGGGCAATGGCATCACAAACTCTAAATGAGTATAAATGGTTCAAACGACTCAATTAGTACAAAGTGGTCCTATCCTCAAATTAACAAAAGGACCTATTTAGGGTCCAATTCAAAGGCAGATGTTTACTCCCCTCACCAATTCATTTTCCACCATTTTGTGACAAACAGAGGCAGTAAAAATGTTGCAATATCTTACCATAGTACCATATGTAGATGATGTTCACAAACTAATATGGTACAGGGATCAAGGTTTTTGTGATGTCCATCGTGTAAAAGGACACAAAATGGACAAGTGTTTAAAATTGAAAAACTTCATTTGAGACCTCATCGAAGATGGTAAAATTGAAGTATATTCCCCTAAATTATGACAAAGACCAAATATCAAGTTGGGAATATTCAAACAACCCTTCCCTAATCATAAGAAATAAGAAACAAAGATGTTAGATCCGCTTCAATCATATGATAATTATAGGACTACGAACTATGTATACACCCAAGCTGATAATATTTTTGATTCATTAATAGGTTGTATTCGTTCATCCAATGAGAAATTTAATACCATTAGGATCATTAGCAATGATTACACCATCGCAACACAATGTGCAAGTGTAGAAATATCAAAGTCCCCTTTGAATGTTCTTTCCTTTTCTTGACCTCAAGAAAATTGATACGATTTGATAGATCAACTTAAGAAAACACCTACTAATATTTCAATATTAGACTTTCTCAAGATATCAAACACCCATAAAGACATTGTGTATAAAACCCTTCAAGGGTTGGAAGTGTCCATAAAAGTTGATCATTTACACCCCCAAGAAATGGTTGCACATCTTTAGCTTGATGACTCCATCTTCTTTGATCAGTGCAAAATCCCACATAATAATCCCACCCACAACCTACCCCTATACATTGAGGTAGTTGTTACTTGTAAGAAGATTAAGAGATTTCTTGTGGATAATGGATCCAAATTGAATATTTACACATTGAATTTAGTTAGACAGTTGGGATACAAATACATTAAGCTTGATTCTCATGCAATAACCATTATAACATATGACAATGAGGAATGAGAGTCAGTTGGCATTATAGTGATACCTATGGATGTAGGGCCAATAAAACATGATATTAAATTATATTTTATTGAGCTATATCTTCCATACAACACACTTCTAGGTCAACCATGGATCCATTCCATGCAATAAATTCCTTCTACCTACCATCAATGCATTAAATTGTATAATAGAAGGAACTTAGTTACTATACATGGAGATCTTGAACCATTTGTGCACTATAGAGTGCTTCATAGCTTCTCTATATCAGCATATGATTATCCTTCAGCAAACATTATTGTCCCATTACAAACAAAAGCTTTCAAAGTTGGGGTTGATCCTAACATGCTACAAGTTGTGGTTAAAACCCATTCTTCATCATTGAATCCCTTTGCTTCATGGGAAATGAAAATAGGATTGTATGGTATAATAAAATATTTCAATATGTAATAGGCCCCCTTAATGTCTAACCTATCACTCTCACCTAAGATAAGTGGTAGACCTGACTTCCAATTTACAAGCACATGGGCTAGTTACTCTAGTCCCTTCGAGAGGTTTTCTCCTTATATTCTTCTATCAGATGAGAATATTTTAAGTGAACATCCAAATTTAATACCGGAAGGAATGAAATATTCATGTAACAAAGCTCCACGGTATTCCAAAGCACATAAAATGATGTATTCCATGGGGTATCAAGGATTTGGGTGTACACCAGATGCACAAGGTATACTGGAACCTTTTCTAATCCCCCTAGGAAATATAACAAGCATGGCCTTGGTGTGGAAAGTTTTAATCTTCTACCCTCTAAAATTGATGATACTTAGACATTGAAACTGATTCACTTCACTTGAATAGTGACAAAGATTCCCATTGTAGTATCTACAAAGATCTTGCCTCTACTAAAATGTTCCCAGATTCTGATATTTTTACCCTATCTCAGTCTAATCCCCAAACTGACTCTGAAATCACCCTTGTGTATCCCAAACTTGTTAATTGGAACCAATGAATTCATATGTTGATTGATTTTTTCAAAAATGAAGAAGCCATAGGAGAATTCATGGGTATCAGAGGCGAAATTCCGAGCAATGATCACAAGAAAAATTTCTTCATCAAATTAGATGCATGTAAATATTTTTGGGAAGAGGTGGAAATGTGTGGTCACCTAAACAAGAAGATTACCAAGCAATGGAAAAATCACCATAGAAAATCCTTGTAGAAAGAAATAGCTCAAATCCCATATTAAAAACCTCTTTGAGACACTTGTGGATAAACAAAAGGAAGAACCAACAAAGCTAATAGTTAACCCAAGAAAAGATGTAAATATTTTTTATCCACATATTGAAGTGGATTTTACTCTTCACCTCGATCCTACATGCATGGAAGATTCATCAAAAAGGTTGGTTAAGGAGATTATTGATGTCAATATTGGGTCAGAGGAGGATCCTTAAATAGTAAAATTGGGGGATTCATTCTCAACGCAAGAACAAAAATACATTTGTGGAGTTTCTAAGGGAATTCATAAACATATTTGCATGGTCTTACCTAGATATTCCAAGTTTAGACCTAACCCTAGTTTTTCATAACCTTTTGGTGCACCCAAATGCCAGACCAGATAAACAAAAATTAAGGAAGAAGCACCCACGTGTCACACTCTTGGTAAAAGAAGAACCAGAAAAGATACTGACAACAGGTTTCATCAGATCATTAGATTACTCTAAATGGATATCAAATATTGTGCCTATCCAAAAGAAGCTAATAGGAATCCATATTTGCACAAATTTTTGGGATATCAACAAAGCATTTCCTAAAGACGACTTCCCTCTGCCTAATATCGACATGATTGTCGATTCAACTGTTGGGTATGAGATGTTTTCCCTCATGGATGGATTTTTAGCATACAATCAGATTAAGATTGCAAAAGAAGATCAACACAAGACTGCACTCACAAGCACTTGGGGAACATTATGTTACCAAGTGATTCCCTTTTGTCTAAAGAATGTAGGAGCCACTTAATACAGAGCCATGACTGTTATCTTCCACGACTTAATGGATGACATCATGAAAGACTACATGGATGATATTTTGGCTAAATATAGAACAAGAGAAGAACACCTAGAAGTGTTATGGCATATATTTCAATGCCTCAAAGACTACAAGGTTCATTTGAACCCTAAAAAGTGCATCTTTGGCGCACTATGTGGAAAAATATTGCTCTTCATCATTTCCAAGAAAATTATCAAGGTAGATGCTACAAATATTGGAGCTATCACTGAAATTCCACCACCCAAGAATATCAAACAACTATGAATTTTACAAGGAAAAATCTAGGAAATCCATAGATTTATATCACAACTTGTGGATAAGTACCATCCCTTTACACATCTTTTGAAGAAATATGTTGCTTATAATTGGGGTCATGAATGCTAGAAATATTTTTAAATACTCAAGAAATATCTAACCCAACCCCTTGTTCTCATGCAACCTACCCCAGGTGAACCTCTCCTATTATATATCTCAGCTACCCAATGTGTTATTGGTGCACTACTTACCCTATACAACCTAAACCGCAAAGAATGAGTTTATTACCTAATCAGAACCTTAATTTCCTATGAGGTTAACTACCCTCAAATAGAAAAGCCATGCCTAACATCGGTATTTACTTTCCAAAAGTTACACCACTCTCTCCTTAACAACAAAACTAAATTGATTTCCAAAGTGGACCCTCTTAAATACCTTATATCAAAACCCTCACTTACGAGACAGATATCTAATTATATTATCCTCCTAAGAAAATTTGACATTGAGTTTGTTAACCAAAACTCACTTAAAGGACAAGTGCTTGCAGATCAACTAGCTGAAGCTCCCCTATAGTGGATGGAACCATTGAGTCTAGATCTTTTAGATGCATCTACACTATACATTAAAGAATCCAGCATTTGGAAGATGCAGTTTAATGGGTCATTCAACTATCATGGTGCAAGGGTTGGCATAGTTCTGATCACTCCAGTAGGGGATTTTATTCCACACGCATTTCGAATAGGCTTCTCATGTATAAACAACATAGCTGAATATGAACCACTCATTACACATTTGAAAATTTCCATTCGATGGGATATCAGATAGCTAAAGGTAATGGATGATTCACAACTTATCATCAAGCAAGTCAATGGTGAGTATAAAGTTAAGGATGAGAAGTTCATCCCATATAAAAATATGATTAATACATTAAGGAGTACTCTGTGTGTAACCTTTGAAAAAATGCCACGGGTACAGAAGCAGTCAGCAGATATTATGGCTACAATTGGGGCACTGCTTTAAATGTCACCTTAGATGAATAAAATGACATTTTTCATTGAACATCTACATGAACCCAAATATGACATACCGAAATCATATTTTTTGTGTGAATTTGTTGGTCCTATTTCACCTTAGTATGATTCCATCTATACCTACCTCAAAGACAACACCTTCCCTCTAGACATTACCCTTACTGAAAAGAAATCCCTCATTTGGTGAATAGCTCATTATACCCTTTTAGGGGATACCCTCTACCGTAAAGGCTACGATGGGAATTTACTATGTTGTCTTAATATGGATAAATTAGTCCTAGAAATCAAGGAAGCACATGAAAGATTCTACAAAGCACATACAAGTGGGATGATACTAGCTAAAACACTGTTGATAATGGGTTACTATTGACCTACAATGGAAGCATATTGTTTTCAACATGTCAAGAAGTATGGAAACCTAATCCATGCACCAAGAAAAACTCTACAACCAATAAAAACTATATGGTTGTTTTCAAAATGGGGGTTGGATCTCATAGGGAAGCTCACTCCTACATCCTTAGATGGTCTTATGATGTAGCCTAGAATTTACAAGATAACACCCTACTCGCACTGGCACATCACTCAGCCTAGACTAAGCACTCACCCAAAGCACACAAAGGTACCAGGTTCCTATTTAGGGTTGTTATAGCAGGATGTTAGCGTGATGAAGGAAGAAACACATATATCCATAACTAATCCACCATTCTATAATGCATGCTACATTCAGATCTATGAAAGAACAAGATTTAAAAAGTAATCATGATTGAATCAATAACATGCACTACTCAACTGCACACAGGAATAACACTTAGATTCAACCAATATCTTCCATCTATTAATAAACAAATAAGCTTCTTGCAATAATGTCAATCTATACCAATGCACACATGGACTTGATACAATAATTCATTCATATGTGTATATCTCTATACCTTCATACATCCATCACACATATATCTCTTACTGACACACACACACACACCACTATGTACTTCACATCATATATATAGGGTGGGGACTTTCCCTTCACTACTTATCTATTATAAAAATAGGCCGCATGCTATTAATAGCCATGCTCAGTCTACAAGCATAGCCACACATGCAAGTGTGTTATCTATAGACCTCTTATAATTAACTAAAGTGTTAATCCTATTCTCATCTTGTCTCCATGAAAAATTCTTCGATCCGATCCTCTAAAGAGACAATGCATGGCGCACACATCTCTGCATCGTTGGTGTGTTCCACATGCCATCTTCTAAAAATAGGTCATCATGCTCAAAATTGGCTAAGTCCCAAAAGGTGAACTTTCCCTCCACGTGTGGGTCCTTCCTATTCCTTTGTGCCCTTGATCCTGGCCTTCTCTCCCATGCGAACTTCTTGTGTGATCTCTAATATGCATTCTCGGATCAATATCATACCCAAATCATTACTGTCACCAATTACTTTACCAAATGGGTAGAGGCGGTGCCTCTCACATATGTCAAAAGTGTGTAGATATCCAAATTCATCATGAATCACCTCATTTGTCATTATAACATTCCCTCCACCATTGTAGTAGACAATGGTAAGTATTTCAAAAATAAGACAATCAAAGCGTTATGCCATCGCTTCCACATTTGACTCAAGTTTTCAACTCCCTATTACTCTCAAGTTAATGGACAGGTAGAATCCACCAATAAAACCCTTGTTCACATCATGGAGAAAATGGTAAGTAAAACAGGCCATAATCGGCACTTACAAATCCATCCTGCCCTCTGAGCATATAGAAATTCCATTTGCACTCCTACTGGCGCCATACCTTACTCACTAGTCTATGGAACTGAGGCCATTTTACCTTTGTAAATTGAGCTTCCTTCCCTTAGAATATACCTCAGAGATTATCTAGACAAAGATAAATATTATAGAGTTCCTCGCTTGGAAAAATTGAAGCTACTAGACAAGACAAGAATGAGAGCCCTCAATCACTTAAAATTTTATCAGAATTAGGTCTCAAGAGGATACAAAAAATGAATCATATCTCATCAGTTTGAGGTGGGTGATCTCATTCTGAAGGAGAACCAGAAAAATACTGTTAAAGACAGAGAAAAGAAAGGCAAATTTGAGGCTAACTGGTTATGACCTTATGTGGTTACTGAGAAATATGGATTAGGGGCTTACAAACTGTCTCACTTAGATGAAAAATAATTAAAGTAACCAATGAATGCAATGCATATCAAGTGATTCTATTCTTCAATAAGAAGTTCCTTAGAAAAGAAAGAAAAAATAAGCAAAAAAATCAAAAAAATCAAGAAAACAGTAAAGAAAAAACAAGTCATCCCAATGTGAAAACCACACAATTGTGGTGCTTTGGATAGGTCCTTGAGTGAAAAATGGTTTTCAACACCTTGGGAAGATTCATTGTTCCTAAGCACTTCTCATATCTGAAATGAATTCCACTTACCATGGGTTAGGGCTAGGTTGCTTAGGTTGAGTATCCATTTGTTTCTGTCTTCCATGGCCTTGATCAAGCTCAACCATCCTTGTATATATGTGAAGGAGTTATTTTTTATATATTCCCATCTAAACACCAGGGGCACTTTCACATCTACACCTTCCTAAACATACTTTTTTGGCATTCCGCCTCTATATATTCTCACATTGTTGGGGGCATCCACACTTCTTTTCCTATACATAGCTTCGAAAAACTTTTAAAAACACAAAATCATTCAAAATATTGGAAAACTCTCAAACATTGGAAAAAATCCGATAGAAGATGACGCTGCACAAAACAACATATCATTCTCTTAAGAAAACTATGAAAATGATGTGATCAACAACCATGAAAAATTTATCTCGAGATTACACCAAAAATAGTAGAAAACAAATCAAAATCGTTCCGCAAAAACAAAGTAGTGATTTGCTTAATTTTAGTTGTTGGTTTGTAGATTTTTTATTACATTTTTTTTCCATGTTGTGTGCTTTAAATTGACTTCATTTTCTTAAGTTGAGTATTACTTAACTATTGCATTTAGTTCAATTTTATCTTGCATACTTGTTCATATTTGAAACATTTTCATTTGTTTTGATTGCTTTCCATTTTTATTTTATTTTTGTATTAAATCAAATCCAATTACTTACTTTAGTTGAGTATTACATCATCTGGAGCTGCGTAGCTATAACATGCTGAAATTGTTGTTGTAGTGCATCTATCTGTACCCCATCATCTCCACCACCTCGACCTCTCGATGGAAAAATTAGTGGGCTATAAATTGGCCCTTACTATGGTACTCTTCCTACAGGAGGACCCTGTGGTGCTACTCTCTATGTTGGCACTTGCTATATAGGAACATCAACACACACGGCTAATCTCACTTGGGGAATTAGTATCTTGTGAACAAGTGGTACATGTATCTATCTAGGTCTCGGCCCCTACCCTAGTGCTTGTTGTTATAATGGTGGAGGACCCTATCTACCACCACCATCATGACCCTAGCCATGAAACCCATCATCATCATCTCCACCATCCTCATCATCATCACTATCAAAAATCACCTCTAAAGGTGGCCTAACTCCAACATCCCTTAAAGCCTACAAAATAGTGAGGCGGTGCAGTAAGACTATCAAATACCGAGGTCCATACTCAGGGGTAACTCTAAGATATCTAACCTATTTAAAAGAGACCCATGGTTGTGGCACCATCCCATACAAACTAGCTAGAGCCCTGTCTAGCTGAATAGGTGGCCCCATATCAAATCTCTTAGTAGCCCTGCATGCATACCACATATTAGGATGAGGTACATCCTATGCTGCTCCAAATTATCTCTGGCATTAGTCTACCCTGTAGATTTTTGTAATATAACCTAGACTTCCAATCAAATAATTCTCAACAATGTCTATAATAATCTTGTCTACGTCCTCATCCCACTAGTAATGATGGTGGGGCCTCCACACTATCATATGATGTACAATGTCATTCATCTCCCTATGATAATGATAGGTATTGCCCATATGACCATGAACATCATCTTTAATAGAGACCCATTCCATAACTAAAGGATCCACTTGAGCTCAAACTGTAAGTACACTAGTGGGGTGACCAATTGCTCTATTGTCCCATGCCCATATTTGTGGCAATATATTGGGAACCACGGTCTTCTGACCATGATATGTGATAAGATGAAGATCCCAGTATAAATGTGTCAATAAACACTGGCCCCAACAATATCTCTCACCTAATAATATTCCTCGTATCACGCTAATCAATCCAAAAGGAAATGTAGAACATATATTGTCAGTGAGAAAAAAGTCACTAACCATAACCATCAAGTATAGTGGCATGCGATGAAAGCTCAGATTGGCTATACATCAATGTAATTATATTTTCATACCTCAGCAAGGTATATCAATGCATCCAAATATATTCATAAATCAATCTAAGATCTCAGCATCAGAAGTTGTATACTCGATTAGTTGTCCATGGATAGGAACATGTAAAATGTGCTAGACATCCACCAAAGTCCCTGTGATCTCTCCTTTAGGGAGACAGAAACATTATCTCTCACTATGCCATCTCTCCACCATGGCTGTAAGAATCCCATGGTGCAAAGTGATCAATAAAATCCTAGCTACATGGGATAAGTCAGTAACTTTTGGGAGTATATCCATCATCTGACTAACACATTGAAAAACACTCACCTCTAGAGATGTCATGCAGACACGTCACTCCCTCGTCTGTAGGGATGATAATCGTCTCTACAAAATGACATGAAAAATGTTAGAACTAATATTGCTCCTATATTCTTCTCATCTTATAAAAAATATAGTCCAAATTCATCTACACTATCATAGTCATTACACTAACATTCCTCTCTTCAGTGCATGCGCACCCTTTTTGGCATGTACTTGCCCTTCCTAGTGTGTGCACGTCTATAATGCATATGCACCATCTTGGATTCCTACATGCCTATATAAGTATGTGTGTGTCCCCCCTAACTAACATATCTACTTCACACATGTGTTCCATTTATGTCGCATACGCGTGGGTTTGTTTTTGTATGCTAGCACGCATACATTGTTTGACCCAGGGCACATATCTCTCTTGTCAACCACTCGCTCTTACAACATTTCTAACAGGAACTGTTGACCAAAGTAGCTCTTGTGCTCAACAACATTGCCCACATTTCTCACCCCTCAATCATCTATCTATTCCCTTCTTCTTTTCGATCGTTGATCACCTTCTTTAATCACCCCACCGACACTTGAGGGGGCATCCTTCATTCTACTAAGTTTTCTTCTACCCCTTCAAAAAAAATTGTCTATAAATTATCTACTTTCTTTGGAGTGACGTTACTTACGTCATCCCATAGAGGGGAAAATATAGACACCTAAATTTTGATCAAAGAAATCTTATTCTAACATTGCACTGATTATATTCATCTCCTTTCACTCTGCTTCAAATAATGACAATTCATTATCTAACTCTTCTTCTAGCTCACTAAGGATGTCATTTATCACAAAATGATTGGTGATTTTCCTCTTAATCAACTAGTTTCATGTTGATTAATATTTTATCTCGTATTTAACTAATGAACCTTATCATTGGCTATCTCCCACTTCCAACACTTCCAAAATCTAATTCAAAATCCTCCTGGAACTCTTAGAAGGATTCCTAATCTTGATTCGAATCCTTAATTAATCTTAAGAGGTTAATTAGCAATTAACCTAGTCAAAAAGGTACTTTGGCTTCTAAAAGATCTATTTTGGCTTATTCATTTGTCCCACATGCACTAGATTTTCACATTTCTTCCAAATGAAAATCAATAAATAGAGGGGTTACCCCTCCCTTTCAACCTTACACCTCATACCTTACACCTTGTTTTTCATACAAACACTTTTACTATCAAGCTTGAGAGCTCATTTGCACTAGCCAAGCTATAAGCCATTTGATATTAAGCCATCCACCATTGAAATAACTTCATCTTGCATGTTTCCTCCATTTTATATTAGTAAGAGTTATCTAAGCATGGTCTAATAAATCATCTTAGAGAGATATTTCATCTTTTGGAGCAAACAATAAATCAACTTTGATTGCTTGGAGTCTAATTGGGTTCATTTATATTAAGCTTTCTAAAGAGTAGAGTAAACATAGTATTTTTCTTGTTTGATTCATAATGCATGCTTTTGAAGTTTATTTTATTAACTCTTATCATGATGGTTATTGAGTAATTTGTGACACAATTTAGGTAGGTATTAGTCCACTTCTCATAGTTTTCCAAGTTTTTCCGCAACACATTTGGCACGCCCGGTGGGACCTTTTCCATGGTCTTTTTAGAAGTTTTTCAATCTTTCTTTCAATTTCTAACCTTTCTTCATGCTTTTTAGGGTAAAAAATCTTAGCTTTGATTGGTTTTATAGTTTTTGGTGGGGTAAATTTTCCTTTTTCATGCAAAGTTGGTAGGTTTATGTTGAAAATTGATTTAAAGGGTAGAAATCAAACCTGTTTGCATTTTTAAAATTCTAGATCTAGTGACTTTTTTTATTTTTCAAGGCCATGTGTAGGAATCAGAGAGGGGCACATACACATGAAAAAGGACATGTAATTATTTAAATTTCCACACACACATCAAAAAGGGCACGTACGCATTACGCTTACCCATAGGTAAAACTTTTCCTTGACCATGTCAATTGAACCAGAGCCACGTACTTGTCCAAACCTACACGTATGTATTGAAAAGTCTGCCTACACACCATTCTGAATGCGTACCTATAAATCCATCCTCTGTGTTATTTGAAAATTTTTAGGGGGGTGCATACACATATTTTTTGGCGCTTGCATGTTAAAAATCCTACGTATGCATCATTTTGGATGTGTAGGCATAAATACCCTTGTTCATTTTTCACAAACCCACGTAATTACCATAAAGGGCACATACATACCAAAATCCACATTTACACATGAAAAAGGGCACACAAGCATCACTTATCAGAATTTAATCTTTTTTATAGGTTACATAATTGATAGTTTAGGTTTTTCTGACATTCTTGCAGGTTTCTAACAATAGTTTGCAGGTTCTTTTGATCATATTTTTGTGCTAACTTAGTTAAGTGTTGCATTTTCATTAATAGAGGATTTTTGAAATGTGTATGCTCTTCCCCCATACTTTCTAGGTGATATTGGGAATAAAAAACATTTCAAATACCTTCTTTATGTTTTCCAACACTTCAATTAAGTTTTTAAACAAGAACTTCAAAGTTTGCTAAAAGGAACTCATTTTTCATGCATTACTTAAGTATTTTCCATTTTTGCAAAGATTGAGTGAGATATTTTGTTGTGTATGCTCTTTCCTTGCATCCTAGGATGATCTGGGAAATCAAAAGCGACATCTTGTCCCCTTTATATGATGTTATTGGAAAATTACTAATCCTTTTAAGTAGGACCAAAATTGTGTGTGAAAGTATCGGAGGCTAAAGAATACTAACGTGTTTGATGTAGGTTGCCAACAGTGTGCAAAACCTCACTAAGTCTAAAAAAGATTTAAAAAAACACACCACATTCAACACATTATATATGCAGGTTTGGAAAAGGGTACATCCCTATCCACTCAACTAGAATGTAACCCCTTTGGCATAACACCTTAAGCTATAACAATGGGGGTGGTTCTAGGAACCCTAAAGTAGTCCACTACTAAGTAATCTCGTGGACGAAATAGGAAGTTCTCCGCACACCCACTTGACTAGATTTTACTTTTGTGAGTTACAGTCAATGTTATTCATATTGCAACCCCAATGATAATACATGTGAACACATTCATTTCTCATCGTATTTGAAGGGGGTCAAGTAAATTCGAGACAACCCAAGATTATTCATTACAACTTTCTTGGGAAATTGAGCTCACAGTAGATAAACTTGTGACACCTAGATGAGTGAAACACTTTAGGAAGCCATATTGTCTTAGAGCCCACTTTTCTATTCCATCATCGATTCAAGAGCCATCACGAAACACTAAATTATTTTGGGTCAAAACCTTGTTAGATGAACAATGAGAGAGCCCATCAAAGTTGGAGTCTAGTGATATTCATCACAAAACTTACAATGTACCACATTTTCTTAGGTCTTCACTTACCCTAAGGTAAGTCAAAACTCTACCAAAGTTGTGCTAGATTGTTTCACAACCATTTTTTCTACACCTTTGCATTCTTGTTGCCCATTTGGGACAAGGGAAGGCATATTTTGCAAGAGTTATCAATAGATTGTGTTCACCATTTTTATGTCCGTTTACGCTCATCCATGTTTACGGCTGAGTTGTTAAATGTCTAAAAAGCATGGGGACATTTTTACATCTTAATAGCCACTTGATCTTGATTTCAAGATCATCATTATAGTTATGTTTGTGTCATCTTTTATTATCCTTTGAATTGTTGTGTTGTTTGCATCATCACATCACAATTTCGATACTTACGTCATTGTTTCTTGTAAACATGATATAAGTTTCTATATTGTGATGTAATGCTGTCCACATCATTAGAAAATCCTTTGAATTCTTTGACATAGTTAAGTGTTAAAACTTTACCTATATCTTGAAAAAGGTGTTACTTACATTGTTAGGAATTGTATTGATATTACTTTTGGTACTGATACCTCACTTTCTCACATAGCTTGGGTAACGTACCATTGTAATATTATTATGTGGCTTACATGAGTAACTTTCATTTTCTTTAAGGTTTTGGTTCTTTCTTGGCTCTAAGCTCATCTTAGTATCCTTTGATTTGGAATCACATTAACCTTTCACTAATTCTTACGCCTTGTTCATTTTTTAACTTGACCTAAGTACTATCACTGAGTTAATCATCTAAAAACATCTAACTACATTTTCAAAACATTCACCTAGGGTGTAGTATCATTGCTTGATTGATTGATTTATAAAAAAAAAAATCTTGCATGGTTGTTGCATATAACTTCATTGAATTCTTGTTCCTTTGGTCCATTTATTGACACACTTTGAAACTATAGGAAAAAATTATTACATAAAGACACCTAGGTTTTTTATACTCTCAAGTACATTGAACAAAAACCTTGTATAAAAAACACTTACAATGGTTCATATTGCAGAAATGGATTCCAAAAGATGTTAGATAAACCCTTTTCCATGACACAACTTATGTCCCTTATTCTTTGAAGTACAAAAAATAGATGACTTAGTAGAACATAGCGGAGATGATAGTGATTCCTTAAGATACATTGATAAAGTTGATGTGTCCCAAATAGGTGACTTCATATATAAAAATAGAGATCAAGTGCAGGAACACGTTCTAGAGTTAGGTTCCACTATGCCACAGGAACGAGGAGTCTCTAACCAAGATGCCAATAGGAAATAAGAATAAACAAAAATACCACTTCTCGCTAATTATGGCATTGAGGGATGACATGATTCTAACTTTTGTACTAACATAGAGAATTACCCATCAATACAAAGAAGTGGTTCTCAACCACCACCTCGTATAATGTGTCGTTGGGTTAGGGCAGAAAGTGAGCATGAAGAATTACCTCCTCATCAAAACAATGAGGAAGAAGACCCACAAAACAATGAAGTTAATTTATGAAATAAAATTCAAACCCTTAGAAAAAAATTAACAAAATTATATTCTTTGGTAAACAAGAACATGAACCACTTACAACTAAGGCTAGTGAATTTTATACTATGCCTCAAGAAGAAGGTATTTCAAAACTAAGTATCCTACATAGACCACCTTCTCCTACAAAGGATCGAATTCTTACATAAGAGTTGCAGCCAATGAAAACTATGCTTACCAAACTTCTAGAAAGTAATGTAGGTCAGAAGAAGAAGTATCAATACGAGGAGTTATGCCCTTATCCTTTTGATAGGGACATCTTTCTATTACCATTTCTAAAGAAAATCAAATTCCTGAAATTTGACAAATACAAAGGAAAATTTGTCCTTAGGATCATATCAAATACTTTAACATGGTCTGCCAAGAGCTGGCCTATAGAGAAAACTACCTTCTATGTTTTTATCCTAAAAGCTTGGTAGGACAAGCGCTAGAGTGGTTCATATGTTTACCAAAGGGGTCTATAGTCACATGGCTTGCACTAGTGGAAAATTTTGTATTTCATTTATTTTATAACATAGATAACAGCTTCACCATATTAGACCTTTAGCGCAAAACAAATACCCAATGAAAATTTCATTGGCTTCTTGTAGCGATGGTGAGGTCTAGCAAGCCGCATCCCTTGTACAGTTCCTGAAAAATAATTAGTAAGTATCTTTGTTCCAAATTTAAACCCAGATATCGTGATTCATTTACAAATGCATTGTGTCTCTAGATTTGAAGAAGTTATTGAGAAAGGGATCCAAATCAAAAAGGCTTTAATAGAAAAAGGAATGATTAAACCATTTTCCAAAGATCAACAAAAATCACAACTAGTGGAGAAGCCCAAATTCTTTGACAAGAACAAAAATTTTGTGGGTGATGGCATCATAGAATCTAAATGAGTGCAAATGGTTCAAATGGATCAAGTAGTATAAAATGGTCCTATCCTCAAATTAATGAAAAGACCTATTTAGGGTCTAATTCAAAGGTGAGTGTTTATTCCCCTCACCAATTCATTGTCCACCATTTTTTAGACAAATAGAGGCAATAAACATGGTGCAATATCCGACCACAATACCATATGCAGATGATCTGCCCAAACCAAGGTGGTACATGGATCACAATTATTGTGATTTCCATCATATAAAAGGACATAAAACAAACAAGTTTTTAAATTTGAAACATGTCATTCAAGACCTCATCGAAGATGGTAAAATTGAATTATATTCCCCCGATTCAGGACAAGGACCAAATATTAAGATGGAGATATTCAAATAGCCCTCCCCTAATCATAATAAATAAGAAACAAAGATGTCAGATTTGAGTCAATCATCTAATAATTATAGGACTGTGAACTATGTATACACCCAAGCTGATAATATTTTTGATTCATTAATAGGATGTATTCATTCATCCAATGAGAAAGTTAATACCATTAGGATCATTAGATATGATTGTACCATTACAACATGACATACACACGTAGAAATAGAAGAGGCCTCTTTGAATGTTCTTCCCTTATTTTAACCTCAAGGAAATCGATATGATTTGATAGATGAACTTGAGAAAATTCCTACTAATATTTCAATATTAGACTTACTCAAGATATCAAACACCCATAAAGAAATTCTATATAAAATCCTTTAAGGGTCGAGAGTGTCCACAAAATTTGATCCTTTACACCTTTAAACAATGGTTACACATCTTGAGCTTGACGACTCCATCTTCTTTGACAAGTGTGAAATCCCACATAATAATCATACCCACAACCTACCCCAATACATTGAGTTTGTTTTTACTTGTATGAAGATTAAGAGAGTGCTTATGGATAATGGATCCAGATTGAATATTTACACCTTGAAGTTAGTTAGAAATTTGGGATACAAATACACTGACCTCGATTCTCATGTAATAACCATTACAACATACAAAAAATGAGGAATGAGAGTTAGCTAGCACTATAATGATACCTATGGAAGTAGGGCCGATAAAAAATGATACAAAATTCAATTTTCTTGAGATAGATCTTCCATACAACTTGCTTCTAGGTCGACCATGGATCCATGTCATGGAAGAAGTGCTTTCTACCTACCATCAATGCATTAAATTATATAATGGAGGGCACCCAACTACTATTCATGGAGTCCCTAAACCATTTGCTTACTGTAGAGCACTGCATAGCTTCTCTAGATCAACATATGATTATCCTTTAGAAGATATTGTTGTCCCATTATAAATAGAAACTTTCAAAGTTAGAGTTGATCCTAACATGCTATAAGTTGTGGTTAAAACCCCTTCTTCATCACTGAATCCCTTTGTTTCATGGGAAATGAAAGTAGGATCGTATGGTACAATAGAATATTTCAATATTCAATAGGCCCTCTTAGTGTCAGACCTATCACTCTCATCTAAGACACATGGTATACCTGACTTCCAATTTACAAGCACATGGACTAGCTACTCTAGTCCTTTCGAGAGGTTTTCTCCTTCTAATCTTCTATCAGATGAGAAGATGCTAAGTGAGCCTCCAAATTGAATACCAGAAAGAATGAAAGCTTCATGTAACGAAGCTCCATAGTATGCCAAAGCACATAGAATTATGCATGTCATGGGCTATTAGGGATTTAGGTGTCGACCAGATACAGAAGGTAGTCTAAAACCTTTGCCAACCCCTTAGAAAATATAACAACAGTGGACTTGGTGTGGAAATTCATAATCTTCCACCCTCTGAAATTAACTATACTTCCTCGTACATTGAAATTAATTTTCTCCATTCAGATATTGAAGCAAATTCCCATTGTAGTATCTACGAATATCTTAACTCTACTAATGTGTTCCTAGATTCTGCTATTTTTACCATATCTCAGTCTAATCCTTGAACCAACTCTCAAATCACCCTTGTGTATCCCAACCTTGTTTATTTGTACCAATGACTTCATATGTTGATTGATTTATTTTAAAATGAAGAATCCATAGTAGAATTCATGGGTATCAAACATGACATTCCAAGAAGTGATCACAAGAAAGGTTTCTTCATCAAATTAGATTTTCTAATCCCTCAACTCAAAATTGGCTAAGTATGGAATTGGATGCGGAAAGTGTCCACGTGTCTTGCTGGCGCAAGTTGGGCATAAAGAATACAAGGGAGGATTTCAACCTAGCATCACATCATCCAATTGTCTCGGGCCTAGTATATATTCCGCTTAAGGTTGAAAAGTAAAAATCATAGTAGAATCATGACACACCCTCCATGTGTCTCTCAGGTGTAGATTGGGGAATCCAATTTCAGGAAGGCCTCTCAAGAAGCATCCGTCTTCCACGCATCAGGTAAGGATTATCACTAACTCCATGGGAGAAAATTGGGTGAATTAAAATCAAATTACAAATATATCAACAAGTAGTTGAGATACTGACCTAGAAGGGAATGGTCATTAAATAAAGCTAGAAGAAACCCTAATTCCAAACGTTAGAAAGAGAACCACAAATAGCTATAAAGGGGTCTCTGATTCTGGGCAAAAAAAGAGAGATATTTTGGGGGATGAGAGGAACAAGAAATTATAAAAGCATTTGAAGGTTCAGTTTTGTATCAGCCAAGCCTTAGCGAGACTCATTTAAAAGGAATTTGTAATCTATTCCATTTTGGCCTTATGTATTATTTTCCATATAAATTAAGTTCTTGTTTTGTGTACTTTGGCTTTCATATTCTAAGTCTTTCTCTTCCGTTAAGTAGTTCTAGATAATTTATAAAATCTATTGTGTTATATGCCCTTGGGTTTAATTTATCTGTTACTTATGTTTGTCATACGTTCCACCTCCACAAACCTTGATTAAATCTAATGTATTTCTAAAAATAGATGGATCATGGTGTAATGCTCTTTTATCTATTTAAAGAATTTCATTTAGATATCTCTCCATCCCTTATAGGATCTATTCTGGCACATCGCCTTAGGTTAGTTTTATCTTCTTTTTAAAAGTTTTCTCCTAACCCTCATCTCACATTGTAGAGAAGAGCCAGCTTCTTTAAAATCTGGAGGTCACCTTAGGGCACATGTCCCACTAACCTAAGGTTTCCTATGACTTTGATGGTTCATCCGTAAGGATTATCATCAACAGTTTTCCTCGCATGCCTAGTGGGACCCAAACCCACATTCACCCACTTAGAAGTCAAAGATATATTGATCCTGATAGTACTCAAGTGGTCTAATTAAATCTTACAAGATGAATGAGAATGAGGTCAAGAGTAAGGGAGGAAGGTTTGTTTTACTATTTACAGCTATCTCCAACATGCAACAGAAGAGGTCAATAGATCCAGAGATCCATGTCTCCCCCGAATCAAACTCTCTCAACACCTCCGCTAGGTAGGCCCTTCACATAGTCGACTAGAACTCTGAGACCCATTTTAATGGCTCATCTTCAACCCCAACCTCCAAGGAAATTTGTCTCATGGGATCAAGGAAGCCCACTCATTCTTCCCACACCCCGGCGGTGTGGAATCCTATCCCAGCTAACGCGCTAAAGGCACTACCCAAATTTAGTGGGGAGGACTTCAAAACTCCTGAGGAATGCCTCCAAGACATGGCAGAGATATGTGTGGTACATTATATAAGAGAGAAAGATGTCACCTTTCGATTATTAGCTACTTCCTTTAAAGGAAAAGCCTTGGATTGGTACCAATCCTTAACTCCTAATACTATCACCACTGGGACCAATTAGGAGAAGTGTTGGTGGCAAGGTTCAATGAAAAGGGAGATAGGTCATCACTCCTGCAATAATTGATTAACATCAAAAAGGGCCCACAAGAGTTAATGACATATTTTAACACTAGGTTCCATAAAACTTGGCAAAGGATTTTGGCCCTAGCAAGGCCACCCGTAGGTATGGCTATTGTTTTTTATTTGAAATCTCTAAATTTAGATATTTTGGTAATGATTCAATCATTAGGAGGGGATTCCTTACCGCAAGCCTATAACATTGTTGTCCAAGCTAAGAACAACCTAATAGACGTTGGGAAACTTCCTCCTAAGGCCCCCTTACAAATATACCCTGAAATAGCCCCCCTTTCACAAGCACCAGCTCAGACCCCTGTGTCCTTATATAGTTACCCACAGACTTATTTGGCTCCCGCTCCTACTACTGCATCCTCATCCTCATCTCCCGAAATAGAGGAAATGAAAAATATTCTAAAAAACTTTTCTAATGAGATAGTAAATCTCAAAAGAAACCAGGCTGCCTATCCAAGACAAAATTATCAAAATTATCAAGTTAGAAGACTTGCCTATTCCTCTCAATACCAGAATACCCAGAGACTACCACCTGCATAGCCATCAAACCAATTAGTTCATGTACCAAAACCACTTTGGACTATTCCACTAATGTAGTAGAAGATAAATGGTACCCGAAAAAAACCATTTGGATGAAGACCCTAACATATGGTGCTTCCCTTACAATAATCCTCATATGCCAAGGGATTTCCCCCAAGGGAACTTGCAATAGAAGGTGTTCAAACAATGATTAAGAGAAGGCTATGATACAGATGCATCTGGACCTCACCAGTCTGTAGGAACCCAAAATGTCACTTTCACATCACAGATTCAGGGGATGTCCCTAGAACAAGAAGCATAGATTACACCAGAGCATGCTCTATTCTCTTGGATAGAAGGAGAGGAGTCCATATTTACAAATGAAGCATCCATTTCAAATCTTGTTCAGTTTAACTACAACACTCATTTTAAGAAAAGAATCATAGAGGTAGACGCTCCAATTCCAAATTCAACTAGCAAGATGCACAGAGAATCATCAATCATGATAAACATGTCGCCACCAATCACCATGAAGGATGTTTCAAAAGGAACTATCAAGAGTCAAGATGCCCACCACTCCACCAGAGAAGGGGAAAAATTCCCATCATATTCTAAATCATTGCCACCTGGGCCAATCAATGTAGTCCAAAAACTTAAGAAATCCCTAGCTAATGCTTCCTTGTGGGATCTTCTAAGCATCCCAGAGCAAAAGGAGTTGATCCAAGAAGTGCTCAAACCAAATGATGATCCAACCACCTCAGCCAAGGAGAAGGGATGGGGAAAATTTTCTTGAGTCTCTATAGAAGCGGTACTACTGAATCAAAAGGGAGAGGTCAGTAAACCAAGGCCCAACCTCTTCTTTTTGACTCTTATCATAGGTAAAAAATTGTTACATAATTCCATGATAGATTCTGATGCAAGCACTACCATCATGCCCAAGGTGATTGTAGATGCCTTAGGGATTGAATATGAACCCTTGAAGAAAGGAGTCATACAACTAGATAGGAAGTCAGTCCAAACCATTGGAGTTATCAAGGGGCTCCCATTGCAGCTCTATTCCTGCCCAAATATAACTATTTGGAAAGATATCATGGTAATAGATGTTCTACTAGTCTTTGGTCTTTTCCTCTCTCACAATTTCACAGCTAAAATTAGAGGCTATATGTATCTTGATTGGTCCCATTTGATTCTACAAACCAAATATGGTTCCAAGATGAAGGTCTTGTCAGAACCCCTCTCCAAGGAACATATAACAGACTAAGTGGCTTCTGGTTTTGAAGCTTATCATACTATGATCAATAAGGAGGAATATTTATACACAGAAGATGGGGAACTCCAGTGCGGTGATCATCTATATAACCTTCCCGCGGGAGATCCTTTTGGGAACTTTGATTCCACCGGTTTGGGCACTTATGTCATTTTTGATGAGGATTCCATGATCCCCGAAGTAGCAAAAGGACATGATAAAAGGAAGGAGAATCCACTTGGGGATTCACAAATATGGACCCTACATTTCGATGGAGCCAAAAGTAAGAACTACTCAGGAGCTGGAGTATGCCTGGTATCCCCTAATGGAAGAAAGATACGCTTGTCATTTTGTTTCCAATTCTTGTATACCACTAATGAGGCATAATATGAGGCCTTGGTGCACGGCTTGTCCATAGCCCAAAAAGAAGGCATCAGGCAGCTGAGAGTGTTTGGTGACTCGGAATTGGTGGTAACACAAGTGAGAAATATTGTCACCACAAATAATCCTAGGATGAGATCCTACTGACACCAGGTATGGGATCTCATAGATGATTTTAAAGCTTTTGATATCAGGGTAATTCCCCGCAATCAAAATGCAGAGGCCAATAGAATGGCCCTGATAGGGTCTCAGTTCGACCCAGTTCAGGATTTGGTGACAAATGAAAACACCATAAGGTTGATCATCCATCCCTCTATCCCTGAAAACTTCGACCATTGGTAGGTATTTGACAATGACCGACAGATCATACACTTCCTCCAATAGTCTGATCAATTTTCAAATCAACTCCAACCCAAAATTGAGGAAGCATATGGGGATCAAATAATCCAACTTAAAATGAATAAGCTTCCAAAAGGGTTAATTACCCTTGAGAATATTTTTGACTCAAATGATGCTAGTTCCGACCAAAGAAAGTTTGCGGAAATAAAAGAGGACTATGTCGAACTAGAAATAACTAAAGAAAGAATATTAAAGGTCATAAAATTAGTGGCTCAAAAGAGAGAGAGAGAGACTCGTATCCTTATGCCATAAGTATGATAAGGTGATGGCTTGGATGTATGATGATCTACATGGCTATGACAAAGACATTATTCAGCACACCATTGACCTTGAGGAAGGGACTTAAGCCAGTGCATCAAAAGAAAAGGCCTGTAAACCCAAAGATAGAATCCCTCATGGCTGAAGAATTGAGGAAGCTACTAGAGGCTCATATAATCTTTCCTATCAAACACATGACGTGGGTCTCCAATCTGGTCTGGTAAGAAATAGGGATGGAAAAATTTAGCTCTACGTAGATTTCAGAGATCTAAATAGGGCCTCCCTAAAGGATCACTACCCTTTACCCTCAATGGAACAAATATTACAGACAGTCACAGGCTCCGAGATGTTTTCTCTATTGGATGGTTTTTCAAGCTATAATCAAATATGGCTCACAGAAAGGGATCAACATAAGACCACCTTCACGACTAAATGGGGAACTTTCACCTACATAAAAATGCCTTTTGGGCTCACCAACACTGGGGATACCTTTCAAAGGGCCATGGATTATGCGTTTGGGGTATTAATAAACAAAGTGATCCTCATATACCTCGATGACCTCAAAATGTTCACCAAAATAGTGGAGGGGCATTTCTATGCTTTAGAGGTTGTATTCAAAAAATGCCAAGAATTTGGAATCTCTCTAAACCCAAAGAAATGTGTTTTGGAGTGCCCCAGGGAAAACTCCTGGGACATATTGTGTCGAAGGAAGGAATCTCTATCAACCCCAAAATAATCAAGGCCATCCTGGAACTTCCCTTTCCAGTTAATAGGAAGGTCATTCAATCCTTCTTAGGAAAAATTAACTTTTTCAGAAAATTTATCTCAGACTTTACGAGGAGGATCCACCCGATCACTCTCATGTTAAGGAAGGACCTTGGTTTCAAATGTACTGATGAGGGACGCCAGTCCTTCAGGTTGGTAAAAGAGGCTATTACATCCACCCCAGTGTTGTGCAACCCAACCTTTCAAAATAATTCACTATGTACATATATGGGGGTGAGCATAGCATAGCATCTGTACTAACCCAAAAAGGAGAATCACAAGGAGAGGAACATCCACTCACCTTCTTTTCAAAAACCCTCCATGACTACGAAATAAGGTACAATTTCATGGAAAGAAGGGCTTATGCTATAGTCAAGGGTCTGAAGAAATTCAGGCACCTCGTCACTCACAACAAAATATGGGTCATGGAGGCTCACTCTAGCGTCAAAGAGTATATAATGGAAGGTGAGATAACTGAGAAAAGAAATAACTAGATCAATAATATCCTTGAGTATGATATAAAAGTAAAACTCATGAAACTCATGAGAGGAAGGGGGTTGTTTCAATATTTGACATAGGAATCTAATCCTCTAAGTGATGATGGGTGTGAAGAGATAATGTACCTTAAGGAAGGTGATTCTAAAGGCTAGGTCTCAGAAAAGATTCATTTTATGCAAACTAGGAAGTACCCCAGCCATCTCCCCTTGAAAAAAATGAGATATTATCAGCAAAATTGATGGCTTCCTGTTTAAGAGGAATTTTAATGGAATCCTACTCAGATGCCTAGGAAGTGGGGAAGCTACAAGAGTCTTGCATGAATTACATCACAGAAGTTCTGGAGGTCACTTTTTGGCCCAGACTACATCCATATAAATCCTGCAAGCAAGATATTTTTGGCCAAGTTTGTTCACTGACAGTCAGGTAGAGGCAAACAGGTGCAAGGTATGTCAGGTTTACATCAGCCCCCGAAGAAAGGAAACACTTCCCCTCAACCCCATCTTAGTAGAAGAACCCTTCACCCAATGGGGTCTAGACTTCATCGGAATGGTTAATCCAACTTCTAGCTCCAGCCACAAATGGATCCTCACAGCAACTGACTACTTCATCTTATGGGTAGAAGCGGTCCCCCTTAAAGAGGCCATGGAAAATGTGATTTTAGGCCTCCTACAAGATATAACTACATGCTTCCCCCCCCTCCTCCCCGCACTGTCATATCAGATAATGCTAAGGCCTTTGTGGGACCTAAAGTATATGATTTTGTGGTAAAACATTGGATCTACCTAAAGACGTCTTCCAATTATTATCCACAGGGGAATGGTCTAGTAGAATCTACCAATAAGAACTTAATCAGACTCATAAAGTGAATGGGGCATGAGCATAAGAAGTTATGGCATGAGCATGTCAAGACAGCCTTATGGGCTGACCAGATCACCCTGAAGCAGATCCTGAAGGCTTCGCCTTATGAGATAGTCTATGGGAAAATTATCGTGATGCCAATTTCCCTAGAGATCCCTGCATTACAAATATTAAAACAAGTTGAGGTGGATGAAAATGGGGCAATGCAAGTGAGGCTCACCGAGCTAATAGATCTCCAAGAAAAGTGAGAGTCTTCTCATGAGGGCATGATTAGTCACCAGTAGGTGATCAAGACTTGGTTCAAATGAAATATGTCGGAACCAAACTTCTAGGTCAGAACTACGGTCCTGAAATGGGATGCATGAGCTTCCAAACCTAGGAATCATAGAAAGTTTGACCCACTATGGATGGGACCCTTTAGAATCAGTGCATGTAAGCAAGCATAACATGTTTGAGCTTGAAACAATGGAAGGTGACTCTTTAGCAATTCCGGTGAATGGAATTCACTTAAAGCCCTTCGTATAAATCCCTTTGCAAAAGGTTGTATTATATGTATAGTTTGCTTTTTGTTATTTTCTTTGTTTGTTTTGTCCCTTTAATAAGTGTCCCAGACACGTGTCCTTCATTAAGGCCCCTTGCCCCTTTTTGAAAGTTTTGGAGGGAGTGTACTTCCTTGTTTTATCCCCGAAATTAATGATCCAACGACTTCCTTGGCACTTAAGAGAAAAATATTTTGAAGTGACGCAAGATCCCTCGAAAGACTCAAAGTGTGGCACTCGAATTCATTAATGAGAAAGGGGATGTTATGGGAGGTGACCCAATTTATGCATGAGCCATTACTCTTAAAGGAGTTACGACTATTTAAGATATGGGAGTGGGTAACGAGGTTCATTCCAAATGTTGGAGCCTTTGAATGAGTTACCGAACATCAGATTTAAAGAAATGTTTCCCTTTCCTAGCACTCAAAGCGACACCATGGCGGCCTCCAATTATACACCATCGATAAAATATTATGCATGAAAACCAATTCCCCCTTCGTCCCTCTAGCCAAGATTGAAGTTTACAGATGGAGGGTCTTGGTTCAGTGACCCTAATGTGATCTCTGACCCCGCCGACAATGTCTTTGATCCAGCCCTCAACAAGAAGCCTAAGGATTTGAGGGAGGCAGCCTATGCCAGGTTTCTCAAACTAGGAGACTCTGAAGTTTTCGGCTCTAGAATCTAGAGCATGACACTCACTCAATACATGGTGCCCTTAGTTCACCCCTGCCGGGAACTCATACGGATGTGCACAGACTATTTCAACCTTGGAGCCCGCAGTATCCAGGGAAAAAATTTAATAACAGTGATCACACCGCAAGCCATCAGGGACATGTTGGCCCTAACTCATGACCCAACAACCAACTTCTATGATATGGCCAAGCTCCAAACTATCTAGGTGCAATGCCAAAATAAAGCCCATTTCCTTTATAGGGAGCTGAAACAATCAAACGGAGGTGGCTCTGGGACCTCGGGGTTTCCTATTCCATTGAAATTTCTTCAAGTGGATTCTCAAGATGCCTATTCCATGCTAGCATTCATTTTCAGACAAGATTCTGAAAAAGGTGTGGAAGATTGGTAGATGGCAGCCTTATTTTGAATGAGGTCTATCATGAAAGAGCAGACATACCATTTTGATTTCACCGAAGCCATCGCAAGATCTATGTGTGAGCAACTTGCCCAATTCTTGGTGACCTCAATGTTCAGGTATTCATCCTATCTGTTTCATCTCATCCTTTATCAGAATGTTGAATATTTTAGTCAATTTATGACTCTGAATATATGGGATATGGAAGTGGACCCACAAAAGGTCATTCCAATATCTGCATTGACCCATATATTGTCTCGTTCGTCGGATGTATATGAATTCTTCAATTCTTTTGTGGAGCCCCTTTTTCTTGAAATTGATCCAGAGGGGATCAACAATAGGATGAACGACTCGGTGTAATCTATCCTGGTCAACCCCTTACACCCCTGTGATTACTTTTTCACTAGAGGGCATTCTATGATTCACCTACATGGTTTCAAGGAGGAATCTTTCATGCTTCCCAGGGTCCTCACGGAGTGAGTAGTAGGCCTAGAGATAGCCAAACAACTAGTACTCTTGGACATTGAATTCGGCACAGGCTGGAAGAAGAAGGCTCTTTTTGATCTCCCCTTGAGAAAAGGAGGGTGGAGCATAGCCTTATGAATAAGTTGGCTTCTTACGGGTTTTTTTTTAATTCAAGACTCTTAGAGGTACGACCCAAATGGAAAGATGGCCACAACTCTATTGGAGAAAAAAGTCCTTGACTCCTACGTCCATGAGATGAGGGAATTTTTCAAAATGATGGGGAGTCCCCAGGATCTTTCACCCGACATATTTGTTGAGCTCAAGGACATTCCAACCCCAGTCTGGGAGACATTCCACCAAGGAAAATATAAGTATGACCCTGCTCTCACCATGACCAAGGGACTCCGAGTGACCTTGAAAAATAGGGACTGGAGCCCGGAGAAAATTGAGGCCTATTGGAAATATAGGCAAGAGATTGGCAGGACCACCTAGAATTTTGAGGCCATCCCTAGCGATGAACAGTGGGAGGATTTCTGGGATGTGGAGCATGTGTCTGATATAGAAAGTGAGGATACGATCACTTTCATTTCGGAGTGGTCTGATAAGATCGACCATGGAGTCCTCTGGTCCCTAGACAATAACAGTTTCCTCCTCTTCCCCTGCCTTTCATTCCCCAACAAAATCTTCCAGCTCAAACTCCAGCACCACAATCTGTGACTGTTCCTTCAGGCAAGATCACTATGGAAGATCCAACGCAAGCCCCCGCATAAGAAATTGAAGTCCATGGTGGTTCCTATTTCTCCTCCACCTATTTCCCTTCTAGGATCCCCATTTCAATCTCCTCCTCCACCACCATCTTCCCCTTTTTGTGGTGTTCCATTATTAGTCACCCCAACTCAATCCCTTCCTCCAACCAAAGTCTCCATCCCCTTTCGGCCTTCATTCGCCATCCCAATGTTTTCCCCGATGTAGTGGTAGGCCCCTCCTCTGCCATAGTGACTTCAGTGCCTCAACTACAAGCAACCATTCCCTATGGCCTGCCACCTGGGTTCCCGTTCACAGGTGGGGTTGCCTTGTCTTCTTCTGAATTTCTAAGTCAAGCTGAAGCCGCTAAAACTACCTGAGACAATATAAGGGTGAAGAAGAAGAAGGAAATGTCTGCAGGAGTGACAAAGTATATGCGGTCATTATATGACCATCAGTAGAGCTCCTTAACTATTGCATGACTCATTCCCCAGGTATCCAAACCTGTGGAACAAATGCAACCTGATGACTACTCTGTCAGCGATGTTGTGGTAGACCTCTCAGAGTTCTAACCCCAAGACAAAGTCAAATTAATGAATGAGACCACAGTGGTAGTCAAACGAAGACTATTTGAAACTCAACAATCATCTGAAGAAGGCACAATCAAACCTTCACAGAGCATAGGCCACTATGGCCAGCCATCAAGTTGAGCTCAAGGGAAAGAGAAAAGAAATAGAAAAGATTTGTAAGGAGTTAAGGGGAGTTCCTTCACAAGAATCCCTTGGGGCTTCTCAAACTGAGGTTAGAACCCTTGCAGCCAAGCTCGCCATCTCTGAGTCATTGGCCAATTCACTCTCGTAGGAGAAAGGGATCCTCGAATAGGGGCTCGATTTAAAGAAAGAGGAAGTAGTTGCAACTTAGTCCAAGTTGCGTGCCATTGAAGCCGAAAAGGACAGCCTCCAGGAAAAGTTGAAATCATCGGAGGACATGGTCAAGGATTTGACTAGAAAATTGGGACAAAATCCCAGAAAGGAGGGATTGTAACATTGGTATAGGAACTATATGCTTCCTGTTGTGACAGAATTTCCACTAAGGCAATGGATCTAGTCCCCACACTCAAATTCATATCTGATGCACATTAATTGTGCTCCAGTGTAGTAACCATGGCCTCCATTATCACCAGCGCAGTGTCCGCCAAGGTCCCTGAATCAAACTTCTTGATTTAGAAGTTTTTTAATGCTTCAGACTCTACCCTTGAAGGGGCAGGGATTATAGACAGGCGGTTGATTGCTGCTAAAATCAATGAGATTCTGAGTTGTAACAAGGCTTCCATCAAATGCCAGAATCTCTTGACACAGCTCTACTAGGGAATCAAGGATAGGAAGTAGAACATCGACAAACTAGTTCAGTTAGGATTCCCTTCTCCCTTTCTCAATGAATCTATAGTCCTCACAAAGGACCAAATTTAATAGCTCATGGTTTCCAAACATCAAGATAATATTGTCTTTCAGTCTTTAAATGACAGTTCTAGTGTGGCCGAGGTGGAAGCCATTTTAAACCCTATCATCCAGCTAGAGTTCCACTTGCATGTAGTGGTGTGGAATCTCCAAAATTCCTCGCATAAGGAGATAATCGAGTTGGATCTCACCTTCTAGGCCTTGCAAAGGAGGACATACCCAATGGAGGAGGAATGGCTTGGATATCATGCTACCTTACAGTGGCTCTGAGTGGCATTTGTTGGGCCACATTTTGATTTTTGAAGCAGAGGGATCATTGGTTTCTTCCATGACTTACACGGAGTCCCTAGGTGAGTCACCATAACTATAGAGTCCTTTTTTAGAGACCTCTTTGATCACCATTTTTTTGTCACCCTGGCCCTTGTTTTTCTGATCACTCAACTC
This sequence comes from Taxus chinensis, assembly GCA_019776745.2. Lineage (NCBI taxonomy): Eukaryota > Viridiplantae > Streptophyta > Pinopsida > Cupressales > Taxaceae > Taxus > Taxus chinensis. The sequence continues at coordinate 52,441,197 of CM034148.1, forward strand.
AAAATTGGCTAAGTATGGAATTGGATGCAGAAAGTGTCCACGTGTCTTGTTGGTGTAAGCTGGGCATAAAGAATGCAAGGGAGGATTTCAACCTAGCATCACATCATCCACCTGTCTTGGGCCTGGTATCTATTCCCCTTAAGGTTGAAAAGTAAAAATCATAGTAGAAACAAGCACGAGTGCTCCTCCAAGAAGAAAATGAGGAATCCTCCCCAAATCTCCACGTGTCTCTCAGGCGTAGATTGGGGAATCCAATTTCAGGAAGGACTCTCAAGCAGCGTTTGTCTTCCACATGTCAGGTAAGGATTATCACCAACTCCAGGGGTGATAGTTGGGTGAATTAAAAGAAAATTACAAATATCTCAACAAGTAGTTGAGATACTGACCCAGAAGGGAAGGATCATTAAATACTACCAGCAGAAACCCTAGTTCCAGACGTCGGAAAGAGAGCCACAAATAGCTATAAAGGGGCATCTGATTCTGAGTAAAAAGGAGGGAGCTTTTGGGGGATGAGAGGAACAAGAAATCATTTGAAGGTTCAGTTTTGTATCAGCCAAGCCTTAGCGAGACTCATTTAAAAGGAATTTGTAATCTGTGTCATTTTGGCCTTATGTATTATTTTCCATATAAATTAAGTTCTTGTTCTGTGCACTTTGGCTTTCATATTCTGAGTCTTTCTCTTCCGTTAAGTAGTTCTAGATAATTTATAAAATCTATCGTGTTATATGCCCTTGGGTTTAATTTATCTGTTACTTATGTTTGTCATACGTTCCACCTCCACAAACCTTGATTAAATCTAATGTGTTTCTAAAAATAGATGGACCATGCTGTAATGCTCTTCTATCTATTTAAAGAATTTCATTTAGATATCTCTCCATCCCTTATAGGATCTATTCTGGCACATCACCTTAGGTTAGTTTTATCGTCTTTTTAAAAAAAATCTCCTAACCCTCATCTCACAGTGCAAAGAAGAGCCAACTTCTTCAAAATTTGGAGGTCACCTTAGGGCACACATCCCACTAACCTAAGGTTTCCTATGAATTTAATGGTTCATCTGCAAGGATGATCATCAACAAGTACCACAGAAAATCCTTGTAGAAAGAAAGAGATCAAATCCAAGAGTGAAAACCTCTTTGAGGCACTTTTGGATAAATAAAAGGAAGAGCCAATGGAGCTGATAGTCGACCCATGCAAATATATAACTCTTTTTCATCCACCTATTGAAGTGGATTCTACTCTTCCACTTGATCCTACATGCATAGAAGATATGTCCAAATTTTTTGTTGAAGAGTGATGTAGTCTAGAATTTACCAGTAACACCCTGGATGCATTGGCACATCACTCAGCCTAGACCGAGAGCTCACCCGAAGCGCACAAAGGTACCAGGTCCCTCTTTAGGGTTTTGTTATAGGTTTTTAGCATGATGAAGAGTTAGCACATGCAGTTCCATTACTAACACATCATTCTACAAAGCATACCAGATCTATATCTAAGTGAGAGAAGACTTTAAAGAATAATCATGATGGAATCAATTACATACAATATCCAATTACACATAAGAATACACTCAGATTCAGCTAATATCCTCCATTATATTGAATAAGTATATGGAAGCTTCATTACAATAACAGTAGTATGCATGTAACATATTTAGCAGCATAATCTCACTATATCTCTCTCTATATATTGATCATCATACATATATCTACTACATAGTTTACTACATATATATAAGGGTCACCTCTTATCTAATCCCAAAATAGGTCACATGCTATTATTAAGCATGCCCCATTACAAAAATAGCCACACATGTAAGTGCACTAACAATAGACTACTGGTAGTTAAATGACTGTGATAAATCTATCTATGGCCTATGTCCATGTAAAGCACTTCATATCCAATCCTCCAAAATAAGCCAATGTATGGTGTACATGTCTTTACCTTGTTTGTGTGCTCTACATGCCATCTCTAAAAATAGACCTTCATGAGTGAAAATGGAAGTCCCGAAAGACGAACTTTTGTTGTGCATGCATGTTCTCCCTATCTATTCACACCTTTTAATATGACTTGTTTTCCCACGTCGACTTATTGTGTGATTTTTTTCAAGTGTTCTTTGATCAAAATTATCCCATACTAATTACATTGTCACCCTGACAATGGTTATCTCCAAAAACAAATCAAAGAATAGAAGAATAGAAAGAATTTGAATGAATGAAAGAATGTTCTTATCATGTAGTTTCTTCTTTTGTATCCTGACAAATTAATTCAGGATATTCCTCCTTAATCTCGGCCTCCAAGGTTTTCCACTCAACGAGTGCTTCCTCTACTCTTTCTGGAATTTCCACAACAATAGATTCCAGTTCCTCCTTTGTAATATATCCTTTCTCATTTTGCAAGACCAACACAATGTTGTACATTGCAATCATCCTTTCCTCCAACAAATCCATCTTCTGTGTGATGAGTTTCCCAAGCTATTCTAGCCTATTTTTTTATGGCTCTTGGGCTACTACCAGGGCCTCATGCTTTTGTTTGACCAATGCTAATCTATCTGTGCAGCCCAATGTGTTGTCTTTCATTACTTTCTTGACCTCATTACTCTTCTCCAAGGTTTTTATGTTGATGAGCACCTCTGGAGGTGTACAGATGTTCAAGGCTTGGTCTTCCTTCCTCAATACTTCCTACAACACTTGTAGAAATACCTCATATGATGTAATCTTCCGTATCACCATATCCTTTTCTCGCTCTGCATCTTGTGTTAGATCCTTTGGTGTTGGCATGCACAGAGGTTTATCTTCAAACATTAGGTCCAACAATATACCTACATAGTGTATTTCCGAAGGAAATGTATTTGGTACCTTTATCTCTAAGTGTGGCCTAGCACTTATGAAATTATGACCAATTTACTTTACAAAGTTGATAAACATAGAATTCTTTTTCTATGCTAATTCTCTTTCATGCATTAGGTAAGTTATCTCCTTATCCTTAATTTTGATTTCTTCCCTTAGTGCCCTAATTGTGCCAGCCTTTTCCATATTCCTCCTTGCCACCTCTGTTGATACTTTAACCAATGTATTGCTCACATTTTCATCTGACATAACATTAGGATTTACTATTATGTGTCTATCTTGAGGTGTATTTTTCAACCTCCTCGACATGTATGAATCTTTACACACATCAAAATATGGTTCATCCATGTGAGTGTGCATCGACCATGATAATTGCTTCCTAGTGCGCAATGTTGCCATATCTTCATCCATTAATTCCCAAACATAGAATTTCTTTTGTGTCAGTGTGCTATGGAAATGGGCATATAAAATTTTACGTGCATCCTCAGCATAACCCATGGTTGGTGGAATGTGCTCTCCACTTGTTCTTCTTGACCTAGGCTGCTTAGGAACTTAAGCCTCCAAAATTTGAACTTGTGTTCCCATGTCATGAGTAGTCTCTGTAGTTGTCTCATCTGTTCTCTTTTCTTCCTCTTCTCCTTCCTTCATTTCTTCACCTTGATGTCCTTCAATGTTCTCAGGAGGTATAGGAGAATTAGGCATGCTTTCCTCTAAATCTTTCACTTCCTCATTCAATCTTTGTTTCCTCCTTTTCGTGGTTGTCTCCTTCTGTGGAGAGATTCTGAGTGATCTACGCATTGTTTGTGGAGAAGCACCTTGGGTCTTTATTCTCCTAAACACTCTCTTAAATGTGTTCTCTTCTTGGATTGCATCCAAGTCCTCTTCACCCCCCTCTTGTGGTTGAGGTGATGTAGTTACGCACTCAACTTCATCCTTATTTTTATGATGTCTTCTACCTCTATGCTCCAAACCCCCACTATCTTCGTGCTCATCCTCCTCATCCTCCCCTTCAATTGTCTCTATGGGATTAGGCAGTGGGATGTTCTCCATGGTATTCTTACCCTTCGACGGACCTGGGAGCGTGAACTCATTCTCCACATACTTGTTATTCTCCAACTGGTTCTTCAGTTGAAGGTACACTAGTGCTGCTCCAATTTCTCCCACATCCAAACTTATTAGTCTAATGCTTAATACATCTGAAATGAGCCTTTCAATATATGCACCCCATCCTGGATACACATATGTCCTCCTTAGCTTTTGGTAGTCACAATCTACCTTGTCAACATTAAGCATTTGTCATCTCGCATCTGAGAACCTGTGTACTAACACCTGGAAGTACCTAGTTGTGAATCCATATGGTAACTTACACCAAGGGCTCCATGCTCCATCTATCATGGTGAACTACACTATGTAAAAGTGCTGGTATACAACGAATTGAACTACCTTTCCAACCACTGAAGGCAAGTCCTTGGGGATGTGTCATTCTTCTTTAAATGTCACGCAGAGCCTATCCTACCATTTCTTAGCCCTTTGCTTGACTGGTTCTGTCATGGATCCTTCAAAGAGGTATTTGCTGAACCACTCCACTAGTGACTTATGCTCCATGGGATACTCCCATATCTTCTATTTTGGTCCATCAAGTACTTTGATCTCCATGAACACCAATGACAACAGAACAGCTCCAAAGCTGATCTTTCCTCCTGTGTGCACTTCTTCAACAATAGTTTCTGCAATGTAACCTAAAATATTATAGACTACCCCTTCAAAAATTCTCTTTGCAACATGAAGCCACATGGTGTCCACTTGTGACCACCTTTCTTAGTTATTTAGCTTTGTCATAAGGTGTGTGACTACCTGCACAACTGGATACTTCTTTAGTTTATCGATGTCTATATCATGCGGACCCTTTGTGTAGCCCATCTCCTTTCTAGTCTCCAATATTGTGGCCTTGTTTGTTAAATCATTCTTCAAATCTTATCATGTACCCTTAAATCCTATTACCATGGAGATTAGCGCAGGTGAAATTCTAGCTCTACATCCTGTAAAGTAGAAAAAAACTTTGTGCACTCTTCTCATGAGCCACTGGTACAAGGGCTCATATTTCCTAAAGTAAGGGAGATCGTATAGCTGGTAAAATCCAATCTTCTTCAAGAGCTTCTTGCCAGCATCATCATAAACTGACATATCTTCTGTCATGTTTTTATTCATCTTTTTGTTTAGCAAGGCATCAAGCTCCTTCTTATTCTCTATGGTATGGTGGTTGTACTCACTCACCTTGCTTCTCCTTATCTGATAATCCCACTCCTGGCCTATGATGACCTATTTTGGGAGCCATATCCTCTTCTTCTATGATCACCTTCACTCTTGTTGTAACTACTTTTTTGGGTGCCATTTCTACCTTGCAATCCTTTGTAAATACTTTCCTCTTTAATTTTACAATGTGCAAATCAAACCCTAGCTCGATTCAGCATGCCCTAGGTGAAATTACATCCCCTTTCTCCTCTCTGTCACCTTTCTTCACTCAAACCCTTCACTAACAAGGATGCAATCTCTTTTTGCGCATAGATCTCTTCGTCACGACTAGCTACCACCTTTCACACCTCAATTCGATCACTTGGCTCTTCACACTTAACTCTTTTTGAAATACTCTTAATCACAATGGTAAAAATGAACTCGCATCCCATCCTTATATAAATTTTCAAATTTTTGATGCATTTTTTGGTCCTTTACCTACTAAATATCCTCTCAATAATCAACTAATTCCATTCTTTCCATGCAGTACATCTTCGTGCCCTAGTTATAACCTTCTATCACACCTTCCTACCCTTTGGCCAAAAACTTCTCTTCAATGTGCTTCCTTGCACCCGAGTACCTTGTCACTACGCCTTCCTCTATTAGTTTTTATGGCCTCTTCTTACCTCACATTATACTTTCCCTTCATTCATCTCCATCTTTGGTCACTTTTTAGAGGCAATCCTTTGACTTGAAAAGCACCCGCAGTAGCTTATTCCTTTCACAATTCAATTCCCACAATCTTGTACCTGGATATCAAAAACCACCCCACACTAAAAGTATGTGTAGTCCTATATGCATAAACATGCTTCATATAGTAATTAGCTTCATGCGTATAAGCATGCTTATTACACAAGAACAATAACTAAATTGAGAAAGCATAGCAACAACGAAGGAAACACATTAAGGAAATACATAATTGAAAACCTAATCTAAATGGAAATACTACCTTATTACAAGCACTAAGAAGACTTATTTATGGTAGGGCTTCAACTTACTCCCGTTAAAGTAACTAGGTAGTCGCATTCCATCAAGTGATTCTAACTTGCAAGAACCTATTTCATGGATATAAGTGATAAAATACGGCCCCAACCAATATACCTTAAGTTTTCCTAGATGGCGCAAGAACTTAGATTCATTAAGAGGTACAAGTTGTCTAATCTCAAGCTTTTTATCCCTGATGTGCCTATCATGCCATGCTTTCTGCTTGGCCTTTTCTTTCTTCTGACTATAACATGTTATGAATCTTCATTCATCCAACTTAATTATATTTTTAATATGTTCTTCTAAAGCTTTCTCATCAGCTATAACTCCATCTCACGTAATACGCAAAGAAGGTAACATAAATTGTATAGTAAGAACTGCTTATGTGCTAAACACTAACAGAAATGGTGTGGCCTTCTTAAATATTTTATATGTTGTCTAATATGCCCAAATTAGTGTAAATACTTTATCATCGCAATCCTTTCATCCAACATCACAGATTTTTGTCAATTTCTAGCTCAATTTTTTGTTGAAAGCCTCAACAGTTCCATTTTCCTAAGGATGATAGGGTGTAGTCTTATGGTGTGCAATCGTGAACTCATCTAATAAAATTCTGATTGTCTCATTAACAAAATGTGTGCCCCTATCACTGGTCAAACTCAAAGGACATCCATACCTTGTAATAATATTTTCTAATAAAAATTGGGCTACTATAGCCAATCTATATTCCTTTGTAGGTGTTGCCTCTACCCACCTCATTAGATAGTCTGTGTAAGTTATGATGTAGCGTGATCTAGTTCTGTGTGCAGTTGATGAAATAGGACCCACAAAGTCTATAGCCCATTTCTCAAATGGTTATGTGCTAGCAATAGGTCTTAGAGGCATTTCATCTCATTGACCTAGTTTTCTAAGATGTTGACAATGATCACATGGCTTACAAAATCCCTTACAATATTTATATAGGGTCTCCCACCATAATCCTGCAAGTAGAATCTTGCGCATTGTGGCATCACCAACATAGTGGTCACCTACAATACCACCATGAACTTCTTCCATAATATCCATGTGCATGTTCCAATACGCAAAGGTGCAATATCTCATCTCGACCCAATTTGTATAAGTCACCACTAATTAACATATAAGGTGTTGCACATATAGCAAGTTGTTTCTTCTCCTAGGATTTCATTCCTTCTAGTGCCATCATTGTTCGTAGAAAGACAACAATGTCCTCTAGTTTTGATGGTGCATGTTTAACTCGTATAACTATGCATCTGTCATGGTATCCTCAATTGCATGTGCTTCTTATCCTGACTGTATTCTTGATAGATAGTCTGGTCCAAATTTACTTTTTCCTAGTTTTACCACAACTGTGAAATCAAATTCTTGAAATAAGATCACCCATAGACATATGTGTCATTGTAAAACATGTTTATTTACTAAATACTTCAATGTCATGTGATCTGTATAAAAGACGAATGGTGTAGCTAGTAGGTAGTGGCAGAATTTATGTAGTGTATAGATCATTGACAAAGCTTCACGCTCTATAGTTGTGTAATTCTATTTTGTAGGATTCAACTTTCTACTAGTAAAATAAATAGGATGATCTACAATACCTTCTCCAGGTTGAGCCAACACCATGCCAATGGCCATAGCAGAGGCATCAACATGTACATGAAATGGTTTTTCCCACGAAGGAAAACATAGAATAGGCATGGTAGTAAGTTTCCTCTTTAATGTCTCGAATGCACGCTGCTGGTGTTCTCCCCAGTAGAACATACCTTTCCCTTTCAGTAACTCTTCTAATGGTGCAAAAACTTTGACATATCCTTTGATAAACTTTCTGTAATATCTTGTTTGACCCAAAACTCCATATACCTCACTTTGACTGGTAGGCTCCATTATGCCTATAATGACTACAACCTTTGCTAGATCAACCAACAAACCCTCCTTGCAGATTATGTGTCCTAAAATTATCCCAAATGGTGTAGAAAATATGCACTTCTTGATGTTGAAAGAGATACTCAACTATCTACACCTTTCAAACATTAAGCACATATTATCATAGTGATCTTTAACTAATCCATACACCGTCCACTTGTCTAAATATACATGTAAGAAGCTGTGAATAAATTCCTTAAATGTTTGGACAACTATGTGTGAAAATACAGCAGGCACATTTTTTAGACCAAAAGGCATGATAGTATAGGAAAAGCTACCCCATTCAGTAGTTAATGTAGTCTTTTCATGAACCTCTTGGGAAATTCAAACCTGATGACACCAAGAGAACCCATCTGTAAACGAATAGATTTCACACCCTGCAACACCTTCTAGTATTTCCTCAGTGAATGGCGTAGGAAATGGATTAGTTACACATGTAGCATTCAGCTCCCTATAGTCCATGCATTTCCTAATCCATTCATCCTCCTTGATACTGATCACCATTGGACTAACCCATTCTAACTCATTAAGGGGCTTGATAATCCCAGACTTCAACATGTTATCGATCTCTTCTTTGACCTTTTCACACAAATTGGGGTTCATCTTGTAGGGTCTCTTTCCTACTGGGCATGCACCCTCTTTAAGATTTATTTTCATCTCTCCTAATGATTCATGCACGCCGTTAAGTTCATGGTACCCCCTAGGAAATAAGTCCTAGTAATAATTTAGTAACTCTATGATTTTTTCCACTTCAGAGTCTGACCAATAGTCTCTAATTATGGCTTCCTTAGGCTTAATATCTATTCCAATATTCACCTGATTTGTCTTCATAGGTTCATAATAGGCGCATGTGGTCTTATCTGCACTATTCAATATCTCGTGCCTCCTTTTTGAATGGTTTCCATCCAGATTATCTATTGCTTCGTCATCCACTAAGTAGACAATTTTTTCTTTCTCTTTCTCAAGGCAAGCACATTGAAGTACTGTTGCATCAGCCTCTAGTTCTTCATCAAGACATGCTCATGACTCTTCTTTACCTAATAACTCCTAAAGGAGTTCTTCAGCCTTGGCACTATCTCCCATAGTTAAGTGCTTTATGAATTTCAATTCTTCTTCCACCGAAGGCTTTGTAGAGAAGAAGTCAAATGTCTAGGTCATTCCTACAATTAAATTCTGCAAATTTCTAGTTTCTCTATGGAATTCTACATACACACCAAGCACACATGCAACCTTGTAAAGTGGAATAAAACTTTTGCACCCATAGCAAAGGTGGTAAAGCTTCCAGCCCTTCTTTCCAAATTATCTCACACTTCTAAATGTGGTGTTGAACAGGTTGGTTACCATGATAAGTACTTATTTGAGTAGGTGCATTTCTCCTGAAGAATCTATTAGTAAGAGTAATCCCAATTTCATTCCATCCAGAAATATTATCCCTATGGTTCACCCACCAGCATGTTTTTGTCCCACATAGTGTATATGTTAGCATAGTTATTCTTTCCAGTGGGCCTATCCATTGTTCTTCTATGGCACATAGGAATACCATGGGATCCCCTTCTCGTGTGTAACAAGGTACCAAGTCGTTTCCTATCCTCTTGACATAACATGGTTTTGTGCTTCAAGGAAATATGCTCTTTACTTCGCACCCTACCAACTCATAAGTGTTGTGAGCCCAATTATCAAAAGAAAGAATTGTAGTATCACTAATATACTATGCATTCTCCCACTAAATTAGTCATTCTTTAGTTGGTTCAATCATCTCTGGATCTCAGATGGCGTGTACATAAATCCTATTTAGATCTTCTTCACTTAAGGGCTCTATATAGGGCACATATTTTCCATCTGTCAAAGGGATAATAACTCTTTCCTCTTTGTTTTAAAAACTGATATAACCCTTGTTGAACCAAAGAATGACATTATTTGCATAGCACCAAGGATTCCCTAATAGATCTAGGAAGCTATTTGACTCTATCAGTGCTAAAACTTCAAAGTATCTAGTGAACTTGGATCCTTATATGGTAATGGATGCATCCTTCAAAACTCTGACGAGAGTGGCCTTAGTTTGATTAGCCATGAATAATACATTAAATGATGGTTGTAATGAGGGTCTTCCCATTTGTACCCATGCATCCAAGGTATGAACATTGACTTCCACACCTGTATCAATCAGTATATTACTCAATAGCCACCCATCCACAATAGCATTCAGAGTGATTTCCTTGTCATAATCCAGGCTATGAGGGGGAATATTCACATGCATGATCTATCATCCTATCTCAGTACTTGTGCACAAAGTGTTTCCTTTTAACCAACTCCCTAACAATAGAATGATGTTTTCCTAGTGCAGTATTTTACACACCTCCATCAAGTCATCTATATTAGTTTGGACCGTCTATGATGTTTTTTTTTTTCCTTTAAGTATTGTATCTCACCATGAAGATTCCTTAGAAGTTACATGGTTTCTTGATAAACCTCCTTCTGATAGGTAGGATCTGGGTACCATGCATGAATAACTTCTTCTTTAGTGATAGTCGGTTTCTACTGCAATGCTTCCCTAACGTATGTTGCCTCAGTGCAGGTCATGATCTTCACTTGTAACTCTTCAAAATCTACTGCCAACTTGGGCACCCATTGATTATCCATAGCATAATGTATCCTAACAATCCATGCACCTTTTTTTCTTGTTTATGTTGCTTTCTCAAATGCTCATATAAGTCTGGGCACTCCTTATAGCTATGGTTCTCTTCGTATAAAAAACATGTAATATTCTAGGGGCATTCGCGCCTATAATGATTAGGAGATCTGCATGCATAACACGTTGCATAAGGGAACTCACTTCTCCCACCACCATAATATCATTGGCCTCTGCCACAAACTCTTTCAGAATGCCCTTCATTCCTATCATAGCGTGGTTGATTGTGATCCTAATCTTGGTACTCATTCTTTTTTTTAGAACTATTTGTTACACTTGTCTATTATACCCCAATGTCTATAGCATCATGGATCTAACCAATCAATCTAAAATCTTCATATCATGGGTTGTGGACTAGAAAAATTTTCAATAGTAGGATACATTCTTCCTTATCACATGTTGTAGGAAAGGACAATGGCTAGAATCATGATTCAAATAATAGATTTCACATTCTAACAACAACGAATGTATGGACCTGTGAGGACAACTATCATTTGTGTGTCCCTCCACTTGACAATCTATACACCAAATCCCTGAGTGCATTTCATGGGCTGAATTCACTGATAATTTCTCTAACTTCTTTGTCATAGCTATAATCTATGCCTCTAAGAAATGGCTAATGCTAGTTTCAATACTCCCAACTACCTCAGCACATAGGGCAGCCTTCAATGCCTCACGTGGATCAGTATATGTCTTATGTGATAGTTCCCTTCTAAATGATGTAATCAATCCTCCAACAAACCATTGTGCATGTTGGCTTGAGTTAATATCATAGGAAATCTTAGACACAAGCATTTTAAAATGGGCATCATACTCATGCACACTCTCATTAGTGCCTTGCTTGATATCTTTGAGCACGCTTATGCTCTTCTACTCAAATTTCGGAATATATAATTCTTTCAAGAACACATACTTTAGTGTTGCATAATCTACACAAGTCTGATCAGGGTCAAACTTTCTATACCAGCTATGGGCACATCCCTATAATGTGGTAGAAAATTGGATTACCTTGCACTCAAAATTCGTGATCCCTTTTGCATGCCATAGTATTTCACACATATGCACATGTTCAACAACATATTCTATGCCCCTACACTCTTGAAGATGAAGAGACAATTCCATGTAAATATTCTGGTGTTGGTGCAGACCTTACCCACCTGATCCAGAACCTCCTATGTTTCCACTACATCCAAAACCTCCAGATTCACCTGAACCAAAGCTACCTATGCCTCTTGATCACAAACCTATAGCTATAATAGGTCCTATATACATACTCCCATATGCTTCAACATTAGTACTATACTGAACCCCTACGGTCTATGAAGTAGTTCCACTTCCAGAGGTGTGTTGGTATCCAAATTTATTCTCCTTTTCAAGCAGAGCAACATCACATATTTGACATGGAGCTTAGAGAGAGATAGATCATAATGTATGTTGTTTTATAGTTGGGTATGAGATCTAACTAGCCCTTTATCACTCAAATTTGTGGAGAGATGGGTAACACCTTCAAGAGGATTTGACCTACCCTCACTACTTTAGGCCATGCATTTCAACCAGGGTGAGAGGGCCCGTAGTGTAACCTTTGTTTGATGAAGGAGATGGAGATATCCTTCTTTTGCACAAATTTTATGAAGAAAACATTGGGAAAGTATGATCAATACTCCATAATTTAACTCTCAAGAGTTGTCACTTCTAAAAGATGGAGACACTTTCAAAACAAGGCTAAGGTTATTGAAGACATTATGAAATCCTGATTGTTCTACATATTTTGGTAAATATATTTTGTTCCTTTGTGGATATAAAAGGAAAACAGGGGTAGTTTAGGATGGATTCATGGTTTTTGAATGATTTTGGTGGGAGATTGAGTATGATAAATTTGATTATACCAGATTTTTGAGAGAATTAACAACAATTGGAAAGCTAAATGACAGAAAGCTTTGGAATAGCTAAGATATTCCTTCAACCAGAAGGTGTGCTTCAATGGATGCCTATATTAGCACGGTTTCACACAATCTTTGAGAAACTAGCACAAAGGCTCAAGATAAAAGACTTAATTAAACATCAAAGACCCTTGGTTCCTCACACCTAAGATACACTCGAAGGCTTATGGATAATATTTATCAACAAATGAAAGTGAAGTGATTTTAAATTATTTTTCTCATCACAAGATGAAAGCTCTTCTTGAAATGAAATTGTAAATGCCACTAAACTGCCACAAGGAGGAGATCCTGTGTGATTCAGAGGGACTTTAACACAAGATTGCAATAGGAATAAAAAAACTACTTGTAGACATTCTGAAACAAAGCAGACAAAAATTTCTCCAAGATTAACACAAATTAACTCAAAATTGATTAGATTCATCAATGGGGGGAAAGCTTCCAAAGCAATCTTAGTGCTCATCAATGGCTATACATCTGAAACCAACTTGACATAATAGAAAATCTAACACAGAAGAAATTAACTAGGTATCTCGGATTGGTCTCTTAGGAAGATGGGCTCTCTCAAATTTTCTCTTAAGAATATAACCCCCTAACCCTTTGCAATAGTATTCTCATTACATTTATACATTTCACTTTCTCACTCATGCCAAATTTTCCCCCAAGAAAAGAAGAATATTTGAGGGACCTTTGCTTGCTACCAATTTACCGCAGCGACATTTAACAAATTTAGATGCGAAAGTTGCTAAGTGGACCAATTATGAATTGATTACATTTATTGGGCCCTTGACTAATGACTAGGATGCCATGCCACAACTTTTTGGTAGTCCTTTTAATCATTTTTTAGAGGTTCTGTATAGCTGGATCTGACACGATTTTCATCCTTTGTGTCTACAACCTTCATCATTTCATCTCTTTCCCTCTCTTCCATCTATAACTTTGTCCCGTATCTAGCTTCTCTATTAGTTCATGTTTTTTCAAGTGCCTGAGCAACTCCAACTTCAAAATATCAATCTTAACAATCTTTAAACTCACAAATTAAGTTTTAAATCCATTCAATGGCACTTTGCAGACAAAAATGACAAAGAATTTCATCAAAAATGATGAAAAATAGTGCATATTCACATCTCCAAGAGTCTTGGAGCAAAAATGGTAGAAAAAAAAGTGAAATGCACAGTAACCATTGATTTTTCCCCTTCTCTACTTTATATTATAGTCATCTATGTGTCTCCTTGGTGTAATTGCAAAGGATAAGTACATGGGAAAGTTTCCAAAGAAGCGCAGGCCTTTCAGGTGCCCTGGGCCCAAGAAAAACGCCTTTTGGCCTTTGAAAAAGTCTTAGTAAAAAAGGAGCTAGCAAAAGCCTCCACATGTTTCCTTGGTGCACCTTTGGTATGGTCCTCAAAAGTGGAGACCACAATCAAGCGCAGGCTCACCACGTGTCTCAATCTGATAGAGTTGTTTTAAAAAGTTGAAGGATTAGTGGAAGGCACCATGTGTCCAGGGTCCGAGACAGTTTTCCTTAGCCGTTGAAAATTCCAAGCAAGGGAAGAGTGAGAGGAAACCTCCAAGTTTCTTCCTGGTGCTTCTTTAAAATAAAACTTAGGGGCCAGTCCCCAAACAGGCACGGTCCCTCCATGTGTCCCAAGCCTTAGAAAATTTCTTTGAAAAGTTTAAGTATAGAGTGGAGTTGGCAGAAGCCTCCACATGTCTCCCTGTCGCAATTATTAAGGTGGGACCTTGAGGCAGATCCTCAAATGAGCATCAACCCTCCATGTGTCCATGGTCTGCCAAAGCTACACCGACCACATGAAAAATTTTCTAAGTCTGGGCAAGGTAGCGGAAACCTCCACATGTCTCCCTGACACAACTCCAAGGTCAAACCAAAAGGTGAATTTTCATATGAGTGTCGGCCCTCCACGTGGACAAGTTTTGAGTTTAAGCAAGCCTTATATTTTTCAAATTTCCCTACTGATCCGCATCTAACCAGAAAGGGCCATATTTCCACAGATGTTGGGATGTAAATTTGATAGGGAAAAACACACCCATCAAATCGTAAAATATAGGAAAATCACCATTTAAGCCCAGAAATGAATCTTTCTTTCAAGATAGATAATTTGGAAATTATATAAGGCCCAAATATGATCTTCCAAGCTACATCTAATCACATTTCCATATATATTAGGAAAAAAAATGACAAGGAAAAAAAAACGTGACTGTGAAAAAATGGAAGGAAGGGAAAAAACCAAAATTTATGCCTGAGTTACAGATCTTTCTCATGGACAGAGGAATGGAAAAAAAAATATAGATTTTAAGTGATCCTCAACCAAGGAAGGGATTGATCATGGTAACCAAATGGAGGAAAGAGTTATCATGCATCAATAAGTTGAAATAGAAAAGATGACAGAGCCCGTAAATTGAATAATTTCAAGAACAAATGGGGTGAGACAGAATTGAGCACCAACAAGGTGAATCCAACATTTTGTGTGCTCATGTTCTATGTAGATGATGCACTTGAAAACACACCTCCAAATAAAAATGAAGTTTTATTCCCTACCACAGATGTGCTTGCTCTCTTACTTCCCAAACTTTCTTGTTGATTACTTGTCATACTAGATACTGGAAAACCAAACGCAAGGTCTAGGTTATCAGGTACATTCAGTTGAGGGAGTTCCTGATGTTCTAGCTCCACATATTTTACATGATCTCTAAATCCTTCATGATCCATCTCTCTCCTCACCTCCATCTTCTTTACAACATCACGTTGCTTCTCTATCTCCATCTCACGCACCTCATTATACTTGAGCCACCTTTCTTCTCTCTGTCTTGCCAACACTAAGTCCATCATCCTTCACCAATCCTGTTCCTACCCCCATGCATGGTGGGGTTTCGTTAGCCATTGTTTTACTCTCAAAATTCAAAGTTACCATTAAGATCTTGATTTCCAGTGGAATTCCTTATAGGTAAGTTCCCCTTAGATATCGTAAAAACTAGAATTTAGCTTCCTCTAGACATGAATAAGTGGAAATTGAGTACTCTAAGATATAGTTTTTCAAGACACCACAGAACCACGTATCCAAATCATATTAGCATCATAAAGGTCCTGAAATTCTTCCTGCATCCAGAAAAGTGTGTGATACCTCCAATTCCTCTTAGATGCATAAGCAATCAGCGACTCATACAATTTTATTGGAAAGATATCAAAAAATATCTCATATAAACTATCATACAGATTTTGTTCCATCCACATGCGTGCATTAAACTTAGATCCAGTGTTGAACCACTGTGCATATTCTTCTTCCAGATCGTGTATCCACTCCTCAACACTCGCTAGAGTTAACTGGTACGTCTTCATTGTGAACCATCCTGTCAACAACTGAAAAAGAGGACTTGGCAACAAAACTAATGATGCAACCTAGGATTTACCAGTAACACCCTGGATGCGTTGGCACATCACTCAGCCTAGACTGGGATCTCACCCGAAGCACACAAAGGAACTAGGTACCTCTTTAGGGTTGTTGTTGTAGGTTTTTAGCATGATGAAGACTTAGCACATGTAATTTCATTACTGACACATCATTCTACAAAGCATACCATATCTATATCTAAGGGAGAGCAAACTTTAAACAATAATCATAATGGAATCAAGTACATATAATATCAAATTACACACAAGAATACACTCAGGTTCATCTAATATCCTTTATTATATTAAATAATTATATAGAAGCTTCATTACAATAACAGTAGTATACAGTAACAGATTTAGCATCATAATCTCACTATATATCTCTTTGTATATTCATCATCATATATATATTTACTACGCAGCTCACTACATATATATAAGGGTGGGGAATTTCCCTTCACCTCTTATCTAATCCCAAAATAGGTCGCATGCTATTATTATCCACGCGCCATTACAAAAATAGCCACACATATAAGTGTGCTAACAATAGACTACTAATAGTTAACTGATAGTGATAAATCTATCTCCATCCTATGTCCATGAAAAGCACTTCGTATCCAATCCTCCAAAAATAGCCAATGTGTGGCATGCATGTCTCTGACTCCATCGTGTGGGGTGTGTTGGCATAGTAGCTGGTTAACATGATGAAATCCTCTCCACTACCAGTTTGAGCTTTTGGTGTGACGGAAAATTGTAATATTTTCTAAATGAATTTATAGACATATTCACATGGTCTTATGTAGATATGTCAGTTTTGAACCCAACCCTAGTTTTGCATAACCTTGTGGTGCACCCGAATTCTAAACATGTTAAATAAAAATTAAGGAAGATGCACCCACGTGTTACACTCTCAGTAAAAGGAGAACTATAAAAGTTAATGGAAGCAGGTTTCATCAGATCAATAGATTACTCTGAATGGATATCAAATATTTTTCCTGTCTAAATGAAGCCAGTAGGAATCCACATTTACATGGATTTATGGAATATCAACAAAATGTGTCTAAAGATGACTTCCCTTTACCTAATATTGACATGATTATCGATTCAACTGATAGGTGTGAGATGTTATCCCTCATGGATGGATTTTTTAGGATACAATCAAATTAAGATTACAGAATATGATCAACATAACAATGCATTGACAACCCCTTGGGGAACGTTCTGTTACCAAGTGATGCCCTTTGGTCTAAATAATGTAGGAACTGCTTACCAGAGAGCCATGATTGTTATCTTCCACATATTAATGAATGACATCATGGAAGACTATGAGGATGATATTTTGACTAAATCCAAAACCAAAGAAGAACACCTATAAGTGTTACGGTGTATCTTTTAACACCTCAGAGACTATAAGGTTCATTTGAACCCTAAAAAGTGCGTCTTTGGCATACTATCTGAAAAATTCTTGGGCTTCATCATTTCCAAGAGAGGGATCGACATAGATCCTGCAAAGGTTAAACCTATCACTAAAATTCCACCACCCAAGAATCTCAAACAACCACATAGTTTACAAGGAAAAATTTAGGCAATCTACCGATTTATATCACAGCTTACGGATAAGTGAGATCCCTTTACACATCTTTTGAAGAAATATGTTGCTTTGAACTAGGGTCTTGAATGCCAAAAATATTTTTAAATACTCAAGCAATATCTAACCCAACCCCTAGTTCTCATGCCACCTACCCCAGGGCCTCTCCTATTACATATCTCATCTACCCAATGTGTTATTGGTACACTGCTTACCCTATATGACCTAAACTGCAATTGTTTATTACCTAATCATAGCCTTAATTTCCTATGAGGTTAATTACCCTCAAATATAAAATTCATGCCTAGAATTATTATTTACTTTCTAGAAGCTACGCCACTATCTCCTTAACAACAAAACTAAACTAATTTCCAAAGTGGACCCTCTCAAATACCTTGTATCAAAACCTGCACTTACGGGATGGATGGCTAATTAGATCATCCTCCTAAGTGAATTTGACATTTAGTTTATTAACCTGTTAATGAAAAAACACAACACCCCCAAATGAGTTATGGATCTACTTTTCTAAGGTAGGGTAATTTGGTGTGATTTGCATAACATGGGACCATCTCTCAAGTTGTGGGACTTACAGACTTAAGATGGCCCTCTAGAGAAAGCTAGCTTCTTCTTCCTAATCCTAATGCTAAACTACTCCTAAGGAAGGAAATGTGACTATCTACTCCTAATCTAACCATGCCAAGGAGTTAGGGAGAGAGAAAATACATAAAGAGGGAAATACTTCACTAACGAGGTAATAGCACCAAGAAAATGGAGAGAGATATTATATTGAGGGAGAAAGAAACAGAAAAATGGAGATGAGGGAGGTTAAACAGAAGTGACACAACCCAGATATGTAAATCATCCATTAAACTCCATGAAACATGACATCCTGCACCTATAAATGTGAAATACATGCACAGAAAACCAAGACTGAAAGGGAGAGGCACAATGAAATAACAAAATTATGTAAAGGGTTTAAGAACGCCATAAAACATGTTTTTATTGCTCTAGAAGGTGCAAAGACCATTACATTTATGGAATAGAGGCAAAAATACATTTTCCAAGCATGGGAGAAGGTTCACTACTCAAAAATGGCATCGAGAAACAAATTTGAAAAGGTTTCTCTATGCCTAGAATGTCTCTCTTTGTCAAAATGAGAAGTGTTACAATATATAGAAAGAATAAGAGAGAGAGAAGCGGGAAAAATTGAATCTCAAAATCTGTCTTTCAACCACTTTTCAAAATGTGTTTTAATTCTTCCTCTGTTGATGGGCTTGATGCAAAAGCTCATAATTCCATGTATCTACTTCGCAGACCAAAAAAAATGACCCATACTTCATTAAATCTGGTGGTTGGAACTGGTTTTTTTATCTTTTCCATGCCAAAACATGTTTTGTAAATTTCTCCCACACATCTCTAATAAAATAAAAAATTGAAGAATCCATGATGAAGATAATTTCCATATCTTTCTATTGGTACCAAGATCGTCAAAAATGGAGCTTTGGATCAAAAGATATGGCCTTGTGCATTTTTTCCTTACATTTCCTACAAATTTGGCTTCAAGTGAATTTTGAACTTTTCACCCGCAAATCCGTCGATGACGTGGCACCATTTTATTGGCTGGGGAGGTGCACTCTAATCTTTTCCTTTGTGTCATTTTATCAAAAGGAAAATTTTTACCTTTTCCTCTGACTCCCCGCTTTGGCTTTGACTCGGGTTCAAACTTTGACTTTTTCTCTTTTTATTTTAGAACCTACCCGAGTCTGTCAAATAGATTTAAGACACGGATTCACATGACAGAGCCATTTCTTCTCTTTCTCCTTACATAGGGTCATGGCTGATCCAATATTTTACTGATAACAATTTGGCGAATCACGGGGATATTTGCCTACTAGATGAAGAGACCAGTGGCCTTGAAGTATCCATTGGGCATGGAGTCATGATTGATAGCCTACTACTGATCTAATATTTGAAAACTAACCCTTACACCACTTGGAAACCCACTGAATCCTAGAGCTGATCTTCACCAAAAAAACATTACAATGCACTGTGCAAGAGTGAAACAACAGCACCAAAAACTATGTACAAACTGAAAATTACACATACTCCAAGTGAGATATACACAGTGTGAAAAAGCACTTCTTCTGCTGGAAACAAACCTACCTACACTACTCTAACCAACAGCAAAGGGATCTCAAACAAATCCTATAACTAGTAAGGAGAAATAGCTTCCCTTCCTCAAAAATGGCAGCCATGCAATTGATTTGGCACTGAACATGGATGGTTAGATGAGTGAAAAAATAACAAGCTGGTCCTCCACCCAAATCATCAACGTATCAACATTAATGGAAGATACCTCCTTAAGCTGACTTGTATCAAACTTCTGGAGGTGTTTATGATGACCCTTGGTACTTTGATGCTCCTCCTCATGCCTTGAAGTAGACATGACTGGTTGTGGTTTCTCCTTTGGCTCCAATGAAGCCAAGTACCTGATTGGGCACGGTCTAATCCATTGGATGTGCCCTTTGTTCTAAATTTCAACTCCAAGAATGGATTTTTCTTGTAGACCTTCTCAGATGAATGGCATGAGAGAGATGATGACATCCTCCTGTCTTTTCTCTTCCTCCTCCTTTGAATAACATGGAAGATCAATATCTTCCAACCTTGGTTCTAGAGGGCCATTATGGAGTGCAGGTTGTTGTTCCTGAATGTTCTCCTCCATGGCAGCAGGCTCATGTGCTTGGGATGTGGATGGAGGAGTAAATGATGTAATCTCCTTGAGCTCCTCTCCATCAAGACAATCCTCCAAGTCACACGCATAATCGGCCTCCTCATTGTCTTGCTACGTGTGTTCGACCTCCTCCATGGTGTCCTTCGAGTATACAATTTTCTCACCATGGTTCCCCTCATCTTCAAACATGAAGTTTGAAAGATCAAACTCTTCTTCGACATCAGAGCTTAAAGGGGATGAAGTGGGAGGAAGAACTGAAGGTTCTTTTGTGGCCTACTGTGCACTTAGAGCCTCTGAAACTGTATGGTCCTCCTCCATAGCTGAAATGTACTCCTCTTCTTTTGGATTAGGAGTAGCTCCTTCCTCCCCTACTTGTGCTGTAGCTAGATCTTCTGCCACTTACAGCTTGACCTCATCCTCCTCCATAGGCTTAACCAATAAGGGAACCTTTGAAAACTCAAATTTAGCAACCCAACTCTTTAGATTTTCTATCATTTCTTCTCTATTGGGTTCCTCTGTTTGATGTTCTCCTTGGATGGTTTTTTTATTGTTTTCCCAACATGGACTTGGGAAAGAAAGAGGAGTGGTGGGAGGGGTCTCCACTAGTTGTTTCCTTATTTTTGGAAGAGGGGAAGGCATTTATTTTGGCTCTTGTAGATGGTGGTTGGATTTGGGAGGGAAAAGGGCAGAGAAACTAAGGTGGGGTGGAAGACTAGGGAATGGAGAAATGAAATCAACACTTGGGGTAGAAACTAGGAAGCTTGACTCTTGCTTCTGTTGAAATGATATTGGCTAAGAATGAGGAAAATAAAAACTATGAGGTGGTGTACTTACCCATTGACAAGGTTGTGTAGCACTTTGCTCATAAGCCCCAATCTCCTCAGCCCACTGTGTAAGATGAGGCAACACTTCAACCATGAAGTCAAGCTTATCTTGAGGGATATAATGTCTTAGAAAAGGGTTTTCCCATGGACAAGGTGCCCTGCAACCAATTCTAAAAGCCCACATTTGAGTTGTTTCCCTTAATTGAACCATGTCAACCTCCATTTTTTGAATTTTCTCCAGCAAACCAGCATCTTGCATTTGATTTTCTTCATAGCATGCATATCCCTATTCTTGGAAAGACCCATAGCCAACTTGATTTTGGCACTGCTGCTCATAAGAGTAAACATGTTGATCTTGAATCTACTCAAAATGTGTTGATTTAAAGGAGTTGTAAAGCACATTGGAGGTGGAATGTACTATTGTTACAAATGATAATTCCATGGTGGGAAAGAAGTCACGATTGCAAAACTTTATGGGATTGAAGAAGATGAAGGAGATGGAAGAAATAATGGGTGGAAATGGATGGGAAAGTATACAACTCAGAGGATGGGTTGTTGACCAGATGGAGTCACCATATGTGCTTGCATGTGCCTTAAAAGGCTGATACTTAACAGGAACACATCAACCTATTAAGATGAAGTGGTAAGGTGCTTCAGACCTATCCCACTAGGCATGCCAAAACTGTTAATGCAAAAACACAACACCCCCAAATGAGTTATGGATCTTCTTTTCTAAGGCAGGGTCATTTGGTGTGATTTTCATAACATGGGACCATCTCTCAAGCTATGGGACTTGCGGACTTGAGATGGCCCTCCAGAGAAATTTGGCTTCTTCTTCTTAATCCTAATGCTAAACTACTCCTAAGGAAGAAAATGCAACTATCTACTCCTAATCTAACATTTCCAAGAAAATAGGGAGAGAGAAAGTGCATAAAGAGGGAAATCCTACACTAACAAGGTGATAGCACCAAGAAAAGGGAGTGAGATATTATATTGAGGGAGAAAGAAATAGAAAAATGGAGATGCGGGAGGTCAGATAGAAGTGACATAGCCTAGATTTGTAAATCATCCATTAAACTCCATGAAACATGACATCCTGCACCTACAAATATGAAATACATGCACAGAAAACCAAGACTGAAAGGGAGAGGCATGGAGAAACAACAAAACAATGCAAAGGGTTAAAGAACACCACAAAACACATGTGTATTGCTCTAGAAGGTGCACAGACCATTACATTTCTGGAATAGAGGCACAAATACATTTTCCAAACATGGGAGAAGGTTCATTTCTTAAAAATGGCATCGAGAAACAAATTTGATAGAGTTTCTCTATGCCCAGAATGTCTCTCTTTTTCAAAATGAGAAGTGTTACAATATATAAAAAGAATAAGAGAGATAAAAGAGGGAAAAATCAAATCCCAAAATTTGTCTTTCAACCACTTTTCAAAATGTGTTTTAATTCTTCCTCTATTGATGGGCTTGATGCAAAAGCTCATAATTCCATGTATCTACTTCGTAGACCAAATAAAATGACCCATATTTCATTAAATCTGGTGGTTGGAACTGGCTTTTTTGTCTTATCCACGCCAAAATGTACTTTACAAATTTCTCCCACAAATCTCTACCAAAATAAAAAATGAAAGACTCCATGATGAAGAGAATCTCTAGATCTTTCCATTAGTACTAAGATCATCAAAAATGGAGCTCTAGATCAAAATATATGGCCTTCTACATTTTTTCCTTACGTTTCCTACAAATTTGGCTTCTAGTGAATTTTGAACTTTTTCCCCACAAATCCGCCGATGAAGTGGCACCCCTTTGTTGGCTGGGGAGGTGCACTCTCATCTTTTCCTTTATGTCATTTTTTCAAAAGGAAAATTTTTACCTTTTCCTTCAACTCCCCACTTTGGCTTTGACTCGGGTTTAATCTTTGACTTTTTCCCTTTTATTTTAGAGCCTTCCTGATTCTGTCAAATAGATTTAAGACTCAAATTTATGTGACAGGGTCATTTCTTCTCTTTCTCCTTGCACAGGGTTGTGGCCGATCGAATATTTTACCTGGGGTGAAATATGGATAGCATAACCAAAAGTTAGTTAAAATATAAGTGCTTGAGGATAAAATGGATGAATATCCCCTACCGAAGATGGAACTAGTGTGTCTTGATCTGTCATATGCATCTACACTATACATTGAATAATCTAGTATACGGCAGATGTATTTTTATGGGTCATTCAACTATCATAATGCAGGGGCTGGAGTAGTGCTTATCCCTCCAATAGGGGATTTTAATCCATGTGCATTTTGAATAGGATTCTACGTACAAAAAACATAGCTGAATATGAATAATTCATTACATGTTTGAAAATTTCCATTCGATGGGATATTAGATAGTTGAAGGTCATGCGTGATTCACAACTTATCATCAAGCAAGTCAATGGTGAGTACAAAGTTAAGGATGAGAAGTTCATCCCATATAAAAATATGATTAAGACATTAAGGAGTACTTTGTATGAGTAACCTTTGAAAAAAAGCCATGGGTACAGAAGAATTCAATAGATACTGAGGCTATAATTGGGGCACTGCTTAAAATGCCACCTCACATGAAGAAAATTCCATTTTTTGATTGAACATCTACGTGAACCCATATATGTCATATCGGAATCAAGTTTGGTGTGTGAAGTTGTTGGTCCTCTTTCACCCTAGTATGATTCCATCTACACCTACCTTAAAGACAACACCTTCCCTCCATATATTACCCATACTGAAAAGAAATATATTGTTCTCTGAATAGCTCATTATACCCTTTTAGGGGGTACCCTCTACCATATAGGGTACGATGGAAATTTAATGTGTTTTCCTAATATGGTTGAATTAGTCCTAGCAATCAAGGAAGCACATGAAGGATTCTGCAGAGCACATACAAGCGGGATGATACTAGCTAAAAACCTAATGAGAATGGGTTACTATTTTCCTACAATTGAATAATATTATTGTCAATGTGTCAAGAAGTGTGAACTATGCGAGAAGTATGAACAAGCTCTACAGCCAATAACATCTCCATGGTCATTCTCAAAATGGAGGTTTGATCTCACCAGATGGTCATACCCATATCATTATTACCATTGATTACTTTACCAAATGGGTAGAGGCTATGCCTCTCACATTTGTCATAGGTGCATAGATATCCAAATTCATCATGAATCATCTCATCTACCATTATAGAATTCCCTACGTAGTAGACAATGGTAAGTCTTTCAAGAACAAGATAGTCAAAGGTTTATGCCAATGCTTCCACATCTGACTTAAGTGGTCAATGCCCTATTACCCTCAAGGTAATGGATAGGAAAAAGACACCAATAAAACCCTTGTTTTCATCATGGAAAAAATGGTAAGTAAAGCAGGCTACAATTGGCACTTACAAATCCATCTTGCTCTCTGAGCCTATAGAACTTCCATTCTCACTCCTACTAGTGCCACCCCTTACTCACTAATCTATGGCACTGAGTCCATTTTTCCTCTATAAATTGAGCTTCCTTCCGTGATAATATCCCTCAGAGATTATCTTGACAAAGATGAAGACTATATAGTTGCTCGCTTGGCAGAATTGGACCTACTATATGAGAAAATAATGAGAGATCTCAATCACTTGAAAGTTTATTAGAATCAGGTTTCAAGAGGATATAACAAACAAATCATACCTTGTCAATTTGAGGTAGGTGATCTCATTATGAAGGAGAACCAGAAAAATACTATTGTAGAAAGAGAAAAGAAAGGAAAATTTGATGCTAACTGGTTAGGACCTTATCTGGACACTAAGAAATATGGACTAGGGGCTTACAAACTAGCTCACTCAGATGGCGAAGAATTAAAGGAACCAATGAATGAAATTCATCTCAAGTGATTAGATGCTTGAATAAGAAGTTCCTTTAAAAGAAAGAAAAACAAGAAAAAAACATCAAAAATCAAGAAAATAGTAAAGAAAAAATAGGTCATCCAAGTGTGAAAACCACGCAATTGTGGCACTTTGGATAGGTCCTCAGGTGAAAACTAGTTTCTGGTGCCTTGGGAGGATTCATTATTCCTAAGCACTTCTCATATCTAAAATGGATTACAATTACCCTTGTTTAGGGATAGGTTTCTTAGGTTGAGTATCCTTTTGCATATGTCTTCCATGGCCTTGATCCGTATGAACCATTCTTGTATATATGTGAAGGAGTTACTTTTTATATATTCCCATCTAAACACTAGGGGCACTTTCACATATGCACCTTCCTGAAAATAATTTTGTGGCATTCTACCTCTGTATATTCTCACATATTTAGTGGAATCCATGCTTCATTTCGTATACATAGCTTTGAAAAACTTTCAAAAACACAAAAAAAATCAAATTATTGGAACAATCCTAAATATTGGAAAAAAACCCTACTGAGTATGATGCTACACAAAATAATATAGCATTATCTTAAGGAAACCCCGAAAATAATGCGAGTAGTCATGAAAAAATTATCTCAAGATTACACCAAAAATAGTAGAAAACAAATCAAAATTGTCATGTAAAAATAAAGTAGTGATTTGCTTATTTTTAGTTGTCAGTTTAAAGAGTTTTGATTACATTTCCTTTCCATGTTGTGTGCTTTAAATTGACTTCATTTTCTTAAGTTGAGTATTACTTAACTATTGAATTTAGTCCATTTTTATCTTGCATACTTGTTCATATTTGAAACGTTTTCATTAGTTTTGATTGCTTTACATTTTTGTTGGTGTGTGTATTAAATCAAATTCAATTGATTACTTTGGTTGAGTATTACTTAACTGTGGCATTGTATTCCTTTTTTCATACTTGTTCATACTAGTGTTGTATTAGTTAGATTTGATGGTATTACATGTGTTGTGTTCATTAGTTTGAATTCATTTGCTTATTTTAGCAATTTTTATGCATCCGCATTGGATTTGTTTTATCTTGCATACTTGTAAATAATTGTGTTGTATTAGTTAGATTTAATTAAGTTGTGCTTGTAAATTATATTGTACAGTTTATCATCATCTAACATCTAGAAAATCATTTACCATATATCATCACATCTATACATCATATATCAAAAAATGTTAATTTTTACATCAAGAATGTATACTAAGCTAATCATCATTTACCGTATCATCAATGGGACAAGAGGGGTTACGTATGATCAGAAATATATCATCCCATGAGTCAATCCAAGGCATATCATGTCCAAACCAAATGATAATATCTAAGGATATTATCATAAAATTAATAGCATGTGATACTTATGGAATAAACATCATCATACAAGGATCTAAAATCATCATCAATCATATTTTCCTAACAAAATCAAGTATCCATGTCCATATGATGCATTATCAAAATCAGCCATGATACATATACAAGAAATAAATCATACAACATCATGATATAATCATCATCACATGTCATATAAATACATGATAAATATAACATCAAATGTCCATAACATGTATATAATGTTTGTCTCAAAACGATATACATCATCGATACAAAATATACCATCAAGGGAATGAATCACAAAAATCCTTCACCAGGACACATAATCTAAAAATTAAACATCATACATCATCGATCAAAACTGAGCCTTCATAAGAGGTATACTTCAGAAATACATACATAGGTATATGATCAAAAGACTAGTCATTTCTAACTCGATCCCTCATGAGGATTTGGAGGCCTACGATCTGTTTGAGGGCACATCACATGTGTAACCTACTCTCCGGTTTATCACCATGTTTGTTGATCTTGTGGTTGCTCCACTGATCTAGCTGATGTCTCTAGTCTATGTTATCTCTATGACCTACCCATCGACTTCTCACTGAAACTGGGTACTCTTTGACCCTCTAGAATGACATCGTAATACAAAGCCTTATAGTAGGAGGCCCTGGCATTAGCCATATCCAAGTCTATATATGTCTTAGGTGTCACGGTGGCTCCATCATTCTACCAAAATGAAGCCACCTCTTACTTTAATCTCACCATCTCGGCCTTGACCACTATCCTATTAGTCACCGATCAGTCTCTCTCTATGGTAATGGCCTCCACATGTGCTTGTGACTATTTTAATAAGCTCATAATCTTTGAACTCTATGTAGCCAATTGTTGAATCTACTGAAACCAGGTAGCACCATCTCCGCCACCTCCCTAGCTAGCCTATGCTCTGGCCTGGTCATGCTCAGTGGTAATAAGTAACAGTTCTCTAGGATGATCTCTCTTGGTCGTCACCTAGAGCTGCAAAATTATAACCTGTTAAAACTTCTGTTGTAGTGCAATTATCTGTCCCCCATCATCTCCATTTCCTCCACCTCTTAGCAGAATGTGTGGCGAGATATGAATTAGCCCTTGTTTTAGTACTCCTCCTACAAGAAGATAGTGTGGTACTTCTCTCTTTGTTGGCACATACTATATAGGAACATTGACACCAAATACTAAGCCCACTCGGGGTCTCTATATAGCAAACAAGGGGTACATGTCTCTATCTAGGTCACAACCCCTGCCCCGATGTCTACTACTATAAGGGTGGAGGACCCTATCCACCACCACCTTCATGACCTTGGTCATCAAACCCATTGTCATCATCTCCACCATCATCATCATCATCACTTTCAAATATCACGTTTGGAGGTGGCCTAAGTCCAGCATCCCATAAAGCCTAGGGAATAGTGAGGTGGCATGGTAAGACTGTCAAATACCAAGCTCCATACTCAGGGGTAACTTTAGGATCTCTAACTTTTCTAAAAGGGACCCATGGTTGTGGCACCATCCCATAAAAACTATCTCAAGCCATGTCTGGTTAAATAGGTGGCCCCATATCAAATCTCTCAACAACCCTGTGTGCATACCACATATTAGGATGAGTTACATCTTGTGTTGCACCAAACTATCAATCAATAAATTCTCAACCATGGCTATGTTGAGATCTTCTGCATCCTTTTCCCACTGGTAATGAAGGTAGGGCCTCAACACTATTATATATTGTACAATGTCATCCAACTCCTTGTGATAATGATGGGTATCGCCCATATGACCACAGACATCATCTCCAATAGAGACTCATCCCATAACTAAAGGCTCCTTTGGAGCCTAAATTTAAATTACACTAGTGGCATGACCAATCCCTATATGGTCCCATGCCCATGTCTGCAGAAATGTAGCAAGAACCATGGTATTCTGACCATGGTATGTGATAAGATGAAGATCTCAATATAAATGTGCCAATCTACACTGGCCCTAACAACATCTCTCACCTCATAATATTCCCCATATCATGCTAATCATGCCAAGAGAAAATCTAGAACATATCTTGTCAGTGAGCAACAACCCACTAACAAGAGCCATCAAGTATCGCAGCATACAATGAAAGCTCAGATCAGTTATGTATCGATGTAAGTAGAATATCATACCTTGGTGAGGTATATCAACACATCTAAATACCTCCATAACATAATATAAGATCTTAACATCATCAGTTGTATACTTGATCATTGTTCTATAGATAAACACACATAGAATGCACCACACATCCTCTAATATCATTGTGATCTCTCTTGTAGGGATCTGACAACACTAGCTCTCACTATGTCATCTCTCCACCATGGTTGTAAGAATCCCATGGTCCAAAGTGATCAATTACATCCTAGCTACATGGGATAAGTCAATTACCTACAGGATCCATCATCTAGTTGTCACGTTGATGAAAAATTACCTCTAGGGCCACTAGGCAGCCACATTGCTCCCTTGTCTATATGGATGACAATTGTCTCTGTAAAATAACACAAAACGTGTTAGAATTAATTTTTCTTCTATATTCTTCTCATATTCAAAAAAATTAGTGCAAATTCATCTACATTATCGTATTCATTGCACTAACATTCTTCTAAGTATCAAACTTTCCTCTCTCCATTGCATGCGCGCCCTTTTGGTTTTGTACATGCCCTTCCTAGTGTGTATGTGCTCAGGACGCATATGTGCCATCTTGGATGCCGACACACCCATATAAGTATGTGCATGTCCCCCTTAACTAATCTATCTACTTCACACATGTGTGCCCTTTATGGCACATACGTGTGGGTTTGTTTGTGTACACTAGCGCGCATACACTGTTTGACCTAGGGCATGTATGTGCCAGTTTCTATGCTTATGCATGTTTGTATACATATTTTGTTATATGCACACATGCGTACACGTAAATTTGATGTTTATGTACCCTTTTTGATGCATGCGAACCCCTAGGGAGAGCATACATGATTTATCCACCTTAATTAACCCTATTTAAGTCTAATAAATGCTAAATAAAGGTTATTAAATGTAAAATTTGACAGGAAGAGTTCAGGAACTCACAAATGGAGGGTCCCTCTCCTCCCATGCATACTTCAAAATAGTGTCAGTTTTCCTAGTGCACCTCTTAACTTGTTCCATCTATCTCATATCTCTCAATTCACTTGCGGTAAAAATCAAAAGAGCTTAGGTAGAAAATGAACTTGTCGCGATGGTTTACCCCCCCTGGAGTGGTATATTAACTTATTTTAACTCAATATGATGCCCCTGGGGCATGTTCTGACCACCGTGATCATTCTAACACTTTCTTCTACCCGTCGTGATAAATTATTTTATTAAATAATTATTTTTAGTCAATTTTTCACTATGTTGGGTCATTATTTTCTGTCTAGAGCTTGGTTCTTCTCCTTGGGGCATTTTGATCATTTTGAGACAATATTTTCATTCTCCCTTCTTCTATTAACCATCATAATAATTTTTTTACTACATAATTATTTTTGACTCATTTTCTTCTTGTCATGGCATCTTTTTGCTACATGACACCTATTTCATCACCCTGGAGCAGTTTCGTGTGCTTTTAGGTAAATCCTCCACTTTCAAAATTCTTCTAACTGATCAAAAATTCTAAAAAATTACAAAAATCATAATATTCCTAAACATTATAAATTTTTTAAAAATAAAAACATCATAAAAATTCAAAAATGGACAAAATTTGGTAAATAGCTCGTACGCAACTAAAATTTGTGTCACACGCATGGTATTCATCCCATATATCTCTTGCATTTTCACATGTTTTTGAAACAATAACTCATGGATCATATGGATCTACAGTCATTTAAAAAATCTAAACTACATGCTTCATCTATACTCTAGCGCACAACGAGTTGTCTGATACTATTTTATAGAGCACACAGATTTTTCATTGGACCCTTGTGTCCACCATTTTTCCCCTCGCATACATCTCTATTTGTGGCACCATATTTTAACCCATGCCATTTATTACAAAATTTTTGGATATGTAGCTAGATAACAAAACATTTGTGCAACTATCTTGGCCATTATTGGTTTGAGTATGTGTGATTGTACTTGTTTACCTATTAGATTAGCTTGTTTACTTCTCGTATTGCATTACATTTTGTATGTTGCATGGAGTTGGTATTTTTAGCAATGGGCATTTGTTTGTATTATGAATTTTCATGTCATTATATACTTATGGTGTATGGTGTATTATGAATAAGGACCAATGATATAGATTCTAAGCAATATGATGAAAAATACAGTTGTTTACATTAGCTAGATGCAAGCTATTTCTATTCTCTTCATATTAATGTTCCCTTCTATTTCCCATTTCTTTCTACATCCCACACCTCTCTAAAATTCAATACCAAAGATTTGGTGTATCTCTGTTAAGACAAGAAACGTCCTCATCTACTCAATTATTCAGTATGACGTCGAAGATGAGAAAATCAAATGATAGGTGGATAATTACATATTTCACTCATCAACCACTCGCTCTTACAACATTTTGTTATCCTGTAAAATTGACAAGGGAAATTTTGCAGGTAACCATACCAAAATTTTGTTTTAGTTCACCATTGAGGTCACTTAGCATTCGGAATGGCCTAAAATCCCTTTCCAGAGAATCTGGTTTTTCGAACTTAGTCATTTTGGTCCTTTTTTGGCTGGGTGCATATTTTGTTCATGCAACATCAAATGAATCTCTGCCTTATTTTGTGCCTTTGGAACACTCTTTGTTGTGTCAACAGCAAAAATGTTGTGCCGAGGCGCATGCACCAACCTGTCGACACTAAAAATGTTGCGCCCTTAAGTGGTGTGCCAAAGCGCTCAAAACCCCATGTTAACAGTCCTAAATTTGTGCCAAAGGTGCAAGTATTTTCATGTTGGCTTTCCATTTTTTGCGCCCTTTGAAAAAGGTTGGTGGTGCATTTATTGTGCCTTTTGCTATAAATAGGTGCATCTGACCTATCATTTTCACGATTGAAAAACACATGAAATGTTTATTCCTTTGCACCTATCAGCACTCCAGTCATCCTCGTGTCACTTTACGTTGCATTCATGGACCCCACATTGTTTCTTCTAGTCTATATATCCCAGGTAAGTGGTCCTTACTTTTCTTATGTTTTTTTTTTTGGTTTGGTTGTTTGTGGAATAATAATAAAATGAATCTGCGGAAACCATAAACCTCTCCAGCCCATTTTGCAATCTTCTCTCTCCCCCAGACTGGTTTTACCCTCCTTCCAGATCTGCTGGCCTGGAGGTCTTTGTCTCAAAAATGGACCCAAGATCCTCTTCACTTTTTTCCCCTTACTATCAAATCTATGTTGAAAGAGCCCTGCAAACTACATAAACCAATTAAAAAAGAAGAAATCCAAAGATATCACAATCCACAGCTGCGGTTTTCCCTTGGCACAAACGCCATCATTGTTGCATAAAACACAGTCACACCAAAGGGTACATTGTCCCTGCCTGCAGCATGCAATCTTCCTGCACCCTTTAAAAACTTTGAAAATCCAAAACAAGGCACAGGAAAAACTCCGGATACACCAACATTTATGACATGTAAGCTTTTTTTGCGCCACGTCAAAGCTAAAAGCAAGGCGCACCTTAACTCAATGGTTCATCATTAAAACTTGTGCCCCTTTGGCACATAAAAAATTTCTACAAAATGTTCAATACCTGCGCCAATGGCACATCCTGCATCTTTGTTACATAGGAATTATCTGCACCCTTTATAAAAAGCCTTTATCTTGGCGCAGGCGCACATCCTTCAACACTAACACTAAATGTTATGTATAATATTCTTGCACCCTGCGCCCTTTGGCACTGTTTTCTTCCTTGTAACACTCTCCATCAGTGTGCCTTACTTTTCTGACCCTACAGCCTGCAGTATAGCTGCGTCCTACACCCAAAATCTTTTAAATTGATAACTCCTCATTTTGTAAAGCTTTGATGAATGATCTAACAACTAACATGGCTCTTCTGCATTGGAGTTCACTCCTTCTTACAGATCAGCACCTAAACTCTAAATCGCATATGTCTACATCAAGTAAGAGGCCAACCAAGTCAAAGGGTAAGGCCAAACTCACAAAGGAAGAAATGAAATATAAGTGTCAAATGGTCAGGATGCCCGAGTCCCATACAGAATGTGACTTGGACATCAAAGATTCTAAACATGGCCACATCGACATGGAAGATTTTTAGGCTAGAACCAAAAGGGTCACAAGTAGTCCTTGGATGGAAAAATTGGTTGGAAGTGGTCTACACTTCGCTGGGGGAATACCCGTGAGCATAGTAAATAATGAATTCATGATAGTGGTGGCCCACTGCTATAATAAGGACACGAGGTGTGTCAAGAATGAAAAGGGTGAGGTTATAATCAACCTCACTGCCTGACACTTTGAAATCATGCTGGGTATCCCCCACCAACGGCACTTTGTGGCCGTGAGTCAGGAAGACTGCATAAAGGCATGGGATGAAAATGAGGACAAATGCATGCAATTGATGAATGAAGTATACCTGAAAAATAAGAAGGTAATAACCAAGTGGCCGTAGGTTATTCACCGCAGTGATTTTTCAGAGGAGATGAGTGACACTATTACTTTCCTGAGTAGGGTATTTGGGCTTCCTAATGCCCATTACTTCCACAAATGGATGCTCAAATATCTGGAGATAATGAACAAAAATGTGCTTGATCAGCATTTTGAGTGGGTAAAGATCATCAGCAGCACCATCTCCGAACAACTGCAACAACTCTCAACAACGGGGAGATTCTATATGAACTCCTATGTTGTCTAAGCTGCTACCTCTAAGAGAGATTATCGGGCACTGAGCCGATGCGGGGTATGGCCCGAGGTGAAAATATATGAATATTATCTAGAATTGAAACTAGAAAACAGCATTCCGCAGTTCACCAAGATCAATGATGCCTTCTTCTATGGCATCATCTTCCTATTGAGACCCAATATGACTCACGGTCAGACGACCAAGAGAATAGTATCTGCAACAGAGAAGTGGGGGGTGTTATTTATGTAGTTCCCTAGTTTCACTTATCTGAGAGCCGCCAACTTCTTGGGGGAGCCCACCAAGTTTCCAAGATATATTGGGCCAAAATTGATCCTATTGGAACTATCTAAACAGCTCATCACATATCATGAGAAGTGCCTGAAGAGAAAGAAAGGTGGAACTCCTTTCCCCCTCACAGTAGGCAGGTACACATGCACTTCTCATACCAAGGCCCGGGAAATGTTTATAGAACTAGAGCTACTTAACTTAAAGCATAATTTCCCAGCAAGGCCGACCTTTGATCCATGAAATTACCTTTCAAAGGCAAAGCTCAATCCGATCCATGTCCCAAAGATTGAGGATATCTATATCGATCTCTATCATGAGGTCGAGCTTAGAAGAAAGGATCACTCCTTCCTGGCCTTAACAGAGATCATCCAATATGGTGTGGCCGTTGTCCCGAAAGCTTTTCAAATAACTGATCAAGAAGTTTATCAGGTCTATCTAGATACAGATGGGGACAACTAGAAATTTTCTGAAAGAGACAGAACAAGGTCACCTCAGACCATTGAGGAGAGAGTAAAAGGCACTTTACAGTGCACAGAACATTAGTGCAGGTTTAATGGTCTCATCTAAATCAGGGTAGACTTCACTATGTCTCCCTTAGGTAATGTGCCTGCCAGGCCGAAGCATTTTCCAAAGGGAAAAGGAAAAGACAAGGAAGCAGAATCAAGTGCTACTTAAGAGAAAGCTCCCGAGATTCCCCCTTCCGCCACCCAGGAACAAGTTTTAACCCTAGTATCTCCAAAGAAAGAGAAGGTGGTAAGTTTTCCAACGGGTACATCCACTCAGGATGTTATCACTGCTGTAACTAGTGAATTTCCTTCCGTCCCATCTCCCACTCCTCCTTTCCCTCCTCGTGTCACTCAAGCAACCATTCCTTTGGTTATGTCTTCTCCCTCATCTTCTACTATTCCCCCTTCCTCTTCCTCCATCTTCTCTTCCCTTGCGGAGCTTTCCCCCAGTATTTCTTCCCTCATCTCTTAGCTCCCTTCTACCCCCACAGTTTCCTCTCCTACAGTAACTCCTACCCTTGTAAGCATTGGATATTTGTCTTCTTTATCAATGCCATTGCTGAGCATCTCAACCCATTTCCCCGAGTACACTGTAGTTGCTCCTTCTTCTTCCGCCGTTCCTTCTTCTCCCTTAAGTCCAGCATGGATTTCCCAACATCTAAGCCAACATAAGAGGAAAGTCCCCATTGCACCTATGGACTTCTCTGTCATTCCAACAAAAGGAGATAAGAAGCAAAAGTCAATAACCCACTTCTCTTAGAGCACCTTAGGTGAAAGAGTAATGGAGATCGTGTACCTTGATCCCACAAAGGATAAAAAGGATCTGTCTCCTACAGATTATACAGTGACACAAATCACAATGAGAACGTCCTTCGAGAGCCTTCAAGGAGAGGTCTTATTTGCAGTGGATGCCCTTTGCATAAAGCTTCAGGAAGCAAAGGAGGAGAAGAAGATACAGAAAGAACAAAACAAAAATCTTCTCCAAGCCCTACAGAAAATGGGCAGTGCACCTCCTACAACTGACACTAAAACTCCTGAGGCCCTTAGTCAGGAAAATATAAACAAATACGCCAATATTGGTGAACAAGGCATGGCAGTATCTACCTAGAGAGACCAAATCCTCAAAGATAGTGAGGAAGTGATCGTGAAGTTCACTGAGCTATATCAGAATGTTGGTCAGGTGAACAAGGAACTCTAGGTGATAGCAGGAGCTATCTCCCAAGAGTTATACCATGCTAGGTTACAACATGAGATGTTCTAGAAGATGCTCGACTGCTCAATCGATAATTTAGTTAAATTCGGCATCTTCGATCACCCCAAAGCACCCAACAAAGTCCTTTCCACTTTGGTTTACCGGGTTGATTAGATGGAATTTGTCCTAGAGAAGATTGACAAGGTCAAAGAGGAAGCCTTAGATGCAATGGATCAAATGGAGCAAATTGTCCTAAGAATTTCTCTAGGCTTTCTCACTCCATTATTCACCTTGAGGAAGGCAGATGAAACCATTCAGATATTCAAAGAGATCGTCTCGCAAGGGTTAGGGCCAGAAGCTACTTTTGACGCTGAATCTATCAACAACCTTTTGGCCTGCCACGACTTTGTGGGATACCTAATAGAGGTAGGTAATGAATACTTCAAACTCCCAAAAAAACTCAGAGATGAACGGGAGACTTGTGAAGTCATTGGCGATCACACCAAGGGTTCTACACAGGATCAACTCCAACTGATGATTAGCAAATTCATGGAGTACTGGGCCCAATTCCACATTGCCTCTCCTGAGCAGAAGTAGGATACTCCCTTCCAGCCATGAAACGACGATGAATAGCCTTCCTCTTCTTGGCTTTCTTTTTGTAATATTTAAAATTATGTTGGCACAAACGATGACATCATCCATGTTGCACCATGGGATGTTGTTATCAACCAAGTTACCCAAAGTCAACAGTTGACTTTTAGATATTTTGTAATTAGTGGTTGGTTTCTTTTTGCCTTCTCTCTTCTTCTCCTTCTATATATACTTGAATACTTGTTGTATTTAGGGGGTGGACACTTTTTATATGAAAAATAGAAGTGAGAAGAAAAGGCTTTGTTCTTTTGTAACAGAAGAAAACATCAATACAAATATTAAGACTTTGTGTTGAATACATGTGTTATGTGCATCCGATATTTCTTATGTTAGATCTGTGTGTTTATTCTGTTAGATCTATCTCTACTTTTTTGTCATTTGTTCATCAGTATTGCTTTGTTCGTCTATGTAAGTAGGTTTGGCTCTGTTTACTACCAGCCCAAAACATAGACACTCTAACCTTTCTACTTTGGAATTCATTTATCTTCTCCCTTCATATCTATCCTATCTCCTCTCCTCACTTCTCTCCATTCTTTTTGCAGTCGGAAATACCCCAACTGGGATGAAATATCAAACCCCTAAAGGGAGAATTCTGTGAGACTTGCGCAGATTCCTGCTGGTAGAATAGTAATAAACCAATTTCACTTTGCTATCTCAAAGAGGGGCCATGCCCTGCACACTATTGGCTCATCTATTCATAGATCAGCCCAACTGACAGATTTTCAGACCAATAGTTTTTGGCGACTCTACTAGGGATCAAACCAGATCTATGGTTGTGGTTTGTCAGAAAATCAATAAAACCATAGAAACCACTACCTATTTACAAATTTTAACTTTATGTTTAAAATCTAAATTTTTTGTAAAAGTTCTCCAAACTAAAATTTGTTTTTAGAGATCCATAGATCTAGACTAGTTAGAGATCTTTAGTTCGCTGAGTTTTTACAAAAACCTATATTTTTCCGTAGATCTGAGATTCTGACAGTTGACAAAAAATTTCAAACCCTTGTAAAAGTCAACTCTAAGATCCGAAAATCAGCTTTCTAAGTTAACCATCATTTTATCCTCGTTGTTATTTATCATTAAACCGCAATTGGTTTTCAAAAGAGGATAAAATTAAATATTTAAAAAAGTGCATGCTGCTGATTTTTGTCAGAAAAGTCAGAAAATCAGCAAGTACAACCAAAAAGAGTTTTAAATCTGCTCCAAAATATTACAGATTTGAAAGATACACTGGCGGGTGAACCATTTACTCGTAGCAGGAGAGCTCGTGGAAAAATTGATCCTACTTTCGATCTAATTCAAAGGCACAACTTCAGTATTACACCAGCATGCTTCTCATCACTAAGTTTAGTTGATCGGTCAACTAGAAGTGTCTCACCCCCACGAAGGAGCCATTTTTCACAAGGAGCATCCGCCTCCCTTTGCAGTGCTTTGTTGCTCATTGGAACCATGCTCCTGGATCACATCATTTTTTTAGCTTTTCAGATGGCAGTACCATGGGGAAATGCTATGGGCCCTCTTGCTTTGCCACATCCAGTTCATGCGCTCCCTCATGGAAACCGAAAGAATTTTCCCAAATTTGATGGAAGCGAAAATCAAATCATGGACTCACATATATCTGCATTCATCATGTCATGCAGCATCCTAGATGTGACCCATGAAGATGTGTCAATTTTCCTTTTTCTAGAGACCTTGAAAGGACCCACGGCAGAGTGGTTCCAACATTTTCTGGCTGGATCTATCCCTAGTTGGGTCACATTACGAACTGCATTTTTGGAAAGGTATAAGCCTTTAGAAGATGCGTTTGCATTATTGTCCAAGATCACTCACCTAAATAAGGAGGTCAATGAAACCATGCATGATTTTATTACACGCTTCAATTCACTTATTAACCATGTGCCGCCTACCATGCTTCCAATGCCAGAAAATCAAAAGTGTTTCTTTATGAACGCCATGAGCTCAAGAGTAAGTTTCTTGCTCTTACAAGAACAAAATACCACCCTGGTTCTCACTCAAGCTGTTGCCATTTGGATAGAATACAACCTTCTTATATCTGGTGAATTAAAATAAGAGTCGTCCAAACCCAAAGTTTCAACTCCTTCTCAAGCCACTTCATTAGATCTAACATTTCAAAAGATGGCAAATGAATTGCTCACGTTAAAGAAGCAGTTAGCTCGAGCTTCTCCTAGCACTTCATACCGGGATATCCCGCGGAGAAATTTCACTCCCAAAAACCCCCCAAAGGCCATGTTTATCTGCAACTACTCCGTAGCTGGTGCTTGAAGCTCCTCAAGTCAATGCCCTAGTCAAGATTGAAGAAGAGGAATAAAACTATGAAGAACCTTCATCTCAAGGTGAAGATGATCAAGATGTCGGTGAACCGACTAGTGACTCTACAATCAGGTACATGGAATTTGAAGAGGAGGAATCTGATAAAGAAGAGGGTACCCAAGGGTATGCAAGCACGGAGTCATATGTTGTTTTCACCCACTCTCAAGGAAAAGAAGTAGATGTTGCTGCCAGGATACAAAAAGAGAAATTTGTGTCAAACACGCCTCCAACCATTGCTAAAAGAGGTAATCCTCTTCCTACTCAACCTCCTACTAAGTCTTTTACAAAAAAATCTTTTCCCATATCTCTCCTCCAAATCAACCTTCTCTTATTCCCACAATGACCAGTAATCCTACCCCTCCATCACAAAATGAAGGACTCATTCCCTCATCAACGCAACCCTTGGTCGCATTCGACATAATTGATCACGCTAAGAAGAGGAAGATTAAAATGTATGAGGTTGAATATCTTTAGTCTGATCCTGAGCAACTCGTAAGATTGACCAAGTATATCCAAAACCAAGATGCTGTAAATTCCCATGTTTCCCCTAAAGGAATCCTTTCCACTCCTCCTACATCTTACATAAACATTGCCTCAACTTCTATGTCAGGAAAAATTGAACCTTTTTATCTCTCCCTCCTAGTCAATGGTCATAAGCTAAGCAACTGCATAATTGATTTTGGGGCTTCTGATAATGTCATGCCGGTAAAGCTCACTCATGCTTTAGGCCTCAATCTTACCAAGCCTTTCGGTAGATGTTACTCCATGGAAACTAAACAAGTTCCATTGATTGGTTAGATCAAAGATGCCCAGTTCACCTTTGCAGCATTCCCAGATAAAAGAGTAAAGATGACCATCCTCGTTGTTGATATTCCTGTAGCATATGGAATTCTACTAGGAAGGAGATTTTGCAAAGAGGTTGGTGGAGAGATTTATATGGACTGGTCCAAATCCAGAATCCCTGTCAAAGGTGTAATGCAGACATTGGAGCTTGAATCATAAAAGAAGTATTTGATCACCAATTCTAATGACCCCAAAGCCCAAATTCTCTTCAAATCATTAGGGATGGGGGATTACTTCTTATCTACTGAGTCTGAAAAAATGGATATCCTCATCCAAGAAGAAGAACTTAACAAGGTTTGGAAATTGCAGTTTGATTGCAATTGTGCAACTAGCGGATGCGGTGCTAGAGTTGTGCTATTATCTCCTGAGGAAGAGATTTTGCCTCTCTCTTTCAAGTTGTAGTTTTTCAACATGAATAATACTGCTGAATACGAATCTTTGCTACTTGGCATGCAAGTCATAAAAGAAAGGGGAATCAAGAACCTAAAAGTGCAAGGAAATTCCGAGCTGGTCGTGAATCAAGTAAAAAGGATATACCAAGTGAAGAATGAAAGGCTCAGGCATTACCACAATGCAGTATGGGACAGCATTGAGGAATTTGACGCCTTCTCAATAAAATCTATTCCAAGAGCTCAGAATGATATGACCGATTCATTGGCCATCTCAGCATCCCTCACCTAGGATAGAAGACAGAAACATATACCATTGAGGTAGTTTTCCGCCCAAGTGTTCCAGACAATGCTCAGCACTGGTAGGTTTTCAATGATGAAAATCAACTTATTGCCTTTTTGGAGAAGGCAGAAAATTTCAGTGAGCTTCATTTTGAAGGATCTACTTCTGCATGTCGTGAATCTGTCACTGATCAAGCAAATGAATCAAAAGGAGGCGACAGAATTTGTCAACTCAAAGGAAATAAAATTCCAAAAGGTTTAATTTCTCTAGAATGATTATTTGACAGACATGACCGTTTTGTCAGGGAAAAGCGGCAAGATGATCCTAACTCCTATCTAGAAACTGAACAGGTCAATCTAGGTACTATGGAACATCCGTAGTTTGTGAACATCGAAAAATGTTGCACACCCGAGGAAAAGTGAAAGTTTGTCAAATTGCTGAAGAAATATATGATCGTATTGGCGTGGTCTTATTCTGATCTGAAGTATTTCAAGCCGAAGGACGTTCAACATGATATCCCGTTGAAAGAAGATGTCAAACCTTTTCACCAGAAATAGAGGCATTACAATCCCAAGATCTCAGGTACCATTCAGGTAGAAATACATAAGATGCTAGATGCAAGGATCATTTTTCTTATCCATCACAGTACCTGGGTCGCAAACATTGTACTAGTACGTAAGAAAAATGGCGAGATATGCATATGCGTAGATTTTCGCAACTTGAACTAGGTGTCCTTGAAGGATAACTACCCACTTCCCATAATGGATCAGGTTCTACAGGCAGTAAATGGTTCAGAAATGTTGTCCATGCTTGACGGTTTTTCAGGCTACAATCAAATTGAAGTCTCTCCTAGAGATCGATTCAAAATAGCATTCACTACTCCCTAGGGCACATTCACCTATACCAGGATGCCTTTTGGCTTGACCAACGCTAATGCCACCTTTCAATGAGTAATGGAATTTGCATTCAAAGGTATGATGGGAAAAGTTATTTTGGTTTATCTAGATGACTTAACTGTGTTCTCTAAATAGTGAAGTGATCATTGTGATCATTTGGAGCAAGTACTGATTAGATGCTGAGAACACGAGATCTCTCTAAACCCAAAAAAGTCTATTTTCGGGGTCACTAAAGGAAAGTTTCTAGGGCATGTTGTAAGTAAGGAAGGGACAAAGATAGATGTCGAAAGGGTTAAAGTTATTAAGGGCCTTACTTTACCCTCAAGCAAGACCGGCGTTCACTCCTTTGAAAAAGTGAATTGTCTCAAGTGATTTGTTCCTAACTTTGCTGAAAAGACTCGCCACATATCAAATATGATGAAAGGGTCTCAAACTTTCCAGTGGAACGAAGAAGGAAAGAAATCCTTTGAGGATATAAAAGCCTCTATGGCCCATGCACCAGTTCTGGTATGTCTCGATTTCTCCAACGATTTTATCATGTACAACTATGCATCTGAGCATACTATATCGGCCATCCTAATGCAAAAGAATTCTGAGGATGTTGAATCTTTGATTGCGTTCATGAGTTCTCCCCTCAAGCCTCATGAATTGAAGATGTCTTATTTGGAAAAGCATGCTTTTTCCATTCTTAAAGCAGTCAAGAACTTCCGGTATTATATCCTAAACTCTCATACAATAGTGTTAGTTCCTAACATGGCAGTCAAGTCAATCTTAACTCAACAGGAGTTAAGAATCTTGCAAGGGAATTGGATCACAAAGGTCCAAGAGTATGGTCTAGATATAAAGCCAAGCAAGCTAGTAAGAGGCAAGGGCCTATGTCAACTTATCGATGAAAACAAAGATTCAAAGGTTCCTGAAGAAAAGGATGACTGGATCAATGGAATGCAGGATCAACCGAAGAAAGCTGATTCTCTGCCTATGGTTCTATTTGTTGCAACTAGCGACAAGTGGTATTCCAATATCACTTTCTTTCTCACTTACAGTGAGTGTCCAGATCATCTAACTTCAAAAGAGAAGTGTACTATAAAGCTCAAAGCAGTCAGGTATGTCATCTAGGATGATGGTTTATACAAGCATGGAATTGATGGCATTTTCTTATGATGCATCGACAAGCCACAACAGGTAAAATTGTTAGAAAGTTTTCATGACTCAGCCTGCGGTGGTCATTTTTCCTCTTTTATAACAGCACACAAGATCATCCAAGCCAGGTACTATTGGCCAACACTATTTCAGGATACAGCCACCTGGGTAGCAAAATGTGAGCTCTGCCAATAATTTGTTGGCAAACAAAAATTGGTTATTTTTCCCCTCAGGTGGGTAGTTATTGATGAACCATTTAGGCAATGGGGAATTGAATTTATCAGAACACTACATCCCCAATCATCTACAGGGCATAGTTATGTCCTAACAGCAATGGATTACTTCACCAAGTGGGTGGAGGCCATACCTGTTAAGAATGCCACCTCGGAGATTGTTTACAACTTCATCAAAGAAAATATCATCGTGAGGTTTGGCGTTCCACACAAGATCATTGCTGATAATGCTTCCAATTTATCCTCATGGGAAGTTATCAATTTTTTCTATGAATATGGGATAACCTTGGCCCATGCCTCAGATTATTACCCTCAGGGAAATGGTCTGGATGAATCCAGTAATAGAAACTTAGTGACCATCATACGGAAGCTAGTTGATGAGAATCAGCAGTCATGGCACAAGTCATTATATGATGCTTTATGGGCAGACTGCATTACCCCAAAAAGGTCTCTTGGTATGTCACCTTTTTAGGTATTATATGGAATTGACACTGAACTTCCATTTTTTGTATAACTTCCTGCTCTACGCTTGGCACGAGTGATCGAAGATGAAACTTTTCAGAATTCTCTTGAAAAGAAGGTCATGTATCTAGCAGAGCTTGAAGAAAAAAGAGTGAGAGTGGTCAATAGGATCACTGAACATCAGAATCAAGTCAAGAGATTGTTCGATAAAAAGACCAAGCAAAGATATTTTCAGGTGGGAGATCTCGTCCTTTTGTGGGACAAGCAAAGAGAGCCAAAAGGCATACACAGGAAATTCGATTCTCTATGGAGAGGGCCTTGTAGACACCAAATTTGTGTTTTACGACCCCCTGTGACCCGCATCTCATTTCGCAACCTA
This sequence comes from Taxus chinensis, assembly GCA_019776745.2. Lineage (NCBI taxonomy): Eukaryota > Viridiplantae > Streptophyta > Pinopsida > Cupressales > Taxaceae > Taxus > Taxus chinensis. The sequence goes on from CM034148.1 coordinate 52,484,155, forward strand.
ACCCCATCACCTAAACCTTACACAATTATTTATTAATTACTTTATAATTAATAAATCCACGTTGCCTTACCTGCCACCTCATTTTTCCACCTCATCATGACCTAGCCCTAACCCTAAACTAACCTAATTAAGACCTAAAACTTGGTTTACATCCACAACCATGACTAATGCCTCCTTATTCGCACCCAAAAATGACCTTGTAGCTACTTGACCAAGCCCGCAACTAATCCCTCGAGAGAAAAGTAGGGAAAGTTGGCTATTTTTCTAAAAATAGCCCACTTTTTCCTGACCGATACCGGTTCCTACTTGACCGCCGTCGGTTACGTAACCGCCATCGGTTCCCTGTAAATGACCTTCCCTAATCAGAAACAAAGGTGGAAGGATTTTTGGATCAATCAGGATCATCAGAAGTGATCAAGAGAATCCGGATCTTTACTTGGCTGAGCAGAGACAAGTGAAGAAACAAGAAGAGTTTGCAGCAAAAGGAGATCAAGCCCAAGACTGCCACTCAAAGCCCTGTGACATTCATCTGATCATTGGGAGGGAGACATCTCATCTTCTGGGTATCAAGCCATACTACTTGAGTTCTGCCTTTGTCATCACAGTTCTTGGACCTACATCCTCGTCAATAACCAATAAGTTGCATCTTGTGTGTTCTCATTTTAATATTTCTTAGACTTTTTAATCACAGCCGTCATAAATCTATTCCTAGATCTACTACCCAACAACACATTTTACCTAACTATCATCCACTTACCTCTCATCACCCCATTACCTAATCCCGTTCATATACCAGCCTTACAAACAACACAACCACCTTATAACCCCCTTTACAAACATAGCCCCTACCGATATTGGTTAGCAGAAACCGGTATCGGTTATCCTAACTACAACCAAAAACCAGCCTTTTCCCCTACTTGTTTCAACGAGGTAATTAAACTGTTATTTTACAATCTTCTGTGTTAATTCATATTAGCAGGGGAACTGACCACCTTTAAAAGGAAGTTTTATATTTCCTGGGCCCAAGGCAGTTCCCTCATTTATTGTCTAATCAAAATCTTGTGGTCTTGTGTTCTTATTTGCAGGTAGTCCTTCCAAGACAAAAAGGAGTTCTTCGCAATTGACCTGATCTCTCTCTACGGTATGCGCACACCATCTCGACATTCAACAGGTATTCCTCCTAGCCCTAACCCTTATCTATTTCTAAAAGGAATGAAAGGATAGAAGCAACTCTATTCCCAAAAGCTGAAACATTCCGAGTGAAACATTTTGGCACGCCCGGTGGGACCCATTTGGGTTTCTTTCTTTCTTGCTTGCTTTCGTATAGGGAGCATACTTGCTGTTTTCTTCTTTACAAGATATTCACAATGTATTTTGTTATTTTGGTAAAATAACTTGCTTTGCTTTTACATCTTGCATTAGTGAAAGTCGTCTCTTTTGCTTCATCGAATATCATTTTCGATTTGGGTTTAAAACACGTGCATCACATTCCTGCTTATTGTTTTCAATTCTAGTGAACATAGACTAAGTAACAGGTCATATATGTGGGGGTGATATCCACGGTATTGACAAGAAATTGATCTTACTTTCACTGCACAACACATACCGAATCACTTCACAATTAACTCAACAGCTCAAACATCCCCCCTTTTCCGCGGTATTCCTCCGCCCGATTGAGGTAACCTTATGAGCCAAAACAAACTTGACATTTCCCCTAAGTCTTTTGTTTAGGATTCTGGCATCATTCTATGTCTAAAGTCATAAGCTCACGATAATTAAAATTAACCCTAGGGTTAATCTCTGGATTTGCGTGTGCATCTTGCTTGTTTTCAGTTCTGTTTTCTCTGTCATACTCTGTCTTCTGTGAACACCTCAAAACTATTTGATAAGTGTACTAAACACTGTTAAAAATCAAATCAGCAGCTTCTTATATCTTCCTATACCAGTTGTCTTACACCGACATCGGTTAACTGACTGACGTCATCTGTACTGTGACCGACATCGGTTATTAGACTGTTATCGGTTACTGTCTTTTACAGTTCCTGACAAACCAGGAACCTACCAATTTCACCATTCTAAGGTTGTTTCTGTTCCTAATGGATTGAAGCCCTGCTGTGTATTCTTGTCCATGGTTGTTATCACTCGAAAGCAAGCCGCCGCCATGGTTTCACATGCTTGCTCTGTGCCTTTTCCTTAATCACCCCCTTCACATTCTATAGGGAACCCTACGGACACCAGTGAGATCCCCAAAATTCCTGTAGGAGATAAGGAATTTTCCAAATTTCTGGATGCTAACCCTAGCACTGTACAATACTATTTGTCTCATGCACCTGATCGTACGCCCGATGGTCAACTCCTTGTTGGCATGCCCATTAGTATAGCTGCTCATTTAGCTCCCACTCTGCCTGATAACACCAAATTGCTTCCTGCATCTCTAGCCCCATCTCCCAATCCGATGGCTTCAGGGGTTCATACGACACAGATTGGCTTTCCTTTGGTTAATCTTGGACCCCACATATCCTTACCGCCGACGGCTCCTACCTCATCTCTCTTGTAGACTGCTCCGTTCATGACTTGCTCTCTGCCACCTATCCACACTAGTTTTCCTTCTCAAGCTCCGCCTACCTTTTCATTCCCATACACTGTATCCAGTGACCTCAACATCTTATATGGGACATCCCTATTCGGTCGCCTCGACATATTCATCCTCCATACCTTATCAACACTTAACCCCACCATTGTCTAGCGGAGGCCCTTGGCCCAATTTGCCCCCGTTTACCACAACCGCACCATCATCTCAACCAACCACGGATTTCATCAAACAAATGATGGACAAAATGCAAAATCTGGAGGCTTCTGTTTCAGGAAGTCGTAGCGCCTTGACATACGAGCAAGTTTGTCAGGAGCCTATTCACCCTTCTGTCCCCCTTCATTCATATCCTCCTCAATGGGAATTGCCGAAATTTACTCGTTTTAATAGTAAAGAGGATCCTCAACAACACTTGCGATCATTTAGACATGTTGTTATTTGATTGCTCATGATGATTCCTTGCTACTCCGCACCTTTCCCATGTCCTTATCAGGACCCACCTTGGAGTGGTACAGTGCTTTAACCCAGCACTCAATCTTCTCTTTTAACCAACTAGCCCAATCTTTCTTGGATCATTTCTCCATTAACATTGCCAAGAAAGTATCTATCACCGACCTTTATGCCATCCGACAATTCGAAGACGAATCTATCGTAGATTTCGTTGGACGATGGCACGGCCTTATCAACCAACTTACATATGCCTTGCCTCAGGCTGAACTTATCAAAATTTTTACGTGGGCATGTGCTAAGCACATTTCTCCTACTCTTCAAATTCAAACTTTCCGCACATTTGACGAGGCCTTTACCATGGCTCGGAAGCTAGAAATTCGAGCCTTAGAAGAAGAGAAATTGCGGTTGCGCAACAAAAACCCCAATTTCTAAACTCCAGATTCTACCAACAAACCAAACACCACCACTCCTCATGCATCCACTTCTTCTAAATCAAAAGGAGCTGTCCACGCGGTGATGGTCAAATCTCAAGCACCGTCTAATACTCCACTAAAAACCACCTATAAGTATAAAGCTGAGCCCATCAATTACACTCCCTTGGGAGAAACTTATGGTGTCATCTTGGAAAAATTGCTCAAAGCCGGAGCTATCACCTTGCCTCCTATTAAACCTCACTCCGGGTTTGACTCCACTCGCGCTATACCTTCCTGGTACAAAGAAAATGACTTCTGTAACTTTCACCGTGTGAAAGGACATAGTCATGAAAACTGCAAGATGTTGAAAAACATAGTGCAGGAAATGGTTGACGCAGGGGATATAACCCTCGATAATCCTAATGCCCCTGCCAACCGAAATTTGAAAATCTTCAACAAACCATTCCCGAATCACTCTTCTAACAGTAACGTAAACCAGGATATCTTAGCCGAGGAAAGTGTTCATGAGATCCATGCAGTCTTCGACTCCCAGCCAAAAACCTCCATCGAGAAAATTTTGAATCAAGCATCTTCACTGACACAGAGGCTTGAACCTCCTTCACCACCATCAAGCCAAAGTGAAATCATTCCTTTACCCATAAAGGAGTTAACTGCCCAGACTTCTCTTCTCATAGATGAGTCTTCTTACACCACATCCCTACAAGACTGCGAGCAGATGCTATCTAACTTATCTATTTCCCAAAGGTCTCCTTCTACCACTCTTGCTACACAAGAGGAGGGCTCGCCACTCCTTTTGTCATCCTTAGACAAGAAACCCCTTGCACCGACATCACCAAATTCTTTAACCATGACGGATCCTCTTAAACATGCCCTCCTACCTATTAGTTCTTCATTGCCTAAATCTTTTCAGCGACCGGTTGACCTCTTAACACCTATTGATACAGTGCCTCATCTACCCCCTATATCACACCCACGGTGGACCGGAATCACAACCCACCTTTCTTCCATACAAAAATTCCCATTCACACCTGAAGATTGTCATTCTCCAGAAGATAGACGAGTCCTATGGGAACGTTTGAGTATCCCCTATTCTACTCAAATGTAGATGACCGATCCAAACACCTCTACCATATACCTGAAGTGTTTGGAGAAACTCAAAATGCCTATGTCCTCATCATCACCCCCTGCATCTCTACCAAGTATCTCATCCACCTCTGTCAGCTTAACCAAATCTTCCCCTACACTTGGGACCTCACCAATACCCAGTCTAACACACCCGCCTAAGCGACTAGATTTATCCAAAAATAAAGCCGCCCCTCCACTTAGGAGACAAACTCAATCTGTGCCTCTATCACAATCAAAACCATCATCGTCACACCTACCTTCCATATTGGGACCTCATCCCTCCACCTTGCATCAATATATCATACCTCCTGCGTTTTCTTTAAAACGACCTACGCCTTCTCCACCCATACAGAGATCTAAGGGTATATCAACACTATCACCCCACGTATCCTGTCCACCCATCAATCCTAAACAAATTTCATCATCAAAGGACTTGTTTGCTGTCACTCCTCTTTTGTCACCATTGTTTCCGGATACCACATTATCTGGAGCCTCATCATCTAACCAGCTAAACGTAGCTCCTGCACCAAAGAAACCACGTTTAGTTAAAACCACGTATCAACACCCCTTGGCTAAACCACCACCCGTATGAACCAATCATGCCAAAACATTACCGAAGTCTGCTCAATCAATACCCTCATCCTCCTCCGATTTTGACCCACTCAAAGGATCTTACGCCAAAATCCTTGCTATGTTGGTGGAGAATGCGACCATTTCCCTACCCCCACTTAGACCTTATGACCCGTCTAAACCTCGACCTATAGGTTATGATGAGTCTAAAATCTGCGCTTACCACCGCACACCAGGACATGATGTGGAGGGATGCAAAGCTTTAAAAGCCATCCTTCGTCAGTCACCTCTCTCAGATAGAAAGGTTAAGAAAGACAACTTACGAAGGGAGAGACCTTTAGCTTCAATTCCCTCTCCTATACCACCTATCCCCGCCTCACCAATATCTATCATTATTACAACCCCACCTCTTGAAGACCATGATTTATCCCGACCATCTTCCTCATCTCATGTCCATGAAATTAATATGATTAGTGTTGTTACTCGAGCATAGAAAAACAACGAGAAAGTGAAAGAAAGCGCACCTGCGTCCTCTCTTTCTCCTTCCACCATCCTGATTGCACCACCACCCAAAGTGGTTATTCGTGGACCCACTTACCCCGTCTCTAATGGAATTGCCCATCGAGCCATGATCAAACAGCTTCACCAATCACCCGTAAAAATGACACTATATGATCTCATTCAGACTTCTGAATCTCATCGACAAGCTCTCGTTGAAATTCTTCAAGGGATAGAAGTCTTACCTAATGAAACCCTTCCTGTTACCTCCATTCTAACACCCAATCACGTTGCTTCCCTCACTAGACAACCTACCGCCTCAACCACCCCTTCTGTCTCTGTACAACAAGCTGCTGCTGTCAGTTTCTCTGAAGACGAAATTGTTGACTTTGGTACAGAAGATCCTGATCCTGCTCTTTTCATCTCAGCTTACGTCCAGGACATCCGGGTACGTCGTGTGATGATCGACGGGGGCGCTAGTCTAAACATCATTTCTTCAAAAGCCTTCCAACAAATGAATATCCCTTCTAGCTACATGTGTGCCAACCCCATCATGTTGCGGTCATTCAATGATGCTATTACCTCTACCTTAGGCACCGTGATCCTTAACATTCATGTAGGACCACGTACTTTACCTGAGCTCTTCTATGTCCTTGAGGGAGAATTCCAATATAACATGTTATTAGGCTGCCCCTGGATCCGGGCTATGGGATGCGTTCCCTCCACCTTACATAGATGTATAAAATTTGAGTACGAGGGGAAGTCCTACACCGTAAAAGCTGATCCTCCCCCCTTCAAAACCTGTAATATGTTATATCGCCCTAATGATGTGCTTGTACCAATCAAGACACCCATTCATCCAACCCAACCATCCACATCAACCGCACCTACGCCTTCAACCAATGAAACCACCGTTGCAAATACCACTTCCCTCCCCACGGACGACATCCCAACCTCAGATCCCTTAGTGGATGTTTTTCAACGCCTTACGCTGGGAGAGTATCGCCTATATAACATTAGTTCTTTCCCTACCCTACAGGAGTACGGACAAGTACATGCACATCCTACCTATGACCGTCGTGTGGGGGAAGTAATCCCCTACGGACCACCTCATTGCCGCACCAACCTAACATATGGGGGTGTTGACGCATCTTCCGTTACCCCTGAACCTCCTCTTGGTGTGGTTCCTTTCAAATCCGATTTTCAATACTTGACAAATCGTCGTTTTGCCCTCACCTTCTTGACTCGCTGTGCTTGGAAAGGCTTTGGTTTTGGTCTTTATGAACAAGGCCGACATACAATCATTCCTGTAACCACTCGCAAACACAATGATCGTAGTGGTCTCAGATTTCCGGGAACACTTACACCAAAGGAACCTCGTGTCAGTTGTCTTCTGGAAGATGACAACGTCACCCCTACCGAACCATCATCACCCATTTTACCTTCGTTACCCACAGAGTCGATAGATCCTGAATCTATCCCTCCTAACTTTTTTTTTTCATAAATGCTATCTTCCTAGGTCCTCTCACTTATCAACGCGATAATGAGGACCCCTCTTCTATTCCCCTTCTGTATCCAGATATGATTGAAGAGGACTCACCTTCAATTAACGTTGTTGAGTGCCAGGATGATGACTCCATCCTCACTTACCTTGGTGCGGATGACTCTTATATTCAACGCGCCTTACCATCTGAAACTCAAACCATGCTGAATGAGTCTACTATAGAAATCAACATCCACACAGCAGAAGATCCTCACATCGTGAAGATCGGACAATCCCTTAATGCATCAGAACAAGTCGCTTTTACTACCTTTCTCCGTGCTCGCAACCAAGCTTTCGCTTGGTCCTACGCTGACATGCCAGGAATTGATCCTGACATTGCTGTCCATAACATTACACTAAAACCCGATTCCAAACCAATTAAACAGAAACTGAGAAAAATGCATCCACGCATTGCCCTCTTGGTCAAAGAAGAGCTTCAACGACTCCTTTCTGTTTCCTTCATCCTGCCTATTGACTATCCTCAATGGATTTCTAACATCGTACCTGTCACTAAAGCGACGGGGGGACTTCGGATATGCACGGATTTCTGGGATCTTAACCTCGCTTGCCCTAAAGATGACTTCCCCCTACCTAGTATTGACCAACTTGTTGATCTCACTGCAGGCCATGAGATGCTCTCTCTCATGGATGGCTTTTCAGGATATAACCAAATTTTGGTTGCCCCTGCCGATCAACATAAAACTGCCTTCATAACTCCTTGGGGAACCTTCTGTTATCGTGTAATGCCATTTGGCCTTAAGAATGCTGGTGCAACCTATCAGCGGGCTATGACCTACATTTTTCATGACATTATGCACACTATCCTTGAAGATTACGTCGATGATCTTCTAGGCAAATCTAAACATCGTAGTGAACATCTCGATGTTTTAACCATTATTTTTGATCGCCTGTTACAATATTCTGTCCGTCTTCAACCAAAGAAATGTGTCTTTGGTGTCCTTTCGGGAAAACTTCTTGGTTTTATCGTCTCTTTGCGTGGTATTGAGGTCGACCCATCTAAAGTCAAAGCTATCCTAGAAATGCCCCCACCTACTAATCTCAAACAATTGCGTAGTTTACAAGGTAAGCTACAATCTATCCGACGTTTCATCTCCCAACTCTCGGATCGATGTCAACCTTTCCATCACCTCCTTAAAAAAGACATTGACTTTCGATGGAGTGACGAATGCCACCAAGCCTTTGAGGCTCTCAAAGCTTATCTCTTGCAGCCACCCATGCTTATCCCACCTCAGGACAACCGTCCTTTCTACCTTTACCTCTCCGCCACTGACCACGCCATGGGGGCCATGCTTGCACATCGTGACTCCGAGAACTGCGAACAAGCCGTTTATTATATAAGTCGTACTTTGGTGGATTATGAGACTAGGTATACACATGTAGAAAAGTTGTGCCTAGCCCTATCATTCGTGGCCACCAAACTCTGACACTACCTTCTGAATCACAAAACTTTCGTCATCACCAACACGGACCCCATCCATTATATGTATGCCAAACCTCATCTAAACCAATGCATCGCCCGATGGCTTATGCTCCTTGCTGACCTCGATCTTGAATTTATACACCAGAAATCAATCAAAGGACAAACCATTGCCGACCAACTCGCGGAAGCCCCTGTACCTGGGGTGCAAGTTACCAATTTTAATTTCCCCGATGAACTCATTGCCACTCTTTCCCTCAGGGAGGAGTTGTATCTAATGACCCTCTTCTTCGATGGATCCAAATGCCAGCACGGCGGAGGAGCTGGTGTTGTTCTTATTCCTCTCAACACTGAGCCTATGCCTCTTTCATTCCGACTCGAATTCCCCTGCACTAATAATACTGCGGAATATGAGGCCCTTGTTCTGGGTCTCCAGGTTGCGTTGCACTTAGGTGTCAAATCTATCAATATTTTTGGCGACTCTCAATTGGTAGTCAATCAAGTTATGGGCATCTACCAATGCAAAAATGAGGAGCTTCAAAAGTATAAACATTATGTGGATTCACTTCTAGCCTTATTTACTCACTATTCTATCCAAACCATTCCCCGCTCCACTAACAAATTTGCGGATACTATGGCTTGCTTAGCCTCGCAAATTCCAGCTTCATCAACTGACTCTGACATTTTCATCTTGGTCCAACAAATCTTTGCCCCATCTTACTCAGCCCCGGTTGTTTGTATGATTAATAATGTGTCTGCTACTTTGTGGGATACCTGGTATCACCAATTTCACGACTACCTTACAACCTCTGTTCTCCCATCTGACCTTACTAGTACTAGCAAACGCGCTTTTCTTAAACGTGCTTCTCGTTATGTCGTTATGGGGGGACTCCTTTATAAACGTGGTTTTGATGGCATCCTCCTTCGATGTCTCACAGGCGCGGAGGTCACCTATACCATCCAACAGGTCCATGACGGTCTTTGTGGTGGACATTTTAGCGGCCTTGCCGTGGCCAAACGAATCCTTCGCCTTGGTTATTATTGGCCTACTCTCAATAACGATTGCTACGAATATGTTAAGCGTTGTGTTATGTGTCAACAACATGCCAACCTTCAACATACTCCTAGCCACCCACTACAGGTCGCCCGAGATCTTTGGCCTTTCTCACAATGGGGTTTAGACCTTATTGGTGAGATTCACCCACCCTCTTCGCAACGTCACCGTTGGATAATCACGGCAACCGAATATTACACAAAATGGGTGGAGGCTATTCCACTCATTTCAACTAAAAAAGAAAAAATTGTAGAGTTCATTAATCATCACATTATCTGTCGTTTTGGTGTTCCTCATCGCCTGATAACGGATAATGGAAAATCTTTCAAAAATAAGTTGTTGCAAGACCTTTGTGACAACTTTGGTATCAAACTTAGCTTCTCATCACCCTACTATCCACAAGCGAATGGACAAGCCGAATCTTCTAACAAAACCCTAACCAAAATCCTTATGAAAGTTGTCAATGAGTCCGGAAGAAATTGGCATGATCACATCCCCTTCGCCCTCTGGGCTTATCGTACTAGCATTCGTACCTCCACTAATGCCACACCTTTTTCTTTGGTATATGGTACCGAGGCTGTCTTACCTCTCGAAATACAAATACCCTCCCTCAGAATATCTCTTCAAGATATTCTTACCAACGATGATTTCCGCCAAGAGCGGTTAGCCCAATTGGAGCTTCTTGACGAGCGTCGTCTTACAGCTCTTGATCACCTTCAAATCTATCAAAAACGCATCAAGCGTGCTTATGATAAGTGACTTCATGAGCGTACCTTTAAGGTTGGTGATCTTGTCCTCAAAGAGAATCAACATGTAACCAAACTAGAAAAGAGAAAACGTGGAAAATTTTCTCCCAATTGGATTGGGCCTTACATAATCACTCACACTTATGGATCAGGAACTTATCGTTTAGCTTCGCTTAATGGTAAACCTGAGCCTGAACCCCTTAATGCCTTGCATCTTCGACCTTTCTACTGTTGAATTTAGTGTTATATCACTTCTTATCTACTTACCGCTCGTCCCTTGAGCTCCTTCACCACCACCATACACATTGTTTCCTACATCTCAAAATAAAATCAAGCTCACATAGTTTGATTCTCACCTCCCCTTAACGATGCCTCCCCCTTTTTAGTCTAGTCCATGACTTCAAAGTCTTAAAATGACACATTCTTAACTAAATGCTTATGGGATTTTCTTGAGTCAAACTTCTGACAAAACTAGATGCTTCATGCCAAACGGACATCTAGATCTCTAAATTATACATAGACTGCTCCCTTGAAGGACAGCTATATGCCAAAATTCTTGCTACTATTATATATAGACTGCTCCCCCGAAGGACAGCTATACACTAAAATCACAAGCTGTTACTATAAATAGACTGCTCCCTTGAAGGACAGCTATACACAGTCAGCCTTTATCAGAAGCTTCTCGCATTGATCAGCTTCGTGAAGACCTCAAGAATAATACAATCAATATCCCTTGTAGACTTCCCGCATCGATCAGTCTATATTCAGTAAAATAAAAGCCTCATTCAAAAGTACTTTTGAGTCATGGACTTGTCTATTTAGGTTAGGTTCTCTTTCGTCAGAACACTCACTTTGTAATAAGTTCTCCGTACCACAGCTATACCATCCACCTCACCTCACCATTTGTTTAAACTCAAGGGACGTGACGTACAATCGATATATTGTGATCATACAACTCTTTTCACCTATTGACTTCTCGTCTATGCACGGTACCTAGGGGTTCAAGCTGATTCTACGTTATTATGTGGTTTGTTTAGCTCTTTTCACCTACGGAACACTCTTTCCTCTTTGCCTCGCATCTAGGATTATGTGTTGATCTTAATCAGGACATGGTTCCCTACCACTTGGGTAGGCTAACTTTCACTTCCCTTATACCTTTTACAACATCACCAATTCATTACCAACACCAACAACATTACCCTACCAATATCAATATCAATATTTTTTTTACCAACCAACAAAATTGCCTGAATTCACCTCTCCCTGATCCTAAGGGAGAACTACATCGGTCTGAGGCCCCTCCTTGCTTTGTGCAATGGGCTATGTAGGCAGCACTTCGGAGACATGGGGTCTCCCAAGGTTAGCTCGACCATCTCCCTACCATAACCTATCATGTGTCGTAAATATAAATATTTTTGTGTATTTCTATTTTAATCACATTCCTCTTTATCAAAAAAAAAAATCAAAACACAAACATTCTTATTATTTTCATAACTCAAATCAACATACATATTCAGTTTTATTTAGATGTTAAACAAATACATCTTCTCTATCATCGACACGCAGGTCGGCATCCTTATTTATTCTTATACCTAGATAACATTTATTTAGACCCTCACGCCTCATCCCAAACCAGGTGATGATCGTGATCGTCGACGCCTCTCGCCGGGCCTCTCTGTCCTCAAAGGTACCACGGCTATTGGTACTGCCCACTGATCTGCCAATCTCTCCTGTAACATATGAATACGCTCCCTCGCATGGAGGTATCTCGCCTCTAGTCCCTCTGCTCGTGACTCCGCAACCGCTAACAATCCTCTTGCCTCATTCACCTGCGTTTGGAGCTGATGAACTAAACTCTGCAGACGATCTCTCTCCGCTGTAATCATAGCTATGTCAGGACGATCACGTACACCTCGCAGTTCTGTTACCCACCATAATCTATAGGCCTCTGTCGTTCCTGCATCCATTACCCTGCGATCGGCTGCTATCTCCTCTGGCCCTTCTGGAGGTGTTGGCCGGGGAGGTGAGAATGTTGCCTCGGCGTCGATCCTCATATATGGTCTATAAGCCAGGGGTATATCCTACACAAATCCAAATTGTCGCCGCACGCGATCTAGAGGAATCCTCTCATACTCACCTGGCCTGTGCCCCGCGATCCACCTCAATCGCTCTACACCCCTCAACTCCTCAGCTATATTCTCTGTTACCATATAGTTCCCGTACGGCCTCCAACAGATATCTGCAATCGTCACCATCTCCCATACCTACCTATAATACTCAATGTCACCCGTCACAACCTGGGATCTTGCCTCTTGTTCTGTCTGGACCCATCGTCTGAATCCCAATCTCTGCACTCCTGTCTCTCCCAACTGGATAGGTCGGCCTATTGGTCGCACACAAACAATGTGCTCATAGGCCCAACAATGTAACAAAAATGAACAATCCAGTGTTGTCCTGTGATTTCGTCTACAAGCCCATAAGCCCCTGTATAGCTCCACCAAATATGCAGGTGCCCATGCAAAAGTCACATTCCTTTCCATCATTTCCCAAATCACACACATCAATGCTTTTGGAAATCTTCCTCCATCCGCCCTCGGTAACGCATAATACCCTACCGCTATCATTAATATCACGGCTAATCTTGTCTCCTCAGGGTGTGCTGCATACATTATACCATACGTAAATGTCAAACCTCGCTGTGTCAAGTCTCGTGCGTATGGACCAAATACAGCTGTTATCGCTGCCTGCCCCGCGCTAGGCAATGCCTGATATACTGGTTTTCCTGTAATTGGGAGTCTCAAAATACGGAACACATCTTCCAATGTCACTGTCATCTCCCCTGTTGGCAAATAGAAGGTATTCTTCTCTGGATTCCATCTCTCAATCAACGCCTGCAACATAGCATGGTTACGTGCGATTCGTGAATAATAGCGGATTCCACTTAACCCCAAATGATTTATCAATATCCATTCAGCTGGTGTTACATCCACTTGGATTCATGACAATAAAGATGGAACACTATCATTCATCCTCAACCCTTCCTCTGCCTGCATACGTCAAAGCAACAAATAACCATTCAATCCATCAAATCCCCAAGGGTTTTTCTCACATTCTGGAAATTCCTACAGCAACCGGTATCGGTTATAAATAACCGGTACCGGTTCAGTAACCGATACCGGTTATCTCTAACCGCTATCGGTCACTGTCACTTTTATACACTCTGCCTAAACACACCACCTACGACAATAATTTGATCGTTTATTCCTCTCTGTACATACCGACATACCCGAAACCCCTGATTACCTACCCCATAACACTCACCTCACCTATAACCCTTGCTATCACGTTTTCTTTCTCATATCTACCCACTTAATCTCCCTCATCCTATTCACAAAACATGCAAAAATCAAATTACAACCAAACCGTTTACCTCTTGGGCTGCAGCAGCTTGCGGTGGAACTTGTCTTCCCTCTCGTCCATGCCTGCTGGATGCTTCTCCTCGTTCAGCCATGCTCACCACCCTCTTCAAATATAGCTTGGATTTCTATCTTCTTGATCTCAGCCCACACTCACGTTACCTGTCTCTTACCTCCTTATCACTCAAATCTCTCATGCAATTACCTATCTCAGTCGTTAAAACAGCGTCGCATTCACGTATTTAACATCTTGCATGGCTCTCAAAATAAGAACTTCAGTTGCCACCTACGCTTTTCTATTTTTAGAAAAAGCTCATTATGGAATAACCGGTATCGGTTAGCTAACCGATATCGGTCTATCCTATACCGACATCGGTTGCCTAACCGATGTCGGTCATATACCTAGCTCTTTTTTTTTAACATAGTTCTTTTCTTTATTTTCTACCTAATTTTTGTGACGCCCGCCTCTTTTTCCTACATAACAACACCCTCATCTATAATTGTTCATCAAATCCACATCTCATTACAATTTCATCAACATCATCTATCTATATTTCAAAAACAAACAAGCCATCAACTACGGATATCAAAAACCATCGATCTATACACCATTTGGATCCGATTCATCAGATACATACATGCAATTTCATAAAACCAGCGACAAAACATACAAACATTTCGTAATACAACATGTCAATTAACCTCATCATACATTCTATATCACAAACCATTGAAAAAACAGTTAAAAAACATTTTAAACATAGCATGTGGGTCAACTCATCATATATATATATATATATATATATACAAAGTTTCAAATATACAATGTGCCCTGCATCGAGGCCTCTGTGATCTCATAATACAACAAAGCTGGCACGCAGGCCGCAATAACTATCAATAATCTCGACTCGGCTCGTAGGCCGGTCTCTCATATCAAAAACATACTCGGCTCGCAGGCCGGTATCAACTGTACAACCCGTACTCAGCTCGCAGGCTGGTATATACAAAAAAATGAATGAATAAATCATATCTAGGCACGCAGGCCTCTATAAACACAACCGGTTCACAGACCGGTGCCCATGTCCAATATACAAATACAAAATCTACAGGGACCCCTCAGCTCTCTCCACCGCCCTCTGCCTGTCTGCCTGCTGGTCCCTGTGCTGCCTCTCACCTCCTGCCTGTCAAAGACCCACCGGCTGTGGCTGCACCTCCCTGAGATCTCTGGCTCCGAGAGGTCTCTGCTCTATGTGCCGCATATGGCTGATAATCAACCCCGGTACCATCAATAATATCCTGATAGTATCGGGCCTCCGCTCTAGCCTCCATATAACGATCACGAGCCACCGTAGGTGCTGGGGTTGGTCCCCTGACTCCTACTACCAGTGCCCCCTGTGCCTGTGCTGGTGCCGCTGGTGGTGCCTGTGGCTATGGTGGTACCTGTACCTGCGGCTGTGCCGGTGCTGCTGGTGGTGCTGCGGCTGGTGCCTGTACCTGAGCCTGTGCCTGTACCTATACCTGAGCCTGGGCTAGCTGCCCCTGTAAGACACCTATCTATGCCTGTGCAGCAACAAGATGCCCCTGTAATAACTATACCCGCCCTCTGAGCTGGTCCCTCTCTGCTCTAACAGCCGCTAAGTCTGGCTGTGCGGGCTATGCTATCCTTGCAGCTCTCTCTCCGGCCCACCAAACCAAAAATGCACCTGTGCACCCAGCATCATCTACAGTGTCATCGGCAGGCCTCTTAGCAACCCAATCTGGATCCACGGGCTGTGGTGCAAGCAGTGGGGCCTCTACATCATCCCTCCGGTACTGAGGGAAGCGAGGGGGCTCATCCTGTCGTAGCCCCATCTGCCTACGTACCCTCTCCAGGGGTATCCTCTCATACTCTCCCGGCCTCCGTCCCGCTATCCAGAATGTGTACTGGATCCACTGCAACTGTCATCGGGCTCCTCCGTGAGGGTGATGACCTCTATATGGTCTCCATACAATATCTGCCGCTGTCAGGCCCTCTAATAAATGCTGGTAATAAGTAACATCTCACCCTGCAAGAACTACTCGTGGTTGACCCACGACCCCCAACCACCTCTGAAAGCCGTATCTATAGATGACCTGTGGCCCTGGTTGCTGAGGTAGCCCTACTAGTCTAATGCATATGATATGCTCATATGCCCAACAATGTAGCAAAACATGTAACACCCTGAACTGTTGTTACTTTCTCCTATGCATACAAGTGTTGATATGTGATTTCTTTTGTAAAAAGGATGTGTTCCTAGATTAAGGAATCATGCTTGATGTGTACTGTAATTTCTTTGCAGATTGCAGATCTTGACTGAGTCAGAATATTATTAGACTCTTTTATCTATTTCATTTTGTATCTGAGTTTAATCTGATCTCGGAATAAATTATAGAGTTATCCATCTATAATGTCTAGTCTTGGATCAGTGGAATTGATCCAAGTAATGCTTTAAGTTTGTTCATGATGAATTAAAATCACAGACCTTGAACAGGTTGCAAGGTCTAGCAGCATTGAATAAGCTAGTCAGGAGTATGACTCAGGCTGACCAAGTGAAATGAATTGATTCTCGATATCGAAGTATATCTGGAAGGTCTCGATTGTAGACCAGGTAATAATTCGGTTACATACGATTCTGCAGCAGAACAGGAGCTAACCCTGTTCAAGAAGGTATGATGAAGGTCTTTTTCTGAGTGTACAGAATGCAGACCTAACTGGAATTATTAAATGATTAGTAACCTAAGACTAAACCTAACCTAGGGGTTAGATTAGTGTTAATCTAACCTAGACCTAGGCTATGTGTTAATGTCCTAAGTTAGTATCTATGTGTAATATGGTTAGAATGAGTATTACCCTAAATTCTAACCTAAGATACTAACCTAACTAATGAGGAGAATGAAAAGGGGCCTAGGGAAGGGGGTGTGAACCATGGGTGGCGTTTTCTATGACATTTAACGCATGGGATAAGGATGAGGGACAGGTCATGGTGGAGGTTTAAGCAACAACTAACCTAAGCCGACGTGGCAGGTCGCTAAGTTTGGAAATGGACTTGAATTTTCATTGGACTGTCGCCAATTCTGGCGGTCGGTGGAAGTGGAGTCTGAGTGGGAAAGTTGGTTTAATTGCATTCAATATTCTCGGTAGTCGAACTCGGAACTCGCGAGAAGGCATGCAAACGGGAAGTTTGTTGGTTTGTTTGGCTTGTCACGATTTTCGGATCTCTCTCTCTGCCTGTTCACTGGTTCTTCGCACCAGTCTTCTTTGTGTTGCATGGCGAGCATGAGGGTATCTAGCTCTTTTCTCTGGCAAGGAGAATATATATGCCATGGAGATAGCAAAATTTTGTTGATCGCTCTAACTTGGAAAAGGAAAAGGAAGCACGAGCTCTTCCAGTGGTCTGCTTCAGAAATTTGAGCAAAAATACAGGCATGTTAGGCCCTAACCTTTAAATATCTTGCTGTCTTTCAAATGATTTCATTAGAACAACTCTGTTCTAATGATTTAAGAAATTAGTTGTTTATCTATGGATGTCTGGTGTGATTTTTCTTGGTACTGTTTCTCTTCTGGTTCGAATCTTCATTTATCCTTTGTTGGGTGTTTATTAAATTCGAATCTGTGGCATTATTTCTTTGTGTTTGCATTTTGGGCTTAAATATGCGAAACATATGAAATGTGTGAATGCTCGGCCTGTACAGCGTGAGCCCATAGATCGTTCTTGTAATGGGTATAGGCCATTGTTTTGTTTGTCGATTTTTGATCGTCAATTTTTGTGGGGAAAACAGTCGGGAAGGATACTGGTGTACCTGTTTGATTGTTCAGTGTTTTGGAAATTTTGGTAAGCTCTGTCATGGGTTTTGTTGATGGCAGTTATTGATACTATTGGGTTTCGTTTGTCTTGAAGGTTGTTTGTGAATAACATCTTTCGATGTGACAGTATCTTTTTGTAACTCTTTGGAATTTTTTTCCTTTTCATAGGGGTAACGAGATTTAACCGTTACAGTATGCATTATGGATGTATGTATATTATATATTGGAACGACTCTGTAAGAGTCCATTGAATGACTTGTATAAATGGATTACTGTGGAAGTTATACGATTATATATATTTGAATATTGGACAAGGATTTGTTTGAAATCTTGAGAAGTAACAGGTCTTTCGACCTCTGTTAACTACAGTAATTTTTGGGTATAGATTCCCCGGTTGTACTGTTTTGTTTCCTTCTGTGTAACTTGTTCAAAATGTTGAAGAAGGTTCAGTTGGTATTTTCTTTACGAAAACAGTAATTTATGAAGCCTGTTTCTTTTATGTTTATCATTACTGGAGTAGATGAATCATTAATTATTCTTCTTTATTATCTTGAATACCGTTGTATAGACTTGGTTTGATTCTTGATAAATAACCAGTGTGATCGCTTCAAATTGGGACTGTTGGGTTTAATCTGTTGTTTGACCCTGTAGAGGGTATCTTGTTTCTTTTGGCTTCTGTATAAGCCTGAGATTGAACTCGTGATGTCTATTTGGCCTTGACGGATTTCTCTGAATAGTTTGACATCTTGTATATCGGCCTTATGAGTTAGGTCATGGATATTAACCCGTATCAGTATGCAATATAAATACAGAATTATATTCATTTTTATTTGAATGACTCATTGGAGTCGATTGAATGATTTATATGTTTAAGTCACTGTTCATGATTGAATATAGATGAATTTTGGAAATCGTTGTTCCAGCGACTTAAGGGAATAATTTGTATTTTGATCTCTGTTATTCGTAAGAATACCATTGTGTTGCATTGGCAAGAGTTCAGTTGGATTCTTTGTTTGAAATCAGTAATTAAATTTGTTTGCCTGATTTTTATTATGCTCCGTTGATGAGCTCAGATGGAATCATATGTAATTGTTTGACTTGTTACTACTGTTGGAATCATTTAAGTTCTTGGAAGGTAACTTGTATTTCTGTCTCTTAATGAACCTGCTACTTGGACACTGTCATTTGTCACTGTTGAGTTCCTTGAGTATGGTTAATTATTTCGTGTTCTGTCCCTGTTGGGGTGAGTCGCGAATACCACACTTTAGACTTGCATGTGCCAAGGTAAGAATAGATTGGTTATATTCCTCTCCATTTACTCCTGTCTGATTGTGACTGAGCATGTTTGGAAGTTTTGAGTGATTATCTTGGCATAATCTTAGGGAAACATTCAATTTCCTAATGCAATGTTGTCCATTGTTGACCGCAATTCTAGAGGTTCTTTGATTTCGAACTTGGGTTGAAAAGCCTTGTTTTGTTTGATTTTTATTATGACAGTAATTCTTCTTATAGTTTGACGGACTTAATCGTATATATACTGGATGAATACAATTCATATGTGAAGACATTACAGTAATGAACTTATGTGAAAGGAAGTGTGAATGATTTGGTTCTTTCTCTTCTTTTGCTTATTTGATGATATCTGTCTAACAGTGGGAATTGTTTTGTAACATATTGGTGGAATCCCGAATTGTTATGATATTTCCCTTTTTGGATGAATGAAACGATCTGTCCAATGTTGTGATTTTGGATTCAATGATTTTTTGTGTACATTTGTTCCTTGATTCTTAATATTTGATGAAATATTAGAAAGTGATTAAGACTATTTTGTAACAATGATAGAGTTACATATTTGTAATCATTTTGTATTACAAAGGCATAGTCTGAATACGTTTACTTATGTGGATATCTGATCTCATTTAAACAGGGTGTTTAATGAAAACAATTGATGGATTGCAATTGTTTTAAAAGTTAGTGCTTATCATGCTCAGTTCATTGAACTGACTCATGTTGACTATTTTTGCAGATGGTTGCCGTAAGAGGTAAAAGCAATGCAGATCTGACAGGCTGATCAGATTGTTTAATTGATTTATAATGAATTACAGCTTGATTTTATAAATGTACTATATGTGAAAAGATGTTTCTTTTCCGTTGAGCATTGTATCAAGTATGTTGTTTGCATAAAATGTAATTGTATAGTTTTGAAAGGAATGGAAATAAGTGTTTGATACTTATGTGTTGTATTCTATTTCTGATAGTTGACCTTCTTCGGTTTATATACCAGAGTGGTAACGTTATCTTTGTGTAATATGGATGCTTTTGTGATTGACAATGAAAGCTTATAAGGAAATGAGATTGAATTCTTATGAGTGTTTAGTAGTTCTAATTTGTTCTAGCAAAAGTAATATTGAATTTAAATAATTGTCTTTCTAGAAGATAGGTTAAAAATGAACCTAAGCAGAACGCTAAACAAGCTGGATTAAATTACTAATCTCTAGTCCTAAGTATGACAGGACAATATTAAATTGGATTCTTAATCATTTATATCTTTATAATAATAAGTATGATATAAATTCAGTTAAGAGAACTGATATACAATCAAATGGAGTTCAGATGACAATCTCCAGCAAAGGTTATGAGATATTGTCCAATTCTGTTGTTTTAGAATCAGGTGTATTCTAATGACTCCTTGATGAGAACTTGACCTTAATACCTCTACCATGTAATGGGTTTTATAGAGGAGGGTCGTCTTAAGACAAAGAATCCAAGGAACAGGAAAGGATAACCTTAGGGAAAAGTCTTTAAAGTAATTTAAACTCAAGTGCGTAACGCATGTTATTAAGTAGATCTTTTCGAGGCGGATTTAAAGGTTGACGACACAAGTCAACTGCAGGGTTGTACCTCCGAGAATATTAGGATCTTCTCGAAGTTACAACAATGCAGATGACTTATGGCGAAACCCTTTGCATTGATCGCTAAGATTTACACTTGATTTCGCATGAGTTACCCAGGGTCCGATTAAGAACGTGGTCATATTATAAGGCTGCCTAGGAGATTCAGGGTATCATGACACACTGGTTGAACTACAAGGTTGAACCAGTATGTCACCATATCCCTAATCCTCGTGGGCATCCATATAACATTATCACCTTGTTAATCTACCTCCGGGTGATTCAGTTGTGAAAGGAAGGACTGATAGTAGTCAGTGTAGGACATTCTATATAACATATGAATGGGGTGAAGGACGTATTCCAGATTGACGAGTATGCCGTTAAGGAATACGAGACATAAACAGTATGTTTCAAATCTTTGGCCAAAGTATCGCAAGCTGCTGATTGCGTTGTCCTAATTCACCTAGTCTAAGGGATGAGATGCCGATGAATAATAGTAACGATTATTTAGTTAGGTTCCTTGGACAGAGCATTCTGAATCCCAGAGTAGGGAAGAGAACCGCAAGAGTAAAGTGTTATCTAAAAACACCAACTCTTTTTACTCATGAATAGATCGGTAGATTACCGAGTCATGGAATGAATAGATCGGAAGTAATCCGAGTCATTACAGCTGCATATGGTTATCTGTTATATGAATGGTTATTTGATTTGTGAGTTCTAAATTATGTATTTAGAACCAGGATGCAATTATCAAAAAAAAAAAAAATTCACTTGTTCTAAAGTATAAAATGAGGATGTTACATGCTCATATGCCCAACAATGGAGCAAAAACGTTGAGTAGATCCTGAATCGCCTCATCCGACGATAGCCCCATAGCTCTCGGTACAACTGCACCAGGTATATTGGTGCCCAAGCATAACAGGTATGCTCCTCGACCATCTCATGTAAAACCCCCATAAGTGCCCATGGAAAGCGGCCTCCCTCTGAGTCCGGGAGGGCGAAACAAGTGATCCCGATCATCATCAGCACGGCAAGCTGTGTCTCATGGCGATGGGCACGGTACATATCCCCGTACGCGATGCTCACGCTATGATATGTCAGTAGCGTAGCTGCATCCCTGAAAACCTGCAGGATTTTGTCCATGGCCGTCTCTGAATCTACCTGGAAGACTGCCTCTCCATCGATCGGAAGTCAAAGGATGTGATACACATCCTCTAATGTGATAGTCATCTCCCCAGTCGGGAGATGGAACACATTGGTCACCGGATCCCATCTCTCAATGAGGGTGACCATCAAACTATGATCCCTATCAATCGCTCTGTACCGCTGGACTCCACCGAGTCCCACCTCGCGCATGATACCCCAGTGTGCTACGGACACGTGTGGCCGCATCCGGCTCAACAGTGGGGGCATCCTGTCCTGCATCGTCAGCTGCTGACGTGCCTACAAAACCAACCCACTACATTAGCCCTACTCTTTATCACAACATCTACTTTACCTCTCTATATCCCCTTTCTTATCCACCTAACCACAACCCGACTTCATACCACACGTCTACGCCCATCTATCTTCCCCTAAAAACTTCTACGCTATCCCCCTCCCTCTTCACACCCAAACAAACAACCCACACCATACTCAAACGACCCAAACCATGCCCAAATACCCTAACCACATCTAAAAACTTAAAAAAAAAACACAACCCAAACCATACTCAAACAACCTACACCATGCCCAAATACCCAAACCACATCCAAAAACTCAAAAACAAAATCACAACCCACACCAACAAATTGAAATAAACCTAAGTCAGGACCGGTACCGGTCACTTATGACCGACACCGGGCCTATCCACCGACGCTGGTCAATGACCGACCGCCACCGGTCACCTACAGACCCACCCTGCCCCTAAAATTTTAGGACCGATGCCGGTCGCTTAGCGACCGACATCGGTCACTGCAAATTTGCCTAGCTGAACCCGACGCGGCTCCCTAATTCCCTTTTTCCATATTTTTCCCTCTGTACCCACCCAAACACCCTAAAAACATACCCACCCTACCGCCTTGGCCTCTTTCACCTATCTACCCTCTCCCTATGTCCAATCATTTCCATTTATTAATTATTTTCTAAAAAACTTCTATTCCTACCCAAAACCCAAATCTAGCTTCATAACATTAAAACAAACACAATGCACGGTTTCGAACATACCGGTACGATGACACGTCATCATGATGGGATGGGTGGTGGTGGTCCAGGTGGTCCAGCCCCTCCTACTCCTCCTGGTTGTGCCATGGCTCTAACTATCCTCTTCTGGGTCCTCCACCAATCAACTGTTGCCTCCTCCTCACTCAGCCCCACTCACAACTCACTCCTCCACTCCAACAGTGCCACCTCAACTAACAAATGCACTAATCTCAATAATCCACCTCAGACCACTCAAATCGGTTTTTTAAATTGCAAATGTGACAATGACAGGCCGTATTTTTCTTTTTATAGGTTTTTGACCTATAACCGATATCAGTTATATTGTGCCCTAAGGAACCGGTATCGGTCACCTAATCGATATCGGTCCTAGACAATCGACATCGGTTTTATTCCATCTCTTCCCCCAATTTCTCACAAACATCGCCTATATCAACCTTTGCTGCAAACCCTTTGTTACCCACTTGGCCCAACCCAAGGCCTCCCCCTAACCATTTGGCCCGACCCAAGGCCTCATCCCAACCATTTGGCCCAACCCAAGGCCGCAACCCAACAACTTGGCCCAATCCAAGGCCTCACCCTACCCATTCGGCCCAACCCAAGGCCTCACCCTAACCATTTGGCCTGACCCAAGGCCTCATCCCAACCATTCGGCCCAACCCAAGGCCGCAACCCAACAACTTGGCCCAACCCAAGGCCTCACCCTACCCATCCGGCCCGACCCAAGGCCTCACCCTAACCATTTGGCCCGACCCAAGGCCCCATCCCAACCATTTGGCCCGACCCAAGGCCTCACCCCAACCATTTGGCCCGACCCACGGCCGTAACCCAACAACTTGGCCCGACCCACGGCCCTCACTCATCAATTAGCCCGACCCAAGGCCGTACCACTTAACTACTTCGCCCAACATCAACAACATACACTTTTATCCACCCAGTAGCCTTTTGTTCAATCCAGCGCACCTGTCCATGTTTTAGCATGATTAGGGTCCTTGACTTGATCTGTCGACCAACTTTGCCTAGACCTAGACTGTGACGTTTATCTCAACCAAACCAACCATTTGGTACTGCCGAACATGCCTAAACATTCATGTACCTTACCTGTTATATACCCTGGAGCTACTTCCTATGCCTTGGATACCAGGATTATATCACCCTTGTTTGGATAAACTATTGACCTTTGCCTATGCATTGCTGGTTTACTTGTCAAATCATGTACCCTGGTTGCACTACTGCATTTCAACGTGCATCTGCTTCTTTGGACCTACCCCACCATCTCACCAATATCTCAACACCATTTACCCTTTATCAACCCTATCCCTGATTTCACGCTACCTCAATCTGTGATAGATTTGAGGGGGATTACCTATACCCTTAACAGGAGTAACCACTTCATATTATTGTCCGTGCAGCTCTACAAAACAAGATACACGACAATAAGGGGCTAATGTAGATACCAAATTTGTGTTTTACGACCCCCTGTGACCCACATCTCATTTCGCAACCTAACCCCATCACCTAAACCTTACACAATTATTTATTAATTACTTTATAATTAATAAATCCACGTCGCCTTACCTGCCACCTCATTTTTCCACCTCATCATGACCTAGCCCTAACCCTAAACTAACCTAATTAAGACCTAAAACTTGGTTTACATCCACAACCATGACTAATGCCTCCTTACTCGCACCCAAAACCGACCTTGTAGCTACTTGACCAAGCCCGCAACTAATCCCTCGGGAGAAAAGTAGGGAAAGTTGGCTATTTTACTAAAAATAGCCCACTTTTTTCTGACCGATACCGGTTCCTACTTGACCGCCGTCGGTTACGTAACCGCCATCGGTTCCCTGTAAATGACCTTCCCTAATCAAAAACAAAGGTGGAAGGATTTTTGGATCAATCAGGATCATCAGAAGCGATCAAGAGAATCCGGATCTTTACTTGGCTGAGCAGAGACAAGTGAAGAAACAAGAAGAGTTTGCAGCAAAAGGAGATCAAGCCCAAGACTGCCACTCAAAGCCCTGTGACATCCATCTGATCATTGGGAGGGAGACATCTCATCTTCTAGGTATCAAGCCATACTACTTGAGTTCTGCCTTTGTCATCACAGTTCTTGGACTTGCATCCTCATCAATAACCAGTAAGTTGCATCTTGTGTGTTCTCATTTTAATATTTCTTAGACTTTTTAATCACAGCCGTCATAAATCTATTCCTAGATCTACTACCCAGCAACACATTTTACCTAACTATCATCCACTTACCTCTCATCACCCCATTACCTAATCCCGTTCATATACCAGCCTTACAAACAACACAACCACCTTACAACCCCCTTTACAAACATAGCCCCTACCGATATTGGTTAGCAGAAACCGGTATCGGTTATCTTGACTACAACCAAAAACCAACCTTTTCCCCTACTTGTTTCAATGAGGTAATTAAACTGTTATTTTACAATCTTCTGTGTTAATTCATATTAGCAGGGGAACTGACCACCTTCGAAAAGAAATTTTATATTTCCTGGGCCCAAGGCAGTTCCCTCATTTATTGTCTAATCAAAATCTTGTGGTCTTGTGTTCTTATTTGCAGGTAGTCCTTCCCAGACAAAAAAGGGTTCTTCGCAATCGGCCTGATCTCTCTCTACGGTACGCGCACACCATCTCGACATTCAATACGTATTCCTCCTAGCCCTAACCCTTATCTGTTTCTAAAAGGAATGAAAGGATAGAAGCAACTCTATTCCCAAAAGCTGAAACATTCCAAGTGAAACAGGCCTTTCAAGATCAAGTAGCTCAACAGAGAGAATAACTTCTATCTCTCATATCTAGATGGAATCGAGCTCCTGCTTCCCCATAGCAGGCAACATCTCAAAATATTCAAGAAGTAGAGCTTTCTCTCTTCTTTGTATAGTTTTCTTTATGTTGTGTGTTTGTTTTTGTCGTGTGTTTGATTTTTTTGGTTGTGTTTTCCTTTTATCGTCGCCCTTGTTCTTGACTATGTAACCCAATGGATAGGCACATGTTGATCTGGGGTTCTCTACCCATAAGCTTCACTCAAAGATAGTCCCCAGAAAGAGCCAGCTGTTATCCTATAAAATTGAAAAGGGTAATTTTGTAGGTAACCATACCAAAATTTTGTTTTGGTTCACCGCTGAGATCCCTTAGCATTCGGAATGGCCTAAAATCCCTTTTCAGAGAATCTGGTTTTTCGAAATTAGTCATTTCAGTCCTTTTTTGGCTGGGCGCATATTTTTTTCATGCAACATTAAATGAATCTATGCCCTGTTCTACACCTTTGGTGCACTCTCTATTGTGTCAACAACAAAAATGTTACACCTCCCCATGTTGTGCCTTTCTAACCTGCGTCGAGGTGCATGTGCCAACCTGTCGACACTAAAAATGTTACACCCTTAAACGGTGCGCCAAAGCGCTTAAAACCCCATGTTAACATATCTGAATTCGCGCCAACGGTACAAGTATTTTCATGTTGGCTTTCCATTTTGTGTGCCCTTTGAAAAAGGTTGGTGGCGCATTTATTGTTCCTTTTGCTATAAATAGGTGCATCTGACCTGTCATTTTCACGATTGAAAAACACGTGAAAATTTTATTCCTCTGCACTTTTCAACACTCCAGCCATCCCCGTGTCACTTTACATCTCGTTCATGGACCCCACATCGTTTCTTCCAGCCTATATATCCTGGGTAAGTGGTCATTACTTTTCTTATGGTTTTTCTTTTGGTTTGGTTATTTTTGGAATAATAATAAAATGAATCTGAGGAAACCATAAACCCCTCCAGCCCATTTTGTAATCTTCTCTCTCCCCCAAACCGGTTTTAACCTCCTTCCAGATCTGCTGGCCTAGAGGGATTTGTCTTGGAAATGGACCCAAGATCCTCTTCACTTTTTTCCCCTTACTGTCAAATCCATGTTGAAAGAGCCTTGAAAACCGCATAAACCAATCAAAAAATAAGAAATCTAAAGATATCAAAATCCACAGCCACGGTTTTCCCTTGGCGCAAATACCATCATTGTTGCATAAAACATAGTCGCGCCAAATGACACATTGTCCCTGCCTACAGCATGCAATCTTCCTGCACCCTTTAAAAACTTTAAAAATACAAAACAAGGCACGAGCACAACTCTAGATACACCAACATCTATGACATGTAAGATTTTTCTACACCACACCAAAGCAAAAAGTAAGGCACACCTTAACTCAATGGTGCATCATTAAAACTTGCGCCCCTTTGGCACATAAAAAATTTCAGCAACATGTTCAATACCTGCACCAATGGCGCATCCTGCATCTTTGTTACATAGGAATTATTTGTGCCCTTTCTAAAAAGCCTTTATCTTGGCGCAGGTGCACATCCTTCAACACTAACACTAAATGTTATGTATAATATTCTTGCACCCTGTGCCCTTTGGTGCTATTTTCTTCCTTGCAACACTCTCCATTAGTGTGCCTTGCTTTTTTGACCCTACAGCCTACAGTATAGCTACGCCCTGCACCCAGAAGCTTTTAAATTGCCAACTCCTCATTCTGTAAAGCTTTGATGAATGATCTAATGGCTAACATGGCTCTTCTGCATTGGACTTCACTCCTTCTTACAAATCTGCACCTAAAATCTGAATCGCATATGTATACATCAAGTAAGAGGCCAACCAAGTCAAAGGGTAAGGCCAAACTCACAGAGTAAGAAATGAAATATAGGTATCAAAGGGTCAGGATGCCCGAGTCCCATGCAGAATGTGACTTAGACATCAGAGATTCTGAACTTGGCCACATCGACATGGAATATTTTTGGGCCAAAACAAAAAGGGTCACAGGCAGTCCATGGATGGAAAAATTGGTTAGTAGTGGTCTACACTTCACTGGGGGAATACCCGTGAGCATAGTAAATAATGAATTCATGATGGTGGTGGCCCGCTACTATAATAAGGACACGAGGTGTGTTAAGAATGAAAAGGGTGTGGTTATAATCAACCTCACTACCTAACACTTTGAAATCATGTTGGGTATCCCCCACCATCGGCACTTTGTGGCCGTGAGTCAGGAAGACTACATAAAGGCATGGGATGAAAATGAGGACAAATGCATGCAATTGATGAATGAAGTTACCTGAAAAATAAGAAGGTAATAACCAAGTGGTCGTAGGTTATTCACCGCAGTGATTTTTCAGAGGAGATGAGCGACACCGTTACTTTCCTGAGCAGGGTATTTGGGCTTCCTGATGCCCATTACTTCCACAAATGGATGCTCAAATATCTAGAGACAATGAACCAAAATATGCCTGATCAGCATTTTGAGTGGGCAGAGATCATCAGCAGCACCATCTCTGAACAACTCCAACAACTCTCAACAACAGGGAGATTCTACATGAACTCCTATGTTGTCTACACTATTGCCTCTGAGAGAGATTATTCGGCACTAAACTAATTTAGGGTATGGCCCTAGGTGAAAATATATGAATATTATCCAAAATTGAAACTGGAAAATAGAACAGCATTCCACAGTTCACCAAGATCAATGATGCCTTCTTCTACGGCATCATCTTCCTATTGAGGCCCAATATGACTCACGGTCGGATGACCAAGAGCATAGTAACTACAACAGAGAAGTGGGGGTTGCTATTTACGTAATTAGACACTTTCACTTATCTAAGAGCTGCCAACTTCTTAGGGGAGACCACCAAGTTGCCAAGATATGCGGGGCTGAAGTTGATCCTATTGGAGCTATCTAGATAGCTCATTAAATATCATGAGAAGTGCCTGAAGAGAAAGAAGGGTGGAACTCCTTTCCGCCTCACAATGGGCAAATACACATGTACTTCTCACACCAAGGCCCAAGAAATGTCTAGAGAACTGGAGCTGCTTAACTAAAATCATAATTTCCTAGCAAGGTTGACCTTTGATCCATGAAATTACCTCCCAAAGGCAAAGCTTGATTTGATCCACATCGCACAGATCGAGGATATCTTTATCGATCTCTATCATGAGGTCGAGCTTAGAAGAAAGGATCACTCTGCTTGGCCTTAGCAGAGATCATCCAGTATGGTGTGGCCATTGTCCCGAAAGGTTTTCAAATGACTGATCAAGAAGTTTATCAAGTCTATCTAGATATAGACGGGGACAACTAGCCATTTTATGAAATAGACAGAACAAGGGCACCTCAGACCATTGAGGAGAGAGTAAAAGGCACTTTATAGTGCACAAATCATTGGTACAGGTTTAATGGTCTCATCTACCTCGGGGTAGACTTCACTAGGTCTCCCTTAGGTAATGTGCCTGCTAGGCCGAAGAATTTGCCAAAGGGCAAAGGAAAAGATGAGGAAGGGGAATCAAGTGCTACTCAAGAGCAAGCTCCCGAGAGTCCCCTTTTTGCCGCCCAGGAACAAGTTGTAACCCTGGTATCTCTAGAGAAAGAGTAGGCGATAAGTGTTCCAATGGTTACTTCCACTCAGGATGTTATCATTGCTCTAACTACTGAAGTTCCTTCCATCCCATCTCCTGCTCCTCCTTCCCCTCCTTGTGTCACTCAAGCAACCATTCCTTTGGTTCTGTCTTCTCCCCCATCTTCTATTGTTTCCCCTTCCTCTTCCCCCATCTTCTCTTCCCTCGCGGAGCTGTCCCCCGATATTTCTTCCCTCATCTCTCGGCTCCCTTCCACCCCCACAGTTTCCTCTCCTACAGTAACTCCTTCCCCTATAAGTGTTGGATATTCGGCTTCTTTATCAATGCCACCACCAAGCATCTCAACCCATTTCCCCGAGTACACTGTAGTTGCTCCTTCTTCCACCGTTCCCTCTTCTCCCTTATGTCCAGTATAGATTTCCCAACCCCTGAGCCAACACAAGAGGAAAGTCCCCATTGTGCCTATGGACTTCTCCATCATTCCAAAAAAATGGTCTAAGAAGCAAAATCCAATAACCCGCTTCTCTCAGAGAACCTCAAGTGAAAGAGTTATGGAGATCACGTACCATGATCCCACAAAGGATAAAAAGGATCTGTCTCTTATAGATTATACAGTGACATAGGTCACAATGGGAATGTCCTCTGAGAGCCTTCAAGGAGAGGCCTTATCTGCAGAGGATTCCCTTTGCAAGAAGCTTCAGGAAGCAAAGGAGGAGAAGAGGATACTGAAATAAAAAAACAAACATCTTCTCCAAGCCCTACAAAAAATGGGTAGTGCACCTCCTACAACTACCACTGAAACTCCTGAGGCCCTTAGTTATGAAAAGATAAATGAATACGCCAAGAGGGTGAACAAGGCATGGTTGTATCCACCTGGAGAGACCAAATCCTCAAAGATAGTGAGGAATTGATCATGAAGTTCACTGAGGTATATCAAAACATTGATCGGGTGAACAAGGAACTTCAGGTGATAGCAAGACCTATCTCCCAAGAGTTAGACCATGCTAGGTTACAACATGAGACATTCCAGAAGATGCTTGACTGCTCAGTCGATGATTTAGTTAAATTCGGAATCTTCGATCACCCTAGAGCACCCAACAAAGTCCTTGCTGCTTTGGAATACCAAGTCGATCAGATGGAATTTGTCCTAGAGAAGATTGACAAGGTCAAAGAGGAAGCCTTGGATGCAATGCATCAAATGGATAAAATTGTCCTAAGAATGTCTCTGGGCTTTCTCACTCCATCATTCACCTTGATTAAGGTAGATGAAACCATTCAGATCTTCAAAAATATCGTCTCACAAGGGTTAGGGACAGAAGCTACTTTTGACACTGAATCCATCAATAACCTTTTGGCCTGTTGCGACTTTGTGGGACACCTGATGGAGGTAGGTAATGAATACTTCAAACTCCTAGAAAAACTTAGAGATGAACGGGAGACTTGTGAAGTCATTGGCGATCACACCAAGGGTCCTGCATAGGATCAACTCTAGCCAATGATCAGCAAATTCATGGAGTACCTGGCCCAATTCCACATTGCCTCTCCTGAGAAGCAGCAGGATACTCCCTTCCAGCCACGAGATGACGACAAATAGCCTTCCTCTTCTTGACCTTTTTTTTGTAATATTTAAAAGTATGTTGGCACAAATGATACATCATCCATGTTGCACCTTGGGATGTTGTTATCCACCAAGTGGCCCAAATTCAATAGTTGACTTTTAGATATTTTGTAATTAGCGGTTGGTTTTTTTTTCCTTCTCTCTTCTTGTCCTTCTATATATACTTGAATACTTGTTGTATTCAGGGGGTGGACACTTTTTAGATGAAAATAAGAAGTGAGAAGAAAAGGCTTTGTACTTTTGTAATAGAAGAAAATAATCAATACAAATATTAAGACTTTGTGTTGAATACATGTGTTATGTGCATCTGATCTTTCTTATGTCAGATCTGTGTGTTTATTCTGTTAGATCTATCTCTACTTTTTTGTCATTTGTTCATCAGTATTGCTTTGTTCGTCTATGCAAGTAGGTTTGGCTCTATTTACTACTAGCCCAAAACATAGACCCTCTGACCTTTCTGCTTTAGAATTCATTTCTTTTCTCCCTTCAGATCTATCTTATCTCCTCTCCTCACTTCTCTCCCTTCTTTTCACAATCAGAAATACCCCAACTAGGATGAAATATCAAACCCCTGAAGGTAGAATTCTATGGGACTTGCGCATATTCCTACTGGTAGAATAGCAATAAACCAGTTTCACTTTGTTGTCTCAAAGAGGGGCCATGCCCTGCACACTGTTGGCTCGTCTATCCATAGATCTGCCCAACCAATAGATTTTTGGACCAACACATTTGTAACAAGATCTATTAACCAAAGCAGCTCTTGTGCTCAGAAACACTACCCACATTTCTCTCCCCTTAATCATCTATTTATTCCCTTATTCTTTTTTATCGTCGATCTCCTTATTTCATCACCCTATCAAAACTTGAGGGGTTATCCTTCATTCTACTAATGTTTCTTTTAACCCATCAAAAAAAATGTTTGTAAATTTTCTACTATCTTTGAAGTGACGTTGCTTTCATCACCCCAAAGAGGGGAAAATGTAGACACCTAAATTTCTATGAAAGCAATCTTATTCTAACATTGCAATGAATATCTTCATCTCCTTCCACTCTACTTCAAATAATGAAATTTTTTTATCTAACTCTACTTCTAGCTCACTGAGGATTTCATTTTATGACAAATTGATGGGTGATTTTCCTCTTAATCAGCTAGTTTCATGTCGATTGAGTCTTATATCTCGTATTTAACTAATAAACCTTATCATTGGCTATCTCCAGCTTCCAACGCTTCTGAAATCTAATTCAAAATTCTCCTGGAACTCTTATAAGGCTTCCTATGATTCTTTAGAGTACCTAATTAATCTTAAGAGGTTAATTAGCTTTTAACCTAGTCAAAAAGGTACTTTGAATTTCAAAAGATCTATTTTGGCTTATTAATTTGTCCCACATACACTATATTTTCACATTTCTTCAAAACCAAAATCTATAAATAGAGGGGTCACCCCTCCCTTTCAGCCTTACACCTTGGTTTGCATACAAATACTTTGATTATGAAGCTTGAGAGCTCATTTATAATGGCCAAGATATAAGCCATTTAATATTGAAATAGATTCATCTTGCATGTTTCCTCCATTTTAGATTAGTAAGATTTATCTAAGCAGGGTCTAATAAATCATCTTAGAGATATCTCTTCATCTTTTAGAGTAAACCACAAATCAATTTTGGTTGCTTAGAGTCTAATTAGGTTCATTTGTATTAATCTTTCTAAAGACTAGAGTAAACATAGTATGTTTCTTGTTTGATTCATAATTCATGCTTTTGAAGTTTATTTGCTTACCTATTATCATGATGGTTATTGAGTAATTTGGTACAAACTTTAGGCTACTAGGTGTTAGTCTACTTCTCATAGTTTTCCAAGTTTTTCCTTAACACACTAGTGATTCACCCTATTTTAGCAACCATTCTCATTTGCACCCCTAAGCACAACAAAAACACACTTTGTATAGGCTTTTAACTTTCAAATGACCTAAACACCAACTTTTGGGACTCATCATATATCTGTGGGACACGTGCCCTTTGGCCCTCATCACTTGGCATTCCCATCAAACTAAGCATGCCTCCATGGATCACACATTTATAGGTGAAAATCCCTTGGTTTCCCTATCAAACCAATCCCTTGGTAGCACACTCTATTTCATTATCCCCTCGAAACAGGGAAACCTTTGATAAACAAAACACATGTAATAAATTTATGTTTCCTGTATTGCACTACAGTTGAATTACCCATATGACCAAAATACTTTCAATCATTCTTATCTAACACCTTGTTAAGAAGTCATACAAAAAGGGGAAAATGTAGACATCGAAAATCCACACACCCCATTATTGATTAAATATTCCCATCTACATACCATTTTATAACTTAAGTCCTACGTTTGATTAATCAAACTTGTCATTACATCAATACTACCTCCTAGGTCATTTCCGCCACACCCCTTCAATTAATCAATTTACCTCACATTTCCTAAAGTCACCTCGTGAATTTTTACTAACTTCCTCAAGGGAATCACATTTCCTAACTTCACCCTCACACGTCACCTCATGAATTTTTACTAACTCACTTCTTATAACTAGTCTAAATAAGCAACCTTCTAAATATATTACCCTAACCACATCTAACTTATCCCTATAACCACTTCTCACTTTTTAGTAGTTAGGACTAGATTAAATTTGGAAACCTTATAAACTATACCTAATCTATCCTAACTACCCCTATCTACCTTTAAACCTCACATTTAAACTCTCTAATTTATCTAGGCATGATTCCCCTAAGTCTCCCCACACCTAAGTTCAAAATAGAAGTTTAATCCCCTGTATCTCACCCTAACTCTAACTTCCCAAAAATGTCAGTGATTCCCTCGAGCATCAGTGATCTATAAATAAAAGGTTTCCTTCCTCTCTTCAGGACAATCCAGACAAGCCAAGAGCATCATTAGGCCTTTTCAAGTGTCCAAAAGCATTATCAAGTTCTCATCAACATCATTTAGCATCTAATACATCCTTAAAGTATTTTGGGAGTTATTTGAGGGTTATTTCATCATCCAAGCACAATCACAACCAACCTATTGTCATCACTCATCATTCAAATGTTTGTCTCCATCATTTTTAGTTTGTTTTTATCCTAAAATAGACTTGTTAGATCATTACATACTTCTCTCTTGTCTCAAGAAGGTGACAATTCCATCTTAGATAATCAAATCATTTCTTTTAGCAGTTTGTTAATATTTCTCAGAATCACCTGTGATTATCCTAATCACTTGCAATTTCTTTGTTATTTTCCTACTTAGTAATCATTTTTCATTAGAAATTATTATCAATTACTTTATGCTTTTGTGTTACTAATCCTTTTGCCAAGCATGGATCTTATACATGGCCATAAGAGGTATTAATCATTCCATCAACAATATTAACTCGTTGTCAATTATACAACACCATATACATTAGGAGAAATACAACCTACTACATGACTTGGAGTTGTGTGTCATCCATGCAACCCCCATTGATCACTTAGAAACCATCTTTGTATCTACTCAGAAAATCTGAGAAGCCACCAAAGAATTTTGTAAATCATACTATGAGGTACAATGAATACAATTCGATCTTGCATGGTTTGAGTATCTATACGAGGTAGGATTAGACATACCTGAAGACACAAATACTGTATCCAAATTTGGCATTGAGAGTAACGTCAACCTTACAGATTCTAATTCTAGCCATCCACATCAGTATGACATGGAGGAAGAGATATCTAATTTCTTTATGGATGATTATTGTTATCCAATTTCAACCCTCAAGTGAAATTGGACAAAAATATCAAGCTTTCACTGAGGGAATCTCATGGCTAATTCAGATATTATAGCCAAATTTCAATATTCAGGGAAAAAGCAGGGTCTTTGAAAGAATTGAAGGCTACATGAGTAATTTTTCCTCTTCTTGGTCCTCATTCAATTTCAAAGTTTTATTCAGTTAGGGAGATCAATGGTTGGATACACCTACAGCACTAAGATTTCACCTCATGCACTTGAAAAGGTCCAAAGAATTAACAAGATTTGAAGGGAGTTAGAAGAGTTGAGGATTTTCATTATATCCTTGATGAGTTGACCGAGTCATGGACTGAGTTGTTTCATATATAAATATGAGCTAGATGAACAACGTGTTGGACTGAGATACTCCTTGGCTCACCAAGCTGTGTACAATTATGCAACAAGTTAGGCAGAAAATAGAGACATTGACTTCATACACAAAAGAGACCAAGATCCCTAGGTGTTTTTAATTAGAATCGAGATATAATAGAGTCAAGTCGTTTATAGAAGAGAATGAGTTGTTACACACCTCGGGTGAGCTCTTTATGAAGAGTTCAATCCATTTGCATCAATGGAGAAGTTTTGATCTCATCCATTGTAGAACGAGATACTTTAAGTGGGACCGAGTCAGTATAAATACCAAAAAGATATTTTTTAATATCAAACTAGTATTGTTCAAGATGAGCTCAAGTGTTGGGCTCCATATATGTGAATCAAGTTCCCCCATTGATTTTTCCAACATGAGGGTCGAACGGTTTTCAAATGCCTACCAAGATAGAGGGAAGCTAAGTGCCTGAGCTTGTACCATGGGGTCGAGCTCACATAATGGATGACGAGCCCTATATAGGAAGGTAGAGCTTTACATTAGATAAGGGTGAGCTATTTCCATGAGGACTCAGGTGAGTTTTGTAAAGTTGGAATCTGAGCTAGCTATGTTAATCACCGATTTCACAATTATAAAGAGTGATCTACCCTGAACATGGAGAAAATGACTCATGGGGAAGAATGAAATGTTGAGCCATTATAAGAAAATGTCAGCTGAAGAGTATTTTGGCAAATTCACAGTGGAGGAATCAGAAATTTTGGTCCCTTGAGGCCTAAATGAAATAGGGACACCAGTGTGGTAGAAATCCATCTCGACCAAAGAGAATTATGAGGGAATGGCAGAAGAAATCGACCCAAACAGCCTTGGGGTGAGTTAGACCTCTCGTGCTTAAAATACAGGAGATCACCAATAAAGAGAGGAATGTGGGTATGGTGGGGCTCAACAGTCTAAGAGATCCAGTCAACGTGGGGACAGGGAACCCTTTGCGGGTCCAAGGAATTTTTGGGGCCCTTGTTATAGGCAGGTCGGAGTATTGAATCCCGACTTGCACTCAGGCTACATGGGCTAGGGAAAGCCGAGTTCCCCGCATGGCATCAAGACTTGAAATACATTGGGCTTGATGTGTGGAGTATCAAGGTGAAAATCTTGAGGAGAATGGTGAGTTTTTGGTAAACACCAAGCATATGGAAGCAACATGGCAAGATGGCTTGGTGGATAGGTGAGGTGATGGGTGGCACCAAGTTGGAGTGATAAGGATCTTTGCATGCATTGAGTGGGTGGACTCATCAACGTGAGGTGTGGGACTCATCGGGAAACCAAATGCAATGCCAATACATTTGGACGAGGGTGTAATAAACATGGGATCAAGTAGGAGTTAAATTGATCAAGGGCCCAATGAGGAGTTGCCGAGCGAGAAGGTAAACGGGGTCGGTGGTGTAAAATCAAAAAAGGAAACTCAGCATCCAAGGGGAGCTCATCATTCAAGGCATGACTTGGCACATATAGGAAGGGTTTGGCATTCTAAATATAGCTTAGATGAATTAGGGGGCTTAGTAATGAGAAAGTTTCCAGCTTGACCGAGCTGACCAAGTTGGCAATATTTAAATGCTAGACCAAGCCCCCCATATATAACAATATAATGGCGGGCCTTGAGAAAAAAACCAATTTTAAAACACCCTAAGAATTTAAAACCATGATGTAAGGACTTTAGATAAAGAGGGAAATATTTAAAATATGTCTTTTCAACAAGAAATTAATTCTTAGTCCCGTAATATGCAAGCAAGCCTGGTGAATCCCAAAATAGCTACAATCACTCAGGATCCCATATCTTGAGAAACTATAAACGAAATTGTGTAAATAAATACTTGTTAGAATCATGGCTCCAAAACATACACATGGGGATTAAAAAAATTAGATATTGATGAATATTTGATGGTGAATTTCATGAAAAATGGACCTAGTTCCAGAATAGTGATTTCAAGTGGTTGAGAGGGCATTTAATGGGCATGGGCGATAATCATTTTCTTCAACTGCAAGTTACGACACAGCATGGGGAGTATTTTACAAGTAAAATATCATCATTTTCACTCATTTATCATCACTTGCAAGTGGTTGAAAGACATATTTTGGGATTTCATCATCTTCTTCTTCTCAATTCTATAAATTATAACATGGCCTCATTGTAAGAGGGGTCAATCATTTTTTCTCCTGCCCCCTCTCTCTTTCTTCTCTATTGGGTTGAATGTGGAGTTTAATCCTCCTCCCCATGCTTTGTAATGGAATTTTATTGCCTCTTTCACACTAATGTTGTACTGTGAAAACTTATTGGAACAATAGACTATGTTTTGTGATGCATTTGTCCATCCTTTGCATGTTTTATTGTCTCTACTTACCTCTCTTCATTGAAAGGTATATTGTGCATATATATAATGATTGTTATAGGATTAGGAGTTTTTTTTAATGGTAAAAAATGGTGTTCTATGTGAATTCATCTCTGGTCTTTGGTTCATCTTATCCACCCTCTCCATTTCTCACCTTTGTCTATTTTAGGTAGTTGGATAGTTATTAACAACCTCCTTTTCTGGTGTATCACCACTCTTAGTTTAGGTTTATTTCCATGTACTCTCTCTCCCTTTCTCCTTGGAATATTAGAATCAGAATAGATAATTTACTTTCTTACATTGGGAGTAGATTATGGCAGGTAGTTTAGGAGAAAGAACCAACTTTATCTAGAGGGTTATCTCAAGCCCGCAAGTCCCACATCTTGAGAGAACCCAATGTTACACAAATTACACTAAATTCCCTAGTCCATAAAACTCTCTCATTCAAGGGGTATTCTAATTTCATGATAATAGTCTTGGCACACCTGGTGGGAGATGACATAAGTTAGAGTTTCATCTTTTAAAGGTGTCCCACTTTAAGCAACATTATTTAAGCCAATGTGCAACCTTCACTGCTTGATAACAGTTTTGACACGCCCGATGGCAAAAAATTCAAATTATAATCTTAAATCCGGTAGGACACTACACATTCAAATTTGTATAGTTTATTTAGTGTTCCATTGCAGTAAATTCCAGCCACCATGCTACTTGCACTACTTGATAATAGTATTGGCACACCTTATGGGACAACATTTGAAGTTGGATTTTCAGCTGCAGTGTAGATTCAACATTTGGAGCAGACTTCATTTCAATAGGTTGGTGTGTTCTTGTTGGAATTCTAGATTTTGGAAGCATTTACAAACACATATGGTGACTCCATTTGGTCAAAACAACCCAATCTTTGAAATTGTAGACCTTTCTTCCATCCATTTTCCTTTCCATATCTTTAATTTTCTTCTATTCTATGAAGTTGTGCAACCATGGCTTTATTTCCACAGTGGAATTCACACTTGCAACAATACAATACACCTCTAATGCATTTCTCAACTCCTTCAAATCAATCTTATGATCAGATTTGAAACCACTATGCTTACCTATATGAGCAATATCAAAACTATTTTGGATATGGAGCTTATCAAGAATAAGGGGATACATGTAGTGACAACAGTTACATGGAGAAAAAATATTTGTAGGATAAAATTCAAATAATGGAGGCTAACATGGTTCAATCTCGGGCTACAGCTTAGATAAAAGTATTTAGAATTGGTTGTAGGGAACCTTGTCCATGAGAAGGTCCTTTTCCAAGACACTATAGCTCGCAACAGAAGCTTGATTTCATGGTTGATATATTACCCCAACTTACACATTAGACTGAGGATATTGAAGCATATGATCAAGGTGCAGGACAACCTTCAATGGGTAAGTCAAGCACCAAATCCTTGTTCTTCATTTCCTCCTTCCCAAGCTTTATCATTTCAGCATTGTCATGATTCAAGCCCATTGCATTCTACGCCAAGTGTTGAGTTCCATTCTCCATATTCCAATCATCCATCTCATCTCAATTCTTCTTCCCTTTTCTTTTCCAAACAGTCATCCCCTCCAAAAAAACAATAATTTCTAGGCCTCCCACAACCAAAAATAATAGAAAAATCCATTGTAACCCAACCCAACCCTCCTCTTGTATTTCTAAATCCATGATGGGGAGATGAGAATAAGACAACCGGCCAAGGGCAATGTGAAGAAGAGCCTAACGAAGAAGAAATGAATTTTTTTTTTTTGAAAATATGGCCTCAAAGGTTTGGAATTGAAAAAATGCCCTTGATGGTGAAGCCAACGGAGGGTTCTTGAGTTGAAGAACAAGTGGTGGCAAAAGGTAATTTTGTGGTAACAATGGAACATGAAAAAGACCAGCAGTCTGTATACTCTGAATGCACTATCCATGATGGAAATTTTCTCAAGAAGATTGATGGTCATATTTTAGCTACACAATAATTCAAAGAAGAGAAAGAACAACCAGCTCTAAGTTCATTTAGAGAATATCATATGGAGGTGAGAAAAACAAATTATGAGGCATTGAATCATGGGTCAGTTGCATAAGAGGTTTTGAATCTCTCTCCCATTCAATCTCTCCAAAATTTTGATTTTTCGGAGGATTTTGAATTCAAGAGATTTATTATTGAAGAAGAAGAATACCATGATGAAAAAAATGTAGATTTAAAGGTCATCATGCAAGAAGGAGAGACTTTGTTATAACAGGAAAATGAAGAGCTTGAATGCTTATCAGGCTTGGAGGAATGTTTTGATGAAGACGAGCCCATAGAAATATCATTTTATGCCCCATCATTCATCCTTCAATCACAAGAGCCTACTACCACAGAGAAGGATGTGCAAGAGCAACATGTAGTTTGTAACATGCCTCTTGAATCAAAATTGGAGGATTTTAATCTTCCAAGTATCACACTAGATGAAGAAGAAGGGAAAGAGCACGAGGATGTCATATCTTTCATACCATTCACTCAAAGGGTACATCAATTTTCTATAGATGTGCAAGAATAATAAAATCATGTTATAGAAAGTCACCTTTTCTAGGAAAGTCTGCATGAAGACCTTCTTATTGAAGTTGGAATTTGGAGTGTTGGGAAAATTTAGTGGACT
This sequence comes from Taxus chinensis, assembly GCA_019776745.2. Lineage (NCBI taxonomy): Eukaryota > Viridiplantae > Streptophyta > Pinopsida > Cupressales > Taxaceae > Taxus > Taxus chinensis. The sequence continues at coordinate 52,524,131 of CM034148.1, forward strand.
AGGCCTTTCCCAATCAGGTACTTGGCTTCATTAAAGTCAAGGGAGAAGCCACATCTAGTCATGTCTATTCCTGAGCATGAGGAAGAGCATCAACATGCCAAGGATCAACAAAAACACCTCTTGCAACCAAGTGAGCAACAACTAGAAGAGGTATATGTCTTGTTTCTTGTTGATACCTTGATGTATAGAGGAGTTAGAGATTAGTTTGTAACCAGTATTTCACTCTTAACTGCCATGTTTAAAGCCAGATCATCTACATAGCTACAAGTTATGAGAAAGGGTGGTTATTTCTCATCACCAGTGGTAGGTTTTGTTTGAAGTTACCCATTTCTTTTATGAGTGTAGGGTAGGAGTAGGTTTGTTTTCAGCATAAGAAGTTCTTGTGCACACTCTTCATGTCTTACTTAAAACATGTATAATTTATATTTTGTATGTAGCTTTTTTTCTTTGCTCTAGGCAGTACAATGCACTATTCCCTCTAGTTGTTGTAGTAGGAAACTCACAGTTGCGTGTAACATTTACAAACTTCAAATTAAAACAAATGCAGAGAAATTAAAATCAGTTCAAAAGGAGATTTTAATGATTTTCATCTACCCTTCCCTTCAAGAACAACTACAGCTAGCTTTTAGTGCCCTCATAGGCAATCAAATGATCATTCGGAATCCTATTTAGTTCAGCTACAACCTCCCATAGAATTCAAGGTAGCATGTTTGAGATGGAACATTCAGAAGAAAAGGAAAGTAAAAACTTAATAGAGTTCCATGATGTCCAAGTTGATACTTGTTTCACTCCAATTTTGCAATACGCTTCACCATGCCAAGAAAAATAGTCTCATCTATTCATACATGGAAAAAAACAGATTTTGGGGTGATATTTACAAGTCTTCATCATTTATCCTCTCGAATCAGAGTGGTGAGAAAGGGTGAAATTCAAGTTTTAAAAAAAATTCTACCCTCACAAAATGAATTCCAATATTTTCTTACAAGAGTTAGGAATGCAAGAAGTGAAAGGGAAGTTTCGAGTATGAGCAATGGCATCCTAAGTATTCTAGGGTCAAATTTTTTAGAGTTTATATCATCTCGTGATGATCATGCAGACTCAATGCCTAATGGATAGCTATATGTAGCTGGTCACACTTTATCTAGCATGTAGATGGCCCCGTGAGTCACCAAATTGTTATCCAATTTCATCCCTGGGTGAAATTGGACAAATAGATCAAGCTTTCACTGAGGGAATCTCATGGATAATTTAGAGCTTATAGGAAGATTTCAGTATTCAAGGTAGAATCAAGGTCTTTGAGAGAATTGAAGGCTACAGGAGGAATTTTTCCTCTTCTTGGTCTTCATTCAGTTTCAGAGTTTTATTTAGTTTGGGAGACCAACGGTTGGATACACCTACAGCACTAAGATGGTACCTGATGTACTTGAAAAGGTCCAAAGAATTGATAAGATCTGAAGGGAGTTAGAAGAGTTGAGGATTTGAATTTTAACCTTCATGAGTTGACCAAGTCGTGGACTAAGTTGTTTCATATATGAAGGTGAATTAGATGAACACCATGTCAGACAGAGCTACTCCTTGGCTTGCCAAACTGTGTACACTTATGCACCAAGTTATTAAAAAAAGAAAGACATCAGTTCATAAACAAAGAAAATCAAGCTCCCTAGGTGTTTTTTATTGGAATCAAGCTATAATATATTCCAGTTGTTCATAGAAGAGAACAAGTTGTTACAGACCTTGGGTGAGATATTTATGGAAAGTCTGAGCCATATGCATCAATGAATAAGTTTCAAGCTCATCCATTTTAGAAAGAGCTACTTTGAGGGGGCTCGAGTCAGTACAAATACTGACAAGCTATTTTTTAATATTGAGCTAGTATTATTGAGGATGGGCTCAAGTGTCGGGCTTTGTATATGTGAATCGAGCTCCCCCATTGATTTCTCCAGCATGAGGGCTAAACAGTTTTTGAATGAATACCAAGCTAAAGGGAAGTGAAGTGCCCAAGTTGGTACCATGGGGATGAGCTCACATAATGGACCATGAGCCCTATATAGGAAGGTCGAGCTTTGCATTAGATAAGGGTGAGTTGTTTCCATGAGGACTTGGGTGAGTTTTATGAGGTTGGAATCCAAGCTAGTTATGTTGATCACCGATTTCATAGTTACAAAGAGCAAGCTAACCTGAACATGGAGAAAATAACTCATGGGGAAGAATGAAATGCCGAGCCATTATAGGAAAATGTCGTCTGAATAAATTTTTAGCGAGTTCATGGCAGAGGAATCAGACATTCAGGTCCCTTGTGACCCGAATGAACTAGGGACACCAGTGTGGTAGAACTTTGACTCGACTGATGAGAGTTGTGCAGGAATGGTGGAATAAATCAGCTCAAATGACCAAGGGGCAAGTTGGGCCGCTCATGCCCAAAATACGCAATATCGCCTATAAAGTGAGGGATGTGGGTATGGTAACGGTCAATGGTCTAAGTGACCAAGTTAGCATGAGGATGGGGAACCCTTTGCGGGTCTGAGGAATTTGTGGGGCCCTTGTTTCAGGCAGGTCAGAGGATTGACGCCTGATTTACACTCGGGGCGCATGGTCCAAGGAAATTCGAGTTCCCCGCATGACATCAATTCTTGAAATACATTGGGTTCAATGCATGGAGTATCAAGGTGCCAAGCTCAAGGAGAATGGTGAGTTGGTGATAGATGCCAAGCATATGGAAGCAACATGGCAAGATGGCTTGGTGGGTAGGTGAGGTACTAGGCAGCACCAAGTTGGAGTGATAAGGAGATCTGCACACATCGAGTGGGTGGAATCATCAACGTGAGGTGTGTGACTCATGGGTAAACCCAATATATGACCTATACATTTAGCTGAGGGTATAATGAATGTGTGATTGAGTTACAGGTAAATCAATTAAGGGTCCAATAAGGGGCTATCGAGTTAGAAGTTAAACAGAGTCAGTGGTGAAAAATCAAAAAAGAAAACTCGGCGTCTAAGGGGAGCTCGTTGTTTAAGGGATAACTCAGCACATATAGGAAGGGGTCGGTTTTCCAAATACAACTCGGTGCATGATGAATTAGGGGTCTTGGCAGTGAGAAAGGTGTCAACTCATCGAGCTGGCAATATTTAAATGCTAGACCAAACCCCCCCATATATAACAATTTAATGGTGGTCCCTGAGCAAGAAATCAATTTTAAAACACCCCAAGAATTTTAAACCATGATGCAAGGACTTTAGAGAAAGAGGGAAATATTTAAAATATATCTTTTCAACAAGAAATTAATTCTTAGTCCTGTAATATGCTCGCAAGCCTGGCAAATCCCAAAATAGCTACAGTCACACAGGAGATCATATCTTGAGCAATTCTCAATGAAATCACACAAATAAATACTCATTGGAGTTGTGGCTTAGAGACATACATAAAGGGATTAAAAATAGAGATTGATGAACATTTGATGGTGAATTTCATGAAAAATGGGCCTAGTTCTAGAACAGTGATTTCAAGTGATTGAGAGAGCATTAAATGGGCATGGGAAATCATCATTTTCTTCAATAACAGGTTATGGGGCAGTATGGGGAGTCTTTTGCAAATAAAATATCATCATTTTCACTCATTTATCATCACTTGCAAGTGGTTGAAAGATAGATTTCTGCATTGTATCCTCTCCTTCTTCTCAATTCTATAAATTGTAACATGGGCTCATTGTAAGAGGGGTCAGTCATTTTTTCTCCTACCCCCTCTCTCTTTCTTCTCTATTGGGTTGAATGTGGATTTTAAGCCTCCTCCCCATGCATTGTAATGGAATTTTCTAGCTTCTTTCCCACTAATTTTTTACTGTGCAAACTTAATGCAACAATATACTATGTTTTGTGATGCATTTGTCCATCCTTTGCATGTTTTATAATATCTACTTGCCTCTCTTCAATGCAGGGTATATTGTGCATATATCTAATGTTTGTTGTAGGTTTTGGGAGTTGTGTTTAATGGGAAACAAATGGTGTTCTATGTGAATTCATCTCTTATTTTTGGTGCATCTTGTCCACCCTCTCTATTTCTCACCTCTCTCCATTTCAGGTAGTTGGGTAGTGATTAAGAACCTCCTTTTCTGGTGTATCATCTCTCTTAGTGTAGGTTTATTTCCATGTACTCTCTCTCCTTGTCTCCTTGAAAGGTTAGAATAGGATTAGATATTTTTTCCTGCATTAGGAGTAGATTGTTTTTTGTAGTTTAGGAGTAAGAACCAACTTTATCTAGAGGGTTATCTCAAGCTTGCAAGTCCCACAGCTTGAGAGATAACCCAATGTTACACAAATTACACTTAATGCCCCAGTCCATCAAACTATCTCATTCGAGGGTGATATAATTTCATGATAACAATCACATCATAGAACCTGACTCATACTTCACTGAGGATGATGACTTAGTTTGTTTAGTAGGCTCTAAATTTTCTGAAAACTTAGATACTGACCTAGATTATGACTTCAGATTCTAGACTTGTTACTTTTCATCATTGTTATCAACTGATGTATGTAATAATCTAAATAAGTGATAAACATTTTATCACACTTTTCATCTATCATATATTGTACATCGTTTCATAAATAAAATCTTAAGTGTTTCAGAAGTAGGTTGATGTCCACATAAGGAAGCATTTTGGCTTATGGGAGCTGGCCTTTTCTAGGAAACTTTCCTACCCATTTTACCAATTCCATTTTGGTGTAGTATTTTTTATTTACAGGTTTAAATGCAGGGAAAAGAGCTTAATTCAGGTTTCTTCACGGAGTGCAAATAACCAAACACTTATCACATCCCGCGGGTACCTTGGAAACCCCGTTATATTTGAGGTTGATCCAATATTTTCCTATTGTAATACCAAACCAACTGCGAAGGAAAAATTGTCATCAATAACTTGTGCTAGTGTTTCTCGGCTTGCGCTTTTGTTGGATTGAATTTTTCTCCTCTATGTTAGGTTTGTGCTACTTTTGTCAGGATTGCACTATTGTCTCTCTACCTCCGCTATCATAACATTGTTTCTCACTTATATGTGTTTTTCTCTCAGACCTATGTTTTTATTAAGATGTTTGCTCTACCGTGCATAGGCTTGCGCTACTTTTCATAGGCTTGCGCTAGTGTGTTGTGTTAATTTTTAGGATTAGTTTTCAAGGTTTTTAGATTCTATTTTTTGTTGTTTTATGTTACTCTACAGGTTTTCTAACTCTTTTTTGTAGGTTATTTATTTAAATCAAATTTCTAACAATATTTTCAAGCTTCAATGAATTTTATGTTTCCACGCTTTGCTTAAGTTAGGTTAAAGTTTGTGTATGCTCTTCTCTTACACCTTTGGGTTATCTTGTGAATCAAAAGTAGCTGTAGACCTTATTTTTCTAACATTTGGTTTAAGTTAGAAGCCTCATTATTCATTTTTTGCTTGAGGGAATGAATCATTTATAAAATCATTTTATGGTTCTTTAACTTAGAAGTGTTTCCATTTCTATATAGTTGGATTACTTTTTGTATATGCTCTTCTTTTGTGTCTTCGGACTATCTTGAAAACCAAAAACAACATTTAATCCTCTTTCATAATATTGTAGATATTTTGGAAAACTATTAAATATTTGAGTGTAGGACCATACTTTTTTGTTAAAGAAAAGGGATCTAAACCATACTAAATATAGTTTTTTGCAGGTTGTCAATGGTGTTCTAAACCTCATTAAAATCAAAGATTAAAAAAACACCATTTATTCAAAACATTGTATTTGCAAGTTCGGTTAAGGGTTAAAACCCATCCACTTTAAACTTTGGGAAGTATCTTGGCATAAGCCATAAAACTCATTATGAGGATTACCACAGGAAACAAAAATTAGTCCACAAGCTTGAGGCAAATGGTGGACGAAACAAGAAGTTCCCCTTACCCACTTGACTAGTTGAAAAACCTTTGTGAGAAAATCTTCAAGTTACCCACATGAGGCCTCTATCATTAATTTGATTTATAGGTTATGGTCATTTTCTATTTTACTAGAAATGTGTACCTCTCTTAGGTAAGAATTGGCAAGTTTGAGAGCACAAGCCTAGGAAACCATTGGGTATTGGGGCCAACTTGACTTTATCCATTGTGTTCTAAAGAGATCTCACAAACAAAAAACTTTCTCAAAGTCAAAACCTTGTTACTCGAAAAAAGGGAGAGTCCATTAAAGTTAGAGCCACATGACATTCATCACGAAACTTACAAGGCATTACTTTGTCTTAGTTTCTACCTTATTATAAGACAAGGAAAAACTCTGCCAAAGTTATGCCAAGTATTTTTCATCTCCACTTGGTCTATCTCCATTTTTTTCTTATTTCCATTTTGGGACAAAAATAAAACATGCATATAAAGTGTTTACGAAAATCATGTCCACCACTTTTGCTCCTACTTAAATCCTTCCTTATTGTGACTATGATAGTAAGAGTTGAAATTTTGTTGGTACGTATTCATATTTCGGTAAATATTTGTCTTGATACCCACTTCAATACTCTCATTGTAGATAAGGTGTCTCATCACTGATTTCCTCTTGAGTTGTTATGCTACTCGCATCATCCCAATACAATTTTAAAAATTACTTCTTTTTTTCTTTGTAAAACTTGATCTAAGTGTCTAGATTGTATGTTTATGATGCTTGCATGCTATCAGCTTCTTGTTATACTTAGACCTTGTTTCTATCCAAACATTACCTTGAGTTTTGAAAAGTTTCATTGTTACGCTATTTACATCGTGTCAGTACTATTTTTATAGTAATATCTTGCTTTTCCTAAAGTCTTGATTAACGTATCCAAGTTGTATTGTTATGCTACCCACATCTGAAGCATCCATTTTTCAAGACTTGAACTTTGTTTGCGTTTAAAAAATTTTGAGTATAGCTTTTTTAGGAATCACTTCAACATCATTTTGATACTTAAGTCTTTTTTATCCCAAACTTGATTTAAGTATTGACATTGTGTTGTCATTTTTTAAACCAAACCACATTTGAGATGTGGGGATTACTTACTCTTATGATTGGATTATTGTCTGGAACTTGCTTGTTTATATTTGGTGTTATTCATTGTACAGTTTAGTGTCCTTTTTGATTCCTTGATTTGTAGTACCTTGATTCTTTGGATTCTTTTTCATTAGTAATTAGACATTCTTTGTGACCATTTTATAGTCATCACACTGCTCAATTGTTCCTAGGGTCTTGTTATCCAAATAACTCTCTTGGTTATTTAGACAACTTACGTACATATTCTGGCTCTAAAACCTTTATTGTAGGTTATGCGCACTCCATCTATCTACTTGGCACATGTCCTTGGCTGCATTTCCTCATGTGCCAACTGTGCTTTGCTTCTGCACTTCTCTCCCTTCCATTTTCCTTTTCCTCTTTGTTACACTCTTCCCTTATTCACACCTTATGTGTGCCCACCTTCTTCTAGCAGTTCATGCATCTCACGTACACCTTGTAATTACTCCAAAATCTTCTAATTCACTAGCTTTCTTGGGTACCCCACACATTAATTTTTAATATTTGTGCCTTGACCATGTGTTTTCTTCCTTAGGCATTTCTCCCGTGTGTGTCACCTTTACGTGCGCCCCTCCTTTTTTTTCATCTCATGCTTCATTCTTCCATGCACATGCCTTCACACCTTCTTCTACACCATTCCATGTCCCATCATCATCTGAGAAGCTTGAGTGTGATTCACGCAACCAATCAAATCATTCCAGCTAGGTTCCAAATCCTTGTAACAAATCAATGAATAACACATGGCAGAAAAAGACAAGTATTTACACAGTTGGCCGTTCTTCTAACTAATCGGCACATGCCACTTGTTCTGTATGCCCAGATGACTCTGAAAAACTTGTGACAGTTACAAATTTTGTGTCAGTGCTTAGATATTTGCGTGCCTTGTCTCATTCGACAGTTGCTCACATAGGCTACAATGTTTGATATTCAAATTCAAAATTTTGGCAGATCTAATAGGTGAGAAATGGGAAAACATATTTTTGGGCATTGATGAGCATATCTGATTGCTCTAACCACCCGATTTGATCTGATTTTCCCTCCTTCCTTCTCTAACATGCCAAACAAACTTGGTGGAATGCATTTGATAGATTTATAGGTAGATTTATATGCATTGAATGCTTCTTGTTGGTGGTTGTATTTCAAATTCAGGTTTTCCCTTCTCTTCTTCTTCCATCGATTCATCTATAAATGTAAGCGTTGGGATCATTATTAATGTTTGACATTTTTTATCCTTATGCATTCCACTAAGGACTTGATATATTTGTATTTTGAGTTGTAAACCTTTAGATCTGGCTCATGCATGTGGATATCGTCCTCCTACGCCATTGTAACAGATTGTACATCCTTGAAAGTAATAGAAGCATTGTTTTATGGCTATACTCTACCTTAGCATGTTTATATTTTTATTTCTTTCCTCCCTCTTGCATTATGTGTTTTTTGTGTCACTTTAAATCCCTTGCATCGCTCTTTTCTAGCTATGTTTCATGAAATCGATCGTGGAAATTCTTGTTGGTTTTTTTTACACACGCATAGCCTTCCCTCATGCTTTCTTCTTTTTTTTCACTCAGAACATATAGTGTTCACCCCTCTTTTTCTGATGTTATCACCTCCCTTTTAATTTTTTTTTTTCCTAGTAGCCTTCTATCCCTGGTCCCTTGGCATTTTTAGCTTAGTTTTCTCTTTCAATATTAGGAGTATCAGTAGTAGTAGGATAGGGAATCGGCCTTCTCTAGAGATCTATCTCAAGCGTGCAATATCCCACAACTTGGAGATGGTTCCATTTTTGTCTCAAAAATCTTAGTTCCTTGGAGCTAAGATGAGGGTGTAAGTTTGAATGACTAACAATTTCAGGCACGCACGGTGGGATAAGCAGTGAAAGCTTAAATTTCATATTGTTAAGTTCTAGTGTGTGGACTTAGTATTACCAGCCTTTAGATGCTCTTTTAAATGCATCTGGTGACTCCCAACATTCTGGATCTCCTATTGTATAGTCCTCCTACATAACCTCTTCCAGTGCCCAGCACAATTCAAGCACTTGTCCTAGTTCATAACAATATGGCACAAGATTTGAAGTGGTGCTTTCCTTATAATATGCCTCATAGTCAATATCACTGAGCCATTATGTGTGAGCACATACCTACTTGATCTAGAATGCTTCTAACTGTGAGCCTTCCATCAGCATAGGCAAGCCTGAGAACCAAAAAAATCCATAGGATCCTCCTGAGGCCAACTTGATATTCTTTTGTGTTGAGTAATTGTGTACAATCAATCAAACAGTGGATGATGTGAACAGACCACACACCCAGGTTTTAGACAACACAAGGTATCAGAAGAGGATGCTCAAATATGGTGTGCAAGTTTCAATCCAAGAAACATGAGCAGACCCTCAAAAGTAAAAGGAATAGCTAAGGCATCCAATAGTAAAAGTGCCCAAGTTCCTACATTTGAGGCTCCATGAAAAAATCCTCTTGAAGTGGCACGTTCCCTTCCTTTGGTAGGCCAAGCCTCTGCACCAGCTATGGTACCTGTATCTGTACCTGAACAATGAAGAAACGATGTTTTCATGCCTCAAATGCACAAGTTAGTGGGTCTTCTATTCAACATTGTGGACCAAATGAAGAAGAAAAACATAAATTTCACAATGTGGGATGCCCTAACCATTCCTTCTCAATGCGACTTAATGCACGAAGGTCTGGCTCAACTTCGACATGTTGACCCAGCTATATTGAAGTCGTGCACTTCTATCAATATCTACCAAGAAGAGGAGAATAAATTAAGTAAATTTTTTAATACCCCACCTTTCTATATGTCCTTAATCATAGGAAAATATCTTATCCATAATTGCATGATTGAGTTAGGTGCTAGTACTTTTTTCACGCCTAAGAAAATGGTTGATGTCTTAGGTCTTAAGTATAGCCCCTTAACAAAAGGAGTCATGTAACTTTATTTTTCAACTATCACTACTCTAGGAATCATCAAGGATCTTAAACTGACCCTCCATGCATGTCCAAGCTTCACAATAACTCAAGATGTTTCAATCATTGACCTGCCTCCTTTGTTTGCCTTGTGTTTGTCAATAGATTTTATTGCTAAAGTGGGTGGTTACTTGTCTTCTGATTGGTCCCATATGTTACTCAAGACAAGGTATGGTGCCCGGTTTACCATACAATCTGAGCCAATATTTTCCTATCATGTAAAGTCATGTCCCATCCCCTCTCCAAGCCAACTATTTAATCCAATTAGAACAAGCTTCATTTTCTGAAGAGCAGCCTCTTCCACCTTTTATTCATAATCTAGCACTTGATGAATGGGTGGAGAGACACCATATATTTTTTCCATATGTTAAATATCTAGAAGCTTATGAAACTAGGCTTGGTACCTACTACATCCTAGAAGAGGAAGTTATGTTGTCATTTGCACTCAAGCAAAGTGAAGAGAACCTTGGTCTGTGGAAGTTGTACTTTGATGGATCCAGAAGTAGAAACGGTGCAGGAGCAAGTGTTGTTCTCATTTCCCCTAAGGATGAGGAATTATTATTTTCGCATATGTTGTGCTTTACATGTTCCAATAATGTGGTTAAATATGAGGCATTGGTGCATGGTCTGATTATCACTAAAAAGAAGAAGATTAAGGCATTGTAGATCTTTGGGGACATAGAATTGGTTATCAATTAGGTAACCAACAAGTTCATGATAAAGAATAAGCTTCTCAAAGCTTATAAACATAGATTTTTGGATGTCCTTGAGATATTTGATGCTCTAAATTTGTAGGTGGTGTCACACAAGATGAATAAGGACACTGACCAAATGGTTACACTTGGTTCATAGTTCTCCCCTACTGAGGACTTTGTCAAAGGAAACACTCAGCACATCAAGATGGTTATTAGACCATCCATTCTAGACAACAACATCAGCTGGCAATTTTTTGACAGTGACGCACAGATTGTCCAGTTCATCTAGAATGAAGTTGATTTCTCATCAAGCATGCAAGCTAACTTGCATGATGGATATGGTGACCAAATAATTCATCTAAAGACAAATAAGTTACCTAAAGGGTTGGTCACCTTAGAGAAAATGTTAAGCCCTGATGATGAGTTCAAGGGTAAAGAAAAGTATATATGCGTTGGCTAAAAAGACTGCTCCCCAGTCATTATTTCATGTGGAAAGAAGTTACTACTTATTAAATCTTGTGTGCATGATGAAAAGTAGGCCTTCATTTCTCTATATCCAAAATACAATGATATCTTCTCATGGGAGTATAATGACCACAAAGGTTTCCAAGTGTTTCTCAACACTCCATTGATCTTGATCTTGGTATCAATCCCATCAGAAAAAACCAACGACAAGTCAACCCAAAGATAGAGCCCCTCATGAGAAAGGAGTTATCCAAACTCATTGAGGCCAAGATAATATTTTCGATCAAGTACTCTACCTAGGTCGTGACTCTAGTTCCGGTGTGCAAAAAGAATGGTGAAATCAAACTTTGTGTTGATTTCTGATATTTGAACAAGGCATCTCTAAAGGATCATTATCATTTTCCTTCTATGGAGAAAATTCTGTAGACTGTGGTTGGGGTGTAAATATTCTCAATGCTAGACAGATACTCTAGCTTCAATCATATCCTACGGTGTTTACAACCAAGTGGGAAATATAAGCATATCAAAAGATGCCCTTTGGAATGTTAAATGTAGGCACAACATTTCAGTGCATCATGGATATTACATTCAAAGAATATATCAATGAGTTCATCTTGGTCTACCTTGATGTCATCATAGTCTTCTCAAAGCAAAATGTGGATCACATGGCACACCTAGAGGAAGTTTTTGGGAGACACAAAAATTTTTGGGTGTCTCTTAACCTCAAAAAGTTTAATTGTTCAGTGGTACAAGGAAAGTTTCCAGGCCATGTGGTCTCAAAATATGACATCGCAATTGATCTCGAGCATGTGGTACCCATCTTGGCCCTCTCCCTGTTAGTGCACAAGAAAGCCTTACAATCCTTCCTTTACAAGATCAACTATGTTAGGTGATTCATCCTTGACTTTACATGATTGGCAAGGCCCATCACCTGTATGCTCAAAAAGGACTTAGCTTTTAGATGGACATCAAAAGGAAATTAAATTTTCAATAAAATCAAGCAAGAGATTGCTTGTGCACCAACACTCATCAACCTAGATTATGTTAAGTATTTTATCCTTTATGCATATGGTGTTGATGTGAGTGTTGTTGTCATCGTAACACAAGAAAATGAACAAGGGTTAGATCAGCTAGTGGCTTTCTTCATCTAGACAATAAAGCATTATGAATTAATATACAATCACATGGAGAAACATGTCTATGCCATCATGTATGTGCTCAAGAAATTCAAGAGCATGCTCACCACAAATCATATCAAGGTGTTAGTATCCTACTCTTCTGTTAGAGACTTCATCATGGGAGCAGAAATCAGAGAGAAGAGAGTGCGATGGGTAACCAAAATCATGGAGTATGATGTGACTATCAAAGCCACAAAGCTGGTAAGAGGTAGTGCACTCTGCAAACAACTTGTTGAGGATATGTAAAATTAAAATGGAACCTCATTTTTTTGTATAAAGATCTCTCGTGCACAGAACTTGAACGAGATACAAATCCTAGCACGTGTGATTAGATGAAAGACATGATCACATTCCTATCCGAGGGTGCATACCCTCCTAGTTTAAACAAATCAAAGAGAAGGAATTTAATATTGCAATCCATCCCTTATGTGTTGATTGATGGTATTCTCTTCAAAAGGAATCTGGATGGTGTGATTTTAAGGTATATTGATGGTGCACAAATTGAAAAGGTGTTAGCATAATTTCATGATGGATTCTCTAGTGGACACTTCTCTACCAAGAATATAGTAATGAAGATCATAATGGAATGTATCTTTTGGCCTACTCTATTTGCATATGCACACAAGTGGGTCACAGAATGCAAGGAATGTGCTTTCTTTGTAGGTAAGAAGATATTGGCAGGGCTTCCCCTTTGACTTATCCAAGTGGATCAGCCTTTTTTACAATGGGTTATTGACTTCATAGGCATGATCAATCCACCTTCAAGCACTAGACACAAGGAGGTGCTAGCAACTATGGACTACTTCACCAGATGGATAGAAGCTATCGCACTTAACGAATGAACCAAGTCAAGAATCTATCAGAAGACTTATTCCAACTATTACCCTCAAGGAAATAGTCTAGCAGAGTCAACAAACAAGAACCTAATCAGGATCATGAAGTGCATAATGAACATCAGCCAAAGACAATGGAATATAAAGGTCTCGTGCAGGTAAATAGAATTATAGTTCAAAAATAAATACGAACTTCCCCTTACAATAATATCTATGGAAAGGAGGATAATATTCCTTTGATTCTTGAGTTGAACTCATTATCACTTGCCCAACAACTAGAATTTGAAGGCACATACCAAAGATAGATCATAATGATAAAGTTGATTAGTCTTGACGAATTAAGGAATTCTCTCATGATCAAGCTAGCACAGCATCAGCAAACAACAAAGAGATGGTTTGATAGAAAGGCTAGGCCTCAAGCTTTCAAATTTGGGGACTTGATCTTGAAATGGGATGTTGACAAAGATAAAATAGGGCACCAGTAAAAGTTTGATACACTCTGGAGTGGCCCATACATCATTAGTTCATGCAAGGAGGCTAACTCTTTTGAGTTAACTCGTCTTAATGGAGGCGTGTTGAAAATCCAAATAAATGGGATCTATCTCAAACCATTCCATTAAGTTTGTTACATCATTTTTTATATATTAGAGTAGTTTCAGTTCCTCCAAGTGTGTTGCATGCACATTGTTTATTTGTACATAGTTCTTTCCTCTAGCGTGATTTTTGTGTGCGCTCTTCTTTTGCTTCCAAGATGTTGGTCATCTAGCAATTTTCAGCAGTTTTACAGGATTCAAACCATATATATGAAATGATTCAAGTGACTTTAAATGGCATTTCTTCAAAGTTGAAGATCATAATTTCATTATTACACATTAGATTTCATGCCCAATGGATGTTATAGGCTATTAATCTCCTTCATCTAGCAGGCATATGGCCCCGAAAGTTTCCAAAACTATTATCCAAATAACTCTCCTAGTTATTTAAATAACTTACGTATATATTCTAGCTCTGAGACCTTCATTCTAGGTTTTGCGCACTCCAGCTATCTACTTGGAACATTTCCTTGGTTGTTTCTCTTCGCATGCCAAGCGTGCTTTACTTCTAAACTTCTCCCGCTTCCATTTTACTTTTCCTTTTTGTTCCACTCTTCCCTTATGTGCACCTTATATGCACCCATCTTCTTCCATCAGTTCATGCATCTCACCTATGCCTTGCACTTGCTCCAAAATCAGCTAATTCATTGGCCCTCTTACACACCTCGTATATTACTTTGTAATAGTTGTGCATTAACGGTGTGTTTTCTTCCTTGGGCATTTCTCCCATTTCACCTGTGCGTGTCACCTTTGTGTGTGCCCCTCCTCTATTTTCCTTTTGTGCTTCAATATTCCACATGCATGCCTTCGCACCTTCTTCTACATAATTGTGTGCCACGTCATCATCTAAGAAGCTTGAGAGTGCTTCACACAACCAATCAAAATGTGCCAGCTGGGAACCAAAATCTTGCAACAAATCAATGAATGAAACATGGCAGAAAAGTACAAAGCATTTGCATAGTTGGCCATCCTTCTAACTAATTAGCACGCACCATGTGTTTGGCATGCCCAGGAAGCTCTAAAAAACTTCTGACAGTCACAAATTTTGTATCTATTCTCAAATCCCTACAATCCTTATCTCATTTAATAGCTACTAATGTAGGCTACAATGTTTGATATTCAAATTCAAATTTTTGGTGGATCTGGTAGATGAGAAATGGGAAAAAGTCTTTTTGGGCATTGATGAATAGATATGATTGCTCTAACCACCCGATTTGATTTGATCTTCCCTCCTTCCTTCTCCAACATGCAAAATAAACTTGGGGGAATTCATTTGAAATATTTGTAGGAAGATTTGTAGGCATTGAATGCTTCTTATTGGTGGTTGTGTTTCAAATTAGGGTTTTCCCTCCTTCTCCTCTTCTTCTTCTATCGATTCATCTATAAATGTAAGAGTTGAGCTCATTATTAATGTTGGACATTTAAGATCCTTACGCATTATACTAAGGACTTCATATATTTGTATTTTGAGTTTCAAACCTCTAGATATGCCTCGTGTATGTGGATACCAACCTCCTACGCCATTGTAACAGACTATGCATCCTTGAAATTAATAGAAGCATCATTTTGAGGCTATTCTCTGCCTTAGCTTGTTTATATTCTTATTTCTTTCCTCCCTCTTACATTGTGTGTTTGTTGTGTCACTTTAAATCCACTACATCACTCTTTTCTAGTTGTGTTTTATGAAATTGATTGTGTAAATGTTTGTTGGTTTGTGTTACACATGCCTAGCATACCCTCATGATTTCTCCTTCATTTTCACTCAGAACACATAGTGTACATCCCTCTTTTTCTGGTGTTATCACCTCCCTTTTAATTTTTTTTTCTATTATCCTTCTATCCCTGGTCCCTTGGCATTTTTAGCTTAGTTTTCCCTTCCAGTATTAGGAGTAGTAGTAGCATTTTGAATAGATAGAGGAACCGGCCTTCTCCAGAGATCTGTATCAAGCACGCAAGGTCCCATAACTTGGCAACGGTTTCATTTTTATCTCAAACATCTCGGTTCCTTGGAGCTGAGATGCAGGTGTAAGTTTGATCGACAAATAGTTTCTTATAATATTTATACACATCTATTACTCTTAGTGAAACATTGTCTGTTATGCCTACAATTACAAGAATGGGGCACCAAAAAATTAAGGTCTAATCCTTTTGTGAATGATAAATTGAACCCTTTGTTTGACAACAATACCATGGTATACCATAGTGGTGATGACGGGAAACTATCCTTGGGATAATTTTGAATTCAATCCCACCCACATAGATAACTTCCTCTTTCAGAATAGAAATTAAGTCCTAGTGTGTGTTGTAGAATTGGGGGAAAAACTTACACCTACATTTGATCACATTCTCCTCACAAACATGGTTCATGGAGATGAAGCATTAGAACATCCCCTTAGAACTGTTGATGAAATGTTAAACCATAGAAATGAATTCCTAGTGTGTACTGTAGAATTGGGGGAAAAATTGCCACCTACATTTGATCACATTCTCCTCACAAACATGGTTAATAGAGATGAATAAGTATAACGTCCCCTTAGAATCATTGATGAAATGTTAAACCATGAATTTTGTTCTACTTCTGGTAATGAAATGACAATTAAGATCCTTCTAAAAAAATCAATGGTCATCATATGCCTATTGTTAAGATTAACTGTGATGGTAACATAGAAACATGAATACCATGAACAACCACCTCCTCGTGAAACTCACGAAGAAAACCCAAACAGAAAGATCATGGTACAACAACAATTGTAATATATTAGTCTCCAAATTGCTAAGTTTATCTTCTCATGTCCATAAAAATTCAGAAGTATTTAAAACTCCACGTCAGGAAAAGCCTAGAGCTATTTCTCATGAATATTATAATAAGCCTCCTTGACAAGAGAAACCAAAATATATGTACCATGAGTTATATATGATGATAAAAAAATCAATAAAACCTTCAAGGATAACCATATGTATATGTATGCCTCACCTACTCGAGGGAAAATATTTTATCAAGAATGGAAGACCATGAAGAACACCCTTATCATGTTGTAATAAACTAACGTGGTTCATAGTAAAAAGTATCAATTTGAAGAACTATGCCCATATCCCTTTGATAAAGCAATGTCAAGAAAACCTTTCTCTCCTTGTTTCGACTGTCAAAATTTTGATAAATACAAGGGTAAAGGTAATCTACATGATCACATTAAAGACTTATTTATGGTATGTCAAGAGGTTGCCTATAGCGACAACTATCTTATCTACATATTCCCACATATTCTTAGGGGACAAACGTTAGAATGGTTCCTCCACCTACCTAAAGGGTCCATTATCACATGGGCTGAATTAGCAGAAATTTTAGTATGTCATTATTCATTCAACATGGAAAGTGATGTTACCATGTTATACCTATGCAATGCAAAACAACAAAATAATGATAACTTCACTAGTTTCTTATAGAGATGGAAAGGGTTAGCTAGTTGCTTCCCTTTCTCAATACTAGAGAAACAACTAGTTAGAAATTTTGTACCTAACTTACACAATGAAATAGCTTTTCACCTACATATGCACTATGTGAATACTTTCAAGGTGGTTATCGAAAAATTTAGTCAAATAGAAAAGGTGTTGTTAGCCAAAGGGACTCTAAATCCCTTTTCACGAGAACATCACAAATCCAAATCTATAGATAAAACTAAGTTCTTTCAAAACAAGAATAAAAATGTTGTGGGTGATGGAATAACTAATAATAATCGTGTGCATTCCATTTAAAATAGGGCTTCATTGAAGCTTACTAAAGGATTTGTGGTATCTAAATTTAAACGTCATGTGTTTACCCCTCTCACAGATTATTTTTCATCTATATTGAAACAATTAGACACTATAAACATGGTCACGTACCCTAACACTGTACCCTTTATAAATGCTGTACTAAAACTGACATGGTACAGAGACCATGAATTTTTTCCATATCATCATGTTAAGGGACATAACACTAATAAATGTTTTAAGCTTAAACACATCATACAAGATCTCATTGAAAATGGAGAGGTTGAAATGGACTCACTTGGTCCCAAAAAATATTCCAATGTATAGTTGGGGATATACAAAGAGCCATTTCCTAAGCATAATAATGGGTAGAAAAATTTGGATCAAGGTTAGTCTTCCCAAAATAAAAGTTCCAACTATTTTGATGAGTCTTCTAATCCATTTGACTCCCTAATTGGTTGTGCTTACCCATCTATTGACAATGTTATCACTATCAAGATCAAAGCAAGAGAGTTTGTCGTGGTAACATGAAAATCTTTCCTTGTTATTCCATAACCTCCTTGGCCTACCCCTCAAGATAATCATTATGACATTTTAGAATAGCTTGATAAAACCACTACTAAGATTTAGATCTTAGATATTCTTAAAATATCTAATGTACATAAGGATATTCTTTGTAAAATAATCCAATGGTCAAGAGTTTCAACTGATATAGATCCTATGCACTTCCAAGCCTTGGTTGCGTAGATTGCTCCTTTGGAACACATCACTTTCAATCAAAGTGAAATTCTAAGTGATGATCATACACACAACCTACCCTTCTATATTGAGATTATTGTCAACCATAAAAAATATTAAAAGAGTGTTTGTGGACAGAAGATCAAGCCTAAATATTTTCACTTTGAAGTTGGTTAAGCAGCTAGGCCACACTGATGTTGATATGGAGCCTAAATTTATTACTATCAAGGCTTATGACAATGAAGAGTGACTGTCAACTGGTATGGTTTCCTTACCTATGGGAGTTGGACCTACTAATCATGATACTCGGTTCCATGTCTTGTACTTGGACCTTCCTTATAACATGATCCTTGGTCGCCCATAGATTCATGTCATGCAAGATGTACCTTCCACCTATCATCAATGTCTAAAATTTTGTTATGAAGGAAAACCTATTACCATTCAAGGATATCCCCAACCATTTTCCCATTACAAAGCGTTGTCAGGTTATTTCCCTTCTACATATGATTTTCCTTTAGCCAAAATAGCTATTTAGACTCAATAAGAGGCTCTCACCTCTCTATTTCCCTCATGATCATGGTGCTTCTACATCAATCTCTCCCTTTGCCTCATGGAATATGAAAATCCTTACAATTGGTTGTAGAGAATATAATCTCCAATAGGCGCTCCTAATTTTGGATCTACCCTTATCACCCAAAACATGTGGTAGATCATATAACAAGTATCAACACTCCCGAGAGCACTGTAACATTGAAATTTTCACTCTTTGTGGTCTCTTGGAAGATGAAAAGTTACTTGAAGCTTCTACATTTCAGTCTCTTACTAATGAGATGGCTTCATGCTATCAGGAACCTAAGTATATTATCCCCAATAAAATGATGTATGTGATGGGATATCAAGGCTATGGGTGTGGTACCAATGAACAAGGTGTGTGGGAACCTCTTCTGACACCCCATCATAAGGTTTGTAAGTATGGTATTAGTATCTGACTATATGGTTCCAATCCTCTAGAGGTCTATGCTACCTCTTCTAAATGGGACTAATTATAATATCGAGATAGATTCCCAATATAGTCTCTACAATAAAATTTCCTCCATGAACCTATTTTTTGAAGTGGCTATCCTAACCATAACCCATACCATTCCTAAATTAAACATTGTTTACCCTTCCCTTGTCAACTAGGACAAATAACATCATGTAACAATCTACTTCTTCGAGGATGATGAAGCAATTGGTGAGTTTATGGGTCTCTGTGATGAAATTCCAATTGGTGACCACAAGAAAGGTTTCTCCATCAATCTCAATGCCTACATGTACTTCAAGGAGGAGGCTGAGTTTTGTGGCCATAAAAAATATCTTCAAAAAATCCTTGTATAAATAAAAAGTTTAAATCATATAGTGAAAACATTTTTGAGGTGCTGGCAGACAAACAAATGGAAAAATAAATAGACATAAAATATGACCAAACTAAGGGCTAAAATATGATCCATATGCTCTTAAAAGAATATCTTGATCTCCCCCCAATCCTACTCGTATGGAGAAAGAGTCCAAGTTGTTAGTGGAGGAGACTATAGATGTGAATATTGGAGTGGAAGAGAAAACTAGAATGGTTAAGTTAGGAGCTTCACTCTCAACCAAGAATAGAAAACCTTCATCATGCTTCTTCAAGAATTCTCAAATATATTGTCCTATACAAACATGTCAAGCTTGGATCCATCATTGGTAGTGCATAACTTATTTTTGCATGAATCAACAAATCCCATCAAGTAGAATATTCAAAAGATGCATCCTTGTGTTACACTCTTGGTTAAGGAAGAACATGAGAAATTATTGGCAGTAGGTTTCATCAGGCCTATTGATTATTTTGAATCAATTTCCAATATAGTACATGTATAGAAAAAACCCATCGATATTAGAATCTATATTTATTTCAGAGATATAAATAAAGTGTTTCTCAAGGATGATTTTACTCTTCCTAACTCGACATGATTGTTGATTCAACTGAAAGTTATGAAATGTTGTCCCTCATGGATGGCTTTTTAGGATATGATTAGATAAAAAATTTAGAAGAGGATCAACGCAAGACTTATTTTAAATCCCCTTGAGGGAAATTCTATTATCAAGTCATGCCCTTTGGCCTCAAGAATGCAAGTGCAACACATCAATGGGCTATGACAATCAACTTTCATGATATGCTAAATGATATAATGGAAGACTATACATATGAAATCTTGGGAAAATCCAGGACTAGAGAGGATCATCCAGAGATTCTCTAGTGTATCTTTCAATGTCTTAGGGATTATAAAGTCACACTTAACCTAAATAAGTGTGTCTTTGGGGTGCTATCAAGAAAATTGTTAGGAATTATTATGTCAAGAAGAGTAATAGAGGTGGACCCAGAAAAGGTCACAAGTATCACAAAAATGCCACCTCTTAAAAATATCAAGCAGCTGTATAGCTTATAAGGAAATATCCAAGCTATACATAGGTTTATCTCTCAGTTGGCTGATAAGAGTCACTCTTTTATGTGTCTTCTTAAGAAAGATGTCAATTTCCATTAGGGTCCAGAACAACAGCAAGTGTTTCCTTTCTTAAATAATATTTTTTTAAACCCCTTGTAATCATAACGCCTACCTCAGGCGAACCATTGTTATTATACATCTCAGCTACCCAATTTGCTATAGCTACGTTGCTAGCTCAATATTATCAGAATGAGAAAGAGAAAGTTGTCTACTATCTCAGCCACACTTGTAGACAACAAAATATGGTATCAATACCCTTGATTGCTCATGTGCGCATCTTTCACCATGGTCCTATCTAGAATCTTTTTAATTTAATATTTTTCTTTTATTTAAATTCCCATATATTATTCTAACATTTTTAACATTTAATTAATATTCATTAATTACCTTAATTAATATCCATTAGATAATTACCTTTAATTATCTTTCCTTTTATAATGATTTTATCTGTAACCACCTAAATCCACATCCCTATGCTTTTTTTAGCTTTTATCTAACCCATCTTTATCTCCTACATGTTCATGACACTTCCCTAGGAAACCCTTACCCGCCTACATGCTTTAAAGAACTTATCCCAATCCCTAAAAACCCCATATCTCAAATAAATCAATCATTCACCACTCTTAGAAATGGTTAACCTTAGTCGGAGGTGACCCATTCGGGTCATCGTCAACCCTATAAAATTGATTTCACCCCCCTTCCAAAAATGAGACACAACCAAAGATTTCTTGTACTGTACAAACGTATATTAAAATTTAAGCATTCTTGCAGCTGTGTCATCCCTCTGAGAGTCCATTGAAGCTTATCTTTCATCACTTACAGAGAATTTGAGAGTTTTAATTATTTTCTTGTTATTTCATGTTATCATATGTTATTTTTGTTATTATCTATTAGAATTTAATGTCTTGCAAATTAAACTACTGTCAGAATTCCATCCTTAGCTTGTTCTTCCAATCATTCTACTTACAAGTTTCTCATTCATCTCATATACCTTCGGCTTTATTTTGCACTACCCAGGTCACCACCAACCCAATCCTGTGTCATCATACTTCTTGTATCCATATCCCTCTTAGTGTCTGATTTTGTTATGTTATTGTTTCCAGTTCTCATATCTGCCATCATAATTATTTGTCACCCAAAATTGTTTTGTCTACACTCCAGTCACCACCAACCCAGTCCAGTCACATTTACTCCACCCAGATCATCTCCAACCCAATCATGTGTCATCATACTTCCTGTTTCCATATCCCTTTGAGTGTTTGCTTCCGTTTTGTTACTGTTTCTAGTTATCAGATCTGTCATCTTGATTCTTTGTCACCCCAAACTGTTCTATCTACACTCCAGTCATCACCAACCAAGTCTAGTCATCATCAACCTGAGTCCTATTTTTCATCCAATCTATAATAATCCTTGTTTCTTTCCATCCTCTTTGATTTTCTCTCTTACATATACTTCTATAGGTTATTTCCAGTGTTCACAAGCTTCTGTGATCACCTTATTTGCATTTGATTCCTTCTAGATATAAGTTTCCATCTTTTTATCTATACCCATCTACTTATCTCACCATCAACCTACCCCTCTGTAGCATGGGTCATCGTTGACCCAGATAGGTATAATTTCCTTTTTTAATTCAGATCAAATCATTACTTTTCATCCATTTATGTCATTTCCAAATTATATTTTGTATCATTTTCTACATGTTATCCAATTATGTATCATTTACTTCACTTTCTTTTATCAAACTAGGGTTGACATCTACATAAGGAAGTTAAAAATTCTAGGAATAGACTTCGTTGGGTAACCCCCTCATCTACCATCTAATGCATTTTCCTCTTAGCTAGATTTGTTTTGTAGGTTCATTAGATTTGTAAGGAGGTCATCCATTTAGTGCCTGTCCATTTGCATCCATCGTACTTCAAGGTACCTTAAACCCTTGCATTTTGGAATTGCTTTGATTTCTTTAGTATATATTTCACTAATTTGAACAAGAATGAGAAATTGGATCAAAATTATAGAACACCTAGTGGGACCACCCCTTTAGGTGAGTCTCTTGCATTTTATTTCATTTTCCTATTTTCCACTAACGTTGTAGTAGAATTTTTTTTCTTTTGCTTGTTCATGTTGGCTTCTGGACTTGCTTGGATCACTCTTTTCTTACTTTAAAGATCATATAAAAAGGAAAATCATTCTCCAGGTACACTTATTTTTGTTTTATTTTCTCCTTTTTACATTGCATTTTCCCTTTCCTGTTTGTTTTTCCTCATCAAACTTTCACATTTGGATTTGTCTTAAAAAGAACCTTTTACATCGTTGTTTGTTCATCTAACTAAGTAGGTTGCATGGTGTTATGGTCACGTTATAAATCTTGCATAGAATCAAGCCTTGCATACCTTCGGGTATGTCGAGGACTTCCCAACCAAAACTGCCTAAAACTAACCTTAGACTAGATACCCTCATTATCCACCTTTTCTTCCTCTCACATTTATTAATTAATTTGTTTTTCAAACAGATATTTTCCCATTTTATGCCTATTAATATCCCTTCTCAAGACCAAACAATGCAAAAATTTAATATATCCAATGATCTTCCTTTCTCCAATGATCTTGAGATTCTGCATTGGATTTCTCAACCTTGTGAAGACAACATCATTCAAATCAATCCCCCTTTTGAAATTGGTTCTCATATCTCCCCTCAGTCTATTTCCCCTCAACTGACCACACCTCCATCTCCTGCTCCTTTAGAAATTTTTGGGCCTCCTTCTAGCCCCATTTATGACTTCCAATTTTGTATATCTTGCATGATCTCTCAATCCTATCAATCTACTCCATTTGTGGATCTTATTCCATCACCTCATATCAACACTATCCATACTTCATCGGATATTATCACTAGAATGCCTATCCAACCATCCCCATATACTAACATTCCTACTTCTCATATACCTCAATAATCAAATATTTCCATCCAATCCCAACCATCCTATCATGTTATTACTTTCTAACATCATACGTTCTCCCAACCAATCCACTCTTCACCACTTAATTGTACTCCCTCTTATCAAACACTCCCTTCAACTTCAACATACCCCTAAGCTTCTTTACATCCTTATTCATCCACTTCTCATGTTGTGCAGCCACAACTACCCACCTCATAAATGTTGCCTTCACACAAAACTTTTATACCATCTTCTAATTATACCCCCTTAGGGGAATCTTACAATTCAATATTTGATAAGTTGGTATTGTCTTACCTCCTCATACATCCTCCCATCCGGCCTATTGATAACTCACACCCCAAACCCGCTTGGCATCATGAGGGTCACTACTGTAAATATCATTGAGTCTTATGTCACCACATTGAAAAGTGTCATTATTTCAAAGATCATGTTCAACAACTTAAAAATTAGGTAGATCTCCATATAGAAAATTCACCCTTATCTCTTAGCCAACCCCTTGACATCTTCGAACAGCCCTTTCCTAGTCCACCATTGGAAAATCAAATTCCATCTTCCACATCTTACAAATTTAACCCTTATGCAGTCAATACTATACATTAAACATCTCCATTATTTCTTATCTCATCTACCTCATCATCTACCCCTACCTTAGATATTGTGCCTATGACTTCTTCAATATCTAGCCCCACAAATACATCAACCATATCCATGACTACCACACCTATTATATTTAATTATACCACTTGTTCTACATTTACACATATTCCTACCTTTACTACATCCACATCGAATTTGAATATACCTTCCACTTCATCCACATATATCATGCCCTAAGCTATCTGTTCTAACCCCTTATCCACATCTACATCAAACACACCTATCACTACATCACTTACATCCCTAAACATCCCAATTATACTCATCTCTCCATCAATCCCAACTACCCCTATATCTACAACATCAGTAAACTAACTTACATCTACCTTGACATCTTCATCACTTATTACTATATCCTTGCATATGGCCACATCACATATTTTATCCCAATCTTCTACACTTAATCCTTCAACATCTACCGTTTCCGCATCTATACCCACCACCACACCAATAAAATATTCTCTATTTGAAAACATATCAATGATACCCCTTGAAAACTTTATCACACAAACTCCCCCACCTAAGACAAACACAAAGGATATTCATGTCTCCTCTACAAAACCAACTATTTCCACATTAACCAATCTAAAATCTACACAATCCACATCTCACATAGACTTAATCAACCACATCATTCAAACACCTATATCCACATCTACACCCACCATTGATCTCACACCTAAATTCATTCCACCCTTACCTATTATACCATCCATAGAATCAATCCCAATTCCCCTTTCTATGTTACTATCGGCACCAATCACATCAACTATCATGACTACATCAAATTCATCTTCTCCTACTCCATTTTTCTCATTATTTGAAGAGTTTGTGAAATTACTCCAACTTGCTTTGACTTCAAATGATCCTTACAATCAGAAACTTCCACATCATCTTTAGACATTGTCAAACAATAATTACTTTTTTCGTCAATATCCACCTCTGCACCACAACCTTCGAATCCTCTATTTGATAATATTTTCATCTCTGCCAAGGGTAAACCTTCTTGATCAAAATCTAAGACTCTTAGTAAACATCCTCAAAGGTCTTTCATGTATCCTCATAAGAAGTTAGGTCTTACCTCTTCTTAGCAATCCAATGTTACAACATCCATCCTAGGAGCACCCCCATTTGTTTTTAGGTTAGGCCTTCCATCTAAGACATCCCCCAATGATCAATCCAAATCCAAAAATGTTGGGCCAAAAAATTGAATAATTCCCAAGGAAGAATTCAGTGCATGCAGGAAGCAATAAATAAGGAAGGCACTCAGGAAAAAGCGTGCAAGGGAAAGGTGCACAGTAGAAGAAGTTGGTGCACGTGGGAGTAGGAAGGTTTCAGGACTTTGTAACATCCCCATTTAAGAACATTAGAACAAGTAATTTTTTTTTTTTTGATAAATGCTTCCTAGTTCTAAATACATAATTTAGAACTCACAAATCAAAACAACCATTCTTATAATAGATAACCATATGCAACTGTAATGACTCAGAGTACCTCCGATCTATTCATTCCATGACTCAGTAATCTACCAATCTATTCATGAGTATCAAAGAGTTGGCATTTTTATTTTAACACATCACTCTTGTGGTTCTCTTCCCTAATCTGGGGTTCAGAATGCTCTGTCCAAGGAACCTATCTGAATAATTGTTACCATTATTCATCGGCATCTCGTCCCTTAGACTAGGTGACATAGGACAACGCAATCAGCATCTTGCGATACTTTGGCCAAAGATTTGAAACATACTGCTTATGTCTCGTATTCCTTGACGGCATACTCGTCATTTTGGAATACATCCTTCACCCCATTCCTATGTTATGTAGAATGTCTTATACTGACTTCTGTCAGTCTCTCCTGCCCCAAGTTATTCACTCAGGAACGAATTAGTAATATGACAACGTTATAGGGATGCTCCTGAGGACTAGGGATACGCTGACATAATGGTTCAACCCTAGTTAACCCAGTGTGTCAAGATACCCCGAGTCTCCTGGGGGAGCCTTATAACATGACCACGCTACTAATCAGTCCTAGAGTAAAACTTGTTCGAGTTTAAGGTGTAAATCTTAACGATCAATGCAAAGGGTGTCGCCATAAGTCACCTGTATTGTTGTATCTTCGATAAGATCCTAATCTTCTCGAAGGTACAACCCTGTAGTTGACTTGTGCCATCAACCTTCAAATCCACCTCGAAAAGATCTACTCATTTATAAGGTGTTACATACGTTGAGTTAAAGTTAAACTTTAAGACGCTCCTTTTAGGGTAGTCTTTTCCCAACCCCTGGGTTCCTCACCTTAGAATTACCTTTCTCAATAAAACCCATTACCCAAAGAGAAGTTATTAAAAATCGTGGTCTCATCAAGGAGTTCATCGAAAAATAGTAATCCAAATCAATGAAAGTGGGCAATAGCCCTAAATCTTCACATTAGGTTGCTAACTATACCCTTTTAGGTTTATATCAGTTCTCATAACTGAAATATATCTTACTTATTAGAATTGAGATATAGTGGTTAAAAATCCAATTAAACGTTGTCTTGACTTAGATCGAGACTAGGAAGTAATAATTTATTCAGCCCGTTTAGCTTCCTGTTGAGGTTTATTTTAACTTTAGCTTCTCGAAAGACAGTGATCTAATTTCCAATTTAGCTTTAGATAGAACATAACAGATCTACTAAACATTCACAAATATTCAGTCACATAATCTTTTCAAAGCTTACTTAGAGAATCCCAAATGTCTCCAAGGTATACAATAATAACAATGCTCTTTAAAATCATTCGAACCGAAGAAGTTCAATCCATCAAGATACGAATGCAAACACATAAGTAACAAATACCTCATTTCATTCATTTCTAAGCTAATAAAATACATTTTATGCATTCAGCATATTGGATACAATACTCAACAGCAAAATAACATCTTTCTTCAAGTAGTACATTTAGAGAATCAAATTGGAATTCATCATAAAACCAAATTAAATTATCTAAACATCGTATCAGATCTGCGTGTCTTTACCACTTACGGCAACCATCTGCAAAAATTGTCAACATGGGTCAATTCGATGAACTGAGCATGATAAGCACTAATTCTTAAAACAATTGCAATCCACCAATTGTTCTCATTAAACAACCTGTTTAAATGAAATCATTTATTCACATACCAAACTTAAATCAGGCTAATCATCTGATATGTTAGAGACTAAGAACATATGAATACAATCATTCTAAATATAGCAAAACTCCTTCAAGATTGTTTCAAACAATTTCTCAAAGGTAGTTAAAACATTCAACAAGCTCACTGTCTTAATTATTTTATCATCATAACACATTTCAATGGTATTGACAAGTATACCCATTTATACAGCAACACACATTTTATACCAGTATCTCCATACAATACCACAATTTATTCTTGTTATGCTCATACCGTAGAGATTGCAAAAGGATACAAGAAGAAAGCACACAAGTTTTCCTGTCTAGGAGAGAGAGGATTTTCCTATTCCACTTACTATATACATCAACATATAAATTACAGTCAAGAAGAAAGAACAGAGTCCATCAGAATCCTAAATCAATAACATTCTGGACTGTACCGACTCCTTTAGTTTAATACATATATATTTACACCTGCGACTAAACAGTCATGATTACCAGAAGAACTAAAGTTCCATCTAAATCCAAATATAAAATTCACATGTAGCTACTAAGCGATTCAAGAGCTTTCACGCCAAGCAACAGAAAATAATCCAACCATGAAAGACTCAACAAATCTTTTCTCTATCATTTATCAACATGAGAATACCCAACACCATCGCCTGACATGGTACAGCTAAGAGCTCTTTGTTTCAGTCAAACTTGAGACAAGATAACATTAAAACAAATAACATTTCCATATGCAAATATAGTGACATTCACACAGAGTCAAAACACAATATGCACAGCTTCATTCAACTAATCAAATCCCTACGATTATACAGCAAGGGTGTAAATTAGAAGCCGTTTTCAAGAAGAATAATCACAACCAGGTCTTCACAGGAGCAAAATTCCATACCAATAAATTTCCTGAAAGTTTCATCTGAAGTCAAGTTACTACAAAATATAACAGGGTATCAACAAAGTCGAGTTGATAAAGAAACCACATCCCTTAATTCCTCATAATCGAACTGAACATAACACAACAATATTAAGAAAGAGTCAAAATGATATGCATGTTCAGCGAGGGCTCAAATCGAGAAACGAGCCAACACGCAGCATATCATGGACTCCAACAGTGCCAAATCCAACCAATACTTATAACCAAGGTTTCAATTGAAGTTGAATTCATATGACAACAATTCAAGAATCCTAAAAGTACTCACTGCAAAACTTCTACAAAAGTTAAAACATAAATTACCTTTCAATGACTCCATCGAAGTCAATAACATTTAGTATTCTTAACAAAACAACAGCATTCATAACCAAGCTTAGACAGAAGTTTGAAATACTAGATACATTTCAAGGACTCTCACTGAGTCAATACCAACCGTATTCACAACTGAGCTTACACAGAAGTAGAAACACCAGTTACATTTCAAGGACTTCAACAGACTCAGAATCAATGAGTATCCACAACAAGCTTCCGCAAAAGTCATAACATACCACCCATTTCAAGGATTCCAACAAAATTCACAATAAAACTTCTTACTGAATTAAAAACATTAATTACGTTTCAAGGACTCAAAAGGAGTCGAACCCATATAGTATTCTCAATTAAACTTCTACATAAGTCAAAAATACTATCTATTCAAGGATTCCAACAATATCAATTTCAACAAATGTAAATAGCAAGGCTTCGACTGAAGTCGATATCAAACAAGAAAACATTTCATGGACTCCAACAGATTCTGTTTCATACATTATCCTTGCAAGCATTTCTTCAGAATCTACCAAAATGCAAAACACAGCATGATAATTCAACAACACGAAACCAAATGTACACCCAGCAAGGAATCAACTGAATAGTCGAGCCAGCATGAAAACACAGCAAGATACTTCATACATTGCTACCATAAAAACCAACTGAACCAAAAATCATCTGAACAGAGTTGTTCTAATGAAATCATTTGAAGGAAAGCAAGATTTTTTAAAAGTTAGGGCCTAACATGCCTGGTAATGTTGCTTAAAAAATCCGAATAAGACCTCTGAATGTGCTCGAGCCTTCTTCTCCTCTTCCATGATAGATTCAACAACAATAATTTGCTACTATCATGTCTTATAAACTTTCCCCGATAGAGAAAAGAGCTAGATAATCTCATAGTTGCCATGCAACACATAGTAGACTAGTTCGAAGAACCAGTGATCAAACAGAGATAAAAACGGAGCGAATGGAAAACCAAAATACCAACAAATTTTTCATTTGCATGCCTTCCCAAGCAATCCGCGCTCAGGAACCAAAGTTCATCAATGACATTAACTCCAACATTCCCGCCTAACCTCCATTGCCACTGACCACCATAGTTGGCGATGGACAAAAACAAACCAAAGACCATTTTCAGATTTGGCGACTCTGCCATGTTTGTCTCGATGGCTGTTTGAAATATTCACTAAATCCCTTGTCCTTCATGCTTATCCCCTTCATTTAATTCCATAGAAACTACCACCCATGACTCGCACCCCTTCATAGGTCCCCCTTCATCCATGGTCATTAGTTAGGTTAGAAACATAGGTTAGATCTTAAGGTGATACTTAGTCTAACTTCCTTAGTGCTAGGTCGCTAACCTTAGAAACATTTAGCTTATAGTTTAGGGCTAGGTTAGATTAGAACTAATCCAACCCATAGGTTATAGTTTAGGTTTAGGTTATTAACCTTAACAAATCCAGTCTAGGTCTAACAAATAGAATCATTCAGTATAAGAACCAACAGATATACATTCCCGAAATGGATTCAATCCAGCATTGATAATAAGCTAGCAGTATATATACAAGAATTTATTACCTGGCTCAAGGTCTAGACCTTCCTAATACTACGATATCGGGAACCAATTCATTTAACAAGATCAGCCTGAGTTAACTCCTGAATTTCTCATTCAACACATTTAGACCTTGCAACCTTCGTAAGGTCTATAATTTTTGTTCATCCAGAATAAACTTAAAACATCTCTTGGATCAATGAAACTGATCCAAGGCTGAGTCATAAAGATGGGTAAATCCACAATTCACCCCGAAATCAGATTAAACTCGGGTGCTAAAAATGAAAGAAATAAAAGAGTCCAAGCATATCCTAACTCAGTCAAAGATCTTCAAGAGCAAAGAAGATACAATCCATATCAAGCATGACTTCACAATCAAAGGAACACATCCTTTTACAGAAGAAATCATATATCAACACTTGAATGCTCAGGAGGAAGTAACAATAGTTCAGGGTGTTACAGACTTAGCCATATTTTGAAGAAGAATTCACATGAGAAACATGTGAAAATACCAAGTAGGCATGTTGAATGGATAAGGTTCCATCCTAGAGCCTTGGAGGTCAAGAAAATAATATTCCACGTAAGGGATATTCCCATGATGATCATTACAGGTAGTGGAGACATTTGTAAGCTACAATAGGCATTTGACCATGGAGGACCACACTTCCACTTGGCATGAGATCTATTTATGAAGGAAACCAAGGAGGTGCATCCAGATCCTATTTAAAGGAGTGCTTGCATTGGAAATAGAGGAAGAAGAGAGTGGGAATGAAGTGTTGGGGAAATGAAAGGTTAAAGAGAGTTTTAAGAAGTAACAAGGTGTTGTAGAAATACTTGCAAGGATGTTATTGAGCATATATGTATGGGTTTGGGTATGAACAAGAGTTGTAATGGGTAGAACAGCTAATAACTCTCTCTGCATAGTATTTTTGGAGGGTTCAAGATAATATTCCTTGATGTATTTGGTCTATATGACCCTTATGATGTAATGAGGCCACTGTAAATGTTTATAAATCAATATATGTGTGTGATTTTTGTTATTCATGTTCTTAAGTGTAAACCCGTGTGTTCTTCATATTATTTTGGGTCAAATGTAGTTTCATTATGCTTATTTACAATGTTCATTTTCATTTACGATTCATGTATGCACAAATTTATTGTCTATATCTTTTGTTTTTGAGTGAATGTCTATGTTTCCATTCCTGCAACTCATTCTCCATTAATGGCATATCATTCTTGCGAATCTCACATAAAGGAGGGGCTCAGAACCCATGCACACCTCAGGTGAGTGCCTAGTGCATGCTTGGTGATAGGTCTATGCACTTGGGGTAGAAAGAAGGTATATGAAGAAATGGCTACAAAACAATCTAATCCTCCTCCTAAATTTTATTCCTCTTCCAAGACATCTAATTTACCCATCCAATATACATCCACTTCTTCCCCTAAATCTTAGTCAAAATATCCTATCGAAACTCACAAGAGATACCTTTCTCCCAACACTTTGATCAGGTCCTACACAGAGATCCTTAGACATTTAATCCAAAAATATGCCATCACTCTTCCACTTATCAAGGCCTTTGACCCAAATAGTAAGAATCCCTCATGGTTTGATCCCAATCACATTTTTTCCTATCATCGTACCCCAGGTCATGACACTAAACATTATAAGGCCATCCAAACCATCATCCATGATCTTGTTGAGGAATATGACCTCTAAATCTAAGAGGATCTTCCTTCTCCATCTACCACAGCCAATCTAGATCCTACATCCCCATCCATCAAAAATTTTGGTCTTCTCCTCTATCCACATCATCCCTTATCATCTCTCCCCCGCATTTCATTCCTCCTAAAGAGGGTCCTCCCTTATTCATTGATATTGTTTGTCTTACCAACCACCCTTATGATCCCAAATCATCTATCCAATCCAAATCCAAAGTTCTCATCAACATTCCCTCTAATAAGCCCATCAAATGTCCTTCGACATCCACTACCTCATCTACATCTAAGTTTCCCAATATAGTATAGTATCTTTCACTAGGGGAGCATATTCCCCTCATCATTGATCCTCTCACATCAACTCATACCCCTATCCACCCAACAACTCTCTTGATGCTGGGGGACTTCACTCTTGGAATTCCTCCTTGACATTGTCTTATTCACCTCATATAAATCTGATCTGATCATATTCATTTTATCAGCTTACCTTAGACAACCAATCTATCTACCATCTTATCTAATCTCAATTCCACCTTTGTGGCCATATTTGTGCTTCCTCTAGAAGCACCATGGTTTCATCTAAATTACACCTTTGTGGCCATATTTTTTCCTCTCTTAGGGGCTCCACATCTTCATCCTAAGCCCACTTTTGCGGCCATTTTCTTGTCTCCTAAGACACATATTTCCTATTTCCTCATTTCTGAGCTGCTGCACATATTTTATGACCTTTATCCAACTCATATCATCTAATTTTAATTAAATTTTTCTCACCCAAATTCCACCTTTATGGCCATACTTGTGCCTCTCTTGGGGGCACCATATTTTCATCTAAATTCCACCTTTGTGGGCATCTTTGTCTCATTAGGGACGTATATTTTTCTCACTTCCTCACTTTTAAAAGGTAGCACATGGTATTTATCTCATCCTATCCTAATGTGAATTTAATGTCAGTAACCTCGTCCTTTAAGAAAATCAGAACGTCACTACTCTAGAGAGAAACCAATGTGGAAATTTTTCCCCCAAATGGATTGGACCATACATCATTACGCATAAGTATGGGTTGAGAGCCTATCGTTTGGCCTCCCTTGATGGAAAACTAGAAGTGGAACCACTTAACACATTGTACTTACAACCATTCTATTGTTAGCATGTCTAACACAAGCACTTAGTGGTATTCTTAGATCATTCATCCATCATTGGCCTCTTCCATAGATCATTGTAATGATCTAGATTTATGCGGTCTACCACTACTTTCCTCAGCATAACCTTAAGTATGGGCACCATAGCTCTATCCATCACCCTTTTATTTACCTATTATAACCATGCTAAGGGGCCATGAGTGTCTCTTGTACATTCATTGTCCCCTTATAAGTGGTCTACCTAGCTATTCCCAGTTGTCCCCATGTTAAACATCAAAGTTCATGGATGTTTCTATCAAAAATCAAAGCTATCAAAAATAGACTGCTCCCTCTAAGGATAGTTGTTCATGTAAAAAAATCAAAAAAAATCAAAATCAATAGACCAATCCCTCGAAGGATGGATATCATGTATAAATTAGACCATACCCTTGAAGGATGGATACTCTTTTATATAATGGCATTGAAAGATTCCCGCATTGATCAGCCTTCCATTTGATCAGCTTTCTTTTAGAAAACTTCCCACATTGATCAGTTTTCTCTTTCCCCTTCCTAGAGCTAGGGCATAGATTTAGGGAACACCACTTATGGAGAACCATCTTCCCACATACAAGTTACATCACAAACCCCTTTATCGTGTTGACAGTAGGTTTATAAGTTCATCCCATCCATGCCTCTTTATGATCTTTGGAATAACTAACTATTGTTGGTTATGTGTTAACACATGTTTTGGTCACATGTGTGTTACATTACTTGGATCCTTTTTTTTTTACCTTCAATGCAGTTGGAGGCATCAACTCCTCATGCGACCCTTGATACGATGTAGTATAGTTCATACCCATAGGTCACTAATCATCAAATAACATCCTATTCTAATTTTTCACAGCTATCATCATTATCTATTTTCTTTTTACTTTGCCTACATCACATTAACCATGTCTAAATCATCTATATACTATCTATCAAAATATCCCATTTGATCAGGTATCCTATCATCATTATACTATCTTTCCTTCCATATTATTTTTGGTGTGTCACCAATAGTACACGATTCCATGTTGTTTTTTTGGTTTTGCCATCATCATTTCTTATTTTACCTTTTCATCCATTATTGTGTCCTCTGCTAGAGTAACATATTATCATCCATATCTTATCTTAATTCCACTTTTGTGGCCATATTTGTGTTCCCTATTGGGGCACCATACCTCATCTTTTTATATTTTTCCTCCATTGGCCAATATCATGCCCTTTATTGGGGTACCATTATTTCTCTCCTCCTTTGTTTTGTGCTCTTTTGTTAGGGTATCATCTCATCATATTTGTTCTCAAATTCCACCTTTGTGGCCATATTTATTCCCACTTGGAGCATTTTGTATCATCACTTTTTCATATTTTACCTTTTTGGCCATTTTTGTGCCCTGTGTTAGGGCACCATTATTTCCATTCTTGTCTTTTATGGACACATACACATTTCCATTGATTTCTCACATATGAAGGATTATGTATTATTTTCACATTTAATTGTGCATAACTCATGTGTGCCTATCACTCATTAGTGCCCATGTCTCACGTCCATTTGAGTGGTTTTCCATTAGATTCCCTCCATTTCATAGTGATTTCTAGCCACTCACATGCTCGTAGTACATTGTCGTTGTCTCCATTGAGACTGTCCTTTGTCCCCTACCAAATTGATATTGAAATCACTATCATAGGTTCTATTGTTGTTTAAATCCTTCTTTCTTGGGGCATCTTTCCTTGCCTTATCATTTTACCCATATTTCTTCTCCTACCTTCCCTTCATCATCTACCTCTTTCAAACTCGTCATCGATTCCCCTTTGCGTTATTAATACCTTGTTTGAGGGGGAGCCCATCATCAACCTTCCATTAGTCTTCTTCCTACTCTCTCATCATTTTTGTCTTGTGGCTTGCCCAACACAAACCATGTGACAAAAAAGGGAAAATGTAGACATCAAAATTTGTTATTGATACCCTTGATTTCCCGCGTGTGCATCATTCACCATGGTCTTATCTAGAACCTTATTAATTTAATCCATTTCTTTTATTTAAATTCCCATCTATTAGTCTAACACTTTTAATTTGTAATTAATCTTCATTAATTACCTTAATTAATCTCCATTAGCTAATTACCTTTAATTATCTTTCCTTTTAGGATGCTTTTATCCCTAACCACCTAAATCCACATCCCTACACTTTTTCTAGCTTTTATCTAACCCATATTTATCTCCTACCTACTCTCGACACTTCCCTAGGAAAACCTTACCAAACTACATGCTTTAAATCACTTATCCCAATCCCTAAAATCCCCATATCTCAAATGAATCAATCATTCAACACTCTTAGGAATGGTTACCCATAGTCAGCGTTGACCCAGCTGGGTCACCATCGACCCTAAAAGACTGATTTCACCCCCTTCCAAAAACAAGACACAACCCAAGATTTCTTGTGTTGTGCAAACTTATCTTCGAATATGAGAATCCATGCAGTTGTGTCAAGCCTCTGGGATTCCATTGAAGATTTCCTTTCATCACTTACAAAGACTTTGGGAGGTTTACTTTGATTCCATGTTATTTCATTCTAACATATGCTATTGTTGTTATTGTATGTTAGAATCTAACATCTTACAAATTTAGCTACTGTTGGAATTCCATCCTCAGCAAGTTCTTCTATTAAATCTACTTGTAATTTTCTCATTCATCTCATCTACCTTTAACTTTATTTTGCACTATCTAGGTCACCTTTGCTCCACCCAGGCCACTGCCAACCCATTCCTATGTCATCATACTTCATGTTTCCATATACCTCTTAGTGTTTGCTTTTGTTTTGTTATTATTTCCAGTTCTCATATCTGTCATCTGGATTATCTGTCATCCCAAACTATTCTTTTTTCACTCTAGTCACTGCCAACCCAGTCTAGTCATCGTTGACTTAAGTCATGTTTTTCATCCAATCTATCCTAATCCCTTTTTCCTACCATACTCTTTGCTTTTTGTCTCAAATCTCCTTCTTTAATTTATTTCCAGTGTTTTTTAGGATTTTGTGATCACCTTGTTTGCATTCGAATCCTTCTAGATCTTTTTTTCTAGCTTATTGTCTAGACCCATCTTCTCAAGTCACCATTGATCTACCTCTCTGCAGCTTGGGTCACCATCAACCCAGCCAAGTACAATTTCCTTTATTTTAATTTAGATCAGATCGGTACTTTTCATCCATTTATGTCATTTCCAGATCCTATTCTATATCAATTTCTACATGTTCTCCAATTATCTAGCATTTACGTCACTTTATTTTATCAAACGGGGGTTGACATCTGATGAGGTTTGTTAATCCTCTCCATTGTTAATGTCAATCCAAGGTTGGTGTCTGATGGTTGTATGCATTAAGAGAAAAAAATTATTTGGAAAACAACTCCGTTAAACACAATCCAAACTTGCATAAAATAAATCACACATGCAGAAATGTAAAGGCACACTTGCAGAAATAAATTTTGCATGAAGGAAACACACTTACATAAATGACATTCCTAAATTAAAATAAACGAAAGATAAATCAGACACTTGCAAGTTCACAACAGAAATTGTACGGAAAGAAAGATCACATAATATGAAATAAAAAATTTACAACAAAAGGAAAACTACTAAATAAAGAATTGAACATAAAACATTGATCCTTCTTTCTTGGAATGCATGGCCAGCTCATTCCTTAGAAGAGAACTTAATTCAAAACATGCAGAATAATTTCACTCAGAAGATTGAGAAAGAACTGATCTATTATTCTTGGTAGGAAAATTACATATATGAGTGTGGAGGGTTGCATTTATAATTTATTCATCCAACCAACTTCTTATTTTAGGAAATACAATCTAATCTTATCTTCATTCCAATCCTAACAAGCAAGATCTTCATCTCCACAAAATTAGGAGAGAGATATGTTATTGGAGTCAAATCTTATCTTGTTTATTTTAGGGAGATTTGCTCCAAATATTCTCCTTGCTTTTTGGTAACAAGAATCACAATGATTTTATTATCCTAATTTATTGGAAGAATTTTTTTCCTCAAAACATTACTTTGACCAAATACTTATCCTGGATTTTCCATTTGACTTTGTTGTTTTTTACTATATAACTTTTGGTGCTCATCTGATACAGTTTTTCTTGAACTGCAGTTCACTAAAAGTTAGATTCCTTTTTATTGGTAAAACTTTTAGAAAATATGAATGAGATTTTTGTTAAAAATATTTCTATGAGAAAAAAAATCTCTCAGATTTTCCATGTGACTTTGTTGTTTCTGGCTATGGAACTTTTAGTGCTCGTCTTATACATTTTTCCTTAGACTACAACTCGCTAAAATTTAGATTTCTCCTTATTGGTAAAACTTGTAGCAAATCTGAATGAGGTTTTGTTAAACAAATTTCTATGTACAAAAATCTCTCTTAGATTTTCCATTTGAATTTTTCTGTTTCTAGTTGTGGAACTTTTAGTGCTCGTTTAATACACTTTTCCTTAGACTACAGCTCACTAAAACCTAGATTTCTCTTTATTGGTAAAACATGTATCAAATATGAATGAGGTTTTTATTAAACACATTTCTATGAACAAAAACCTCTCTCATATTTCCCATTAGATTCTCTGATTATTTACAATTCCTCATTTTATACAGGTTCTGAAACTAAAACTGCAAGTTCCAGAGCTAACTCCAATTGTTTGGAGCTAACTCCCATTGTTCTGAAGCTAACTTCAATTATTCTGGAACTAAATTTGTAAGTTTCAGAACTAAATCTACAAGTTTCGGAACTAAAACTACAAGTTCCGGAGCTAGCTCCAATTATTCTGGAGCTAACTAAAAACATATATAATTTTCGCACATGATCTCATATTGAGATGATTATTTTTTGAACTTGCATAATTTTTTGAGATGAATCTTGATATGAAATCATATTTTATTTTAGATGTACTATCTATGATTAATTCCACTTTTCCTAGAACTAGCATTATCTTTCCTTTATGGCCTGCATGCACAAGACTTTGCATCTTTCCTAAATAATCAATAGGATTAATCAACAAAATAGAGAACAAAATACTTCTAAAAAATGAACAAGATATATATCCTATATTCTATCTCAAACAAACTATAAGTTCTAAGATTACATTCAAATCTACTTTCAAAGGTAACTTGGAAGGACAAAACATGGTAATTTATGGTCAATTTATGGCCTCATCATTGTCCCACACTTAATCTTATGCATGTCCTCATGCATTATATTATTATCTCCTCTTCTTAGAGTCTTCTCTGCATTGAGCTTATGCATGTATGCATTCCATATATAGTTCAATGATAGGTTCTTTTAGATCTCCTTCTCTCCCACACCTAAGCTCATGCATGTCCTCATGCATATTGTTTATAAATGGTTGCACATAAATTAGAATCCAAAAGTTTGATTGCAAAAATGTACACATATTTTTCATATCTGTAAGTAGGGGAGATATAAATTTTATCTTGCTTTCCTTAGAGATCTTAAAAGTGGATCTAGCTGTAATAAAAAACTTAAAAGAAACATTAAAAATAAAATAGTAGAACAAATAACTTGATCATATCTCTAGTTGTCCTTGTCATATTGTTAACATGGTCAAATAGTGCCGAGAAGGAAGCCACCAGGTAACAGTTGATTGATTTTAAAGAAGATCCACCCCCTTTTGCCTTTGATTGGCGAGCAAGATGGTTTTCCAATCAAAGTTTTTTTGCCTTTGATTTTCCAACAAGTTGGTTTTCCAATAAAAAAATTTGACTTTTTTTTGCTAAAATGATAGCATGAGAAGAATTAGAGAAAATTTTGATCCATCATCAAACTATATTTGTTAAAGTGCAGCCTGTGTAAAATAAGAAGCAATGTCTGAGATCTCATAAAAACCTCTTTGCATACTTGGTAACTCCAAGAAGATTTTGAAAAATTGTTTAAACAATTTCTAGGTCTTCAAATCCCAACTTGAATTGTGCATTATCGCAATCACCATACTAATCTTCAAAGCCCAAACTAGTGATCTCAGAAGATGGATTGTGTTATGTATCCTTGGGTCCCTCCAAACTGCTCCTTGGTTGATACTGTTGGTGCTCAAAAATCTACATTCTAGTAGCAATAATAACTCTTGACATTCATGTGGAAGTTAGCATGAAAAATTGCTTTCCTTGATATTCACAATAATTATTTCTTAATGTTATACAAGCATATACAAAAATGAATAAATTGAAAGACATGAAAACAATTTTTTCTAATGGATATGGTTTAGGGATTGAATTTTATTATGGGATAAAAAATAATTTGGATGGGTGGATTTATCATGAGTGGGTTTTTATTTTGGCTCTAATGAAGTCCCTGAATATGGATGGAGTTAATTAGAAAATGTTACCACTTCATTATTACAAACTGGATAAGCCAATTTTTTACTAAGGCTATGTGCAATAAGATCACTGAGTTGATAGTTGATACAAATAGGAATAGTGGTGGTTTTCAACAATGAAATTTGATATTTCATCAACTAGATCTAGTTCTAGATTCAATATCATATTTCTACCATTTCTTCACAAATAGAATCCAGATCCGAATTCTTTGTCCCTGCCATTATACCTTCTTGATCAAACATCACAATAATTTTTTCTATACACAAAATTAGTTTGTGGGGAGGTAAATATTTACAATATAGCATTCCTAATTGCAGAAATAAAATTTTAATCTATATTGCATGAATGAAAATATTAATCTATTTGCAGAAACTAAAAGTTTAAAGAACTACCTCCAAATATTTCTTATCACAAAATTTTCCAAGAGGTATTCTACTGTCACTAGAATATTCTCTTAAAAAACTCTAAATCTCTTAATAACACCGTTTCCCTGGAAATGGTTCCAAAATGATGAGGTTTTTCAATCCTCTCCATTAATAATGTCAATCCAGGGTTGTTTTCTGATGGTTTTCTTCATTAAAAGAAAAATGTTCTTTAAAAAATAGCTATGTTAAACAGAATCCAAACTTTCATAAAATAAATCACACATGCGGAAATGTAAGGGCACACTTGCAAAAATAAAGTTTATAGGAAGGAAAAAAACTTGCATAAATGAAATTGCTAAATTAAAATAAATGAAAGATAAATCAGACATTTGCAGGTTCACAATAGAAATTGTACGAAAAGAAAGATCACATAACATGAAATCAAAAATTTACAACAAAAGGAAAACTACTGAATAAAGAATTGAATATAAAACATTGAAAGAAATAGCATAAAACATTGATCCTTCTTCCTTGGAATGCATATCCATCTCATTCCTTAGAAGAGGACTTAATTCATACTTTTAAACTTAATTCAAAACATACAAACAAATTTCACTCAGAAGATTAAGAAAGAACTGATCTATTATTCTTGGTAGGAAAATTACATATATGAGTGTGGAGGGTTGCATTTATAATTTATAAATCCAACCAACTTATTATTTTATAAAATACAATCTAATCTTATCTTTATTCCAATCCTAACAAGTAAGATCTCCATCTCCACAAAATTAGGAGAGAGATATGTTATTGGAGTCAAATCTTATCTTGTTTATTTTAGGAAGATTTGCTCCAAATCTTCTCCTTGATTTTTGGTAACAAGAATCCCAATGATTTTATTATCCTAATTTATTGGAAGAATTTTTTTCCTCAAAACATTACTTTGACCAAATACCTCTCCCGAATTTTCCATTTGACTTTATTTTTTTTTACTGTGTAACTTTTGGTGCTCATCTGATACAATTTTTCTTAGACTGCAGTTCAATAAAAGTTAGATTCTTTTTTATTGGTTAAACTTTTATAAAATTTGAATGATATTTTTGTTAAAAAAATCTATGAGAAAAAACCTCTCTTATATTTTCCATTTGACTTTTTTGTTTCTGGCTATGGAACTTTTAGTGCTCGTCCGATACACTTTTCTTTAGTTTGTAGCTCACTAAAAGTTAGATTTATCCTTACTGTTAAAACTTGTAGTAAATAGGAATGAGTTTTTTGTTAAACACATTGCTATGAATAAAAACATCTCTCATATTTTCCATTTCAATTTGTTATTTCTGGCTATGGAACTTTTAGTTCTCGTCTGATACATTTTTTCTTGGACTACAGCTTACTAAAAGTTAGATTTCTCCTTATTGGTAAAACTTGTAGAAAATATGAATGAATTTTTTGTTAAACACATTTCTATAAACAAAAACCTCTCTCATATTTCCCATTGGATTCTCTAATTATTCACAATTCCTCATTTTATGTAGGTTTCGTAAGTAAAGCTGCAAGTTCCGGAGCTAACTCGAATTGTTCCAGAGCTAACTCGAATTGTTCCGGAGCTAACTCTCATTATTCTGAAGCTAACTCCAATTGTTCTGAAACTAAATATATAAGTTCTAGAACTAAATATGTAAGTTTTGGAACTAAATCTGCAAGTTCCAGAACTAAAACTACAAGTTCTAGAGCTAACTCCAATTGTTCTGGATCTAACTAAAAATAGATATAACTTTTACACACTTTCTCGAATTGAGATGATTCTGTTTTTTTAACTTGCATAATTTTTTGAAAGGAATATGGATATGAAATAATATTTGAGTTTAGATGTACTATCCATGATTAATTCCACTTTTCCCATAACCAGCATTATCTTTCCTTTATGGCCTACATGCACAAGACTTTGCATCCTTACTAAATAATCAATGGGATTAATCAAAAAAATAGCGAACAAAAGACTTATAAAGAATGAACAGGATATATATCCTATATTCTATCTCAAGAAAACTATAAGTTCCAAGATTACATTTAAATCCATTTTCAAAGGTAACTTGGAAGGACAAAAAAATGGTAATTTATGGCCTCATCAACATCCACGTAAGGAAATTAACACTTCTAGGAACTGACTTTATTGGGAAATCCCCTCACCTACCATCTAATCCATTTTCCTCTTAGTTACATTTGCTTTACATGTTAGTCAGATTTACAATGAGGTCATCCACTTTACACTCATCCATTTTCATCCATCGTACTTCAAGGTACCTTAAACCCTTGCATTCTGGAGTTGTTTTGATTTCTTATTTATATATATTTCACTAATATGAATAAGAATGAGAAATTGGATCAAAAAAACTTTAATTTCTTATGAGTTGAATTACCTGCAAATTGAGAAGGCTTGTTTGGCCATTGTTTTTGCATTTCAAAAACTTCATCATTATCTGTTAAATAATAAGACCAAGCTCATATCTAAAATTGAGCAATTGAAATACCTACTATCAAAATCTGCATTCACTGGGAAGATGGCTAATTGGATCATCCTACTTAGTGAGTTTGATATTGAATATGTTAACCAAAAGTTAGTTAAAGGAAAAATACTTGAAGATTAACTAGTTGGATCCCCTTTGTTAGTAATTGAACCTTTGAGTGTGGAGCTTCCAGATGCTAGTATGATATATATTGAAGAATCTATCACATGGAAACTTTACTTTGATGGATCCTTTACCTTCCATGGTTCAAGTGTAGGATTTGTTAAGAAATGTTTATTGTGCTAAAAGTAAGGAAACTTGATATATGGCCGAGCATATTATTTTCAACCAATCACAATGCCATGGCCTTTTTCAAAGTAGGGACTTGATCTTATTGGAAATATTACCCGTACTTCATCTGATGACCACATGTTCATTATTACTTCCACTGAGTATTTCACGAAATAGGTAGAGGCTATTCCTCTTACCTATGTTACTGGTGTTCATATTTCCAATTTCATTATGAACCACCTCATTTTCCATTACGGTATCCCCTCTACCATTGTAGCTGACAATGGTAAGTTGTTCAAGTAAAAAAATGAAATAGTTGTCCCAACATTTTCAAATCCAACTCAAATACTCAACCCCCTATTAGCCTCAAGGTAATGGACAGGATGAGGCCTCAAATAAAATGTTTTTGAAAATGGTTAACGAGACTAGCCATAATTAGCACTTGCAAATTGATGCGACCCTCTAGGCCTATCGAACATCCATGCACACCCCTACATGTGCTAGTCCATATTCCCTAGTTTTCAGCACAGAAGCCATCCTACCCCTTGAGATCAAGATCCCTTCTTTACACATATCTTTGCGAGGCTATCTAAATAAAGAGGAGGATTATAGAGTTTCCAGACTCATAGAACTAAAGTTGTTAGACGAGAAACACCTTCATGCACTGGATCACCCAAAATTGTATCACAATAGAGTGCATCAAGGCTACAATAAAAGAATCATACCTCGGCAGTTTAGGGTAGGAGACCTTGTTTTGAAGAAGAATCGGTTCAATACCACTAAAGATTGAGAAAATAAGGGAAAGTTTGAGCTTAATTGGTTAGGACCATATGTTTTGGTTACTAAGTTTGGCTCGGGGGCATATAAACTTGTTAATTCTGATGGTGATGAGTTATGGGAGCCTATGAATGCCATGCATCTCTAGCATTTCTACGCTTAAGCATGAAGGACCTTTAGAAAATCAAAAAATCAAAAAAGTATAAAAGATAGAAAAATAAATAAAATATAAATAAAGAGAAATGAATTTGTCCAAATGTGAAAACCATGCAATTTTGGCACATTAGACAAGTCTTATGGTGAAAACCGGTTCCTAGCATTATCGAAGGATCCGTTGTTCACAACCATCTCATACCTAGTATTGCACTGGCTTTATCCTAAATCCAAAATTTTCTCCTATGTCATGGGATCCTTTTGAACCTATCCTTCGTGGCCTTGATTTGGTTGATCTTATTCATGTTGCAAAGATTTTCCTTTGTACATTCCTACCAAACATTAGGGGAACTTTGCATCTTCACTTTCTTGCACATACACGTGGTGTTTACCCTTGTACATTCCCATCTATCGCTGGAGTCATCCATGTTTCTTCATTTTCTTGCACATAGCTTTGGAAAAAAATTAGAAAGTCACAAAAACATTCATATAAACTTTCATAAACTTTCAAATATGTTTAGTCAAAAATTTCAAAAAAATAAAAAAACTTCAAAAAGCTTTAAAAGTTCCAAAAAAATTGTAAAAATCAAAAATCCTATAAAACATTTGGTAAAAAAAATTTACACATCTAAATCATTTACTGGATGTAATTTCCTCAAACATCGAAAATTGTCCTACAAAACATCTTTCTTTGGTTCTCTCTTGTTCTTACATGTGACTTGTAGATCATTTTCATCTATCCTCCATCAACAAAAGTTATTTTCCTTGCTATGTTTGTCTTCCCTTGCACAAACAGTTGTTTGGAGTAGTTTCAAAGTGCACAATTAATTTTTCATGGGACTTCTATGTCCTCCATTTATTCACCTCACATGTATCCTTGCTTGGGGTTCCATTTTTTACCCTTTTCATTAACTCAAACATATGGTCACTAAAGCTCGATAACAAAAAAAATGGTGCAACTCTCTTGAATGTTGTTTGTTTGAGTACATGTTTTTTTGTGTTTGTTTCCTTGTTGGTATTCTTGTTTACTTTTGCATACTACATTACTTTCTGTATGTTTCATTGAGTTAGTGTTTTAACAATGAACAAAAGTTAGTATTATGGATTTTCATGTTTTTTTACACTTTTTT
Organism: Taxus chinensis; assembly: GCA_019776745.2. Taxonomy (NCBI): domain Eukaryota; kingdom Viridiplantae; phylum Streptophyta; class Pinopsida; order Cupressales; family Taxaceae; genus Taxus; species Taxus chinensis. The sequence goes on from CM034148.1 coordinate 52,568,952, forward strand.
TGTGTGCTTATATATAATAAAGGGTTGATGATGTAGATCATGAGAAAAGTGATGAAATAAAGTTATTCTTGAGCCATGCTAGACGAAATCTATTTCCATTCTCTTCATCTTAATTTTTCTTCATTATCATTTTCTTCTATCCTATTTTTTCTTTAACAATTCAACTAGGGAAATAGGGATTATATTTATCCCCCCCTCCTTTTTCTTCTATCCATTTCCTTCATCTTTTCAATCGTCGATCAACCTCTTTCATCACCCCATCAACACTCTAGGAAGCATAGATCACTCTACTAATTTATCTTACATTCCATTCAAAATTTACTTTTTTATAATTGGCTACTATCTTTAAAGTAGTGTTGCTTACGTCACCCCAAAGAGGGGCACATGTAGACACCTAAAATCTACCTATGCAGTTTTACTACTAAAATTGTACTAATTACCTTCTTTCCCATAATCTCCATAATAATTAGTGATTTCCTACTAATTAAATAATGTTTCCCTCTCATTTCGTTCAATTAATGACACTTCATTAATTAACTAGCCTTTACTTCACTCTGGATGCCAATTAACGACACTTCATTATTTATAATCCTCTTCCGATTGATATAATTAACTATTATTAGTTAATTAAGCTTATTTTCCCTTGTATTTAATCAATAAATCTTCTTATTGGTTAAAAACCCACTTTCAACTGTTATCCAAATATCTCTCCTAGAAATTTGGATAACTTGCATACACATTCTGGCTCTAATTTATTCTTTACAGTGTTACGTGTGCTTAAGGTCACTTGGCACATTCCCTTGGTCGCAGTTTCCCTACGCGCCCCTTTCCTTTCTCTCCTTCCACTCCTCCCTTGCGCCCACCTTCTGTGTATTCACCTTCTTCCCTAATTGGTTTCTTCCCTTCTCACACGCCTCACACTTTCTTTAATCGGCTAAGTCCCTAGCCCTCTCACGCGTCGCACCCATTACTTTGTAATAGTTGCACCTTCACCATTCGTTCTCTACTCACCTTGTTTGCCTCATTTCCCTGCACGCATCACGTGTACTCCATCTATACATTCCTTTGTTTCTCCATGTGTACTTGCCTTGCACCCTTCTGTGTCGGGTCATCTTTTGACATGCTTGAGAAGCGTGCCAACAAGGCGTCGAATCATTACAATAAATCAGCAAGTGACATGTGGAAAAAATGAAAAGTATTCACATAGTTGGCCATCATTTCAGCCAATTCACATGTGCCACGTGTTTTTCATGCGTAGATGACTCTGACATCTTTTGACAGCCATATCTTTTACTACAGATCTCAGATCAGTGCGCACCTGGACTTGTCAGAGATCTGCTGACATCGGCTACAGTGCTAGAAATTCAAATTCAAATTCTTGGTGGTTTTGGTAGGTGAGAAATGGGAAAACGTCTTTATAAGCATTGATGAGTAGATCTGATTACTCCAACCACCACATTTGATATGATCCACCCTCCTTTCTTTTTCAGTACGCCAATCAGTCGTGGGGAAGCATATTTCAAAAATCTCTAGGAGGATTTACAAGCATTGAATGCTTCTTGTTGGTGGTTGTGTTTCAAATTTGGGTTTTCCCTCCTTCCCTTATTCCTTTATGGATTCATCTATAAATGTAAGAGAAAGGATCATTTGCTTGGGTTGGACACTCTAGATCCTTATGCGTTTTGCTAAGGACTTCATATTTTCTGTATTTTGAGTTGCAGACCTCTATGTTTGAATCTTACATATGGATATAAGTGTTAGGAAATAAGAGATAAAATATGCGGAATAATCCCTTACAGGATCGCAACAGTAGAAACTAATATGCGGAAAATATTACAGATCTCAAATAAAAGTGCATAATAAATAACACAACACAGAGAGATAATATTTAACGTGGTTCACCCAATTTGGGCTACGTCCACCAAGAATCACTTACTCAGATTTTATTACAAGCCTCCACTCTCTCAATACAATACCCAAATCCGTTTAGAGCTATGCTCAACAAACTCTACAGAATTCACACCTGAATTCAAAACACATCTGCAATACATTTACTTGTACATCTATCATATGCATAAGACCATATAAATAGACAATTGCTTAAGCAGTTTGATACAAAACCGTGGGTATCAAAATAATGGAAAAAAGACTGAAAAAACCATGGGCCCAAAAAATAGCCCATAATGGTTACCCATTACCCATGGGTTAATAAACCACCCATGAAAATTTGCTTCGGGGGCTTTGCCCCCAAACCCCCCTGACCCACTCACCGGCGAGTGGGACCACCGTAAAAATACCTGAGTGTAACACATAGAAGGTGCACCACATTCTAACATGCAAATAGGCTCCACAAACATAACAATCAATCTCCTTCATCATTGTAATAGTTTTGTACATTTATGGAAGTAATAGAAGTATCATTTGTGACTATTCTCTATCCTAACATGTTTTCATTCCTTCTTCTTGCCTTTACTCTTACGTTGTGTGTTGGTTGTGTTATTTTAGGTCTCTTACAGTTCCATATTTAGTTGTGTTCCATGAGAATGATCTGGTGGATACGTGTTTCGTTGTCCTACTCATGCCTAGCCTCCTTTCACGCATTTACCTTCATTCTCACTCAGAATAGATAGTGTTCATCCATCTTTTCTGGTGCTATCACCTTTTAGTGTAGTTTCCTTTCATGTTATCCTTCTATCCCTGGTCCCTTGGCATCATTAGCTTAGTTTCCCCTTCCATCACTAGGAGTAGCAGTAGCAGTAGAAATAGATAGAGGAACTGGCCATCTCCAGAGATCCATCCCAAGCTCGCAAGGTCCCACAACTTTGGGATGGTTCCATTGTGGTCTCAAATAGCTTGACCCTTCCGAGAAACAAGACATGGGTTCACATTTGAGTAACAAAAAATTTATGGCATGCTCGGTGGGACCAGCATTGAAAGATCAAATTTCATATCTCTAAGTTCTGGTGTGTGGACTTAGTGGTTCAACCATTGGAGGCTCATTTCAACACATCCAGTGACTCCCAATATTTTAAGATCTCTATTTCAGTAGTCTTGAGCACCTTTCATGAGAAGAGTGCACACAAGAAGAAGTGTAGTAGTTGAAGATTCTTTTGAATACCTCCAGCTATCCTCGAGAAGAGTTTGTTCTAAAAAGTCTATGTATGCATCTCTATCTCCAGCTTGTCATGCCCACTCAACTCCTCCTCAAAATAGACAACCTGCGCACCCAACAATGGTGCATCAGCAACCTCCTCCATTAAGAAAATTTGAAAAAATTGTTGGAGGGATTCCCTTACTCCTAGATGTGCAACATGATATGCGAAATGGCTCACTCAAGAGTATTCCATACTTTACTGGTGAGAATTAAGTCACCCCTCATGATCATATCCAAAATATAGAAAACATGTGTTCACTCTATCTGATAACACATGATGATGTAGCAGTCAGGATACTTGCAGCCTCTTTTAAAGGTAAAACTCTTTAATGGTACTGAGTCTTGAGGCTTGGATCTATCACCACCTAGGATAAACTAGGAATAGCTCTTTGCAATTACTTTAAAGATAAGTCAGATCACCTATCTTTGCTGGAGAAACTGATGAAAACAAGGAGGGAACCCAATGAGTAGATGACTAATTTCAACATTAGATTTCAAAAGACTTGGAATAGAATCCCTCTTGTGGTAATACTTACAACCCAACATGCTTTCCTATATTATCTGAAGGTGCTCAATAGTGAAATTTTAGTTATGATCAATTATAAGGGAGGTAGGACTTTACCAGCTGCTTATAGTATTGTAGTAAGGGAAAAAAAGGTCTTATTCAAGGGGAAAAGTTAGCTCCAAGACCACTTATGCCCTTGTTCCCATAAATTTCACAAGCACCCCAGTCTTCTGTGGCCCCTATTCATCTTCCTGAGAAAAGTGTGAAAAACATCCTACTCTCCATCGTAGAAAAAGGAAGATGAAGAATTGAAGGCCTTGATTATAAATTTATCAAACAAAGTCATATAATTAGAAAAGAAACATGTGCAAGCCTAGAGAGGCAATTCCAATCAGGCACATGGCCAAAGCAATCATCCTTGGTGGAATCAATATGGTAATCAAAGATACACACCCAACTAGTAGAAAGATAGATGGCAGCCTAATGCACATCTACCCTTACAAGTTGTTCTTCCCACGCCTTCTCTTCTAGTACCCAGTACAATTCAGGCGCTTGTTCCAGTTCATAACAATTTAGCACAAGAGTTAGAATGGTGCTTCCCTTGCAACATGCCTCATATTCAATATCATTATTCCAATGTAGCATGCACCCAAGCCTTCATGATCCAGAATGCTTCAGCTTGCAAACCTTCAACAAGTGCCCCTAAAGCAGATAACCTAGAAATACCCGAAGCTCCTCCAGAGACAAATTTGATGTTCTTTGGTGCGGAGGGATTTTATGCAATCAATCAAGCCACAAAATATACAAACAGACCATGCGCCCTAAGTTGCGAACAACACAAGATACAAGAAAATAATTTTAGAGTCAGGTACGCATGTCACAATCCCGACAATGCAAGTAGTTTCTCAAAAGAAAGAAGTAGATAAGGCATCTTACAGTAAAGTCACTCAAATCCCTATGTAGGAGGCCCCGTGTAAATCTCCTTCTAAAGCAGCACATTCCCCTCTTTTGGTAGGCTAAACCTCTACTCTAACTAAAGATCAGGCTTACATGCCTAAACAGCCAAGAAGGGATGTCGTTCCCCAAATGCACAAGATGGGGGGCCTTTTATTTAGCATTTTGGACTAGATGAAGAGAATAAACATAAATGTCACAATGTGGGATGCCCTGACCATTCCATCTCAACAAGATCTATTACATGAAGCTCTGGTGTAACTCCCGATCACTGATCTAGATATGCAGAAGCCACGTGCTTCTATTAACATCTTCCAAGAAGAGGATAAACAAGTAAGTTAATTTGTTAAAGCCCCACCCTTCTATATGTCCTTGATCATAGGCAATCACGTAGTGCATAACTACATGATTGAATCAGGCGCTAGTATTTCTGTTATGCCTAAGAAGATAGTTGATGTGTTAGGTATAAAATATATCCCTTTATCTAAAGGAGTCCTAAAAATTGATGGCTCAATTGTCACTACCTTAGGAGTCATCAAGGATCTTGAGTTAACCCTCCATGCATGTCCAAGCCTAACAATTACTCAAGATGTGTCAATCATTGACCTTCCTCCTTTGTTTTCCCTATGTCTATCAAGAGAATTTTTTGCTAAAGTGGGTGGTTACTTATCTTCTGATTGGTCTCACATGTTACTCAAGATAAGGTATGGTACTCGATTTACTATACAAGCTCAGCCTATATTTTACTATCATGTAGAGTCATATGTCCCATCCTCTCTCCAAGCCAATTGTTTGATCCAGGAAGAACAAGTTTCAGTTCCTAAAGAGCTGACTCTTCCACCCTCTGTTCCCGACCTAGTGCTTGATGAATGGGCGGAAAGACACCAAAAATTTGATCCCTATGCTGAAGAAATGGAAGCCTATGAAACTGGGCTTGGTACTTATTTCATTCTAGAAGAAGACATTATACTTCCACATGTGCTCAAGAAAGACAAAGTTTAACATGGTCTGTGGAATTTGTACTTTGATGGATCCAAAAGTAGAAACGGCACAAGAGAAGGAGTGGTTCTCATTTCCCCTAAGGATGATAAATTCTTCTTTGTGCACAGGCTACAGTTTGCATGCTCTAACAGTGTGGTAGAGTATGAAGTGCTGGTGCATGGATTTCTCATTGCTGAGAAGAAGAAAATAAAGGTGTTGCAAATCTTTGGGGACACATAATTGGTTATCCATCAAGTCACCAAAAATTTCTAGAAAAATAATATCTTCTCAAAGCTTATAAAAACAGATTTTGGGACCTTCTTGAAAGATTTTATGCTCTTAATCTGCAGGTGGTGTTGCGTAGAATGAACAATGAAGCTGACCAAATGGCCACACTTGGTTCATAGTTCTCCCCTGCTAAGGACTTTGTCAAAGGAAACACTCAACATGTTAAGATGGTGATCAGACCATCCATTCTAGACAATAACACCAGTTGGAAAGTGTTTGAAAGTGACATGAAAATCATCCAGTTTATCTAGAATGAAGTTGAATTTGCATCAAGTATGCAATGTGACTTGCATGACAACTATGGTGACCAACTGATACAACTGAAGATAAATAAGTTTCCTAAAGGGTTGGTCACCTTAGAGAAAAATATTTATCCCTGATGATGAGTTCAAGGGTGAAGAAAGGTACATGTGTGTTTCACAAGAAGACTACTCTTCCATCACTATTGCACATGGGAAAGAGTTTTTGCTCAACAGGACTTGTGCACATGAAATTAGATAGACCTTCATCTCTCTCTGTCAAAATTACAGTGATATATTCTCATGGGAGTATGAAGACCTCAAAGGTTTTGATCCAAGTGTTGCTCAACACTCCATTGACCTTGATCCTGGTATCAAGCCCGTTAGACAGAAGCAGCGACTAGTCAATCCAAAGATAGAATCCCCATGAGAAATGAATTATCAAAACTCATTGAGGTAAAAATTATTTTTACCATCAAATACTCTACCTGGGTCACAAATCTGGTTTTGGTACGCAAGAAGAATGGTGGAAATCAGACTTTGTGTTGATTTTAGAGGTTTGAATAAGGCATCTCTAAAGGATCATTACCCTTTTCCTTCAATGGAGTAGATTCTGCAAACTATGGCTAGTGCATGCAGACATTCTCCATTCTAGATGGGTATTCAAGTTTCAACCAGATCCTAGTCAAGGAAGAGGATCAATTCAAAACAACATTTACAACCAAGTGGGGAACATATGCATATCATAAAATGTCCTTTGGTCTATCAAATGTGGGCGCCACATTTCAACTTGTTATGGATGTTGCCTTCAAAGGATACATTAATGAGTTCATCTTGGTTTACCTAGATGATATAATTGTCTTCTCAAAGCAGAGCACAGATCACATGGCACACCTAGAAAAGGTCTTTGAGAGATGTAGAGAATTTGGGGTGTCTTTTAACCACAAGAAGTGCAATTTTGTGGTAGCGAAGGGAAAGATCTTGGGACATGTGGTCTCAAAGGATGGCATTGCAATTGATCCTAAACGTGTTTCAGCCATCCTAGATATTTCCCTACCGACACACAAAAAGGCCCTATAGTCCTTCCTTGGCAAGATAAAATTTGTTAGGGAATTTTATCCCTAAGTTTACGAGACTGGTTCAGCCATCACCTTAATGCTTAAGAAGGACATAGCCTTCATGGATGGACAGCATAAGGAAGATAAAGCTTCAACAAAATCAAGTAAAAGATTTCTTTGCACGCCAACACTCATCAATCCATATTATTTAAAGGATTTCATCCTTTATGCTTATGGCACTAATCCAAGCATTGTTGTTGTCGTAACACAAGAAAAAGAACAAGGGTTAGAATAACCAGTGGCCTTCTTCAGCCAAACACTGAAGGATTACGAACTAAAATACAATCACATAGAGAATCAGGTCTTCACCATCATGCACACACTCAATAAATTCAAGAGTATGCTCACCACCAATCATATCAAGGTGTTAATCTCCCACTCTTTGGTCAAAGACTTCATCATGGGAGTAGAAATCAGTGAGAAAAGAGCATGATGGGTGACCAAAATCATGGAATATGATGTGACTATCAAGGCCACAAAATTGGTAAGAGGTAGTGCACTCTATAGGAAAATTGTTGAGGATGCACAGAGTGAACCTAAAGCTTCATTATTTATGAATGAAGACCTTCCGCGTGTAGAACTTGAATAGAATATAGAATCATGCATACATGACTAGATGAAGGACATGATAGCATTTCTTTTCTAAGGGTGCATACCCTCTTGGTTTAAATAAAGCAAAGAGAATACATCTGAGGTTGCAATTTGTCCCTTATGTGTTGATTAATGGACTTCTCTTCAAAAGTAATCTTGATAGCATGCTATTAAGATGTATTAACGATGGGTAGACTGAAAAAGTTTTAGCATAATTTCATGATGGATTCTCTGGTGGACACTTCTCTGCCAAAACTATAGCAATGAAGATCATAATGGAAGGTATCTTTTGGCCTACACTATTTTCATATGCATACAAGTGGGTCACAAAATGTAACAAATGTCCTTTCTTTGCAGGAAAGAAAAGATTGGCAACACTTCCCCTTCAACTAATCCAAGAAGATCAGGCTTTTGCGCTATGGGGTCTTGACTTCAAAGGCATGATCAATCCACCTTCAAGTGCTGGACATAAATGGGTGTTGACATCTATAGATTACTTTACCAGATCGACAAAAACTTTCGTGCTTAAGGAATCAACCAAGGTAGTCATTCTTGACTTTCTCGAAGGTATAGCCACAAGGTTTGGCATTCCTCAAACCATTATCTCTAATAATGCAAAATCCTTCTTTGGCACTAAAATCATTGATTGGGCTCTAATTCTAAGCATTTACCTGAAGACTTCTTCCAACTATTACACTCAGGGAAACAGACTAGCAGAATCCAAAAAAAAGAACTTGATCATAATCATGAAGTGCACAATGAACATCAACTAAATACAGTGGCATAAAAAGGTCACACATGCGCTCTGGGAAGATAGAATCATAGTCAAAAAGGCAATAGGAACTTCCCCTTACAAGCTTGTCTATGGCAAGGAGGCTTCCCTTCCTTTGACACTAGAGCTAAATTCGTTAGCACTTGCCCAGCAGCTAGAATTTAAAGGCATAGACCAAAGATAAATTAGAATGGTAGAGTTGGTTATTCTTGAAGAACTCAGGAACTCTACTATAATCAAGCTAGAACAGCGTCAACAAGCAACAAATAAATGGTTTGACAGAAAGGCTAGGCCTCAAAATTTCAAAATTAGGGATTTGGTTCTAAAATGGGATGTTCATAGAGCTAAACCATGGTGTCATTCAAAGTTTGATGCACTTTGAAGTGGCCCATACATCATCAGTTCCTGCAAAGAAGCTAACTCTTTCGAGTTAACTCATCTTGATGGAGGTGCACTGCAAATCCCAGTAAATGGGATCTATCTCAAACTGTTCCATTAAGTTTATTACATCATGTTGTATATATTAGAGTAGTTTAAATTCCTCTAAGTGTGCTCCACGCACATTGTTTGTTTGTATATAGTTATTTCCTCTCATGCACTTCTTGTGCATGCTCTTTTGTTGCTTCGAGAATCTAGAGCTTTTTTCAGCAGTTGTAAGATTCGGAACAGAGTCAAGAAATGATCCACAAAGTAGTTACAAGGGAAATTTCATGATTGCATAAGTAGACTCCATGCCCAATAGATGCTCTAGGCTACTAATCTCCTCCATCTAGTAGGCAGATGGCCCTGAAAGTCACCAAAAATGTTATCTAAATATCTCTCCTAGCAATTTTGATAGCTTGCATACACATTTTGGCTCTAAGTTATTCATTACAGTTTTACGCATGCTCAAGATCACTTGGCACATTCCCTTGGTTGTAGTTTCCCTGTGCACCCCTTTCCTTTCTCTCCTCCCACTCCTCCCTTATGCCCACCTTCCACACATTCACCTTCTTCCTAATAAATTTCTTCTCTTCCCACGTGCCTCACACTTGCTTCAATCGGCTAAGTCCCTAGCCCTCTCGCATGTCATGCCCATTACTTTATAATAGTTGTACCTTCACCATATGTTTTCTACTCACCATTTTTCCTCATTTCTCTATGCGCATTACGTATGCTCCCTCTGTTCCTTCCTCTATTTCTCTATGTGCCCTTCCCTCACACCCTTCTGTGCCAAGTCATATTTTGACATGCTTGAGTATTCCATGTGTAATTAGCCAAGCATGCCAACAGAGTGCCAAATTCTTGCAATAAATCAACAAGTGACGCATGGTAGAAACAACAAGTATTCACATAGTTGGCCATCATTTTAGCCAATCCACACGTGCCATGTTTTTTATGTGCGCTGATGACTCTGACATCTTCTGAAAGCCATATCTTTTAATACAGAGCTCAAATCAGCACGCACCTAGACTTGTCAAAAAGCTGCTGACATCAGCTATAGTTCCAGAAATTTAAATTCAAATTCTTGGTGGTTTTTGTAGGTGAGAAATGGGAAAAAGTCTTTATGAGCATTGATGAGTAGATCTGATTGCTCCAACCACAAGTTTTGATATGATCCACCCTCCTTTCTTCTTCAGCACACCAAACAGGCATGGGGAAGCATATTTCACGAATCTCTAGGAGGATTTATAGGCATTGAATGCTTCTTGTTGGTGGTTGTGTTTCCAATTCGGTTTTTCCCTCCTTCTTCCCTTCTTCATCCATAAATTCATCTATAAATGTAAGAGAAAGGATGATTTGTTTGGGTTGGAAACTCTGGATCCTTACACGTTTTGCTAAGGACTTCATATTTTCCATATTTTGAGTTGTAGACCTTTATGTCATGTGGATATCAGTCTCCTTCATCATTGTAACAGTTCTATGCATTTCTAGAAGTACTAGAAGCATTGTTTGTGACTATTCTTTGTCCTAACATGTTTGTATTCCTTCCTCTTGCCTTTACTCTTAAGTTGTGTACTAGTTGTGCTATTTTAGGTCCCTTGCAATTCCATATTTAGTTGTGTTTCATGAGAATGATCTAGTGGATATGTGTTTCGTTGTGCTACTCATGCCTAGCCTCCTTTTACACATTTCCCTTCATTCTTTCTCAAGAAATATAGTGTTCATCCCTCTTTTCTAGTTCTATCTCCTTTTAGTGTAGTTTCCTTTCATGTTATCCTTCTATCCCTTGTCTCTTGACATTATTAGCTTAGTTTTCCCTTCTAGCACTAGGAGTAGCAGTAGCAGTAGAAATAGATAGAGGAACCGGCCATCTCCAGAGATCCATCCCAAGCTCGCAAGGTCCCATAACTTGGGGACGGTTCCATTATGGTCTCAAAAAAATCGGCCCTTCTGAGAAATGAGACGTAAGTGCACATTTGAGCAACCAACACCAACCATTCAAGATCTTCTTATTTCCCTCCAAATCATCTCTAATGGCTTTCTAAGCTTATCCTAGCCTATTAATTAATCCTATTTAATTAATTAAAGCACCCCTGACTCCCATGAGTTGTTAATCACTTGTTAATTATTCTAATATAGCTCAATTCTTCTAATTTCACTTTATCATTTATCCCACATGTACTAGGATTCATGTTTCTCCAAAATGGAAATCTATATAATAAATCTAATATTCCCCTCACACAACACACCTCACTTTAAATAGTGGAAACTATAAGCATAAGATAAAGGCATTATCCATTTTTTTGGAATAGCTCCTTCATCATTGCATCCACCCTCTCATTGTTGAGTAGAAAGGAAGGTCTAAATATAGCCTTGTAGCCATTTATTGGTGAGATCCTTCCCTCTCTTTGGAGATTAACACACAAATATGATTACTCATGATCTAAAGAGACTTGTGCTTAAAACTAATCATACATTACAAGAGTAGGAATGGTTAGCATTAGGTGATTTCATTAATGTTTCTTCAATAGAGTAACTAATTCCTTTAAGCTTTTATCTTGATGTTCTTATTAGATTAACTTTTCTTTAAAGCTACTTGGTGTTAGCTTCATTCAATTAGTTTAGTTAGTTTAGTATGGCTACAAATACCAATCAACCTTCATGTTTGACCTTTGACTGACACCTAATGGAGATTCATATGACCTCACATGACACCCATTTCCATCAATGGACTTGATGTGATGCCCATTAAAACAACCCACTTGAGACCCAAGAAACAACCTAGGGTTAGTTAGGAAAATTATGGAATAATTTTTTTTTATTAGAAGTGTCTACAACCAGATTGTAAGACAATGGTTAACAATATCAAGTTCTAGAACAATTCTAAAATTACTAGAACATATTTTTCATTTATTAACAATTTTCAGAGGTCACATGGTCCAAATTTTAGGGTTAGAAGTTTCAGTTAGGTTCAGGGGGTAAATTATCACCATACCCACTCTCGAACAGGTTCAGAGTTTTAACTTGATTTTTCTTACACTTAATGCATTCAAAATTTCCCTAAATCATTCCCATTGGATAGGCAATTTTCTCGCCTTTCTAACGACATAAAGAAATCCTCCTAACTCTTTGTAAAACTCCAGTTATGGACCGGCGGGTCTTAGGGGTCAAATTTTCCCCCAATGGGACAAGTGTCGAGTGGGGAAGAAGCCCCTTTGTTGGGTTGGCGGGTTGCGGGGTGGTGTTTGGAATTTTTCTTACACGAGAGAAAATTCTTATTTGCGTCTGCTCCTCCGTTATGCCACTAGGGACACATGTCAGGCTCCGAGCTTATGCAAGGGAGGTTGGAAAATTTTGCCAAAGGTAGGAAAAGAATCCAATGAGCACTCGTGTGCCAGCGGGTCCACCAGGGACATGTGGCACTCAACCAAACAATGTAGGGAAGGACGGAGGGAAGGGTGCAGTGGTAGGAGAGTTTGGGATAGTTCACCAAGGGAGGAAAAAGGGAGAGGTTTGACACGCAGGTCCGTGCATCCATGGAAGGGTATTCACCAAGGCGAGGCAGGAGTGTGGGGCCGCGGGGGTCCTTTGAAAAAAAATTCCAAAACAAAAATTCAAAAAAAGGAAAGGTCGAGAGGGTTTCCCCCACCCTGCTATCACCCCCATGCTGCCATGTGGCAGCCTCTGGTTGGATGTGGGCTGGCAGGGTTAATTCCAAAAATTTTCCCCAAAAAATTTTTAAATTTTTGAAGGATTTATTTTCAATGGGAAAATTTAGAGCCACGGGCCCGCCAAGGAAAATTTTCCCAAATTTTCCCGCGAAGGAAGAAAAACTTCATATGGCCATAAATTTTTCTAGAAAGCTCAGTTTTGGGAAAATGAGGACTTTTTAGAAAGCTCTCGATGCCCTCTTTGTACAAGAATCATAAATTTTACATTTTGATAAATTTTGAGTGGTAATTTTTTTTAAAATGGTCTGTTGGATTTTAAATAGCAACTGGTAATTTTTAACTTATAAATTTGATTCAATTTGATCTCCTCCTTCACTCAACATGCCAAACAGATGGAGGATTACTATAGGAAGCATTTAGGATATTCTATGAAGGTAAATTTTCTCAATAGATTCCAATTTAATTTTTTTCCAACAATTGACATAAAAACGACTGTGAAAAATTTTGGGCTCGATTTTGCAATGTTCTAAATTAATTCCTAAGTTTTCTTTGTCAATTTGAGTCCCTTGATAATACAACATGCTAAATTTTAATGTTTCCAAGTGAATTATTATGTGCAGGCCCGAACTGTACATTTTGATTAAATTTATTTGACGGTTTTGAATTTACAACAGAGATCCATTTCTATAAAATTTTGTATATCAATTTCAACATTTAAGTGTGGTATTTCATTTCTAATCTAATCTAATACATTCATTTGTCTATAAACAAATCATTTAAAATCCAAATTGTAAAGTCTGGTTTCCAATTTAACATATTTCCAAAAGAGACAAAGTAATATAATTCCTTCCTACGTATTTATTCTTTTCAACAGAGATCTAACTATCTCTTTTGCCATACAATGAAACATTTAATTCAATCCATGGTAGACTTAAGTTTTTTTCCTTCTTCAAACAGACATCAAAACAAGAATTCCAATTTCTATCTTTCCAAAAATCATATATTTGAAAACAAGGCAAAACAATATAATTACATCTCACGTGTTCTTTTTTTTTCCATTTTCCAAAACAGGGACTTCAAATCACAATTTGATATTCATACAACACAACAATGCAAATGAGGTAAAATTCTTGCAATTCTTTATTAATTCCAACTATACTACTTTACATCTTTCCATGTTTGAATGCAAATAACACATTTCTATTGTATTTTTTTCCAATAAACAGAACAGAGTATAAATATACTTCACATTCGAATGTACAACTTTCCCAATTAGTTACAACATCTTTTCTTCACAAATATATGTAAAAATTTCATCCACTTCAAGTGGGAAAGGTTACAAATGAATTTGTTTCACAAGGGGCTAGCAAAACTGTCTTCTTCTGCTCTAGAACAGCAACATGCAAGTTTTCTTTTTCTTCTAAATTGATCACAACAAAAGTGGGGGAAAAGAAACACTCTCCACCCAACCAAGACATCCAATGAAAGGAGAATCCATCCTTCATCATTAGCTCCCAAGCCCCAACCATAGTTTAATAACATGTGTGATTCAATGCATGGCAACAACTAGCTTCCACAAACACACAACATTCTTTCAACATGCAAAATTCAATATAAAACATAATCAAAACAAAAACAACAGTTTACAACTGCATTTGCAAACATTCAAATAGAAATCAGGCTTGATCATGCAATCCAAATGAGCGAGGACTATGGGGGAAGCTACTTATGCCTCCCAATGGGAATTGGGCATCCACCAGAACAAACCGCCAATAAATTTCACCACACATATCCTTATGCCGCCCACAATCCCTCCTTATGCCCCCCATAGATTTCCTTATGCCCCCCAAAAAGTAATAAATGCAAGATATTTCTTTTCCATGGTGGATCCCAAACCCAAACTCCCTCCACAAAATATGATGCCACTGGCATTCCCTTATGCCCCCCACATGAATTCCCCATAGCCTTCTCCTACACCATTCATATGGTAGTCTACCCAACCAGCCAACAAATAAATCAAAAACATGCACCATTCATTCATACACAAAAGAAATAACAATCACAAAAGAAGAGTTAAGCTCCTACCTTTCCATGGTAGTTTTTGTTTCCAATAGCAAGCTTTTAATGCCAAAAAGACAGTCCCAAAACAGCCATGCCAAGTATGAAATTATCTCCAATCTCCTCCACAATCCATAAGAGCTCCAAATAGCAAAAATGTGCCCCCAAAGAAGTTTCTAAAATGATTCAACAACCCAAAACAAGCAAAGAGTTTGAATTTTATAGAAGAGGATGATGTGGATCCATGTAGGATGCCACATCACACATCTTTAACTCCAATCACAAAAGACAAAATTTCATTCTCCTAAGCACAATAAAGAGGTGGGTGAAAATATGACAATTTACTTGCACACTCCAAAAAGCCCACACCCCAAAGGACTGCAAATTAAATAAAATGTAAGAGAGTGCAATCAAAACTTGCAACATGATGTATAGAATGCATTAAAAAGGGTCTAAAATCAACCCTCCAACCATAGGTATGGTTAGTAAATAGCTTTAAGAGACATGGGACAAGTTATACTTGTCCCACAAGCCTCCAAAAATAGCCCCCAAGGACAAATTCGAATTTCCAAGGAGGTGGAGTGTTTCATACTCCCAAATCATACTTACACAAACTTACACATCCCTTACATATTTACTACAAAGAGCCAACAACTTCCATTTTTACTTTCCCATATCCCAATTTGATTTATTTAAATTTTAACCATATGATTTCTCACATTAATCTACCACAATTTTAATTAAATAAAAGAAAGGGACACATTACTAATAAAAAAATACAACAATAATAAAAATGAACCACATTAATAATTGCACAAAACCCATGGTCACATATAAAGGTGATCCCCCCATGGGAATCCCTAACAACAACAAACACAACATAATGAAACAAGTCGCCATGGTGACCTTGTCGAAATCACCTAGAATTATATTATGGTTGGTCTTCAATCCCTCGATGTTTGTTGTAATATTTTAACCTACAAAACACAAATACCTCCTTCGACATCATGGCCATATCAAAATATCCAACATGGTATAAATAAAATCACATAATCATCTATACATGTTAATCACAACAACATCAAGGAAATTAACAATATCACTAACAATTTATATCAACAACTATATCGTCATCTGATAATGTTCATTTTCTAGATCTACTCATAATATCCAAAATCACATGTCTAAACAACATCCATAAAACATCCATTTCAAATAGTATATCATCATCCACATATGACTGTCTCTAATAATCATCGTGCATCATAACCAAATCAAGATCAAGAATAATCCATGATCAAATGTCTAACATCATACTAAATCAAAGCATAATAATGTCCATAACGTAAACAACAGTATCAAAATAAGCATCCAAAGGGGTCAAATGGAAGCGGGCACTACACTTGACATTAATGAAAACACTAAGACACATTGTCCAACATATATGTGAAGGAAGGTACTAGTCCTTTTGATGGAATCATTCCACCAAGAAATCCAGCCCTCCCAACCAACAAGGCGAGACACTAAATTCCAAACATGTTGAATATGTGCCACAATCTAAGCATGCTTCAAGTGTGCAGTATTTAGATAGAATTGAGAATTGATTTTGTGTTTCTTTACAGGATTAAACCAGGTAATATCAAATAAAATGGGAGAGTGTTCAAATATAAGAGAAATTTTTGCAACAATAATAGTTCTTACTAGATTGGGATAAATATAGAAGAAGTCTTGACTTGACATCAAGACACAGTCTAGCTGCTAGACAATTCAATCTTCCCCTTTCTGAAAATTGGACCAAGAGAACTAAGAAGAAGAGGAGATCTCTTTAAAGGTGATATTGGTGTCAAAGAATCTGAGCTTGTGCCTTAGATAGAACCAGTTGTTGACACAAAAACATGCACTTTGGATAATTATTTAGTCTCGATCGAATACTACTATTAATATGGTTCCTAAATAAGAAAATTACTAATTAAACCATATCTTAGGTCACTTTCTTTGATTTATGCTTCTTATTTTAGTATCACACTCTTATTTTCTCAGTATAACTTTTCACCTTTCGGCATTTTTCATTCTAGACACCAACACCCAGCTAGGATGCCAGCGTCAAGTTCCCCCATCCCCTTCAGGTGCCCTTGTCCTCTTTTGTATTTTGGTCACACTTTTGTGTCCTTTCTATCCATTTAAGCATCTTAAATTTTTAGTAGTCAGCCTTTTCGGGGTTATTTATGAAATTCAAGTAAGGGAATCATATAAATATAAAGTTATGTGATCATAATAAGGGACCAAACACTAAGCACTATTTATCACCACCTATGGTTACATCTATCAAGACATCTAAAAGCTCCATTGTATCCATCTAGATCCATCACAAGGGACACAAGGGATGGTTTTTTGCATCACAATTCATAGGGGGGAGTTTATTCTATTCCATACATGCATTATTTACATTCTACATCTAGCTACTTGCTCACTGCTTCAAGTGCGACATGTACAAGAGTAACCTAGGGAATAATTCCACACACACACAAAACTACATTGGTTATGAAATATAGTGTAGCACTTAGTTATAAATCCACCATTGCGGTGGTTGCAGATAGTTTGAACCCTCATTTTACATCTTTATTTTTTAGGATTTAATGTCTATTTGAGGGTTTTGTAGGTGCTTTCTTCATTGCAGGTTTACAGATACTTTAGCAATCCAAGTGTGACATACATGCGACAAAAGGTGAACAAGTGTGAATCCCTGATGACCATATTAAAACCAAGTTCTAACCCTTTTTCATACCAAGGTGCCCAAAAACCATACCAGAGCACCGCAGGAACCCCCATCCTTCTCCAAGCACCCCATTCTAGCCATATCACTTAGATCTACATTTTTCCAGGCTTTTGTGTGACAATCTTCCAACTATGTTCATCTTTTCATCACTGCAAATCAACTAAGGATATTTTAATCCTCTTTGCACTTAGGGTTTCATATTTCGATTGCTTATTTTCTTGGGTATTATTTCAATATTTTATTGTTCATTTATTTATTGCAAACTTGCATTAGATTAGGCTATTATTTTACATTTTAGCATAATTATTTTGGTGAAACCCACTTGTGATCGATCATTCATATCCTTATTTGGCACATCCTCTTTTATCATCATGGCTCCTAAATTTTCTCAAATTTCTTGTTTGGTTTACTTAAAATGCATTCCAATTGCTAGGATTTTCTACAAAAAGCCTTAGACACTATGTATCTTCCTAAGGATACCCCACCACGCGAAATAGGTCCTATTTTCGATCATCTATCTGGAAACCCTAGCCTTCATGATCCTCCTTCTACTCGGCCATGTTAGAATCAACCCAAGCTTTACATTTTTTATTTCAAGAAAAAATTTAGGATATGGAATCCACGATTACATCTCTCAAATCTGAAATCCATCATCTTACGGATGCTTCTTAGGCTCATGTTTGTTTTCCTTCTACATCTCATCTTCATTTTATGTCTTCCACATGTGCTTATATTAGTGAGCCTCACACCATACCACTACCAGAGCCTCTCACCTTTGATCGTAATGCTAAGCAACATGAAATTCTTAGTGAGATCCTTAGTCATTAATTGATCACTTTACCATCTACTCAAGCCTATCCTCCTTACTGAATTGTAAAATATCAAGGTCACCCATATTGCAACTATCATCGAATCAATTGACATAATGAAAATGATTGCTATGTTTTACGACAAATAATCAAGCATCTTTAGTGTCAAGGATTTATCTCATTTGTTGCACAACATTTTGTTGCATACCCATCTATAATTTTTGCATCCCAATGAGTTCCTAAATCTGATTCGTCTATATCTAATGAGCATCATGCCATCATTTCTAAGGTTCCTTCTACAGAGACTCAAGAACTACCTAAGCAAAAACCTCTCAAAACCATTCCACCTTCTTCTACTATCAAGTCTTCTGTAACATCATTAACCCCACTTAAGTTACCACCATTCAATATTACTCCCCATTATTAGGAATTAGAGAACAAATGTGTGGAAATAATTCCTCAAATAAAAGCAGTAGGAAACTATTTAGCAGAATTGTACTTGCAGAAATCTAATAGCATATATAAACAATGCACAGAAGAAGACAAGACAATATTTAACATGGTTTACCCAATGTGGGCTACATCCACCAAGAACTCACTTATATTTTATCATCAATAAGAGTAAATAACTCTCAGTGTTCTCTCAATTACAATTACACAACAATCACTCATGAACTCACAATAGAATTCCCAAAGATACTAAACCACATCTAAGACACAATTGAAACCCAATTACTCAACCTTGATCAATCTTGATCACCTCTTGATGTTCTAAGACTAAAGATCTCTTGATCAATCAAGATACATTAAAATGTCCCTAACACCTTTATCTATAAGATTACAGTCCTTATAGGAAGTTCTATAGCCATCCCTAGAAGTCTAAAAGTCATGACCTTTCAAATTCTCACGGATGGAAAATCCATCACTGTGACAACCTCCAATTAACAACAAGTAGCAAATACGCAACACAAAAATAACACATGACTTCATAATACTCCTAAAGTCTTGAAACATAACTTTTCGAACTCCAACACTTCAATGTTGATTCCAAAAGACCAAAAACATGCTCCACACCCCAACAATCTCCCAATTGGAGATTGTTCCCACTAAGAAAAAATTTCAACCCTTGATTATCATCCATGAAGGCTAACTAAAGTTTTTGTGACCACCTTGGTCATCATATCCGCAGGAATCTGACTGGTATGAATATTTTCCAACTTTAACTTATATTCTTCCAAATTTACCCTAATGAAATGATATCTCAATTGAATGTGCTTCGTCCTAGACTGGAAAGCAGAGTTCTTCACCAAATTAATAGTTCTCTAACTATCATTGTGTAGTCTCCCTACTTCCTACTTATGTCCCAACTCATTAAGCAATTGTTGTATCCAAATCATCCCCTTTCTTTCCTCTGTGGCAACAACATGCTCATCCTCTGTGGTTGACAAAGCCACAACCTTATGTAACCATGAAATCCATCTCATTAGTATATCACCAACCATAAATACATAACCTATCATACTCCTCCTGATGTCCAAATTTCTTGCCATGTCTGAATCTACATAGCCACACAATGTTTTTCCCATGGTCCCTCTAAAATACCAAAGGATCCACTTCACTACCTAACAGTGCTCTCTACCTGGATCACTCATAAACCTACTCACTTCTCCCACCGCATGATCAATATCAAGCCTAGTTCATACCATAAAATACATCAAGCTACTAACTTCCAATGAGTACGATACCCTAGACATTTGGATTCTATCCTCCTCAGTCTTGGGACTCTGTTCCTTTAATAATTTAAAGTGACCTGCCAAAGGAATACCAACCAGTTTAACATCCTCCATATTAAACCTCTCTAAGACCTTTTTTATGTAATAATCTTGATATAATGCCAATTTCCTCTCCTTCCTATTCCGAGTTATTCTCATACCAAGGATTTTATTTTCTTCCCCCAAACCCTCATAGCAAAGAAGCCGCCTAGATATTTCTTGAGTACCTTTATTTCATGCATGTTATTCCTTGCAACAAGTGTAGCATCCACATACATGCACATAATAATATAACTACCATCAAGAAAATTATTTATGTACACGTAATGGTCTAAGTGACACCTGGAATAACCTTTCTCCTACATAAAACTATCAAACTTATTTTACCATTGTCGTGGAGCTTGTTTCAGGCCATACAAGCTCTTCTTCAATTTACATACCAACCTCTCCTTCCCTTTGACCTCATAACCTTATGTTTATTGCATATACAATTCCTCCTCCAACTTGCCATGAGGGAATGCAATCTTCACATCCAACTGCTCTAAGTGCAAGTCTTCTACTATTACTAAACCGAGAATAGTCCTAATAGAATTCATTTTAACAATAGGAGAAAAAAATTCATTAAATTATGTACCTTTCTTCTATGTAAATCCCTTGACCACAAACTGGGCCTTGTACCCTTTTCTGTCTCCATTTTCCTCTTTGATTTTTTACAATGACTTATTTTACAATGCTCTCTTGCCCTTGGGTAGCTCCACCAGATCCCAAGACCGGTTCTCCATAAGAGATTTATGCTCTTGATCCATGGCCTGCTCCAACTTCTTCCTGACATCCACCTGCACTGCTTCCTCAAAGCACTTTGTCTCTCCACTGCCAGTGAGCAATAAGTAATTCAAAGATGGAGTAAAGTGTTTAGGTTCCCTTCTTACCCTAGAATACTTTCTCACCTCAGGAGTTTGGGATTCTTGATGAGTAGGTTTCTGAACTAGGTGTGTCGGAACATATTGCACCTGAACTGGCCCCTTGGACACCTTGTCATCCGCAATGTCCTCTAACACTATGTATTTTTTATTTTTTTCCTCTTTTTGTTCCTACAACTGATCTTTATACATGAATTTTTCATTAAAGATAATATCTCTAGAACGAAATATTTTCTTGTCCTTAAGACTCCAAACAAAGAACCCAAATTCATCCACACTATATCCAACAAAGGTGAATTTCTCAAACTTAGCCTCTAAATTTTTCTTATCATCTTTATCAATGTGAAAAATACCTCACATCCAAATAATCTAATAAATGAGTAATTAATTTTCTTACCAGACCAAGCCTCCTTAGGTATACCTCCATCCAAGGCCATAGAGGGTCCTCTGTTAATCAGATAAATAGTTGTGTTCACCGCTTCCACCCAAAACATGAGTGGCAACCCCACATGTAACCTCATGCACCTAGCAAACTCCATGATTTTCCTATTCATTCCCTCTAACACTTCATTTTCCTGTGGAGTCTTCAGAACTATCATTTTCTTGTGGATCCTATTTATCAAAGAGTAATCAAGAAATTCACCTCTGTAATACTCCCCTCCATTATCTGACATAAAAAAATTTGGCTTGAGACCTGTTTCATTCTCAACCAAGGCTTTCCATCTTTTGAAAGTTTCAAACACATCAGATTTCTTTCTAATGCAATATACCTTAACTTTTCTAGTTGCATCATCAATGAAAGTGACACAATAACATGAACCACTAATAAATTTTACCTTAGTTGGCTCCCATACATTTGTATGCACCAAATCCAACTTACCCTCCTTTGTGGTAGGTCCAACCTTGAGGAATCTCACCCACTTCTATTTCCCATTAACACAGTCCTCATAGAAGTCCAAATCTAACTCCTTTAATCTAGGCAACCTATCCTTTAGGAAATGCATCCCCTTTTGACTCATATGACTGAGTCTCTGATGCCACAAAGTGTCATCTCCATCTGTAGCAACTAAATTACAATAATCAACACCACTGGTTAAATACAAAGTACCAATTTTCTTACCTCTTGCAACCACAAGATCTCCCTTGGTAACCTTCAAAGAATCCATTGTAAAACTAACCGTACAACCATCACTACCCAGCTAACCCATTGATATCAAGTTCCACCTCAACTTAGGCACATGTCTAACATCCTTAAGTAGCCATGTGTTCCCATTCTACATTTTCATCTAAACATAACCTTTCCCTACTATGTTGCATGGTTCATCATCGCCAAGATATACATGTCCAAAATCACCATGAACAAACTCAGTAAAGTAATGTCTATGTGGGATGGCATGGAAAGAAGCCCTTGAATCTAACACCCAAGACTCAACAATATTATCTAAAGAAATAATTAAGGCATCTTGACAGACATCACCTACTACCATATTTACCTCCTTAGTTTCCTCCTTATTCTTCTTATCCCAAAGATCCCAAAAATATTTCTTAGCATGACTAACCTTCCCACAGTGCCAAAATTCCAACTTTCTCTTGAACTTTGACCATCTACAATCATTTGAATTCCCAAAGTTAACTTTCCTTATGTTCTTTTGTCTCCCTCTACTCTCCACCATCAAAGTGTTTCCAGAAGTAGAAGAATCCCCAGAGTTCATCCTTCACATTTCCTCGCTCAGGATCACACCTATCACATCTTCAAACTTCAACTTTGAATTATTAGATACCGAATTACTTACAACCATAACCAAGTTGTCCCAGTTATCTGGTAAGGAGAAAAAAATCAAAAACTCCCTGACCTCATCATCAAATTTAGTTTTCACTAAGTTTAACATACTCACAACTATACTAAATTCATTCAAATGATCAACAACAGAACCATTCTTAGACATCTTCATATTAAATAACTTTTTCATCAAAAATATTTTATTAGAGGCAGAGGGTTTTTCATATAACTTCCCCAATGCATTCATGAGACCTTTTTTGGTCTTCTCTTGTGATATGTTGAAAGTGACCAAAGATGCAAGACATAACTAAATTTCCCTGAGCACCTTTCTATCCAGAAACTCCCAATCCTCATCCCATATGGTTGTAGGTTTATTTTCTTTTCCAACCAAAGGAACATAGAGGTCCTTCTGATATAAGTAATCCTCCATCTGCATCTTCCAAAAATCAAAATTCTGCCCATTGAACTTCTCAACCCTCGATCTACCCTCATCTGCCATAGATCCCACTCATGCTAAAATTTCCCTGTGATTCACCACTTTAGCAAAAAACTGCCAAAGCTCTCATACCAATTGTTAGGAATTAGAGAACAAATATGTGGAAACTGAAAGAGGGTTTGAAAACCCACAAGTGAGGATAAAAAGGGACGATGTGCACATCAATGGATGTGCAAATGACAGTGTGAAGAGATCTTGGGAGGAGCGAGCATCAACCGAATGTGCATGCAAAGATTCGACAAATGGGCAAAACCTGGTTAAGCCATAAAACTCTCCTCTATCTCATAGATCAAAAGACGTGTACATATAAGAGGTGCTGAGTAACCCCCAGTGCTGCAATCATGACAACTCGAGTAGAGAGGGGGAGTTACATTCCAGAATAGAAGTGTAACTCCCAATGACACATATGACACACTGATGCACAGACGTGCTGACGCACTGACATGTTAACGCACTGACGTGTAAAGGAATCTCATAATGACCCCTAAATGACACATGGACCTGCGATCTCACCTAAGTGAGATGACTCACCTGATGATGTGGAAAATACACACACCAACACCCCCCCTTCATCGTAACTTAGGATGAGGCGGCAAGTCAGAAACAAGAAATGGGTCTCGGCACAAAGCCTGATGAGGCACCCATGTACAAGAATAAGTCCCAAGCAGTGAAGGAAAACCCAATGGGAAAAACATCCACCATAAGAGAACAACAAACTCTCTAATCTAAGAAAGATGCCAAATATGGGTCCCGGCCATAGACGAGCTTGAAAGGGTACCCATGTACAAGGAGGAAATCTCTTGGAAAGAAGAAGAAGAGAGAAGAAGAGGGAGACAAGAGGAATGTAGAAGATGCCATGGACAGATCTGAACTCTGCAGCTCTAGGAAATCTCCCAAAAGAATGTCGATGACGAGATCATCTGCCTCTGGACTGAAGAAGAGCCACCCACAATGAATTGTGTGCCTACCCTTAGGAAGGACAGAAATGACATGCTGGAAGTCTGCCCACTCCATTAAGGAAACTGAAGGTAACAACACGAAGAACTCTGAGTCTGGTTCACTGAAGTGTGACATAGGTCTAGCGAGTGAGTGCCAAGGAACCAAGGGTAATGCCACATGCATAGAACTGTCAGAGTGAAGAGAAACACCCACAAAAAGGATTTCCAAGTGATGTGAAGGGAACAGAACATCCTCGACAACAGAAAAGGGATCCACATCTGAGGGTGGATCAATGAAGGTCTCCAGAAAAGTGGAAGTGGTAAGAGTCCCAGAAGGGGCACTCCCAACAATGAAGATGATGAACTCCTCTGAAACACTTATAGATGGATGAGAAACCTGTAGTGTATCACAAGTTTACTCTGCGAAAAGATGACTAAGGTCAGGAAGATACTTGTCCCAATGAGGGGTCTCAACAAACAAAAGAGAGATGTCAGATAGGTATGAGTCATCCAATGAAGGTAGAGGAGGGAAATGGGCATCACACACTAGAAGTGGAAAGGAGGTTGGTGTAATGACGGTGTGAGACTGAGTAGAAGACTGCTCGATATCTGATGAGATGTGGGGGGTGACAACAATGTCTGGAATAGTGAGAGAAAGAGGAGAAGAGTCCTCTGTAGTACTCTCGACATCAGAACTGGATGCACAATCCTCGTCATTAGAAGTAGAACCAAACGAGTCTATGTCAATGGAACTATCATCACACGAAGAAATGGAGGAGACAACTGAATCAGCAGAAGCAACAATGGCGGTAGTATGTGAAGGGTCTCCATACAAGGACTAAAGAATGCTCCAGACATGGTGAGGTGGATTTGAGTCTTCCACGTGAAACCAGAGAGAATGAGAGACATGCATCATCATGTGACCAAAGACATGGTCACAAGTGTCGAGGAAGTCCTCTAGATGATGATGATCAATGGGTTCAGGAACTGGCCCAAGTAAGAAGGCTGAAAGACCCTCATGGGTGAAGTAACGTTCCATACAAGCACGCCAGGCTGAATAGGTCTCTCTCCCGGTGAGAAGTGGTGGAGGCTGTAAGGCGATCCTACGATGATCACATCTAGAAAGAGAACTCTCCATGATGAAAAAAGCAAGATGCACAAAATCAAGACATCGGACTCGGCCGATAATGCGTCTGCGTGTGTAGGCCCAAGAGTACAAACAACCCCCCCAAGAATGAGGCACTTTATAAAAGTAGTTCGTTTACAAAATTGGAAATTCCATCATGTAGTGTGCAAAAAATCATGTAACTTTGACCAAGCGCTCAAAAATGAGCAGCGAGTCAAAAGTTTTGGCATAAATACAATTCCCGTAGCTGATGGAAAAAGTCAATAGACACTGCAAATGCATTAAAAAAGTGCTCAAAACGAGTGCAAAGGGTATCGTGTGACTACTCGTTAGAAACGGTATCAAATTTTAGCAAGGGTTTGTTTTTCTTACGAAGGGGGATTAGCCTCCTGCCAACTCCGGACCTCGCCCTCCATCTTCAACGCGCGAATGAAGGACATAATACAAGCAAAAATGCAGCCCAAAATTTATTACAATGCCATGAAAGAAATGTTTTGTTTTTTTAATCACTCTAAAACATTAAAAATAAGGTGATAGGAGGGCCCACATGGCGATACTCTTTGACCAAACTGAAGATTCTGGGAATGCATGCTTGTAACTGTAAATTTGCAGCTTGCTATCAACAAACAAAGGCATTGAGCTTGCTGTTTGAACAGTCAATGATCGGAAACAAAAATTGGCTGTGACCAATTGAATTTAAACGTTTGGACTATCACCACGTTTCAGAACTATCACCACGTGTCGGGTGAGTGGAAGAAAACATTGGAGAAGGCAGGAAAGGTTCAGGTTTGCAAGCTTTTATAACCGTTGGACTGTAACGTGCCAACTGTAATGTGCTGGCTATGCTAGTTGAAGTGACCAAAAAATAGCAAATCAAAAAAATGTTTTTCCAATGCAAAAAAAACGTAGTTTGTTGGAGATGTTGCAGGTCTGAGCTAGAGGAGTTGTTGAACATCTGAGTCAGGCTGGGAGAACCAAGGCACGAGAGCTCCAAAGGCAGTGAGCCAGGCACAATGTAGGATCAGTCTAAGTCAACTTGGAAAGCCAAACAGAGCGGCTAGGAATCCAAAGTAAAACCAAAATGATGAGCAGGTCCAATGGCAAGTGTGTGAAAGCTTAATGCATAGAGGCAGCGATGCAAGAACCTTGAGCATGATCTGGTATGAAAACAGATCCGAGTGGAGTCTTACACTGAGTTGGGGCAGTGGGATCCTTCGCAGGTGAGTGCACACGCTGATGGGGTCTAGGAAGTTACAGACGGTAGAACCACAACCCGAGCACAAAGAACAAGTGGTGAAAGAGCCCAAAACCAAACAAGGTAGCCAAGGTGTCCACGTACAAATGAGACAAGCCCGTTGCATGAGCAAGTAACACTAAAATAACAATGAGGCACGAGCCAACAGTGAAGTTTGAAAAAACGAGTATGATTCAAACTCGTCAAACATGAGTCGAAGACCGAACTAGTGAGAATCACGTTCACGTAGAAACATACCTTGAAGTAACCCAAGTCAATGTAGATTAATGCACAGGCATGTGAGAGCTACACTGAACGGTCGAAGACCAATACCCACTAAACTCTTGTTGAAAAACCTGAAAGTAAACCATGAGGATCGAAAAATGCTAAAGCAATGACCAATGCAGGAGCTGCAAGTTCAAAACCGACCCATAGACCAAGAAGAGCTCATCAACAAACAAGGCCAATGTATGTAACAGCTGAAAAACCACAAACACCACAAAAAACAACCACGATCACACGAGCAACTCTACAAGAGGTATGAAACCTGAATCAGTGCAAGTAGAGCACGTTCGAAATAACCATTACAACACACGCAATGAGATCTGGATATCACGCCGGAAGTTGAAAAACATGCACAGAAATGTTGATGAGTGCATGGATCCACAAGATCCACTCTGATACCATAAAAGAGGGTTTGAAAACCCACAAGCGAGGATCACAAGGGACGACATGCACATCAATGGACGTGTAAACAACAGTGTGAAGATATCTCGGGAGGAGCAAGCATCAACCGAATGTGCATGCAAAGATTCGACAAATGGGCAGAGCCTAGTTAAGCCATAAAACTCTCCTCTATCTCATAGATCAAAAGACGTGTACATATAGGAGGTGCTAAGTAACCCCCAGTTCTGCAATCATGACAACTTGAGTAGAAAGGGGGAGTTACATTCCCAGAATAGAAGTGTAACTCCCAATGACGCATATGACGCGCTGACATGCTGACGTGCTGACGCACTGACACGTAAGGGAATCTCATAATGACCCCTAAATGACACATGGACCTACGATCTCACCTAAGTGAGATGACTCACCTGATGATGTGGAAAATACACACACCAACAGAAACAATTCCTCAAATCACAACAGTAGGAAACTATTTAGCAAAATTGAACTTGTAAAAATATAACAACATATATAAACAATGCACAAAAGAAGACAAGATAAGATTTAACGTGGTTCACCCAATGTGGGCTACATCCACTAAGAAATTTCTCATATTTTATTATCAGCAAGAGTAAACAACTCTCACAATATTCTCGCGGTTACAATTGCACAACAATCACTCATAAACTCACAACAGAATTCCCAAAGATGTTAAACCACATCTAAGACACAATTGACACCTAATTGCTTAACCTTGATCACTCTTGATCACCTCTTGATGTTATAATACTCAAGATCCCTTGATTACTCAAGATACATTAGGACGCCCCTAAAACCTCTATTTATAAGATTACAATCCTTCTAGGAAGTTTTATAGCCGACCCTAGAAGTTTGAAAGTCGGGACCTTTCAAATTCTCACAGATGAAAAAAATTTCACTGTGACAACTGCAAATTAACCACCAATTCATAGCAAATACGCAGCACAAAAAAACACATGACTACAAAATGCTCCTGAAGTCTCCAAACTTAACCATTCGAACTCCAACACTTCAATGTTGATTCCAGAAGACCAAAAACAACCTCCACACCCCAACATCCACCCTTCTCCACTTCCATTTCCAATTCATTTCATCAAAGAAACTACCCCTTCTACTAATGATGAGGACACATTTCAAAATTTTCCACCATCGCATGGTCTTGCTATTGCTTTTTCCACACATGCTTCCACTGCTTCATTCCAACTTAGTCTTTGGTAGGTGACTTCTATCACCTTACCCCCTGATGACACACTCATGTTCTTAACATTCTTACATGAATTTTAGGGCATATATTACAATAAGAACCCCATTTCCTCGTTACATTCTTCATTAACATATCTATCTATTACATAATCACTCATACATACATACATACATCTACAACCATCTATTACTCGTGATGCATACAATAAAATCTCTCATTAGTTATCCCATCACTGAATCAGTCTTACAATATCTATGATACTTCACTACCTTCATACATCACTTCTCTATTTATTGCCAAACATCATTCATCGAATAACACACTCATCACCATACACTTGGTGGGCATTGTACTTACTCCCCCTATTTCCTAGTACCTTCATCTATCTTACACACATCACATCTAGTTTTTTTACATTCATCATACACATTTCGATACATTAAATCCTCATTATTTGATTACACACTCTTGTGATTTGGTTTACCCTTGACTATTGAGGGCATATTATACACATGAACCTCACACACTGCACAGTAGGCACTACACATTATGCATATTCACACATCTTACACTTTTATTATCTTACATCATATATCTTACATCTTTTGCTTCATACATCATACACATATCTCACACCTCTTGCATTACACTCTACATCTACTACACATATTACACATTTTACTCATCTACTTATATGCGCTACACTCACTACCCTATGATGCACTCTATTCTCATGGTCCATACTATAATTTTGAGGGTATACATCACAAATGGACCTCATCACATTTACACATCCAACCATTAATTATTTTTCTCATGTAACATTCCTAGATTAGTGATATATGTTATAGGCTACATCATCACTTTTTTTTGCATCATTTAGTGATATATGTCATGGGCTACATCATCACTTCCTTTAGTATCATCTAGTGATATATGCTTTAGGCTAAATCATCACTTCTTCTACTCATATTTTGATATACACTTTACGTTAAATCATCACTTCTTCTATCATTATTTCATGTTATACGCTTTAGGTTAAACCGTCACTTCTTTCATTATCTTGTTGTGATATACACTTTAGGATAAATCATCACACATTATCACACCTCATCTCTATATCACATATCATCACTACACATTCATCACACCATGCTACATACAACACATCAGTTCAAACCATTTCCCGAGGATGCACTCTCGTTTATGGTTCATTCTTGAATAATTAGGGGGCATAAATAAATAAACCTTACTGTATACAATTCCATTCACTTGGGGGGCACATGTTTCCCTTATCGTTCATCCTACACTCCATTCCATTCCATCCATAACACATTGCATATCTTGGTTTTATTTACTCTATGCTTGCATTTACTTTGTACATGTTCACTTTATTACACATGCTAGATAGATATCTTATATGTAATTATATTTATCATACACACATGCATGTTCACTTGCTTTCTAGTTATGATCACAGATTCTATAGGTCCATTACACACAGCACGGGATGCTTGGACCATGCAGTACCTAGTACCAGTCCCACAATGAGCTCCTGGGGGCATCCACTTTGTACACTACAGTGTTATTTCTTCATTTTGTTTCATAGCACACCACTTTATCATATTATACACGCTTTTTACATACTTTTTATCTTTCTAACATGCTAACGGGTGCTTCATGTGCAATATTTTTTTTGTGGTACTATTTTCCACCATGATTATCTATTATATTGTTTGTACTTGTTCATTATATGCCATTATTTATAGGATTTTCCCTTTGTCTTGTGTGCACACTTGTATGCTTTTAGATTCATCAGCCTTGATTGTCTTGCAACATCATGAGTGATGTCCCATGTTTTCAACCCACTTTTCATGGTCTACATTATCTTCTTGTATGTTACTTATCTTACACATTGTTTTTTAGCTTACACTTTTTCTTATACATGCATGTTTGTCTTTTCTTGTATTAACACTTATCTGTCAGCCACTTGTTTGCATGTGCCTTGGTTTCTACCAAGCACATCCCTCCCCCTGTAGGGTAGAGTTTCAGCACAGCGGTCAATCCTCTTTTGGGCTACATACTCCTACATTTGCATTGCATGCACCTCCAAAGGGGGGGCATCATTTGGGTGAATCAATTACCCCATACAATGGTTTATACATAGTACACAACACAACACAGTATCGGTACAACACATTTCAGGGATCAAAATTAGACTTGGGTCCTTAGTCCAGTGATGCCTTTCCTGGAGCACCTATAACTAGGGGGTAGTTACACATCAATTAGGTTCAACATAGTCTACAGAACTCTACACAACAACTTTTACATGGCAGATTTTCCTTAACATTTACATTTGTACACATCATTTACACTCGTGTTTTATTTTGGGGATGACTTAAAGGTTAGAGGATAACACTATACCTTCCTCTCTACACTACTTCTATCATGGCGTAGGATCACCCAAAAAACTAACATTTCAGAGCATTGTACATCTTCGGGAAGCAGTTAAAGGTTGGCGAGTGACACCATACAGTTCTACCTATACTTATTCCAATACATTGGCATGATATCACTCGAAAAACTCGTGTGCATCAACATCATCTACAAGATCCTTTCTACACTCTTTCCTCATCACGGATCAGGTGCACATGTTTCTTTTTCACATTTTTAGCATTTTTTTACATACTTCTTTACATGATTTTTATACATATACATGTGTATTTGACTACTGATCATCTTCTCTTTTGTAGGTCCATCTGTATGGGAAGCAAGCAATCAAAATCATACACATCGACACCAATAATAGGTACAACATTGACATCTACACACACACTTTCACCCTAGGTTCACTTTCATCACCTTTTTACACTTTTACATCTTTAGTCCCCACACTTCACCTTTTTATCACTCCACGCTTTGTCTAGTCCCTTGACACACTTTCTACATCAATCTACATGGATATCAGGTGCACATCTCTATCTACTTTATATTATCGAGCATTCCTCTCACCAACATAAAGTGGGGGCAAATGTAGATGCAAAATCACACACTTTAGGTAATTATCTAGTCTTGATTGCATACTACTATTCATATGGTTCCTAAGTAAAAAAATTACTAATCAACCCGTGTCTTTGGCCACCTTTCTTTGCTTTATGCTTCTTATTTCATTCTTGCACTCTTATTTTCTCAGTCTGTCTTTTCACCTTTTGACATTTGTCATTCTAGACACCAGGATGCCAATGCCAGGCACCCTTATCCCCTTTGGGCGCCCTTGTCCTCTTTGTACTTTGGTCACACTTTTTGGGTCCTTTCTAGCCATTTGAGCATCTTATCTTTTTGGTATTTTTCCTTTTCAAGGTTAATTATGAAATTCAAGTAAGGGAATCATACAAATATAAAGTTATGTTATTATAATAAAGGACCAAGAACTAATCATTACTTATCACCACCCAAGGTTACATCCATTAAGGCATTTATAGATCCATTTGCATCCATCTAGCTCCATCACAAGGGAAAAAGGTTGGTTCATCTACATCAGACTTCATTGGAGAATATTTTAGTGTATTCCATGCACACATTATTTACATTCTATATCTAGCTACTTGCTCGCTACTTCAAGTGCGACACACATAAGAGAAACTTAGGGCATAATTCCACACACACACACACACATAACTACATTGGTTTTGAGATGTAGTGCAACTCTCAGTTGTAAGTCCACCATTGTGGCAGTTGAGGATAGTTTGACCCCTTATTTTGCATCTTTCTTTTTTAGGATTTGATGTCTATTTGAGGGTTTTGTAGGTGCTTTCTTCATTGTAGGTTTATAGGTACTTCAGCAATCCAAGTGCATCATATATGTGACAAAAGGTAAAAAAGTGTGAAGCCCTAGCGGCCATATCAGAACCAGGTTCCAACCCTTTTTACAGACCAAGGCACCCAAAAACTAGAGCAAAGTGCCCCAAGCACCCCCATCCTTCTCCAGACACCCTACTCAAGCTAGATCACTTAGATCTACATCTTTCTAGGCTTTTGTACAATAGTCTTCCATATCTATTTAGTCATCCACCATTGTGACACAGTCATAAAATCACTTTGGATCAGTTAGGGCTCTTTTAACCCTCTTTGTACTTAGGGTTTCATATTTTTATTGCTTAGTTTCTTGAGTGTTATTTCAATATTTCATTGTTCATTTGTTTACTGCAAATTTGCATTAGATTAGCCTATTATTTTTCATTTTAGCATAATCACCAGGACTTTCACTCTCTCGCACACCAGTGCATGGAAAAAAGACCAACATTGTCTTCTCAGTATTCAGCCATATTCAAATCATCGTAGATAATCCACGAAGCAATAGGTAAGGAGTAAACAATCCATCGCCAAATCAGAGATCACTCAACAACATCATTGGATGCATAAATATTGGTAAGCATGAGATTACGCCCTTCAAAATCAAGAAAAGAGTCCAAATCATTTGATGAGTGGGGTCCAATCCCTAATAAATCACATGTTGTGCAAGCTCAGGTGTAATCAAGGTCATGACCCCTCCACATCTAGATTCATGATTGGACATGTGGAAAACAACATGGGGCTAGATGGTGCTAGTAACAGGCCTGAGTAAAAATCCTGTAGGTATAACTTCTTACAGACAAATAACATGCATATGACGAAAGTGGACACAATTGTCCCTAACTAGATATCTCTGGGTGGGATCAGTAAGGCCATGTATGTTCTAAGAGTAAACAATCATTAGACATAGTAGAGGTACATAGATCCCTCATCATCAATATTTGAGAGGGAAAAAATTGGTTATGAGACAAAGTCACATCGGCAACATCATCCACTGACCACAGTCTGTGTTTTTCTTGTATGAATTCACTGTCTTCTGTGGGGGTAGAGCTACAAAAATGACTAAGGCAAGATTTTCAGGAAAGGGAGTCAGGAAACCTAGTTATCTTCCATGAATGACACTTCTGGAAAATGGAGGGGCAAAGATACCAAGGAAGAGGGATATTGTGAGGGAACAATAGTTAAGGCAGTTAGTGGAGAGTAGGAGGGAGTCGAAGTAGCCGTGGGCATTTGAGGCACAACGCAGTAACTAGCTAATAAGAGGAAAATGAGGGTTTTACAGGGCCACAAGTGGCACCCCTTTTCTGTTAGTTATCGTGGTCCCCCCATCCACATATGAAGAAGACTTGACCTCTACTTGTGACTTTTCTTGTGACACAGGACATGATTCGGCTATGAGAGGACACTCATGAATCATGTGGTTTGATGTTTGACAATAGGTATTAGGTAAGTTAATATAGAGTGCTCGTTGACAAAAATGGGTCTCCCCAACTTGAATTCAATGGTGTCTTTTAAGTCTTTGGAAAGATCCAATTCAATGCAAACACGCTTTTGAGGGTGAGCGTTGAAAATTTTAAGCTGTTCTAAACAAATAATTTAACTTATGGGTTTGATCAGGTGTTCAAAAAATCTCCATAAAGGGAGTGGGAGCCCAGGGAATTCCACCCAAATTGAGATTTTAAGATTGGCTTGTTCTGAAACCTGGAAATCCCTGTTCCAGTGAGAAAACACTACTAGCGTGTTTCAAATGAACTTGAGGTCATGGTTGACAATGGCTATGCAACATTTAGTGTTATTGAAACGAAATAAGAAAAAACCCTTCATGAGGTTTTACACTCCCTCAAGTTTGACATCATGATGTTGCTAATGGTTGTGAATTTTTTGTTTCAACAAGGTTTTAGGGGGGACTCAACCAAAAAAATACCCAACAAGGGTGAATGATTCAAGTCAGGTACAAACCTTATCAAATTTTGGTAAATTAAGCACAACATCAAGTAAAGGAGTCTCAGAGTTAGAATGATTACCTCATCAAAGACCTTTAGGATGAATTTTCTCACCTTCTTTCGAGCCATGAGAGTCAAGTGTTCTGTCAACCAAACCTGCAGCAATACATGGAGGCGGCGAGAGGGAAGCCATAAATATAGACGAAACGTTGCCCACTGGGGGGAGTAAATTACCCACTCAGTGAATAAACTATGCATGTAAATAAAAAATCCTTCCAAATCCCAAAAAAAAGATAGTATGACAGCAAGCCAATACGGAAAACAACAAATATGGGAGGACCTAAGACCTAAACCCTAAGAGAGTCATTGAATGAAAACCCTAGTAGAACTCAATACCATCGTAGCTCTTGCAATATTTCACACTCTTGAATTTAACTTCTTCAATACTTACCCCCACGTTGAATATTTGAATCTCAAAAAAGGAAAAAAGAAAATTAAACGGTGTTAACTATTTTATGGGGTTGTCAAACATTCAAAGGCTTGTCTGCCTTTGAGATATGTTTATACATTTGAATATTTGGTTGCCTTGGAGATATGTTTTCCCATCGACCAGGTATTTCTCCTTTTTCGTTGGCGTCATCTTTAAATTTATTATGTCTGGAGTGGTGAGATAAGGTGTAAAAAGATAAGGTGGGTCGTGGATATGAGGAATTTGTTATATGGGATGAAAAAATCCCCGTCTCTATCATCCAAATTAAAGAGACCTGCCCATTTTAATAAACAATGCATTGATAGGAATGTCACTAAATTTCAGATACCTCCTCAGCAGGAATTTGAAGACAATTCAAAAGGAATCTCTTACGTAATCGAGCGCTCTCACCACGCACCATGTATGAAAGGATAATTACAACAGTAATATGAAAGGATGATTACAATAGCAACTAGAATTGCACATGAGTTGTAAAATACGTCGAAGAGGATAATAATGTGTCTACATAATTTGAGTAGCATTTAGTTCTGACATCGCTTCAAATACTTATCTTTATAGCAACACCCACAAGTATGCATTCACCTTCTATCAATTAAGAAAACCAGAAATCTCTCTGCAGCCACAAATACCATATTGCTAAATGAATTGGCTCCTTAGTAATATTAATATGGAGACCGCATATATAGAGCTCCGCGTTTAATTTTTGTATTGAAATGTTGACCATTTGTGATATTAGAGGATGATATTATTTAATTCCTTATTATTTTGTTGATATAAAACTTTATGTTTTCCTAATAATTTAAGATTTTAAAGAAGGAAAACAAAGAAAATAAATTATGCAAGAGTGAAAACTACAAATTCAACCTAAACTATATTCCCATATAGGATCAAATAATCTAACATTCAGCGTGATTTCAATGTATACTTAACAGAAACACTCAAAAATGATATATATTTGAACTATTACTATAATGGGTATTACTCATATATTAAATTAAAAACATCACAAATGGAATGGAGAGCTAAAATCACATACAAAAATAGATTTGTGCTTCTTTTCAAAATTCATATGCTTCTATAAACTATGATGTTACAAAAACAAAAACAACACACATCAAACACATAATTTTATTAAATGCAACCCCTCTCTCACTGCCACACAAAATAATATATGAAAATTATAAAATAAAATAAAAATAGCAATTGACATATTTGCAAGGACAATATAGTGGTTATTGTCCCTTGGTTATGTTGTTCTTACTTCTGGAACACCCACCCAACCTCATCGCCACACCCCATTCCTCCACAATCAACAAGTAATTTGTATACTGATTAGTTAACAGAGGAAATCCCAACATGGGAACTCCCAACCATAATCTCTCCATGATTGAATTCCACCCGCAGTGAGTGAGGAATCTCCCCACATAAAAATGAGACAACGCATCTAGCTGAGACAACCACTCAAAAACAGTGCCCTGTTATTTTCTCGCCTCCAAAAACCCTTAGGGAAGTATGTCTTGCATGTTTGATGAAAAAATGTTTGGACGGAGCACCCAAATAAATGGATGTTTGTTATGCAACAATCCCATGGCCATTTCATGAATTTGAGCTTTAGAAACATGGGCATAAATGTCGAAGGAAACATAGATAACGGAGTTCTTGGGCTTGTCATCAAGCCAACTTGTGCAGTCGGATTCGGCCCACATGCTACTCGTGTCATCTTCAAGTTAAGATGAAGGAAGCAAAGGACCCACACAAAAAATGGTATTCCTGAATGCATTTGCAGCTCTTCGATTTTTCAGCTCTCGAGCTCCACAAGTGTGTTGGAAACAATCCAATCTGCAGCGCTCACTGATTTAAAAACTTGGTATAAATATTTGTACTGCAACTCTGGAAGATCTGAATCCTGAAGATACGAAGGAAGGTCTATTAGCCTTAAAGCGGGAGACCCAGGAATATAATTTATTAGCTCGCCCTCTGCAAACATAAACATTATTTTTAAAATAAAATTAAGGATAGAAAAATAATCTACAAATTGAAAAGTATTATTGTTCCCTGTAAAGGGATAATGGCCATTTTTATGAGGAGGTCCCAGTTATAATTTATGGCGAACACCATGATCGAATGTGTCTAGAAGGAAACGTAGGGTAGTCCAAATTTCTTGGCTATGCAATCGGGCAAAACAAAATATGTATCGGCGATGATGCACGAAATGGGAGGTTCCTTTACTTGGAGATCCGTGACGAATTTCTCGACGTGTGACGACATATTAAACATCACGGAGATCATGAATTCATAGGCATTGAAAGATCTATCGAATTCGACAGGAAAACCATCTGATACAAGTGCACGATGTATATCTAAGTTGAGCCTCTTTGCGTGCACAACTCCCTCAGCTCCCAGATATCGGCTTTTAACTGGTTCAAATCTGATTTTCAATGAAGCAGATAAGATTTCTAATGGTGCAAATCAACTTTTGATTTAATGAAAGTTATGTTAAATAATGAAATGATGGCGGTGGAAGAAATTAAAGGGAGTGGATACGAAATTCAATATGAGGACATCTGTAGCAAGTTGTTCTACTTTACACTGTCTTCATAGTTTCAGATATTTTGTAGCGGCCTAGATAATTTTTCAGCCGCCTAAAGAACAGTAGTTTCATATATTTTTCTGGATTCATTTATAGACTAAGAGTCATACCTGGCATGAAACTCTTTATGGAAAGAAAATAAATGTAGGACAGTCCCTTCAAAAAGGTTAAGTAGGTAGCCGGAAAGGGGCCTACCGGAAAATTTGTTGGAATTTGACACTTTCGAGCATAGGCATCTTCAAAGGTGGACGCCTTTGGACGAATTAAAAGCAAGAAGATGATGTGAATGTTTATCAAGGCTCTCATTATTCTTTCTTACCAAAATTCAATGGTATCAAAATACTTAAAGTGTGTGAACTCGATATTTTTCAATATCTTGTCATGTTTCTAATATTATTTTAATCCAAATACCTCAAATTGTGTCAAATATTGTTAATCCATCTTTTATTATACTTCTATTCCAATCTCTTCACTACTACTACTATTTCTATGCAAGTTTGTGAAATGACCACCATGATATGTACATTGCAAGATTTACAACAAGATAGAATTTTTTCTTCAACGGTTTGAACATTTAATGGTTTTGTCTTGTTAAATAGTTTGGTCAAGAAATGAGGGATGGTGTTGTGGAGCTATGTGCATGATAATAATGAGTAATTAATTTCTTGTAGCATGTTTGAGAATTTCTATAAGAGGTTAAGTAGTGCAATGAGGAGAGAAATTCTTGCAATAGAAATGAGGATGGACTAGGAGATAGTCAGTAAGATCATAATAAGCACACAAGTCATGAATAAAAGGATTAATTCAATACAAAAATTATCAAGTGCCAAATTATTAAAACTATGTATCTACAATAGTATCCTAAACTTCCTTTGCACTTCATCCATAGGATGTTTCTCCACCCACTAATGGTAATTATATATGATCTCTAAAATATCTTTTGATGACTATGTTATAGGCCATAAAGGCCATGCATCCACTAATCCAACATATGGGGTTTGTATTCACATAAGTTTTCACTTTACTGAATTTTTTATTAGCATGAATCATTAGCAAATTAGCTTTTCCAAAGAATTATCCTCGGGGATACTACTAGGAGTAGGGAGAAACCTGAAATAGTTGCATGCATCCTTTGAGTTGAATTGGACTAGTCAAAAGTGGTTCTTATGTGAGATATTTTATGCATAATCCAGTCATATCATATATGTCATATATTTTCACAAACTCTAGATTTGTCCTTTGTATTCTTTGCAGTCATCAATTCCAGTTTCCTTGTGATATAACATTGTCTTCGTCTTGTGGTCACTATTACACCTACTTTTACCACATTCACACCTTTATCATTAATTCGCTTATCACATTAGAGTCTTTCCATACTTCTTGTCTTTATTTCTTGACTTTACCATGCTCATGTTTCCCTCTCATGTGAAATTAGCCACAGTCAACACCATATATTGAGTAAATTTATTTGGTTGACAACATTAAAAATTGTTGATGTCATTAACTTAGAAAAACATAACCAATGACACTAACTAACATAAAATATTAATGCTATAATTAGGATATTTATACTTGGTAGATGATTTTCCATTCCACATCTCATCCACCACTCATTTATTATAGTAGTACTTGTCAATATTCCCTAAAAGGTTAGAAAGTCCTAAAGTTGGTAATATTCATCGTCATTGGATTTCACATCTAATGCATTGGGTACTTAGGATCTACAAGCATATATGTTACATTTTACACAGTATACCAAGAATTTTATGTTATATCATTAATGTTCCTAGGTATTCTTCTCATTCATTTTTAGTCCCCAATAACAACTCTCTCTCATAAGGTATTGCCAACACTAGGGGAAGGTAATGCACCAATGGTGCCTTCATGCATGTAAATATCTCTAATGTCTCTTGTCCTTTATCTTATTTAAGATTTAGATTTTTTGGATATGGTCATGCATGTATTATGATAGGGTATAATGTTATTTTCCATTGTATATATTAGTCATTACCTAACTATAACCTTGCATAATCCTTGATATTAGTTTGCAAACTCTTGGGCCTTTCTTGCAATCCTTGTCACTCTTTCCCAGCAAGCTATTTAATATTTCATCTTGTTAAATTACCTCAATTATATTCCTATTTACAATTTTATTATCACTATATTATAATTTGGAGCTATGTAGAAAACAATACCTTATTCTAGGTCTAGAGTTTAGAACCCTATACCTCCTGTAATGTGTGGAGTAACTCCTTCCTAGTTGCGTGTATACATCAAATTTAAATTTAAGGTGTGGATATTGAGTGTGGTAATATTTTGTAATCCTAGTCTAGAATACCCCTATTATGGATAGAAGAAATGATTTTTAATCGACCATTCTTTTTTTGCATACACTTTAGTTAACCTAATGTGAATTGTACTCTCTCTCCCAATTTGAGCCCCATTCATGTTTTTTATTACTTTGAACTCTTTTCCGAATATTTTCTATGACATTACAACATGGATCATCTCTATAATTCTCAATATAATGATGATTCCCAAGATTGGGATTCCTCTATTAATCCTACTCACTTATATTACAATTGTAATATGACTAACACCAATGCCAAATACATATCCATAATGAAAACAACAGTAGAAGAATAACCCAATCTAATACCAAAAAACTATATCCCATAGCTCGAGCCTGAGCAGAAGGAAGAATAAAATACTAAATATTTATTAAATCCTTCCATAGGACAATTCATTTTATCTTAC
Organism: Taxus chinensis; assembly: GCA_019776745.2. NCBI lineage: Eukaryota > Viridiplantae > Streptophyta > Pinopsida > Cupressales > Taxaceae > Taxus > Taxus chinensis. The sequence goes on from CM034148.1 coordinate 52,609,098, forward strand.
CCCAATTTCATCAACTAACCTCCCAAAGCCATCACAGATAGTAGGGAGGATTACGGTGTTGCTTGGGGAAACTATTATGATATAAATCCTTCTCATTCAACATGTGCTACCATTAATGTGCCTCAAAAATATAATCTGAATTCTAATCAAAATTACTTTTCCATTGATCTCTCACATCTTCTCCTAAAACTCATCAACCAAATGATCTTGCAATAAGCTAACTTGTTAAAAACACATTTCTTCAAATGAACACAAATCTCACTCATATTAACACGAGACCTTAAAACATTTAGTACCTTATCTAGTTGATGACAATGTAAATCAAGTTATGTAGCCTCTCATATCCAATAAGGTGCTTAAATATATTTAGAGAGACCCCTTGGCCCCCTATATAGTCTTTATGGATATTGAAGGTGTCCTCCATTCTATCACCTATGATCTATACTTCACTTTAAACCATTTAGAAATTTCTATATGGATTGTATCAAAGATAATTATTATACAACTTATAATATCTTAGCTAAGACCATCATGGGAGATTATTTATATTGGTATCATTCCCTCCCTCCTATCTTCAATGTTGAAGATGAGGGGTTAGTCAATGTTCTACTCAAATAATTCCATTCTCAATATTTACCTGAAAATAGCTTGAATATATTCATCAATTGTCAGCAAGGTGATAATGAGAATGTCCAATCCTTCATCAGATGATGGAAAAAAAATTGCACAAAAAAAAAACATCTTTCATTGATGATATTATCATATATTCTTCCTTAACACCTTATAATCTCAGCTTCAATACAAGGTTAAGTTATATTCTCATACCATATTAGAAGAAGAAGTTAAGCAGGATAGGAGGAAAAATTATCTTATGTACACATTTTAAAAAACTCAACAAAGATAATCTAAAAATCAACCCCAATCTCAAGTGCATAAAAATTTTAATGTTCTCAAAAAACCTCATAATTGTAATTCTATGAATGAAAGTCTCATTCATTGTTAATACTAATAGTGTTTTCCAAATAACCATTCAAAATGTATATTAAAATCATCTTAGATCTAATAAAGATAATTTTACCTCTTCTTCCCAAAGATGATAACAATAAACCATTTTCCATGGAATGTGTTTCACCGTGTCTCCCTAGGCCAAATGATTAACTTCTAAATACTTCTCTCCTTTCCCCTCCCTGGTTCAATTACAAGCTCTTTTGTTAGTGGCATTCCAATTAAAGTCACTCATATGAAAATTGTAAGGATTTCTACACTATTCCTACATCATTTTGCTTTATAACAACTTCAACCATGAAGATATGGCCCAAAAAATGTTAGAGGTAGTTGTGACAATTTGTGACCATTCCAAAAGACATGATTGTCATGTAATTTTGTAAATAAAGTCCAAAAACATCTAAGAGTATACATTGATCCCTTTCCTAATCATTCCAAGAGTAAGGCAAATCCTCAACCTAAAAAATGATAATTATAAGTATACTTTTTTTAATACCATCGAAAATTCCTATAACCTTGAAATAAGTATTCTAAAGAGTGTGGTCAACATGAATGACATGAAATGAGTGATTGACATAATTAATACTTCTTTCTCTACTAATTTATTTTCAATCCTATCAAATTGTTTAAGTGTATGCTATCATTCAAAAAATTTAAGATCCACCTCATTATCCTATAAATACTAAAAATCCCCTTCAAATAAACGGCATTCGCCGTCTTGAAACAATAGGGCTAATACCAATTTCTTCTACTTTTATCATCTCCAATGCCATCAAATATCACGAACATATGAGATCAATGTCATCTTCTTAGATTCTTCTATCATTCCCAACACCATCAGTCATCTTGAACTGATTGGGAAAATTCCATCTACCTTTGGTTTTTCCATATCCAATGGTGTATGCAAGGGTTTCAATTGTTAACTTAATTAGAGTGGAACTTACACATAGAAGAACCTAGACATACAATATTGGTCTTAAACATCAAGAAAATCCTTAAATACAAGAAAACTATTAAGAAAATATACATAAAAAAAATAAATTCCAAACCTCCCTTTGACATCGTGGAGATTTAACAAAATTAAATCTCAATCGAAGGCCTGAGATCAATAAGATAAATATCATAAACACACAATATCCAGCATATAATGGCAAGTAACTACAAGTAATAAGGAAATCAGAGTGTCTTAGTTGATATATGGCTTTCTAGGCTAAAATGATGGTGGAACAGACCCAATCTAGACTATGTATGATTTTTATGGAAAATAATGATGTGTAGGTGCATTGGATATTAATGGACATTATAGGACAATACTAACCTAGAAGGTAGTGTTTGAATTGGTTGGTAGTGTCCTAGTAGTAAGCACAGATCTGGTTCTTTAAAGGTCTATTCATGTTGTCTTCACTTCAATTTTTTTCACTCCCACTTCATTGTAAAGTTTTTGTTAGTGAAGGATCACATCACCCCCAAATGGCCCAATTGTGAGGAGCGGAGTGGGGCATTCAATGTGATTTCACAACTTGGGACCATCTCTCAAGCTGTGGGACTTGTAAAACCTGAGATGGACCTCCAAAAAAAGTCAGTTCTTGCTTCCTAATCTACCTGTCATGAGCTACTATAGTGCAGCCAGAATCTATTCTATATTAATCTAACCATTCCAAGGGGATAGGGAGAAAGAGAGAGGGTGAAATATCCTACACTAAGTGGTGATACACCAGAAAAGGAAGTGGTTGAATCACAGATCCTGACTACCTGAATTGGAGAGAGGTGAGCAGAGGAGAGGGTGGACATGATACACCACGGACTAAAGATAGATTTCACACAGAAAACCACTTTAAAACCCATTAAACAAAGCTCCCAGGACCTACAACAAACATCAGAATATGCACAATATACCCTGCAATGATGAGAGGTAAGAAGAGACAACGAAGTAAGTCAAGGATGGACAGATGCATCACGAAATAGATTTTATTTCTCCAAAATGTTACATGGTACATCATTAGTGGGAATGAGGCAAGAAAATTCCATTATAGGCCATGGGAGGAGGCTTAGAATCTGCATTCTACCCTAAGGAAGAAAGAGAGGGGGGCAGAAGAGAAACAATGAACAATCGTTTGAATATGCCCCTCCTTTACAATATATAGGAAGAATAAGAGAGAGAGGAGGGAAAATTTTGAATCCTGCTTCAACCACCTTGAGATATGTGTTGAATCCTACTTTGAAAACTCAACCACCATCAATCAATGCCCCTCTCAAATCTACCTACAATCTGTTGATTTTGGTTCCCTGGTGGATCAAATAAAATCTAATGTGGTAGTTAAAGACATCAGATTCTGTATTAATGGCATGGAATAATTTTTCCCATTTTTCACCCACCAAATCCTTGTTAAGAATGATATTTTATGTTTCCATGGCATAGAGGGTGTTGAGACATTTCCAAAAAGTCTTCTCCCGCCCAAATCTGAGTTTCCAGTCAAAAGATATGGCCATTTAAAGATTAGGGTCATGGGCGCACAATATTTGAAAGAGTCTGTCTGTACCGGGTCCACGTGGAAACCTCACACACCTTGGAGATTCAGACCCCTCCTTTCACTCTTGAAATCATGTTGAATTGACACGTGGCCTCTTCTATAGGCTCCATGGTGTCCCCTTGTATTTTTCCTGAGTCCTTTTCTTAGCAGGGCCAAAAGTCTGACCCGGGACACGTGGAGGCTTGGCACATCATTTGGAAACCTACTCCAAATTTTACTTTAAATAACATGCGTGTTGACACTTGGCTCCCTCCACGGGCCTGCCTCTGCTTTGACTTTTCAACCCCCAACTGTCCCTTTTTTGGACCTGGGACACGTGGCGAGGTTGGTGCTCGTTTGAAAACCCGCCTCAGGATTTTACCTTTGAAGGAGCGTCATGTTAAGACACATGGTCCTTCTATTGGCCTACACTCTATACTTAGTCTTTTTGGGATCTACTCTCACTTTTGGATTTGACCTCTTTTGACCATTGGCCACATGGAAGGAGCATCATTAAGTTCAAGTCTCCACCTTGGGCTCCCATCTTGAAATTGGGCCCGCTCTGACACTTGGCACCTTGGGCTTGAGTCGAAGACTTTTCAATGGTCGGTGTGCTTTTGGGGACCTTTGGATATGTGTCATTTGGACACTTGGCAGCTTCTGCTCACCTTTATACTTAGTCATTTTGGGCCCGCTCTCCTTTTTTAGCTCTTGACCATTAGCAGGTGGAGGGTTGGCGATCAGTTTGAGTTCCGATACTTGGGCTCACCTTTTGAAATTGCACTGATGCAACACTTGGACTCTCTAACGATTGATTTTCAACCCTAACTTTGGGCCTGAGACACGTGGAGGCCTGGAGCTTGTTTTAGTGTGCCCTTTTGGATTCAATCTTTGGAGGTGTACCGCTTGAACACTTGGAAGCTTGCATTATCTCCTCCATACTTAGTCAATTTTGGGGCTCGTTCTGAGTCATTTGCAGGGTCCGAAGACTTCGAGCCTTTGCCATTTATTTTCCTTCAAGCCTCTGGTTTCTTCCTTTTGTTTGTTCCTTCCCTGACCTTGATATTCTATTTTAGATCCCGCCTACAACCTATTTGATGGATTTGTAGCGTGGGCTCGCAAGACGAAACCATTTCTTAAATTTATTTACTGCACGGGGTCGTGGGTGATCCAATTTTTCTGAGGGAAAAATTTGAGATAACAATTGGTGAATCACAGGGGACATCTACTTGCTAGATGAAGGGACCAGTAGCCTTGAAGCATCCATTGAACATGGAGTCAAGAATAATAGCTTGATACTGATCCTTTTACTTTGAAAATATGATCCCCAAGCCGCTGCGAGCCCGACTGCTTGTACTTGGTGACCTTGAGCCTATCCTAGAAATGGACTACCTCGAAACCCATTTTTAGTTGCTCTGCATTTGTTTTATTTTGAAATTAGCATCTGTTATAAGAAACTATGGGTATTTCTACCATGAATATTGAAAGGCCTAGCCTCATGCACCTCAAGAGCAATGCAAAAAAAACTTATGTACAAAGACAAAATCATACATGCCTCAAATGAGACATGCAGAGTGTGCACAAGCACTTCTTCTGCTGAAAAAAAAATCTACTCCTACTCCTATACTAACCAGAGAGAAAGAAAAGCTTAAACAAAGCCTGCTACAGGCAGGGAGAAGTAGCTTCCCTTTCTCAAGAGGGATAACCATGCAAATGATTTGACATTGAATATGGCTTCCTGTATGAGTGAAAAACTGACAATAAGCTGGTCCTCCACCCAAATCATCAAGGTATCTACATCAACCAAAAATACCTCCTCAAGTTGATTGGCATTAGACTCTTGGAGGTGTTGATGATGACGCTTGGTACTTTGATACTCATCCTCATGCCCTGAAGTAGGCATGACTGGTTTTGGCTTCTCCCTTAGCTCCAATGAAGCCAAGTACCTGATTGGGCATGGTTTGATCCTTTGGATGTGCCCCTTTCTCTAAATTTCAACTCTAATAATTTAGTCTTCTTGTTGACCTTCTTGGATGGATGGTGTGAGAGGGATGGTGATATCTTCTTGCTCTTTCCTTTCCTCCTGTGAAGAACATGGAAGACTCATATCTTCCAACCTTAGTTCCAGAGGGATGTTGTGAGACATAGGTTGTTGTTCTTGAATGCCCTCCTTTATGGCAAGAAAGCTCATATGCTTGGAAGGTGGGTGATAGAGGAGTAAATGATGTAATTTCCTCAGGATCCTCTCTATCAAATTAATCCTCCAAGTCAGACAGATAATATATCTCCTTGTTTTCCTGTTGCATGTGCTCGACCTCCTCCATGGTGTCCTCCTGACCTGCAACTAGCTCACCATGGTTCCCTTCATCCTCAAACATGAAAGTTTGAAAGATCAAACTCTTCTTCAACATCAAAGCTTGAAGGGGATGAAGTGGGAGGAAGAACTGAAGGTTCTTTTGTGTCCTGCTCCACACTTGGGGCCTCTGAAACTATATGATCCTCCTCCATCATGGGTTCATCAATCAAATTAGGCCCTTGAAATGAAAGCAAAAAATCTTAAATGATGCTTTCTTCATTGAGTGGCTTCAACTCTGATTTTATCTCTCCCAGCTACTCCTCTTCAATGGGACTTGGAGCTGGTTGTTCTTCCTCCTCAACTGGTTGTGCAGCTTGGATAAAATCAGTATTTTCTTCAAATAGAGTGCCATTAGGGACACTGATCCAAGAGTAAACAAAATGTTGATCTTCTTCTTGTTGTTCTTGTTCTTCTTTTGTTGCAAACTCAGCCTCAGCCACCACTGGCTCTTCAACTCTGACCTCCTCTATTGGCTTGACCATCAAGGGGATCTTTGTAAACCCAAATTTGGTAGCCCAACTCTTCAAATTTTCTATCATTTATTCTTTTTTGGGCTCCACTTCTTGCTATTTTCCTTGACTGGATTCTTGAGTCTCTTCCAAACATGCACTTGGGAGAGCAAGAGGAGTGGTAGGTTGGGATTCAACCAATTTTGTTGTTGTTTGTGGTGGAGAGGGAAGTGAAAATTATTATTTATTTAGAGGGAATGACTGCTTGGGAAGGAAAAGGGGAAAAGAATTGAAATGGGATGGAAGACTAGGATATGGAGAAATGAAATCAACACTTGGGGGAGCAACTGAGGGGCTTGACTCTTGACACTACTGAAATGATAAAGTTTGAGAAAAATAAAATGAAGGACATGGAGGTGATTGACTTACCCATTGACAAGGTTGTCTTGTCTCCAACTCATATGCCTCAATATCCTCAATCCACTGTGTAAGTTGAGGAAGCACTTCAACCATGAAGTCGATCTTCTCTTTAGGGTTGTAATGTCTTAGAAAAGGGCCTCCCCGTGGACAAGGTTCCCTACAACCAATCTTGAATGCCTTCATTTGTGATATGGCCCTTGACTAAACCATGTTAGCCTCCATTTTTTGAATCTTCTCCAAAAAACCAGCATTCTCTATGTAGTTGCCACCATTATATGTGTCCCCTTATTCTTCGATAAGCTCCATGGCCAAACTGATTTTTGACCCTTCTTATATGGGTAAGCATGATTATCCTGGATCTGATCATATTTTTTATCCGGGGGAGTTAGTAAATTCATTGGAGGTGGATTGCACTGTTGTTGCTGCAAGTGTGAGTTCCATGAAGGGAATGAAGTCATGATTGCACAACTTCATGGAATGGGAGAAAATGAAAGAGATGGAAGAAGAAAATGGATGAAAATGAGTGGAAATGGATGGAAAAGGTCTGCAACTCAGAGAATGGGTTATTGACCAAATGGAGTCACCATATGTGCTTTGAATGTGCCTCTAAAGGTTAAATCTCACCAAGAACACATCAACTTGATGAAATAAAGTGAATACCTCTTACCCCACCAGGCGTGCCAAAACTATTAGTGTGGTCACACGGTGGCTTATGATTTGTTGTTGTAATGAGACACCTTTGGAAAGATGGAAAATCTAACCTCAGTGTCCCACCGAGCATGCCAAAACTGTTAGTGTGCAGAATCACAACACCCCCGAATGGCCTGATTGTGTGGTGCAGAGTGGGGCATTCAGTGTGATTGCACAACATGTGACAATCTCTCAAGCTTGTGCGACTTGTAAAACTTGAGATGGACCTCTGGAGAAAGAAAGTTCTTGCTTCCTTAATCTACCTATGCCACAAGCTACTCCAGTGTAGGAAGAACCTATTCTATCCTAATCTAACCATTCCAAGGAGGAGACAGAGAGAGAGAGAGAGAGGGTGAAAGAGCCTAGTCTAAGCGGTGATACACCAAAAAGGAAGTGGTTGAATCACATATCCTGACTACCTGAAGTGGAGAGAGGTGAGCAGAGGAGAGGTGGACAGAATGCACCACGGAAAGGAGATAGATTTCACACAGAACACCACTTCTAAACCCATTAACACATAGCTCCCAGACCTGCAACAAATATCAAAATATGCATAGTATACCCTGCAATGATGAGAGGTAAGAAGAGACAACGAAATAAGCCAAGGATGGATAGATGCATCACAAAATAGATTTTACTTCTCCAAAATGTTACACAGTACATCATCAATGGGAAAGAGGCAAGAAAATGCCATTACAGAGCCATGGGAGGAGGCTTAGACTCTGCATTCTACCCTAAGGAAGAAAGAGAGAGGGGGGTAGAAGAGAAACAATGAACAACCATTTGAATATGCCCCTCCTTTACAATATATAGGAAGAATAAGAGAGAGAGGAGGGAAAATATTTGAATCCTGCTTCAACCACCTTGAGATATGTGTTGAATCCTACTTTTAAAGCTCAACCACTATCAATCAATTCCCCTCTCAAATCCACCTAAAATCTGTAATGATTCTATGTTCCCCGGTGGATGTCGAAATAAAATCTAATCTGGTAGTTAGAGAAATTAGATTTTGTATTAATGGCCTAGAATTTTTTCTACCATTTTTCACCCACCAAATCCTATTAAGAATTATATTTTTTGTTTTTAAGGCATAGAGGGTGTCAATACATTTCCAAAAATTCTTCTCCCGTTAAAATTTGAGTTTCCAGTCAAAAGATATGGCCATTTGAAGATTAGGGTCACAGAGCACCCAATATTTGAAAGAGTCTGTCATGTACCGAGTCCAATCGTAGCCTCGTGATACCTTGGAGATTGGCATCTCATTTGAATTCATCTCTTAAAATCAATCTTAGATTGACATGTGGTGGCTTCGTGGAGCTCCTCAGGATCCTTTTTATTTTTTCTCAGTCTCTTTGCTTGGCGGGGCCAAAAGTCTGACCAGGGACACATGGAGGCTTGGCACTTGTTTGGAAACCCACCCCAAATTTTTCTCTTGAAATAGCATCATGTTGACACTTGGCTCCCTCCACTGGATTGCCTATGTTTTGACTATTCAACCCCCAACTTTGTCCCTTTTTTGGACTTGGGACACGTGGCGAGCCTGTCCTCATTTGAAAACCCGCTCAGGATTTTACCTTTGAAGGAGCGTTGTTAAGACACGTGGCACCTTCCACCTGCACTCTATAATTACCAATGTTTTGGCCCACTCGCTCTCACTTTTGGATTTGACCTTTGTTGACCATTGGCCACATAGAGGGCTGGTCAAGTTTGAGTCTCCCTTGGGCTCCCATTTGAAATTGCGCCGAGTTGACACTTGGCACCTTCCTCTGAGTTGCAATTTTCAATGGCTTAGTGCATTTTGAGGTTCTAGACACGTCTCCTTGCACCTCGGTTGGATATTACCTTTTGGAGATGCCTTTGAAATTACACTGATGTAACTCCGTGGCATCCGTTTGCTAAAGTTCTCTATACTTAGACAATTTTGGCACCTTCCCTATTTGTCTTTTGACTTCTAACATTGACTCTGCCCCTCTTTGGGCTCTAGGACACATGGAGGCTTGGCACTTGTTTGAGGTTACTGCCTTTTGGATTCAATATTTGGAGGTGCGCCACTTGGACACTTGGCAGCTTTCGTTATCTCCTCCATACTTAGTCAATTTTGGGGCTTGTTCTGAGTCATTTACAGGGCCCGAATACTTTGAGCCTTCGCCATTTCTTATTCTTTGAGCCTCTGGTTTCTTCCTTCTGTTTGTTCCTTCCCCAACCCTACTACTCCATTTTAGAGTCCACTTGCAACCTGTTTGATGGATTTGAAGTGTGGGCTCACAAGACGGAACCGTTTCTTGAATTTATTTCCTGCACGGGGTCGTGGGTGATCCAATTTTTCCAGGGGGTGAAAATTGAGATAGCAGTTTCCCTTCCAAAATTTTACATACAAAACAAACCCTAACTACCTAAACAAGGATAAAGAACACTGTAGATGGAATAAAATATGCATAAGATTGAGTTAGGTTGATCTCGGTGGTCACCCCAATGTGATTGTCATCAAGCATTGTACGACATTTCAGACTCAATGTAGTTTTGGTGTGTGTGTGTGTGTGATAGAATCGTGTCCCTTAAAGCTAGGTTACCCTTCCAGTCACACTAAGATAGTGAGCTATAATTACTTTTCCCCTAAGATAATGTGTATGATGGAATTTTGAATTTTCCCTTCCTATATAGTGAATAATGTAGTCCAAATTTTGAAATGGAATTTTATTTTAGGATTGTGTTCAAGATATTTAAAGCTTTGTTATGTTTTCCGAGCCATTTGTTTAGAAATTTTAATAGAGTTTTGGGTTTTGATGCTTATAAATGTTCACTAAATTTTGATTTAGTTTTGGGAATTGCTTACTTCACAAAACTAGGTAGTTATTCCAATAGAGTTTCATGTTTGGATGTTTAGAAATTGTATCTTAATCGGAATAGAGTTTCATTTTTATTTTTATTTAAACGGTTTTGATTTTCATAAATTTTCATGTTTTGTGTTTTCAAACAAGATGTAAGGGGAGTTAAGGAACACAACCTATGTTAATGATAACCACATATACTATGATAACCACACGAATTACAAGGGCATATCTGATAAACCTTTTGATACGTGAGGCACAAGTCCATGAAATTATAGAGTACTGCCTAATGGTGTGGTTTCAAGGATCAAATTCCCCATTTCCTTTACTCTAGCCAATTCAGTGGAGAATCACCAAAAATGATAGTTCCTAAACTATGGGGTGCTATGACAGGCCTTAGTATTATTAGTGGAAAATGTATTCCTTCTACTCTATTAGATGAAAGGAATCTTATGTCTAAACTCCATCTTAGAAATCACATCATCCTTGATATCCTTGACATGTTAGGTCATCAATAATTCAGCATACATAATAATTGGTTTGAAAATCATGTTCCTCTATTTTTACATAATACGAGTGCATGTTTCATTGAAGTGTTCAAGGCTAATGTTGAAATTCCCTTTCAATTAATCAAACTCCAAACCAATCTCCCTTATTTTGTTTTCAGAATAGGAAAAAGCTTTTGATATTTTTCTTCATCACTTCATGCACAAATATTGATTTCCATTATACTTAAATTTATAATTTAAGGTATTGCATCCACTAGTAAATCATATCTCATAAACACTATCAGGTCAACATGCTTAACTATAAAGTCTTTAAATAAGTTGCCTATCTTTTATTGCTTACAACTATTGGAGTCACTGACTTAAGATTTTCCACATCTACTATCCATTCTTTTTTGCACATATCAATTAAGGAAATCATAATGCTTGAAGGGTGGGACCTATCATATTTTCAAGACTCCCTCAAATATGTCCAGTATATTCTCATCAATGATATGAGCTTCATTGGGCTCAAATTGCTTTCCAAGGTTGACTACAACCTTCGTGAAGCTTTCCCACACTTCAAGACATCCATTTTTAGTGATAGATTCATCATTCTCGTAAGTGACCTAGGGAAATTGTCGTATGTCAAGGATGTCTCGTTGTACACGTAAGACACTCAAATGGAACAAACATGTGGCATAGATTTCCCGCATGTGTAACATTACAAACAATCTTCCACTAACAAAAGGTTCAAATATAGCTCAACTTTATTTTTGCCAACTATTACTCGACATCCGAGATGCAATTCCCCACATTGAGGATTTTTGAAACACGCTTGACTCGCATAGATGCTTTCTAAACAAGAAATAGTTTATTTCCATTTTACGCCACATTTGTTTGCTAAAAATGAGCTTGTCAACTGCCATAACCTCAACATGTTAAAATAATTGAACATTTTGGTCATCCACTCTATTGCACAAATCAACGAGCATTGCAACTCAATGGATCCCAATGATGAACAATTAGAACACAAATTTTATATGCAAACATCAGAAAGTAATGCTTATGGCTAATTTTTGGGTTGAAGCAATATTTGTGAATGGTTCAATAAGCACACTTTTGGACATGGTGAATAGTGTTTCCACTTCATCGTCGGACCTTCCAGTTTTTTTAATCATCAAATTTGACAAATATATAAGCCCTCCTTAGATGCAACTAATCATTTACATGTTCCCCTTCCGCCTATCTCTAGAGGCAACCACAAGAAACTACTTCTTAAAATGGCCCGAGCCTTGGCAATCCACAAGTCCCAAGGCTTTACATTTCCAAAGGCCCCTATTGATATCAGTAGCATTGAAAGTTAGGGGCTAACATTCACCGCATTATCTAAAGTCCTCTCACTTAAAGACCTTTGCATAACATCTACTTTTTCTTACAATTGTTACTCTAAAATGTCTCTTGGACCTTTCCTCAAAAAAGGAAAGAAAATAAGACACACCTTTCAACTCTTTAGTGTTTCCCAATTTAATATAAAGTTATCTCTTCCATCTTTCCCCTTCTACCTATATCTTATATTAAAATTTCCCTTCTCTTTTCTATCCATATCTCATAAATTTAAGCTTCCATTCATACATGAAAGCAACGGGTGCATCTTTGGTTTTCCAATTTTCATACATAACCTTTTCTCTTTCTTTATATGTTAAATATTTGTTGTTTCTAATAATTTTATGAAACTAATAAATGCTTCATTTTAATGTTAATTTTATAGATTTGACTTATTGATCAAGCATGCTACCTCCTCTTCCCCATAATGCAGGTTGTGTCCTTTCTCACTCCCTTAGCTACCCCTTAAAACATTACTCCCACTTTACTCAATGGCCAATATTTACTAATGTCACCACCCCTTTCCCAAACCAAAGAGAGTGCTTCACCCTTCACCTTTTAAGTACTTATATATGATTGCTAGTAAAATAATTACTTAGCCCACCATATTGGGCGGTGGCTCTCCTCCACTCAAAATGCACCACTTTTACAAAGGGAACTTTTTAGGTGTAGTGTAAAAGTGGTACATTTTGGGTGGAGGATAGACTTTGGTGTCATAGTGCCCTCACCGTGTACGTCACCATATCCTAACAACGTGAGTTATCAGATTTTTGAAAGAATAAATAGTCCATGTGCAAATGTATGATATGATTAAGCGGTCAAGTCAAACATAAAAGTGTGGTTAAAATACGGGTTTGGAATCCGTAATAATAGATTTAAATTAAGGAGCAGACCCTCCTCCCAACTCTCACATCTCACTTGTCCGCGGCATCGGTGAGTCCATGTCAAAAATATCGACGTAAGTTTTCTGCATTCTGTGAGTCCTGTGAAAGAAGGAATTTGTGTAGCAAAAAGATCTAAACCAGACTTCCATATTACATGTAAGCACTGTATTCCATTCTGTGTAATTATCAAGGCAACAAATCCTTTCTTGATTTAATAAATGTTATGTCACGACTCTGAAATATCTTACGTCAGATAAATTAGGAAACTCCGAGTGTATGCGCATTCATTCATGTTTGTTTTAGATTGGTGGGCTTAAACACAAAATTCTTTTCTACTCGTCTGTTACCAAGTCTGTGCCTAATACATATGCCTCTCTTAATCCCATATTTTCTAGAAATCTTGTCATATTTTTCACAGCCTGTTTGGTAAGTGTCAAGTCAGTTAAAAAATGGATTGTTTTTTCAATATTTAATATGAGTTGCAAATCCAGATTATCAATGTTGTCGTGACCTTTAATTTCTTAAAAAGATAAGGTGGGTCGTGGGTATGAGATATTTGTTATGTGCGACAAAAAATTCCATTGCAGGTGAGACACTTGTCCAGTTTTGTCAGTAGGCGTTCTCCTTTGAAGATGCCCCTCCTGGAAAGTGTTAAATTCTAGCGGAACAAATGTTTACATGGTGCCGGATTTTAGATATTTGTTTTTTTGGCCAAACTTTGGATATTTATAGTTGCAACAATATTCACAATTAATATATTTGGTGAAATAGTGTGAGTTGTCTTGCATATCTATTTGCTAAAACAATGTTTTTTGTTGAACAATGTTTGGAATTAATTAATTTGGTGAAACAACATGAATGCATAAGTAAATATATGCTTTAAACTGCCTCCCTCAATCGCCCTTATCTTTTTTTTAACCAAAACAACATACAGACTGGAGGAAGCAGCCTAGAGCGATTCATCTATTCATCCTCATTTAAATTTTTTTTGTAAATATCAAGATAATGCATTCAATGTAATGTGAAGAAGAATCCACTACGCAAAATTGGCAGTTGTAATTGTAGTGGCTTCTGCAGGTAACGAATGTCAATTATTTGGCCCTGTTTTGTCAATTATTGGGTAACGATTGTTTCTTGCTTTTATTTTTTATTTGATCTGCCAAGAAGGAACTGCGAAGTTTTTTAATCTGTCATCCAAACTATGACATGGTATTTGTTTTTTCTAATTCAATTTGTATTTATTTGTCTATTATTTCTTCATGTTTTGAGATATGCAAAATTTAGTCCTATTTGGACGTCCTGTTGCATCTGAATGAATCATTTATTGCTTACGTTTAATTTAGTATTTTCTTTTGTGTTGTTAAAAAAAATTTACAATGCCTAGGTTGTACATAATTCTTAGATATGAAGCTCTATTTTAAGTATGTGATCTGTAGTTGCATTCATATATTTGACAAGGTTCAATTTATTGCTTTTTGTTTTTTGATCTTCGCCTAAAGTAACTGGTTACATAAGATTATGTGCCCATATTTTTGTTATTGATGAAGCTAGAATTCTATTGTTAGGTATGAATTTGAATCATGTTACTTTCCAATAAATCTTTATCAATCATTTGAACGGGTTTTGTGTCGATAGTTTAGAATTTTATAGGTCAATCGATGTATTGTTAAAGATCAGTGTTCAGTGTACGAATTCAATAGAAGCTTTAAGTAATTTGTTTCTATGAGGTTTTTGTCTCGATATTTTGAAACTTTGTATCAATCTTGTGATTATTTTGGAAGCCTCAACAATAGCCGGTATTGTTTGACATTCCCAAGTACTATGCACTGCTAATAAGGACTCCGTTTTTGCATATTCATCATTATTTCTAGTCGATGCATCATAATTTGCGGTGACTCTAATTTCCAAGGCGTATATCAACCCGAAAGTATTCCTCCTCACTCTTCCCTTTAATATTTGTCATGTCTACTTCTTCAGCTATTATTTTTTGTCTCATTTTTAACACGTTTTGTATTACAGAACTTTATCCCTTGGTTTTTTAAAGCTCACAATTTCATATGTTTTCCATCATGTTTTAAAATGTAAGTTCCTGTAATGGCGGTAATTCCAAACCTTAGTCTTCCTGGATTTGAAGTAATTGATGACGCCAAAGAAGAAATAGAGAGAAAATGTCTAGGCATGGTTTCATGTGCTGAAATTAACTCACTACTTGCTTGAGATGCAGTTGTTGCTACGATAATTACATTTGACTACAATATTATCTTTTACGGTTATAAAGACCTATTAATATTTTACAACAACATATTAATTGAGTACTTCCCCCTTTCCTTTTTGTTTGTACATTACACACTACACTAAATGTATCTTATTATGAAATTTTCTTAATAATCATGGAATCTTATTCTTTGCATTTAACTTGTGTACATAAGCCTAATTCATAATATAAAATCATGCTTCTCTATCCATTTTAAATTCTACTTCTCACTATCAATAATGGTTTAGAGATCTAGCCTCAAAATATTATGTTGATGATAAGAAAATTGAGTTTACTTACCAATTCTTATGTCAATTCTTGTACTTTTTTATTTATCAATTTCAAACAAATCCATGCATGAATACTTCTTGTACTTTACATATTGGATGACCATTTTGGTGGGTAAGAAGTGGGCGCAGGGATGGAGTGACATATATTCAGAATGAGGTATTGAGCAAATTTCCTAGCCCATTTTTCAACTTCTTGTAGCCCAAGACCTCTTTTGCAAAGAAACGGCTTAGCGTGAAAGACCACGTTTTGCTTTCAGGGGGGTAATAAATTCCTACACCACTGTTTGCAT
Organism: Taxus chinensis; assembly: GCA_019776745.2. Lineage (NCBI taxonomy): Eukaryota > Viridiplantae > Streptophyta > Pinopsida > Cupressales > Taxaceae > Taxus > Taxus chinensis. The sequence goes on from CM034148.1 coordinate 52,624,945, forward strand.
TACAAGAAAATTTGATAATATCTAATAATTATGAACATGTAGGTGGACATACAATTGGAATAGGTCATTGTAATACATTCAACAATAGGCTCTATAACTTCAAAGGAAAAGGAGGCATAAACCCTTCCCTCAATACATCCCACATAAATCACTTGAAGATTAAATGCACCTATCTTACAAACATGACCATAGTAGTGGAGATGGATCCAAACAACTCCCTTGCTTTCAATAGTTCTTATTATACAAATTTCTCAATTTATTTGTAATAATTGTAATGATCACTACAACACTAGGGTACTTATGTATGTGTAGAAAATTCAAATTCACACACTACAACAAAATGGATATTTAGAGACATTAATTAGAGGAAAAGCTATAAAAATTTTATTTCTAAATACCATCCTCAAATCGCACCCCTTATAAAGTTTTATATTTTTTGTCGATAGGCATTCTCCTTTGAAGATGCTCCTATTGGAAAGTGTCAAATTTTGGTGGATCCAATGTTTATAGGTTGTCATATTTTAGATATTTGTTGTTTGTCAGATTTTTGATATTTATAGTTGCAATAGTCTTTACAATTAATATATTTAGGGAAATAGTGTGAGTTGTTTTGCATATCGATTTACTAAAGCAATGCTTTTTCCTAAACAATGTTTGGAATTAATTAATTTGGTGAAACAACATGAATGCAGAAGTAAATATCTACTTTCAGTCGCCTCCCTCAACCACCTTTCTCTATTTTTTAACCAAAACAACATACAGACGGCCCGAGGAAGCACCCTGGAGTGATTCACCTACTCTCGTCATATATGGGCATTACTATTTCATTTTGGTCATATGTGCATATTAATATTGTATTTGTTTGAGGCCTTAATGGTGATTGTTCATTGTAGAACACAATTAATATATTTTGTTTCCTTCATTTTTTTTCCTCACCGGTAGTTATAAATTCATAGAAGCAAGAAAATCATATCCACATAAGCTACCAATCATTACCTTCTACAATCCACTTCTGCATGGACTATATGAATAAATATGGACATGCCAACATAAATATACACTGAAGAAGACCTTAACGAGGTGGTATCTAGACATGTGAATGCATGAAAACACGAAGAAGAAGAAAATAAAAGGGTATATACCTTTTTTTTCAAGGATTGAATTTCTAGATTTTCCACCATTGCCATTGTTTCATCCCTTTGTCTTTTTTAAGCATAAACCCTTTTTCTAAGTGGATAGGGAATTGTGTGTCCTAAAGACTCTTTGATATTACCCAAAAATTGGGTGCATTATGAGTTGAATTGGGTCAGTAACTGTAAACTCTCACCAATTTATTGCAAAACCACGGTTGTACATAATGAATTACCTTATTTTCAGTATAGAACAAAATGGAGAGAGAAAATTACCTGGAAATGTAGAGAAGGTAAGAGTAGGGCTAACACCTTTAGTATTTTATATTTATGTCTATGTGGAGTGGCTTTATTGTGTAGATGTTTCAATGGGATTTCAGAAGATGGCACCACACTATACAACTGAAATAGTCATTGTAGGGATGGTGTCATCCTAATTTTCTTCTAGACTGGACCAATGCCTCTTTTAATCCTTGTTCATGGAAAGGTATTGAGTGTTCAACTACTTCAACCATAGGAAAGGGCAAGGTGATTTCACTTTCTCTTTCCAATAGAAAATTATTCTGTCATCTTTCTTCAATAATTAGGAAGCTCAGTAGTTTGGAGAAGCTAAACCTTTACGGAAACACATTATATGGACATGTTCCTCCTATGTAGAAATGCACCATTTAATGGGTTAGTTTGTCTTGGATTCTCTTTAGATGAAGAAGTGACATATAATGATGGTGATAAATTTCATATGGCAGCCTGCGCCTAGTTTAAGATCTACAGTTATAGGCCTAAAACAAACCATTTCTATGATGTTGTGTTTGAAATCTATGTGAGATAGACAGACACATAAAAGAAATCATTATTTTAAAGCTTCTCTTCCATTTCATTGTCATACCGCCACACATTTAATCCCTTGTTGATGATATATCATCTTGAATGTTACACATTTTGTGTTTGCAGACATAAATGTATTATAGCATTACAGGTATAATTTTGCATTCTTTGCTCTTTGGTTGCAGCATTGGGGTATTTATGTATTTTTTTATCTATAAACTTCTTTAGTACTTATAATGTTTATTGGCAAGGATAATTTACTTTTAGCTTTTCTTTTAAAACTATTATGGAATCTCTAGCATCAATTGTGACTACTACATGTGCCAACTGTTGATTAGAGAATACCTGTTAGAGAACACACAAGGAGTCTGTGTGGGAGAGAAGGCTAGGATCAAGGGCGTGGAAGGACATGAAGGACAAGAAGGACCCACGCACGGAAGGCAAGTTCAAAATTCAGGACTTAGCTGATTTTGAGCATGATGACCTATTTTTAGAAGATGGCATGTGGAACACACCAACGATGCAGAGATGTGCGTGCCATGCATTGTCTATTTTTGGAGGATCAGATTAAAGCATTTTGCATGGAGACGAGCTAAGAATAGGATTGACACTTCAGTTAACTGTAAGAGGCCTATAGATGGCACACTTGCATGTATGGCTATGCCTATGAATGACGCGTGGCTATTAATAACATGCGGCCTATTTCTGGAATAGATAAGTGGTGAAGGGCAAGTCCCCACCCTATATATAAGAGTGTGATGGATGTATGAAGATATAGAGTTATACGCATATGACTGAATTACTGTAGCAGGTCCATACGTGCATTGGTATCATTTGAAATTATTGTAAGGAGCTTCTGTGTTATTAATAGATGGAAGATATTGGCTGAATCTAAGTGTCATTCCTGTGTGTAATCGAGTAGTGTATGTTATTGATTCAATCATGATTACTATTTAACGCTTGTTCTATCATAGATCTGAATGTAGCATACAATGTAGAATGATAGATTAATTATGAATCTATGTGTTTCTTCCTTCATCATGCTAACATCCTGCTACAACAACCCTAAAGAGGGACCTGGTACCTTTGCACGCTTCAGGTGAGCGCTCAGTCTGGGTTGAGTGATGTGCCAGCACGTCTAGGGAGTTATCTGGTAAATTCTAGGCTGCATCATTGGTTCCGTTACCGGGACCTCTTTTTCAATTGTTTTCAGGATGGTTCACGATGAAGACGTACCAGTTAACTCTAGCGAGTATTGAGGAATGGATACACGATCTGGAGGAAGAATATGCATGGTGGTTCAGCAGTGGATCTGAGTTTAACGCACACACTTGGGTAGAACAAAATCTATATGATAACTTATATGAGAGATTTTTTGCCATCTTTCCAGTAGAATTATACGAGTGGCTTACTTCTTATGCATCTCAATAGAATTGGAGGTATCGCGCACTTGTCTAGATGCAGGAAGAATTTCACACCCTTTATGATGTTGATTTGATCTGGACTCGCGTTGTGGATACGTGGTTTCATGGTGTTCTAAACAGTTATATTCTGGAATATTCAATTTCAATGTACTCTTGCTCGGAGGTAGTTGAATTCTAGTTTTTGCGGTATCTAAGAGGAGTATATTTGCGAGGTATCCTGCTGGCGATCAAGATCTTGATGGTAACTTTGAACCTGGAGAGTAAACCGATGGCTAACTAAACTTCACCATGCACGAGGGTAGGAACAGGTTTGGTGAAAGATGGTAGACCTAGAGGACACAGAGAGGCAGAGAGAGGAAAAGAGGCTTAAGTTTAATGAGGCACACAAGACGGAGATAAAGAAGCAACATTACGTTGTAGAAAGTATGGTGTTAAGGAGAGAGATGACTCGTGAAGGATTTACAACTCACGTAGAAGACGTGGAGCCAGAGCATCAGGAACTCCCCCATCTTGGAAAACATGACAGAGATCCCCCCTCGGCCTCACACAGAAGTGCGCCAATAGAGACTACCTAGACCGTGGGCACGCATCTTAAATCACCTGGTGACCTAGCCCTTGTGTTTGGTTTTCCATTGTCTAGTACGTCAAGAAACCATAAAGCTAATTTGGGAAGCAGAAGAGCAGGAGTAAGTGAGGGAGCAAGTAGATCAATGGTATGATAGATGACTTCAATGATATTTGGAGGAACATCCTTAGGCACATCATCCGCATAGAATGTGAGTGCGTAAAATGTTGGATTCACCTCTGGAAGTGGAACTACCTCATAGACGGTAGGGGTTTAGTATAGTACTATTGTCTGAGCACAGGGGAGTACATCTACAAGTCATATTCCCACTACAGGTGGAGGATTATGAGAGGTATAGGGTGGTTCTAGTTCTAGTGGATCTGGTGGTTCTTGAGGTAGAGGGAACACACGAGGTTCTAGATCAAGTGGTCAAGGTTTATAGGAACCACAAAATATTTATATGGAGATGTCTCTTCATCTCCCAGAGTATAGAGGTATAGAGGATGTTGCCGAACATGTGCATAGGTGTGAAATCTTGTGGCTCGCTAAGGGGATCACGGCTACTGAGTGTAATGCAAGTCAATTTGTTACTACATTACAGGGACATGCACATAGTTGGTATAGGAAGTTTGACCCTGATCAAACTTGCGTGGATTATGCAACATTGAAGGATGCTTTCTTGAAAGAGTTTCATATCCCTGAGTTTGAGCAGAAGAGTATTAGTACGCTCAAGGATATCAAGCAAGGAACTACTGAGAGTGTATGTGAGTATGATGCTCATTTTAAGACACTTCTATCTAAGCTATCTTATGATATCCATGTTAGCCAACATGCACAATGGTTCATTGGAGGATTGATTACACCATTTAGAAGTGCGTTGTCACATAAGACATACACTGATCCACGTGAAGCACTGGAAGTAGCTTTGCGTGCTGAGGCAGTTGGGAGCATTGACACTGGCGTTAGTCCATTCTTAGAGGCACAAATTACAGCTATGGCAAAGTAGTTAGAGAAGCTATCAACAAATTCAGCCCATGAAACGTGCTCAGGAATTTGGTGTACAGATTGTGAAGTGGAAGGTCACACCAAGGATAGTTGCCCCTCGCAGATCTGTATGCTCATTACTGTTGGATTGTGAGATCTATCATTTGAATCATGATGTTAGTCATTGTCCTTTGTGATTAGGAAACGCGATAAGGAAGAATGTATCTTGCTTTTGTAAGATTTGTAGGTCCACGACCCATGATACTGAGGATTGTCAGTTGATTGGTCAGATCCAGGATGCTATAGACATTAGGGTATGACAAACAAGTGTAATAGATAATTCTAAGGGTAAGAATGAGCACTAGGATTGGGATCATAATCCAATGTGCTATGATAGGAATGAGGGGTGTTTTGAAGGAGGACGTGGAAGGGGACGTGGAAGGGGATGTGGATATTGTGGTGGATATGGAGGATGAGGCTGTAGTGAGGAAGAGGTGATTTCCCTCGTGGAACATGTTATACTTGTGGATCTCCTAACCACTATAGGTGTGAATTTCCTCAGAATATTGCATGTTCCTTTCTGCAGGGAAGAACCATAGCTATGAAGAGTGCTCAGACTTATATGAGCATCTGAGTAAGCAACATAAGTAAGAAAACAAAGGTGTTGGGATGGTTAGAATCCAGTGCGTGGTAGAAGATCAGTGGATGCCCAAGATAACAAAAGGACTTGAGGCATTGACCATGAAGATTACTACACGCATTGAAGTGGCACACACAAGAGAAGCATTGCACCAGAAGCCTATGATCACCAAGGAGGAGGTTTTGCATGCAAGGTACCTAGATCCCGCTCATCAGAAGGAGGTTTACCAGGATACTATGGAAGTGCTAAGGAATCTTCAGGGTGAGATACAATACTTAAAGGAGTAGAAAAAAGCATCTAAGACAATCCAAACTGATATCATTGATCTGTGAGAAGTGTGTAGAATGTTGCGCCAGGAGAACATTATCCCCACTATTAGGAAGTTGGTTAAAGGGGAACACTCTGTGCACAAGTTTTGAAACTGGACGACAGATCGTGCATGTAAATATTCCCCCTGATAGCATTGAATATGAAAAGGAAATTACTCTAAATGCTGTTGTGGATGGATGGCTGTTGAGCAACATATTGATTGATACAGGTATGGAAGTAAATGTGCTTACATTAGATGCATGGGTACAAATGGAGAGGCCTCCATTGCAGCCATCATTTAATGTGTTGTTTATGGAAAACTAGATTAAGGCTACTCCCATAGGAGTTTTGAAGGATGAATCTATAACCATACAAGGGGCCAAGTTCACTGGGGATTTTGAGGTATTAGCACTTGCAGAAGTGGACAATTTTCCAGCCTTGCTTGGATGCCCTTGGTGTTATGTGAATAATGCTGACTTGAGATTCAATAAGGGGTATATCAACTTTGAGAACAAGGAGGAAAGGGTTGTGATACCATTGATAGATGGGAAGTCTACACCATATGTTGAGCCTCTAAGTGAGGAGGACTTAAACCGAATTTATGTACGCGTTGTTCAGGACCCAGAGGTCAATGAGCCATCAAAAGAAGGCATCCTACAGTGGGAGGATTCTCACTCCATTAGTGATACTACGAGTATTGCTTGCGATAATTAAGCTAGTGGTACATATGAATTAGTAGGGCATGAAGTAAAAAGTGTGGTTACATGTAAGAATGAACTTCATTTGGTCCTAATGGATAGGTAGCACAATACCTTGGTATACAGGGGCAGAAGATCTTCCTGCATTTTTGAAAGCCATGGAAACACAATGGACAGATCAAATTAAGAGAAGAGCTATGTTAGTATATACCTTATGTGGGACAACAACGCATAGGTGGGTAGTCCACAGAGATAATCTTATAGAATGGGAAAATATTGGAATCACCCTATCTATTAGGTTTGTAAGGAACAATGCACCTACATAGATCTGCACTTATCATGGTGATCAACCTGTTCAACATCACATTCAATAGTGTGAGAGACTCTGGAAAATAGGATAGGAAGCATTACCACTTTCACTCTGGGTGCATAGATTGTACTCTACGCTACAAGGATGCACACGTGCCTGGTATGTATATGCAGAACTACATCGAGAGACTAGAAACTAACAAAATTTGACTGCAGGGATGATCCAAACCTTTGACTATTTTTCTTCTCAACCTCCAATAGAAGAGGCATTAAAATTTATCAAGCGCTTAACCATGGGAGATAGTGCAAAAGTAGAAAGAGCATATTCAAGAATTATTTGGTGAGACATAGTCAGAGCACATTTTGAGAAGGAAGAAGAAATGTACTTCATACTACTTAAACATGCTTACCTTGAGAAAGAGAAGGGAAAGATGGTTTACATTGTGGATGATGAGGAAATTGAAAACCTATATATTGAACATTCACAAGGGGTGCGCGAGGTCTTGGACAGTGCAGAAAAGGATATGCGCGCCTATCACGAACCCATGAAGACAAAGAAGGTGAATATAGGTTTGGAGGTTGAGCCTAAGGAGGCCATAATTGGAGACTACTGGTCAGACTCGGAGGTAGCAAAGATCATTGAGTTACTCAGGGATTATCAGGACTTATTCCCATGAGGATATCATGAACTTAAAGGCGTGCATAAATCACTTGGGGAAATGAAGATAAAACTTAAAGATGGTGCACGCCTAGTTAGAAAGAGGCCTTACAGAATGAATCCTAATTTGTGTGAAAAGGTAAAAGAAGAAATTGATAAAATGTTGAAATCTGGAATTATCAAACCCCTCGATGAGTCAGAATGGGTTAGCCCAATGGTGATTAGTATCAAGAAGGATGGATGAATTAGAATATGTGTAGACTACAGGGAGTTGAATGTTACATGTGTCACCGATCCATTCCCAATGCCATTCACTGAGGAAATACTAGAAGGTGTTGCAGGGCGAGATATACTCCTTTACAGATGGGTTTTCTAGGTATTATCAGGTTAGGATTACTCAGGAGGATCAAGAAAAGACAACATTTACTACTGAATGGGGCAGTTTTTCCTATACTATGATGCCTTTTGGATTGAAAAAATGTGCCTATTATATTCTCATGTGCATAGTTGTTTAGGCATTCAAATATTTTATTCACAACTTCTTACATGTTTACCTAGATGATTGGACAATATATGGGCTTGTGAAAGATCATTGTGACAATCTGTGCTTAATGTTTGAATGGTGCAGATAGTTGAGTATCTCTTTTGAACATCAAGAAGTGCATATTTGCCACACCATTTAGAATATTGTTAGGACATATAATCTACAAGGAAGGTTTGCTCATTGATCCAGCTAAGGTTGCAGTCATTTTAGGCTTGGAAGCGCCTCTCAGTCAAAGTGAGGTGTGTGGATTTTTAGGTCATACATGATATTATAGAAAATTCATCAAAGGGTATGCCAAAATTGCTACCCCCTTGGAAGAGTTACTGAAGGGGAAAGGTACATTTTATTGGGGAGAACCACAACAACGCACATTTGAGATATTAAAAGAGAGACTTACTACCGCACCCATTCTACGCTTTCCCTCATGGGATAAACTATTTCATGTGCATGTGGATGCCTCTGGCATGGCCATTGGTGTTGTGTTAGCTCATCCTGGAGAAGTTATTTTCAATCATCCAATTTGTTTTGCTAGTAGGAATCTGACTCATGCTGAACATAATTATACAACTACAGAGTGCAAAGCTTTGTCTATGATCTATGCATTGCACAAGTTTCAACAGTACTTGTTAGCAACACCGTTTGTGTTTTTATACAAATCACATGGCATTGAAGTACTTGGTAAACAAGCCCGTCTTATAGGGGCACATATGTAGATGGGTACTCTTATTTCAAGAGTTTGATTTCATAGTTGTGGTGAAGCCAGGGAAAAGCAATTCTGGACCAGACCATCTATCTAGAATCAACTCAGGAGAGGAAGCATAGACAATTGAAGAAACCATGCCAGATGCACAATTATATAGGTTACAACGTGCGCTATCAAAATTAGAAGACATTACTATCTTTATGTGAACTGGTATAACACCAGAAGGAATGAAGGCATTAGAAAAGAAACAACTTGCTATACACGCATACACCGTTTATGTTAATCAGTGGTGACCTCTACAAGTTAGGCAGAGATGAAGTATTATGCCATTGTGTATTAGAGCATGAGCATAATGATATTATGAGAAGAAGCTCATGGTGGTATTGTAGGAGGCCATTATGTAGGTGATGCGACTTCCTGGAAGATCCTACTTGCTGGATTATGGTGGGAGACATTGTATAAAGACTGTAAATAATATTGTAAGGCATGTGATCATTGTCAGTGCTTAGGAAAACTAAGGCAAAGAGATGAGATGCCTTTGAGACCAATTACTAGTGCAGAACCATTTGAGAAATGGGCCATTGACTTTGTAGGACCTATTTCACCAGCCACGCGTAGGACTGGATCGTGCTATATCATTACTTGCACATATTATCTCACATGGTGGGTAGAAGTAGCACCTACAAAGGACTGTACAATAGCTACAATGACTAGGTTTCTATGGGAGAATGTTCTTACAAGATATGGATGTCCTTTAAGCTTGAAAAGTGATAGGGGTACACACTTTTTGAATGAGACAATCAGGATCCTATTAGATGAGTTTATGGTTGCACACCATAAAAACTACACCCTACCATCCTCAGGTAAATGGAACTGCTGAGGCTTTCAACAATATTTTGAGCTAGACTTTGACAAAAAATTGTGATGTTGGAAGAAAGGATTGGGATGACAAAGTGTTCAGCTATTCTTTGGGCATATAGAACAACTTATAAGTGATTGAACAAAGCCACACCATTTCAGTTGGTGTTTGGCATGGAAGTCATTCTCCCTATAGAATTTATGTTACCTTCTTTGCGCATTGCACACGCTGGAGGTCTAGCTGATGAACATGCTTTAGAAGAGCGTATCGAGAAGATGATTCAACTGGATGAGTGACAAGCCATAGCATGATGGATTCAGAAGTAGGAAAAGGCTAGGCAGAAGGCATGGCATGACAGAAAACATAAGGGATAAGAAGTTTGAGATTGGACAAATGGTACTTCTTTATGACTCTAAGTTCTTGCGCCATCCAGGAAAGCTCAAAGTACATTGGTTGGGGCCATATGTCATCACTCACATACTTGAAATAGGTGCTTTCCAGTTAGAAGCACTTGATGGAACACGGCTACCTGGTTACTTTAACGGGAGTAGGCTGAAGCCCTACTATAAATAAGACTTCTTGGTGTTTGTAATAAGGTAGTATTGCCATTTAGATTAGGTTTCCCTTATGTATTTCCTTAATGTATTTCCATTGTCACTATGATTTGTCAATTTAGTTGTTCTTGTGTAAAGCGTGCTTATGCGCATGAAGCTCATTACTATGTGAAGAATGTTTATGCACAGAGGACTGCACATACCTTTAGTGTGGGGTGGTTGTAGTTATCCAAGTAAAAGACTCATGGGAATTGAAAGGTGAAAGGAATAATATGCTACGGGTGCACTTTAAGTCAAAAGAAGATTGCTTCTCACAAGTGACCAAGGATGGAGATGAATGAAAGGATAGTATAACGCGAGGTAAGTAGAGGCCATGATAACTACCAAGAGAAGGTACAATGATGAGGTACTCAGGCGCAAGGGCATGTGCTAAAGAGAAGTCTATGACCAGAGGGTAGGAAGGCGTGCTAGAAGGTTATAGCTAGGGCACGAAGATGTACCACGCAGAAAGAATGAATTTGGTCAGTAAATGAGAGGATATTTGGTAGGTGAAGGAGCAATAAATGCATCAAAATTTGAAAATTTGAAAAAAATTATATAAGGATGGGATGCAGATTCATTTTTACCATTGTGACTAAGAGAATTTGAGGAAAGAGCCAATTGTGAAGAGCCGAGTGATCGGGTTAAGGTGTGAAGGGTGTGAAACCAAGTGTGATAAACAGATCTGTGTGAAAAAAAGCTTGCGTCCTTGGTGGTGAAGTGTTTAGGCAAAGAAAGGAGGTAGAGAGGAGTTAGGGCACAAAGTTTACACCTAGGGCATGATTGAATCGAGCTAGGGTTTGATTCAAAAAGTTACAGAGTTAAAGAGGAGACATTTGCAAAGGGAAAAAAAATGGCACCCAAGAAGGCATCTGCAATAATAGCAAAAGGAAAGAAGAAAGGTGGTCATTGAGGAAGAAGAGATGGCACCTGAAAGCCATTTTTCAAGAAATGCAATATCCAGAAGGAGTCATCGTTGGCTAGGATGTGGGATTCACCCATCAAAAATAGTTCAAAGTGAGTGAATACAATCACAGGACCATGGAGAATAAGAAATATCTCGATTCCTTGCTCATTGCTAGGATGAACAAACGTACGACAGATGACATGCTAGTTTATAATGATGTAGGCAGGAAGCTTCTGAAGAGAATTGGGGTCTACCAATTATACGATCTCCTATATTTCAGGAAGTATGAGCCCTTGTATCAATGGCTCATGAGTAGAGTGCATGAGGAATTCTTCTACTTTGCAGGATGCAGAGTTAGAATCTCATCTGCGCTTATCTCATCAGTTACAGGTTTGAAGGCCACAGGAGAGGACATAAAGAATGATCTCATAGATAAATCCATGATCTTGAAGACTAGACAAGAGTTGGGATACCTGAAGGCTCTGTGTGGTATGGATATAAACAAGTTTAAGAATCATCTAGTTGTGTAAGAAGAAACACACCTTGTTACAAATTTAAATGATGAGGAGCAGTGGTCACAGGTAAATACTATGTGGTTACATGATGTCTGATGAGTAGGTAAGCAATGTATTGGTGAAGGTTTCTAATGAAGTGGCTAGAAGGAACATGGACAAAGATACAATGGTCAAAGCGCTGCATGAGGAGCTGAAGACAAAGGATGCGTAGAGATAACATCACATAACACAAGAGAGGGACTTTGCGTAGAAGAAGAATGAAGTATTTATCAGCATCGCAAAGGAGATTGGGGACAATGTCATCAGAGCAAGGCCACACTTGGAGGCCAAGGTACCACAGACATTTCCTTTAGCGATACATTATGTGGGAAAGTTGGTGAACTTGGTACTTGAAGATGAACCTCTGTGCATGACAACACCAAGGAAGTCAGAGAAAGATGCAGAATGAGATAAAAGCATCAGTGATGTGAAAGATTACATCTTATGAAGGGCTCCTACAAGCATTACAAGAAGTATTGAAGAAAGAAGACCATGCCTTGAATATCTACACAGCTCCAGAAGGTGCTTATCAATATAAAGACCCTAGAGGAAAACAATGAGGTCCTATAAAAGCAATGAAGGATGAGACATTGGGCCGTGCTGAAAGATTGTCAATGGTTAAGCAGAAGCGCGAGGCCTTGACAGACAGCACAAGAGCCGCACAAGACTCGGCTGGAAGAGCTTGGGAAGCTAATTACTGTAGAAGATGGATATTTTAGAAGGAAGAATGACATCAATGTCCAACATTGTGTTGGTTTTGCAGAATGAAAAGGGAGAGATTATGAGGGATGAGTTAGAATCCATTGTGTTGGACATCCTAGAAAAAATAGAATAAGCACTCACTGAACTGACAGGTTTTGGAGGCCGAAATAAAGGAGGAGTATCCAAAATTGATACTGCAAAGTGATACAGAGGAGGCTGTCTCATAAAAATTCTTTATTTGTAAACATTCTTTCATTCTTATTCTTTCCATTATTCTATTCCTTACTTCAATATTTGGAGGAATACCCATTGTCGGGATGACAATGAGATTAGTGTGGGGTAATGTTGATCAGAGAATACTTGTTAGAGAACACACAATGAGTCCACGCGGGGAGAGAAGGCTGAGGATTAAGGGCATGAGAAGGACAGGAAGGACATAGAAGGACCTTTGTGTGGAAGGAAAGTTCAACATTAAGGAATTAGCCGATTTTGAGCATGACAACCTATTTTTAGAAGATGGCGTGCAAAACACACCAGCGATGTAGAAACGTGTGCGTCATGTATTGTTTATCTTTGGAGGATCAGATCAAAGCATTTTTCATAAAGACAAGATAAGAATAGGATTGATAGTTTAATTGATTGTAAGATGCCTATAGATAACACACTTACATGTATGGCTATGCATAGTGAATGACGCATGGCTATTCATAGCATGTAGCCTATTTTTAGAATAGATAAGCGGTGAAGGGAAATTTCCCCACCCCTATATATAAGAGTGTGATGGATGTATGAAGATATAGAGTTATACATGCATATGACTGAATTACTTTAGCAGGGTCCCATACACACATTGGCATCATTTGAAATTATTGTAAGGAGATTATGTGTTATTAATAGATGGAATATATTAGTTAAATCTAAGTGTCATTTCTATGTGCAATCAAGTAGTGTATGTTATTGATTCAATCATGATTACTGTTTAACGCTTGTTTTTGTCATAGATATGAATGTAGTATACAATGTAAAATGATATATTAGTTATGAATCTATGTGTTCCTTCCTTCATCACGCTAACATCTTGCTACAGTAACCCCTAAAGAGAAACTTGATACCTTTGCGCACTTCGGGTGAGTGCTCAGTCTGGGCTGAGTGATGTGCCAGCGCGTCTAGGGAGTTATATGGTAAATTCTAGGCTGTAACACCAACATTTCAGAAACTATATCAACCAATTCTTTGAATACATTACTTTTAATACTATACACTTGTTTTGCAAATTAGGTGCCTCCATCTTTTTTTAAACTAACAAAAAAGCCAACATATGCTTCTAATTTGTTTGGCCAACTCAACTCCTATTGTATTATGTTGTTCAATATTGCTTTGCATAATACACTACTAAAACACACAAAAAATTCTTCCTACTTTTCCATACTCCATTATTTAATGTTTTCATCGTCGCCATACATTATTATAGTACCCCAAACTTTTATATCCAAAGATTAATCATAAAAGATCAAATACATTGTCACACTCAATTCCCTCCATAATAAATTTACAATCTAACCTCACCAGCGTTGATTGTAACTTATGTATAATTGTTAGTAATAGATATTGATAGCAATAACACTAAATTTCTGATCCCACCCGTAAATGGCAATGGGAAGTTGGGAACAACTAAACCAATTTTTTATATTAACGTTTATTTAAAAAATAATCCGTAGTTGTGACTCACACGTTCCTTTGAAATTTAGATGTTTCCTGTTTTACGAGGAATATGGGTTGCCAAGTTGGGGACAACTAGATGCTCTTTAATGATTTTCTCTACATAATTCTTAGGTTTAGTTGTCAAGGACTGAGAGATTTCTATTGGGTCAAAATCAAGGTATGATTTGACCTCATCCCTTATTACTTGATATCTTATGGGAATCGAACCTTGATGGATAGTTAGGAAACATCTTTTACACCATCATACACACGTTGGGCCACAACCCATTTAATAAGACAAGAGGGTTTGAACTTAAAATTGTACAATTTTCATATTTACAAATACATCACATCCCTTTAGCTATAATTTCTGAATGTTAAAAGAATTTTTAATATGGTAAGTAATTTTTTAAAATGTGTCATCCCAAATGCCCCTACAGAAAACCCTTCCCTGTTTTTATATTGCATTGACCAGTGTTTTATTACGCCGAAGGCGTTCCCCCTATGGGAGAGGCCTTTGCGGACATTTCTGCGACTAAGTTAAATTTGACGGTTTGACAGCCGTCTGAACGTTTTCACGTTTTTAACAGTTTTTTTGGCGTTTTCTCTTTTTTTTGGCTATTTTAGTATATAGAATCTCCATAAACATTCATGATTTGGTGTGTAGAAACACGTCATGATAATTAGCTTGAAATATTTATTTATAATTGAAGCCAAGCCGATTTATATAGTAATAGAAAAATCCAGTCTTGTTTCAGATTTAGTCACGCGATGATGCGCTATGTCATGCTAACACTGCTTTATTTATTTATATCTCTTACTGTGTTTCAAACGTTCCCCGGCATGAAAATGCCTGCACCTAACACAAACAACGCGAATAAATTTAATGAATCTTGCAGTAAAATTACAGAGAATGCAGGTTGAGTCTTACATGCTTCTACTTATGTTGTGCGGTGTTGAATGTCGCAGCGGGAGGGTGAGATGTTGCAACGTTGAGGGAGTTGTATTTCTCTCTATAATTCCATTTGCTCTTCTCCATGTCTTATTCCTTGATGATTATGGTTTAGCCTTTAATACAAGTGCGCCAATATAATGGTTACACTTTGATATGCTCGTGTAATTTGAGATTATAGTTATTTTATTATGCATAAGATCTTTCAATATAGTGAATTGTAAGCCTAAATGAAACTAAGGAAAAAATCTTAAGCACTTTCCTGCGCTGGCCATGGCCACAATGTCATGGGTTTGAGTTTTGGATCTTGGAGGGATGGTTCTGGATCAGCTGCCCGTCAGCTTGGGAAGCATGAAAAAACTTGTTCGTCTGCGGTTAGCAAGCGTACCGATCACGACATTGCCTAAAACCATGAAAATTTTGATGAAGCTTCAAATACTGGATCTTTCGAATTACAGGAAACTGGAACTGTTGTCGGTGGGGATGGGCATGTTGGTCTCCTTAAGGTATCTCGACCTGAGCTACTGTCAACGTCTACACTTCTTACCTCAGGGGATTTTTAGGCTTACATATCTCCAGTACTTACGGACATGACAAGTTTTGGGACCAACATCAAGAACGCCATAGACTCGAGCCAAATTCAGCTGTTGTTTTAGATCAGATAAAAGGAATGCTTGCTTTAAAGAGGGTGTTGTGTTTGCCTTGAGCATGGGCAGAGGCTATTCTATGTCCACTGTGGATTGCAGTGATGTGCTTCAACAAGAAAAACATGCATGCATTTATTGTATCCCTATCAATAAAAAAATTAGTCTCAAACATGGTATTGAAATGAAACCTGTTTGTCTTTGCTACCTACCTCACTTCGACGCTGAGGTTTTCATTCATGTGTAAGTATCAATGTTTGAACAATTAATTGAACACAACCAGTTTCCATTCCAATCACTTGTTGTACAAAGCCGCATGAGAGAGGGGGTTTTATGTCGATTGCAAGATATCCATAAAAGGCCTTGGCACCTTCATAAAAACAAACTACTGCACACAAAGTAGATTTATATGTGAAATTTGAAATCATGCAATTGGCATGTCAACTATCTGACTAAATGCCTCAACGAAATGTGGCATCCTGCACTGTACAGATTGTAAAATATGGATAAAATTCATACTAATTAAAATTACTCTACAAAATTCTTACATGACTTCACTTAAACATAGCATTTGATGACTTCATTGTACAATTTTTTCTTTCTTTACGATTTGTTCTTTAGTGTCCCTGACTTCATAATAACGCCACAAAACCTACAAAGATATCACTAAAACCTGGCACATCTCCTCTTTTTCAAAACTTTAATACGGGTATACTTAGTAAGGTTTTTCTTTTCTTTATTTAATGCATTTAAATATTGTTTTCTGTGTACATGATAGGGAGTTCTTCGAACATAGTCACATTTAGCTCCAAATCTATGATGTGTCAACTGACAGAATCTTTCATGCCATTAAAAGCAATTCAATTTTGCTACAAATCCAGGCACCCCATGCGGCAGAAATGCCTTAAATGGTTATATATTAAAGTCTTTTACATCAAGATTGTTGATCACGCTAGAGTGTTTGACGGTCCATTACCTACAGGATGTTGCCGAGCACTTGACTAGAAACTACGTTAGAAGCATCAAACATCGGAATCTTGTGAGTCTGCATGGATATTTGCTTTCTCCACATGGAAACCTGTTGTATTATGATTACATGGTAAATGGAAGTCTGTGGGACATCCTACACAGTGAGTATAATGATTATGTTATGAAGAAGAAAGGAGGATTCAAGACTACTATCACTCAATAAAAACAACCTTTCGTAAATACTACCCTCTACTTTGATAGCACCTCCACTACTAATTTACTCAAACTTCTTGTATCCAAAGTGATATCAAATGTATTCATGTTTAGTGCAGATAAAATTGGCCACAAAAGGCAACCACTTATGACATAAAATTTGCAAATATACGGAAGTCTTCATGTATTCATGTTTAGTTCAAATAAAATAGTCCACAAAAATCTACCACTCATAATATGAGATTTGCAAATGTGTATGTATGAATTTGTAAGAATTTTGAAATGTATAGATAGAACCCTTAAATGTAATGCTTCATCTATACTCCTACACTTACACTATCAATCACACCCCTCATCAACATCAACTACAAAAGTAATAACTATCCCTCCAAATCAAATAACATATACCGTTCGACATTCACATTGCATTGTACACATGTGATTGCTAGTATACTAGAAAAAATAAAATCAACCTAAAGTAAATCCGTAACTTGTATCCGGGAAAATTGTAAATAGTTTTGTAAAAACAAAACTATTATTTAAGAGTGGTTCGGAAGTTTGTAGACTCTATCCTCCCTGATGCCCCTTAGAAAGTCCTTGGCTTCCTTTATACTAGTTAAGGTTATGTCTAAGAATATATTTTGTATTGTAGAATCATGTGGATACTCTATTTCCACCTTAGAAAAAGGAAAATTTTGAGCAGTTTTTATTATTATTTTAATTTGCATTTTTAATTATTTCATTTCTTTTAAAGATTCATAATACCTATTCCTTTTTAAATGAAAAGTTAGATTAAAATTTTTAAATTCTAGCATATTAATATTTCAAAAAAAATTGATTAATATGTTTAAAATAGAAAAAAAAATTATTACATAAGTCTCAAGTGTAACTCCTTTCCTTTATAATTAGCTTGGATTACTAGAGAAAGGTTGCAACTCACTATATAACTTATTTAGTATCATATTTCATTCTTTTTATAACTTATTTATTATTATATCTCATTTGTTAAGACATAGGTTGATTTTAATTATTAATTTTTTAGCTCGATATTTTATGAAATCTTCATATTTTTTATTGAGATGATATTTAGTTTCATAGCTTAATATCTTATGAAGTCTTCAACTATTAAATTGTGATAATATTCCGCTAGTTTTTCTTTTCACTATTATAATATACATAAGCTTATGTAATTTGTTGTATATTGCATTTTTTTCAAAAAAAATCTTCTTAAATTTTTCAAAATGGATTTAACTATCTCTCTCTTAAAAATTTATTTGATCTTTTTGCATTATCCTTAATTTAATCTTTATTTCTCATCTAAATTTATGGGACGAAGTATATTGCTACAATAAAATGTGAATGTAATGTCACACACTTAAAAGTTGTCACGACATATCAAATATATCATATTAAAACTTGTTCATGGTTTTTGCATATATTCTTAATATAATTAGATTTAAAAAATTGCAAAGACTTAAAATATTCATGTTTTAATTAGTTTTTTGTCTTAATTGTTCGAACATAAAACAATACAATATCTTATCTCCATTTATCTAAATTTCTTGTAAAGCATATATAAACACCCTTCTTGATAGTTTGTGTTTTTTATATCTTTATTGTAAATATTATATTCATATGTATAAATTTTTTTTGTTGAAAATAATTTAATTGATCAATAGATCCATCTCATATAAATAAAATGTTAATATCTCTTAAAATTTGTCTAATCTTCATTATTACCTTCTGTTATATTAGGTTTTGCATAGATATTGATTATCACATAAATCTCGTGTTTGCTAAACTATTTCATCGCATCAATTTAATACTATTTCTTCTTTTTAAGTTTCAAGTATTGTTTTGTGTGGCAACATGTTCGTTTTGGTGTTAGCCTCATTCTAATTTAAAAGGAAAAAAATGGGTACAAAGTTTCTTTCTTATGATGCTAAAAAAATAAGTAATGTTGTTTGTGCCAATTCCAGGTTCTTTATCGAGAGCTTTTATTGATTTTTAATGTTTTTCTTTAATAGTTTTTATTGATTGACTAGACATTTTGTTTAAATAAATTAATAGATGAAAATAGTTTTTGGTAAAATTGATTATGGTGAGTGGTTCTTTATTGAGATCTTTGATTGATTTTTAATTTTTTTCTTTAATAGTTTTTATTGATTGACTAGACATTTTGGTTAAATAAATTAATAGGTGAAAATGGTTTTTGGTGTAATATATCATGGTGAGTGGAAATGAGATCAAACCATTGGTTGACAATCCAAAATCCATTTGAGATGTTAACTGTCTTGGGTATTCCATTGGGTGAGATTTTAAGGGGGAAGCACTTGTAAAACTGGTTCAACCCTCACCCATAGAGAAATTTTTCAATATTGAAAAGGCCTCTGAGTCAGAGAAGTCCATATCAAAGAAAGCCTACTTACTTGGGTACAAGTTGAATGAAAAGAACAATGCTTTATTTCTGGAGATTCCGAGCAAAGCCGCGGAGGAGGGCAAACTTTTTTTCACCTATAAACTGATAGGGTGCTCCCTAGTTGTCACACGCGGGAAGACTCCAGATACATACCAAGTCTACCACGACAATCATCACAACAACGCAATTCTGTATAAGAATGTTGTAATGTCTCTAGATTCTAAAGACTATAAATTCCTTGGGCTCTTTCCTCTGGAACTGTTGTGACCTACATGCAGTTCAGTAACGAATCCTGGAAATTATATGTTCAACAACAATATCTTGTAAAGGACCCTACAAATGCTCCACCAAAAGATTCCAAAATTGTGATGCAACTGCGTGTGCTTGTAAAGGACATTTAAAAGGACAAATAGATAGATGCATCCCTACAAAAATCATTTGACGAAAAGTGTGGATGGATGCAGCAGAGGATTAAAGATCTCGCAAAGACATTAGACATAAGTTATGCTATAATCGACAATGCCAAGGGTGGTGTTTATAAGGGGACGAGTGCGTTCAGTGAAAAAGATCATGCTCTTAATGAATGGAACAAATTACGTGATGCCATCGAGAAAAAGCTTTTGGAAAAAAACAATAATGAGGCCGAGGCTACCAAATTGAAAAAAGATGATATTGCGTGTTGGAAAACCAAATGGACGACTCTATTTAGAAATTACGCAGAAATATTGCCCAATACAAGTATGTTAGAATTTGGAAATTATACAGGAATGTTACATGCTTCAGAGAACTTGGACAAGATTTGGTTGTGGTTGTAGATAAACAAGGCTACCTAGTCAAATGCAAATAAGTGAACAAGGTTATGGAAAAGGATATGAGTAGCTGCAATGAAAACGGTGTGTGTGTGTGTGTGTCTATATATATATATATATATATATATATATTGATATATTGTAACCGACTATCGTCCATATCTTGTTATTTCAATAATATTATCATGGGATGGCATGATATTAAATCCGATATACATTTCTATAAAAGTTTTTGCATATATTCTATTTTGTGCTATTACATTTCTTGCTAACGAATGAAATGGTACTCTTCTATAAATCATGTGTAGGTGCCTACCAAAGACTCCAATTCCTATGGATTTGGGAAAAAATATAGAAACATTTAATTTTTTTATTTTTTATTTATTTTTTTTCGCAAATGACTAATGAAACTTGCAATATAAGGTAGATGGTTGTAGATGAAGAACTAGAAATGTAAGCTTCTTCCTCATCAACTGGGGAGTATTGTTTTTTATTGTTATTTTTTGGTTAGGTGTTCTATATGTAACAAATAGTAATCTTTTGCTTCGTTTTATTTTTATTTTTGCTCTTTTGTAGTCTCATCCACATTCATTTTGAGATGCCAATGGTTTTGTTCAAAATATAAAATATTAGATTGATATTTAATTTATTTGTTAGGTAGAGTCACTTTGAAAATTGAATGTTGTCCACATTGTCTAGAGTCAAATATTAAAACCCCTCTAACATATTCATATATATTAACAAAATTAAAAATATACTCCTCACCATTAATTATCATCAGCCACACACTTTTTTCAATTCTTCCCATTAGACAATTTTTTTTAAGTGGCTAAGTTGTTTTACAAGAATAAATTACAGAAAAACAAAATTATTTGAAGGAACAATTAATAAAATTGAGATAAACAATAGTTGAAAAGAAACAGGTTACAGGCCTTTACAAAGCCAACAAATTAGCGGGTTGAAGGGACCCGTTCCCTATATTTAAAGCTGAGGCCAGATCCTCAGGATAGAAAGACTATAAAACCCAAAAGTTAACAGCAACTACAGCTGAACACCAACTTAACAACAACATATAGTAAAACTATAACCAAAACATCCTAAACCAAAAATATTCCAGAATTACTTCCCGCCCTGGAATGGAAAATAATCCTCAATGCTGCCCATTCGACCCTTTTTGTTTTTCCGCTTTTTTACTTCTAACCAATTGCCCTAGTCAGTCGGAATTACCAGTGCAAGGTCACTAGCAATTGCCAAGGCCATCATTTTTTCTGACACTGAATCCCGATCTAATTCTGAACTCTTTGATGTATGTCCCCTCTTCAATCCACCTACAACCAGGTGATTTTCCTGGATTCCCTTTTCTATTTCTTCCTTCTCAGTAGCCACTTTGTTCTCGGAGTTCGGATTACACAGATCATCCTTAAAGTTTGTAGCGGATACCAAATCCGGATTAACCGAGCCCCATCCACCAGAAGAAGTCAAGCCATTCTTTTTTGTAGATTTCTGATTTTTATCGAAGGGACAAGAAGCTTGTAGATGACCCACATTTCTGCATATTCTACACCGGAATGCAGTATTCTCATAGTCTAGGATTTGGATATGCTGAAGGTCGCCAAATTTAAGATTGATTCGATCAAGTAAACCCTTGCTTAAATCAATTTCAACGCATGTACGGGCAAACGAACACAGACCCGGGTGTGTTCTATCCAAATCTTCTTCGATAAACTTGCCTAAGCCTTTGCTAATGTCTTCCAGGACATGCCACAGATGCAAGGGGAGGCTAGGAAGCCTGACCCAAACAGGCGTTTTGGCAACCGAATAAGTGTTCGGATTGAAATCTGGAAACCATGGAGCTATAAATAAACTTGCATGCCCCCAGAACCATGGACCATCTGTCAAACATCTCTGATAGTCTTTAGATTCTCTAAAATAGACAACAAAAAAACCCTTAGAACATAGGGATATTTCACACTTATTGGTCCAGGTATCGAATACCCACTGGTACAGAGCGGAGGAGGAAGGCCAGAAACCGTTAAACCTGCCGATCACTGCATCCTGTGATAAGTTTTTGAAATATTCATCCACTTCAGGGTTCTCAATGGTTACAGAGGGGATTTCCGCGGCCAAATCGACTAGGTAGGACAAATTACTTGATGATTGTTTGCCCGATGATCGGCCGCTTTTGTTATCCAACGCATCTTTGAAAGAGGTTGCCTTCAGATGCTGAGTCGTACCTTGATGACCCTTAGCATCGCCCTTGCAACATCCGTTACTGTCCTTGCTTTGCCCACCTGTGCCGCACGAAGTCCTGACGGTTTTTGAAACCCTAGGGCTAGGGCACCGCTTTTGCTCAATCTTCTCCCGTCCCCCATTTCTGTGCCCTCCTCCACCAAGCCGGAATCCCCTCGGAGCCAAATCGAAGTCCTTCGTAGCCTGCGAGCCCTCCCGGCTTCTGCCACCGGCCATTCCAATGCGCTCCATTCGCCTGTGCACCTTTGCAAAATTTCAACCCCTCGGCTGCCTTTGCCACTGCCGCTGCAAAGATAATTGCTTATGTGTAAACTCTTGTGATTCTTCTAACCAGCAATTAAAGGTGTGTATCATGCAAAATAATTTGCTTGTTTTCAATTAATAAGAGGTCTTCCAGAGCTACGTGCCTTCTCTGTTTTTGGGATTATTTTCTTAGAATATATATTTAGCATATAGATCTAGTTTATTTTTTTCGACAACAAGCTTAGATATTGTTCTTCCTGTACGGATCTATCGATTTTCTTTATCTTAGACTGTTTGTGTTGAAAAACAGATTCTTGCACATGGAAATCTCATATAGAAATTTCCTTGCCATCTGGTTACAAGAATGGGATATGTGAGATTGAAAATATCTGTAGCTGATCCGCTTCCTTTTAAGTCTGCCCATACCATGTTTGAAAGCTCTTTCACGCTTTAGGGTTTCTCTTATTTGAATGATTCGCAAATACATTCCACAACCTCTGCCAGGATCCTCTCTGCCTCTATCCAAATGAGATATCGGCACGGGGCATTTCGCCTCAAAATCCAGCATGGCAATTCCTAAATATTGTGGAAGAGGAGTGTCTTTTGCTCTTGCTACGGATTTTAGTGTCATTTCAAGCTGTCTTCTAAAAATTCACAAAAAAATGCCACAAGAAAGATATCATGTATCCAAAATGTGGAAGCATGTGAATGACAAAATACAATCTCAAACTGTTCTAAAAATCTATAAAAGGGAAAAAGGAAAAAAGCCACAGGAAAGATATCATTTCTGCAAAATGTGAAAGCATATGAACTGTTTGACAAAATGCCATCTCAAACTGTTTTCTAAAACCCACCAATAACTAAAAATAAAAATGCCATAGAAAGATATGTTTGCAAAATGTGGAAGCATGTGAACTGTTTGACAATATGCCCAAAAAATATGTAGTCTTTGCAGTTCTGAAAGGAAATGTTGCATAACAAGATTATACACACACTCTCTCGAGAATCTAATATATTATATGGTCAATGTTCCAATTGAAAGGCTTTGTAAAAACTCCCCGATGACACTTGTGTTGAAGCCTCACGATCATGTTAATAAGAATTTAAGATTCGCTTCAATGATGAGACATTTGGTTTTTAGAATATTACTAAGCTATATTCTTGTGGACATGCCCCATATTTAAACATTGTTGTAGTAGCATATGATTAGAGCACCCCAATCATTGCAGATAATTCCTCCGATCCCTGCTTTTCTTGGAAACTTCCTTGAAGCTCCATTGTAACTTAATGTACTTAAAGCTAGTAGTTCCCAGACTTTCAAGGGCTGAATTTGCATGAGTATTTACTAGTTTGTTTTGGTATGGGTATGGGAATGATACACTGAAATGACAAATTTGTAAAAGCCTCTGGTACGGTAAGTTATGGGTATGTTCGTACAATATATTTTTAAAAAGTAAAAAATTATAAATATATATAAAAATTTAAAGAAAACAAGTTTATAGTCTCATCAACCTAAAAAATATTAGAAGCCAACAACAAGCTTATTATGAATTAGAAGTTATCTAAAGAAATATTTTTTTGACTGAATAAAAGAAGACCACAAAACATTATATCTATGAGTCCATCTACTAATGGGCTCACAAACATTCCACATATTGTTAAGGCCCAGGAAAAGGTTTGGGGTGAATGTAATCTATTCATAGAGTTGTTTGGAGTTACTGTCTTGGAGAGGGGGCCCTTTGAGCAACCTTGTAGTATCTCAAAAGTCATTCTCATCCTTCGTAATTAATTCAATAGAGGGAGTTGTGGAAGCATTGTATACATTCTAAACTGAGATTGAGGAAGCTTATAGAAAGCTTTAAGGTTTGTCCATTCCATCCACTTCCCAAATTTGTACAAGTCATGAAATATTTTAATTCCTTTCTCAAACCAAAGCAGGGCACAACAACCTCTTGTCAAGGCAAGGATCTTGTCATTATATTTTATATTTGATGAAATTGATTTGTAGGCTTGGCACCTAGTGTCAAGGGAAGAGAAGATAGGCTGCCCAACCACCAAGTGCTTCACTTGTTCCCATACCTTGCAAATTGACTGAAGAATTGTTTCCTCATAGATTTACCATGTGTATATCATTCAAGGTGACTTGCTTACAAATATGCAATTGTTAAGTAGATTTTCCTACCGCAGATGCTTGAGAGGTCCCAAAGAACAAAAAACACAGTTGCTACTAGATAGATATACCAATCTTAGATCTTACTCTTTCTTGTTTAAAAAACATATTGTTTCCTAATAGATTTTAAAAACACATACTTTAGGGTGTCTTTTTTGATACCGCAGATCCTTGAGAGGTCCCATAGAAAAAAAACACATTTGTTACCAGATAGATATACCAATCTTAGATCTTACTCGATCTTGATTAAAAAACACATTGTTTCCTAATACATTAAAAAAAAAAACAGATGCTTCAGGGTGTCTTTTTTGATTAAAACAAAGTTGTTGCTGTATATTTAAAACAAAAAATTTATTGGTGGTTGTCTTAGTATAATTCCTTATTTCATTTCTTAAATTGGGATGGATGAATTTTCTATTCTTTCTTTTACAGAGACATGATTTCAAAAATCTTAGTAAATTTATTGTTGCCTATAAACCATGGTTCAGTTCAATTGTCCGGTTATGTAAATATTAGAACATAGTTGTTTGGGGACAGGTTTATGCACATATCTCCCTCTAAATCTCAAATCTAATAATATGAATTTATAATCTTCTGGCTTCATCTGTATGAAATTACATTGTCTGATGTGTCAATAATTAATTTGATAGAGATGAATCTAGAATATTATTATAAAATCCAAACTTGAAATGTAATTGTATATATTATTAAATTGCTTATGTATTGATGGAAAACGAATGTGTGTGGTCATAAATGTTTATGCATATTTACTTGTACACGTTTTTTAGGAATATAGGGAAGAAAAATTGGTTGTTTCCCATCGAGATTCTAATATATTCTAGATAATTTAGGACAAATATATTATAACAAGGAGAGATGGGAATCGTGAAGTTTTTGACCACTGGCTAGAAAGTATTAATATTCTTAGATCAGGTGAGATATTATAGGAGGGGCATCTGTTGTAAATGTAAAATATGGTTTTTCAAAGGCCTTTCTATCATTAGGACGATCCATTATGAAGCTTTATTGAGTATGCTCCGAGTTTCTTTGAATATATATGCATTTTTTATTGATCT
The DNA here is from genome assembly GCA_019776745.2 of Taxus chinensis. Lineage (NCBI taxonomy): Eukaryota > Viridiplantae > Streptophyta > Pinopsida > Cupressales > Taxaceae > Taxus > Taxus chinensis. Next base: position 52,650,795 of record CM034148.1, read on the forward strand.
TTGTTGTTGCAATGTATGGTTTTATGGTGTCAGTAGTCTTCTGTCCGATGGATAACATTCTCAGGTATATGTCAAGATGTTACTCTATTCCAGTTTTGAGTTTAGCATGTGTTTGAAATGTTCTAATTTGATAAGTTTGTTTACATCTTACAATTGTAAGTCGTAAGTGGTGCTTATATACTTTTAGGCATTAAAATTAATTATTAAATTTTTATAAAGCCAATAGACAAGTGTCAAATAAATTTCGAGTTTGCATATGTTGTAGTACCATAGTAACAGGTGGGTTTGATTAAATAATTCTCAAATGTTCTTGTAAATAATATACAAGTTTACCGACATCATACTCTTAGTTTCTTCATATTGAGAGTTTTCAATCATAAAATAGGAATACATCATTTACTTGCATTTATTCATAGTTCACCACGCTCCATGGCATCCCATAATTCCCAATTCAAAGAGTAATAAGAAATGGGTCAAACCTAGTTTTGGTGAGTCTCTTTAAATTTTGGCAGTAAATCTCTCAAAGTTATATTTTTTCCTTGGTGATGAGTCCATACTTCTTACTAGTAGGATGGGGGGAAATGTAGGGGGTCTATTTGAAATTATATATATATATATATATATATATATATATATATATATATATATATATATATACTTCTTACTAGTAGGATGGGGGGAAATGTAGGGGGTCCATTTGATATTTTATATACATATATATAGGATTAAAAGAAAACAACAAGAAAAGTGTTTAAATGTACAAAATTCCTAAATATTTAGAGAGTATTTATAATATATAGGATGTATTAAATTATCATTCTATAAGTATTTATAGACGCCTTAAATTTTTTCCGGTAATATACATTCAAAACAAACAATAATCGGCCTACAGACTCTTAATTTCAAGCCTTACCTAATATGAATATCTTGCCAAGTCATATAAGAATCTCTTTCACCATTCTAAAAGAAAGTATCTTAGTTTTGCGTTAAAAAAGAGAGAGATGGTCAGTGCACCATTTTGTTGCATATATCTATTAAACATTACTATTGTGTTGTTATAATTTCACTCTTAAACAGATACGATAGTTGTGCATTGTTTTTCAAAGATTCATTTTTCATGCCATCTGCTAGTATAAATATATCTATAATACACACGCAGACACAAATATTTAATGCATACATAATTCCCTTAAAAATATCAGCTAGATTTTTTGTACCATGAATCCTATAACCAATAATTACTATTAACTATAGTTTTTAAAAGTTAAATAGAAAATTTTAATCTATTAATGACTAGTAATTTTTTAGATTGCGTGTCATCCCAAATATCCCAGCAGAAAACCCTTCTCTTCTTTTATATTTTGCATTGATTGGTGTTATATATACTAGAAGTAAAATCTACCTAAAGTAAATCCGTAACTTATAGCCGAGCAAATTGTAAATAGTTTTGTAAAAACAATCCTATTATTAAGTTTTGGTAAATAGTGATTGGTAAGTTCTGTAAACTCTATCCTTCTTGGTGCCCCTTAGAAAGTCCTTGGCTGCCTTTATATGGTGGAAATAGAGTATCTGCATAATTATGTCTAAGAATATATTGCATATTTTAGAACCATGCAGATACTCTATTTTCACCTTACAAAAGGAAAATCTTGACTATTCCAGTTCACATTTTTAATTGTTTCATATCTTTCAAATATTCATAACACTTGTTTCCCTTTTAATTTAAAAGTTGATTCAAAATTTTAAATTCTAGCATATTAATATTTGAAAAAAAAATTGATTAATATTTTTAAAATAGAAAATTGTTAGTAAACAAATCTCAAGTGTAATTCCTTTCCTTTATAGTTAGCTTGGATTAGTAGAAAAAGGTTGCAACCCATTTTATAATTTATTTATTATCATATTTCATTCTTTAAGATATTGGTTGATTTTAGTTATTGGTTTTTTAGCTCAATGCCTTATGAAGTGTTGGATAGTATTTAGTTTCATAACTTAATATATTATAAAATCTTCAACTATTAAATTGTGATTATATTTTATTAGTTTTATTTTCTCTATTATAATATACATGCAAGTAATATAATTTGTTAGATATTACATTTTTTTCACATTTTATATTTCTTAAATTTTTAAAAATTGTTTTGACTGGTCTCCCTTAAGAACTTATTTGATCTTTTTGCATTATCCTTAATTTAATCTTCATTTCTCATTTAAATTTATAGGATGAAATATATTATTACAACAAAATTATCCAAAAGTTTTTGTAGTGTGAATGTAATGTAACTTACCTAAAACTTGTTATGACATGTCAAATATATCATATCAAAACTTGTTCATGGTGTTTAAATATATTTTTAATATAGCTATATTCAACAAATCGCAAAGACTTAAATATTCATGTGTTAATGAGTGTTTTTGTCTTAATTGTTTGAACATAAAACAATGCAATATCTTATCTCCATTTTCTTTTAATTCCTTGTAAAGCACATGTAGACACCCTTCTTGATAATTTGTGTTTTTCTATATTCTTGTTTTAATTGTTATATGTATATGCAGAGCTTTTTTGTTGAAAGTAACTTAATTAATCAATATAAATAAAATTTTAGTTTCTCTTAGAATTTGTCAAATCTTCTATATTACCTTCTTTTGTATTGGATTTTGCATAGGTAATGATTATCACATAAATCCCCTATTTGCTTAACTACTTCATCACATCAATTTGATACTATTTCTTCACAATGCCTCTTTCTTGTAATGTTAGAAAACAAACGAATGTTGTTTATGCCAACTTCAAGGTTCTTTATATAAATCGTCCACATAAAATATTTATGACTTTTTGATAGCTTTTATTGATTTATTAGTCATTTAATTTAAATAAATCAATGTGGAAATGGTTTTTTGCTGTAATAGATCATGGCCAGTGGAAATGAGATCAAAGTGTTGGCTGACAATCCAAAATCCTTTTTAGAAGTTAACCGTCTTGGGTATTCCATTAGCCAAGATTTTAATGGGGAAGCATTTGTAAAATTGGTTCGAGCCTCATCCACAGAGAATTTTTTCAACCTTGAAAAGGCCTCGGAGTCGAAGAAGTCCATATCAAAGAAGGCCTACTTGCTCGAGGACAAGTTGAATGAAAAGAACGATGCTTTCTTTTTGGACATTTCAAGCAAAGGCATGGAGGAGGGAAAACTTTTGTTCACTTATAAACTGACGGGGTGCTCCTTGGTTGTGACACGTGGGAAGATTGCAGATTCATACCAAGTCTACCATGACAATCGGCGCAATAGTGCGGTTTTGTATAAGAATGTCGTAATGTCTCTAGATTATGATGAGTATAAAGTCTTTGGGCTCTTTCCTGAGGGAACTGCCGTGGCCTGCATGCAATTTAGAAATGGAGCCTGGAAATTGTATGTTCAACAACAATATCTTGTTAAGGACCCTGCGAATGCTCCGCCAAAAGATTCCAAAAATGTGATGCAATTGCGTGTGGTTGAAAAGGACATTGTAAAGGACAAATATATGGATGCATCCTTGCAAAAATCTTTTGACGAAAAGCGCAAATGGATGCAACAAAGGATTAAGGATCTCGCAAAGACACTGGGCATAAGTTCTGATGTTATAGACAATGCCAAGGATGGTGTTTATAAGGGAAAGGGTGAGTTCAATGAAAATGATCCTTCTATTAATGAATGGAACAAATTACGAGATGCCATCGAGGAAAAACTCGTGGAAAAAAACAAGAATGAGGCTGAGGCTGTTGAATTGAAGAAAGATGATATTGCACGTTGGAAAACCAATTTGATGAAGATTGCTTCTGAAATTGCCAATTACAAAGGAATGATGCACGCTTCCAATGGATTAGACAAGATTTGGCTGTGGTTACAAATAAAGAAGGTTACTAGTTTAAATGCAAATCAATGACAAATGGAGAGTGATTTGAGTAGCTGCATTGACAACAATACAAAGATCACAATCTCATGGAAGTAATGGCAATCTAAGTCTCACTTATTATTATTTTCTAATCATCCTTATTAATATGTTCTGGTTTGTTGGCACTATATTTACTAGTTATTTTTTTAGCAGGATCCCATAGGTATTTTGTAACTGTCTATTGTCCATATATTATTGGTATTTCAATAATCTTATTAATGTGCTATGATACTCAATCTGATCCATTTTGTTAAGTTCCTGCATATATTATATCTGATGTTGCTATAATCTTTGTTGGTAACGAATGAAATGGTGTTATTGCATAAAATCAAATGAGGTCTACCTGGGCTAGGGCGTCGAGCATATGTTGTCGGCATGTTCCCAACAACTACCAATGTGGCGTTTGACATTGTTGTAAAGGCCCCACCACCATTTTCACGGATGTTGAAATTGCAAACATTCTTCTTTTTCATTCTCCCTCCACCCACTCCATTTTCTGGCAATTTTGATTTTAAAATTTGAATACCTCCACCTATATTACATTTTGAACATTCCCCCCAAAACTGTTATGTGAGCTTCTTATTTAACTTATGGAATATGTACTCTATATCTACGATTGAAGTTATTTCTTGTGCTTCTACATCACCTCTATGATTAGTGCATAAGTCTCACTAGATTTTTTAATAATTTTTTTATAAAACCTTGTAAGTGCATGAAACCTTCGGGCCTCCATAATGTTGTTCTTGGGTGATTATGATTCATTATAGCTCACACCATCTAGGATTTATATTCAACCCTTCTTGATATATTACAAATCCTAAGAGAACAATATCCTTCTACATCAAACTACATTTCTTCATATTCATTCGTAGCTTCTCCTCTAAATTTCTATAACACTTTCTGCAAATGGATCAAGTACTCTTCTTAGGTCTTCCTAATAAAAAATGTCATAGAAAAAGACAATGAAAAATTTCCTAAGAATGGATTTGACACTTCATTCATCAACTGCATGAACATGCTCGATGTTTTATTTAACTCAAATGAAATGATCATATTCTCATACAATCCATCTTACGTTTTAAAAGTAATATTCCTCTCGATTCCTTATTTAATTCTAATTTGTGGTATCCACTTTTCAAATCAATCTTTTTAAAGTACTTTGCTGCACTAAAATAGTCCATCAAGTCATCCATGTGTGATAATGAAAATTTATACTTGATAGTAATCTTGTTGACAACTATAAAACTGTTGCACATTCTGTACACTCCTCCTTTCTATTGTGCCAATACTATCAATTGCAAGAGTTCTTACTTAGTATCTACTAATAACATGAGACATAACAATATACAATAACAAAAATCTTTTGCCTAAAGAAAATAATCTATAACCAATAACTATAACGGATCTTCTATTCACTTCGAATAGTTTTTTTTTTCAAAAATTCAAAGACTCTTGTAATGACTTAATATATTATTGAGTGGATAGTTTTCAAGAGCAATTTAATTAGATTATAAATGTTTGTGGAATTTTTACTCATGATTTTTAATCATTATTTAAATGATTTATATGAAGAAAAATACAGAAAAAAATATTATTAAGATAATTATTATAAGTAAAAACATATATTATTTAAATAATTACTCATAATATAGATTATGTGAATAATAACTAAAAACAACACGAAAAAAAATCGTAAGAAAATATATAACCTTATTAAATTGCTTATGGAAACTATCAACTTATTAACAACATATAAGTCTTTTAATACCATAAATTTAAAAATAGTAACTGAAAATTTGTTGATGTTTTCCTTTATGCAAAACTTAACTATCATCGTGGTTGGATTGGTTGACATGAATCTTACATTTCAAAGTAAAATATTACTCTTAATTACGGATCTCTTGGCCATGGACATGATTAAAAATATTTTATTTCGTTTCATCACCATGAAATTAAATTTACATATAAAAATATTCAATGAACTTTAGCGGGTTTTCATAAAATCTGAATATCCCTATTTAGTTTTTCTTCTTCAAACCATACTATTTTTATGGACCTTAAAGCAAAGTACCTTTTGTATGCATATGCTTTAAGTGAAATATTTTCCTTTTAAGTATAATAATAATTGAGGATCACTGATTCCCTTACCAAATGGCTTTTCAAAGTCTTTTTTGATCATTCAAAACAGTTTGCATGGAAAATGAAATGGAGGAGATTCACATACTTCTTATCCCTATCTTATCATCTCTACATTGCATCAAGATTATATGTCATTTCATTCCTTTCAAGTAATTTATAAAATGTTACTTTAAAATGTCATTTCTCATATTTAAAGTTGAGGTGGATTATGGAGACATCTTTTTTTTTGGAGAGAATTTTGTTGGAAAATATTTGTTTCTTAGTGACTCTTCACTTATACATTTTTTCGATAAAAAATAATTGTTTCAAAATAATAAAGTAAATTAAATTATAGACATGGCAATCAATTCATGGAAAAATACACACAAAACATGACGCAAGGAATAACATAAGCACGAGTTGTAAAAGACAATATGTATTGCCACCAATCAATTTTCCTTTTATCCTAACACCTTCATTGCGTAGTTTTTTGGTGACACCCTATATGGGTCTTAGCACTTCAATGGCTGCTCTCTCCTCACACTACCATTTCTCTGCACCATACCATCAATGTAGCTAATGTAACAGTGGCACCCTTCAACCCTCATAATAAATGATTCAATTATTTGGTTATTATATAAATGATGGGTACCATACTTGTGTTTTTACAATGCATCTTGTACGCCCAGTTGGCATATTGAGCAAATGTACCACTTCCCCTAACAAGAACCACATGTAAGCACACTCATTATTTCTTCTATTAGTTCACTATGCATTACTATTTATTTCTCCAACTTTGTCCATGCTTCTTTCTTTATTTCTCCATATTAATTGTCATTTTTCATTGACTTGTCGATGTGCAAGCGATATTTTTTTTAATTATCCTTATATACCATAACATAAACACTACCTATATATTATATATGTCCTACTTGTTGGGGTAAGCACACCAGTTGTATAGACAATATATCAGATCTAAGCATACATGCAAATAAAAACGGATATTCTACTAGAAGAAATATACAAACCAAGAGATATAAATCAACACTAGATTTAACGTAGTTCACCCAATGTGGGCTACGTCCACCAAGAAACAAGCCAATCTATTATCCAAAGCTTTGACAAGATATACAATTGAAGATTTACAATCTTCCACACCTCTCAAATGTACAATATTGTCTTTCACCCAAGCTTTTTGCTTCTTCACCAAAAATTATCTCTCTCACAATTATTCTCACAATAATCATCAACTTTTGCAAGTTCTTCTTAATTCTTACTTCTAAACCCTACCTTTCATGCTTATATAGGCGTATACAAACTAAGGGCACTTAAGCATGCAACAATCAATAGATCTACTTTAATACTAAAAAATAGATCTAATTCCCAAGAGTTAATTAAAACATCCACACATAGGTAACCAACACTGGTTAGCCCTAACCGATGTCGGTTCCTTCTTGTCTAACCGATGCCGGTCATTGGTGACCAATTCTGGTCCCTCCATAACTGATTTCAGTTACTGTGTTTTCCAGCAAGTTTCATACTGCATGTTAATCCGAAGTAATTGAGCTCCACAACTCAACACTTTTAAGTATTTCTTCTTGAAACTTTTACACTCCATCTAATAGATAAATACTACTACATTCAAATTTTGTTTCCACTTTTCTTTTCTCACACAAAGACATGGTGCATATTGAAAAAAATGCAAAGCTATGTTTCCATTACAATATGAACAAAAACATAATAAAAGAAAAACATTTCCATAAAACTAGTATCAAACACCAAAAAATGAACATGCCCGTGTCTACATGATTAGGCCAACATGATGGATCTCTCCAACTATATACCCTTGTTCATGTACCTGTGTTATTTCTTCTCTTGAAGATACATAAGGAAAGTTCCATACAAGAATTAATCTCCTCCCCTCTCTACACAAATGTTCTATATGTAATGAGTTATATGCTGGAATACACATAAGATTTTACAACGATGGCCACACTCGTTGCAGATGCATTGTTGAAAAATATGGCCACCACTTCTCATGTTGTAATAACACGGACCCGGGTCCTCAACCCAAAGTACTATCTTAAATTTCTCAGGTTGAAAAAATGCTCATAACAAGTGGAAATCCAATATTACTGGTAACAAATGGTAGGGTGGTCAATACAAATATAGTGGCCACACCATTTTCTTCCCAAAGGATATTTCTTCCATAACCACCCACCTCCCCCACAGAGTCACGAACTTGGACATATTGGTTATCAAGATAAGAGGGTCCAAAAAAGGCCTTTGATTATTTTTCCAATAAAATATCTAAGGACCCTTACTATAGAGGTGTTCACCTAGAACTTAAAGCACTCCATGCCCTCGCACCTAAAGGTTAAAACATTTCTACTTCTCTATGTCATTTCACTTCGAACATTTATGACATCAACGTTGAAGATTCCAAAATAGGTGCCACAATGAGTACCCCACCAATTTGCACACAAACCCCAAGCATTTCTATTAATGTCCTCCCTCCCACCAAAAACTATGGAGATCAACCAAATTACAAGTTTCCTTTAGATCCACAATCAAACTCCACCACATCTTATTAACTGGTCAGAGAGTTATTCATCTCCTATCAATGAATACAACATCAAGGAATTTCTTTCTATCCAAATTTCCCATCTTTGTTTCCTCTAGGGGTTTCATTATTCCAATAGCCATACATCAAATGGGTTCACATGCATGAATATGATCTACATTTATTGATGTATAATGATAAAAAATTTAGTAAACATCCACTCTTTCTCTACTTCATTCTTAACTTTATGATGCACCACACAAGATAGGAAACATCTAAAGTTTTTACCAAAAGAAACTTTGGGGATTAATTTCCAGCTATGGTCTTTATGTTGCACCAACAACTAACACACATGTCTAATACCCATATCATTGACCACCTAATGAGGTTTGTATCAAGCTTGAGGGGGACAAGATCATTTTGGTGAAAGCATAGGTATATGCTCACTCATATGATCACACAACTAGGCCAACCTATGCTTTGAGTTCAAAAAACACTAAATGGATAGATTTACATAGATTGATGCTAGGATCCCCTTTAACAATATCCATAGATGACCATTAACGAAGAAATCACAACATGATTACACAACCCCATATTGTAACTATGTACATGGAAAAGAGATTTACAATATTCTATAAGGAGGTGCACGTGAAAAAATGTATTGTAGAGACTATAGGTACATGTGAGGTCATTGTGAGTTATCTTTCCTTTTTACAACAACATTTATATTATAGCAAACCACATTCCCCTCATTCACCACATAGATATGGATGGCAACACAAAGTCTCGACTCATATTCATCTATTTTTTATGGCTGCCAAATACACCAAACATGGATCTACTAGACTCTGATGATCCCCTTCACCTAGACATAGTGAAGTGCTTCTTTAAATAAATAATAAGAACATGGAAACCAAGGGCCCTAAAAATGTAAGGTATGGGTTGGAATGCTCAAATCTTGGTGACCACTACTTGTTAAATGCATAGGGAATATTTTCATCCAATGCTTCAATAGATTATAAAGAACTAGTGAACCGAGTGCAATGAAACACCAAATGTAGTGAGGTTGTATACATGTATTCAAAGGAAGGGTGTCACTTTACAGTGAAGATATAAAGTCCCTTTGGTGCTCTAGATTCATTCAAATCTAGTTGTAGATGATGCATGAAAAAATACTACACCTCGACGCATAATGACAAATGAGTAAACATACACAACTCCCACTTGCTAACACTATGTCAAGCCAATGATGGTTGCCAACCCGTTGTGTCTGACCATGTAGTTTTACATTACATCAAAATTCATATAGAAAATTAGAGAGTTTGCACCACATGTTGACTAAAATATATAATACATTTGGCATTGAAAACCCAACAAATACTACCTATTGTAGGTTCTTATAAGAAACCATTACTGAACAATACATGGGAACACAATAGACATGCCACATATTGCAAAAAAATCCCCTCTTAGGATATAGCCATAAATTTGTTTCCCTCTCTATTTGTAAATAGGTATTTAAGCACATCCTTGCAAAAACAACAAAAACATCCATGCTTCCTTCATTTATAGATGCATACATGAGGCTCCGCCATCTACACCCATATTTAGTCCCCCTCTTTGAGGCTACCCATTCATGGTATTTAAAAATCAAAGGAAAGGATATTAGTGGACACAAAGGAAAACCCATGCAATCATTCGAGTAGTCCTCCATTACTATGATGTGCCCAAAGATCATGCTCCTTCCTATGAATACTTTTATTGGTCAAAGATTTTACTTTACAAATCATTCTAAAAGATACAAACACAAATTAGTGTTACCACAACCTTAATAGATTCCCATTAAAAGAAACTAAAAAATCCTACTTCCCTTGACATATAGAGAGTGCCAATACTCAACTTGGAAGCTTCAGTGGAACAAATAACAACAATAACTCATAAGAAGAATGCAACAATTGATGAAATAGACATGTTAGGAATTTGAGACTTCAACATTAGGAATGATGGGTCAAAAATAGCATCATCACTTATTCGTAACATGTTGCATCTAAATTCATAGACCAAGCTCAACTCGAGAATGCAGTACAACTTGTTGCTTCCTCTAACCAATTAGATCCACTCCTATCATTAAAACAATAACTTGCATACAAAATTATCATTGTACATGTAAGAAGGCATGGCCAACTTCCAGTGTCAAAGGTGGTCATTCAAGGTACAATTCGTATAGGAAAACTATACTTAATATGTTGCATAAAAATGGATTACAAACACTAAAGGGCAATAGCAAGTCCTTCATTATTCTACTGGATCTAAAAGGTATTGTTACATTCAACATAAATGCCCCTACTATATGGTTTGGCCTTTAAATACCCATTCACAAAATGAAGGATCTTAAAGGGTAGGTGTTATTAGTATTCCACGAGCATATGTGGGACATAGAATGCATTCTCATAGATGGAATGAGATCCACAAGGCCAAAAATGTTGAGTAATATAAACTCTAGGTTGGGCGAGGCATTCCCTCATGACAACAACACTGATTTTGGAGGATGATTGATGATACTAGTGGGAAACTCTGGCCATCTCCCTTTGTTAGCGATATATAACTCTATGTAAGAAAGTGATTTGGACACTCCCTCTGGCACAAATTTGACATGGTCATTACATTAGATACAAACTTCTACGAGTATGGATGCAAGCCACTAGAAATTCATATATTTATTAACTAATATTAAAAATGTAAAACCAACAATAAAGGATTGGAATCTTATAATGTCACATATAGAATCATTTGTGTTATCATTATATAAATAAATATTTACAAGTGTAGAGCATCTCTACACAATAAAGGAATTAAGAGACACACACAATAAGTGGATGCTTAAATCCTTTTTCCTTCCAATTGTAAGGATAAAAGTAGAGGAAATCAAACATGTAGTGTTATCAAACCTTAATGACACATAGTTGGATCTACAATGTTTTTGTGTAAGGGGCAAGAGGTTATGTTGACATATAACTTATGGGTTACCTCTAGATTGGTTAATGGGCAATCAGTCAAGTTATGGAGATGGTCTACAATCCAAAATTGAAACCTCTCGACTTATCATCCATTATCGTTGTCGACTTCAAGAAATATCATGGGGTACCATGGGACATCCTAAATCAAGTGCATCTATCACTATCTCCTGTCACATGTGGAAATCATCAGTAAATATGACTCCAAATGTCATGGGGTCTCACCATTCATAAGGTGCAACACATGACACTCAATAATGCAATGATAGACATCCACAATGTTAACAGTTAAGGATTAAAATTTATAGCAATATCAAGAGTACACTCACTCATTGACCTAAACATCTCACCTGATTTTACTTTTGAGCATTATGCAAGAACGAGGTACACAAAATATGTTAATGCATGAAAAGAAGACGAGTGCAGACTAAGTTGTACAAAGCTTCCTCTTCATTTATAATAAATACAACATGTCATAAATACATAAAACAAAGAGGGATTCTATGTCATATTTTAGCATGTCAAATTCTATTCTTCATTATATTTAGCATAAATAAATATCCAACATACTATTGTTAAACATGAATTCATTAATAACTTCACTTTATTATCCTCTCTGGTGTGACTTGTAACTCATGCATGATTGCTAGTTTAAGTATATTGTGTTGTCACTGGTGTTAGTTATGGTATATTCATTTGAATTTTAGATTAATAAGAAAATGTAATTTATCATATTTAAAGTTTCTAGAACGGTTCAAAGACATCCAAACTACCCACTTTTTATTTTCCTTTTGTTGATTTGAAGTTTTTGTCACATGCATTAATGTGAGTTGATGAATTCACTCAAAGATAACTTACAAGAAAACTATAGTAAATTATTTTGTTTTGGAATCTTGAAAATTCATGGTAGCCTAACACTCATGACTTTTTATATACATATTCGTAACTTTTTTAGTACTTATTAAAATTGGTACAATATTTTTTGTAAAAAATTATTAACGAGGGGTTATAAATAGGTTAATGTGGATATCGATAATAAAGAAAATAAAGAAAGATATACAATGAATGTGACTTGTGAAAATTAATCAAATATGATATTCTAATATAAGAATATGGGGCTATATAAATGAAAGTGGAAGAAAAACTCCACACATCACACATTTATCCATTCAGTAATGTGCTAAGGAAATTACAGAGAATAAAATATGATGAGGACCTTGGTTATGATAGCAATAAAAAACATGTGATTAAACCCATGATGTGTCACTTGTTAAAAAAGTGAACATCCAATGAATGGGCATTTATAGATGATGGGATATCCTTGGGTGCTCACTACATTTCCTTAATGATGTATTCACTATAGTTTTGGTTGTCCTCCCTTTTTAGAAAGGACGAGGAGTAAAGTTGTAAATGAGTGAAGTGTCCCTCCATCAAAACAGATCTATCACAAATCTCCTTTATTATGTTCTCTAACACTTCTATATGTCGACCAATTTACATATGGTGGACGAAAATCACCACATTTAGATTTTTAAATCAATGAGACATGAAAACATATTGTCAAGTGTACCTATGATATTCTTCATTGATACCCTGAATGGTTCATAGTTGATTTGACTATTACTATATATGGGATTCTACAACACTTTATTAACCTTTATCTCTCCATCAAACCATTACATGGTTGGAATGTTTATCCAACTTCCATGTAGCGCCAAATTTTAAATTGGGATGGAATGCTTGATTTCGTGTTCCCATGCAGTCATATATTTGGAAATGGAGCTAATATTGGGATTGACACTATTATTATCCATTCATCTTGAGTTAAGTGGGAAAATATAGGGCTCTTATTTAAATCCTATCTTTAGTATTTTTCCTTAGGAGGTTTGTTGTGCAAGAGATTTATATTTTATGGATGTGCACTTCTATATAAGTGCATGTTATGTCATTAGAGAGGTTGCTAAAAAGCCAACACAATCAAGACAATGGGTCAAAGGATGAGGAAACACTTGAATCAGTCATGATTTTGAAGGTTGGATTAGTCAAAAATGGAATAAATAGCTACTAAGAAGCTCAACCAAGTTTTTTATAGAACATAGAATTTCAATGTAGAGCTTGGAAGTTTTATGTAGAATTTGGAAGCTTTTTTTCATGGATATTGTTTGGTGTAGAAAAGTGGATAATTTGTTGGAAATAATTATTGTTATGGAGGATGGGCTAGCCAAAGTTATAATATATAGATGTTTTTTTCATGAAGACCGATTAGTGTAAAACATGTTGATAGGCTAAAGAATCCAAGGGTTAGAATTCTACTTAAAAACTAAACAAAGAAGATGACATCTGATGTACAAGCAATTGTCAGAAAAACCTGCAATGCCAATTATGTTATTCAATTGTTAGACAGTATGTAAAGAGTAAAATCCTACATAGAGTTGATTTTCGGGGGTTGACATCTAATTGGCTTTAGTTTATTAAGAAAAGATAAAAAAAAAAAAAATCAAAAAGTATTTTTTGTATTAGTGGTAAAAAGAGGGTTAAGGGGACCCTACCCCGTACATTAAGAAAGCTCCATGTGAGAAAATAAAGCCAATTATAATAACATCAAAAAACCATAGTATAAAAGTTCATAGTAATAAGAGCACTTAGGAGCCCATATGGTGATACTAACAGCAACAAAAAACCATAGTGAAACTAACAAACTTGAAGAAACTAATAGCCATAAACAAAGATAGTGAAAAAATAGATCACCCCGCACCAAAGTCATTTGTAGGCTTTTTCAAGCCCCTCCATCACCTTAGCCCATTATTTTGCAAGAGCATCAATATTAACAGCCAAAGAACCTCTTTAGTGCATCTTCAAATTGGTTGGATATGGCTCTAAAATCCTCACTCAATAAAAATTAAATCCCACATTAGCTGGTTGACATGGTTTGCAGTGACAAATAAATAGAAATATATCATGATCCTCATGCAAATAGAGGTGATGCCCCAATAGAAGTGGCCCTCTTACTAAGATATGGTGAATTGGTTGGGGGATGAGTATGTTTTCTTGCTCGACCTTCCCCTCTCCTCCTATGTGGCTTCAAAAATCCCCCAAAAAGATAATATAAATTGCCTCTAAATACACGACTTACTACCTAAGTTGTATATGCCTTTTTCGTGCATGTTGCAATTGCTTCTTTGATTCTAAAAATCGTCACTCAACAAGAATTAATCCCACAATGGTTGGTTGGATTAGTTCACAATAACATATAAAACCGAATATAACATGATCCTATGCCAATAGAGTTGTCACCACAATGGAAGTGGCCCTCTTATTATCATAATGGTTGATTGTTAATGGGATGATTATGTTTTCTTTCTCAACATTCCCCTAGACTCCTAGGTGGGTTAAACAATCTCAAAACTAAATCCTATAAAATTGCCTCTAAATACATGCTTTAGTACCAGGTCAGACATGCCTCTTTAGTGCATTTTGGAATTGCTTCTATGACTCTAAAAACCCTCACTCAATAAAAAACAATCCCATATTAGATGGTTGACTTACTCTATAATAACATATAAACCTTGATATGCCATAATCATTATGTTAGTAAAGGTGACGCCACAATGGAAGTGGCCCTGTAACGAACATAATGGTTGATTGGTTGTAGGGCGAGTATGTTTACTCACTTGTCCTTCACCTCTCCTTTATGACATTGAAAATCCTAGAAATACATGATGTGAAATTGCCTCTCAATGCATACTTTACTAATAAAGTCAATTATGCCTCTTCAATGTATCTTGGAATTGCTTCTACAAATCTAAAGTTCTTGCTCAATAAAAATTAATCCCAAGCTCGTTGGTTGGCTTGATCCATGGTGACATATAAATCCCAATACATCATGATCCATATGTCGATAGAGGTGACACCACAATGGAATTGGGCCTCTTACTAACATAACGGTTGATTGGTTGCAAGATGAGAAACTTTTCTTGGTAAAACTTCCCTTCTCCTCTTATGTGGCTTCTAAAATCCCAAAAACTCATGTCAACTTGCCTATATATATGCCTTACTGAATAGGTTAGATATGCCTCTTCACTTCATCTTGTAATTGTTTCTATTGTTAGGAATATTATTATTGCTCACATGAATTACTGTAAGGTTTATATTTAGATTGTTTGGTGTGAGATATAATCTCACATATTATGTAATGGTTAGGGTGGTTGTGAATTGTTTTATTGACTCATGTATATAGGAGTTTGTGGAGAGAATTGTGGGGAGAGTTGTTGGACAAAATTCCTTGAAAATAGGAGTTGTCTCTCCTATATATGTACTTGATTTTAATAATGAAATAATTAATCTTGTGCAACTTTGGTTCTGCCACTATATTTGGTATCAAAGCGAGTCTTTAACCTTGCACCTGTGATGTTGTAGCAATTTTTAAGGGGAAAACATCCCTTGTACCGCCCCTTGGTGATGTGAGAAATCAAATTTGTAAAGATTTTCTGTTAGTGCTTGTCGTAACTTCCGTATTAGTTACAATCTTATTCATCGAAAATCAGGATCTATTTCATCTTTTGTAATCCTGTGTAGAAGTGGACAACTGCATCTTTCTCAGGCACTTCTGTATCAAGTGTAAAAGATTGCATGAAGATCTAGCTAAGCAAAGCATCAAATTCTTCTGCTAAAGCTTATCTAAGATCTAGTGAGGCGCAGGTAGATATATACACTATTCAAACCGCCCATCACATGAGCATTCTTCTGCTATGTTCGTGCCTTCTTCTGATCTGGTTTGTATACTACAAAGGCGTCTGACCCTGGCAAGCAATGATCTGCTTCATCCAACACCCACAACATTAGTGCATTGGGATCAAATTCCACGCACCACTCAAGCCATGTAGGGTATATACAGTTACTATACCCTTGGGCATTCATTGTTTGCTATCCACCTATGCATATCGGCCATCACTTGTATTAGGTTCGTTTTGAGGAGAATCAATTTGAATGTGGATGGGGTGGACGTGATTTTTGTGAAAGGTAGAAAAGTCTCTTGAAATCTGCAACTTTTATTTTCTATTTTCCAAGGTGTATTCACAAAATTTGCACAAAGGAAAAGCTTCTTGCAGTCTACCTACATCCAATTGCACGCCGTCCTGATCCTCCTTGTTGAAGATACATGATTTTCCACTAATTCCTAGAAGTTGGCTTACATCCATGTTTTTGCTCAACGCACGGAAAGGGGTCTCTCAGTACATAAAAAATAGCTTGTCTTTAATGAGGCAATAAGGGATTTGACGTGTCTTAAACCCATTAAATCACATTGCCATGTGATTCCATAGTGATCTACTTCTCCATGCATATCTTACGTTCGCCATATCTGTCATGCGTGCTTCTATGTGTATTAAGGTGCATCCCTCGTTTATAGCCCATGCATTCAAAGTGAAAAGAAATTTTAGAGATTTTAATTCGTGGTTCAATTATTTAGTATTTATTTGTTTGAGTTTAGAGTTTAGTTAAACTTCAGGTCTGTGTAATAGTTGTAAATTGGTCTAGTGTCAATTAATTTCATAATTTATAGTAAAGTAGTCATTCTCATTTCTATGCCATTGTCTAAATAATTGTGTCGTTAAGATCAAATATCATTTTTTCAAAAGTAGAGTCATAGTTGAATTCAGTATTGTCATTTTAATCGTCTTCCATGTGTATATTCTGAATAAAAAATATTGTAAAAAAGAAAATTGCCTTACAGACGCATTTTTGGTGTTGCTCGACGTTCGAAAAATAAAGTGTTTCACATTGCAGGAGAAGACAAAATAAAGTACAATGTGGAAACCATTGAGCTTCATATCCAAATCTGGCTGAGCTAGCAACATGATATCGACGGCTGAAGGCATCAAAAGTTGGAGGTCAATCAGCGACCTCTTGTCAGTCGCCAACGATGGGGCCATATATCAGTTGTGGTGGCACTAATTACTGTCATGTGAGTTTTTGCTTTCAGTTTTTATAGTGTGTTTCTTCTTAGAGTTCATATTTTGTGTGGTTGCTGGATGTTGGTAAAAAGAGTTGTGTTGGAGTGTAAATGACTATGTCAGTGATCCTCTGACTAACGTGATCCTCTAACTGTCATACTTCGTTGGAAGATGGTCCGCTTATGAATATGTTCAACTTACAATGGCGACCATGTGCAACAAGATCTAACTAACAAGATCCCGTCAGTTGTATGTACTTTGACACAGTTTTCTTCTCAATGTTCGTGTGAGGAAATTTCACATTGTGGGGGGGGAACATGACACTAATGTTCCATTTCCATTCTGATCGCCTACAACGACTAAAGTCAAAGGAAACTTCTAGTGATAGTGACAGTTTCCTATGTTGTTCGAGATCAAGTGGTAGCAATCGACATCAGTGGCTACAACTAAGAACATTGTGATTCTTAGAGGTGGTAATGTGAAATATCTTTCCGGTATATGTTCTATTGTTCTAGTGTTGTAATAAGCGAGTTGTGATTTCTATATACTTCCCTGATGTACAAGCATAATGGTGAACAAAAGCACCAGAGTAAGTTAGTTCATGGATCTTGAAAGGGCTTGTGGGAGGATCCAAAACACCACACCAGGTGGACTGTCGATGGGGCTTGTTCACATCAAAGCTTGTGGTAAACATGTTTAAAACCATGGAAGTAGAAAGCCTTTCTTTTGATCAAGATCACCAGTCACTTTGAGCCAAGATCATGTTTTACACACGGGTGATCATATTGCTACAAAGGAGTGTGTGATTGTTTTTCTACCTATGTTCGCACTAAGGGGGGAATGTTAGGAATATTATTGTTGCTCACATAAATTATTATAAGGTTTATATTTAGATTGTTTTGTTGTGAGATATAATCTCACGTGTTATGTAATGGTTAGGGTTGTTGTGAGTTGTTTTATTGACTCACGTATATAAGAGTTTGTGGAGAGAACTGTGGGGAGGGTTGTTGGACAAACTTCCATGAAAATAGGAGTTGTCTCTCCTATATATGTACTTGATTTTAATAATGAAATAATTAATTGTGTGCAACTCTGGTTCTACCACTTTATCTACGACCCTAGTTAAATTCATCTCTCAATAAAAATAAATCCCACATTGGTTGTTGGTTTTGTAACATCCTGCCCTTTCAAGTCTTGAAATTGAAGACTATATAGATTGTCGATAGACCGTCCGCTGGTGAAAATGAAGTTTTATAGGATAATTCCGCATTGCTGAAAATAACTTAAGTTTTGTTTAAATGAAATTAAGTTAACAGTCAGGAGTCTTAGCTCGCACAAAGATTTTCTTTCGCATATATGTTTTATCGTATGTCAGATAATGTTTGTTTGAGTTGTTGACCACTTATAAGATCACTATGTGATCATCATTATGTTGAAATATCAATGTTTGATATTTTTAATCTCCGGAGTAAAAGTCAATTTTGGAAAATATATGGTGGTCAATAATTATATTGCGCGTTGATTCTCAGTTTGGATTTCTCGCATTGGGTCATTTGTTAGACCACTCGACATTAGCCAAGGCATGATATGATTTGTAACTTGTTTATAGTAAGTGTTGATTTATTAAAATACTTGGTATATGGGCATAGGTAAATACATTAAGTTTGATTAAAAATGTATGGAGGTTAACTGGATTTCTTAAACTTAGCATATTAATCCACTTGAATAAGATAGTGTGGGTGGCATAAATGTATTAAAATATTAATATTCGTGGCATGTATTTGTTTTTTTAACTTTCATGGCATGATTAAGTTGTGTGGCATTGGCGACTTGGGTAAATAATTTGGAAAATGTAATAGGAACCATACTTAAGTTTAATGTAAAGTGAAGTGTTGACATGGTTACATGGCATGAGGAAATAGCAGTGACAAGGTTTTGGGTTTAAATGTTGTATTAAATGCATGTTCGACTCTTCAGGAATGGTTAGCTTCCCCAAGAAGCCAACACTAAACTTGGTCGCATTCTCTCTCCTTGATCTTTTTTTTTTGTTGGTTTGAGCTATTTTTGGGGGTTTTGAAGGTAGTGAAAATTTTCTCCACTGTGCATGCTTTGTGGCCATGAATGCAATTCTGGAAATGGATATAGAGAAACTCTATTGTAAAAAGGAATATGTTGTTGAATGTATTGTTGTTTTCGATTTCTGGAGAAGATTACAGGAGAAAGGAAGTTGAGTTGAGTAAAAACGTGGGCATTACATGCATGAGCTCCTCCCTGATACTCTAAATCATAATGGTTATATTATGTTGATAAAGATTTGGGTGTTTTGTGAATTTGGTTTTTACGGTAGAATATTTATATTCTTTTAATAATGATTTGGGGTGTTTTGTGTGTTTGGTTTTTTTAGTGAAATGTTTGTATTGGTTTAAATCTATCTACTGGGTTGCATGTTGAATTTGTGATGAGATTCATGAGTTTAAATGTTTTATACTATTTGGGTTTGTGTATTCTAATGAGTTTTATTTGTTAAGATTTTTGGGTTCGCATATATTTTGTAAATGGAATGAGTATGAGCTTCCATATCAAGACTACGTTTATAATAGCTAAATCTACGTTTCTGGTATAGATGGAAATACCCATAATGAGTTTGCATGTTGTAGTTTTGTTATAGAAGTGTGTTTTTTCTGATACATGAAGTTGTTTTGACTACCTCCTTATGAGTGTTTGACTCCCAATATTTTGGTATGCGTAAATGAGAGAGTGCGAAGATGTTTTGTTGTCTGTCCTCCTTTTTGGATTTGAACACTTTGTAGGATAATACAAATGCTTCAGTCATATGCTCTTGTAGTTAGATGAATGATGTACTTGGTGTTGTGCTTGAATATAGAATTTAATATCTGTTGAATGATGGAATTGTAACAATGGTTGGAATATTGCCATTGCAAGAAGATAATACTGGCTTGTTAGATATTGATGTTTTTATAAAATGAATCTTTAACTAATAGGATTATAGAAAAATATGAATAGTCTGCATAAGTATATTACTTTATGAATTTTAATGGTTTGCTGTGAATTACAACTGAAGTTTATTATTTAATGATTAAATGTGACTTGATATGAAATACAAGCAAAGTTAAATATTATTGTTGAGTTATTTTGGTTTGATGCAAGCTGATGTTTTATTTGATTTAATTTGTTTAGTTTAAATTAGTAAGTTGATTTGGTTTAGTACGGGGTTAAATTTTGACTATTATTCTCATTATATAATGGTTATGATATATAATATGAGTGAGTTGACTCATGTCAGTTCTCTTAATCCAACCCATGTATATTTCTCTCTCTTAGCACATATACATGTAAATAAGAGAAGTTATGAAGTGAATACTTTGGACTGATTTAATACTATTTTGTTAATAGTGACCTTGTGGTATTATGTGAAAATGATAACCTCAAAAAGTTCCTTATTCTGTATTAATTGATTTTGTGAAGTAATTTTGGTTGTTTAAAATGGGCATATGACCATAATGTATAATCCTAATACAAATTTTGTTACTTGTATAATGAGGACAGTTGGTTTCAGAACCTTGAGTGAATATATGTTGATTTAAAATCTCTTTGTTTTAATTAAATATAATTGGTCTATTTAATTGGAAAAGCTATGTAAAAGTAGATATTATTTACGTCCCTATTCTTATGGTTGTCTTTGTATAAACTGTTGTTGATCTAATAAATTAAGTGCTCCAAAGACTTTTCGATGTATTGTTATAACAATACTTAACTTAATCTTTCACTTAAATTAGTCATATGATTTATTAAGTAAGAACAACAAAAAGTATGTTGTTGGGTACAATGTTTATCATGAGAATAATGGTATTGAACATTAAGTAGATATTGATTAAAATGTATATGGCCATGAATGATAATATAATCTATACCTCAAAATATGAAGGTATGTTGATAGTAATTGTGATTAATAAACCCCTGGCTGAGAATAAAAATGGGCATGGTTAAGTTAAATTGATTAAGTTTAATTCTTATTCTTTATGAGATAATAAGTCAACCATCGTAAGCAAATGGTCTTATCTCTTTCCTTAAAAAGACCAATAGGAAATGCACAAAACCATCCTTTGATACGTGCAACCTATAATAAAAACAAGATGGATTCACTAAAAGGGAAACTAATAGTTAGTCCATAACTCGAATAAGTTTTTAAGGGTCGCTTGGAACAAAACGGATGACTTACAACAATTTTACGAAAAGACCTATCAACTATAACTTAGATAAATAATGAAATAAATTAAGTCTCGTAAGACTTGTTGCATGATGAAATTTGATTGCATATAGACTACTTCAATTATGATGTAGATTGGATATACTCTCTCATCATCACACAAACATCTAGACATCGTGTTAACTAGGGGTAGTTACGGAAAAGGGAAAAATGATGTAATGGCAGTAATCCATTATGCGGTCTCTCCATATTCTATAAAGACCCTGAGTGGGTTGTGGTTATATTTGTATATAGAGATGGTCATGTAAAGAACAATCCTCCTTAACATGTTCACCTTCATAAAAAAAAAGATTCAAATAGCTGTGTCGAGATATTTGTTTGGTGGGAGAAGACTATGTCCCTAAGACTTATGTGTGGTCTCGGGATAAGCTGTTTATGCACTACTGGAAACTTTGACCAAAGTAATGCAAGTAGTTGATTGCATTGTCTGTTCACTGTATCCTTACTTTATATATGTCGGATACTAGAGTACAAAGTTGAGAAATTGACTCTCGTGGTATACATTTAAGGATGGAAACATAGTTTTATCAACCTAGAATAAGGTAAACCTGAACATACTAAAGATTGTATGATTTCTCGCATAGAGTGGATTGAAGGGAGATATAGATGCACCCTTCTTAGTTGCACAAGCTTTATACATGGAAGAGTTATTGGATGTATCAAAATCAAGTTAATAATTAGTTTAAATTGTTAACTGGGTTCTACTGGGTTAAATCTATTG
The DNA here is from genome assembly GCA_019776745.2 of Taxus chinensis. Lineage (NCBI taxonomy): Eukaryota > Viridiplantae > Streptophyta > Pinopsida > Cupressales > Taxaceae > Taxus > Taxus chinensis. Next base: position 52,673,383 of record CM034148.1, read on the forward strand.
CATATAATGTTGATTGACTTGTGGAAATCAAATCAAACTTTTTTTACTTCAATTTTGAGAAAATAATAGAAGTGTTACATTTTGGTATTAGAGCAGAAATGTTCTAACTCTTGGACTTAATGGGTTCATTATGCTAATACTATGTTGATTGTTGTTTCAACGAGATATAATGGTTAAAAGAAGAGTGAACAATGATGTTGCAACTAGCTTAGTAAATCTTGATGGCTCAACCAATGATAAATTGAATGAGATCCTCTTGGTTCTCCAAGGCACATGTAACCAGATTGCTGCCTTAGAGCAACAAGTTGAGGGTGAAAGTGAAGAACATGAGGAAGAACATCCTGAGCAACATGACAATGAGAATGAGTGAGACAATAAGAAAGTCCGCATGACTGTTGAACTAGCTAGGGATATAAAAAGAATTAGTCCTTTAAAATTTGATGAAATTCCCTTAGGGGATGGTGTTGAACATTAGTTGAGTGAAATGTAAAATTATTTTGAAATTATAGATTTCTTTGAGGAAACTAAGGGTGTTTGGGGTACTTTCTAGATCTCTCATGAAGCTTCCTCTTAGTGGGACAACCATAAGATGGAACCAGTTATTGCGACATAAACTATAACTTGGGAACAATTCAAAGGGTACTTTCATCAAAACTAGCTGCCCCCACTATATTTTGACTAGAAAATGATTGAATTTCATAGATTTGTTCAAGGAAAACTGTTAGTAATGGAGTATTAGGAATGTTTTAGTAGACTTTTTAAATACATTCCTAGATATAAAAAGATGAGAAATTCCCGATCCGTAAGTTCATTTTGGGTTTGAATCCTAGCATAAGGGGTGAGGTGGATGTACATGGAACATCCACTATGAAGGCGGTTTTTGAAAATACCATAAAAGATGAACAAAAATTATGTGGGATCCTCACTTCGAGAGAGGAAAAACGTAGAGAAAAAAGTAATATCTCTTCATCTCCCTTCGCTAAAAAGACATGGCAAAAGAGATTTGGTCAAAAAGGAAGGCCTAAAAAGAAAAATACTACAGATAAGTTTGCTGCAAACAACGAAAAAGAGGGGCAAAATAGTTCTGGTTTTCAGAACATATTTGAATGAAAGAGACCTGTTGGGTGTTGTTTCAAATGCCGAGGTGATAAATATGACAAAAAAAATCCCCAGAATAATCAAGGGAATAATCCACAACCTAAAAAAGGGCATTGACTATGAAAACCGACAACGTAAAAAATATTTCCCAACTTGTTCACAAAAATCTGAAATGTATAAACCAAAATTTGTAAAGAAAAATAAATAGAAATGTAAAGGTTTTTGTATGCACCCAAAATTGCACGTGCTGCATTCTCGGAAAACGGTTTAAAAAGTACCCAATGATGATTCATGTATTTTTCAAAGGTTTTCGAGCTCCTTAACCTCTTTACAGCTTATATTTGTAGCCTAGTTTACCTTAGCTATTTCCCACTTTTCTACAACTTCCCGCATCATTTTTCCTTAGTTTTTGGCTTTTAATTACAAAACCATCATCCTACCTGGGTGACGGTCCTGTAACCACCACCCAGACAGGGCGATGGTTTTGTAACCACTGCCCTGCACAGGGCGGAAATCCTATGTGAAATTCCCAGAATATTCCAACATGAATTAAGACGCATGTTGCTCCACTCTAGTTCACTTTTAGAACACATTTGTGAACCTTTTTAGCTGATTTCAAGCTTGATTACCTTCATGGCAATCTCCTCTTTCACTTGTAATGTGTAATAGACTATTCAAAATGCCCCTTCATTGTTGATGTGGCACCCCATGACTACCAAGTGTTATAGTGCATAACCCAACCAAAATTCTATAAATTCATTGCTTGTTCTCAAGAAAATGGTCTGAAGATCATTTTGTGTATTCTTGTATTGCTAACCTACCACATTCTTGCTAGAAAAGTGCATATGTAAGCTCTATTCACTTGTGTTATCTCTCTTCCAACTGTATTGCTACCATGACTGCCACTCAAGCTACCATTGCTCTAACAACTTCTCACTGTTGTTTCTACTACATTCCCAATCCCTTGGAATCATGTGAACACAGGAGATTGAAAAGACAAGCTGGAGGGTACAAAGCATAACACAACTGGATTTGCCACTGCTCCGTATTTCTAAGTTAGAGGTTGATGTTAGTTTCTTCATTTCTTCATATTATTATTTCTGAATCGTACGCATATATATATATAGATATATATATTACATATATACACATATATATATAATATATGTTATAATATATTATATATATATTCACACACATATCAAATAAAGTAGAAGAAAATCAATTTCCTTTATTGTTAGTAGTTGGATTCAATTCCAAGAAGTCTTGTCATATCACCGTAGATAATAAATTTGTTGTAAATTGTGGTTTCCCTTAAATCCACACATATTGTATCCTGGGAAGTTACAAGGGAAGAAAATATTTGAAATATTTAAATATTCCCGTGTCTCTGAGGTTAGAAGATGATTTAACAATTCACAGTTATAAATTGGAAAATGGATTTATTTTAATTAAATTAGATTTAATACACTATTGCACAGGTAATTAACTACATCCTCGGTTAATTTTCCTATTTAGGATTGTTCATTAGAATTAGAAGCTTTCATTTCTTCATTTCTTCTTATTTATAGAGAGGACCAGAAAATAACAAAAACATTTATTTTATTAGAGTAGTTGCTTTATGTTGTTTTATTTCATTTATATCTTGAAAATACCAAAAAACATAGAATAGTTTTAATTCAATTAGATTAGTTGTTATTTACTAAATTAAATTAGATCATTGCAATATATGACCATCAATGGTCCTCAACAAGAATTCACATATAGAAGTGATCCACATGTACCACAACCGAACGATCTCGATTTACTCACAGACATAGATACGGGACTCCGTATTCTTGTCATCAGGATGCTATCATGGTACACTGATAAGTTGCGAAACAATTACACATTTTAAAATTGAAGATGATAAAGCTTACGATTATTGGACTGCCCCTAGCAATAGAGTCTAGATTTTACACATGACCATACAAGGACCATGGCCAAAGAGAATTTCCTGTTATGATCCAATGGTTCCCCAACCGAATGGGACCGAAGGCCAATTAGACATAGACACTGGATTATGAGCATTGGTCTTCAGATCATCTCCACTTCCACCCGATATCATTAGACAATTGAACGTCCTAAATGAAGAATCTCATCGAGCCCTCACATTTTGGACTGAACCTGCCAATTGTCCATAGAGCTAACAGAACCATGCCTCTCTCGCTTATTCCATGACCTTGTCTAGAAATCATTAAGAGGCACCCGTTAGTTTTCCATGTATCCCACACCCGGTAGAAAGGATTTATGTGGATCTTGATATCGATCAGAGTCTCCTGTGTCACTATTCTTTTTGACCCATCCATCAGACCAGTTCAGGTTAGAAGGGCCTTTGCTGCCCTTGACAAGCAGATCCTGATATTGTACCTCAAGGACATTGTTTTACCTTGATATCTTGTTCCTGGCCCACTTTTCACATATTTTCATCCACACTACATATTCTCCATATTTTTTATATTCACTACATTCATCCATCCACATATTCCACATCGGCTTCATCCTGGCATGACCTTCGGGAGGTCGAGTGTGATTGAAGGTCGTGTGTCGATTTTCTTTCGTATAAATTGGTGAACTCGATGTGAAGAGCTAGTCTCTTTTTGTTTCCATTTATTTCATCCATCTTCTCCCTCTTCCATTATTCTATGGGTATTTATATACCCCCCCAATATGTCGGGACAGGAACATGGCTAGCCCATTTTGGGTCTTGAAGTGTATTACTACCAAATGGGTAGGCAACAACAGTCGCCCTCACTATCTGCATGGGCGGACAACTACTCAACTAATCTCCTTGCGTCTCAAACTCTTCCTCCTCAAGGGACCAACAATGGCTCCTCAATCAGGATTGAAGAGATTGATCAACTTACGCATGGGCCATAGCCTGAACTCTCAAACTCTAACAATATGACATTTACTGGAGAGTCAGGCTCCTCTCCTCAGGTTTTGTTCATACCGTAAATTAGTATGTAATCTGATCAACTCCCATTACTAGATGAGGAGTTCTTAGCACATTTTTTTGAAGCGAACAACGCTTCAAAAATATGGACTAATATCTGGATAGGATGCAAGGATATGTTGATGTCTTACTTCAGAATAACACCTTTACCCCTCCCAAAACAAAAAACATTCCTAACAAGGGGTGGCCAAACAACGAACAATTCATAGCAAGATATCACACTCCTTTACAACCTAACAAGGTTCAACAATGCATGCCAAAACAGAACACCTTACCATCATCAGGTGAGTTCATCTCGACATTGGTGGAGATGGTTAGAGAATTGGAGCTTTCCTAGGCTACTCATGCTTCATCTCTTGCTGGAAAGGAAAGGTTCTCCATCATCCACAAACCTTGGCCAAGTGCCTACTACGCCAAATCATTCTCCAGTTTACATGGGCATTCCAAGCCCCGGAGATCTTCTCACAGGGTCAAGCACCTTGGGTATGCCTCCCCACACCTCATATGGATACCTCAACAAGCACCAGCTGGAAGTGCATTCTCAAATGCCATCCCAACTGGTAATGTAACATTCCCTAGCTTTGAGCCTCCAACTCTGTACCAGAACAATGCCCCCATATTTACACATGTATTCCAAGTCATCGTAGGGGGATGTATGTTCTCTTTTCCTATTTCATATGCACAGCCAAGGGATGCCTTATGTCCCTATAAAAATGTTTACGCTGTGCCATATCAGCCGCCTCCCATGCCTACTCCACCTCCCCATTAGGGGATTTTTCCATAGTAGAGTCCTATGCATTGGGCACATACACTGAATATCTCAAGGAGCCCTTGGAATTTACCATACGAAGCGTAATGCTTCCTTGACCTCTTCCTAACTTACCAAAGTTTAAGGGGGAGGGGGATCCTAATGCACATATCAAGGCATATGTAACTTCCATTCGAGAGCTACTCCCATGGGATGCAGTTGTAAAAATATTCCCTAAGACTCTTGAAGGAATCATCTCTCGATTGGTATTATAAGATACCTGAAGCCTCAATACATTCCTTTAAACAACTTGTGTCTGAATTCATCAAAGCTTTTGACATGAACAAGTTACTGAGACAAGGAATAAGGAATTCCTACATATAAAGCAAGAGCACAATGAGTCTGTTGCACATTTCATCCAGAGATGGCGGCAGGTCCTCTACTCTTCATAAAATGCTCCCAACATGGATAAAAGAGAGTTTTTTGATCTATTTCTTCACTCTCTTAATTGAGAAACGAAGGAAGAAGTCCATAAGTTCCCCCTAAGGAGCTACAAAGAGGTGTTTAGAAGGTGCTCTTCGTATAGATCAAACAACAATAGACAGTGGTTGAAATACCTATGGTTCAAAATGGGAGATTGATCACCCCCAATCAAGGTAATTCAAGTTACCAAAATAGTGAAAAAATTAACCAAGGACCTAAGGTCCTCAACAAAAATTGTGGTGTTACAACTGACGGTGTTACTGACCAAGCAAAGAAACCAAATGTTGTTAACACCCAAACACAAATAATGCTAACAACAACACAAATGGTAACAATCAGAGGAGTAACAAATTCACTCCTATGATCAACATGGTGGATTTCAATCGTGCTCCACCCCAAAAACAACAAGTTTCAAGCTCAAGGCCCTAACCAGTACCCAAGTGGGTACCAAAACCAATATCAAAATCAAGGGAAATGGGCTCCGAACTTCAATTACAATAACTAACAATTGAACAATAATAATCAAAACTTTGGGCTGCAACAAAATGCAAACCAAAGACCTTGGGATTATGATCCTGACCTGTATTGCAGTTTCCATAGGGTTCAAGGGCATGATGTTAGAACATGTTGCAAATGTAACAAGTTCCTACAACTGCTTACTAGAGGACCAAAGGTAACTCTTTGTTGATATGTTTTTGACGAATCCTACAGTGCCAACTCAGAACACTTGCATGGGGTCGGTATCCCCTCAAAAAACACTGCTTAGAATCTTTAGTGATCCTCTTCCCACACATCCTAACGATGGTAAGTTGGACCCCAATGGCTCAAACAAGGGAAATCTGGTAGGAAACAATGATCATGAAGCTTCAACTTCATCAAACCCACTAGTGGCACCTCCGTTGGATGGTTGCCAACAACCCAAGATTATCAGTTTAGTAGAGTTAGAAATTGAACCCCAAATAAATGCCACTACAAGAACTCGAGATTACTCCTCACATCCCATTCCTATTTACCCATCTATATTGGATGATGTTCCAACACTTTCAAAACCGGTGGGGGCTTACGACTTGATCAATGATTTAACAAAGACCTTTTCTCACATCTCCTTCTTGGATTTGTTGAAGAACTCACCTGTTCATAGAGCTGCTTTATTGGAAGCATTGGGTCTTGGACATTTGATCAATGTCACTCCTCCTCCGGAAGCACAAATAAATCACATAGAATTTGATGTCTATCCTCTTGGGAAGCCAGAAAGAGATGTTGGATTTATATTCGACATCAGTAAGATGCCCACAGATGCTGAGATAACACATAGAGGTAATCCAACTATGTATCTACAAGTTTGGATCTACAACAACTACGTTAAACACACAATGATCGATGATGGTAAACAACAGTTAACATTGTCTCCCTTCTCATTTCTCCAGAAGTTAGGCTATAGAGAAACCAATTGCTCTTCAACAAGAAACACGCTAAGAGGGTATGATAGCCTCAAAGGAAACATCAATTGGGACCGTAGTGTTACGAGTTACCTTAGGGCCCAAGATGGTTCTTACACATTTTTATATTATAGACAGGAAACCAACTATAATATGATTCTCAGTTCGTCCTTGGATACATCGCATGAAGGTGATCCCTTCCACATTGTTTCAGGAAGTTAGATTCCTACATTTGGAGAAAGTATTCATTGCACAGGGTGACATGAAGCCCTTTGACATTCACCTAGCTAACCTTAAGAAGAAACTTGGGGTGCATACTAAGTTTGAGCTCCCCACAAACCAATTGAAGAAACTTGAGAGTTCAACTCCAGAGAAAACACTGATTCCCACAACGGAATTAGAAACTACCAGTTTGATTGAAGGAGTTAATGTAGTTAAAGATGAAATTGTTGTAGTTGAAAAAATATCAACACAAACCATGACGAATATTGTCAAGCTGTTGGAGAATAATCTACCCATTCTCCTTCCATTCAATTCCATGGGCATAGGACATGCTTTGGGACTCAGCTCTCTACCCATTGATGGAATTTTCATGGTTGAAGTATCAGAAGCAAGGGAAGAAGATACAAAGAGTGATCAAGCATCAATTTTCCCAAGAAATTGTTGGACTCTTAACTATGATGGAGAAAAATTCCTCTTTGGTGTTGGGGCAGGTGTGATCCTTACTTCTCCTGAGGGGAAGGTCATGCCTTTTTCCTTCAAGCTAAATTTTGAATGTACAAACAATGGTGTAGAATACGAGGCTCTCCTTCTTGGTCTCATAGTAGCCAAGAGGATGGGCACTTGTAACATTAGAGTGTTGGGTGATTCACAACTAGTCGCTAACCAGGTTTCAGAGGTATACGAGACTAGGGATGAACACTTACAATTCTATAAGACTGTAGTACTTGATTTAAGCAAAGGTTTTGATTTCATTTCAATCGAAGCAATCCCATGTGAGAAAAACCTTCTTTGAATGATTCAATAGCTACTTTTGCTTCCTGCTTCTGTCCAAGCAAAGAGTTAGAAGATACCAACTTCACAGTTTCGGTTCGTGTCGAACCCTTAGTTCATAGAATGCCAACGAACCCAATCTTGGCATACGTTGAGGCTAAGAATGAGCCTACTACCCTAGACTATGTGAAAAATGATGAGGCTATCTTAGGGTACCTTAACGCTTATACAGATTTACATCCTGCGCATCACAAGAGAGGATTTTCTCTCATTCCTCACTCTTCCTCCTATTTATAGATCACATGATGGACCCTTCCTTTTCGGAAGGTCTTGAGATTTGTGAGATAGAAGAGGAAGGGGAACTAGAACTACCTCTGGTCCCACCTGAGTTTGAAGAGGGTAATGCCTCTTTGATCAAGGGGATAATTGACATCAACATCAAGATGGAGGAAGACCCAAAAATATTGAAGTTAGGTTCTTCACTAACTCCTGAGGAAGTAGAAATACACACGAAGGTTCTCAAAGAACATTCCAAAGCCTTCATGTTTAGTTATAAAGAAATGATAGGAATTGCTCCTCATGTTGTAGTTCACAACCTTGTGACCAAACCTGATGCTAAGCCCATCAAGAAAAAATCCAGACCTATGAAACCAAAGGTGGCACTAATGGTTAAAGAGGAAGTTATGAAACTCCTATAGGTGGGGTTCATTAAGCCTGTCAACTACTCAATGTGGGTATCTAACATCATCCCTGTTCTTAAAAAGAATGGAAAAATTTGAATCTGCATTGAATTTTGGGATATCAACAAAGCATGTCCCAAAGATGATTTCCCACTACCATCCATCGATGTTATCGTTGATGCAACAACTGGTTATGAGTTGTTGTCACTTATGGATGGTTTTTCCTGGTATAATCAAATTAGGATCTCTGAGGAAGATCAAGAAAAGATGAACCTTTATTACTCCTTGGGGAACTTATTGTTACACAGTCATGTTGTTCGGTCTCAAGAATGCTGGTGCCACTTACCAATGGGGAATGACTTACATATTCCATGATCTTATTCACAAGATTATGGAATCCTACGTTGATGACCTTCTGCTAAGGCCAAGAAATGTGTGATCACCCTGAGGTGCTTCGCATTATCCTCTCTCACCTCATCGAATACGATGTTACATTGAATCTAGAAAAATGTGTGTTTGGTGTGACGGGAGGGAAATTACTGGGGTACATCATCTCTTCATGAGGGATTGATGTGGATCGAATAAAACTATAAGAAGTTTTAGAATGACTCCACCATTAGAGGAGTCAAGCATTTGATCCTTTCTTATAAGCTCGGTGCAATCTGAAGGTTTATTCCTAATTTAACCTATGTTATTCATCTGATAAATAATTTGTTAAAGAAGGATTGCTACAACGTTTGGATGAATGAGTGTGATGAGGCATTTGAATCGGTTAAACTATTTCTTCTCTCACCTCTTAAGTCAGATTGCCCCTCATCTTATATTCTTGGGAAACAGACGTCTCATTAGCCTACATGTTAGTGTAAGAAGATGATGAAAAGTGTGAACGCGCAATCTATTTCATCATTTGTATGTTGTTAGACTGCGAGACACACTATACACAGGAGGAAAAAGAATGTGTCGCTATAGTGTTTGTAATAAAATGGTTAAGGCATTACATGTTTTACCAAGAAACGTGGGTTATCATCAAAATAGATTATCTTTAGACATTCATAACTCAGGGTTCTCTATCTAAGAAAAATGGACATTTCATAACTTTAATGGGAGAATTCAAGTTAACCTGTGTCAACCAAAAGTCCGTCAAGGGAAAAATCATCACCGATTGGTTAGGTAGACAACCCGTTAGATGGTGGAGAGTTAGTAGACCTAAGTTTCTGCGACAAGTGCGTATACTATGTAGAGATCGAAACTCCCATTGTTGTGTGTCCATGGTATTCATATATTGTCAATTTTATTATGGACCACATGTACCATGAGGGAGAAACATCCCAACAAAGAAGATGGTTATGCGTCATAGCCACCAAGTATGTAATCATAGAACAAGTGCTCTATCGCAGAGATTTTGATGAAATGCTGCTAAGGTGTGTCGATGAGGAAGAATCTGAAAAGATCCTCTATGGAGCCCATAACGGGGTTTGTGGAGGTCATTTTGGAGGACATGCAACTGCTAGGAAGATACATCGAATGGGTTATGTCTGGCTCACCCTAGAACATGATGAGTAGAGTATGTGCACGGAAGTGCCACAAGTGCCAGGAATTCTCTCATGAGATTCACATTCCTTCCCAAGCTCTACAACCGATTGCAACACCTTGGCCCTTCTCCACATGGGGCTTAGATTTGATAGGGAAATTCTCTCCCTCATCTACTGACGACCACAATTTTATAATTATGGCCACAAAGTATTTCACGAAGTGGGTTGAGGCCATGCCTCTTACCACCATTCCAGGATCTGTAATTGCAAAGTTCATCTTGAACTAGATCATCATTAGGTATGGGGTCCCACAAGTCATTATCTCCAATAATGGAATGTCATTCAAAAACAAAGAGGTGCGTGAATTGTGTAAAAAATTCAAGATAAATCATCACACAACCTCTCTTTACTACCCTCAAGCTAATGGACAGGATGAGGAAAATAACAAGATGCTAAAGCCCATCCACGTGAAAAATGTTAAGGAGAACAAAAATTATTGGCATCTAAAGCTATTTCTGACCTCGTGGGCCTATATAATGTTAGTAAGAATGCTGACGGGGGAAACCCCATATTCCTTGGTATTCAGTTCGGAAACGGTTTTACCGCTTGAGGTCGATATACGCAGTCTACGGATATTGTTACAAGGGATTTTAGGAGAAGAAGGATATCGTGAGGCATGACTCATTGATCTGGAAAATCTCGATGAATCCCGACTTAGAGCCAAGGCACACCATAGAGCTTACACTAACCAGATGGATGTCAATATAATAAGAAAGTTATATGAAGCATGATATATTCTTTGGAGATTTGGTATTAAGACTGGATAGCCAGATAGACAAGAAAACCAAGGAAGGAATATCAGGCCCAAGTGGTTGGGCCCATATCGAGTCATGGAGGACTACAAAAATGGGGCATATCACCTGTGTACTCTAGAGGGTGAAGAATTCAGTGAATCCATCAATTCACTTCACCTAAAATGCTACTACGCATAATTCATCTACATTTCCACATGTACACTATTGCATCTGCATTGCATTTCATCTGCTAGATCATTTGTGAAATTTGTAATCACGAAACTTATCTTTCAAGAAACTTTCAAAAACTTCTGAAAACATTGGCAAAACATCCAATCACATTTCTTCAAGTATTCACAATACTATCATCAACATTTATGATCATTTCATCAATTCAACAAGATAAGACAGAGTTTTGACACTAATCCTACCAAGGCCTACATACTTGGTTCTACTCGTAGCTTTCTACCAGAGTAGGTTTTTTTCCCATAGTCTGTTCTAGAAGCTTCTTGATGTCACATCTTTCCCAGAGAACCTCTTTGGTAGCAAAAACATTCTAAACATTTTACCCAGATTGCTTGCTTGCCTATCTCAACCTTCGGTGATGAGCTCTCTCATCTTACTAGTTTTGTGGGGTTGAGGCTAAGGGCAAGCTATCCCTCCCAAAAGCACAACTCAAATTTAAAAATAAAAAAAGTATATATGTCAAGTAAAAATCAATACAAAATTTTCATTTACACACTTCCTTGCCCCACCAACCTTCAGTGTTGAGCCCATGTCTCTTACTAGTGGCATGAGGTTGGGAAAGGAGGGAAGTGCCCTTACTCGCCTATGCCTTGTCCTTGGTGATGAGCCCATGCTTCCTACTGGTAGCATGGGGCAGGGTGTAGGGGGTCTTTACAAATAAATTAGTAAGTTAAAAGCAATTTCATTCAATAAAGAGTGCTTTAAAAATATTAAATCCCAAGAAAGTGAGTTAGATGTGTATGTTCCAAAAGAGTTAAAGCATTAAAACTAAATTTTGTCAATCAGGAGGCCATCTACGGATCTAAGTCTAGATAAACTTGTAAGAAAATCACACTCTAGATTGTGTAGTAAACCGTGTGTAGAGTTAGGTTGTAGGTTTCTAATTGGATTTCTGTCAAAATATTGTCTTTCTCTCACCATTTCCATTTATCAAAATCATACAACTCATGTCCCTCTTGGCTCTCGGTGATGAGCCCTCACATCTTACTAGTTGTGTGGAGTTAGAAGTGGAGTGAGTTCATTTTATTATCAAGCCATTCATCACATTTTGCCAAGAAAACAAGAAGTACTAAATATTGCTTGAAAAACCAAAGTTTCAACATTACATTGTGTTTTGGTTCGGCATCATATAAAAGAAAAAACAAACAAAAATAAATCATTCTGTTTAGCATATCATCATCCACTGCATGCATTTTGAAAAGCATATAAAATCAGAAATTCTAAACATCTAAGAGTACACATGTGAAGTAAACCATAAATGAAGTCAACTCTAGTGCAAAGGATAGCTGAACCAAAAAGAGATATCTGTATATATCATAATAAATCAAGTTTGTGTACAATGCCATCACACACTAGGTGTGTTCAAAATGCTCGCAATGAGCATGAAAATCCAAAAAACATCATATATATGCATCACAAAATGAATCGAAGCAATAAAGGCTCAATGGCCTATCCCTCTTTGTGGGATCCCTCGAGATGGTGCATGATTGCAGCTAGGACTCCTGTTGCGGCTCCGATGTCATGAATGCACTAAGTGGTGAGAGTGACCATGAGAACGACCACTAGTTGTGGCCTCGTTGGGTGAATGGCTCTACCTCGCCAACCAATCTACCATCTCATATGTGGCGATCTTTGTGTTTCTGAGTAGTCAAGATCTCTGTGGCACCTTCAAAGAGGTGCAAACACATTCAGTATGTCATCTAGACTGCAATGGTTTTCCTAAGATCTCCTCCGAACAACTCTGCATGAGTCTTCCCCCTAGGGATCAACAAGGTGCTCAACATAGACTTGATAGAAAACATCAAAAATAAAAAAGAATGCATAGTTATAACTTTCTAGCTTAAGTCGAGAAAAGAGTTTCTACACACTCGGATCTCCAGGCATCTCACATAGGATCAACTGGTGTAGTTGGTGGTCGTGGTGCTCCTGTAGACACCTGTTGTGCCTCTCCCTCTCCTGAGGCCACTCTTGGCCCATGCAGATGCCTCGTCTCTGCCTCCCTCTTAAGGAAGTGGCTCCTCAAAACCAGAGTCTCCTTCTTCGCCTCCATCTCCTCTCTCTCTCTGCCATGGAGATCTCCTAAGTGGCCCTCCACTCTGTATCACTATCCCCCTCCTCATTATGAATATCCTCACCACCACCCTATGCTCCAACCTCTTCTCTCGTTTCCTCACCAACCTCACCCCGAGTCTCTGTATCTGTGGTTGTGTCAGCCTCCTCCTCCTCCCCATTATGAGTGGGTGCGACCTTCAATCTAGAGAAGAGCCATAGGTGATCTAGGAACTACGATCTTCTCCACAGAGATAGGTACTACCTGGTATAACCACTTTCCATCCATGTCATCCCTTAGGGCTGTCTCGTGCCTCCCTAACACTCTGATAGACAATAGGCACCATAGAAAGAGCATCATCATAGGGTAACCCAAACTATTGGGGTACTCTGGTGGCAGGTGGGTCTCCACCCTCGCATATCTATCTACTAGAATTGAAGTAGTGGCACATGCAAGCGTGATAGTCCCCTCCTATCCCCACAATCCAACCATGTCCTGGTAGGGTCTTTCAACAAAATCAACTATAGTCAATGTAGAAACGAGCTATGTATGACCTCTAAGAACTAAAAAACCTATGTCCATCTCGCAGCCCTGAATACCCTTGGATCCTAAACACCAACTCCCCTCTAATAGGGGATAATCCGCTCATACACCCAACTCATCACTAAGGTAGGATGGCTCAAGGATTTCCCCTGGAGCCTCAACACTCAGTACAAGTCATGGTATGTAGAGCCCAAGATATCCACACCCCAGGAAAACATCTTGCCATACTGCTCAATCTGCATAATAATCAGAGCCCAGCAGTATAAGAGCTTGTCCCCGCCCTTGTCTCCTACCAAACGCGAAGCCAAGATACCAATAATGGCCTTGCGTAGGGTAGGGATAGGTGCTGAGGCAACAGATAAAAGTTGTATACCCTGCTTGGCACCCTCTGACGCGCCATTTGTAGTCACAAAATCACACATTTATTATTACATTTATACTTCTAGGTATGTTAATTTATATATGGTCTTGCGTGATAAAGGTATTCACTAGTGACCTATTTCTAGGGTTTTTTTGGTTAGTGAGTCAGTCATCTTGGTTGTTTGTCTAGTTCAGTCGTCAGTTGTCTCTGCAGTTTTGGCCATCTCTTATAGTGTCTCAGATGTCGTAGTCAGTATAGTTGTCATCTTTTAGTCTACATCAGGGTGCCTAGGGTTGCACTAGGACACCCTAGTCTGTGATTTTAGATGCCCGTGTCATCATGATTTGTGGTCTTAATTTATTTATTCGAGATCGGTCCTAACTATTAACCCATGTATTCCCCTAGGTCATAGTTGACAATTTTTGGGTCACTAGTGTCGAAATTTGAGTAAGAGATCCCTATATAAACAAAGCATACTCACTCCATTATGGGAAGACATCACACACATCAATGACAACTATTTACTAAGTCAAGGGAATGCATTTGGGCTTCTTCTACATCTGCATTACATCTACATCACACAAGCACAAAGGGAAAGGGTTGTATTCTTTCCATTATTTTGCATTTTATATCTAGCTATTTCCCATTATTATCGTGTCATTGGCGCTAGGGCACCCTAGGCACAAAATTACTCACACACACACCAGGACTACATCAGGGTCCATAATGTAGTGCATTGCTTAATAATAAGTCCACTAGTTTGGCAGTTGAGGACAGTTTGACCCCACTAACCTTTTGTTTTACAAGTCACTATTCAATTCATCTGGAAAATCCAGTGTGCCAGATAGTTAGTGTTTCGGACCTCCTTGCGACACTTCTGAACATAGATCCTGAGTATTTTTCACAGTCCTCAGTGCTTAAAATCTAGACTAGGGTGCCCTAGGGCATCCCAGTATACTCCCAGGTGCCTCAATATAGATAGAAAGTTAGCTCGTGCCCTTCCTGAAGTAATTCAGTCATAGCCTTCCCAGTGCGCATACCAGTCCGCTATAGTCCAACACACATTAAGCTATGTTATTTACAAGTTAGTAACATATCCCTCTCATTTTTATTATTTCAATCCATTCAAATACAAAAGAAAAATATCTAGTGCTAGCACTTCAATATAACACTTAGAATCTATTTAGATTAGCTCATAAAAATAGTTAAAAATCCAATTTTTAGTTAATCACCATAATCTCCCTTATAGGAATCCCACTTCCTAGATTTGGCTATGCTCCCTGTAGTCTCTAATGTCAACCATCTACTTGTCACAAGTACACCAATAATACTGTAAACATCCTCAAGAGTGATAGTGTACTCTCCCCGAACACCAGGAAGTCGAAACATGTTCCAGTCCGCATCCCAATAAGACAAGAGGTGACACAATATATGACTAGCTGGTGTAATGTGTGACACTCGTGCGATCCTCCATATACCATCCCGGTGTAATAAGTCTACCTCACCTTGAATCAACTAATAAAGAATACTTAGGATCCAGTCACACTCTCTTTCTTGGCTCCAATAGATGTATAACTCCTTCTGCATCCACCAAAACAACAAAAAGAGCGAGTTAGTAACAAATTTCACCAAGAAAGATCATAAAAAACAATGTAAAACAAGGTTTAAAAACAAAAAAAAATTAGATTGGTCAAATTAGCTCGCAGTCTTTATAATTACAAGACTACCACTCTGTGCAAAGTGCCAATCTTGTGCGAAATTTCCAAAATATTCGAATGTGAATTAAGAGGCGTGTTACTCCACTCTAGTTCACTTTGAATGCACGTTTGTGAACCATTTTAGCTGATTTGGGGCTCGATTGATTCATGTTTATATCCTCTCCCACTTGTAATTTGTAATTGACTATTCAAACTACCCCTTCATTGTTGATCTAGCACCCCATGGCTACCAAGTGTGATAGTGCACAACCCAACCAACCTTATATAAATTGATCGCTTGTTCTCAAGCAAATAGCTGGAGATCATTTTGTGTATTCTTGTATTGTTGAGCTGCCACATTCTTGCTGAAATTGCATAGCCAAGATTTGTTCACTCGTGCTATCTCTCTTACACCTGCATTGTTACAAGAATTTCATCAAAGTGCCATTTCTCCAATAGTTTCTCATTACTACTTCTACTGCATTCCCAATCCCTTGGACTCACGTGAACACAGGAGATTGAAAAGACAAATTGAGGGGACAAAACATAACACAACTAAATTTTCCACTACTCTATATTTCTAGGTTGGGGTTGATGTTAGTTTTCTTCATTTCTTCATATTATTGTTCCTGAATCATGCGCGCGCGCGCACACACACACACACAGACACACAGACACACAGACACACAGACACACAGACACACACACACACACACACACACACACACACACACACACACACACACACACACACACACACACACACACACACACACATCAAAAAGAGTAAAAGAAAATCAATTTCCTTTATTGCCAATAGTTAGATTCATTTCCAAGAAGCTTGCTCTATCACCATAGATAATAAATTTGCTGAAAAATGCGGTTTCCCTTAAATCCTCACATATTCTATCCAGGAAGTTACAGGGGAAGAAAAGCTTTTGAAGCTTTAAATCTTCCCGTGTCTCTGAGGTAGAAGAGGATTTAATAATCCACATTTACAAATTGGAAAAACCTTTATTTTGATTAGAATAGATTAGATTACACCATTGCACATGTAAAAATTAACTACACCTAGTTATTTATCTGTATAGGATTTATGTGTTAGGTTAGAAAATTTTTGTTTCTTTATTTCTCCTAAATTCCAGAAAAGCACAAAAAACATTTATTTTATTAGAGTAGTTTCTTTGTATTCTTTTATTTCATTTATATCTTGAAAATACCTAAAACAAAGAATAATTTAATTTAATTAGCTTAGTTATTTGATCATTGCAATACATGACCATCAATGATCCTAAAAAAGAACACACATATGGAAGTGATCCATGGGTACCTCAACCAAACGGTCTCGAGTTACTCACAGAAATAGATAATGGACTGCGTATGCTTGTCCTTAGGACACCATCACGAAACTTAGACAAAGTTGCACAATTAAATGTTTTTAACATCAAAGTCGATAAAGCTTATGATTATTGGACTACTCCTCGCAATAGAGTCTAGATTTTACGCATGACCATATAAGGACCACAACTAGAGATAATTTACAGTTGTGATCCAACGATCCCCCAACTAAACGGGAACAAAGGCCAATTAGACATAAACACCGGATTACGAGCATTGGTCTTTAGAAAGTCTCCACTTCTACCTAAAATTGCTAGATAACTGAAAATTCTTAAACAAAGAATCTCATCGAGCCCTCACATTTTGGACAAAACCAGCCAACCATCCATAGAGCTAATGGATCTATGCCTTTCTTGTCTATTCCATGAGCTTGTTTGGAAATAATTACGAGGCGCCTGTTGGTTTCCCACACATGCCACAACCATTGGAAAGGATTTCCGCGGAGCTTGATATAGACTGGACCCTTCATGTTGCTATTCTTTTTGACCCATCCATTAGACCAGTTCAGGTTAGAAGGGCCTCTGCTGCCCTTGACAAGAAGATCTCGATATTGTGTGTCGAGGACATTATTTTGCGTTGATAACTTGTTGTTCCAATTTTCGTGTACTTGCATCCATATTATCCACATTAGCTATATTTTCTATATTCATTTATGCATACATTCCACATCGGTTGTCTCGACACGACCTCGGGAGGTAGAGTATGATTGAAGGTCATGTGTCGATTTTATTTCATACAGTTTCCTTGTAATATGTTCTCCATTCACAAATATGGGAAAGATGACAATACCTTGTCCACTCTATATATAAGAGCACAAAGGTGACAATACAATGCTAAAAATTGGGAACGCATAAATGCTCTACATCATGAACAATATCGGTCCTGTTGAAATGCGCCACAAGGTCACCAACATTTGTACCCACAAACTAGTAATAGAGGGGAAGATCTCTTTCATGTAACCTTCATAGATCCTCCTTATTTACAAGACAATGACTTTATATGAGATTACCATTTTTTAGGTCCATCTCAAGAAAATGTAATCGTTCCATCTACATGAAATATTCCATCTCAACTCACTCCTTTCACATTGCCCCTCCCCAAAAGACCTCCTTTTCGTATAAATCCTACACCTTCCTTTCTAGAATGAATAAGTTGTTACTCTTTCGAGTCATAATAGATGTTGTAGAATGTGACGCCAACACCCTTCCCCTTTCATACACGTATTTTTCCTCCTCCATTCCTCTCTGAACAACCTCATCAAAGCTTCTCACACTCTCCACCTACACCTAACAATCTCCAAAATCCATCTTCCAATTTATAAAAGGGATAGATCTTTTGCTCAGCTCAAATACATGCTTTAAATGTTTTGAAAACTATGATGGGATGAAAAATAAATTCTCAAATGGTTTGCACAAGTGCATTAGATGTTGTGCTGAAAAAAATGACCACTGATTCTCAAAAAGGGATAACATGCACCCTGGAGACCAACCAAAGGTTTTGTGTTGTCTCACACAAGTTGAGGAGATGCTTATAGCAAGAGTTAATCCTATTATGTAGGTCAGCTATACATGAGGGGGACAATACAAGTACAATGGCCATACCATTAGCTTTCCTCAAAACGTTTCTTTTATTGCTATATACCTTCCTTGTCGTCTTTGTGATCTCGACATTTTGCTTGTAGAACGATAAGGTCCACAAAACATTTTTTTTGACTTTTTCATAAGTAAAAGTCATGTGTTGAATGCCTTGAAATACAAATTTTCCAATGAACCTTACTATAAATATGTCCTTCTAGATGAAGTGACATTCTCCTCATTTCCAGATATACCCACAAATGTATCCTCATTGCTACGTTCCATAACATCCGATGTTTCACCAAACCTGCAAGCTAACTTACTAGTTAATATAGGTGCCACTATTGTTAGTGATGATGTAGAAGTGAAAGCATCCTCCTTTGTGCTTCTCATGCCTAATACATGAAAGGAAAATGAAGAGATCCATTATTTTTTTCTTTCTATAGGGCCATCATCTCCATTCTCTATGTCATGGCCTAAAATTTGTATGTCTCCAATTAATGAATACAACACAAAAGGGTTATTTTATATGGAGTTCCCATATTTATTTCTAAATGGTCAAGTTATGTTTAGACAACCCCACATCAAAAGTATCCATATGCATGAATATGCCCCACATTTGATGTGTTTCCATGATGGCTACTTTGGGAGTGATCCATAGGGATCCAAAATGAATCTACTTCATCAAAACAGTTAGCACGAAGAAGGAAAAATGAAACACGGAGATTCTGTCTTTTTAGTAAAAGGACCTCCACTCTATGTAGAGTGGTGGTTACAGAACCGCCACCCAACTAGGGTGGCAGTCTTAGGACCGCCGGTCTACATTGGGTGGTGGTCCTTTCTCTTTTGAACAAAAAATGAAAATATGAAACGAACAACCTAGAATTTGGATAGTTGTTCGTATCTCTTCTCCTCCATGAGCTTTCCCATTCTCCAGTGCACGAGAGGACATGAGAGAGGCTATAAATACATGTTTGTAAAATAGAATAGGATCATCGAAGCATGGAAACAAGTGAGCAAGAAGTTCTTAGTGCTGGAATTGTGTTTTTTAGAAGAAAGGAGTGTTGAGACAGAGCAAACAAGTATTTGGGAGGAAGTGTGAGATATTATCTACTTCTCTTTCATACTTACTGTAAATTCTATACTTGTTATTTTAAATTGGTCAATAAAAGTGGGAGGAAAGAGAAATTTCCCTTCCCGATTGGTTTTTCCTCCTTTGGAGGTCTCCAGGATAAAATTTGTTGGTGTTTATGAGCTTAAATTCTTTCCTTTCCTGTAATTGTGGATTCTAAGCATAAGCATAATTCATTCACTAGTTATCTCTGTCATTTTCTAATAGAAAGGAGAACATCAGTGTTTATTTGTGTTTCTATGGATAATTCCAAAGTTGAAGAGTTTACAGATCATTTTGGTATCATAGCTAACAAGTATCCAGGACTGTGGTATTCGTTCTTGGATTTGTATGACAATGACGAGATCTAAAGGCAAAGAGGCTTTACCTTGCGATCCAAAAATTTCTACAAAGAAGTGGAAACAGAGAATTTAGGGAAAAATGGAGGAAAGAGAACTTGGTCCATAGAATCGAGATGCTGGAGACCATGATGGATAGGATGTTTAAAGGGCAAGAAGAGTTTGCTAATTTATAAAAGAAAACTTCTGTCAAACAAGACTCCATGGACTCAGTGGTTCGGGGCTTAGCTGAAAAGTTTGGCATAGGAAGGAGCCACCACAAGGAAAGCTATGGGGAAGAGCATGAAGAAGAGACTTCAAACACAAGAGAACAGGTAAAACCCGATTATACTCCTTTTAAAGTTGAGATGAAAGTTGATATTAAAATATTTGAAGGACAAGTAGATGTGGAGTTGCTTGATAAATGGTTAAAACAATTAAAAGTCTACTTTAGTGTCCATAATGTCACTGAGGCACAGAGGATCACCTTTGCACGTCTCAAAATGGAGGGACATGCTCTGTTTTGGTGGGAAACCCATCTAACCACTTGTGAAAAGAAGAAGCATCCTATTGTGAAATCTTGGCAAGAATTTAAAGAATTACTTAGAGCTAACTTCTATCCTATTGGCCACAAGACTGACCAAATGATTAAATGGTAGTATTTTAGACAAGGCATTGGTCAAAGTGTGTAGGACTATACTACGAAGTTTCGGAGGTAGGCCATGTTGCTAAACAGGGACTTGGAGGATGAGGATATTCTGACCAAGTACTTGGGAGGACTTCACACTCACCTTTGAAGAAAAGTCATCTCCACCAAGCCCAAAGATCTCAACGAGGTGTGTGTGCAAGCATACTACATAGATGATGAAAAGAAACAAGGGGAAGAAGAGCCAAGGGCAAAGCAGTCGACAAATCAATAGAAGAAAGAGTATGGGCAAACAAGTAACAAGGGTAAGTGGAAAGGGAAAGGTAAACAAGCTACCATTACTTTAAATACTTGTAAAGATCCCAAGAATTTTTACAAGAATTGTGATATTAATGGTCATATTGACACTACATGTTGGAAGTTGCATTCGAAGTTGCATCCAAAGAACCAAACCAAGGACTCGAAGAAGTCCATGACAGCTGTAAGAATAGAAGGGGAGGTGGAAATCAAAGATTAATCTGATGTAGATGAAAGGCTTAGATGCACAGCCACCAACATGGACAGCCAGGAAGAAGAGATGAGTAGACTATTCCAGATAAAAATCTAGATCAAGAGAACTAAGGTAAATGCTTTGGTGGATACCAGTTCTCAGTCTAACTTGATTTCTGAAGCATTTGTAAAGAAGCTTGGTCTTGAGACTTACGAGCATCCACACCCTTATCCTTTGGGTTGGGTGAAGAAGGGTGTTGAAATTCAGGTAACAAGAAAATGTAAGGTCATGTTTGGGATAAATTCCCAGTATATTGATGTTTTGGAAGCTAACGTTATTCCACTTGATGCTTTTGATGTTGTATTCGGGAGTCCTTACTTGTTTATAAAGGATGCTATATTTATGAGAAGGGAAAACCGGTATAGATGGGTCAAGGAAGGGATCAGCTACAACATCCGGGCACACTAGCATAAGACATGGGTTATTATGGTGAGTGCTAACCAAGCAAAATGACTTATTCAGGAAAATCATAATCAGTTTTTTTTACTTTTGTTAAAGGACAAACAAGATGGTGTATTAGTTTCAGAGATTTCTAACTAGGGAAAGCATGATTTGGATAGTATTACTCAGTCCTTTCAGGAATTTTTTCAGGCTCCCAGTGGGTTACCACCAAAACAAGAAGTAAAGCATGAGATTTAGCTATTTCCATAGTCCCCTCTACTGAACATCTGGTTATATAGGCAATCCTTGGTTGAGAGTACTGAAGTAAAGAAAAAACTCCAGGAACTACTAGACCAACGGGTGATACGTTCGAGCACCTCACCATGTGGTTCACCTATTGTGATGGTTCCAAAGAAGGATGGTTCTTAGAGAATGTGCATCGACTACCGCGCTTTGAAAAAGATCACCATAAAGAACAGATATCCACTTCCTCACATAGATGATCTCTTGGACCAGCTTCAACATGCCAAATTCTTCACGATGCTACATCTCAAGTTTGATTATCATCAAGTTAGAATGAAGGAGGAGGATATATGGAAGACTGCCTTCAAAATAAAACTAGGATTGTATGAATGGTTAGTACTTCCTTTTGGGTTATGAAATGCATCCACTACATTTATGAGATTGATGAATGATGTATTGCGGGATTTTATAGACTCATTTGTCATTGTATATCTAGATGATATTCTGATTTTTAGTGCCACATGGGAAGAACATCTAACTCATTTACAACAAGTCTTGCAAGTTCTCCGGGAGAAACAACTGCTTTGTAATATGAAGAAATGTGAGTTTGCCAAACAGCCACTTGTCTATCTTGGGCACGTGGTTGGAGTAGGAGAGCTATGAGTGGATCCAAAGAAGGTGGAAGCCATCACTAACTAGCCAACACCAACAGGAGCCAAAGAGACTAGGATTTTTGTGGGGGCAGTACAGTACATGCGGAAGTTCATTCTGGGATTCTCCATGATTGCAGCGTCTCTACACAAAATGGATGCAAAGAGTAAGGTTTTTGACTGGGGTAAGGAATAAGAAAAATCCTTTGAGTTATTAAAATACAAGATTAGTCATGCTCAAGTACTTGCTCTTCCTAATTTGCAGCAACCTTTTGAAGTAGAGACAAATTCCCGTGATTATGCCATGGGCGCAGTGTTGCTTCAAAGAGGTAAACCCATATGTTATCATTATGAAACTTTCACTTCAGCCGTTAAAGGATATTCAATATATGATAAGGAAATGTATGCACTAGTTCAGGAAATTAAAAAAATGGAAGCATTATTTGTTGGGAAAAGAAGCTATTTTGCACACTGACCACAAACCTCTCTAGTATTTGTAAGCACAATCTAAATTGCAGCAGGAAAGGCACTACAAATGGATGGGGTTCATTCAACAGTTCCATCTGGTGATCAATTACAAGAAGGGTAGTACAAACTTGGTGGCAGACATGTTGTCTAGGCCACCCACACAGGAGAAGTTTTCCTGTTTGGCCACTAGCTCTCAGATCAAGCCCTTCACGAAGGAAGCTTACGGAGAGGCATATGCCTAGGATAAATACTTTAGGGTGACATTTCAACAGTTACAGTTCCAAGGGGGTGAAAGGACAAGGATTGAAGATTTTTATCTCAAGGATGGGCTGCTCTACTGATGGGGGAAGATTTACGTGCCAAAAGAAGAAAGAATTCTATTGATGAGGGAAGCACATACCTCGAAAGTAGCGGGACATTTCGGTGTTGGTAAGACCCTAGCCCACTTGCAAAGGTACGTGTATTGGCCCAATATGCAAGAAGAAGTATCAAAATTTATACGTGGATGTAAACTTTGTTGTACTAGTAAGCCTAAGACTAG
This sequence comes from Taxus chinensis, assembly GCA_019776745.2. NCBI lineage: Eukaryota > Viridiplantae > Streptophyta > Pinopsida > Cupressales > Taxaceae > Taxus > Taxus chinensis. The sequence goes on from CM034148.1 coordinate 52,696,942, forward strand.
GAAGGAGGGTTTGTATATGCCTTTGCTAGTACCTACTCATCTGTGGGAGGAAATTTCTATGGATTTTGTAGGTGGATTTCCTATGTATAAACATGGCCATGACTATCTATATGTTGTTGTTGATAGATTCAGTAAGATGTGTATTCTTATGGCATGTAAAAAGACAGTAAAAGCACATGAGGCAACATATCTTTTCTTTGCTAATGTATGGGTGCATTTTGGTTTTCCAAAGTCTATTGTTTATGACAGGGATTCTAGGTTCTTGGTGAAGTTTTGGACTACTTTTTGGGACAAGATGGATACCAGGTTACAGAGGAGTACAACTTTCCATCCACAGATAGATGGACAAATAGAGGTGGTAAACAGGAATTTGGTACAGTTGATCAAAGGGTATAATAGCAAATATCCAAGGACTTGGGATGAGTCCTTAGCCTACATTCAACATTCCTATAACCGAGCAGTACACACATCCACTATGAAGTCATTGTTTGAAGCATGCTTGGGATATCTACCTACAAATCCGCTGGACATAACAGTTGGGCAGCAGGATGAGGAGGAGACATGAGAAACAGAGGTGACTAGAGCAAACAAATTCATTGAGAGGATCCAGAAAATCCATTTCAAAGACAAAGAATAGCTAAAGATATCTCAAGCCAAGTACAAAGCTAGGCACGATAAACATAGGAGAGAACATAACCTACATGTTGGAGATAGAGTTTGTATTTACTTGAGCAAGGAGATATTACAAGGACAAGCATGGAAACTCAAGCCACTACAATATGGGCCCTTCACCATATTGGAGCAGGTTGGAGAAAATTCTTTTCATCTTGACTTGCCACCATTCATGAGGATGTACTCTATAGTAAACTGTGAGAACTTGCACCTATATGAGCCATCCATGCTAGATAAAGATGAAGGTCTACAGTTTCTACCTTCTATTGAGGATTGCATCTTGGACTCACAAGGTGAATTAGAGCAGGATGTAGTGGTGCAGAAGAATTTCAGAGAGACAAGGAGAGGTCTGCAGGAGTCTTGGCAGATTGGACTGAAAGGAAAGACACCAAGGCAGGCCCGATGGTTCTCAAAGGAGCAAGTGAGGGAATTATTTCCTCATCTACTCCCCCACTAAGATTTTGTGGGACCAAAATACTCCTAAGCAGGGGAGGTATGATCCATTAGGATTCAAAATGAATCTAATTCATCAAAATAGTCACCATGAAGAAGGAAAAATGAAACACGAAGGTTCTGTCTTTTTAGTAACATGATCGCCGCTCTGTGCAGAGTGGCGGTTATAGAACCACTGATCTGCTATAGGCAGTGGTCCTGACTTTTTTGGACAAAAATATGAAAAGAACAGCCCAAAATTTGGACAGTTATTTGTATCTCTTCTCCTACATGACCTTTCCCATTCTCCAGTGCATGAGAGGACATGGGAGAGGCTATAAATACATGTTTGTGGAAGAGAATAGGATCATCGAAGCATGGAAGCAAAGTGAGCAATAAGTTCTTAGTGCTAGAATTGTGTTTTGTAGACAGAGAGGAGTGTTGAGACAGAGCACGCAAGTATTTGGGAGGAAGTGTGAGATATTATCTACTTCTCTTTCATACTTATTGTAAATTCTATACTTGTTATTTTGAATTGGCTAATAAAAGTGGGAAGAAAGAGCAATTTCCCTTCCCAACTAGTTTTTCCTCTTCTAGAGGTTTCCAGGATAAAATCAGTAGGTGTTTATGAGGTTAAATTCTTTCCTTTCTTGCAATTGTAGATTCTAAGCATAATCATAATTCATTCACTAGCTATCTTTGTCATTTTCTAATAGAAAGTAGAACATCAGTGTTTATTTGTGTTTCTGTGGATGATTCTAAAGTTGAAGAGTTTACAGAGCAGGGAGACATCCCTGCTTCAGGTGTTTCTTTCTTAACCTTATGATGTGACATAGGATCCAGTCCACCGCTGACTGTTTTCATGAAACAAAGCGTTGATAGCATATCCTACCTCCAACTATAGCTGAACTTCTGTAAACGTTTGTCTGGATACTCCACATGATTCCCTTCTAGATAGTTTGATGAGGTTTGGATCTAGCCTGTATGGCACAAGATCTTATTGGGGAAAATGTCATGTAGAATTGTTTGATATGATTGAACAAATTGGCTCACCGACTCTTCTCTTCACACTTAGTGCTGCTGACACTAAATGGATCCAATCTTCACAAAGCTATGCCCGGAGTTTCCACCACGTAATGCTTGAGAAGTCTCAATAGTGGATATTTCGTAATGTTGTAGACAACCACCCTCAAATTCTATCTATATACTTGCATCAAATATTCACAATATTTAGTGAAGAGGTTTGAAAGAAGTATTTGGATGCGAAAGACTACTGGTGCAAGTGATAACAAAACTTAAATAATTTCACTTTCCCGAATTTTTACCTTCTCATTATCGTTTGTCTTATTGTTGTTCTTCTCTCTTTAGGTACGAATGGCAAAAATGTGGTTCTGCCCATGTTCATGGATTCTTATGGCTACAGAATGCACCCAATGTTGATACATTAGAACTGGAGCCAAATGAAGATGACGTCAAGAAAACAAAATCTTATTATTGACAAGTATGTTTCTGTATGGAATCCTTGTAATCAGTTCTTTGTAAATGAAGGTATTTATCGACCCATCATCGACAACCCTTGCCTAATCGACAGTTAGGCTATATTTTCTATAAATTCTAATTAGAACTATGAAGAATTGCTGAACCGTGTCCAATGACACACTAAATGCTATGAGGAAACTTGTTTATGAAAGATAGGGAGGAAAATGGAAACTTGTCATTTTAATGCCGGTACAAATCCCCCTGGAACCTATAACCATAGTCCACTCTACGTAGAGAGGAAGATGGAAAAATAAAATACATCCCTACTTGTAATGATGACAGATTAAACATCCACAACAAAGATATTCTTATGATATGGTGAGATAATGTTGATTGCCAGCCAGTTCTCTCCTAGCATGCAATACTGTGTTATATAGAAAAATATGCCTCCAAATCTAAGAAAAATTCATAATCTTATCACAATATGTTGTCATGCATTTGTAACGCTACAAACTTGTTGGACCCTTCCTCTACTACTTTCCGGAAGTTACTAACAGAGAGTATAGTTGAGCGTGACATAAATGCACAGGAAACTTAGCATATGTTACAGAAGTTGCCCCTTGTTCTTTGGAGCCAACAATTTGTATCCTTGAATGTAGAAAAAAAATTCTGCATATTATAATTGATGGAGATTATCCAGCAGAATCATCATCCTTCTTAGATGCATACAAGAGGTGCCTCGACGCACTAGAAAACATATCCCTCATTGAGGCATCTCGCACTTGATCTTATAATGTAAACCACATTGGAGAGAAGTTGAAATTGTATCCAGAAAAATTTGTTGTTCCTGTCACACCAAGGTTCCATAAGATCCCTTCAAAGGATTCTTCTTCATTTGAATTATTTTGTTGGAGAAAACTTTTGTTGTATAAGCCTTTCCGTAACATTGATTGTGATATTGTGTTCAGCAAACAATGAAATTATTTGTAATTGGGAGACTACTCAACCCTCCTCCCATCCATGGCATGTCATTCACAGCTCCTTAAGAGATGTTGAATCTTCTGATTTAGATTCACCCTTAACTGAAAATCCAACACATGGCCCCATTCCACTGCATAAGTGGGAACTCCTTTCCCAATTCTGCCCTGCCACCATTATACAACTCGACGAACTCGACAAGTTGGGGCAACGTGACTTTGATATCCACTTTGACTGGAATAGAAGCAATATTTCCACACCCCTCCGAGAAACAAACAAACTCTTTCATTGAAGTTAACAGGGGGATAACTATAATCCAATATGCCCAACATTATTTGTCTACAATGTACACATATTTCTTGCTAGAACAAAAGATTGCCTTTAATACCATTCTACATCATAATGCACATCGAGACACATTCCCTTCTCTTAGGCTTATTGTTTAAGGGATGGCTGGAATAGGTAAATTCTTCCTCATCAATGCACTGGGGATAAGTTTCACAACTCCCACCAATGGCGACAGGTCTTCCCTTCTGCTTCTCGAACCCACTGGTGTTGCAACATTCAACATTTTAGCTACTACAATTCATGCAAGTCTCCAGCTACTGGTTAAAGAAATGAAAGCATTAGAGAGAATGTCATTGACTACATTACAAGAGTCTCTCAAATATGTGCACTATGTTCTTATTGATGAAATGAGCTTTGTAGGTCCAAAGTTTCTTTCACTTATCGACCTTTTACTGTCGTGAGGATTTCCCTTGTGAAAAATATACAGCCTTTGGTGAAAGGTATATGATTCTTGTTGGGGACCTTGTCTAGCTCAACCCATGTCAAGGATATGCCCATGTATGTTGGTCACTCACATGGCATAAGCCTTTGGAAAGGATTCAACAAAGCAATTACTCTTTGTACTGTCTTTTGGAAGTAGGGATCAGACCCTTCTCAGGGTTCTTTTCAAAATATGCTTCACAACCTTCGGAATGCAGAGCCACATTTTCATGACTGGGAGACACTCATGTTACAGACAAATAAATTCTTTCACCCTGAGGAAATAAAAGAGTTCCAAACAACACCACATTTGTTCCCAATTAATTACCTTATCGACCATCCCAACAAATTGATGTTACGCTCCTTGGCTACCCCCTTCACCTGTTGCAATGCACAATGCACAAGATAGTCAAATTCATATGACCCTGATGATGACCAATTAAAGAGTAAACTTCTACTCTGTTACTGGGGAAAAGGTTATGCTTACATCTAATCTATGGTTTGAGGTAGGTCGTGTTAATGTTTCTATTGGAATTGTGGATTCCATCATCTACAACAGAGGTTCTTGTCCACCTGGTATTCCTTCTTTTGTTGTTATACTTTTTGAAAGATACATCAAACCACCATGGGACCCAGACAATCCATTCGACATTCCCATCACACCCATTTCTCGTTGGTCTCGCAGGAAGCTCCTGCTTAAGATGGTTTGGGCCCTCACAATACATAAATCTCAAGGCTTGACACTAGATAGGGCGACTATTGACATTGGAGATACTGAGCGTCAGGGGCTTACTTTCACATCTATTTCTAGAGTTCGCAGCCTTCAGAACCTTCGTATCTCACCGACATTTTCTTTTGAAATGTACTCTGACATAAAACTTGGCACATATGTGCACCAACGTAAAATGGAGGAATAGAGACTCCTTCAATTGCAAGGCTCTATTGAAGGATACCACCATTTTTCTACCCTTTTATAATCATTCTTCTTCCCTCCTCTCCTGTTATGTTCTTCGTCCATTCACTATGTCAACTTCTTCTACATAATTCCTCTTCCTCTTCTGCAAACTCTTATATATCTTTCATCAAGCGTTTTCTTCTCTATTGGTGTCTCCATTGCACCTTCATGGTGTGATTACTAGTTATGTAGAAAGCGTTTCACAATGGGATCAAGGTCTCCCCCCTTTGACAACAACAAAGATGTGTATGGAGTATATTGAAACCATATTTTGTCGACATATAACAAAATAAGGTCACCCCAATACATTAAATCAACAGCCTTGTTGGCATCGAGGCCATGCGTGTCGACGGAAACAAGGACGATGTGTGCGTCTGCTGTGTGTTTATTGACGTTGGAGCTGAAGAAAATATCGTGGCCACAACAGGCCTTCACGACGTCATTAGGGTTACACATTTATCTCCATGTATAGGTTTGATTTAACCCATAATGGTGCTGATTTGAGGATGGATATTAATGACAACTCCGTTTAGCATAGTTCCAATAACATTATGTTTATTTATTTAATTTACTTATCGATGCAACTATTTAATTATTGCTAAATTTATAATGTTAACTTGGGTTTCAGCTTGGGTAAAGCATCTGGATCTCGAAGCGCTTAACCTGATTGGTGGGTTGGTTTGTCATGGGTTTATTTTTCCACTCAACTTTTATTTTGCTGTTAAATACATGGAGAAACAAACAACAATATGATAATGTTGAAGGTATAAAATTTATATCATATCTTTTCAACCACAATCTTATTAATCTTAGGAATATCCATATCGAATTCCCTTAAACACAAATCTAAAATGTGTCCTATCTTTGCAAACCCTAAATTTCCTACATTAAACTTGTCTTATTAAGAAAATAATGATAATGGTGTACAAGATGAGGATAAATCTAAAATATCTATAACCTGCAAAATCTAAAATTTCATTGTTATACTTGTCTGATCTGAAAACGTGATGTTGTAATTTTTATCACTTTTATAGTTTCCAAAGATCGTGATTTTTTAACCAATTTTAAGTATTCTTAATCCAAAAATTGATTAAATTATGATTATTTTGCATACATAGAAGTGCGTAAAACTTGTGTAGCAAAGAAATAATCAGAAAAACTGAAACATTCAGATGACAAAAGAGATTGTTTACGGGGTTCGGAATTCCTACGTCCCCGGGTTCAGATTGAACCGATCCATTAATAATATTGAAATGCAAGTACAATAACTCTTACAAACAACCAATAATGAATCAAAACCTGCAAATGAGCTGATCAATGTCCCAAGAACTCTGAAAAATAGCAGAAACTGTCCCAAGAACGATCCGTGGCTCCTACAGTGTTTTCACAATGTGATCTCCCTGCAACTGTGTTAGAAAAACACCTACAAATGGAGATTTAAAAACATTATATGAAAACAAATCATATTTCTGAGATCATATCTGAATTCTGAACAACTTTCATGTTTACACCAAGTCACAATTCGGACTAGAAGTGCATTGAAATTCGTGTTTTCCAACTAGCTGTCTTGAAGATCCCTGTTAAAATCTGCATTCAGAGCTTCCAAAAATAGGTTAAAAATCATCAAAAAATATCAAACTTTATGTCGTTGGAATTGTCTCAGAATTCTCTACATTTAATATTTTTACTCCAAATGCCCAATCTGAATGTACGGCCTTCAAAAATGGAGTTCTCTGCAATCTGGTCCTTAAGCTTCTTGCACAGACCTGTACCTCCTAGTAAAAGTTGAAGCGCCCCATAATATAGTGCGCCCAAGCCCCTAGGCGAGTTGGTTGAAGGATTGAGCTTGGACCCATGGGGTGAGGAGATCAAATCCCAGCGGCCCCTATTTTTGGCGGATTTGCATTTTATAAGGGATAAAATCCCAATGGAGGCGCATTTTGTTTGAAATGGGATTAAATCCCTAAGGAGGCGCATTTTTTTTATTGGCTTGTGAGCCATTTTAGCCGCTTGGAATGTGGGTTTAGTTGCTGTTTGGATAAGGATGTGCATGGCTATGTATAGACAATATTTTTAGGCGCCTTGAATAATGCTTGGAGGTTAAACCAAATATAATGCGTGGAAAATGTAATGCATGGGAAATGTAATATGACTTTGGATATAATTTCGACCCATGTAAATAATTAACACTTGGTCAAATATATATATTCCACTTTTCGTCACTCGATAGGAAAATCGATCGAAAACCAACAAACAATTCCCTTTGCCTTTTCGCCACGTGTCGCAGCGCGATTGGTCTATTATTGACCAGTTGACTAGAGTTAACATTCCGTTGACCGAACTTTGACCGGACATATCTAGAGCTCCCGATGTCCGTTTGTTGCGTTCTTATAGTTGTTGGAAAGCTCTCGAGATGATCTTTTGCACTGACACCATTTAGGGATGTTTAGGGAACGTTTTCAAAAATGATCCCCTGATCATTGTCATATCAAGGAAATATTGATAAAAAGGCATACAAGGTGTGGTTAAGGTTTAATTGTTTTGAAATCTCCCAACATCATTACAATGTGTGCAATTGAGTTACCTTACTAATGATACTATGCTAATTTTATTTATATTATTGGAAATAAAAGAGTACTCCATTTGTATATATGCTTCATAGGTGGATGGAATATTCAGATGTGTTTTAAATATTTTACTAAACCAGAGGTGTAAATACATAAATATTTTATTATAAAATGATATGTAGGTAAAAGACAAGTGGATTGAAGATTGGAAACAAAGGACACACATTTAATATGTAGTATAAGACTATTTATTATGCAATATTCCACCTACCATGTAACAATTACATCAACAATACATATGAAATCCATGAGGGGGAGTAGTTTCTTTTTGTTTTATTTTTATTTTAGGGGTGAGCCTTTGTCTTTTTTCTATTGCATCTTTGTTACGGTTTTGCTGTGGTAGCAATGAAAAAGAGAACCATAACCATTGCCTTTTTCTAAATATAAGATTCTCTTTGCCTTCCTTCATGGAAATAAAAGATTATATTTCCATTCTTTTATTTCCGCATTTCAATTTGCACCCAAATAGTTCCAACCTTCCTAAATTTTCGGTTGTTTCAAAATTTTCCAGTGAAGGCCCAAGCTTTGAAGATCTGAGCCTGTTACTGCATTTCGAGGTTTTTCTTTTGAATTATCAGAAAGAGAAAAATTTATGGCTGCCAACAATTATAGACGATTTGAAATAATCTCGATAACTTGTTTAAAAACAAATAAATCAAAAGTTGTTTTCTATGAGACATATGGATGACAATTACAACTGTGAAATTAACATTCTAAAGAATTGTAAATTACAGTTAAAAAGATGAAACTAATGTAACTTCGAGCGTATCTGATGCCCCCTATCCCGCACATATGTCAATTGTCAGATCTTTGTTTTTATAGTAAAAAGGTTATTACGCCGAAGGTGTTCCCTCTATGGTAAAGGACCTCGGGACGTTTCTGCAACGATGTTAAATTTGACGGCCTCTTGGAAATTTTTTTGAGGCGTTTAATTTTGACGGCCGTTTAGACATTTTCATTTTTTTTGGCTATTTTTTACTGTTAGCCCTAAAATTCCCAAATCCACGGCAGTTTATTTTTTACACAGGCTGTGGAGGTGCAGGTTGGGGTCGTGGGTGTTCCCAATCCATTAAACATACTGCCTGCTTAACAAATGATGGCATGGACACATCTTCTTTGTCATCTTCCTTTTCTTTTGGAAGGCGGCTGAGTAATTGCGAGAATGTGTGTGGGGTTTCGTATGGTCATATGTGCATGGGGCTTTGTTGCTCCATTATTTCCCATGGATGTTTTTGCCAGGGATGAGGCACGAGGAGATGGACATGGGCGGCGAGTTTGGACTGACATTAAAAAAAGCTATAGAATTGAATACAATCCCCATGCCAAGTCTCTACCATAATGTATACTATCCCTCTCCCCACGTCTCTGCCGTTGCGCCTACCACTTCCCCTGCCACTACGGGATATGTATGTGGCTTATCTTTGCTCTGCATGCATACAGGATAAAAATGGCAAGCCATATTATATTAAGTGTCTAATCAAATTTATTTTATAGACTTCATGCCTGTGTGTAAACCCTGTCTTTCTTCCACAAGCCATTATAACCAACGATTTAAGGTGTGAATTTTCATTATTTTTTTACCATGCATCGAATGTCATATATTGAGATTAAACCAATTTGTATGTTTTCATTTTCTATGGTTGCCTTTACCTATATTTTGATAATTTGTATTCATAGGAATGTAATTTTGTAGGGTTGTAGGGTTTGTGAATTTTACTGGTTATAATGTGGATTTCGATCAACAAGAGGTCTTCAAGTGCCAAGTTCTTGCTCTGTTTTTGTGATTATTTTCTTAGATTATATATTTAGCATATAGATCTTAGAAAACAAGCTTGCATATTATTCTTCCTACGCAGATCTATTAATTTATTATATTCCCTAAATTGTTTTTCCTTTTTAAAGTTTGGGTTTTTCATACTGTATCCCATCTTCGTACCACAAAGTCAAAACCCCAAGGTCTGCTTGTTTTTCGCACTTATGGAAGATGGTTTTTGTTATCTATTGCAAATTTTCTACATAGACTTAAAGCAAGGAAATAGGGCAAATTTTGAAAGGACGTTCTTACATAGAAAACACCAATTTACATGTATGCATACATATATTTGTTCAATAGATGGTTTTTATTTCCTCCATGGCATTGGCACAGACAGATTCAACTATGGATCATTTGAATCTCACCGCTCTTTTGAAATCTATAGTAGCAGTTTTAGAAAGTCAAATTTCCACAAGTGTTGTGAGATGTAATGCCCCGTTCGATGGTTACCCCGATTCTTGTCACAGTGACCCCTTTTTGTTGAGTGTCGAACGACTGTGTGTATTTCCGATGTCTTGGACCATGTCTTAGCGATGTTTTAGCACCTTCCCTCTCCTTCTTGCTTTCTCGAGTCGTTATTGGCACCTCTGTGTGTGGACTGTGTAATTCTTCCTGTGCTGGCCTCCGCAACGATCGTTGCTTTTCCTTTTAATGAAATTTGTGTCTTCGAAGCCGTATAGGTAGCCGGATTAACGTTTGGGTTTTGATAGGGTGTGTTCAGTTAAAAAGAGAATGCCCATAATAATAATAATATTCCTTTTTAATTTGTCGACCTCGACTGCTGACCATTATAAATATAATTGATAATTATTTTTACAAGCTGTAAAATGATAATAATGATAATAATAATAATGACATTATGATAGTATTATCGATCAACGATTTTATTTTATTATTATTTTCCTTATGTCGATTGTTATCGACATCATCCTTTGTTATCTTTAAACTACCTTTGTTAATTTGTTTGTCGCTTCCGCCGATCGAGCCTCGTTGCGCAAAGGAGGAAGAGTATGTTTTGTGGTGGTGCCACAGTTTGGGGGTGGCGTTCGCGTAAATATTTTATTTAAGTACTCAACCCCATTCTCCTCCTGGGTCGACCGATCCCTCAATCTTGGAATTGTTTTAAATTACCAATTTTAAATATGGATTTTTATGTCCCCAACCGACCTTGTCTCTCCCTTTTGATCTCCTTGTGTACCACGTTTGGCGTGGGGAAGGGAATGTTAATGTCTTTTGGTTTTTTTCCCTTGGTTGGCTGGAGGTGGGTGGCTTTAATAGACACCTGCCATTGCTTTAAAAACCCCCATCCTTCTTGGCGTGTTCAACCTTCCTTGTTGGTGGCCGCACATGCCCCATTTATTAAATTTTTGACTTGCAATCTGCTGTTTCTTGTTGACTGCCTGCATATCCTTCTTTGACCGCGTGACATTTCCTTTTTGTTGGATTGCGTGTGGAGTGGTTGAGAGGCATTTTCTTCCTGGTTGCGTGGGTAGAGAGGCGATCGAAACCTTCTTTGTCAAGGCGTTTTCTTCATGGTTCCTCTTGGATGCCTTCCTTCTTCCTGCCCTGGCCGCGTGGGGAGAATGGATGGAGTTTTTTTTTGTTTTTTGTTAGTCCGCGTGGACTTTCGTAATGCTCAGAACCTTGGGCATCTTCCCTGCTAGCCGCGTGGGTTTGTATGGCGGTTATAGATGAAGCTTTAGGCTAGTGAAGCAGGTGTGTTACCTTCACTTCCATTGGGTGCTGCGAGGTGTGTTCTGGTCAGGAATCCATGGCAACAGCCTGCAACAGTGATTAGCCAGGTGGCAGACATGTTGTAGTATGGCAGAAGCCTTTTTGAGCGCTTCTAGCAAGCAGGTTGTCCAACTATGTTGTTATCTGTTCAGTGTCGAATGCATCCTCAAATTCGGGATTCTCCTTCAAGATATGTTTTATCAAAATCGACTATGTGACAGTGAGAGTGTTACCAGGAGACCTGATGAAATTTATTACAAAGATTCTCTATTGAGACCCCCCCATCAATTTTTGGCATTTTGTCATGTTTTGCATGCTTCGTGGATTCTCTCTCTCCTTGCATACGTTATTTTGGAGGCGTATTTCTTCTTCAGATTTCTATTATCCTTATTCCTTGTGCTATTTCGATGTCTCTGTCCTTCTCTGGTGCCCCATCTTTAACGCAAGATGGAAGGTTGTTTAGAGGGTTGTGCAGTCTGGCCTTGTCCCTTTCTTTCAAGTATGTGCTAGACATTTTTCATTAAAACCATATTGTGCATACCGTAGTCTTGACAGCACCTGAGATCATTGTTCTTTCCATTCAACATTTCTTATAAAATGGAGCTCTCTGCCTAGGCTAAGCATAGACGAGAATGGAGCTTGAGTGCCTAGCCTATAAAAAGGGGAGATTCGACCTGAGGATTGTTGTTGCTGGTCCGGGCGGTGTCCATGAAACCTTTTGAATATGGAGAAAAAGGCAAGATATTTCTACACTTTTCTACTGTTATTATATTTAAAATTTTGGGAAATTGAACCACTTTTTCCTTGCATTGATTTGTCAGTTGGATGTCATGATGGGAGATCTCCCCTTTCTGCTTGTTTTCTTCTTGTTTTAGATTTTATCGTTGTCAGTATGTTGGTCAAAAGGATGCGTGTGCCCTCTCCTCTAGGTGATATGTTTCTCTTGCTCGAGTGATATACCTTCGTCTGTATGTTTATGTATTTATTCTTCTCGGCGATTGAGTTGCAAGTTATTATGTTGATCAAACTAGTATTTTCGGTATCATGGAAGTAAGTTTACGATAACTATGAAGCTCCTCCCTAGCACCGAAGTTTGTCTTTTGACGTTTTTTGTTAACTCCTTCTCAAGTCCCTTTGATAACCTTTTGGCATTGAGAAAGAAAGGTTGTAGGATTAGTGTGATCAATGCTTGGGCTAGCCAGCTTAGAGTTTCGGTATTAACACTTTTAGAATGAAAAGGTTTGTGTGCAATGTGTTTTCCGTCTCGCGTGTTTATACTCTTATATTATCTTTCATCTTGTTTCTAGGCTTGTAAGGCCATCCTCAAGAAATACCTTGACCATCCCTATCAACTTGAACCATAACTAGCTTTTCAAATCAACTAAGCTCGAGGTTTCATTGTGCGAATCCAGTACCTCGTTGACACTAGAATAGTTTTGGTCTAATCCCCCTCTCAGAATTATTGTTGATGGCGCTCTTCTATTTTTTCCTCACTTGCATTATTTCTCCTTTGTAATGTTAACACTATTAATTAATATTGGTCGGTTTTTATGCACGTAATTACCTTAATATTTGTGATGGAAATTTCTTTAAATGTGATAAATCTTCAGGAAAAACTCATCTTTCATTTGATAGTCTTATGGATTCATAGCGGAAGGTTTTGTTTTTATAATGTCACTTAGAAATTATGTTTGTATCTGGGTGTGACAGTTGACTGTGTTACCAAGGGTTGCCTTAAAATATTGTTGTTTTGGGAAATAGGTAATTTATTTTATATTAACAAAACATTAGAATTGTTGTTGAGGTTTGCAAATCTTTAGTGTTATAAAATTTGTGGATGACATTATTGTATACTCTTGTTTGACAGAACTCCCTTCTTCTCTCGCGTGTTTGCTACTAGCTTGTAAGACATTGGCCCTTCTTGGATGATTGGAAAATGTCTTGGAGTTAATGGTCAAAACTAGTATACTTTGCCTTCGCTTCGAAACTTATGTTGTGTGTATACTCTATTTGATTTCCGGTTTGAAACTCGATTATACATGGCTTTTTGTGTTAATTTTTGAAACCCGTGTTTCCCCTTTCTTGGGCCGATCAACTCTTGTTCTTTTAGAAATATATTATTTTAGCCTATGCGTTTGGTACCTTTGATAAATTTCTAGATGGTTGGTCTATATATCAAATCTCAATCTTGTAATTATTATTTAATTACTTACTTGATGGGAATTTTGTTTTTGCTAGATTGTTTATTTCTCCTTATAGGGCCAAGGGCCATTCTCATACGATTGCTATACTTTCGTTACTTTTACTCCTAACTGAAGTACAAGGTCTTCTCCTTCTTTGATTGGCATGATGGAGACTTTATTATAACTTGATGTGTTAATAGTGTTTAGAGGTTTGACCCAATTCTTGTAATAAAGTGCTTCCTTTTGTGGCATTGTTAGATAATAGTTATGGTGGTTTTGTGTAGCCTTATCTTGCTCAGTTCTCACGAACTGACTCTTGTGGAAAAATTTGTTGCAGATGGATTTTACGAGTAGATGAGGGATAGACTTGTAGATTTTTACATCAACCTCAGTTGAGAAGTTCTTTTGCATGAATCCTTTTTTTTATATTGTTCAACTATTGATAACATCTAGTGGAAAATTTAGAAGAGGATCAATGTCTTAGTATTTTGTATCGTGGATTATGTCGTCTTAACTTTGGAACCTTGAATTTCCTGTCTATCTTGGAAAATATAAGAAAAGTTGGATTACCGCTTGTTGAGTGACCTTAATGGATTATCGGTATTCTAAGAGTTGATGTAACCTTATTTCGTTTTCGTAAATGAGTATTGTTAAACTTTACCCCTACGATTAAATGTTGAGTTAAATCTTTCTAAGACTTAGTAATAGTGTGTTATAAGTAAAATAAAATGGGTTGTCTAATACTTATAGAAGTTAAACTAAAATTTATATTGCAAATAAATTAGTGTAGAGGTGACCAACTTGAGAGCATGTAATTCCATAAGTGAGCAAAGATGAAATTATCCTTTGTTAAGTAACATTATATAACTTGATATCCCTAGCTACACTAATGAACACTATCCCTTTCATGGTGAAATTCTTAAACGATCTTAAAGGAAATCTATGGTTAGTTCTGGAAGATAATAAGATTTGATAAGCAGGAGATAACACTTTAGAAACCACGCAATCTATCTCTTAGCCATTGGATGGTAAATTGTTTTATTTTTATAAAACTCATTTAGTAAAGCCTAAGTAAGATCTTTAATAATTCTAGTTAAGTTTTCAAGTTTTAATTAAATCTTGGTAATAACAAATGAGGTCTTGAAGATGATTTCAACTCAACCTTCTCCCTCTAACCTTTTTCCAAGGTGCTTTGTCTTTCTTCTCTTAAGTGTGTTGAACACAAACCCATGTTATCATATGGGCATGAACACGTTCTAGTAGCATAAGTGTAAATAGAGGGCCTTGTGGGATTAAATTACCCCTTTCTCTAAATAAACGAATTAAGCAAATAAATGTCATAATAGAGAAGTTTTAAAGATGATTACTCAGTGTAAAAAGAATAAACTTAGCTTGGTAAGATGAATTGTATGAATCATATCTTGAGCCTCCTTGAAAACGTAAGCTAAGTATTGCAAGATGTCTTTTTAAAATAAAAACCCTCAAGAATATCTCGTTGTGGATGGCCCTAATTGTAAGTGTGTTTTGTGGTTGGACTTCTATGTTGTCATGTCAAAAAGAAAAAGTGTATTATCCTTTTGGGTGTGAACGTTTTCGTGCTGACCTTGTGGTCATCCCCGTAACAAGTGGTTCCCAGAGTTGGTTGTAACTTTGTGACGACATGTTGTGTCGTGTTATGTGTGGAAGCAAGTCAAAAAAAATTTATCCTGTCTTTTACTGTGTTGTCCGTGTGTGAATTTATGGGTTGTTTCATGAGAATTGCCAGGTGTGTGACTAAAACCCAATTTTCTCTTGGATATCATAGTAGCTGTGGAAGGCGTGAAGATTATTTAGAAGAAGCTTCAATAGAGAATGCACAACGCCAAAATGGCTACTCTTTCATTAGTGAACAGGTTTGTAATTTGTACAGAAATGGCCTACTTTCATATTCCAATCTCATAAATAAATAAATAAATGGAAGAACAAACAACAATAAATTCAATTCCCTCTCAAAATAGGATCAACACACCAGGTTTCATGCAATTGACTAAACATCTCATTTAACACTATTGCTATGGAGATCATATAACCCGTATTGTTATGGAGGTCCGTTTCATAAATTTCAATCCGAATAAAAATTCAATTTTTAATTTTTTTTTCTCTGGTGTTGAAATCCGTGACTGAAATGAGAAATGGGTCAAGTGCGAGAAAGAGACGGAGCCAGAGATTGAGAAGAATACGGTGACATACAATCCTCCGATGTTCTCGGTGAAAACAGGTTATTGATTTTTCTGTTTAAACTTCATTATGTTTTTTTATTGCAATGAGTCAGCTATATTACTAACAATAAAAATGTTAATAGATACAAAGGCCTTAAGCTTATTAGCAGCCCTTCAAAAAACAAGAAGTGTGCAATATCTTTATCAGTTCAACACCATATAAACCAAAATGTAGAACTTCTACAAAGCACATGGTAAATTGTTAGGCATTAGGCCAAAATGATCACTGGTTGGATGCAACAATATAGCAGATACAAACAGCTAATAAATCACAACAAAAGCATACTGAAGGCAATGGACCTATTTGCAGGATTTAAATTACGGAGTGGAACTTTCTCACAGTTTGGTTGTGAGATTTTGTAACAGAGCACACTAACATAAACATATAGTTGTGTCCATGTAGATAGAGACCACCACTGCAACCAAATCAACCACTCAAAATGAACTTGAAAATGGATCTAAAAGTGTAATTTGTTTTCCAATTTGTCTTGTCAGTGACTGATGCTTACTCTAAAATTGCTCGTTGATTTCTAGGGCTAAACACTCATTTGGTGGCTATATTACATATTCAAACCAGACATTTAGTTTAAAAGAGATAAAGCTACTTTGGGCAAGGAACAAATGCGCAGGCAAGTACAAAAGGCCTCTTGTTATGAGAATTGATGATTTTGAAATGCCAACACGCACTCGTGTTCTCTGTGATGACTGGAGGGAATGGAAACAACCCATTGTTTTAAGGTCTGTTACATGTTCTGAATTCAAGACAGCAGAACCACCATTTGTTTGTTTTGAGTCTATGCTGACTGCATATAAATTAAAGCATGGTATATTTAATAATGCGAGGATTACATTGAAGAGGAGCTGATACAATTTAGTTTGTTATCTCTGCAGGTTCAAGGGCACCACAGATGTTGTTGCAATTCAGTTTTTCTTGAAGAATATACATCCTGGCATGCGAGCAGCTGCGACAACGCTGCTTGGAGATCCAAGCATACCAAGTTCCAGGCCAAATTTATTTGGAGAATTATTGAAAGTCCTTTTTTTTCCTACATGCGTTGTTGAAGAAGCTGTGAATTGGGTATTAAATGGCGGTCCTGATCTGGATATTACTGTACATATGAGAATCCGTGGTAGTAGGTACTATGGTTTTCTTTTAGCTCTGTTGTCATATTAATTCTTTTCAAAGAAGTTATCTCGTCTTTGCTGGATGCTGCACATGACATGAAGATTTAATGAAGAGCATTTTAACTGATAATGGATTTCAAGTTCTAACACTAGGATATCAAAGGATACTTTAGTCTTGTGAAGGGGCACAATACTTGTTGCAGAGGACAGACCTATTGCCTTCAGGATTAAAAAAAAGTCATATCAACATACAAGTTTACCAATAAGAAAATTCTCTTGCTAGATTCTCCACTTTGTTGTTAATTTTAAAATGATTTTAGTATTTGAATTCACATATCCACAACTGATTTAATTTTGTCCAATTTTACTTTCTCACTTGAATCAGAGACACCCTAAAGAAGCACCGAGTCAATAGAAATGTTTAAAAATTTGAAGAGCTATACTGTTATGCGAATGATAATTCTGTATGGTTGCCTCCTAATTCACATCCATTGCAAGTATATGAGATGGCTCTTAATCAATCTTAAAGAGTCTTAAGAAGTAGATTATACATTTTATGATTTCACAGTATGGGATACCTCTCATGTTTTTGAAATATGCTTTTCTTTCAAAGGAGTATTTCTCTCCATTTACCGGGCTTAATGTTTGAGCAATCTAAGTTTCTCCAGTTTACTGCATTTTCCACTGTGAGACTGCATTTTCCACTGTGAGAAAACCCATCTTTGGAGGCTGAGATTTTATCACTCTGACCTACCCCTTTCTCATATAAATAGTGAGCAGGTTTAACTTTTTATAAAACAAGATTACAAACAAGCGTTTTCCATTATGCAATTTCAAATTAAGAATAAATAAATTGGGATTTAATGACATATCTTTTATATCAGGTCTAAAAGAGCATTATATGCAGCTGTTAGCTGTATCGAGAGGTCCCTTCATGAACTTTCACTTAAGAATGCAAAACCTCGAGTGGTATTGGTTACTGACACGCCATCGGTTGTACGGCATATAAAAGACAATTTGAAAGATTTTGCTGAGGTGTGTGGTTGTACAATGTATATTTAATAGGTGAAGATGAAACGAGATAAGATCCTGTGATCACACGAGGGAGATATTATCAAATGTGAGCTGTTAGTAAAATAGAGAATTATCTTACATTAATGTTTTGATTTCATGGGGGATAGCTTTGTACCTCTCTTGTGCAGGTTCTTCATTTCAATTACAACTTATACAGAAGTCAAAATGGCAGTGACATCATGAGTACAACTTACCTTCAGGTTTGTCTGTCCTACTCTTCAACAAATAGCGGGGCTTGTAAGCTACTGTTTTGTAGTACTTGTGCCTGAGATACCAAACATTGGCAGTTTTAAATTTTGGTGCACAAAGGGATGGTCTATTTTTTGGCTAATGAATCTAACTGTCCCTTAATTCATACAATAGAATGATTGTAGTTCACATTTCAATCATATTCCTAAATATAATCATTTTGCATAAATTCAACTAGACCAGCGGGGATAAAGATATTAAACAGCTTTTCCAATGAGGTACATTATGCTTCAGCAATCCCTACTTTTAGATGATCTGTTGTCATTGATGGGTATGCCCAAGAACTGACATTACTGTGATTACTTGAAGTCAGAAGTCTATCTCTTGCTCTCTCTCCAAGTAGCAGAAGTTTTTTTCTTAATTTCACTGCGTTGTTGGTTGGATGATCTCTTGTATTACTTCCAATATTACTTGTCATTTATTGTTCCTCTTCTCATTGAACTGCAAAGATTCTCTAATCTGTGCTCTGTAAGGTGCTCCACAGTCAACAACCGATAATCCAACATATATAATTCATATCAGTAGAAAACACAATCCATGTTCTACAATATGGCCTGTATAACTGTACTATAGGATACTTAATGCTTTTGGAGGAAAACACCTTTTTTGCATAGATCCATGTAGTGTCAGGGCCTAGGCCCTGTAAGGTGTGGATTTTTGTCTTCCCTTCTGGATATTTGGATTCTTGATTAATGTATTTTTTTAGCTTGTCAAAAATCAGTAGTCAGTGGTACAAAAATGCAATTCTGTAATATTGACAAGTCACAACTCTCATTTCTCCACACTCTTTGCAGCTTCCTCAAATGAGAGCAAAGGACTGGGGTCCAATGCCAAGATGGGTTGCGTTTGTGGATTTTTTCCTTGCAACTTGTGCCACACGTGCAATTATATCTGGAGCTCACAGGCGAGTGGCTACTACATATGCGCAGCTCATTGTTGCCATGGCGGCAGCCAATAAACTCTGTATGTTTGCCAGTGTCTCACAACTTATTTGATTCATTTTTTCCATTTTCCATCTGGAGGTTTGAGTCATATACAATTTATGTTCCTTCTGAAGTTCATAAGTAGTTATTGTTGGCCTGGTTGCCGATGCTAATAGGATATCAGACATTTCTGTACAGATATAACTTTGGCATCTCCAGTCAAATTTTCTTTCTACAACAACTTTCAGAGTACCCTGTTGGTAGATGGTTTGGGTAACCAGATAGGATGGGGGCATGCTTGGAATCGCTTTGGAGGAAAATTGAGCTGTCATAACCAAACTGATCAATGTGCCCTCACACCACTATTCCCAACTGGTTTATGGGATGGGCTGTGGCAGTCACCCATTCGCCGTGATATTCATCAACTAAATAATTTTGGAGTTCATTTAAATGAAAGCTGCCTTCCTGCAAGAAAGGACTAAATAATTTTGGAGTTCATTTTCAGTTTTCAGAAACATCCCTGTTATCATTCTGTAAATCTAGGAAGGTTCCAATGAACATTGTAACCCTTAAGCTGCCTTCCTGCAAGAAATGCCTCAAAAACTGAGATCAGATACCAATTCTTTTGGTTTTGTTACTACAGCGAGCAATAGTCAAAGCATATTGAAGTCAGTGATATGCACCCAATCTAGACTTGATATCTGCATTGCAATTGGAGGTAAAACACGGGAAACTTGAGCATTTGAGCTTCAAATGAAAAGTGTTAATTTCTTGTTGCTCTTGATTCTTTGGTGTCCTAATTGCCTTTTGGCCTTTTGTCCCTAGAGAAATCATCTTCTCTACCAATTTTGAAATTCAGTGTGGCAGCAAGAGATGAATGTAATTTTTTGTATGTATAGATGGATAGACTTTCATACACGTAATGAGAATTATGATTCATTAGCAACACAATTATAAGGCGTTTAAAGAACTTTGCAAATGTTAACATTTAAATAGACAAGGTCCACAAAACTGGAATCCTTGTGAAATATCATATAATTCTGAAAGTCTAAACTGCATAAAGCACATTCTATTCCATTGTAAAAGATTTTTCGTTTCAATGATCATAGTGCTATGAAGTTAAGTATTAGAAATTTCTCAAGGGAGCTTGTTTTCGTTGTTTGTGAATTAAAAATGAAATTATATTTTTGAGTAATTTGTGGTGTAATAATGGTGGATCCTGGTACCATCTCTGGAATGGTTGGATAGGCCATTCAGGTGGCAGCAAACCAGATTATTGCTCACATCAACATTGATGTCCGGTGCAGGAAAGAATTAGATGCCCTCAAATATCTGCTGGAGAGAATTTACTCCATCAACATGGAAATGTAGGAATACCGTAAGGCTTTGAACTTCGGCAAGATTCGTACAAACTCTCTTTTCCAGTGACAGCTTAATGCTTTGGCTTACTGTTTCAAAAACTCCCTCTTTCAATGCTCTCAGAAATGATCTTGTCAAACAAATAGCTCTTCGAATAAATAAAAGATTGGACAGTAAAGAGGAAGATGAGGTGAAAATATGGTTAAATGAGAGGTTGATCGAGAATAAGTTCACTCTGTTTCTTGTTGATGTTTGGGAAACAAGTGCAAATTCCTTGTTAGCCGAGTTATGTGTGCCTCTCATCTCTCCGCACCACAACTCGAACATCATCATTGCCACTTCCAGAAGTAGCAGTGCGCTGTTATAGGTGAGATTTCCAGCTCCATCCATCATCCAAGTGCAAGAGTTGAGGGAAGAAGACAGCTGGCAGTTGTTCTGTTTGCATGCCTTTTGACACAGTGATGGAATTTTACCGACGAGCATTGATGAAGAAATAGCAAGGATCATGTTCAACGAGTGCCGCAGGCTTCCCTTTTCCTGTGAAGAACTAAGTAATGCAATGGTACAATTAATCCAAGTTCAGGTGGAATGTTTCCTTTTAGTTGATTATCGCCAACATTTGGTATGTAGAGAGAACAGCAATTTTGTAGATTTTGGGGCAGATTTCCAGTAAAAGAGTTCCCTGAGAGATCCAGCACTTGCAGTTTGGAGAGTCTGGTAATGCTTAAAGGCAATTCTCCGATGAAGCTGTTGATAGACAAGTTAAAAATCTGAAGTTGTGTTGTATTTCCAACTTGTGGAGGAATATATCCATTAAGCAAATTCTGAGACAAATCCAAGGATAGCAGAGACTGTGTGTCGAAGATTTGTGGAGGTATCTATCTTACCTGTAGGGAAAAGTTTTCAGGGGAGGAATTTTTTTTTATTAGTATAGAATGGTTGGTTGGATGGATGGATTGAGGTTGAAGGCGTTTTTCAAGTCATAGTTATAGGGGACCTAAGGAGATGGCTCTGGCACAACCGTATCAATGCCCATCCATCCAACGATAGTAAATCCCTAGGAAAACCAGACAATTGAGTGAAAGCTTTGGGTGATGTGGAATTGTGTGTGTAGTATGAAAATGATTTTTGTTCCAACACGAGCATTATTGCCTACCATTATAACATCCCAAATCGTCAACTTTGTCTTGTTCTTTACAGTGTGTATTGTGCTGATATTGCAGAGTATTTTGGTCATGTTGGAGAGAAGTTAATAAGTTATATTCAAGTTCTCGTAATTTTTTAGAAGTTAAATATGTAGACTCGATACTACACCCTGTATAATATTGAAACTGAAGGATATGTTAGGGCCGATATGTAAGTATGTCCATCTATCCGTTGAAATTGGATATCCATGCTTGTTTTATGTTTTTTGAAAATTTATTAATCATTAAATGGGCTTCTTTAAATTAATTTGTATAGCTTGACATAAGCTTCATGTGGAGTAATTACCTAACTCATAAATAAGGTAGGTAGCAGGGAAATGGAGCAACTAAAGAGGGAGCAAAGCTTATGTTGATTTTAATGTTTAGTGATAGTTGTTGGTGTGTGTACACTCTTATGTTGCGAGATCTACTGGACCACCTATTTACTTTTGGGTGGATATCTCAAATTGATCAAAGCTCGGTATCATCACTGGGATTTCTTACATCCTTGCAAACTGCCAACAGACCCAATTTGGAAGACATTATGCAAGAGTGAGCAGGCTTTTGTATCCAGGGAAGCGAAGCTTGGCACATAGAAGTGACACTGCACATTGTTTTTGTTTGCTGGCTCGATATGATTGGTATTCAGGGGTGTGATTGTGTCCACCCATATTTTGTACAATCAATGTTGTAATTACCTGTTTGTATTTATAAAAGTGTACTTTCCAAACAAAAAATGCCTTCCTGGACTTTTGATCATTGGATCCAAGATATGAATTTGAAGTTTGTCCCAAGTAAGTAAAATAGGCCCAAGCCTCCAGAATATGTTTGAGGTTGTGATCATTTTTAATTTTTTCTTTGTAATCAAGTTTTTTGGGTTATTTGTAAAGAACAAATTAAATCTTTGACAAGTGCATTGGTATAAGAGAATGTCAGAATGTTTATAGTAACAAAGACTCAGACCGTTTAGAAATTATTTTGTAATTACAGTGACATACATTTGGATAATCAAGTGTGGAGTATTTTGTTAGAAAAATTGCCTGGCATTCCATATGCATAGATTTTAATGAAGAGTGTTATCACCTCATATTTCTTGTTTTGCATTATGTGTCGTATGCGTTTACTCTTCTTTTCATATTTTAGTTTTCATATTGTTGTGGTGAAATCTGAAATATTCAAATTTTTTGCTTTCCTAACGATGCTCTCAAACTCTTTGAACTAATGAAGCACTCTGGAAAATACCCTAACCATGTAAGCTTCGTTTGTGTTTTATTTGCATGTAGTCATGTAGGTTTAGTAGATGAGGGCTGCAAATACTTCAATGACATGATTATCTCTTATTGCTTTATACCAACAATGGATCATTATGTATGCATGGTTGACTTTTTTGGCTGTGCTGGCTATCTCGAGAAAGCTCTAAACTTTATCATCAAAATGCCAATTAAACCTACTGTGGTTGTGTGGATGTCTTTGATTGGTGCTTGTAGATCACATAAGAATATAGGGCTAGGAATATTTACTACAAATCTCCTTTTTGAGCTGGACCCCAAAAATTATTCGCCACTGCAAATACTTCAATGACATGATTATCTCTTATTGCTTTATACCGAGAATGGATCATTATGTATGCATGGTTGACCTTTTTGGCCGTGTTGGATATCTCGAGAAAGCTCTAAACTTTATCATCAAAATGCCAATTAAACCTGCGGTGGTTGTGTGGATGTCTTTGATTGGTGCTTGTAGATCACATAAGAATATAGGGCTAGGAGTATTTACAGAAAATCTCCTTTTTGAGTTGGAGCCCAAAAATGCTTCATCGTACATTCTTCTGTCAAATGTTTATGCAGAAGTGGGCAGATGTGGTGATGTTCTGAAGGTAAGGAGATTGATGAAAATTAGAGGATCTAAAAAGATACCTGGATGTAGTTGGATTGAAGTCTGTAAAATGGTACATGTGTTTTGTGTAGGAGACAGATCACATCCACAAACACAGGAGATCTATGTAAAGCTGGAGAACTTGTCATGGATGATGAAGGCAACATGGTATTTTTCAGATTCAAGACAAGTACTGAATGATGTGGAGGATGAGAAAAAAGAAATTTTCCTTTGCCACCATAGCGAGAAGTTGGCAATTGCATTTGGATTGTTAAATACATCCCCTGGAACTATCATTATAGTTGTCAAGAACCTTCGAGTATGTGTTGAGTTCCAAAACGCAACTAAGTTTATTTCCAAGATTGTTGTAAGAGAAATTATTGTGAGAGATGCATATAGGTTCCATCATTTAAAATAGGGAAAATGTTCTTGTGGAGATTATTGGCGATGCTAAGTGAAGCAAGCTTTAAACACATGCTTGCACTTTAATAAGGTTTATCATGTCAGACATGCAGTGACAAAAAGGAATCAAGTTTTATTCTGTATTTGTAATATCTATTTTGTGTTTGGAGAGATAGTCCATGTTGTTGACTTCAGAAATTAGCAGTATAGTTTGAAACATTGCCTATGGATTCCGATGGAGTATTTGTTATAGCCCTGTTTTATAATACCATGAAGGTATCATGACTGTGGATCCATATGAGTGTATGGATAGCAAAATTAATGGTGGTGTTATTTTCATAGTTTCTTTCAACACACCCAAGTATGTGACATTTGTCAAACTCACCACAACTCCGATTCTTAACTATCACTTTCAATACCATTTTCACCATGTAACAAGCCTGATCAACTACATGTTCACTTTCTTTACAACAATTAAGCCTAAATTTATTATGGTAGGTTTGAGGAGAGGTTTTGAAAATGTATAGTTCCCTAAAATTGTTTGAGGAGATGTTCACTGTCATTACAACAATTATGCCTAAATTTACCATGGTAGGTTTGAGGAGAGGTTTTGAAAATGTATAGCTACATATAAACCTTGTCAATTGGCACTTCCAATTATTTTACTGCTCAATCTCATTTTGGTATTCCCTTTTATAGAAGTGCATACTTATTATGTTAGGGCTAGGCTAACTATGGTTTTATATATTGATTTGAAGATATCTTGAATTGTATATGGATATCATGATTGCTGTTGTTGTAACATTTTTACATTATTTTAGAGGGACAACAAAGTTTGAATCTCAACTATCACAGGTAATGACAATCCATATGTGAATCCAACAATGAATAACTTGGAAATTACAACTTATAATTGTTTATGTCTACCTTGAATTTATTATTTTCACAAATTACAACTTTTTCCCTTGGTTTATTTGAGATTTATTCCCACATGTCCTATATTTTTCAACTCTTTTGTAATAGTGAGGTAGACACATTTATGTTATCCCACTCTCAACAAAAACTCATACATGGCATTTCCCCTCCCTTTTCATTCAAAAGTAAATAAAAAATGGCACACATATCAACACTTGGAGCAAGAAGAAAGGAGGAGTCCAGACTTATATCACTCAACCAAAACAACCAACCCTGACATTTCCCATCATTTTTCATTCGAAAGGTACTAAAAAATGGCACACGTATCAAAACTTGGAGCAAGAATAAAGGAGTCAATACGAATATCACTCAACCGAAACAACCAATCGTGGAATTTCCCCTCCTTTTTTCATTCGAAAGGTACCAAAAAATGGCACACGTATCAACACTTGGAGCAAGAAGAAAGGAGTCTAGACTACTATCACTCAACCAAAACAAGCAATCGTGGCATTTCCCCTCCTTTTTCATTCCAAAGTTACTCAAAAACGACGCACCTATCAACACTTGGAGCAAGAAGAACGGAAGAGTCAAGACTAATATCACTCAACCAAACCAAAACAACCCATCATAAATATTAGCCTCTACTTTGATAGCTCCTCTACTACTACTTTACTTAACACTTCTTGTATCCAAAGTGATATCAAATGTATCAAATGTATTCATGTTTAGTGAAAATAAAATTGGTTACAAAAGACTACCATTCATGATATAAAATATGCAAATGTACAAAAGTCTTCATGTTTCATGTTTAGTTCAAATAAAATAATCCACAAAAGGCTACCACTCGTGATGTAAGATTTGTAAATGTATATGTACGAATTTATAACATATTTGAAATGTACAAATATAACTTTTAAATGTAATGCTTCATCTATATTCCTACACTTACAAAATCAATCACACCCCTTATCAACATCAACTATAAAAGTAATAACTATCCCTCTAAATCAAATAACACTTACCGTTCAGCGTTCACATTGCATTTGCACATGCGATTGCTAGTTAATATGTCGAGCCAAAAGAAAAGGAATAATAATATTAAAGTGGAAACTTGGAATGCCCAGTCTTAATTACACCTAAAGGCGTTAACTCAGTTTGAAATCTTGAGATAGCTTTGACACGAACAATGATATTAACGGCTATCGTTGTATACCATGTAAGGATGTTGATCAAATAAATTGTGATCATCCAAGGTGTTGAAACAAAAGGTTGAAAAATGGCAAGGCGACACATGGTTCCATGATAGGTGAAGTTGGAGGAGTATCGTATTTGGCATGCTTAGCGTAAAATATATTTCACTTCTGAAACTAGTGATTTTACATTATGCTCCATTGTTCTCATATATTACAATTATGAATGCAACTCGTACAAAAATTTCATAGAGTATTGAGGATTCATGCAGGAAATATTCATTTAGAACTTCAACAAATCTCTACGCTTTTCTGAATACATGCCTAACATGTATTTCCTTAGCTATCAAATATGTCTTGTATTAGCTACTCATTTGCATCCAATGTCTTGCTGGCTCTAACAATGGCCCTATAAATTTATAAGGCACTTGGTGGAGATACACTATAAATATTGTATATGGTCCTGCTTAGAATCGTAAAATATAACTTGCACATTCAATGATCTCATCATTTCCTTCTTGTGGTGGTGAATGAAGTCATTTACAATGAAAAAATGGGGTGTAATTAGATTAATCTACCTTTACCTTTTATAGATATTTTAATTTTAATTTTTCTTGACTTCAAAGCTTGGACAGTTTAGGAAACACCATTTATGCCATCTTACACACCATTTGACTACAACCCATTTACTAACCAGAAGTTTTTTGAAACACTGTTTTTGTAAACTTGTTTTTTTATGCTTCTTTCCAACATCATTATCAAATTTCTACTTTTCCTAAGAAAATGTTTATTAATGATTACCCCTCATGTCATTCTGTGCTCCTAATGGATGGCAAAACAAACTTTAATTGTGTCATCTCTAAATGATAATTAAAAATTGAATAAACGTCAAGACAAATATGTAAATAAACACAACTAAATCATATTTTTCAAAAAATAGTATCTTTGTTTTCAATTGGTAACATAAGATTGTAATATTCGTTACAAAATTCAACTTCCAACCTAATACTCATATAAAAAACAAGATGTAAGTCTGATATTTATTATCAAAACAAAACACTTAAAATTGATTATAAAAAACACTTAGACCTATAAAAAAGAGACAACCACTAATACTAAACGTCAATAAAATAGAGACATTCCATAGCATCAAATTTATAAAGGTTATCCACTACCAAGGCTTAGAACATAGGTCATCCACAACTATCTCAATAACCCCATTCTTTTGGGATTTGAGTTTTAAACGATAAATTGTGTCCTTACTTTTCAAAAACAAAATGAGGAAGGCATCCCCAAATGTGATAACCATCCATGAGAAAATAATTTTCAATAAAGACCAAAGCCCTATGCCCGAGTTTCTTAAATGACGAGGTTAAGGATCCTTTGAACCATTCGTAACTCCAAACAAAATGAACATGAAGATGCAATTATCGATGGAGAGACAACAATAATTCAATACAAAAAGATAATCAATGGTGGAAACACCAAGACATCGATCTCCCATAGACATTTGAATTTTGTAACTTTGCACTTGATAATGTCAGTATTGACTTAATCCCTTGAATCATGACTTTTATGTTTTAGTATACTTATTTCGATTGCATATTAGTTTCTAAGTTTTCTACCCCATGTTAAGGTTTTCAAACATTAATCTCAATAAATCATTTCACGAACCCTCTTATTTATTGTAGTCACTAAATCATGCACTTTGGGTATTATTTAGTCTCGGTATCATACTACTATTCATATGGTTTTTAAGTAAAGAAAGTACTAATTACCCATATCCTTTGGCCATTTTAATTTTCTTTCTGTCATTATTTCCGACCTTTTACATATACTCACCCAGTTAGTTTTATCACACTGCATTCATCTTATCCTTGACTGGGGCGCCATAGGCACCCTGGTCACTTTCAGGGTGACCTGATCCTTTCTCCACTTTGCACTCATCTTTTGTGCACTTTCTACCCATTTGAGCTTTCCATATTTTTAGTGGTCAGCCTTTTCAGGGTTAATTACAAAATTATATCAAGAGAACCATATAAATATAAAGTTATGAGACCATAATGAGGGATCAAGCACTAGTCACTACTATCACTACCTAAGGTTGCATTTATCCAAGGCTTCATTTACATCCATCTAGCTCCATCACAAGGGACAAGGGTGGTTCATTTGTATCACACTGCATAAGATGGAAGTTTATTATATTCCATCCACAATCTATTTACATTTCTACATCTAGTTATTTCTCACTACTTCATAAAGTGCGACTAGCGCCAGAACACCTAGGGCACAATTAACACACACACATCTAGAACTACATTTGGGTCTGAAATGTAGTGCAATGCTTAGTTAGTAAGCCCATTGTGGAAGCTGAGGAAAATCAGACCCCTTCATTTGTATCTTTCTTTTTTTAGGGTTTTGATGCTTGGCTTGGGGTTTTACAAGTCTCTTCTTCTTCATTGATTACTAGTGACATCCGATGCAATACAACAAAATACACATGATAGGTAATGAAAGCTTCATACCACCTAACAACCCTACAAATTTGGTTTATGGACCTCATGCATAGACCATGGTGCCCATAACTCATACTAGGGTGCCCCAGGAACCCCCATCCCTTTCAAGACACCTCACTCTAGTTAGATAGCTCAGATCTACACTTTCTGGAGACCCTTTGTGGTTGCATCTACATTTTGTTCATCCACTTTATTTTGCAACACAGTTTGAACAACCGTCAAATAAGTTAAGCTCTTTCTAACTCTCCTTGCACATTAGGGTTTTACATTTTCTACTTTCTTAGTTACTTGGGCCACTTTCCTTGTTTAGTCAACTATTATTTACTGTTGTACATTTTAGATAAAACTATTTTAGATCCCCCACATAAATTTCCATTTTAGTTTAATCATTTATCGAATCCTTCACTTGTTTGGCTTAGGTTCCCTATTCCGATTAGGCATTTTGTTACAAGCCATAATTTCCCTTAGGTTTCTAATTGTCACTATTGTCCATTAATTTTTTCATGTTTCTATTCCATAGCCTAATCTTACAGTTTTTAATGCTTCATGCTTTCATGACTTCCTCCATCCATGTCATGTTGTTCTATTGTGGCGATAATTATGAGAAAACCTATGGGTCTTTAGTTCATATCCCTATATATGAGGATTATAGTGGTGATATTGGTAGTTTTTATACACATGGTATGTATGTTTTTTTGAATATATAAGTACATAAGATAATAAGGATGATTACACTAACAAACTTAGTGATTGTGGAAATTTTGTATCTCTCATTATCCCTTCTTTTAATATTTCAATCTAATTGAATACCAAAGATAGAATGAGAAAACTACGAGTCTTTAGTTCATATCCCTATATGTGAGGAGGATAGTGGTGGTATTGGTAGTATTTATACACATGATATGTATGTTTTGTTGAATATCCAAGTACTTATGATTTTAGACACCCATAATTATGCCTGAGCAATTTAATTACTTAAATTGTGCTAATTATCTCCCTTCTTGCAAATTGGTGACATATCGTCAAAAAGTGCTCATATTCTCTCTTATCGTCTTTAATTAATTACAATACGCTAATTAGTTAAGTCGCATATCCAACAAACACCCTAATTAATGACCTTCCGTTAATTAATCACCCCTTCTATCTAGACTAATTAATTATTATCGATTAATTAGCTTTCCATTTCATTTAACCAATAAATCAATATTTAATTGATTTAATCCCCTTCTAATAGACTAAATTGTACTAATATTCCTCTAATTAGCTTCTATAAGCTTACATCTACCTATTAATTAATCACCTTTGATTAATTATAACACCCCCCAACTCCCATGACTTGCTAAGTATAAATTAAACCCTTCTAAAGTAAGGTTACCTTTTATAAAACAACCTTATCCATTCTTAATCTTGTTTTACCTTTTATCCCACATGCAAAGGGATGAAGTGTTTCCTTTATCCATTGTGCTATATAAGGAGCCCTCCTTCTACTTTTATACCTACACCTAAACTTCTTGAGAAGACAAAAGTAAAGCATATATCAAAATAGACTAAAAGCTTTCCTTTGTTTTCTTGAGAGTTCACCACTTGGAGAGTTAAGCCTCTTTTCTAGCCAAAAGTGCTTAGGTCATATGGGAGGTGTCAAAAGGGTCTTGTAGCCCAACTTTGATAATCCCCCATTCCTAGGTTCTTGGAAATATCAAGAACAACCACTTTGATTTGCCATGAAGCCTACATAGGTTCACCCATTTAATTTTGTTGTTGATTAAGAGAATAGAGGATTTAGACACTTAACATGTTAGTTTCAAAGCTTTAATATGATAAATGTTAGTGTCTAACCTTGTTTAATTCTTATCTTGATGGTGCCTTGTATTTTGCTTAATTTTGTTAATTAAGACTACTAGGTGTTAGTCTTTATTTTCATTAGCTTAAATCAGCAAATCATGCACACATTTGGCACACCAGGTGGGACCTAGTCCCTTAGCATTTTAGTTTAAATTTCATTGTTTTGGCTAAATTTTGATATGCACATGTAGTAATTAATGTCCATTTTTTTAGAATTTATGCTAATTTTACATGTGTAAGTTCTTGTTCATAGCCATCATTTTAATGGGTTGTTGCCATTTTTAAACAAATTTGCTAAAATTTGAAGTATTGTGAGATTTCTTGTGTTTTTTGCTGTATTTTGGTTGAAGGGGTAGCACAGGCACACTACTAGGAGTGCAGACACATTTATGGTGGTGCAGGCACGTCTCGGGTGGCACACATGCACTATCGGAGCTTGATCCTTTTTTTATAAGCCCTAGCGCATATGCAATAATCCTGACGCACATACCCTAACCAATACAAAGATGCACTAATCGGGGTGCAGATGTCATTTCATACTGTACCTTCACTACAACAAAAACCTGTTAGACCAGCGCATACAACCTAACCAGGCACACACGTTGTTTTGGTGGCGTAAACACATTTCTGGTGGTGCAAGCATTTTGTCAGAATTTGAGACTATTTTACAAAGTGGTGGTGCACACACTTTTTCGGTAGCGCACATGCTTTTCCGGTGGCACACATGCTTTTTTGGTAGCATAAGCGCTCTATGTGAATTTAAGTCTGCTTTTATCGAAGGTAGCGCATGCATCCTTCTGGTGTTGCACACGCCTCTAGGGTGGTGCAGATACATGAAAACCCAGAAACACACAGAGTAGCGCATACGTCCTTCTGGTGGCACACACGCCTCTCAGGTGGCGTAGGTACATGGTAAGCTAGAAACACACAGAATAATACATATGTCCTAACCTGCGTGTAGACACCAAAACAGGGGCACATGTGTCTTTTTGTTTTCTTGAGATTAGTGTGTTGAGGTGCTAACTTTATTGCAGGTTCTATCTAATCACATACTCATTTTTACAGGGTGTTTTTACATACTTTTACTTGATTAGATAAAATTTTCATGTTTACTTATAGGAATAAAGA
The DNA here is from genome assembly GCA_019776745.2 of Taxus chinensis. Classification (NCBI taxonomy): domain Eukaryota; kingdom Viridiplantae; phylum Streptophyta; class Pinopsida; order Cupressales; family Taxaceae; genus Taxus; species Taxus chinensis. The sequence continues at coordinate 52,728,623 of CM034148.1, forward strand.
TCATGTATGCTCTTCCCTCACATCCCTTGGGGCGATCTTGGGAATTAGAAACGATTCTTAGGTCCTTTTGATGCTTTGAGGTTGTTAGGAATATTTGAATTGGAATTGGTCAACTTGGTGTGTTTGAATTAAAGTGTTTTTCCATTTGATATCTTTTTGGATTTTGGAAACATCATGTATACTCTTCTCTTGTGTCCTTAGATGATCTGGAGAATCAGAAATGACGTTTACTCTTTTGATGGAAAACTACTAAAATCGTCATACAGGACCAAAACACCATGCTTTCCAAAGAAAGGAGGAATAAAAAATGAAGTCAAAAAATACTAATATAGTTGCTATACAAGTTGCCAAATGGTGTTCGAGAAAACCACACATAATTAAACAAGATAAAAAGAACAATATATTCAAAACACTATATTGTAGGTTTCAGAAAAGGGTACATCCCTCTCCTCTCAACTGGAACATAACCTCTTTGGCATAACGCCTTGAGCTACAACAATGGGGGTGGTTCTAGGAACCCCAAAGTAGTCCATGCAAGAGGGAACCTTGTGGATGAAATGGGAAGTACTCCACACTACCTACTTGACTAGTGATTCCTTTGTGAGATAGCATTACCGGTTGTTCGTATGGCGACCCCAGTGATAATACACATAGACGCAATAGTTTCCTACTGTTCTTGAAGGGGGTAAAGTAAAGTTGATATACTCCCAAGATAGTCGGGAATGTTTGGGTAAATCACGCTCACTTAAGACAACTTTGTAACACCTAGGGCGAGAGAACCACCTAGGAAGATATTCTTTGGCCAGGAGCCCACTTTGACCATTCTAAAACAGTGTTGAGTTGTGAACCATCTTTTCATCATGAAACATGTGATGTGTTACTTTTGCTTAGTTTTTCACTAGCCTTAAGGCAAGGTGAAACTCTACCGAAGTGAAGCCAACATTTTTCATCCCCATTTTATGATCTACTTCCTTCACATTCTTTTGACACTTTGTTGATCAAAAGAAGGGTGACTACCTTTGTGTTACCAATCAATTTTTTCTGCCACTTTTTTGTCTGTTTACACCCATCCATGTTTGCGGCTGAGTAAGTTAAACATTTAAAGTGTGTGGAAGTGTATTCATATCATTGGTGGCCTTTGTGATGTTTATACCCATGTCAAGATCGTCGTTATAGTTAGGCATGGTTCATCATCTTGGACTTCCTTAGAAAGGGTTACCTTGTTTGTATTGTATCACTACAATTTTGGTATTTACGTCTTATTTCTTGTAAACTCAACCTAAATATCTATATTGTAAGGTTATGCTGCACACATTCTAACTATTCCTAGTTATACTTTGAGCATTTAGTTCGATTCTATTATTACCTTGATTTTGAAGAGTGCTACGTGTTACCACTTTTACGTGTTATATCAATAGCATCTTGATATCAATTCCTTACTTTCTTGCAAAGTTTGGTCAACATATCTTGGTGATATTTTTGTGTCACTCACAAATCGTAACTATAAATTTTTGGGATATAGGTCTTAATCAAATTTGAGCTTGCTTATAGTATATCTTGTTGAGAGGGTACATTAACTTTTTGTATTTACTTACGTCTAATTCATTCTCTTGAACTTGGCGTAAGTGAGAACATCTTGTTAATTATCTTGCGACACTAAACTGCTTTTTAAGACATAGTCTAGGAAGTACTTCATTTGATAGGCTTAGATACCAAAAATTTGTGTCACTAATGATTTATCACTCTATCACATTAGTATTCTCACATTTTTATTCATTCATATTCTTGGCAACTTATCTTGCATTTCACTTAGGTGTGGTCACAAAGTTTTGAACACATTTACAACTTACCTTAGTAAAACTATCACAAATCATGGCTCCCAAAACATGATTAGGACTCAAGAAACAAACATACGAGGAACAACAAGCGCAAGCTTGGGAGGCCTCAAAAAGACAAGGGTCAAACCCTTTCATTGGACATGATCTAGGACCTCTGTTTTCCATGGAAAAAGAGATAGAAGATATGATCGATCATAATGGTGATAAGTTATAATCCCCACACGTAGAGTTTGAATTTGAGCCTACTTTATTAGACAAGTTTCTTTTTAGAAATAAGGATAGGGTGCTCACATGGGTTGTGGAATTAGGGGCCAAGATGCCCATTGAAAATGAGACAATCCCACCTCCGAACAACGCTAACGAAGAAGAGCAACCCCTTATCAACATGCAGGATATTTTGATGCATGGACATGCTTCTACCTCCAATGCAAGACAATGATAAAGTAGTGGGACATAGAATACCCTTTTTCAAAGTGCCATGTAAAAATAGGATAGGACATGAGAATGGTGAAGAACCTCCACAATATGAGGAAGAGGAGGAACCTTTAGAAGAAGAAACCACAATTCAACAACAAATTAGTACCCTAAGACAATAATTAGCTTTGCTAACCTCTCATGTACAAAAGGAAGCAAGCAAAAATGTTGAAAAGTCAAGGCCAAAGGTTAGGATCAGTGAACTGCATAGAGAAAATCAAGGAGAAGATGATATGGGGTATCATCGAGTATATATCCCCGCTTCTCCCACTAAAGAACAATTTCTCTCACAAGAGGTACAATCTATGAAAGAAACACTCGCAAGCCTACAAGAGAGTAATATACGAAGCATTAGAAAGTATCAATATGAAAAATTATGTCCCTATCCTTTTGACAAGACTATGACCCTTCAATATTTTCCTAAGAAATTCGACATGCCAAAATTCGACAAATATAAAGGGAAGGGAGATCCACGAGATCATGTCAAAGATTTCTATATGGCATGTCAAGAAGTTTCCTATAGCGATAATTATCTCATAATACTTTTTCCCAAGAGTTTAGGAGGGAAAGCCTTGGAGTGGTTTACATGTTTACCTTGGGGATCAACTTTCACTTGGCCAGAATTGGTAGAAAGGTTTGTGCGTCACTTCTATTACAATATAGAGAGTGATGTCACCATGACAGATTTATGTGGCACCAAACAACGCCCTAATAAGACTTTAGCCAACTTCCTACAATGGTGGAGAGGGATAACTAGCCGCTTCCCTTGGGCTTTCCCTGAAAAATAGCTGGTAAGTATTTTTGTGCCCAACCTAAATCCAGACATAGCCTTCCACCTCCAAATGCATTGTGTTCACACTTTTGAGGGGGTCATTGAAAAAGGGGTTCAAATAGAGAAATATCTCATTGCCAAAGGAACTCTCAAGTCCCAATCTAGAGATAATAAAAATGTTAAACCCACGAAGAAGCCGAAGGTTTTTAACAAAAACAAAAACGTGGTGGGAGATGGGATCACTGATTCTAAATGTGTACAAACGGTCCAAACCAGTCAACCTTTTAAACTGGCCAAAGGGCCAATTCAACCACCACCAAAGTGAATAATGTTCACCCCTCTTAATGAACCTTTTTCGGTTATATTAAAATACTTGGATGTGGCTCACATGGTGACATATCCTATGACACAACCATTTGATGACAATGCTCCAAAACCTTCATGGTACAAGGAGCATGAATATTGTGAACTGCATCGTGTCAAGGGACATAGGATAGAAAAATGTCTATGACTTTTCCATTATATCCAGGACCTCATCGATAATGGGGAGATAGAGGTGGACAACCCTGAGAAAACCCAGACACCCAACGAAAAAATGGGGATATATAAAGAGCCATTCCCCAAACATGATAAATCAGAAAATTCAAAGTCGGATCGGGGAGAGTCATCCCAAGGTTATAAAGCAGCAAATTACTTATACACCAAAAAAGACAACAATCATTATGATTCACTTATTGGATGTATTCACTCTCCTACTAACCATGTCAATACCATCTGAATCAAGGGAAAGGATTGCGCTGCAGTAACAAGCGTGTCTGCCTCGTGATTCTGGAACCTTCTCCATCAACCCCACAAAATGGCAAATACAACCTCTTAGAGCAACTTGAGAAGACACCTGCTAAGATTTCGATCTTAGATCTTCTTAAGATTTCAAATGTTCACAAAAACATTATATACCAAACTCTTTAGGGGTCAGGAGTGCCATTAGAGGTAGATCCTACACATCTTCAAGCCACAGTGGAAAACATCATACCAAATGAACACATTGCCTTCAATCATAGGGAGATCCCTATTGAAAATCCAATGCATAATCTTCGTTTGTATATTGAGGTAGTTGTTACCCGTAGGAAGATCAAATGGGTGCTTGTGGATAACAGATCAGGGTTGAACATCTGCACACTAAAGTTGGTTAAACAACTGGGACATATTGAAGCAGATCTTGAGTCAAACATCATCACTATCACCGCTTACAACAATGTAGAAAGGGAGTCAACAGGCACAATCACGTTTCCAATGGAAGTGGGTCCCACTTGTCATCAAACAAAGTTTCATGTCCTAGACTTGGAACTTTCATATAATATGCTTCTAGCCCAACCATGGATTCATGCCATGTAGGTCATGTCATCGACGTTCCATCAGTGCATTAAATTGAAGCATGAGGGACACACCATTACAATATAAGGAGATTCAGAGCCCTTTGCTCATTGCAGAGCTCTTAATAGTTTTACACGTAAGGGCACATATGCATGTCCCTCTACAATTTGAGGCCATGAAATCTTTGATAGATTCATATTCTCTCAGTTCTTGTGCCCATGGTGCATCTACATCAACCTCTCCTTTTGATTCATGGGAGATGAAGGTTCTAGAATATGGTTGTGGAGAATATAATGTGCAACAAGCCTTCTTGGTGTCAGACATCTCATTATCACCCAAGACTAGAGGTCGAACCAACTATCACTTTATAAGACCTAGAAATGACCGAACTATTGGGTCATTCTTACCTGGAGGCTTATTGGCTGAAGAAAAATTGTTAGATCCACCTACAACATGGGTCCCCGAGGATACTCAGTCAACCTATTATCAAACCCATGAATATGAGAAATCTAGTAAAATGATGTACTCCATGGGATACAAAGGGCCTAAGATGTGGAAGAAATGAACAAGGACAGAGAGAACAAGTGCCTCTTCCTCATTTTAAAACAGAAAGATACGGCATTGGAATTCACCCTTATGGAGCACACCCCAATGATCAAGACGCTACTTGTTTTGAATGTGAGGATAGCTCTGACTATCTAGATAGTGATACGGATTCCCATTATAGCCAATATGAGGATCTTGCCTCCACGAACCTATTCATGAACAACGTTTTCCTAACCATAACCCCTACGTAACCTACCCTTGACATTGTTTACCCTTCCCTTGTTGAATGGGACCAACAACATCATATGTCACTAGATCTATTTGAGAATGATGAAGCTATCATGGAGTTCTTGGGAATAAGGGATACAATTCCCATTGGAGACCACAAAAAGAGTTTCTTTATCGACTCAGATACCTTTGCTTATTTCGGGGAGGAGGATGAGCTTCGTGGTCAGCAAAACTTAAGAAAAAGAGAGGGCAAATTTTCCAAGACAAAGCCTTGGAAAAAATCAAAGTCCTAGTCACACAATGAAACCCTCTTTGAGGCACTGGCTGACAAACAAGTAAAAAAATAAAAGGACACTGAAAATGACCATGCCAAGGATGAAAATCTTGTGGAGAAATCCTTGGACGAAGATCTTAACCTTTCTTCCAATCTTACACGTATGGAGGACTTGTCAAAATTACTAGTCGAGGAGACTATTGATGTGAATATTGGTACAGAAGAGGACCCAAAGATAGTGAAATTGGGAGCTTCACTCTCGTCTAGAGAACAAAAAATGTTCGCCATGCTACTACGAGAGTTTATAGATGTATTTGCATGGTCTTATAAAGATATTCCAAGCTTAGATCTAACTTTGGTCATGCACAACCTAGTTGTGCACGCAAACGCTAAGCCTATTAAACAAAAGCTCAGAAAGATGCACCCAAGGGTGGCCCTACTGGTTAAAGAAGAACTAGAAATATTGCTTGCAACATGATTCATTCTGCCTATTGATTACTCTAAATGGATATCCAACATTGTCCCTATCCAGAAAATCCTGTCGGGATCATAATCTGCATGGATTTTAGAGACATTAATAAGGCTTTCCCTAAGGATGATTTTCCACTACCAAATATTGATATGATTGTGGATTCAACGACAGGATATGAGATGCTATCTCTTATGGATGGATTTTTAGGATACAACCAAATCAAGATAGTTGATAAAAATCAGCACAAGATGGCTTTCACCACTCCTTGGGGTACCTTTTATTATCAGGTAATGACATTCGGCCTTAAAAACGCAGGAGCTACTTATCAGCGAGCAATGACAGTAATTTTTCATGATATGATTCATGATATCATGGAGGACTATGTGGATGACATCCTTGGAAAGTCTAAGACAAGAGAAGATCACCCTGTCATTTTACGTCATATTTTTGAGTGCCTACGAGAGTACAAGATCCGGCTGAATCCGAAGAAGTGTGTATTCAGCGTGCTATTAGGAAAATTGCTAGGTTTCATAGTATCAAGAAGGGGAATTGAAGTAGACCCTGCTAAAGTGTCTGCCATTACTAAAATGCCACCCCCTAAGAACATTAAGCAATTGCTCAGCTTGTAGGGAAAAATACAAGCTATTCGCCGCTTCATCTCCCAGCTTGCCGATAAGTGCCATTCGTTCACCCACCTACTTAAGAAGGACATCAACTTCATCTGGGGACCAGAGCAACAACAAGCCTTTGCTTTTCTTAAGTAATACCTGGCCAATCCACCTGTCCTCATGCCTCCAACTCTGGGTGAACCACTATTGCTTTATATCTCTGCTACACAATTTGCTATTGGTACGCTGCTTGCCCAATATGACCTTGGTCACAAAGAAAAAGCGGTGTATTATCTTAGTTGCACTCTCATTGCTTATGAGCTCAACTATCCCCAAATTGAAAAATATTGTTTGGCTATAGTTTTTAATTTCTAAAAACTTCACCATTATTTATTGAATACCAAGACCAAGCTTGTATCCAAAGTTGACCCACTCAAGTACTTGCTGTCTAAACCCACGCTCATAGGTAGAATGGCTAATTGGATCATTCTACTAAGCAAGTTTGACATAGAATTTTTACATCAAAAGTCGGTTAAAGGACAAGTACTCGTTGACCAACTAGCAGAAGAACCTTTCCAAGGCACTGAACCTTTAAATATGGATCTACCAGATGCCTCATTGTTATACATTGAAGAATCTGTCATGTGGCAGATACATTTTGACAGGTCCTTTACTTTTCACGGTTTAGGTGTAGGGGTGGTCCTCATTACTCCTTCTGGCGACCCTATACCACCAGATTTTCGCCTAGGTTTTCCTTACACAAAAAATATTGCGAAGTATGAGGAACTTATTGTAGGGATGAAGCTCACTATCAAATGGGACATCCACCATGTCAAGGTTGTGGGTGATTCTTAGTTAATTATTAAGTAGGTTAATGATGAATACAAGGTTAAAGATGAAAATCTTATACCTTACAAAAAGTTGGTAGAAACTCTGAAAGAGTACTTTATGTGCATTAAATTTGAACAAATCCAAGAGTGCAAAATAGATCTACAGATGTTATGGCAATAGTGGGTTCTATGATCCGTATTCTACTAGGAAACAACGACATGCCATTATTTATGGAAAATTTATGCCAGCATACGTATGACATGCTAGAGTCTTGTCTGGCTTGTGATTTTGTTGGTCCCAATTAACCGTGGTATGAGGCCATATTTACCTATCTTAAGGACAACACGTTCCCTCCCAACGTTTTCCATTCCAAGAAACAAATCCTGATTCACCAAATTGCTTGTTACACCCTTTTAGGAGGTACACTTTATCGTCGTGGCTACGACGGGAATCTGTTATGTTGTCTCGATATGATGGAGTTGATCTAAGCGATCAAATAAGTACATGAAGGGGTGTGTGGAGCATATACTAATGGAATGGTTTTGGCCAAGAAATTATTAAGAGTAGGCTACTATTGGCCTACCATGGAAACTGATTGTTGCAATTATGTCAGGAAGTGTGTACTTTTCCAGAAGTATGGAAACTTCATCCCTGCTCCATTGGAACCATTGTAACCTATCACTAACCCATGACCATTTTATAAATGGGGACTTGAATTGATAGGGAAACTAAACCCCACTTCATCTGATGGCCATACCCACATCATCATGGCTACTGAATACATTACAAAGTGGGTGGAGGCCGTTCCTCTAACCTATGTAATGGGAGCTCAAATTTCCAAATTTATTATGAATCATATCATTTGCCAGTATGGCATTCTTGCAGCCATTGTTGCTAATAATGGAAAGTCATTCAAGAATAAAATAGTGAAAGGTCTTTTTCAACAATTCCAAATCCAATTAAAATGGTCTACACCATATTAGCCCCAAGGTAATGGACAGGCCGAAGCCACAAACAAGACTTTGGTGAGAATAATGGAGAAGATGGTCAGTAAAATAGGTTGTAATTGGCACTTGCAAATCCACCCAACTCTTTGGGCTTACAGAACCTCCATTTGCACTCCTATGCGTGCGACACCATACTCTCTAGTATTTGGAACAAAATCTATTATCCTGCTAGAAATTGAAATTCTTTCCCTAAGAATCTCTCTTAGGGACTATCTGGATAAAGATGAAGATTACCGGGTGGTTAGACTAGCTAAATTAGATCTCCTAGATGAGAAGCGCATTCGTGCTCTTAATCACCTCAAAGTGTATCAGAACAAAGTCTCCAGAAACTACAACAAGAGAATCATACCTCGTTAGTTTGAGGTTGCTGATTTGGTTATGAAGGAGAATTAGTTCAATACAAGGGTAGAACGAGAAAAGAAAGGAAAGTTTGAACCACATTGGTTAGGACCTTATAATATAGTAGCCAAGTACAAAACAAGGGGCATACAAACTTGCTCACCCCAATGGTGATGGACTCTGTGAGCCCATGAATTCCATGCACCTTAAGCAGTTCTATACTTAAGCATGGCGCACAATCTGAAAAGCAAAAAAATAAAACACATGGTAAAATGATAAAAACATACAAAAAAAATCAAAAAGAGAAAAAAGGTCATCCATGAGTGAAAACCACACAATTGTGGCACTTTGGATAGGTCCTTGGGTGAAAACCGGTTTCCGGAACCTTAGGAGGACTCGTTGTTCACAAGCATCTTGCATCTGGAGGGTAATTTTACTTAGCCTAGCATTAGTTCTACATTCGAGATTCCCTATGAGCCCAATCCTATCAAGCATTAATCTGTTTTTGTCTTATTTTATTCATATGTGAGGGGCATGGTCTTTCGCTATTCCCCATCTTACATTGGGGTAAATTCAATGAATTCACCTTCTTTTTCATAAGCACGTGGCCTTTGCCCTTGTATATTCCCCATCTAACGCTAGGGGCGTTCACGATTTCTTGGTTACCTGTGCATAACTCTGGAAAACCGCTAGAAAAAAACACAAAAACAATAGAAAATTGTTCCACACAACAACAAAAATAATAGAACATTGTTTCACATAAATAAAAAATAATAGAAAATTGTTGCATGAAAACAAATCTTACAAAAACATTTATTTAAGTTTACTTGCATTGTCTTTTTTCTTGCTTTGCTTATTTTCTTATATAGTTGCTTCATGTTTATGCTTTTAGGTTGTTTGTTGTTTGGGCATACTTTTTTAGAATTCATCTTTTCTTGCTTAGATTAGATTTATTCTTGCTTGTGCATATTGAAGTATGTTTTTACATGTTGGTGAATCATGGTGCATTATTATGTTTATTCATTATGTTCTTTGATAGCATTTGATTGTGTTTATTGCATGTCCATTGTTTTGTTATCACATCTAACATCATCTATACATCATATATCAAGAAAAAGCTAAGTATACATCATACATGAATGCTAAGATAATCATCACATATCCTATCATCAAATGGGGGCAAGAGGGATTGCAAATATCAAAATCTATCCCCCCCGCACCCATATCATCATATCATCCTGTCCACTAAGTATGACACATCACATAAACAAGCACATTTGATATATTCTACAAGATCAATCATCTAGAAATCAAAACACATGCGATACATCAACAAGATCATGATACATATACATGTCAAAATCAAATCATCTAACATCATAAACTACATCCATCTATCCATGAGAAATAATAAACAAATGCCCATCTCATATACACATATGTCATGTCAAAAATGTCCATATAATACATGTGTGGTATATATGTATAAAAAATGGATATACATCACGACAATACATCAAGAATGTCTTCATATGAGGTGTACAATAAAATGATATATCGAATCACTAAATACAAAAGCCTTCATCAGAGGCATGTGTCAGAACTGCTGTACATATATGAAATAGAATACATGGAGCACAATCTACTCATAGCCTTCATCAAGAGGCATAGGTGAAAGTACAAAATGTCAGGGCTGACTCGAGCCCTCTGATGGGGTATCCGGTCTGTCCCGTGGAGGTGGCATGGCATGAGCATCGATGGTTCTCTCTGGTCGTGGCTACTCCATTGAGGCATGTAGCCTCTCAGATCTAGTGCCTCTACTTGACTGCTGGCTATAGGAAGGTGCTTGCTGCTCAACAGGAGCTACCTAAAAATCTAGAGACCTGTAATATGATGCTCTGCCCTCTTCTATAGCCAGATCTCTATGTGTCTGAGTTGTCACCATTGTACCCTTTGTGCATCAATAGGACCCTATCTTTGTTGAAGCTCGGGCAAGCTCAGCCTGGCCCACTACGCGCTCTGCCTTGAGCCTATCTTGCTCTAATATCATAGGTTGCAGCTGGGCTTGCATCTACTAATATAGGCTCGTCACTTGAGCCATATGAGAAGCCATCTATTGTATTTTTTGAAAGTGCACAACACTATCACCTCTTGGGCCCGAGCCTGATCTCGCTCTACTAATAAGGTCAAAATATGAGTTCAAGCCCAATCTCACTTGGTTGTTGCTGTCACACTCAGGGATCAGGCCTCGTCTCTCTCTACTCTAGCCTGACCTCTCTCAGCTAGAGCCTGCTATAACTGCTGCTGCAAGGTGGCTGTTTGTTCCACTGGCTGTGCCACCAGGACTAGTCGTTGTGGCACTCTAGATGAATGGCCATGCTCTAAGACTCTAACTCTAGGAATTTGTGCTGGTGCCTGTCCTGGACCCTATGGCCTCAATCCCTGTACCTGGATGGTACCCTGCTCATCATGTGGTATCCCATCAAATGGGTCCTCTGGGTCATGACTTACTACACCCTCTCTCTGCTCAACACCGTGCCAAATATCTCTAGGTGGTCAGGTGCTTGCTTCCTAGGCCTCCTCCGGGATAAGACAAGGGCGTACCAAGTCCAGTAATCCATTGTGGTGCTTCTGTGGGACCACCTGATAGAAACTCACCCTAGCTCGGGCCACCAGTATGCGTGGGCCCATAGTATGCCTCTCTGAGTCTTGGCGGGCATACCATATGTCTGGATGTGGAACCCCTTGTACCATGCCAAGTTGTCGCTGACACCTGTCAACCCTATACAAATCTATGATATAGTTGGAACTGCCAAGGATAAAGTTCTCTACTAAGCACACACTGAGCTCTATGGCATCCTCTGGCCATTGAATGTGCCTGTAGGGTCTCCATATGATGTCTATCTCCGGAATCTCATCGAACTCTCATTGGTACCTGTATAGGTTGCCTAGGTGGCCTCGTACATCACCGCCTACTGATATCCATGCCATGTATGATGGATCCTTTGGATCTCAAATGTGCAGAGTGCCCACAGGGCGCCTGATAGCAATGTGGTCCCACGAACAAATCTATAACAATGAGGCTGGCCCCACAGTCTTCTGACAGTGGTAAGTGATCAAATGTAAATCCTAGTACAAGTGTGCCAGTATGAACTGCCCCCAGTAATAACACTCACCACTGAAAATGCCATGTACTAATGGTAGTAGCTCTCTTAGGAAATATGTCCCCATCTTATCAGTGAGCAAAAACCGACTGATAAGTGACATGATGTATAGAGGCCCCTGATGTAGTGTTGGGTCGGAGATACACTCATGCAATGCAACAGTCATACCATCATGCAGTATGTTATCTTTGTTAAAAAGGTCACTGTAAGATGCTCTAATCTGCCCTATATCAAATGTGTACTCAATCAGAGAACCCATGATTGGCACACGTAGAATCCACCATACATTCTCTAGGGTCACAGTCATCTCCCCAATAGGCAGTCTAAAATACTGACTATCGTTGTGCCATCGCTCGACTAGTGCAGTCAGTAATCCATGGTCCAAAATGATGGATGGCATCTGAGACACGGGGCCTAGCCCCACTGCCTCTGAGAAGTTTGGTCATAGCATGTCTGGTCTCACCGACGCATACTCCCTTCTAACTCCACAATCTAGGAATGACGCTCCCACGTCTGACAGCACTAGCAATCATCTTTGTAAAATATCAATCCACTCGTCAGTCACTAACATTTATTCTAAAAAAATCTATTTGTCATTTTAGGGTTGACCCAAAAATCCTAAATTTTCTTCTGAGTGTCATCTTTTTGGCATTTTTCTTGTCTATCCTTTATCAGCCTAGGATGCCTGTGTGCCCTTTCAAGTCATGTGCACCTCCCTTTTGGTTGCATGCATGCGTGCACGTAATTGTCTTAGGGTGTCTTGTGTGCCATCATTCCTGCGCCTACACACCCTTTTTGAGCATGCGTGCCACTCTTTCAGTGCTTGTGCCATCACTCGTGTCCCTGCACATGCATGCACACGTGCATCCCCCCTTAGTGTATGTGCTCCCCCTTTGGTGTGTGTGCACTCCCCTTCTAGTGCATGTGCATGTGCATGACACATGCATGGCATGTGCACATATGCATGGGTGTGTGGTGTGTGTGTCTGTGCACATGCATGTGTATATCATGGGATGCATACGACCCCCAACATGACACCTGCGCCTACACGCATGCATGCCGATGTGTCCCCTAGTCCTAATTGCTAATTCCTAATTCTAGGGAATTAATGAAAAAATTTGACAAACAAGGTTCGAGTACTCACCAAAGGTGCCATCATTAGCGTGCCGCTGGTACCCTCGGACTGCGTCTGCTCGTCTCAATCGGTCCCGTGTGATCACCATCGTCCTTGTCGTTATCAGAGCCTCACAGTAAAAACTCAATAGTGCTTGGTTAAAATGAACTGGTCGTGGTGATTTACCCCCCCTTGTGGGGTATATCAACCCATTTTTCACCACTGTGAAGGCCTGGAGGCTTGTTTTGACTGCGATTTTTTCTGCTATTCCTTGTTGAATAATTATTTTTGTCTTATTTTTCATTATGTTGGGGCATTTTTTGCTGTCCAATCCCCCTTTCTTCCCACTAGGACAATTTTATTTCTCCTAGATGATTTTTCTTCTTATCCACACTCTCGTAAATAACTATTTTTCAAAAATAATTATTTTATTAATTTTTTTCACTATACAGGGACATTATTTGTCACTTATTACTTCCTTCATCCACCTGGGGCACTTTCTGTTGCACCTAGGCCCTTCATTCTATTTCTTCTACTGTCCACAACATTTCAGAAAACAAAACAAAAGAAAACACACACACACACACACATATCACTTCAAAATTCCAAAAATAGGGCAAAATTTTCACAAAATCCTAAAAAGTACAAAACCTACAAAAATGGTAACCTGCTTATTATGGCTGAAGCTTGTGTCTTGTGCATGATATTCTCTCCATATCCTCTTGGTTTGTTTCACATCTTCCCCAATTAATACGACTCGTGGATCGCCGGATTCACAACCATTCACAAAGCTAGTTGCTTGCTTCGTTTGTACTCTGGGGCATGTCTTTTTGCCTCATGCTATTTTGTTGCACACAACAATTTATGCTTAGACCTCACATCCATCATCAGTTCCCCTTGCATGTATCCTTGCTCAAGGCATCATTTTTAACCCTTATCATTAATCACAAACATGTGGATCTCTTCAGCTTGATAAAAAAGCATTTGTACAACTTTCTCAACCGTTGTTGGGTTGGATATGTGCATTCATACTTGTTTTCCTTGTTTAATGAGCTTGTTTCCTTCTCATATGGCATTGCATTTTGTATGTTGCATAGATTTGGTGTTTTCAACAATGGAAAGTTATTCATAGTATGGATTTTCATGTCATTCTACTTTTGTTGTATGCTTATATTTTTTAAAAAAGGACCAATGACGTAGATCTCTTGGCAATATGATGATAATGAAATTGTTCCAATACAAAGGCTAGAGGCTAAGCTCTTCTCTCTAATTCTCCATATTTTCTTCTGCATCACTTTTCTCTCACCCCTAATCTTCAGTCTCACCGAGGCATTTTGTCCCTGCCCATTCTTCTATCTATTTCTCACCTTTTTCGATCGTCGATCATCTTCCTTTATCACCCTATCGACACTCGAGGGGGAATCTCTCCCTCCTACTAATTTTTCTTCTATCCCTTTAAAATTCCATCCATTTACTATCTTTGAAATGACGTCACTTACACCACCCCAAAGAGCGGCAAATGTAGACACCCATAATTATGCCCAAGCAATTTAAATACTTAAATTGTGCTAATTATCTCCCTTCTTGCAAATTGGTGACATATCGTCAAAAAGCACTCATATTCTCTCTTATTGTCATTAATTAATTACAATACGCTAATTATTTAAGTCACATATCCAACAAACACCCTAATTAACGACATTCTGTTAATTAATCACCCCTTCTATCTAGACTAATTAATTATTATCGATTAATTAGCTTTCTCTTTCATTTAACCAATAAATCAATATTTAATTGATTTAATCCCATTCTAATAGCCTAAATCATACTAATATTCCTCTTATTAGCTTCTATAAGCTTACATCTACCTATTAATTAATCACCTTTGATTAATTAAAACACCACCCAACTCCCATGGCTTGCGAAGTATAAATTAAACCCTTCTAAAGTAAGGTTACCTTTTATAAAGCAACATTATCCATTCCTAATCTTGTTTTACCTTTTATCCCACATGCAAAAGGATGAAGTGTTTCCTTTATCCATTGGGATATATAAGGAGCCCTCCTTCTACCTTTATACGTACACCTAAACTTCTTGAGAAGACAAAAGTAAAGCATATAACAAAATAGACTAAAAACTTTCCTTTGTTTTCTTAAGAGTTCACCACTTGGAGAGTTAAGCCTCTTTTCTAGCCAAAAGTGCTTAGGTCATATGGGAGGTGTCAAAAGGGTCTTGTAGCCCAACTTTGATAAGCCCCCATTCCTAGGTTCTTGGAAATATCAAGAACAACCACTTTGATTTTCCATGAAGCCTACATAGGTTCACCCATTTAATTTTGTTGTTAATTAAGAGAATAGAGGATTTAGACACTTAGCATGTTAGTTTCAAAGCTTTAATATGATAAATGTTAGTGTCTAACCTTGTTTAATTCTTATCTTGATGGTGCTTTGTATTTTTCTTAATTTTTTTAATTAAGACTACTAGGTGTTAGTCTTTATTTTCATTAGCTTAAATCGGAAAATCATGCACACAACGATTCTAAGGATGATTACACTATCTTAATGTTTGTGGAATTTTGTATCTGTCATTATCTCTTCTTTTAATGTTTCAATCAAATTTAATGCTAAAGATAGATGAAATGAGTTGATTTCCTTTGCGTCTCTTCAAATAAATAATAACACCAAATATTTGGATCCCATTCCTTCTCATAAAAGTGTATGGAACGCTATAATTCGATCTGATTTCATTTCTCCTCTTCACATAGAAAATAATACAATTGAATTTTTTATCTCTTACATTCCTATTAAAACCAAGAATGTTATAAAGTATTACTATTACCACTCTTTCTTCTATTCAGAAAGCCACATATTATTCTACAATTATAGAAAAATCAATTACCTTGACTACCATAAGTCCTCTTAATTATTACCTTCATATTTCCACAAATCATTCCTCAACCACATCTCCTTTAGCACTCACATCACACTGTTCACGTGTGATTTCTAGTAATATTCCTTTTGTAGATTGTACCTATTGATAAGCATGCTTCCTCCTCTTTTCCGTAGTGTAGGTTGCATCCTTCCTCACTACTTATTTACTAACATCACCCCCCTTTCCCAAACTGAACAGAGTGGTTCGACCTCCACCTTATTGAACCGATCATTTTAATTATGGAGCCGTCACCATGTATGTCACTATAGACACAAAATAACACACCTTGGGTATCTATTTAGTCCTGATTATATACTACTATTCATATGATTCCTAAGTAAGTAAAGTACTAATCAACCCATGTATTTGGTCACTTTTCTTTAATTTTTGTTGCTACTTTTGGTCTCACACCCTTACTTGCCAAGTCTTCTTTTTTATACCTCGACGTTCATCATCCTGGACACTAGCGCCCAGCTAGGACGCCAGTGTCAAGCATTATCACCCCCTATGGGCTCTCCTGACCTTAGTATACTCTGTGAAAATATTTTGGGTCCTTTCTATCCATTTGAGCATCTTATATATTTCATAGTTGGCCTTTTCGGGTTTAATTATGAAATTCAAACAAAGGAATCATATAATATAAATTTATGTGATCATAATAAGGGACCAAACACTAATCATTTAGCTATCACCACCTAAGGTTGCATCCATCTAGAATCATCACAAGGGACACAAGGCCTGGTTTTTCTATATACACTTTATAGGAGGGAAGTTCATTCTATTCCATGCACACATCTATTACATTTCTTTACATGTAGCTTACTTTGCTCGTTATCAAGTGTTACATGCACAAGAGTAACCTGGGGCACAATTTCACACACACACACAAAACTACAATGGGTATGAAATGTAGTGCAACTATCAGTTATAAGATCACTATTGTGAGAGTTGAGGATAGTCCGACCCCTCATTCTGAATCTTTCTTTTTTAGGATTTGATGTTTCTTTGAGGGTATGAAGGTCAATACTTCATTGCATGTTTCTAGTGACTCCGATGATCATTGTGCGACTTCATAACGACCATATGTGAACAACAAAAATACCTTGCGACCCTGTGAATGTAGTTTTCTTAGCATTTCCATAGACCTAGGTGTCCAGAAACAGGTCTAGGGTGCCCACAGGCGCCACTGTCCCTCTCAAGGTGCCCCCAATCCAACTTATTTCTCCAGATATGAATTTTTATGAGGTCCTGTGTGAAACTTTTCCTTCTCTGTTTAGTAGGTCATCATTGCGACACAATCCATATTTCACAGTGAATTAGTTAAGGCTTTTCTAACCCTCTTTGCGACTAGGGTTTATTACTTTGTTTTCTTAGCTTGCTTGGGTTAGTTTCTGTATTTAATTATATATTTATTTATTGTAATATTACATTTATATTAGGCTCATAAATCCACATTCTAATCCATCACCATACCCTAACAATATCAGCTATCAGATTTTTGAATGACGAAATAGTCTAGGTGCAAACGTTTGATATGTTTAACTGGTCAAGTCAAACATAAAAGTGTGGTTAAAATCTGGGCTTGTAGTTTACAAGAATACATTTAAATAAAGGAGTAGACCTTCATCCTAACTCTCACATCTCACTTGTCTAGGGAAAAAATCGACATGAGTTTTCCACATTTTGTGAGTCCTATGAAAGAACAAATTTATGTAGAGGAAAGATCGGAACTAGACTTCCATATTACTTGTAAGTAGTGTATTCAATTCTATGTAATTATCAAGGAAAGAAATCCTTTCTTGTTTTAATAAATGTTATGTTGCGAATATGAAATATCTTACGTCAGATAAATTAGGAAACATGTATGGGATTTAATGTTGGTTTTAAACAGAAAATTCATTTCTATTCGTGTGTTAGATGTTAAATCAAGTCTGTGAGACTGCCCAGGGTTACACCTATGCCTCTCTTAATTCCATATTTTCTAGAAATCATGTCATATTTAATATGCCTTGCATACAAATTTGTGTCCCAATCCAGATTATCAATGATTTTAGTGTCGTAATCTCTTAATTTCTTAAAAAGATAAGGTGTTTCATGGGCATACTGTATGTCGCATATTTTTATATGTGAAAAATATCTCCACTGCAGGTGAAACACATGCCCATTTAATACACATTGATAACAATAACACTAAATTTATAGATTTGTCTATCCTGGTGACATGATTGCATGAAAGCCATAAAAAAAACCATAAGATGTCATAAAGAATGGCATACATGTAACACCCATATGTGGGACCGACATTACTTCCGTGGTGTTTAGGTAGCACAACCCAATCATCCAATCTTGTCAATGACTCATGCCAGTTCCCAAGGCATATACTAAGGTAGATAAAAGCAGAGGAAAGGATGTGAAAAGGTGGTGAGCATTTAAGATGCATCACTTTGGTTTTTGTTTCCTTACGCAACTATGAGACTCGCCATTCCATCGATTAAATACTATAAACTTTAAGCGCCAAAACATTGACACATTTTTCTGTGAAGCTCCATTCTATGGTCCATTGTAGGAGAATTGGCAAGACATAGTGGAGTTGCAGAGAGTATTTATTCAAGAAGCCTTAGATCCGATATAATTATGCATTGTTCCTCTTCTAAACTAAAGGTGCAAAATAGATGAAAATAAAAAAATATTCAGCTGAGTGAAACAATGTTGATTTTTAGATTTTAAAATTGTTCATAGATAGACATTTGCTAATTTTACTTTTTTATAGAATCACAATGCAATCGTGTGTGAAGTATTTTACAGGAAAACATGCACTTATAGTATTAATAGAAATAGTTATATATTGAGACTTGAGTATTAATAACACTTTTTAAATATGAACATAAGACATGGCTCCCATGAATGAAAACCAGAAAAATGATACCTTCAAAAAAAGGGGTAGCTAATAATTAGATGAACCAACCTGTTACTGATGTTAAACACCCTAGAAATAACGTGCATTAAAAAGGTTTCCTTATTCAATATTTAATGCAAAAAGTGGCTCAAGAATGTGGCTGGAATTGACCCTATAAAAATTCTCCCATTAGTTTCACTGTATATAAAAAAATTGAAACATATATGGATTATGGGAAGAGACCAAATGCTCCGAGACCAAATGCAAGCTCAAACATATGAGATCCTCAAATTATTAAATCCATATTGAGAAACGTGAACTATAACCCCCTTTTGTTGTGTTGTTTTTCACATAAGCATAAAAATGACAGCCTATGCATACCACATAATTTCATTAATAATATCTTATTATGGTATTTGTATCGTTTTTCACATACACATAAAAATGACTTCCTATGTATACAAGAAAATTTCACTTCCAATATCCTATTAAGGTCTTTACATCGTTTTTCACATACACACAAAAATGATAGCCCGTGTATACCACAAAAATTCACTACCAATATCCTATTACGGTAATTGTTTCATTTGTCACATACGCACAAAAAAGATAGCCTGTGTATACCACAAAATTTTACTACTAGTATCAAATCACGGTGTTTGTGTCATTTGTCACATACACACAAAATTGACAACTTTTTTATGCGCCACATAATTTCACTACCAATATCCTATTATAGTATTTGCATCATTTGTCCCATAGACACAAAAATGAAAACTTGTGTATACCATATAATTTCACTGCTAGTACCTTGTTATGGTCTTTGCATCGTTTGTCACATATACACAAAAATGACAACCTGTGTATGCCATATAATTTCAATACGAATATCCTATTACAATGTTTTCATTGTTTGTCACATACACACAAAATGAAAACCTTTGTATACCATAGAATTTCACTTCCATTATACTATCACGATGTTTACGTCATTTGTCACATACGCACAAAAATGAAACCCTGTGTATGCCACAAAATATCACTGCCAATATCCTATTAGATTGTTTATGTCGTTTAACAATAAAGAATGGAGTGTGAGGTTTTTACGCTTCTAACGGCTGAAAATTTGAATTTCGGTCACCATGGTGTTGTTTTGGTGTCATCTGAGAGCCTCTGCTTGGCTATAGATCCACCTAGAACCATGGTGGAAATAGAGATTCCTGATGTACAACTACTTAAGGAGATTGTGGAGCAAGACAACATAATTTCCACATTTGACGGGTTACCCAAAGTTGAATCCATGGTATCTCCATTGAAAAGTGTGGGTCACACTAAAGTGGGAATAAATACTGCAAATAATCCTAGACATACTGTCACCATACAGACTAGACCAGGCACATGGTTAGGAATCTTCAAAAAGGACTTGGGATAGAATGTGGACCCCAATACATTGGGAGTCCCCTGGCCCTCTTTGGTTTCTCATGCTCTAAGGATGATAAAGGCATACACCGCCTCAATATCCTAGAAATCTGCCTCAATAGATCAAACCAGAAGAATCAAATGGCACTTACGGGTAAGTTTCTAGGTTCTGACCTAACATTGATGTTGTTAGAAAATGGTCTTTCAAGAAATGAAGTCCTCTTAGGGTTGTAACTGTTTCTTTGATGTCAAATGGTTTTTTCTTTTTCTTATTCACAACTCAAGAGGACATGGATGCTTTGATGTTAGGGGGCTCTTGGTGCCTGGGAAATATGGTTTTTTTCATCAAACAATGGTACCCAGGTTTTGATCCCCAAAAAGAAAATATTAATATTGTTCCTCTTTGGTGCCGACTCCCTGACCTTCCTCTTCAGTTCTGGGATGAAAAGATAATGTTAAATATTGCAAGACTAATTGGTTCTCCCATCAGGCTAGACAAATCAACTAGGAATAGATCATGACTGGCTTATGCCAGATTCTATGTCTCTGTAGATATTGATCAAGAGCTCCCGAATCATATCATTCTTCAAACGAAATTTGGTCCTTGGACACAAACTGTGATCTATGAATCTTTCCAAATGAGGTGTGCTAAATGCCATAGACTAGGACATTTCACCATAAATTTCCCTAAAAAAATCCCTCAATGAAAAGAATGTGAACAACAAGCGGTTTGAAAATAAGACACCAAGGAAAGGTCAACCAAAGGAAATGGGTTTCAAAACGCTAAGTATGAAAAAACTGACTCAAAGGTCTCTCTGAGTTCCCAAGATTCCATTCAAAAATTTTATCTACAGGATGGATCCTTGAACTCCAAGGTGACAGAGGAAAAAATGGTTTCCCTTAGCCTTCATACTAAGGAAGTTTCACAAATTGTCAAGGTCCTTCTGCAACCTTGTGATGGTGGGCTCACAAAGGACATTAGCTTATCTACTATTTAAGAGGAAATACCATTTCCAAAGGTCCCTTTACAAACTGAGTCTCAATCTCATATCGGTAGCCCTTATGCAGCTCCTGAATAGCTCATACCTGAAGTTATGCTGTTGAATCCAAAGGGAAGCCCTAGTAAAGAAATTGAGCAATCTAGCCAGATCCTTGTCAAAGATATACTTAACATGCAATACAACCAAACCTTATATCCTACAAACACTGATAGGGGAGAAAATAAGTGCACACTAATCAAAGAATGTTATAGAACCTTGGATGATTCTTACCCACGTATGCAAGTCTTTGATGGATTACTAAAGCCCCCCCAGTCCTGTTAAGGAGAAAGGGGAACTTACCCTAGCATTGAGTCATGTTCTGAAGGATAACACAAACTCTCCTAAGTTTATCCTAGTATGTAGAAAAAATAAAAATTCTAAGGGGTTTGAAAACATACCCGACGCCTTGTTCTTTGATAAGAAGAATTCTCCTAGTAATTGGGTGTTAGGAAATAAGGGATAAAATATGCGGAACAATTCCTCACAAAATCGAAATAGTAGAAACTAATAAGCATAAAAATATTACAGATCTCAAATAAAATTACAGAATAAAATATTACAACACAAAGAGATAGTATTTAACGTGGTTCACCCAATTTGGGCTACGTCCACTAAGAATCACTTACTCAGATTTTATTACAAGCCACCGCTCTCTCAATACAATACCCAGATCTGTTTAGAGCTATGCTCAAAAAACTCTACAGAGTTCACACCTGAATTCAGAACACATATGCAATGTTATATTATACCTACCATATGCATAAAACCATATAAGTAGACGTCTGCTTAAGCAGTTTTACAAATCCATGGGTATTAAAACCATGGGCCAAAACTGTCCCATAAACCTATGGGTCAAAAATCCCACCCATATGAGAAAAACACATTTCCTGATTGATCGGGCATGTTTTAAGGCCCAAAAAAAAAAAATTCGGGGGTTGTGCCCCCGAACCCCTGCTACCGGGGGCTGCCACCCTTAGACCCCTGCTCGGGGCCCGGCCCAACCTCGAAGCCTGGCAAGACAACTATGGAAAGTGTACAATACTCTTAGTGTACAGTCTTCAACACTTTCTCACATGAAAATAGGCTCCACAACCTAACATTGAGCCACTTCCGCATTAAGGGTAACCAGTTCCACTATCATACATACAAACACAGGTACTAACACTACAAAGCGTAGACGCTCTAAAAATGATCAGAGAAAAAAGGAGATCAATAAAACTCTGGATGATGGCACTCAGTCTTCTCTAGACCATCTCGTCCACTCCTCTCCTCATATTTTTTAATGAATATCATTTCTTGGAAAATTAGAGGCCTTAATGGAAGTGGAAAAAAATGCATGCTCAAATATTTGAGAAGAAGTTGCAACCCTTCTATTATGGTTGTTAACGAAACCAAAATAAGTTCTGAGAACTTAAAAGTTTGTTGTAAGAAAATTTGGAAAAAGGCTAAATGGGATGTAGTTGATTCAAAAGGTGCTTCAGGAGATATAGTGGTTCTCTGATACCCTTTTAAGGTTACTGATAAGATTATACTCTCCTCTCATTCCCATCTAGCACTCTCTTTCAATACTGCACCTAACAATTCATTATATTTTCTCAGTGATCTATGCACCTAACACTCTCCATGGTAGAAAACAACTTTGGAAGGATTTTTTAACTTTCCAAAATTCCTGATCTAGTTGAAACTGGTTTCTCATGGGAGACTTCAACTCCCCTCTCTCCATTGCTAAAAAATGAGGGGAACATAGAAACATACTACTAGAATGGACGATCTTACTAATTTCATTGGTTAGGCCAAACTGTTAGATCTCGAACTCAATGGAAATTCCTTCACCTAGTCCAACAAGAGAATTGGTAATAACCTCAGGCAGGTACGAATTGATAGAGCACTTATATCTAGTGATTGGCTCCTTAGTCAAGACTTTCATCTCTCATTTATTCCTAGGATCACCTCTGACCACACTCCCATTGTCCTAAATTTGGTAAATAATGAGATACCTACTTAGTCCTCATTAAAATTCCAAAAAATGTGGTTCAACCATCTGGATCTTCTAGAAAAAATCAAAGAGTGGTGGGGGATTCAAGTGGAAGGAACAACTCAATACATAATTTTCCAGAAACTCAAAAATGTCAAAAGAAAAGTAAGGGTCTGGAACAAATAAGTTTTTGGCAATATCTTCAATCAGAAAAAAAAATCAAAGAAGACATTGAAGAATTGGAAAAGAAAGTGACTACCTATGGCATGAGTCAAGAGGATTACACTTGTGAAAAAAATCTCTTAGCAGAGTTCCACACCATTTGCGTAAGGGAAAAATCCTATTGGAGGCTTAAATCCAGAGCTATCTGGCTCAAAGATAGAGATAAGAACACAAAGTTATTTCATATGACAACCTTAAAACATTAGGGCTCATGATAAAATATCTGAAGTTACAAATCAAGTTGGAGTTACGACATTAAATCCCAACTCCATCAAAGAAGAAGTTGTTCATTTTTACAAAAACATGTTGAATGACAATCCTCCATTGTCTCAAGAAGCTGCTAACAAGCTGTTGGACTCTATTCCTAGCAACTTGGTTAGACCCGAAGAGTTTGGCGCTCTTGCTAAACCTCCTACTTTAGAGGAACTTCAGAAAGTAGTCTTCTCCATGGAAGGAGACAAATCCCCAGGCCCAGATTTGTTCTCTACTTTCTTCTATAAAAAATGTTGGGATACTTGTGCAAATGACCTACTCAAAGTTGTAAATGAATTCTTCAGGACATGAAGAATTCTCAAGGAAATAAACAAAACTTTTATTATCCTAATCCCTAAAAAATCCGGGGCGAAGGAATTCAAGCACTTTAGACGCATAAGCCTCTCCAATGTGCTCTATAAAATATTCACCAAAATCCTCACCTCAAGGATACAACCACTTCTTCCAAATATAATCTCAAGCCAACATGGCAGATTTGTAAAAGGAAGACTTATCCAAGATGGAGTAATTATGGTTCATGAAACCATACACTCGATGGAGAAAAAAAAAAAAAAAGGTATGGTACTAAAACTTGAGATGAACAAAGCTTTTGACAGAGTTTTCTGGTCTTTTCTTGATCAAGTGCTGAAAACATTTGGCTTTGAAGGGTGGTTTATAAACATCATATGGACCTTTATTTCATCGCCAATATTCTTGGTGATTGTTAATGATAGCCCAGTGGGATTCTGTTAGGAATTTTAGTGTCTTCATGGTAGATAATATTTACGTAGTGGTAAATATTATGTTTCGTTAGTGGTTAGGTTGTTATATTATATAACAATACTTTTTATTATAAACAATTGGTTATACATGAATTGTGGTGATTGTAACCACACATGTATATAGGAGATTCTGGAGGATATCATATCTCCATAAATATAGGAAATACTATCCTATATAATTTTAATTTTGGATCAACAGAGAATTATTATTATTGTCTGATTCCTATGTAAAACTGATCAAAAATTTAGATTTGGTATCAAAGCAAACATCTTTGAAGGCTATTGCATAAAATGAGTTTGTAAGTGATAAAAGGGGCAGAATCAATTCTCTCATTTCCCCTATTGGTGGAAATTAATATTTGAAGGAGTGCATCTACAAAGAAATGCGAGTCAACTTCACCTGGTCACACTACAATATTAAGCTTGCCAATCTTTGTGTGGTATGTGTACCTAAGCATGTTGCACCATTACATCTGAGCATTACGTGTGGGATTTTATTTAATTTTGAGGCCTTCATCACCATGCCTCATTGCATTGGAAGTTTGATCCATATAACGACCTATTCTGTGGAAAAATGAACTGATAGGATATTATACTAATCCATACTCGTTCGCATATCTGATCATTTATTGAGTCAGATCGAATTCTTCCTTGCTGCCTATGCACATTTGATAGATATGGGTATATATTAATTCACCACCGCTTATTCATTGAGTTTTCTTGTATCGTCCAAGTTTTCTTTCTAGAGACAACCCACATATTGAAGTCTTAAATAGTTGAAACTTGTAGTCTGAAAATCAAATTCATTTTGATTGCAATGCTATAAAAAAAATATGAGTTGGGCTTGGTAATTCATTCAAAGATAGAAAGGTGTCAATCTAATCTTCTCATCGTGGTTTCAACAGTTTTTTCATTGGACTATTTACCAGTCTGGAATCCCATTTAAATGCCACATGGTCATATCATAAATGAACCCTGCAAGTTCACATGCACTTTCATTTCCATCTAAAGACGTGTTCGAATAAGGGAGGTACTTGGTCTTTTGATGATTATTGGAGATTGGAAAATCTTAGTCACATGGTAATTGGTGCAGATTCTTTGGAGGATAAAATGGATTATGCAAATAGCCAAATCATTTCTACATGTAAACTATCCAATGCAACCTAGTTTAGTATAGTATTTACAAAATTGTTGTGTTTTTGTTTATCTATCACGAGTCATAGTGTAAATATTTGTTGTTTAAATTTAGTCAATTCATTAATAAGTCAATATTTTAGTTTGTAAATTATGAGTTTTATTCAAAGTTTTGTTATTTGTAATTTTGGTCAAAAGTAGTGGTGATATGAGTTTATTCCTAAGTTGAAGATGATCATAAATAAATATGTGTTAAATTTGTTGATAGATTATTTGTTTTATATTAGAGTATTTGTGTCTTGTTGTTCGGTTAGTCAAAAGTTATCAAAATGTCATTAGTCCATTCTTGTGAGTAGTTCTAGTCAAATAATGTTTTGAGTCGTTATCAAATGTTGTCAAAAGTCATATCATTGTCGTGTGTCTCACCAAAACTTTATTGTGAGTCAGAGTTGGAGTAAAAAGTTCAAAAAATAAAAATAAAATTGCCTCATGGACACATTTTCGGTGTTACCCGATGTCCGGAAAATGAATGATTTCACATTGTGGGGGGGAATAATAAAGAATGTGGGAATCATTGAGCTTCATATCCAAATCAAACTGAGATAATAACATGACACTGGAGGCTGGAGGCAACAGAGGTTGGAGGTCAGATAACGACCTCTCGTTAGTCATCAATGACATGGCCGCACTTTTGGTATGATGACATTTGTGTTTTTCAGCGTGGCATGAAAAATAAGAACAAATGATGTAAATTCCTGTTCACTTGTGTGTTTTTCTCATTTAACCCTTTTTGTTAAAACATTGATCAAAATGTATTGTAGCAATCATGATGTGAAGGTTTTTAGTAAATCAAGAAAACCAATTGTGTTAGGTTTTTGGTGAACCTATAAAACCAATTGTGAAAGGTTATTGGTACGCCTGTAAAACCACTTGGGTAAGGTTGTTGGTAGAAGCCGGAGAAAACCATCATAGAAGAAATGTGCGTTGGCACATGTGCGATGACACATGTGCTAAAAACCCAAGGTTGCACAGTTGAGGAGTTGGTCATGAGCACACAGAGGTGGCACACTACAATCAAAAGAACAAGATATGTTTTACCATGTAAACAATAAGGGGGGGAATGTTAGGAATTTTAGTGTCTCCATGGTAGATAATATTTACATAGTGGCAAATATTATGTTTGGTTAGTGGTTGGGTTGTTATATTACATAACAATACTTTTTATTATAAACAATTGGTTATACGTGAATTGTGGTGGTTGTAACCACACTCATATATAAGAGATTCTGGAGGAGATCATATCTCCATACATATAGGAAATATTATCCTATATAATTGTAATAGCTCTGCCTATTGTTTGTGTCAATACAGAAGAATTATTATTGTGTGATTCATGTGTCAAATTGATCAAAACTTTAGAGATTCTTCCCGAAAATTCATGGTATCCGACAAGGAGACCCTATCTCTCCCATACTTTTCATCATCATGGCGGATAGTCTCAGTCATACAATCAATAGAGTTGTTTCTTTAGGCTACCTCAAAGGATTCAGACCCTCTTCCTTTGACATCACGGTCTCACATCAATAGTTTTGTGATGACACTATCTTGCTCCTCCTTGCCTCTATTATCGAAGCCAAAAATATGAAACATATTTTGTAGCTATAAGAAGAAACTTCAGGATAACAAATGAATTTTGATAAAAAAATGTTTATACTTCTTCAATACTCCTCCTGCAAGATAGGAAAATTGCACAAATCATGGGCTGTGAAATTAACTCTTTACTTACTACCTACTTAGGTATTCCTCTTGGCACAAACAAGATCCAAATGAGTGTGTGGAACACCTTGCTGGACATGTTTAAGAGAAAGCTTGCTGGCTGGAAGGGATCTAACTTTTCAAGTGCTGGGAAATTTCTTCTTATTAAGGGTACGCTTAAAAACTTGCCAATTTACATCATGTCCTTATTCTTTATTCCAACAGCTATTGTTAAATTTTTTGAAAGAATCCAATTTTTTTTTTCTCTGCACATGTATTGAAGATAAGAATAGGGTGCACTTGGTGGCTTGGGATAAAACATGTAACAACAAAAAAGTGGGAGGCATAGGCATCAAAACAATTTGCACCATGAATGCTTCTCTTGTCTCTAAAATGGGATGACAACTTGTGAAGGAGGAAGAACCTTGGACCAACCTCATCAAAGCCAAATATCTTAATCAAGGAAGTACTATGGACTACTTTAATAATGCCAGCCACCCGCTAGGATCTGGTTTTTGGAACAACATCGTCAAGATCAGGAAAGAGCTAGCCGCTGGATGCAAATGGATAAAGAGTATGGGTGAGAGTGTTAGGAAATTAATATTAATGTTCACATTATAGTCTGGGTTGTTAGTAATATTGTTATAAAAAATATTACGTACTTAGATCATATTATTATTGTTGTACCTGTAAGTCTATTAACGGGTTTATTGTTTGTAATACATCCTATTTTATAGGATGTTTTGTTACCTACCTTCTTGGCTATTTAATAGACCTATGTAACGTATGAGATATTTAGATAGATGACATATTGGTAATACTGTGATTATTATTATATTCGTGTGTAAATATCTCTGATAATTTATATTTGGTATCAGAGCAGCGTTAATGGAATTCAAATGATTTTATAGGGGCAATTAGATTATTCATTGTCCCTGTGAATGACATTCATGTGGATGATAGTTTTCCTATTGGAGAAGGTAGGATTTGTTTCAATTATAAGAGTTATCCAAGGAAGAATACTTACAGTCAAAAGAGCTCTCAATTTGCATCCCTCCTTGTTCTTGGTCATTGCCATTGTGTTGATAAAATATACGAAAGTTGCTGAAGAGATATTTGGATCTACTTTGGTTGCATCTTTCTTTGCATGGTGATCTTCGAAGAACTCTGCATTATTTTAGTCTTGCATGAATCAGAACAGTTGTGTTTTTCTACAATTTGGGGTTTATCTGCGGTTGAAGTTCAGTGCAGATCGCATACATTGCTCTGACTGATCAAGTAAGTAAAAGTTTTTGTGGAATTTCTACCTCCACATCATCATGCAAGCCTCCAAGATTACACATTGATATATTTGTTCGCTCATTTTACGGTGTCTTATTATCTCTATAAATCGACAAATCTTCTGCATCCATGCTTCTCAGCTTCATCGCCATGATTCAGGTCTGATCCACCAACAACACCGTACGTCAAGATTTTAAATCTCTTCTCTAGATTTACACGACATTCCTTTGAACAATCTGCGAAGAAAAGGGCAAAAATTCTACATTGAGGAGGCGGAATTTTGAAATGCATTGAAAGAGGATCCAAAATTTAAATAATACAATTCAAGGTGGATTCGACAGACAGACTAGCGAGCTAGTGCTATTTTAAAAAAGAAATCAAAGTTTATGGATCTGTCATCTCTTGTGTAGTTTAGGTCATTGGAGGAAAGGAAATCCAATTTGCATTAAAAATGGAATAAACTTGGAAGCTTTCCATATTGAGATGAAATTGATTTGAAAGAGAGATTCCAACTTCAATCTATATTACCAAAATATGATCATAGTTGACTGTAACAGAGGACGTGGTCAAGGCTACTTAATAATGTGCAGATCTATCTACACTAGAAGTCCATCCATTCATGTAAATAATTGCTTCCTCGTATTTTCAAATAACTCTTACAAAATGGAACCACATGTAAATTTTGGTGTTGTTCAGTTTTGCTCACTGCCACATTAAACTCAGACCTCCACGTGTAATATGTGAGTGCTCAAATAGTAGCTTGGTATGTTAGAGTCTTATTGGTAATATACACGAGTCGCTTAATCTTTGGAACTTTAATTCCATTCTAAAATTTATTGTGTAGTGTATTTAAAAACTAATTTTCCTATTAATTTTTTAAATATGTTGTTTTATAATCAATAACTTTAGTGTCTAAACCACAAACCATAAGGTACATTGTGTATAAGTATTGGTAAGCCATTATTCCATTTAGGTTTCATAATCATGAAACTAAATATTTGATTTGTTAAAATATTGTATTGGCAAGAGTCATAGGGTGTCATTTTATTTTAGTCTTTATAGTGTCAATATTGTCAAAATCTAAGTTTTCATGACGATACAAAAGTGTTATTTGTTATTTATGTCTTGCTATCAAATACGTGATTTTAGGTTGTCATCATGATTCAAAGTAAACAATTGTAAAAGTCTTAAAAAATTAAAAAAAAAATTGCCTTATGGACACATTTTTTGGTGTTACCCGACGTTCGAAAAAATAAAGTATTTTACATTACAGGGGGGAAGATATAATAAACAACGTGGAAACATTTGAGCTTCATATTCAAATCCGGTTGAGCTAGCATCATGTTATTGGAGGATATAGGCAACGGAGGCTGGAGGTCAATCAACAACT
Source organism: Taxus chinensis (assembly GCA_019776745.2). NCBI lineage: Eukaryota > Viridiplantae > Streptophyta > Pinopsida > Cupressales > Taxaceae > Taxus > Taxus chinensis. The sequence goes on from CM034148.1 coordinate 52,758,741, forward strand.
TCTCGCCAGTCACCAACGACAGGGTCATACGAAGCTGTGGTGGCATTTTGTGGTGTGAGTTTGCTTTCAGTTGTGTGCTTCAGTTTCATAGTACTTGTTTTGCAGTATAGTGTGGATTTCAACATTTCAGCGTGGTGTGAAAAATAAGAACAAATGTGGTATGTTCCTGTTCACTGGTATGTGGCTATTCCTACATAATTCCCCAATGCTAGAACATAGTGAAGAGCAGATAACACAGTGAAAAGCAGCATCATGAGTCTTGATGAGGTAGAATAGTCATATGTGTTCCTGTTCGTACCTAGGTTTGTAGTTAGCCTCCTAGAAACCATTGACGGCTATTTAGATGTGTTCTTGCTTGAGTTCCCACGCTGCTAGATCAGATGTGTTCCCTAGAGTGATTGGTTGATAAGCAGATGATTCCTGAGCGTGTTCCCATCCTCGTCAGTCAGATGTGTTCCCGAATTTTTTTTTTGATAAGAAGTTGATGTGTTCCTTATTCTACCTTCAGTTCGAGTGTTGTACCAAGATCATGAGCAAGCACGGACGACAAGCTGCAGAGGAAGTGTGAAAGTTCTATTATTACCATGTAAACATTAAGGGGGGGGGGGAATGTTAGGAAATTAATATTAATGTTCACATTATAGTCTGGGTGGTTAGTAATATTGTTATAAACAATATTACGTACTTAGATCACATTATCATTGTTTTACCCGTAAGTCTATCAATGGGTTTATTGTTTGTAATACATCCTATTTTATAGGATGTTTTGTCACTTACCTTCTTGGCTATTTAATGGCCCTATGTAATGTATGAGATACTCAGATAGATAATATATCGGTAATTCTGTGATTATTATTAGATTCGTGTGCAAATCTCTCTGATAATTTATAGAGAGCACACATTTATGGAAAGACAACTAAGCTGACTTTAGTACTATTTCAAATAATGAAAAATGCAAGTAGCTAAATGATAAACTTTCTACAATGTTGGGACAATAGGTCTGTGACTACATTCTAAACATTGATAGAAAATTACATCGGAAAAACCTTGAGGCATTTACATCAGTTCATAAGGAGCTTCTTGGTGAACTTCAAACCAAATTGAACCTCATCCCCATTAGTCAAACCCAAAATCAGGATGAGTTTAACTGGGTTTCTTCATTCAATGGAAACTATTCTATGAGATCAGGATATCAATTGTTTTCCAATGAACCTATCAGCAACTTCCCTTGAAACAAGATTTGGTTCAAAGAGCTTACCCCAAAAATCAATCAATTCCTCTGGTTCATTCCCAACAAAGGCATACTTACCATAGAAAACCTCATCAAAAGAGGGTCTACCATGCCGAACATATGCTATCATTGTAAGATGGATAATGAAACAATCCAACATCTTTTCTTCATTTCCCAATTACTAGTTCTCTTTAGAAGCTCGTCTTTAACAGGTTTGAAGTCAAATGGTCTTTTCTTGAGGATACCACACAAACCTGGCCACAATGGAAACCTCGTTTTAAACATGCTTTTCATAGTAGGTTGTGGAAAATCATATTCCCTAACACCAGTTGGGGAATTTGGAAAGCCCAAAATTCGATCATTTTAAGAGATATCAACAGGAGCATTAAAATTATTCTCAACGAAATCACTGTGGCTGAAAAAGAAAATATCTTGAAATTCAAACCTTCTAAAAACTCCACAGGAGGAGGTACGATATCTTAAGGCATGGAATATTGATTTACAACAGTGTATCACCCCCATTCAAAGCATTGATAGGTCTACTATACAATGGATTCCCCCTTCTGAAGGCTGGTATAAGTTGAACTTTGATGGTACCTCCAAAGGCAACCATGGTCCAAATGGAGGAGGTGGTCTAATAAGAAATCAAAAGGGTCATCTTATTGCAACATATGCTGGTCCCATGGGTTAGCAAACTAACCACTACTCTGAGGCCCTAACAACTCTCTGGGGCATTATAATTGATAAGAAAATCAACATGGAAAACATCATTATCGAAGGTGACTCAATGACTATTGTCATTACTCTTACTAAATCCCTAACTCCTAGTTGGACCATTAATAATTTCATTAATGAAGCTCACAATTTATGCAATGGTATTAACATCACTTTCAAGCATGTGTATAGATAAGGGAACAAATATGTGGATTCTCTTGCAAACATTGGAGTTTTTATTAATGATTACAAAGAATGACATGACTTCAATGACACTCCTACCGAAGTTAGAGATATCATTTCAAATGAAACAAACACACTCATTAGTACTTCTCAGTCAGTGGTGCCAACACATGTGTGATCCCAAAGCCAAATCTCCATAGAAATTCGGGCATGCCCAAATTTATTATTCCATGCTTGCGAAAATTGAGTTCTTTTTTCATACTTAACAATTAAGGGAGAAATAAATAGATTTTACTATTGTAACGCATAGGCATACATGATATCAAAGGGATATTGGGAAGTATAATGTCCATATCTTTTAGTTCAGCTCAACGAATATCCAGAGGGTTTTTAGAATGGGTGGTTCCCCCTATCGCGTGGAACCTATCTTCAATTCCTAATGGCAAGAATAGATTGAGCTTTGGGAGACCATAAATATGGAGGGCTTCACCGAATTCATCCAATGCATAAAATGTCATGACCAATATGTCTCTTTACAATTCGTGGCGAATTGGAAAGACTGTAATATCTCTTTTGGTGAAAGGGACTTCCAAATCACTAAGGAATTCATCTCTTTTATCATTGGTCTCAGCATGGAGGGGAATAAATTCTTCAGGAACAAGATTGATAAGGAAGAAGAAGAAAATCATTTTCTAGATGATGTAGAAAAGCTTGAAATCAAAAAGGAAGGAATTCTAGTTTTTTCTATCTCGACGCCTTATGATGAGGTGGCTCGTATGATGGTGCATTATGTCACACTTAAAGGAAGATTCTCCATAGTCTTGTAGTATCACCTGGTCATGCTTAATTACTTCAGACGTGAGCTGAAGGTGAGTCTCTCCTACTACATTATGTAGTCAATGGAAAAGTCTATTCTTGAAGTTCAGGGTCATAAGAGGAATATCCCTCTACACCAGGGTTTCATTTATCTCATTAATAAGTACTTGACTAGTGTTGTTGCCAATGACCCCTGCCCTGATGTGGCTTCTCCCCTTAGCAAACAAAATCACATTTGATCCAAAAACCCCATGTACTAGGACTCTATCTCAGAGCCACCCCCAAAAAGGGTTCTCTGTAGCAGTAGGAATGGAAAAGAAGTTGTGGGCTTTGGCCAATAGGATGAAGAAATTATGGTGGAAGATAGCCCTCCCTCTGTCCTCCATGTCATGGAAGATGGTTCCAATTTTATAAATAGATTCAACATCTAAGCTAATGTGGTTAAAATCCTTGAGGAAAATGTAGAATTCTTGCTTAAGTATACTATTAAAGATCACGCCTCGTACCCTAACGCCGACCTCAAAGAAGAAATTGTTACTCTGGAAACTAAGATTAAAGCTCTGGAGGAAAAACAAAACAATTACTTGGCTATGCACAGTGCCATTTTGGATCTTATGCAAGTTCATATCCACCAAATTTGTGACTCTAGCAACATTCTTGACACAACATGGAAGAATGACAAGGTTACAAGAAATTTTAAAGCCTCAAACTGGGACCCCACTATTTCCATTTCCTTGAAACTCTATCAAGATTTCAGGGAGGTTGTTAAAGTTTTTAGTAAATATGTTGGGTAGTGTTGTTGGCTCCTTGTTCTTGGTGTAGTTGTTTTTGTGTTGTTTTCTAGCTGTAGTTTTGCTATTGATGTTTTGTGTTGGGCTCATTGTAGGAAGATGGCCCATGCCTTTGGTTTTTCCTATGTTTCCTCTTTTGGTTGGGGTGTGGACCGCACGGATAAAAAAACTACACTATTTCATATTGCTTGTCTTGGCTGTTGAGCCTTTTGTTGTAATCTTGGGTAAGGTCCCAGCAAAACCTTTTACCAATAATACAAAATTAAAAAATTATTTGCGTCATTTTTCACATGCACACAAAATTGAGATCCTATGTATACCAAAAAAATTCACTTCCATTATCCTATTATGGTGTTTGCATCATTTGTCACATGTGCACAAAAATGATAGCTTGTGTATACCACAGAATTTCACTGCCTATATTCGATCACAGTTTTTACCTCGTTTGTCACATACACACAAAGTTGAAAGCCTATGTATACCACATAATTTCACTACCACTATCCTATTACGGTGTTTGCATCATTTGTCACATACGAATAAAAATGAGAGCCTTTGTATACCACAAAATTTCACTACCGGTATCTTATCACTATCAATATCATATCATAGAATTTCACTAGCATTATCCTATTACGATGTTTGCATTGTTTTTCACATACACACAAAAATGACAGCCTATGTATACCATAGAATTTCATTTCTAGTATCCTATCATGGTGTTTGCATCATTTGTCACATACACACAAAAATGAAAGCATGTGTATACCATAGAATTTCACTACCAATATCCTATTATGGTTTTTGTGTCATGTGTCACATACGCACAAAAATAACAGCTTGTGTATACCACATAATTTCATTTCTAGTATCCTATCATGGTGTTTGCGTTGTTTGCCACATATACACAAAAATGAAATCCTATGTATACCACATAATTTCACTGCCAGTATCCTATGACAATGTTTGCGTTGTTTTTCACATACACACAAAATTAAAAGCCTATGTATACTACATAATTTCACTACCAGTATCCTATTATGGTGTTTACGTCATTTTTCACATAGGCACAAAAATGACAGCTTGTGTATACCATAGAGTTTCACTTCTAGTATCATATTACAATGTTTGCATTGTTTGTCACATACGCACAAAAATGAAAGCCTGTGTATACCATAGAATTTCATTTCCCATATCCTATTACAGTGTTTTTGTCATTTGTCACATACGTAAAAACATGACAACTTGTGTATACCACAATATTTCACTCCTATTATCATATGCAATGAAAGCATTAATTTATCATTTTATAGGATACTTTCTTCATGTTTTTAATTTTCCTAAATCATGTCATTTTAACTACAATTAGAGCTATATTATTCTCACTCCAAACTACTAACACTTTGTGTGAAGCTTCCTATGCTTACCAAAGATAAAAACCATTTTAAAACTACTAACCCTTTGTTTTATAGGATGGTCGGTCCAAGACATATGGGTTTATAAATCAGATTACTAATATTTATTTTGGAGGGCCTTCACTTGAAGACCTAATTACATAATATTTATCATTTAATTTTACTATATTGCATATATTTTCTTACATCATCTTTCTTGTGTGTTTTGCATCCTTCTTTTTTTATCAAAGGAAAAACCGTGTATGCTCTCGTCTCGCGTCCTAGGAATATATTGAGTATTAAATGTGGCTATTATTCCCATTTTTTATTGTTTAGTGACAATGATGTGGTCATGAAATCCACATACTTTCCATAGTCCTAGGGGTCTTGTGACCATGGAATTCACCTCCACGCTTGTAGACACACCTTGTGTTCCAGCGAGGTATAAAAATTCTTGAACAACTATCATTATTGGCTAAACACTTGCTTTTTTAAAGAGCATCATGAAGTGATAGGCTTCCACGTACTAATATCCAGGCCTTAGAAAATATCCTTTCAACATGGAGTTGGGCCCCATGTACTGCAAGGTATATCAGGTACTCCACTAGTGAGCTCATATATCCTAGTTTAGGAAACCTATCGGCCACATATGAAGCTATTGTGCAAGAATGTTGCACTCTTTGAGATCACTTACTAGCTGAACCCACATTGACACATAAGTGGAGAGTTAATTATGGCACCACCGTCAGTGTGTGGTATTGAAAGTAGTAAATAGCTTGATTGTAATCCCACTTGACTAGTTAGGGTGTGTATTTCATGTTTCTTGCTTACTTATGAACACCCTTAACGATCATATCAACTTAAATTTGAATCAATTAAACATCATCATAATCAACTATCCTAAATTAAAAAATCCTAACCCAAATCCCATCACCATCCTTAATCAACCAACCTAATCCAAATCTAATCACCCACATATCCTATCATACCCTAGCCTTTGATCCTTAATCCCCATCCTCTCCAAACCAACATCCAAACCCCTACCTCTTTTCCAAATACATCAATATGCACAAAAATGATAGCTTGTGTATTCCACCAAATTTCACTTTGAGTATCCTATTACGGTTTTGGCGTTGTTTGTAACATACACACAAAAATGACAACCTATGTACACCACAAAATTTCACTTCTAGTATCATGTTCCAGTGTTGGTGTCATTTTTCACATACATAAAAAAATGATAGCTTGCATATACCACAAAATTCAATGCCAATATCCTATTACAATGTTTGTGTCATTTATCACATATGTACAAAACTGACAGACTGCGTATACCACATAATGTCACTGCCAGTATCCTATTACTTGGGGTTTTCTTCCACTTCAATGAAATTCCTTCACCTGCATGCATTGAACCTCCAAACAATATCCTTTTTTCCCCTAAAATAAGACCTTCTAATGTGCATTCATCCTTTGATTAATGAGATTTTCCCATTTCAACTCTTTCAAGCTACTTGTCTCAATCCTGTTTGTATGCATTATCAATAAGAACATACTCAAAATTGGAGAATAGGTTAAATAACATCAAAATTTAAATTAGCTTATCCAAATCTCTTCTACAATGAGATTACCACTGACTAAGTTGAACAATACATTACCATTCAAGGATACTATGCATCATGCAAACAAATTTAAAATTCTAACCACTATTTAGTGAATTCCATACACTCCCTATGAGTTCTTGAAGAATGATCACTGAATGTACAGCTTTAACACATACATAGAATTCATGATAAAGACAACAACATATATTTCCTTACAAAAAATAGAGTTTCTATTTCTTTAGTTCAATATATTCATTCTACAAGGCTCTCTTCCTCCCTTTATTTATGAGCCTTTTCATCTTATTCTGCATATTTTTACTAAACTCATCTTAATTGGATCTAACTAATCACTCCACCATGTGTACTTCCGTGCAATAAATGTCATTATATCCCTTCAAAATATCTCAACTCACAAAGCTACAATTTTTCTTATCTTTCTTATACTTGTATTCATTAGCCTTCTTAGAATTTAACCTCCAAATCAATTTTTTTTTCTCTTGAAGTATTTGATGGATCTTTTTCAACTTCCTACCATATTTCAACACTAAAAAAAATTGCTATACCACTCACTATATTGATCCCAAAATATCAACTTACCCATTAACCCCTCACTTATCCAAAACTTCCCTACAATGTGATTTCATGAGTCATAATTGCAGCTACCCAACACAAACCCAAATCTTCTCCAAACACCCTTTGCCACCATCAAGATGTATGGTATCCCTCTTTTCCTCTATAATTTTACTATCTTCATATTAGAATTTTCATCAAGACAATTCAATCATAAATTTCCATACAAGATGTTTCAAGACAAAAGAGTGGCATTCTTGGACTCCCATTTGTAAGTTTCTTCTGTGCACCAAGTTTCATATAATGACTCCACCATTTTGACCTGGTTCCTTTGTTAAATGGTCTTACCCATTAGCCTTCTAATCTGTGTTCCTTTTCCTCGAAGATACTTCCATTAACATCTTCCTTGGAACTACGTTTTTTGAGCAAAAACCTTAATAAACACTTACGTCACGCGGCAATGGAATTTTATAAAAATTTATACTGAATTACATGGGTGTATTCGAGAGATAATGGATTTTTAACCTTTAAACCCTAGCTAGAGGGTTTCTAAGGCCTGTATCTCCTTGAGAGTCTAAATTTTTCTTTAACTCCCTACAATTATGAATTCAAGACCCAAAACTTTACCCAAGGGTTTGATTCACTATACTCCTCATTAGTTCTTTACTAGTCGGCATAAATAACACGTGAAACTTTAAAAGAACACTCGTTTCTTCTTACCTAGACTGTATAGGAAAGAGATGTACACATGCAGGAGTTTAAACCAATTTTATTTCACCCTTACAACTTCTAGCAGAGCTTCCTCACATCCCTATGAACTAGAATGATCATGATATCGAATCAAAAGTGCATATCAACTCATGCTTAGATTCTTTCAGGCTATAGACGACAATTACAGTCTCGTAGTGCACCTTATACAATAAAAAAGAACAATGTATCTGTTTTTATGGGTTGATATTCTCCTTAAAAATAGTTTCATGCATATGATCCTCACAAACTCATTATTTACACCTCTGTAAGGCTTTTAAAATATCATTATACCATTGCTTAGTTGAAAGTTTCTTCTAACCAGCCAAAATAGGGAATCACCTTGTCACATTGGATTGAATTAACTAATCAACTAACAAGCAAAGTCATTTCACGATTCAATGCTTCACTAACTAGAAGAATACATAACTTTCAAGGCAATCATGCATTCAAAAATCATTTAACTTAAAATTCAAGAACACATCCTTAATTTATTCAACCGAAATTTCATACAAAATTCCATTATTTATACAAAACTCACGCTCTTATCAGTTTCCCTCCTTAGTCTCGAAGAGTCTTTCTTCTTCACTCTCTATACTTTCCTCAGAAGGTCTTCATGTCACTATTTTCCTCCAACTAACTCTTCTCTAACTCAAATTCCTTCATTTATATATCTCCTTGTTGGATCCATAACTGAATTTTCATGGACCCATGGTGACTCTTTACACACCATACCTAGAGAAATAGCCTCTTTTAAATGACTCACATGGTCAAATATGCACAAAAATGACAACCTATGTGTATCACATATTTTTACTATTAGTATCCTATTACGGTGTCTGTGTCATTTTTCACACACACAAAAATGACAGCATGTATATACCACAATATTTCAATTCCAATATCCTAATAGGGTGTTTGTGTCGTATATCAAATACGCACAAAAATGACATCATGTGTATACCACAAAATTTCACTCCAAGTATTTTATTACGGTGTTAACGTCGTTTGTCACATACGCACATTAAATGACAACCTATGTATACCACATAATATCGCTACCAATATCATATTATAGAGTCTACGTTGTTTGTCACATATGCTAATAAATATAGTATGTATATAATTTCATGCAAGTTTTCTTACAAATATCTTAAGAACATAATACTTATGTATTTTTTGTCATATTTCATCATATACTAATATGTTCAATACCATGCTTATTTAATATACATTTTTATTTACATTATGTTGTTTAGAATTCCGTGAAAGACAAAGTACGAACAATAGCTTTCCCTAGATGTTCAAGACATGGGAAATGAGAAATATCATTTTTCACAAGACGATCTTGAATGGACACCAATTGGTGAAGATAATGATCATATGGATCTTTGTGCATCAATCCATCTAGCACTGATTGAGGCCTTTATTAAAGGGGAAGGCCTTCTCGATAGCACCAATATGAAATTCATATGCAAACAGAAAAGGATATCCATAGATACGGGGGAATGTAGAGCACAACATGCTACTATTATATATTGCAGGTTTGTTTATATTAAATATATGTTTGGTATTCTTTAGGAATAATGTTTACATATATTAGTGCCACATTTTTCATGTTATATACCTAATATCAATATACATTTAATTTTTTATCAACTAGTGGTGTGCTTATGGCCTCGACAAAAACATGAACAAACCACCTACTAGTGAAAAAATAAGGAGGTTTCAAAAAAAACATGGATGCTAGTGCCATTTCAATGTGAGGGTTATGTTTGGTAAACATGATGTGGCACATATCATATACATTGATATGTTTCATTGTGATATGAATGGTGAGTTTTTCCATGGTGAAAAGGAAATAAGCTTGGATCCACAAAGTGGTTTCACACCTTATTTTTCAGCTGAGTGCAAGCAATACATTTCATCTCTTTTGCTTGCTGGTATATTATTGACACCATTATTGAAAGGCACTAAACGGATCCAGATTTGGAGACGATTGTCAATAAAAGGGATGAGTGGATAATTAGGAAATATATGTTGAATGCATGAAGGAGGGTGATGTGCATTAGATCCCAAAAACACCAACACAATAACACTGGTATCAACTTGTGGCATGTCACAGAAAGGGATACATTTTTCTATTATCAGAGACCGTGTGGGATTGATGTGAATTTCATTATGGGCCTTCAAACATCGTGGATACTTGAAATGAAGGTTCTTCATTCCCAAAACTCTATCATAGCAATGGATTCCACGTTCTCAACTAATAAATACGGGGTAAGGAAATTATTATCTTATTTCCAAGAATAATTGATATTTGGATACACTTGTTTAAGTTATTTTCATTATAACCATATTTTCGTGTACACATTTTCCTCACTAGTAATTGTACACGCTTCTTGGTTTTTACAAGTGAGAGGATAGGGTTCTCCTTGCATGGGAATTTTCATCCCATGATAAAGTGGATGACATATATGTATGGCTTGTTGAATTCTAAACAATGGGGAAAAGGAAAAGGATGTATTGGCATGTCAATGCATTCATTATAGATGATGCAGATTCCGAAATACATGTTATAAGGTACAAATATAATAATATTTTGTTCTATAAATTTAATACACATATTTTACAACCCTAACAATGTTTTCTTTTATCTTAGGGTTGTATTTGGTTGTCATGTCTTGTTATGCATATGGCATTTTCGCAGGGCTTGGATAAATAATATTTACAAGTTTGTTTTTCTTCATTTTGCGATACAATGTTTATAGGATTGGGTTGGTTTTTGTTTTTCTGCATTACTTATTGTCATGTGAAATTTTTATTTATAGATATACAAAGAAGGAGGTGGGGATGGTTATGTTTCAAAGACTAGGTGACATCATGTGTGCCATCAGTGACAATGAGCACATGACCTTTTCCCTCATCAACAAATTCATTGAGGAGGTTAAGGAGGAGACACTATTTATGGAGTATTTAAGAAAGATGTGGCTACAAGAGGGACGTATTGGTAAGTGTTAACAAAATATGATTATATTTGTAGCTATTTGTAGAGTTAATAATTATTTATCCATTTCTAATGGTTGTAATGTTTCTGCGTTTAACTATGTGGTCAAAAAAATGTTACAACTTAATCCATGCCAATCAGGATAAAAATGCATCCATAGAATCATATCATTGTTTCTTAAAGACTCAATACTTTTTTGATTGAAGAAAACAATGCACAAGGAGAATGGATTAGTTGTTTTACACATTGGTGTTTCAAGTTGTACCACATCACAAAAATAAGAGGGATTTGCAAGTATCAGGCTTCTTGATAAATTATGTATGCATGAAAAAGTAGGCTAAGTTAAGAACTAGGAATTAACACCGAGTAATCCTTATAACTAAGATAATTCAAAAAAGCACCATGATAAATCTTGGAAGAGAAAGATAATATAAATGCATCCAACATAAAAATATTAAATGATAAGTCATCCCTTTGAAATTTAAATGTGCTTTGTATGTATGATTGCTCTCTATTATGAACCTATCTTGATCATAAGCAATCAAATGAATGTTATCATCATGAAGAGGAAAGAATATAACCAAAATGGATTAGTGGCCATGTTTAGATCTTCCTTTACTACTCTCTTATAAGAAGAATAGATGCGAGAATCAATGAACTATTCCAAGTAGAAATGCCCTTATCATGTGCATATAATATCACTAGCAAAAGTGTGGTGTAAGCTTGGAAGGAAGGTACCGGGTTCTTTATATAGATTTCCAATTTGGGAGAAGTTAGAAACCTAGAGAAAATGGCATAAACATAAAGTAGAATTAGAAAGGAATAAACATGATTAGAGGAGATAATTATTAATTAACAACTCATAGGAGTTGGAGATGAATTAATTAATCAACTAAGAATAATTAATAGGCCAAAATAAGCTTAAGAAGCCATTTGGAGATGATTTAGAGGGAAATTAGTAAGTTTTGGAGGATTTAAAAGGGGGATTTAACCAATAAGAAGGTTTACTGATTAAATAGGAGATTAAAAGGATTATTTAACTAATAATAGTTAATTAATTAATTAGGAGAGGATTATAACTAACAAAGCATCATTAATTGACATCTGGAATGGGGAAAGGCTAGTTAATTAATGGTGTGTCATTAATTGAATGAAATGAAGCAGAATATTATCTAATTAGTGGGAAATCACTCATTATAACAGAAATGACAGGAAAGAGGATAATTAGTGTAATTTTTGTATTAAAAATGCCTAGGCAGATTTAGGTGTCTACATTTTCCCCTTTATGGTGTGGTGTAATGCAAGTAATACAACTTCACAGATAGTATATAAGTAAATTTTGAAGGGGTATAAGAGAAATTATTATAATTAAGGATTCCCCCTCGAGTGTCAATGGGGTGATGGAAGTGGTCAATTTACAATCAAAAAGGAAGAAGGAAAAATAAGATCAAAATGAGCTTGGCAAACTAGTGTTCAAATTGATGGAGCAAAAAATAAGTCATGTGTTTCAATGGATGGATGAAACAAGGGGGGAAGGGGGGATAAATATAATCCTTATTGCCCCAGGTATTGTTGAAGAAGATGTTGAGAGTGATTAAAGGGATTCCAACTGACCTTGGTTGGCCATTAGCACATAATCGAGAATATGTGGAAGATGATTGGTAGAAAATTAGATAAATGAAACCCACACATGGAGATAAAAATCATAACAGCTGGCTTAGGAACATTTTTTTATCATCATATTGCTACATGATCAATGAACCATCGGTCTAGGAGAAACTGTTTATTGGATAAAAGCCTACAAAAAAGGTGTAGAATGATATGAAAAGGCATAATACAAATATTTTTGCATAGATAAAGGACCGACTCAAAGCAACATACATAACATAATGCAATATGAGAAAGTAAACAAGAAGATCATAAAAACAAACAAGCACAAATGAACGTACTAAAAAAAACAACATTTAAGACATTCATACTAATGTTTTTGTTATCGATCTTCAATTGCCAAATGTTCGAGTTATACGGAAAGGGTTAAAAATGGCACCCCAAGCAAGGATAAATGTGAGCTAAATAAATGGAGGATGTATAAGTCCTAGGAAAAAGAAATCATGCATTATGAAACTACCCAAAGTAACTGCTTGTGCAAGGGAATACAAACATAACAAACAAACCAACTTTGTGAATGGAGGTAGATCAAAATGATCCGGATGTCATGCACAAAAATAGGTGAGAACCAAAGAAAGATGTTTTGTATGATAATTTTTGATGTTTGAGGACGTTGTGTCTTGTGAAAGATTCAGTTGTTGAAATACCGTATTTACCAAGTTTTGTATTTTTGAAAATTTTACCCATTTTTTAGATTTTGTGAATATGACCATTTTTTTGGAGGTGTTGAAATTTTACCTTTTTTTTGGATTTTTTGAAAATTTTATCAATTTTTTGGAGTTTTGAAATTTTAGGAGGAATGTGATATAAAAGAATGATGGTGTGTGTGTCACAATGAAAAAATTTTCTGAGAAGCAAAAATATGCTTTAGGGGGAAGAAAAGGTCGTTGGGAAGCAAAAATATGCCCTAGTGAGGAAAAAATGTTAGTAAAAATGACCATTTTAATTAAAATAATCATCACGATGGAACACCAGTATGTGGCGGGAAGAAAATAGAAGAACAAGTTAGTAATGTGGCCCCTGAGAGGCAAAAAAAATGAAGAATCAACGCTGGGAGGGTATAAATAGCAGGGCGGGAGGGGTAAAATCCACCACGACCCATTTGTGCTAGTATACTCTATTTCTTTTTTGAGATATTTTTGCTCTAATTTCCAAGAGATATGGCATGAATCTAGGACCGCACACATCATGGTGACTGAGTTCGAGAGTATGAAAGGCTTCCAGTAGATGGTGCCCCGATAAGTAACATAATTTTTTTTGAATTTGAGGGCATTTATTGCTTATTTTTAGCTTTAGAAAGTCACATTTTAACGTTAGCGTGCATCTTTGGGTGCACTAGAATTGCACCCTAGTGTGCTAGCATAAAGGTCATGTGTTAGTGTTAAAGAGGGTCACGAGCATTAGTCTATTTGTGCATTAGGTCATCTCATGAACTAGCGTGAAATTAGGATCACAAGCATGAAAATAGATGGGCTAATGTGAGATGCACTAGCATGCAAATAAGGGCATGAGCGTTAGAATTTGCACACTAGAGTGAAATATGCTAGCATGTGAAGATTACAACCTTCTAGATTTTGAGAAGTGATTAGATGAATGTAGGAGTGATTAAAATAATTTCGAAGATGATTTAAAATAAATTATGTTAATTATTTGTGTTTTGGGTGATCTAAAGGAGAGACCATGGACTCTGGACATGTGGGAGTTTCATGGGCACCTACAATCTTATGAGATGACCTTCTCGTGATGTAAGAATTTTTTTCTAGCTGTAGTACTTGAGGATACAGGCTTACATTACATTACAAAGCTTCCCCACATTAGACTAGATCATAGCTTACTAACTGCCTTAGCAGAGAGATGGCATAGCGAGAGCCAGAATTTCTGATTGCCCACTAGAGAGATGACTGTGACTCTTGAGGTTGTTTATTGGATTCTTTGAGTGCTAATCCAGGGTAATTTAGTTGTGTATGACGGGAATGCAGATTGGATTATAGGACATATCTAGGATATGTTCCTCTGAGAGGCTATACTTTGACAGGATATGGCCGTGCACCTATATAGATGTTTTGAGCATAGGAGGATTGCATGGATTCCAGTATACTTATGGATCTTATCAATGACTACTTGCTACCTGATAAGACTGGTACACACTTTCAACTTGGTTTGATAGGAGTGGTTTCCTGATTGGTGGAGGGTGAGGTCTTTGCTGAGGGTTAGTATATACTGGCCCACTTATACAGATATTTACATTTGATAGCCTACAGAGGGATGACAATCCCAAGTCATGTGATCATATCATGATTGAAATCCCACTTGGTGTTCTATGAGATAGATTTCCAAACAAGCCATCCTCCATGGGCTGAGAGCTAGTGGGTGTTGATATTAGATCTCACTTGGGAGATACTGCCTATTATAGGCAAGCCTTCGATGACCTACAGTTACAGATTGTGACCTAGATATGATACCATTTGTATCAGTTGTGAAAAGATTCTACGGAGATGAGAGTGGAAGAGGATGATTATTTTATGATAGGAAACTACAGGAATATCCTAGAGTGGTACCGAGTTGAGAGAGTTTAACGCTAACTTGGTGTTATCCAATGTATTCTAGGGGGTGAGAGATGGTAAGCATGCATAACGCATGAGACATTTGAATTTGTGCCTCATAACATACCACACATATCTTTATAGATTTTAAATGGATTTGTTCCACAGGTATGGGATGGACGGTTGCAGATAGTGACCTTGGGACTACAATAGATTACCCAACTCGGTATACGACTATGATTCCTTAGTGTATCACCATTGTAGTGATGGCTATAACAACTGGTATAGTGGAAAATTTAGTAGGAGAGAGAGGAAAATGCCTTAGATACAGGGTTAGGATTTTCCAGAAAGAGGTTGAGGCCATAGAGGCATAGGACCAGCCACAAAGACATGCACAGGGTCATGTACAATCTCAAGTTCAGTAGGATCTATAGGTGCCTCCGCAAGTATAGGTACATTGATACAGAATGTACCGTTATCCAAATTTTCCCCTTGGGGAAAAATTGGACAATGGGAGCCTATTGGACCCTGGACCAAAAAATCCGTTCATATGCACTTTGGGTCATTTTAGGTAATTGTTTTTCTCTTAGGGATCATTTGTGATATTCTAGGAGGTTTTGGGATCATTTCAGATTATTTTCCCTTTTTTCGGGTCTTGGAGGTTGAAGGTTTTCTTAGGGTGAAAATTTTCCCGACGATGGGTCCACAATCATCTGATACTAGAAAAAAATGATCAAAATTGATAGGTTGTGTTTAAAAGATCTTATTGTGCTCCTACCTCACAGATTTTGAGAAAAATCTCATGAAGTCTAAACACCCAAGTAAGATCAAATTTAGAGGGGTGGATGGCATTAAGCAAAAACAAACTCGACGAGCTGCTTGATGAGCTTGAGGCGAGTTGGTTGTTTTTAGCTCAGCATTTGGGTGAAGTTACTGCAAGCTCAATATTGAGTTTAACTCAACTTAAAGGAGAGCTCATGGGAAGACCCAACAGAAAAATCTCATGTGGAATGAAGGCTAAGCCAACTTAGTTGGCCATGACATCAGAATAAAGTGGCTCAATGTTTGGGAGATCAGGTCAAGGATCAAAGAAGTTATAGGGTAGCACAATATCTCGTTTGCTAGGTGACTCAGGTGAAGCTTGACGCAGAAGCTTGGTAATTTGTGTAGCTTGGTGCAAGACATTCAGATGTTAACTTGGAAGAGGGATGAGATAAAAGCTGAGTTCGAGCTAGAAAAAATGGTGAGATCGAGTCGAAACTCAGAGGTGAATTCACAAAAACCATGGTGAGCTCGAAGGAGATGTGGGAGGCTTGAGTAATAATGTCTACGTATGAGTCAATTCGAGCTTAACACATGTAATTTCATGACCGAATCATGTCATAGGGCACTTGGTAAGTTGTCCATGAGGAAGAAAGGAAAATATTCGGTAAGGTCAAGTCATCACATCAACAACTTAGTTTGATCAGACATGGAGCTCCACAAGTGAGGAGCTCACGATGTAGCTCGGGAAATTAGGTGACGAGCCTAAGGAGAATTTGATGCGAGTGGGCTTTCTCAGACCAAGCTGAACTAATTTTTGGGATACGGGGATTAGGGACTAGCTCGCCAAATTGGTATGTTGGAAAGATGGCATCGAAAGTCCAGGATTCGCATTTCAGACTTACATATTATGAACACCATGTTAAGGTTGGAAAAATGGCGGTCGAGTTCCTAGGCTAGAATAGCCAAGGTGGGAGATTGATGAGGCATGATGAGAGTTGGTTTTCGAGTGGCTGAGTCAATAGATGGGCCTGTGGGATAGTGTGGCCAAGCTTGGCGGGGATTTTGTTGTAGATAGCCCGAGTAGGAAATGGTTGGGATGGTTTCTAGGTTAAACATCGAGGAGCTCGAGGTATGAAGTTATAAAGCAGGTTTTTGTGGGTGCGAGTCACCACGTTGAGGTCCTGACTGGGTTATAGTGAATGGACCATCGTGTAAGCAAAAGCGAGGTGCTCACAAATAGGGCTCAAGCTAATGAATAACTCAACATCAAGATGTCGGTGTCAAGGAGGAGCTCGTGAATTTGGGAAATGATCAATGATATTGACTGAGCTTAGTAGTGAGGTGTTTCGGAGGTGCCATGACGGAAGGTCTGTTGGGGAGAAGTTCTGATTGCGAGTCGATGAAGTTGGTAATAAAAAAAGGTATTTGAATCTGAGCCCGTGGCTTATGTTGCCAATGCAAATCATCAAGGAGTTAAATTTTTCAACAAACGGCTTTAGACAAGTTTTTTAGTGTAGAGGATGAATCGATACTAGAAGGAGCTTCAAGTATTACACTGGAATGAACATTGAGTTCATTGGATAGAAGTAGACTTGAGACAAGTCATCTAAGTTGTGGTGAGTCACTTAACCATGAGACCAATCCGACATTGGAGAGTTCAAGTTACGAGAAGTGAACACAGGGAGATAAGGTGTGAGCTAAACTTGTGATGAGCTAGGTTGAAGGCTCATTCGGTGAAGCATGCACAAGAGCCAACTCAGCTCGATGGCTTAAATAGAGCTCATGGAAGTTGACCAGGTTCATGAAGCTGAGTCGATGAAAAATACGCATAACAGGAGAGCTCGATCAGAGATGGGAGATGGCTCATGTTTTGAGCTATGGAAGGTAGAAGGGCCGAGCTCTTAGTTAGATCAGTTGAGCTATGTTAAACAACAAATACATAGAAAACTAGGTGAGATCTCGACAACGAAGGGGATAGAGGAATTTCATGAGGAGAATAGCTTGATGTGATTTTCACTGGTGGGATGAGCTTGGCCAGGGATCTCATTGAAATGGCTCGGAGAGGTCAAAAGTGAACTCAACTGGAAATATCTCACATGCTTGGCATTTTTCGATGAGGAAACGTTTGGGGGAAATCTCATTTGAAAGAAATTGCAATGATTTCGTGAATTACACTTTCACAACAAGAAGATTGAATGAAGAACTGGCTTGAGAATGTGTAGAACTTTGAAGGAGCCCATACCGTGATGTGAGGAAGAGTCTAGATCAAACTCAAAATGGTACAGTTGGGGAGCTTGGTCTAGGAGATAAATGTGGTGGAAGAGCTCATGAATAACGATTGAGCTAATGCCAAATTCCGTAACCATATCCCAAACCAACGTGGAGTGAAGGTGGGCTCACCTAGTTGAGGATGATAATATATCCACGACAATTTGAAGCAAGCCATAGTAGTGGCATTCGTGAGGTGACTCCTAACCTGAGTTAGGTCTGAGTTCATCAATGGAGCCATCAAGCTGGTAGTAAGTGACTCGGGAAAATTTGAATTCTTTTCCTGATCAAATGGGAAAGATGGTTCCTGAATCATGTGCTTCTGCCATTTAAATTGGAGTTTGAGCCATCATGGGAATTTTAGAGATTGCAGACCAAACGACCAATTTGGTGTTTGAAGAAAGCTGTTACGTAGAGATCTTTGAATGTTTGGTTATGGAGACATGCGGTGTGTTCAGACCACGTCATTTTGGAAGCTCGGGTTCACCAATGAGATTTTCCAATGATGCAGGGAATTGAGGAAAACGAGCTAAGGAAATTCATCGAGTTATCCTCTGAGGTAACGAATTGGTGTGTTGGACCCGTGTGGGAATTGTGGCAAAAATCAGTTAGGTTGGAGTTTGAGTCTATTACCAAGGCTGTGTCAAAAGAAATAGTAACAAATTGGTCGAGTTAGATGCCGATAAACATGGAGAACTTGATGTAATGGAACAAGAAAACCTGATGGTCAGTAAAACACTTGGTGTCACATGTTGAAGGGCCCGACCATGTAGCAAGGGTGGTGAAGATTTATAACTCGTTGAGAGGATAAATCACGAGTCACCCAGTGAAAACATAGGGCATGAGCCAAGCCGTTGGAGGAATCTAACAGACATTATATGTGGGGGATGCGTGTTGAGTCCTCAAAGCACAAAGCGGTAGATTTTAATGAAAATCGAAGCAAATAGATGATGTGTCCTAATATGTGTCGAGTTGAGAAGAGAACTTAGTGAGTGATGCCGATAAATTTGTAAAGGGGCTTATCTAAGTTTTAATGTGAAATGACTAAGCCAAGGTGGTCGGTGTAGAGAGAACTCGCCAACCAGCTCATTGAGCTGGTTGGCAATTATAATAACCAAGAAATATTTAAACCCCTTCCAAGCATAAATAAACCAAGGACTCTGCTAATAGACCTACATTTTTTTACTTAAATATTTTATTATTTTGTGTTTACATGGTTCAATCTAGTCCTTCAATTGTTTAATATGTTAAGGTATATGTTGGGGCTCAAAATTGCACCCGTCCTAGATCAGGATGAACTGGGCTTTTGAGGCAACATGGGACTGTCTCCAAGTAGTGGGACCTTGCGCGCTTGAGACAGACCTTGGGAGAAGGCCGGTTCCTTTACCTATTTCTACTACTACATCTACTCCTATGAAGGGAAATGCAACTACCTATCACTGCTCTAAGATTCCAAGGGACTAGGGTTAGAAGGAGATGCATAAAAAAGGAAAACTAAGCTAAAAGAGGCAATAACACCGGAAGGAGGGGGGTGAACACAGTTAGCCTTAAGCGAAAATGAAGGAGAATGTGCGCAGAGAGGATAGACACGCGTATCACAGCCTGAAACACACTCATACACTCATTTTCATGGGGCACAATCAGAAAAGGAACCTGCAAGGGACGTGAGAGAACACAACAAACAAACAATGCAAAAGAGAGGCAAGGAGATGCAATAGAAATGAGCCAAGGCAGAGAATAGCCACAAAATGAGCTCTATTACTTGTTCAACCTTCTCAAAAAATGCACAGTCCATTACAATGATGAATGAGGATCGATATCCACATGCAAAGACCAGATCTAAAGGCCTGCAACTTAAAATGCTTAGGAGCAGAGCTCTTAGCAAACTGAAGGGGATCCAACCTTTTACAATGGGCCTTGATCTGATATTTATGGAAAAGGAGAGAAAAGAAGAGAAAGAAGAGGGAAACTCGGATTCAAATCTTCAACCACCAATAGCAACCAATAACTGCCTGCAAATCCGCCTGCAAAACTATTAGATCCGCCTCCCTATGCAGGTTCGACTTGTAGAAGAAAGAAGAGGCAAGATCTAATCAAATCTGGGTGGTTGGGTCAATTAGATGTCTGCATTGATGGCTGGAACATGTTTCCCAATGCTTCTCACCTACCAAATTCCGCCAAAATTTGAATTTGAATGGCTCAACGTGTAGGCCACGTCAACAACTTTCCAACAAGTACCAAGAGCATCAAAATCCGAGCCCTGCATAGAAGTTATGGCCATTTGATAGACCCTAGGTACAAGTTATAGTTTTTACAACAATAGTTACAATGACACGTGGCGTGTGCTGCTTGGCTGAGGAATTGGCCAACTATTCCTCTGTTTTGTCTTTTTTGCCACATGTCATGCATTGGTTTGTCGTAAGGATTCGACGCCTTGTTGGCGCCCTTTGATAGGTTGAGTGTTGCGCACTCAAGTCTGACAAGTTGCCACATAGCAGAGTAATTGGCGCAAAGGAATAGCAGAAGGAGTGCAAGGAAGAGGCGCTTGTAGAATGCGAGAGAAGGGCGTGCTAAAGGATGGCTTCCCTTAGGAATAAATATGCCAGGGACTTAGCCAAATTGGAAGGCAAGTCTGCACGTGCACACGCGAAGAGTGCGTGTGACAAAGAATAGAAGAGGGCGCACAAGTGTTGTGCGCAGAGGGAAAATGAAAGAAGATGGTAATATAGAGGGAAGTGGAAGCGCATTTTGAAGTGACGAAGGTGGTGTAGGAGGAAATGAAGCGGAGTGAAGCACAAGGAAGAGGTGGGAAGAGCGCGCAAGGGCGCGCGAAGGAACTGCAACCAAGCAAAGTGTGCCAAGGGGAGTCCTTTGAACTTGAACTTCTTAGAGTTAGGATGAAGATAAGAGTTGTCAAAATAACTAGGGGAGTTATTTTAGACAATAATATAATCATATAGTGACTATAATTTTAGCTATAAGTGCTAAATGTTACAGTGTCTTTAAGTGATAGGCGTTATCTAATTTTGTTGTTCGTCTATGGTCTAGGAATTGATTGAATGTGAGTCTATATTTGTCAACTAGAAGTGACAAGTCATAGTTTAATTTAGAGTTGTAGATTGTAGTATGATATTTAGCTAATATTGTCTCAAAAATAAAAATTCATTGTCTAGTGTCATTATTAAGTTTGTGTTAGTGTCAAAGTTACAAGTAATTATTTGTAGTCATGATTTTATTATGGTTTATGATGAGGGGGTCAAAAATGATCACTATTGTAATGGGTGCAATTTTGGGCGACACCGATGCCTAATCCCGAAAAATGTGTTAATATTGTGGGGGGTCTCATATCAAAATTTACATACAACTGAGCTTCACAATCCATCTAGCTATTTGAGCTATAAGCCAATTGGAGGAAAGAGGCAACAAAGCTAGGAGGTCTATCAATGACCTTTAGTTAGCTGCTAACGATGAGGCCGTGTGTTGCAATAGTGGTATTAGCGTCTGCATCAAGTCCACTAAAATCGAGATTGGTGTCCACTGGTAGTGGGTACTAGTTATGTTGTTTGTGATCAAGTGGTAGCTATTGTGAACAAAGGTTGCAAATGAAGACACTGAGGACTTAATCCTCAAATATATATTTTTTCAGTTTTCTTCTGTGGTCACCTGTGTGAGAAGTGTCTATATTTTTCCCTGGTGTAAAAATAATGCAGACATTCTGACCACATGTACTGTAGTAGGATATTTTCTTGACAAGTGACGTAGGAGGGTCATCCCACTACTTGTTGACTGGTTTGGTTGACGTGTCCCAGTTTGTGTTTCATGTATTCACATGAATAGGTTAACGGGCCTTTATTTATGATTGATGTTGTTTCTGCAGTAATTGTTAGTGTCAAGTCCATATGCAAGCTCCAGAGTGGCATGTTGCTTACTTATAGAGTGATATTTTCTCCCCATGTTTGTACTAGGAGGGAATGTTGGATATTCAAAGTTAGTACTCACATGTGTTAGATAGGAAAATCTAAATGTGAGTAAAAGAATTGAAGCTGATGGAGCAGATTTACACAAGATTATTCATTCATCAATTTCATATGGAATGATTACAAATATATAGGAAGAGTTTTTCCTACATTTAAGGAGAACAAACTCCACAAATCTCACCAGCACACTATTCTACGGGTGTTCTCACAACCACCCAATATACCTCCAAACCTATTTACTTGTGTGGTTAGAACAACCATTATACACGTAAATCATATAACTAGTTATTCAACAACCCTCACAAATATACTAACTATTACAATGGAGCACTACAATATAATGATTTCCTAACATTCCCCCCCTTAGTGCGAACATGGGAGAAAAACAAATCGTACTTCCTTCACAACTTTCAGGTCGTGTGTGCTTATGATCAGATGGTTTTTCAGGACAGCCAACAACCTCAACAAGGATGGTTTTCCAAGGACAACCAACAACCTGCAAGGATGGTTTTACAAGACAACCAACAACCCAAAACATATAGATGGTTTTACAGGACAATCAACAACCCAAAACATACAGATGGTTTTACAGGACAACCAACAACCCAAATATCATGATGTTGCTTTTCCTTGTGCTTTCATCTTTTCCACTATATTTTCACATCAAGGAATTATGCAGGAAATTATTGCTCATTGAATACAAATCTTAAAAATAAAGAAAAGGAAATGGAACATTGAGACCATGTTCCCCCCTCAATGTGAACTTTCCACTTATTCACACAAATCAGGAACTCTGAAATCATACTGCACACAACTAAAAATGGAAGCATACCAGAAACAGAAACACACTTGAAACCATAGTACTGAAAGTCAAAATACACACCACAAAATGCTCACCACAGCTGCTGGTGCGGCCCTATCGTTGGTGACTGATGAGAGGTCATTGATTGACCTCCATCCTCTGATTCATATTTCCTCCAGTACATGTGATGTTAACTCATATAGATTCGAATATGAAGTTCAATGATTCCCACATTACTTATTATTCCCCCCACAATATGAAATCATTTATTTTTCAGACGTTGGGTAACACCGAAAAATGCATTCATAAGATTTTTTTTTATCTTTACAAATTTTGATAGTTGCAATGACGAGATTTTTTGACTCATGATTGAACAATATGAAAGACTCACAAACACTGATTATTTTGACTCTAACGTTGACAATGATACTACTTTGACAAATTTTGACTCTCAACATGAACACTACAATATCATTGAAATTCTTACCAATGACTACAACAACATTCTCGACACGAATTTGACTTGAAATGTCTCTTTTTGACAATATTAAGAATAAGATACACCTAAAACTATGCCTTTGATGATTTTACAATAATTACTGATCCAGATATACTATTGATAACAAAGTGACATTATTGACAAAACAAATGATCGTAATGTTTTGAAAATAAAATAAAATTTCTAATATAGCCAAAGAGCTATATGAAGAAATTAGATGGACAAATAATTAATAGATACAAATTGACATCTAGACAAATTAAATTAGAAAACTATTTGATCAATATTACCTAATATTATAACATAACCAAAAACAATATTTCTTGAATTTTGATTTGGAAACTATATAATTCGACGTTAATCCAATTAATATCGGATTTAGAAATGTGAAGACTAAGTTTCTAAGATTTAGTCTATACTTGACCCTTTAAAATAAAATAAAAACTCCTTAAACAAATAAGAACTTGGCTTTAGAAAAGAGCCTCAAACTAGAAGATATCATGAAAGTTTCCATCATAGAGATCGAGGTGAAAAATGCAACGTGTATTGGGAGAGAAACTGAAGTGTGAGATGGATCAAAAACCATGATAGATATTACACCTATAAAAATTTCAATCTTTGTCACAACTTTGCTTCTGCACGCTATGAAGGAAATTTGTGAAAAATCATAATGGATCTAAGGATGCTTGAGCATACGGTAAAACATATGAAGTGTTGGTTGGAAAATTCAATGGGTGCATGAATCATATAATAACAACATGACCTCTTGGATGTACATTGTCCATTTTGTAGATATAGAGATATCAAACCATGAAGTGAAAATGCATACAGACATTAAACACTACCACCAATGTGACCATGTAAATGAATAATATGGCTGAAAAAATATGGTCAAAATGCAATGATTGTAATGACACTGGACTTATTCTCCATCAAGGCTATGTAGAACAGTTCACAAAAAGTTTAATAATTATTTGTGTCTATACTAATTGTTGCACATTATCTTCCACTATCATTCCTTCATGCAACAAGATATCTAGAAACCTACAATGGATCTTCCTCTCTACTAGATTCACAACTTCATAATTTTTCACAGATTTGATCAAATTGCTCTAATGCCAAAATAAGATATAGGTACAAATTCACACAATGTACATAACACAATAATCTCTATATTCATGTATAATGCATTGTCTATTATATAATCATTACAATAAGAATACAAATTCCTATTAAATAAGAAGTGAAACAAAAAAATAACCCATTGAAGGTTTTATAGGTGTAACAAAACTCTATGAATACATTGTTGTTGAAACAATATAGTGTAGTAAATAACAATATTTAACCGTATAATCATATTAACCATTGGGTAAAATCACCACACCGTAATTCAAATTTACTCTATGGTAAATATGTGATAACATATGCTTATTGAATGGAGAAATATGAATTCCTAACAAGGTACCATATTGTAGATAACTAAATATATCGACATACCATAGGGAAGAGGGACCAACAACTTCACATACCAAACAAGATATTTTCATGTTTGACCTTGTACTCATCATTGACCTAATTGATAATCAATTGGGATTCACCTATAACCTTGACATATTTGATATTCCATTTGATGGTGAATTTCAATCTTGCAATAAGGGATTCATACTCAGTTGTATTATTGGTACATGGAAAACCAAGTTTTAAATCCTAAGGAATTAGATCCCTTGAAGGGGTGATAAGAAAAACACCTGCTCTTGAACCATTAAAGGTAAATGATCCATTAAAGTATAATTTCTAGTTGATAGATTCATCAACATACATCATATAAGCATATGTAAGATCCAGAATCAATGGTTCAATTATAGATAGAGGATCTTCAACTAGTTAATCCGTGATGAATTGTCCTTTGACTGAATTTTGGATGACATACTTACTATCAAGTTCAATCAGTAAGATGATCCAATTGGTCATTCTCCCAGTAAGTGTAGGTTTAGATAATAGGTATTTGAACGGGTCAAATATGTATATTATCTTGGTTTTTTTGTTAAGAAGGTAGTGAAAGATGTTTTTGGAAGGAAAAAACAACAACCAAGCAAGCTTTTCCAATTTGCAGATAATTGAGCTCATATGAGATCAATGAACAACTAAGATAATAGACAGATTTCTCTTTTTGGTTCAAGTCATATTAATCTAAAATTGAGCCAATGGAAATTTAAGTGGCTAAGATATATATCAAGAGGGGTTTTCTTGGGGTAGGTAGCATAAGAATAGGTGTGTTAGCCAAATAATCCTTGAGTAAGGTGAATGCTTGTTGGAATTTAGGACCCTAATGAAAATCAAAACATTTCTTGAGAAGATGTGTGAATGAATGGAATTTATCTACAAGTTTGGAAATAAATATATGGATGGCTTGGATTTTACCTTGAAAACTATGGAGCTATATTAGGTTCTTGGGAGGAGGCATTTCTGTAATAGATATGAACTTTGTTGGGTCCACTTTAATTCCTCTCCTAGAAACTATGAAGCCTAGTAATTTTCGTGATAGCACCCCAAAAACACACTTCTTTAGGTTGAGTTTGACCTTATAATCTCGTAAACGCTAAATATACACTGTAGGATTTCTAGATGTTCTACTTTAGTTATGGACTCAGCCAATATATCATCAATGTAATATTCTAATATCATGCAACATATCATAGAAGATGACAGTCATATCCCGTTGATAATTTGCACATTCATTCTTGAGGCCGAAAGGCATGACTTGGTAACAAACTATACCCCAAGGGGTAGTGAAATAATTCTTATGTTGATCCTCTTTTGCGATATTTTTTTATTATAGGTGGAAAATCCTTCCATAATAGACAACATTTCATAACTAGTAGTAGAATCAACAATTATGCTGATGTTTGGAAGAGAAAAGTCATCCTTTGGACATGATTTGTTGATGCCTCTAAAATCTGTGCAAATTTCGATACCAATGGGAATTTTTTGCGTAGGTACTACATTGGAAATCCATTATGAGTAGTTAATAGCCCTTATAAATCCTACTACCAAATTTTTTTCTAACTCTTATTTGACTAGAAGAGCCACATGGGGATGCATCTTGCAAAGTTTTTTCTTAATCGGATTTGTTGATTCGTGCAAAACTAGGTTATGCACTACTAATAAGGAATCCAAGCAAGGAATATCTTCATATGACCAAGAAAATATATCCAAAAATTCTCTCCGAAGCATGATAAAAATTTTCTGTTCTTATGCTGAGGGGGAAGCTCCCAACTTAACCATTTAAGGATTTTCTTCTGATCTAATGTTAACATCAATAGTCTCCTCCACTAGATACTTGGACTCATCTTCCATGTGCGTAGGATCAAGGGGAGATTGATTTATTTCTCTAATGATGTGTCAACAAGATTTTCACCCTTAGGATGGTCAGTTTTAATGTCCTTTGATTTTTTTAGTTTGTTTGTCTAATAGTGCCTTGAAGAAGTTTTCACTATGGGACTTGTAATTTTTCTTTTATTGAGGATTTTTAGTGGATATTTTCCCCTCATTTTCTTTTCTTTCTTTTTGATTTTTCTGACCACAGAACTCATCCTCATCTCCAAAATATGTGTATACATCAAGGTCGATAGAGAATCCATTTTTGTGGTCGCCGATATGAATATCATCCCGTAGGACCATGAATTCACCAATTTCTTCATCATTATAGATGAAATCAATTAGTACATGTTGTTTTTGGTCCTAATTTACAAGGGATGGGTGGGCTAGGTTTAAATTAGGAACAAAAGGTGATAAGGTGAGAATAGATTAATCAAGAAACATGTTCATGGATGAAAGGTATTTGTATAGGCTATAACGGGAATTTATTTTTCTATCATAATCAGTAGAGCTATCCTCATGTTCAGAAGAGGTAACATCGGTTTTCAGAGGATGGGACCCATAAGGTCAAATGCTGATACCATACCTTTCCATCTTGTTATACAATGTTGGAATAATATCCTACATACCATGTTCATCTACATCATAATAGTATTCTTAGTATCCCATGGCATACATCATCTTTTTAGGGACGACATATTGAGAAGCTTGATAGCATGAGGCCATCGTATCATCAAGAGACTACAATGTAGAAGTATCCAACATTTTCTCACCAGCTAAAAAGGCCACCAAGATGAAAAGTGTCAATGTTGTAATTTTCCCGACACCATTGAGGTTGATAACATGGCCTACCACGTGTCTTGGGTGATGTCATTCTCCACATCTGATAGGAAGTAACTTAATTTCCCATAAAGCAAAAGGAGATACAGATGTAGAAGTACCATTATCATGTGAGCACAATATATCTGGATCAACACGGGAGGTGAGAGCCTTAAATTGAATCCAAACTTCCATCTCAGTAGAAGGACATTCATAGGAAGTGGATTAATAACCATACAATCCTCTGTAATGTGCAAAGGGTTGTGGGTAGCCTTGAATAGTGAGTGTTTGTCCTTCATGGTACAGTTTGGTGCATTGATGGAAATTTTATGGTACGAACTACATGACATGAATCCATGGGTGATCGAGGAGCATATTATAGGGTAGTTGCAAGTCCAGGATATGGAACTAGGTATCATGAATAGTGGGCCCAACTTCCACAGGAAAAGGGATTGTTCCAGTTTATTATCACTCCACATTATCAAAAGCCTTACATTAGGCTCTAGCTCTCTATCAGTGCATCCTAGTTGCTTGATTAGTTTCAAGGTAAAAATGTTCAAGCCAAATTCATTTTCCATAAGAACACTTTTAATATTTTTATGGGTAACAATCAATTCAATGCACAAGGGTAGATTGTGTGTATGTTCATCTGTTGGAATCTCATGCTGGCTAAAGGTAATGTGTTCCAATGGAGAAAGCTACGCAAATAAGGCTTGGAAGCACATTGGATCAACATATTTTGAAACCCCTGACCCTCGAAGATTTTTGTAAAGTATTTTCCTATGCACATTATATATATTAAGAATATCTAAGATAGAAATCTTGGCAGTCGTCTTCTCAAGCTATTTGAGGAGATAATAATGACTATCTGGAGGGGTAGGCAAAGGAGGTTCTGAAATAACAAGATGAGCATGTTGTGTTGCCATAACACACTCTCATGCCTTGATCTTAATGGTATTCACAAGCTCTGAGGTAGGATGAAAACAACCAATAAGAGAATCAAAAGGATTATTGGTTTGAGCAACAACATGGTTGGCATTTTTATTCTGGGAAGACTAACCTTGATCTAAATTTTTCTCTACTTGTTTTTGCTTAGGGAATGGCTCTTTATAAATTCCCATTGGGTTCAGGATAATCCATTTCAACATCTCCTGCTATCTATGAGGTATTGGATGAAGTTTTTCAAAATCAAACATTTATCTATGGTATGACCCTTAACACGATGATACTCACAATATTCATGATCTTTGCACCATGATGGTTTTAGTGCATCATATATAAATGGTGTAGTGGTAGGGATCCTAACCATGTTCACCACATCTAGTTGTTTCAAGACTAATGAAAAATATTCCGTAAGGGGAGTGAACACACAACGTTTTACTTCAGGTACAATTGGTCCTTTTGAAAGTTTCAAAGGAGTACTAGTTTGGAGTTCTTGCACATGTTTTGAATCTATAATTCCATCACTTACAACGTTTTTTTATTGTTCAATAATTTGGGTTTGTCTCTAGGTTTGGACTCATGATTATTTGTATTATCTCTCTAAAAGGGTTTTAAAGGACCTTTGGCAAGAAAATGCTTCTCGATTGGCTTCCTTTCTTGATAAATTCTTTGAAACTGCTCACACAATGCATTTGCAACTGAAAAGGGATTTCAGGGTGTAAATTTGGCATAAAAATACTAACAAGTTGTTTCTTCAAAATGAATCAAGGGAAGTGACTAGATAACCGTTGCCATTGTTGTAAGAAACCAACGAAGTTCTCATTGTTATGTTGTTTAGAGTTACATATGTCTAACATGGTGATGTCACTTTCCATATTGAATGAAAATTGGTGCACATTTTTTTTGGCCAGTTCAACAAATGTTAAGATAGACCATTTAGGTATAGGGAAGAACCATTCAAGTTCTTGGCCTCAAGAATTCATGGAAATAGAAAAATAAGGTAATTGTCACTATATGCAACTTCTTGACAAGCCATGAAGTAGTCCTTGACATGATTAGGTGGATCACCTTTACCCCTATCTTTGTCAAATTTAGGGTAGTCGAAGCTTGGAGGAAAGGGTGTACTTAGCATTACTCTATCAAAATGGTGATGACATAATTATTCAAATTGATATTTCCTACTATGTCCAATGTTATTTTATTGAAGGATTGTGAGGGAATTTTTCATAGATTTCCACTCTTGGTTAAATATTTGGCCATGCGAAGGGGAGGCCGACATATATGCACAGTTAAAATTTGGTGTTTTACCCCCACAATAATTAGTGTAAAGCTCATTGGTTTTTGCCTTAGGTTTCTTAGTATGTGCAGTCTTGTCTGTGTCTCTATGGACATGAGAATCCAAGCTTTCTAATTGTTGAACAAGGGTTTGTAATTGTTGTTGAATAGTAACCTCGTCATTTTGGGATTATTCTTAATTTTCATGTGCAGGGGGTTACTCATGCTTTACATTATCTACTATAGCTTCACGATTAATTCAAAGGGGTGGAAATCAAGAACCCCTCATGTGTTTAGGAGATAAATATTCTTCATTGTTATTTCTTTGATCTGAATTAGAAGCATGTCCCATATATAATGTCATCTAGAGATAAAGGGGGGAGTTTTGCT
Source organism: Taxus chinensis (assembly GCA_019776745.2). Taxonomy (NCBI): domain Eukaryota; kingdom Viridiplantae; phylum Streptophyta; class Pinopsida; order Cupressales; family Taxaceae; genus Taxus; species Taxus chinensis. The sequence goes on from CM034148.1 coordinate 52,789,124, forward strand.
TCTTCTTCCCCATGGACCATGTTTGTAGGGATGGTATGGTCAGTCTTTTGGAAATTTATCCCCTAATTCTATAACACATGCTAGAACTCAATCCCTATTTAGGAAAAGGAAGTTGTCCATATGGGTTGGATAAAACTCAAAGTCATTATAAGGGAATGTCACTTTGTCTCCACTATGATCAATCAAGTTCTCTACTTCAAGTAGGGATCTTAAATTTGTACCATTTTCGAGAAAAGGATTTGATCCCATTCTTGTAATAGGAGGCATGAGAGGAAATATTTCACTAAGGTTTGAAAAATGTGCACAAGTACTACAATGAACCTAGGCAAAAACAAGCAGCGCGAAAAATGTGAAGGTCACAAAGAATGTCTAAGAATCCCAAAGAATTGCAAATAATCAAGGAAAAGTACCAAGGAATCAAAGAATAAAATTATTTTCCAAGGAGAAAAATCTGTATGATGAAAGGTACTAAGGAAAAAAAAGTTATGAAGAAAGATCCAATCACAAAAGAACCTACTCCCTATGTCTAAATGTCTTGAATATTATTTGGATCAAGATGACAACACCATTTCAATATTTGAATCGATTTTTTGGAAAAAAATAAATTTAATATTAAAAAGGGATTGAGGTGATTTCCATAATACAAGGTATTCTTAAATAAGTTCTAGTATAAAAAAGGTCCCAATTCTGAAAATGGAGTGATGCAGCCTAGAATTCAGTGATACAAACCCTATGAAACCCTAGACACACTGGCACATCACTCAGCCTAAACTGAGCACTCACCCGAAGTGCAAAAAGGTACCAGGTCCCTCTTTAGGGTTGTTGTAGCAGAATGTTAGCATGATGGAGACTTAACATATATAGTTCTATTACTAGCTCATCATTCTACAAAGCATACCGGATTTATATCTAAGGAAAATCAGAATTAAGTACTGACCATGATGATATAAAAAACATACTAGATTTAGATACACATAGAACTAATACTTAGATTCAGCCAATGTCATTCATTATATTCAATGCAACAAGTTTACAGAGGCCTCATTATAATACCAGTAATATGGGCATAGAATTTTTAACAACATATCTCTGTATATCTTGATCCCCTCTTTGTGTGTATATCTATTACACAGTTTACTACATATATATAAGGGGGGGGGGACTTTCCCTTCACCGCTTATTCATTCCAAAAATAGGTCGCATGCTATTCTTAGCCACGGGCCTTTACAAAACTAACCACACATGTAAGTGCACTAACAATAGACTACTACTAGCTAACTATCTGTAACAGATCTATTTCTGGCTTGTGTCCATGCAAAGTGCTTTGTATCCAATCCTCCAAAAATAGCCAATGCATGACACGCATGTCTCTACCTCATTTGTGTGATCTGCACATCATCTCTAAAAATAGACCTTAATGGGAAAAATGGCTAAGTCTTGAAAACTGAATTTATGTTCCATGCACGCATTCTCACTATCCATTCATGCCTTTAAATATGACTCACTTCCCTGTGTGGACTTCTTATGTACTTTTTTTCAAGTGTTCTTTGATCAAAATTACCCCACACTAATTTCATTGTCACCTCAATAATGGTCATCTCAAAAAACTTAAGTAAAGAATAGAAGAATGGAAAGAATGAAAGAATGTATGGAAGAATAGTTTTACTCCGCAATCTCTTCTTCAACTTGAACAACTAATTTAGGATATTCTTATTTTATTTCAGCCTCCAAGGTTTTCCATTCAACGAGTGCTTCCTTTGCTTTTTCTGGAATTTCCATAGAAATGGACTCCAGTTCATCCCTCACAATCTCCCCTTTTTCATTTTGCAAGACCAACACAATCCTGGACATTGCAGGCATCCTTCCCTCTAGTAAATCCATCTTCTGAATAATGAGCTTCCCAAGCTCTTTCAGTTGAGTCTTGTGTGGCTCATGTGTTGCTGTCAGGGCCTCGTGCTTCTACTTAACCACTGATAATATTTCTGTGAGGCCCAATGTTTCATCCTTCCTTGCTTTCTATACCTCATTGTTCTCCTCCAAGGTTTTTATGTTGATGAGTACCTCTGGAGTTGTGCAAATGTTCAAGGCATATAGAAACTTACACCAAGGGCTCTATGCTCCATCTTTCATGGCAAGCCATGCTATACAGAAATGCTGGTATATAATGAACTAAACTACCTTTCCAACAACCGAAGGAAAGTCCTTGGGGATGTGCCATTCTTCCTCAAAATCCGTGCAGAGCCTATCATACCACTTCTTAACCATTTGCTTGACCTGCGCTGTCATGGATCCCTCATGTAGGTACTTCTTGAAGCATTCTGTAGGTGAATTTTATTCCATTAGAGACTCCCACACCTTCTCCTTCAGTCCATTAGGTACTATGATCTCCATGAACACCAATGAAAATAGAACAGCTCCAAAGCTGATCTTTCCTCCTACGTGCACTTCCTCAATGATTGTTTTTGCAATATAACATGAAATGTTGTAGAATACCCCTTCAGACATATTTTTTACAATGTGTAGCCACATGGTGTTCACTTGTGACCACCTTTCTTGGTCATTTATCTTTGTAACCAGATGCGCGACTGCTTGCACCAATGGATACTTCTTCATTTTATCAATGTCCATGTTACACAGACCCTTTGTGTACCCCAACTCCTTTCTGGTCTCCAATATTGTGGCCTTATCTGTTAAATCATCTTTCAAATCTTCTCATGTTCCTTTCAACCTTGTTACCGTGGAGATGAGCGTGACTAAAATTTTGGCTCAACATCCTGCAAAGTAGAAAAAATCTTTGTGCACTCTACTCATGAGCCACTGGCACAAGGGCTCATATTTCCCGAAGTTAGGGAGTTCATATAGCTGGTAAAATCCTATCTTCTTTAAGAGCTTCTCGCTAACATCGTCATACACTAGCATGTCTTCCACCATGAATTTATTTGTCTTTGTGTTCAACAACGCATCAAGATCCTTCTTATTATTTGTGGTAAGATGATTGTACTCACTCACCTTACTTTTCCTTATGTGAGAATCCCACTCTTGGATGATGATAACTCCCTCTAGATATTGCATTTCTAAAAAATTACTTTCAGGAGCTCTCCTCTTCTTCTTCTACTACCTTCTTCGTTCCCTTTACTCCTGCTACAACTACTTTATTAGGTGTCATTTCTACCTTGAAATAATTTTTAGATCCTTTCCTCTTGAATTATGTAATGTGTGAATCAAACCCTATCTCGATTCAACATGCCCTAGGTGAAATCACGTGACCTAGCTCCTCTCTGTCACCTTGCTCCACTTAAACCCTTCACCACCAGGGACACAAACTCTTTTTGTGCCTAGATATCTTTGTCACGACTGGTTACACACCTTTTTCGCCTCAATACGATCACTCAACTCTTCACACATTTTCAAACATTCTTAATCGCAACGGTAAAAATGAACTCGCATCCCATCCTTATATAGATTTTCAAATTCTTGATTCATTCACTACTCCTTCACCTAAAAAATATCCTCTCATTAATTGACCAATCCCATACTTCTCACACATTACATCTTCATGCCTTAGCTATAAACTTCTAGCGCACCTTCCTACCCTCTAGTCACAGACTTCTCTTTAGCATGATTCCTTTCACCCGAGTACCTCATCACTGTACCTTCTACTGGTACTTGTTATGGCCTATGCTTACCTCATGTTATATTGTTGCTTCATTCATCTCCATCTTTGGTCACTTTTTAGAGGCACTCCTTTGAATTAAAGAGCACCCGTAGCAGCTTATTCCTTTCACCTTTCAATTCCCACAATCTTGTACCTGGATATCAATAACCACCCAAAACTAAAATTATGTGTAGTCCTATGCACATAAACATGATTCATATAGTAATTAGCTTCATGCACGCAAGCACGCTTATTTCACAACACACCAAATAAATTGAAAAAGCATAGTGACAAAAAAGGAAACACATTAAGGAAATACATAATTGAAAACCTAATCTAAATGGCAATACTGCCTTATTACAAACACCAAGAAGATTTATTTATAGTAGGGCTTCAGCCTACTCCCATTGAATTAACTGGGTATCCATGTTCAATCAAGTGCTTCTTACTGATAAGCACATGTTTCAAGGATGTAAGTGATAACATATGGCCCTAACCAATGTACCTTAAGTTTACCTGGATGGTGCAAGAACTTAGAGTCGTAGAGAAGTACCATTTGTCCAATATCAAACTTCTTATCCCTTATGTTTCTATCATGCCATGATTTTTACTTGGCCTTTCCTTACTTATGACTCCAACATGCTATAACTCGTCGCTCATCCAACTAAATTATCTTTTCAATCTGTTCTTCTAAAGTTTTCTCATCAGCTAGACCTCCAACGGCAATACATAAAGAAGGTAACATAAAATCCATAGGAAGAACGACTTTTGCACCAAACACTAACTGAAATGGTGTGGCTTTGTTCAACCTTTTATATATTGTTCTATATGCCCAAAGATACTTTATCATCAAAATCCTTTCTTCCAACATCATAGATTTTTTTCAATGCGTGGCTCAAAATTTTGTTGAAAGCCTCAGTAGTTCCATTTTCTTGAGGATGATAGGGTGTAGTCTTATGGTGTGCAATCTTGAACTCATCCAATAAAATTATGATTGTATCATTAACAAAATGTGTGCCCCTATCACTGGTCAAACTCAAAGAAAATCCATACCTTTTAATAATATGTTCCCATAGAAACCAAGTTGTTATAGCCACTGTATAGTCCTTGGTAGGTGTTGCTTCTACTCACCATGTCAAATAGTGTTTGAGAGTGACAATGTAGCATGATCCAGCTCTACACGTAGCTAGTGAAATAGGACCCAAAAAATCTATATCCCACTTATCAAATGGTTCTTTTCTAGAAATAAGTTTCAGAGACATTTCATCTCGCTGACCTGGTCTTCCAAGACGTTGAAAATGATCACATGCCTTACAAAATTCCTTACAATCATTATAGAGGGTCTCCCACCATAATCCAATGAGTAGGATCTTACACATTCTGGCATCACCTGCATAGGGGCCTCCTACAATTCCACCATGACATTCTTCCATAATTCCCATGTGCTCATGTTCTAATACACAATGGTGCAATATTTCATCCCGACCCATTTTGTACAAGTCACCACTAATTAATATATATGGTGCATCGTGTATAGCAAGTTGTTTCTTCTCCAATGATTTCATTCCTTCTAATGTCATCCATGTGCGTAAAAATACAACAATGTCCTCTAGTTTTGATGACATGTGTTGTAACCTGTATAATTGTACATCTGGCATGGTATCCTCAATTTCTTGTGCTTTTTCTCCTGACTGTATTCTTGATAAATGGTCTGGTCCATAATTACTTTTTCCTAGTTTTACCAAAACTGTGAAATCAAAATCTTGAAATAAGAGCACCCATCAACATGTGCACCCTTGTAAAAAATCTTATTGACCAAATACTTCAATGCCATGTGATCTGTATAAAATGTGAATGGTGTAGCTAGTAGGTACTGGAAAAATTTATGCAATGCATAGATCATTGACAAAGCTTCACACTTTGTTGTTGTGTAATTTTGTTCTGCAGGAGTCAAATTTCTACTGAAAAAATAGATAGGATGATCTACAATACCTTCTCCAAGTTGAGCCAACACCACACCAATGGCCATGCCAGAGGCATCAAGATGTACATGAAATGGTTTTTCCCACGAAGGAAAACACAGAATAAGCATGGTAGTAGGTTTATCCTTTCATGTATCGAATGCGTGTTGCTGCTGTTCTCCCCAGTAGAACATACCTTTCCCTTTCAATAACTCTTCTAAGGGTGTGACAACTTTGGCATAACCTTTGATAAATTTTCTATAATATCCTATATGTCCCAAAAATCCATGCACCTCACTTTGACTGGCAGACTCCCCTATGCCTATAATGACTACAACCTTTGCTGGGTCAACTAACAAACCCTACTTGCAGATTATATGTCCTAAAAGTATCCCAAACGGTGTAGAAAATATGCAATTATTGATGTTCAAAGAGATACTCAACTGCCTAAGCGCAGATTGTCACAGTGGTCCTTAACTAATCCATACAATATCCAATCATCTAAATATAACTGTAAGAAGTTGTGAATAAATTCCTTGAACTCTTGGAAAACTATGCGCGAAAATATAGCAGGCTTACTTTTTAGACCAAAAGGCATGACAGTATAGGAAAAGCTACCCCATTCAGTAGTAAATGTAGTCTTTTCCTGATCCTCTTGGGAAATCCTAACCTGATGATACCCAGAGAACCCATCTATAAACAAATATATTTTGTGCCCTGTAACTCCTAGTATTTCCTCAATAGGTGGCGTAGGTAATGGATCTGTTACACATGCAACATTCAGTACCCTGTAGTCCACACATATTCTAATCCATACATCCTTCTTGATAATGATCACTATTGTACTAACCCATTCTGACTCATCAAGGGGCTTGATAATTCTAGACTTCAACATGTTATCAATCTCTTCTTTGACCTTTTTTCACAAATTGGAGTTCATTCTGTAAGGCCTCATTCTAACTAAGCACACACCCTCTTTAATCTTTATCTTCATCTCCCCTAACGATTCATGCACACCTTTGAGTTCATGGTACCCCCTAGGAAATAGGTCTTGGTAGTCACTTAGTAACTCTATGATTTTTGCCACTTCAGAGTCTGACCAATAGTCTCCAATTATGGCTTCCTTAGGCTCAATATCTATTTTAATATTCACCCGCTTTGTCTTCATAGGTTCATGATACACACATGTGGTCCTATCCGTAGTGTCCAATACCTCACACCTTCTTGTTAAATGGTTTACATCTAGATTATATACTTCTTCATCATCCACTAGGTAGACAAATTTTCCTCTCTTTCACAAGGCAAGCGCGTTGAAGTAATGTTGCATCTTCCCCTGGTTCTTTATCAAGATGCACTCTTGAGTCCTCTTTATCTACTAATTCCTTGAGGATTTCTATAGCCTTGGCACTATCCCCCATAGTTAAGTGCTTGATAACTTTCAATGCTTCTTCTACCAAAATTTTTGTCGAGAAGAAGTCAAACGTCTAGGCCATTCCTGTGATTAAATTCTACCAATTTATAGTTTCTCTATGGAGTTCTATATATACATACCAAGAACACATGCAACATTGTAAAGTGGATAAAACTGGTGCACCCATAGTGAATGTGGTAAAGCTTCCTGCCCTTTTGTCTAGAGTCTCTCACACTTTTGACCATGGTGTTAAATAGGTTGATCATCATGATGATTGCAGATTTGAGTAGGTGCATTACTCCAAAAGAACCTAGTAGTAAGAGCAACCCCAATTTCATCCCATTTGATCAGATTATCCCTATGGACCACCCAACAACATGTTGTTGTCCCACATAGTGTATGTGCTAGCACATTTCTTCTCTCCAGTGGGTCTATCCATTTTTCTTCCATGGTGCATAGGAATACCATGGGATCCCCTTCTCCTGTGCAATAAGGTATCGAGTTGTTACCTATCATCCTGACATAATGTGGTTTTTTGCCTCGAGGGAATATGCTCTTTACTTTGCGCCCTACCAACTCATAAGTACTGTGAGCCCAATTATCACAAGCAACACTTGTAGTATCACTAATAGATTGTGCATCCTCCCACTGAATTAGTCCTTCTTTGGTTGGTTCAATCATCTCTGGATCTTGGATGGTGCGTACATAAATCCTATTCAGATCTTCTTCACTTAAAGGCTCAACATAAGGTGTGGAATTTCCATCTATCAAAGGGATAATGACCCTTTCCTCTTTATTTTCAAAACTTATATAGCCCTTGTTGAACTGAAGATCAACATTAATTTGCATAGCACCAAGGACATGCCCTAGTAGAGTTGGGAAGCTATTTGGTTCTACTAGCATGCTAAAACTTCAAAGTATCCAGTGAACTTGGATCCTTGTATGGTAATGGATGCATCTTTTAAAAATCCTACAAGATTGACCTTAGTCCTATTAGCCATGAGTAATACATTAGAGGATGGATGCAATGGTGGTCTCCCCATTTTTACCCATGCATCAAAGGTAATAAAATTGACTTCCGCACCTATATCAATCAGTATATTAATCAATAACCACCCATCCACAACAAGATTCAGAGTGATTTCCTTGTCATAATCATAGGCTATGATGAGGGAGATTTACATGCAGTATCTGTCATTCTGGTCTCAATACTTGCATGTGGAGTGTTTCCTTTCAACCAACTTTCTAACAATCGAATGATGTTCTCCTAGCGCAACATTTTGCACACTTATATTAAGTCATATATATCAATTTGGACCATCTTTGAGGCTTTCTTATGCTCCTTTAAATAGTGTATCTCACCCTGAAGATTCCTTACCACTTCCATGGTATCTTGATAAACCACCTTCTGATGGGTAGGATCTGGGTACCATGCATGAAGAACCTCATCCTTAGTGATGGTAGGTTTTTGCTTTAATACATCCCTGGTACATGTGCTACCTTAGCGCGGGTTGTGATCCTCACTTGTAGTGCCTTAGACTCTACTTCCAATTTGGGCTTCCATTTATTGTCCATAGCGCGATATATCCTAACCATCCTTGCACCTTTGTTTTCTTTCTTATGTTTCTTACTCAAATGCTCATATAAGTCTAGGCAATCTTCATAGCTATGGTTCTTTCCGCAGAAAGAACATGTAATATTCTGAGGACATTCACGCCTATAGTTGGTCAGGAGATCTGTACATGTATAACATGTTCCATGTAAGGAAACTCACCTCTTCCTCCACCACAGCCTCGTCCTCTGAATCCACCGTTGGTATCCTCGACCTCTGCCACGGCTGCCTTCAAAACACCCCTCATTCCGATCATAGCACCTGATTGTGCTCCCAGTCCCTGATGCTCATTCTTGCCTTTAGAGTTATTTGAAACTCCTGTCTACCATACACCAATATCTATAGCATCATGGATCTGTCCAATAAGTTGGTAGTCCTCTGTGTCATGAGTTATGGACCTACAGATTTTACAGTAGCTTGAAACGTTCTTCCTTATCACGAGTTGTAATAATGGGAAACGACTAGCATCATGGTTTAAGTGGCATATCTCATAATCCATCACCAATGAACATACTATTCTATGAGGAAAACTATCCTTTGTGTGACCCTCTAATTCACAATATGTACACCAAATTCCTACGCATTTCATGGGCTGAATTTGTCTGATAATTTCTCTAGCTATGCCTTTTGCCATAGCTATAATCTATGCCTCTAAGAATGGGCTAACACTAGTGTCAATACTCCCAACTGCCTCAGCACATAGGGCTACTTCCAATGCCTTGTATGGATCAGTATGTGTCTTACATGACATCACTATCCTAAATGGTGTAATCAATCCCCCAAAAAACCATTGTGCATGTTGGCTTGCGTGAATATCATAAGAAAGTTTAGATAGAATCATTTTAAAATGGGCATCATACTCGCGCACACTTTTAGTAGTGCCTTACTTAATATCCTTGAGTGCACTTATACTCTTTTGCTCAAATTCAGGGATATGAAACTCTTTTAAGAATACATCCTTCAATGTTAGATAATCCATGCAAGTATGATTAGGTTCAAACATTTTGTACCAGTTGTGTGTGCACCCTTGTAACGTAGTAGAAAATTGGCTTTCCCTATGCTCAGAAGCTATGATTCCTTTTACGTGCCACAATATTTCACACATATGCACATGTTCAACAACATCTTCTATTCCCCTATACTCTAGAAGATGAAGAGACATTTCCATATAAATATTTTGGGTTGGTGCAGACTTGGCCCACCTGATCCAAAACCACCAGTGTTCCCCCTACCTCCATAACCTCCAGATCCACCTGAACTAGAACTTCCCATGCCTCTCTAAATCCCAAACCTGTAGTTAGAATAGGTCCTATATACATACTCTCATGTGCTCCGATAGTAGTACTATACTGAATCCCTACGGTCTGTGAAGTAGTTCCACTTCTAGAAGTGAATCCAACATTCAGTGAGCTCATATTCTATGTAGACAATACGCCTGAAAACATACCTCCAAATAACAATGAAGTCTTCTACCCTTTCATTGATATACTTGCTCTCTTACTTCCCAAACTTTCTTATTGATTACTTGTCATACTAGATACTAGAAAACCAAGCACAAGGGCTAAGCTACTAGGTTGATTGATATGCGCACCCATGTGACCTAAGTCATCTCTGTTGGCACGTGCTTCCTTATGAGGTTGAGGAGGGTTCCCTGTCATGATTTCCCATATGGAGGAGTTCCTAATGCTCTGGATGCATGTCTTCTACATGAGCTCTAAATCCTTCACGAGCCATCTCTCTCCTCAACTCCATTTGAGCTGTAACATCATGTTGCTTCTCTATCTCCCTCTCACACACCTCATTATACTTAAGCCATATTTATTTTCTCTACCTTACCACTACTAAGTCTTCCATCCTTCACCAGTCCTATCCCCACCCCCATGCATGGTGGGGTTTAGTTAGCCATCAGTTTACTCTCCAAGTTCAAAGTTACCATCAGGATCTTGATCGCCAGTGGAATGCCTTGTAGGTAAGATCCCCTTGGATGTCATAAGAACTGGAATTCAGCTACCTCTGGACACGAATAAATGGAAACTAAATATTCCAAGATATAACTATTCAAAAAACCACGAAACCACGTATGCACATCTCAAGTCTAAATCAGATTAGCATCATAAAGGGCCTAGAATTATTCATACATCCAGACAAGTGCGCGATACCTCCAATTTTGTTTAGATACATAAGCAACCAACCACTCATACAATTCTACTGGAAAGATGGCAAAAAATATCTCATATAAACTATCATATAGATTTAGTTCCCACCCAAGTGTATGTGTTAAACTCAGATCCATGTACTGAACCACCATGTGTATTCTTCTTTCCCAAATCACGTATCCATTCTTTCAATACTTACTAAGGTCAACCAGTATGTCTTCATTGCAAACCATCCTGAAAACAACTGAAAAAGAGTTCCTGGCAATAGAACCAATGATACAACCTAGAATTCATTGATATGAACCCTATGAAACCCTAGACACATTGGCACATCACTTAGCGTAAACTGAGTTCTCACCCAAAGCATGTAAAGGTACCATGTCCCTCTTTATGGTCGCTATAGCAGGATGTTAGCGTGATGAAGACTTAACATATATAGTTCTATTGCTAGCTCATCAATCTACAAAACATACCAGATCTATATCTAAGGAAAATTAAGAATTAATTACTAACCATAGATGACATCAAAAACATAATAAATTCAGATATGCATAGGACTAAACACCTAGATTCAAGCCAATATCCTTCATTATATTCAATGTAATAATTTTTACAGAAGCTTCATTACTAATATCGAGTAGTATGCGCATAGCAGATTTTAACAACATATCTCTATATATATCGATCCCCCTCTGTGTGTGTATCTATTACACAGTATTACTACACATATATAAGAGTGGGTACTTTCTCTTTACTAGCTTATCTATTCCCAAAAATAGGTCACATGCTATTCTTAGCCATGCGCCTTTAAAAAACTAGCCACACATGCAAGTGCACTAACAATAGACTGCTACTAGCTAACTGTCAATAGCATACCTATTTCTGGCTTGTGTCCATGCAAATTTGTTTGTATCTAATCCTCTAAAAATAGCCAATGTGTGGCATGCATGTCTCTACCTCGTTTGTGTGCTATGCACGTCATCTCTAAAAATAGACCTTAATGAGCAAAATGGCTAAGTCCCGAAAACTGAACTTTTGTTCCGCATGCACATTCTCGCTATCCATTCACACCTTTGAATATGAATCACTTCCTCGTGTGGACTTCTTATGTGATTTTTGTCAAGTTTTCATTGATCAACATGGAGGTTATAATTTCGAGGAGTGCAACAATACAATCTGGATACATTAATCAAGTTTTTAGGAAAAAACAATATATTATTATAAAAATAGGTATTGGTAAAATGTGAGCAACGTAACTACAACACATTCCAGAACTCAAATTTTTTTTTGGAAAAAAACAAGGTCTAGGTATAGCATGGAGTCGATACTATGCGAGTAACATAATAATACAATTAAGACACTTATATAAAGTTTAAATAAAAATAAGATGTAAATATAAAAAATTGTACTGATATAATGCGAGCAGCGTAACAACACAAGGGGAAATCAATATGGGATAAGCTAACTATAATGAGACATCTCAATATGGGTATCAAGACAAGGCTACTAAAATATAAATACGTACCAACACACTTTCAACACTTATATCCCAAATGCAACAAGGAAATGTAAGTGGTCACAAAAGTGGTGGACATGATTATTTTTGGAAACACTACTTAACTTGTTTTATTTTTACCCAAAATGTCAACAAGAAAACAAAGGAGATAGTACAAGTGGTGATGAAACGTATATAACACAAATTTGACAGAGTTTCATCTTTTTTGATAACAAGGTAGAAACTAGGACAAAGTTTTGTGTGGCAAGTTTCATGATGAATAACACAAATTTTTTTTTAATGGAATCTCCACTTGTTCAAAAAATAAGGTTTTGGCTTTCAGAAAGTCATTGCTTTGTGAAGGCTCTTTAGAACACGATTGTTTAAGGAAATATTAGCCCCAATGCCAAATGGATACCTAGGATTTTGTCCACAACACTCTCTAATACTTTCCTAAGAGAGATACGCTTCGCTAGATAATAACTAGATGAAGGACTATTAGCCCACAATAAAATTAATGAAAGAGACCTCATACAGACCACTTGAAGCATACCTCATGGGTTTTACTAGTCAGGTAGGTAGTGGGGCACTTCCCATTTTGTTCACCAGTTCCCTTAAGGTATGGACTACTTTGGGGTTCCAATGGTAATCCTCATAATGAATTTTATGGCTTATGCCAAGATACTTCCCACAATTTATAGCGGGCAGGTTTTAACCCTTATCCGAACTTGCAAATACAATATTTTGAATAAAGTGGCGTGTTTTTTAATCTTTTAAACTTAATTTTGTTTAGCACACCATTGGTAACCTGTAACACACTGTAGTTAGTTTTTTTGATTTGATTCTTTGACAAGCTTATGGTCATGCACTCAAAAGTTAGTAGTTTTCCACGAAACCCACAACATTTTGAAAGAGGATCAAAGGTTGTCTTTGATTCTCAAGATAGTAAAAAGACACAAGAGAAGAACATACACAACGTTTAATCCAACTAGATAGAAATGGAAAACTTTAAATTTAATGACCATTAAAATGTTTTGTAAAATATTTAATCCCTTAAGAAAAATAAATGATGAAATTTCCATGTTAATCCAAATGTTAGAAAATATGACCAAATTTGTTTTTGATTCTCAAGATCACCAGAAGGTGCAAGAGAAGAGCATACAAAAAATTTAGCCTAAATAAATCAAAACATTTAAACATGTTAGAAAATTGATTAAAATGTAAAAAGATACAAAATAGAGTTGGAAAACATGTAAAACAACAAAATACATCAAAAATCAGATTTTGGAAATCTTAAAACTTGAGCCAAAAATTACATAGAATGCTAGTGCACAAGATCTAATGGTAGCACACAAGAAGCAATGGTAGTGTAGAGAGGTCAATGGTAGTGCAAGGGGTTTAACGGTAACACAAAGGGATCAACAATAGTGCAAAGGGAGAAACGCTAGTGCAAAGGGATCAAAACTAACACAAGTTCTAACACAAATACAGAGGGATCAACATTAGTGCACATAGATAAATGATAGTGTAGGGGGTTCTCTGTGCAGATAGAATAAAAATACATACAACAATAGTGCATGAGGATCAAGACTAGTGCACAAACAACAATGAAAACACAGAAGGGTCAATACTAACATGTATTCTCTGCAGATAGAGAAGAAAAATACATACAACACTTGCACATGAGGACCAACACTATCACATAGATAAAAATGGTAACATAGAAGGTTTAACTCTAGCACATAGGGATCAACGCTAATGCATATGAAGCAACACATATGCATATATAATCAACCAAGTGCATGGAGCCTATGTAACTTCAAAAACAAGGGAATTTGACCAAAATAATGTCAAAACACTCAAATATTTTCTAATTAGCTTCAATTTAGGCAACATCTCACCTCCCTTACACCTACAAAGAACACTCAACATGTGCAAAATAGAGGTTAATATGCAAAAACGAAACTAAACTACAAAAACTTGAGAAAATACACATGAGATAAAGGTTTTGTCCCATTGGTCATGCCATAATGTATGCATGTAAAATTAGGCTCAGTTAATAATGAGGAATTAATATCAAGTAATCCTTATAACTAAGATAATTCAACAAAACACCATGATAAATATTGAAAGAGAAAGCTAATCTAAATGCATCCAACATGAAAACATTAAATGTTAAGCCATCCCTTTGAAATTTGGATGTGCTTTATATGTATGATTGCTCTCTATTATGAAACTATCTTGATCATTATAAATCAAATGAATGTTATCTCCATTAAGATGAAAGAATCTCACCAAAATGGCTTAATGGCCATGTTTGGATCTTCCTTTAGTACTGGCTTATGAGAAGAATAGATGCAAGAATCAATGAGCTACTCCAAGTAGTAATGCCGTTATCATGTGCATATAATATCAATAGAAAAGTGTGGTATAAGATTGGAAGGAAGGTACTAGGTTCTTTATATAGATTTACAATTTGGGACAAGCTAGAAACCTAGAAAATGTGGGATAAAGGTAGAGTAGAATTAGAAAGGGATTAACATGATTAAAAAAATTAATTAATCATTAGAGACTCATGGGAGTTGGAGATGAATTAATTAATCAACTAGGATTAATTAATAGGCAAAAGTAAGCTTAAGAAGCCATTTGGAGATGATTTAGAGGAAAATTAGTAGGATTTGGAGGATTTAAAAGGGGGATTTAACCAATAAGAAGGTTTATTGATTTAATAGGAGATTAAAAGGCTTAATTAACTAATAATAGTTAATTAATTAATTAGGAGAGGATTATAACAAATGAAGCATCGTTAATTGGCTTTTGGAATGGGGGAAAGGTGATGGCAAAGGCTCTACCAAATTCAATAACCAAAACAAGTTAGAATAATCAACATTCAAAATCCATCAATTTTTTTAAATCTTTTTCTCAAAGCCCAAAACTAGCATTTCTCAACAAATTTTTTATATAATGCTTTAAAGCATGAAAACACTTTACATTTTCTTGATTACACCTATCAAAAATGTTCATGTACTTGAAATTTTTTTAATACTTCCTCTTCGCTCTAACTCACTCTTGCCCACCATACTTGCTACTAGCCATACCAAAATGCATTTTAAAGAATAAAATAAACATTTCTATGAGCCAAGCCTTATTGTTAAATTGGTTAAGGACCCATTTATCCCCTATAAAGTTTTATCCATCAATTCTTTACCTATTCCATTTTATACCTATTTTATCATTTTTACTCACTAGCCCAATTAGCCCTAATTTCTTGGAAATCTCCATGTCCAGAATAATCCACGACTCTCATAAAAAAGTAAAATAATATTTGGATACCCATTTCTTCATTTGTGCTTTATGCAAATTTTCATTGCCAATTTCTTTGTTAATCTCTCCCAACACCACTTTTCTCCATTCTAGGGTTTCATTAGCTTATACCTAGGGTTTCTACCAAAACCTAGGGTTTTATCGCTTTTAACTTTTTCAAAATTTCCTTCTCATTTGATATCCTTATGTATACCTATTCCAATTATTCTTACAACTTCTTCACCCTTGTATCTCCTTTCTTACCTCTTTTCCTCTTTTAGTGCTCTTATGGTTTTGCAAGGTTTTAAGCTCTCACTTAAGGTTGCATAAAACATTCCCTGACCATAGCCTCTGAAACACTTATAACCTCTTTAATATAGCTTGTTCAATCAATTTACAAGGTTTTCTACTTATTCAGTTATCTTTTCATCTTTACCTTAGTTTAGGTTTCTTGATCTCATTGCTTTCTCACAACCTATAGTCCCCTCAATCGAGTGTTTTTAGCATGCATGTGCCAACTAATACTTAACAACCTTGACTACTTATCCTCTCATGATAATCGTAATGATTCCTTGGAATATCCTTTTCTTGAATCGAAAGTATCCATAGCTTATCCACATCTGTATCTGGTCACTTTCCCATTCACTCCTTATGTGAGTATGTTTTTGTTTGTCCAAAACTTACTAAGTCCTAACTCCATCCTTCCCTGGCACGATCCTTCTTGCCTCTCCAAGGAGTAATTCTACATGTGCCTTCATTCCCTACCTACACATGCCATAAGACTTTATGCCTTAGGTACTTAGTTACTTTTAGGGAACCAACATCATCCCACACTAAACTGGTTTCTGCCCCAGAAAACCTTTGCGTTATCTGAACAAAAATCTTATCGACTGAAACCTGCTATGGTAATGATGCTACTTCATAGAATAAAGAATAGTGGCAGAGAAAGAATATGAGAAAAGAATTAAATAATGGGGGGAGTGTTATACGACCAATTGAAGGAGATCAGGGAATTCCATGTTTATTCCATCCTTCAATTTCTCTCAAGCCTTCCCTGGTGCGTCCCCTATGATACTGGGAACTTGGTCTGGGATGGTTTCCTCCACCTTAACCTTTAATGTGTTGATGGCCACCCCTAACTCCATGTAGTCACCCTCGAACTCATCCATCTATTTGGTGATGGAGTCTTGAAGCTCGCTAATTCTGAAATCTAGATTTTAATGCTTTTTCTTGATCTTATCTTTCCAGGTTATGGTGTTAATGACCAACTGTGCACACTCTGATTTATTGGTGGGGATGGTCTCCTATAAAAATTTGAGGGCTTCCTCCTCCTTTTTCACCTATGTGTCAATTATTGGCTTGTATTTCCTACATTTTTTGAATCCTCTATTCCCTAGTATATTTGCATCCTTGATTTGGGAGAGTAAGTCTTCTAACTAGGTGATCTGGGCTTCAACGATGACCTTGTTCTCTTCCTTTTCCTTTGTGAGATTTGCAGTCATCAGGCCTGCAACATCCTTAATGTTAACGAGTAATATCCCCGCGAGGTCCTCAAGATACTCCATCTCATCCCCATAATCTATCATGTCATGGCTTACCAATGCCAGACATTGTCCTAGAATAATTTTCATGATGGCGCTAGCTCAGTCATACACCTCCTTTGTCCATTCATGTTCTCCCCTTAATCCCTGGCGTAACATATCTATTTCCTTCTCCTTGTTACTCTTTTCTATGACCAGGGTCCAAACAGTGGTCCCTACATCCAGAATGCGTTGTATCACCTTTGAGGACATATTTTGCAAGGAATTACATGCCTACTCATCTATAAGGTGGTTAGGATCCACCACCTTATATGTGTCTTCCCCTTTCTTCTTCAGGTGAACGGTCTCAATCGCATGATCAATGACCTCAAACTTAGATTCGTTGGTATGGTAGTGCAGATTCCAATTGAGCATCTTCCTGGTCTTAGGCACACCCTTGTCTTGATCCATAAATTCCCAGCCATGCAAATTTTCTGGTGGGAGGGTGGCCCAGAACCTTGTGCGTAGGACCTTCTTGGGGTCATCTAGGAAGTCCATATGTGTGGACACGGGTGTCCACTTCTTCCTTATAGCCTTGCATTTTTTCTTATGCTTCTTCACCCCAAGGGTGAATCTCTTATCCTCCTTTATAGTAAAGGAGTCCCCCTTGTCTCCCTTTAGGTCAACATTCTGCAGAGTAGCAGCTTTGTGCATTAGACTCTTCTCATCCCCTACTGAAATATCATCTCCTTCCCATGCCTCATCTACATCTATGGCCTTTACCTCAACCTCCTTCCCCTCCAACCTCGCTTCCAATTCTACTTTGAAAGATGTGGGGTCTTCTTCCTCTCCTTCCTCAAAGCCTGCTATGGGGCTTGATGCATCGTGTGTCTTTTATTTCTTTTCCTTAGGATTTTCCTTCTCTTCTTCCTCTTCCTCGTACCATGGTAATGAGATGTTCGCGCCACCTTGTTTTGAAGTGCAGGCACACTTGCTGCCATTCCAGCATGCGTAGTACTTTCTCTTCCTCAAAGTATCTAACTTCCCCTCTTGTTATTCTTGTTCTTGTTCTTTTTCTTCTTCTTCTACTTCTTGTACTATCTTGATGGGTGGGATTGGCATCTCCCATGGATTTGGAAAGGAGGAGTCTGTAACCTCTACCTCAATTCCTCCCTAGGTTTTGGGGCACAACTATACGAACACCTGATGGACATATCCCTTTATGATAATGTTGACTTGTGGGTGTGAGTCTAGGAAATTTGGCTCCAAAACCTTGATTTAGGCAGGCTAAACACCATACTTATATGTAACATGTAATGTGTGAACATCAGAATCCATCTTGTCTACATCAAAAACTAATTTTCACACATCCTTAATCCAGTTGATGGCGTATTTCATATATCTAGATGTGAACAAGAAGGGGAGCTTGAACCATGGCCCCATCTCTCCCTTGGCCATCATAAACCTTGCTAGAAAAAAGTGTTGGGTTACGAAAATTTTTACCTTATCTCCAACAACTTGTGGAAACTCATGGGGGATGCGTCACTCATTCTTAAAATCTCCTTGAAGTCCTTCAAACCACAAGTTCATCTGAGCCTTGTAAGAATTAGAGATGGTCCCATCGCAGGTGAACTATATGAATTAGACTATAGGGGATGCGCATGTGGGTGGGTGATCCCAAATGTTCCCATCTAGTTCATCTGGGACACCAATATCCTAGAAAACGATTAATAACAGGATGCAGCCCCGACTAATCTTCACTCTTGCCTCATTCTATACCCATGCCTCTTTGATAATTCCATTCGCGATGAATTGGGAAAATTTGTAGCATGCCCTCCTAGATACCCTGTAGGCCACGTACAGGAACCTTCGGTTAATGTCCACCCACCTTTTTGATGTGCCCAATTTGTAGCTAATGAATCAGGAGGTGAATCTCAGTGTTGGGTTTGGGAGGTTTGTAATTACCTATGCTCTACCCCCTTTCTTGTAGTTTAATTTCTTCTCCAAATCCTCAATTTTGGCAGTGACACATAAAACAAGCGCCATATCTTCTCCAGTATTTTGCAGGCTTGTTACCATTCAAATCAATTGGCCTATGATCCACATTATTCTTCTTACAAAGTAGAAGTATTTGTGTGCCCGTGACATTAACCATATGAAAAGTAGGGTGGGTTTTGAAAAGAAAGGAAGCTCCCATAGATACAAAACTCTAGTCTTTCACAACGCTTGTTGTACCGAGTCATCAACCTTAGGATTTTCGAACTCATCTACCATTGGAGTGTTCAACACAAGGTCCACCCACATCAAATTTTTTTGTTGGTCAATATGTGGTTGTACTCACTAATTTTGCATTGGTATAACTTTGAGCTCCATTCTTTGGCCTTGATAACCCCAGGGGGTACTGCATCTCCAAGTAAATCTCCACTGTATCCTCCTTTTTCACCACTGGTTTCTTTGTGTGAGCCTTCTTTGGTGTCATCTTCTTCTCATTTTCTATTTTTTCCCTAACTCGATAACTTCCTTGCTTCTCTTTCACACAACCTCCTTTTCGCTCCATTGTCTTCTTCCTTTCTTGCTATGCCACTACAACTTGCAAAAATCGACTGGTTCGTGATAGTACTTCACGTCGTCCTTCGTAACACCTTCATCGCACTTCAAGCTCGAGAGAATAAAAAAAAATTTCTAAGGCAAGGTAGTCAAAATGACTAGTCTTACCTCTTTTTTATAGTTTATCAATGTCTTAGAGTTCTTCTAACCACATGTCCTAATTTTGATTTTTAATAAAGTGCTTTATTTCACTTAAAGCATCTTCCACAACTTCCTCTCGCACTTTGCAACTATAACATTCTGGCACTCCAATAATAACAAACTGTCACAGACCTCCTTCATACATGTCACCGTATCAAAGTACATAACCTCTATGTCATATACTAAGTGTTCCCCATGCTGCTTCCTACCTCATGTTATATTGCACAATCCTTTCTTTGTGATATTCAGACTCTCAACCCACCTTCTTAACTACATGAATTTATGCACCTTTGCCATCATGTCACTCATTCTTCTGCCTTCGCGTTATTTTTTCCCAAATTTTTTTCCTCCATGTGCAATATAACCACTAATTCACCCCATAAAAAAATTTATGTGTGGTCCCTTGCGCATAGAACCTATTACAATGTAATTAGCTACTAGCGCAACACAAAGCCAAAAAATGGGGACAAAGGAAACAAACACAAAGGCTAAAGGAAATGTAATCTAATTGGCAATACTGCCTTATTTTTGACAACACAGAAGCTTTATTTATAGTAGGGATTCAACCTACTCCCATTAAAATAATCTGTTAACCTCATCCCATCCAGTGTTTATAACTAACACGTTCTTGAATCGAGGACGTATGAGATGATGTATGGTCCTAACCAATGGAATTTCAATTTCCCAGGATTGCGCAAAAATTTAGAGTCATAAAGTAAGACCATCTTCCCAACCTCAAATTGTTTGTTTTTGATATGATGATCATGTCATGATTTTTTTCATGCCCTCTCAGTATTCTTAATCCACCTAGCAAGTGATCATATTTCATCCACCTAAATTAATTTCTCCATGTGCTCTTGTAGTGATTTCTCGTTAGCTAATCCACCTGCGTGTACAATACACAGGGACAACAACATAAACTCCATGGGTAAAAAAAATTCCATGCTAAACACCAATTGAAATAGTTTGGATTTGTTCGATCTCTTTTAGGTTGTCATGTATGCCCATAATACGGCTGAGACTTTGTCATCCCAATCTTATCTTGACACATAAAAAAAAATCGTTAGGGTATGACTTAGTATTTGTTTAAATTCTTCAGCACTTCCATTAGCTTGAGGGTGATAAGGGGTCATCTTGTGATGAGCCACCATGAACTCTTCCAATAAAATCCTAACCATCTAATTAAAAAATATGTGCCTTAGTCATTAGTCAAGCTTAACGGACACCCATACCTACAAATTATGTTCTCCCACAAAAATCTTGTTGTTGTGGTTATTGTGCAATCCTTCGTAGGTGCTGCCTTTGCCCACCTTGTTAAATAATTAGTGCAAGTAATGATATAGCGTGAACCAGTCCTTCGTGTGATAGGTGAACTCAGTCCTACAAAATCAATCGCCCACTTCTCAAATGGTTATGTGCTAGCTATTGGTCTCAAGGTCATTTCATCTCTTCTTCCTAGTTTTCCAAGGCATTGGAAATGGTCACAGGCCTTACAAAAATCAATAAAATCCTAGTAGATGCTTTCCCACCAAATCCTTGCAAGTAGAATATTCCACGCAATGGCATTCCCTACATAGTGTCCTCCTATAATCCCACAGTGTGCTTCCTCCATGATTGCAATGCGTTCATATTCTAAAATGTATCGGCACAAAATCTCATCACCTATTAATTTGTATAAATCTCCACCAATTAACATGTAGGGCACAACACGTATGACTAACTTTTTTATTTCGAAAGTCTTCATTCCTTCTAGTGCCACACCTATTTTGAGAAACACAACAATATCCTCTAATTCAGAGGGTGTGTGTTGCAACCTAAATAGTTCTACATCCAACATCATATCCTTAATGCTCTTCACATCCTCCCCTTAGTCGATTCTTGATAAGTGGTCAAGTCCCAAATTACTTTTACCCAGTTTGACGACAACTGTAAACTCAAATTCTTGAAATAATAGGACCCATATATATATGTGCCCTTATAAAATAGACTTTTTTACCAAGTATTTCATTTCCATATGGTTTGTGTAGAATATAAAGGGTGTTGCTAGTAGATACTAAATGAATTTATGTAGCCCATAGATCATTGATAATGCTTTGCACTCAGCAGTAGTATAGTTCTAATATGTTGGTGTCAACTTCCTATTTGCAAAACAAAGAGGGTGATCCACAGTCCCCTCACCAGGTTTTGCTAACACTACTCCAATGGCCATCCTTGAGGTATCAACATGCACATGGAAAGGTTTATCCTAGGAAGGAAAGTGTGATATAGGTGTAGTGATAAGCCTATTCTTTAATGTATCAAACATTGTCTGTTGTGCCTCTCCCTAATGAAATGTACATCCATGCTTCAACAATCTTTCCAGTGGTGTGGTGGTTTTGCAATACTCCTTATTAAAATTCCAATAGTATCCCCATATGTCCAAGGAATCCGCGTACTGTGCTTTGGCTGATGGTTTTTCCCAACCCTATAATGACAAAAACTTTGGTAGGATCCAATAACAAGCCTTCCTTACATATAATGTGCCCCAATAGGGTTCCAAATGGAGTAGCGAAGATACATTTCTTGATGTTGAGGGATATGCACAATTTCCGACACCTCTCGAACATCAACCACAAATTGTCAAAATGGTCTTTCACTAGCCCATACACAATCTAGTCATCAAGGTAGACCTAAATAAACTTATGGTTAAAGTCCTGAAATGCATGAACCACAATGCACAAGAACACAGTAGGTGCATTCTTTAGTCCAAAAGGCATGACTGTCTAGGAAAAATTTTCCCATTCAGTGGCAAAATTTTTGTTTTCTTGGTCATCCTTTGCAATCCTAACTTGATGATATTATGAAAATCCATCCACGAAGGAATAGATATCGTGCCCAACTACTCCCTCTAGGATTTCCTTGGAAAAAGGGGTTGGGAAAGGATCAATTACACATACTGCATTGAGGTCCCTATATTCAACATAGATCCTTATCCTTCCATCCTCCTTAATTCTTATGACTATGGGGATTATCCATTCCGATTCCTCCACAACTTCAATGATGCTTGATGCGATCATCTTATCTATATCCTCCTTGACCTAGACACATAAATTTGGGTTCATTCGGTAAGGTCTCTTTCAAATCATTTGTGATACTTCCTTTAGCTTGATATGCATCTCTCGTAGAGAATGGTGAACTCCCTTAAGCTCATGGTACCCACGCGGAAATAAATCCTGAAACTCATGTAATTGGTCAATGATTTTTGAAACCTCCTTTTCTAACCAATAATCCGTAATAGTAGCCTCCTTAGGTTCTACATCTAAACCAATGTTAACCTATTTTTTTCAAGGGTTCATGGTATGCGTGCACTTTTTCATCAGCACTATCCACTACCTCACGTGTACTCATAGTATGTTTAACATCTAAGTTCTCCACTTCCTTATCATCTATCAGATAGAATAACTTTCCCTTTTATTTATCGATGTAGGAACAATCAATAGTAGCTCTTCTAGCTCTTTGATATCAAAATACGCCCTTAAATTATATTTTCCTAATAACTCAAGAATTCTATCCTCAGCCATGGAACTATCTCCCATAGTTAGGTGCTTAACAACTTGTAACACCTCATTCACCAATGGTTTAGTAATTTGATACTCAAAAGTTTGAATGAAGTCATCTGTTAAATCCTACCAGTTCCATGTCTAGTAGTGTAATTTTGAATGAATGTACCATGCATGCTCACATCCCTATAGTTTTGAATAGAACTTGTGTACCCATAGGGAAGGAGGTAAATATTCTACACCTCCCATCCAAATCCTTTCACATTCTTGGACATGATATGAGGCGGGTCCCTTTCCATCATAGGCACAAATTTTAGTGGGTACATTGCTCCAAAATAATTTAATACAGAGTGCAATCCTTAGCTCGCACCACCCTCAAAGATTATCCTGGTGCATTGTTTCACCCACCAATGTGTTGTGGTTCCACACAAAGTGTAGACAATCATGCTCCTTTAGATATCGCTTTTACATTGGGATTCCATATCTCGTAGGAAAACATCAGGGTTTCCTTCCATAGTGTAGCTTGGTAACTGCTTTCCCTTTAGGCACCTGAGAAGGTGTGCCTTTATTAATCTTGTAATAGATCCTCTCAATTTCCACCCAATTAACTCATAAGTCCCATGTGCCTAATTATCACATGTTATACTAGTGGTATCACTCATAGATTGAGCTTCTTCAAACTGAATAACTCCTTCCATGGTGTGAATCACTTAAGGGTCCCTGATAGAGCACACATAGATTCTATCAAGTACTTCTTCTCCCAAGGGCTCAGTATAGGGTGCTAAATTCCCATTGGTCAAGGGGACGATAACCCATTCTTCCTCATTCTCAAAGCCTATGTACCCCTTTTTGAACTGTAGGTTAACATTTTTCTTATAACACCAGGGGTGCCCAAGTAATGGTGGAATTTTTTTGGCCTTAGGTAACACAAATACTTTGAATTCCCCAGTGAATTTTCCCCCTTGAATAGTGATAACAACATCCTTTAAGACACTAATGGGAATATCCTTTGTCTTTTTTTTCCATATACAACATATTTGAAGATGAATGTAATGGGGGCCTTCTCATTTGATGCCATGCATCTAGAGTGAGAACATTAACTTCTGCACCCATGTCTATAAAAATATTGCTCAAAAGCCACCTATCAAATACTGCATTCAAGGTAATCTCCTTATCGTAATCCATGGTATGAGGGGGGAGGATAGCGTGTAAGACCTGTCGTTTGCACTCTCCTCTGGCAAGTGATAATTTTTCCCATAGCCATTCCCCTAACAAAGGGATGATGTTCTCTTGCCTTATCATTTTGCATACTTCCCTGACTTCATCCAGATCTTTTTGTGAAGCCTCAAATTTCTTCCTTTTTCTAACTACCTCAAATTCTCCTTCAGGCACTGCATCTATCCTAGTATGATTCGAATTACATCCATGGTCTCCTGATAAACCTATTTTTGATGAGTAGGGTTCGGATACTTTCCATGCACCACATATTCTCTAGTAACTAGCAGTCTTTGCTTTGGTATCTCCCTGGTGCATGCAGCCTCAGCTCGCATTGTTACTGACACAGGTTCTAATTTTGACTCATGCACTACCCTTGGAATCTACTGCGAGTCTTCTTTCTTCATGCTTAACATCCCTGTGACTTTGTCTTTCTGTTGTTTTTGGCTCATATATTTAAATAGCTTCGGGAACTCTTCATACTTGTTCTTCTTTCCACACCAAGAGCATTGTAGTATATTTGTAAATTCACACTTATAGTGCTCTATAGATCCATAGTTGTAGCAAGTCCCATTTGAGAATTCACTCCTCCCACCTCCATGGTTCCCACGACCTCAAAATTATCTATGGAATCCTCTTCCACGAGCTCCTCCATCTGTGTGCCCTTCATAATGGTGATGATCATCCTTGGAATTATTTCCAATGTTGGTCTGACGCATACCAATATCAATGACATCATGTATATGGTCAATCAATCTACAATATTTAGTGTCATGCATAGTAGAGGTATAAATTTTTCAATAGCAAGACACATTTTTATGGATCACGTGTTGTAGTAGAGGGAATCTATTTATATCATGATCTCTGTGAAAAATTTCACATCCTACCAAAATGGGGTAAACAGATATGTGCAGATAACCATCCTTTGTATGCCCCTCTATTTCATAGTCTGTGTACCATAGTCCAATGCAAGCCTCATGCGTTGAGTTTGCAGATAGTTTCTCCAACTTCTTTACCATGGGAGTGATCTGGGATTCAAGCAATGGATTGAATCTGGTGCCCATGCTTCCTATGGCCTCATCACATAAGGAAGCTTCCAAGGCCTCGCACATGTATGTCAAAGTTTTATGTGAAATTTCTCTCTTGAAGGGCATTATTAATCCCCAAAAAAAACATTAAGAATGATAAGAAAGATTAATATCATAAGATAATTTTGATAAGAGATTTTTAAAATGCGTTGCATACTCCCACACACTCTCTACCATCCCTTACTGAATTTATTTCAACGTGTTGTTGTTCTTTTGTTTGAACTCAGGAATGTGGAATTCTGCCAAGAATGCATCACACAATGTAGTGTAATCCACCATTGTTTGGTGTGGCTCATAATTCCGGTACCAGCTATGTGTTTGCCCTTGTAGTTTGGTCATAAACTAAATTACCTTCCTCTCTAAGGAAATGATTCCCTTCGCACGTCATAGTAGCTCACACTTATGTACATCTTTTGCAACATCTTCCACACCCTTGTAGTCAAGAAAGTGTAGGGAAATTTCATAAAACACCTGCTAAGGTGGTTGAGGTCCTTGCCCTCTGGCTCTAGGGCCTTGATAGCCTCTACCGCTCAATCCACCTAATCCACTAGATCCTCTAGATTCACCAGATTCTCCTGCCGTAGGTAAAGGTCCTGAAGCACTTGTGCCTTGTGTCCCTAATGTCACACTAAATTGTGCACCAACGGTTTGTGATACTAATCAACTTCTTGATGTGCTTCCCACGCCTAATCCAGACGTGATACCCAAACTTTGTAAACCTTGAAATTTTCCAAATGTCATGCCAGTCAAAATACCTCCAAACATAGGAAAAGACTATGCAGTCATATATGGAATTGAAAAGTTATACCTCTTAGGTGTCAGTTGACCAATGATATCATTACCTCTAATGATCGAATGAGAAAAGTTTTCTTAAGGGACTAGAAAGCTAAGCGCTAGGGTCTGATCACAAGGTGGTCCTTGATGCATGCCTACAACTCTCTTTTCCCTATGTGATGAATTTTCACCAGAATTTGAGGGGGTAATTCTTCTGCACTTGCCAAGATGGGGTAGCCTAGACTACTCAGGTCTCATGCCTTTTGCACAGACCTCAAATCCCTCCTACAACATATTTCTCTGTCTTTCCATCACTCCAAAAACCTCGCATCATCTTTCCAACTTCCTCTCTCAAGCTTCATCATACTTGAGTCACCATTCTTCCCTTTCCTTCTCCACCATAGTGTCCTCCATCCTTCACACCCCGCACCTAATAGGACTTTAGCCAGCCATAGGAAAAGCTTCCATACTTAGAGTAATGAACATGATCTTGATGAATAAGGGGATATAACGTAAAAATGATCCTCTAAGCTCCCTTAAGAACTCAAACTCAACAACCTCCAAACAAAAATATGTAGAAATAACATATTACAGGGTATAACTAGTCAACACTCTTCTCCACCAGTTATCAACAACATGGGTCTAGGTCATATTGACATCATGAACCTTATGATACTCATCTTTGGTCCATACACAGGTTTCATAGTACTAACTTGACCTAGATGCGCATACTAAAATCCATTCATATAACTCCATTAGAAAGAAAAAAAAGAAAGTATCATATAACTCATGATACAGGTGATCCTCTACCCATTTACCTGCATTAAAATCAGGTCCATTACTAAATCCCTTAGAAAAATCATCCTCTGTCCTCTTAAACCATGTTTTGACATTGTCCAATGTCAAGCATTTTGTCATCATGTACCATTCTCACGACAGCTTCGAAAAGAGGTCCTAATAACACAACCAAACTATAGTCTCCATAGTACTGCGTATTTAACAACCAAACCCAAGCACACCGACATATCATCTAGATTAGTCTAGAGCTCACCCGAGGCACGCGCAGGTGCCAAACCCCTCCTTTATGTGAGCTTCATGAGAATATTACTTCTTACGCGGGGATGTATTACAACCAGAGGGTAAATGCATTTATCCATGGGATTTAATATGTAAGCACCAACTCCTAGCCTATTGCATTCCAAGCATAGATTAACATGATCAACTAAATGAAAATAGAATCAGCCCATGAATATCATCAATAAAACATGTAACACACATATGGACATAAGGGAAAAACACAATGCAAGATCCATTACAAAAGTGTTACAAAATTACTCCATTATATTGATATGCCAAATATAATAGCCATAATTACATCAAAAATTTCCATCCATGGAAATGTTAATAGTAGCAGAGTTTTCTTTACATCACAGAGCTCTCCATTACACACATTACACACTACTTTCTTTTTTTCATCCTCTCCTTTTCTTTTCTAGAAAGACCCTCTATATCAAGAATTCAAAGGAATATTCTCCTAACCATCCATCATCACCTACGAAAGCTTGCAAGAATCTTCTTATGATTTCTCTACCACTACCTAGGAATATGCCAGATGTCACCACACATTTCCCTCAATAGAGTGTATTTAGCATGCATGTGCTAGCTAATACTTAACAAACTCGACTCCTTATCCTCTCATGATAACCATAATTATTCCTTGGAATATCATTTTATTGAATTGCAAGTCTCCATAGCTTATCCACATCTGTATCTAGTCACTTTCCCATTTTCTCCTTATGCGCGTCTTTTTCTATTTGTCCAAAAATTACTAAGTCCTAACTTCATCCTATCATGGCACGATCCTTCGCACCTCTCCAAGGACTACTTTTGCACATGCCATAAGGATTTGTGCCTCAGGTACTTAGTTACTTTTAGGGGTCCAACACTCAGTCAATGGGATCTATCTCAAACCCTTCCATTAAGCTTGGTGCATCATTTTGTATATATCAGATTAGTTTTAATTCCTCTAAGTGCATTGCAGGCATAGTTTCTTGTTTATACATAGTTATTTCTTCCTACATGCTTCTTGAATGCGTTGTTTTATTGCTTCCAGGATGTAAGTCATCTTCCAGCAGGTTTTTCAGTAGTCTTACAAGAATCATTATAGAGTTTAGAATGTGCTTCAAGTGACTCACGGGTAGTTCTTAAAAGTTGTTGATCAGAGGCTCATATATACACTGACTCTATGCCCAATAGATGCTCTAGGCTACTGATATCCTTCATCTAGTAGGAAGATGGCCCTAAAATTCTCTAAATTCTTTATCCAAAATAACTCCCCTAGTTATTTGGACAACATATATTTCCATTCTGGCTTTAAGGTTCTATGTTTTAGGTTGTGCACACTTCATTTACTCCTTTGCTACATTCCCTTGACTGTATTTCCTCACGTGCCCTTTTATACTCCTTACCTGCACTTCCCATCTCTTCCTTTTCCTCTATATGTTCCTCTTTCCCTCATGCCCACTCTCTCCATATTCACCTCCTTCCCAACATGTAATAAATCCTACATGCGTGCCTTATACTTCCTAAAATCAGCCAAGTTCTTGGCATACTTATGTGCCCTCTTCCTTGTTGCCTTACATTAGTTTGTAATGATTGCACCTCTGTTATACATTTCTCTAGAAGTTTTTCCTTCTGTTTCTCCCATGCTACCTTTGCATGCCATTTTCCTCTTCTTCGTTCCGTGACTCTCTCTTCAACACACATATCTTCGTACCTTCTTCTGTGTCATTTTGTACCACATAGAAACTATTAGACTTTGATTGTGCTACACTTAACCAATCAAATCATGCCAACTATGCACAAAATATTGGCAACAAAAAAAGGTGTGGGACAAGGCAGAAACAACAAAATGGATGCAAAGTTGGCTAATCTTCTAGTCCATCAGCACACACCATGTGTCATTGTGTGTTAGTGAGACCTATAGACTTTCGATAACCATAACTTTTGCTACATGGCTCTGAGACACAAGCGCCCAGTCTCAATTTAGAGCTGTTGATGTGGGCTACAATCTAGACCATTCAAATTAAAATTTAAGTGGGATTTAATAGATGAGAAAAAAGGATACATATTTCTGGCCATTAATGAACATAACTGATTGCTCTAATCTGTAGACACCAAATTTGGGTCACACTCCCCTTGGTCCCTTTTAATTAATTAAGCACACCATCGCCCCATTATTAATTATTCACCTTCACATTATTAATTAATTTAATTATTTTAATTAAATTAATTTCACCCTCACACCTCCACCTCACCAGGACACCTCACCCTGGACCCATTCTAGGGGCATTTAACTCATAGTGACTGAGTCATCACCCTCAGCACTGAGTCATCACTGAGTTATAACTCCTAGTGTTGAGTCACTAACTTGACCTAACTAACTAAGACTTCTTCCTAAACCTAATTGGACCTTTTCTAAGTTCTTCTTGCCATCTCTCATGTGAACTCCACTTTCCTATGTGGAATCAATGAGAAAGCATGCCAAATCTGGGAATATCTACCTATTTTTGGTAAACCTAGGCTTTCCCGCCCTAACCGACACCGGTTATTCCTCAACCGATGCCAGTCACCTAACCGTCATTGATTCCTTTATATACAACTTTGTAACCTTTTTCTTGGGTTCTTCATTTTCATTTTGGAAAGTTCTATTGCATTCAAGAACAAATTAGAGAATTCTCAGCATCAGGATGACATGATATACTCAACCATAGGCCCAAGCAAGCACTTGATGCTTGTCCCAAGACAGTAGAATTTTCATGGGAACACTATGAGATTATTGCCATGGAAATGAACACAAAATCTCTTCACGGACCAAATAATGTCCTTCTTCATCTACCAGACCCGCAAATGTAAGTAAGTATACGCAATTTTCATCATATTGTGCTTGCTTAAAGTGTAGGTTCCTTACCTTCTCCATTATAATTTTATTTCTTCATGTATTCCTTTATTTCCCACTTCATGTCAATTCACCAACCCAACCACCTACGACCTTTTGGATCTCTGTACCTACCCCTAGGTATTCCTAATTCTTCTTGGTAATTTTTTGAACACAACCACTCTCCCTTCATTCTCTGTGCAATCACATAGAATCTTAAAAATGCTTTTATTTAATTACTACCAAATTTCCCCTACTAACGTCAGTCACCTTAACCATCGTTGGTCTCCTTTATTTACCGACATCGATCACTAAACCAATATCGGTCACTGTGTTTTATTTTAGCCTTCACCAAACTACCTCTAACATCACTTAAACTCCACCTAGACCTTACCAGACACCCTTGTGAACATACCTAACACACCTGTGACCTTTTCCAACTAGAAACATACCTTGCCTAATGCTAGATTAGTTTGTATTTTAATATTCTGCTAAATCTAGTGTGTTGATAACGTTTTGAGATACCTAATTCAAAGTGTTAGCAATAGGAAATTTATTTCTCATATTTACTTTCATTAATTTGATAAAAACAGTGGATTGACAGCCATCTAGGAAGTATCACACTTCCTGGAACTAACAATAGTTAGGAAGTCCACTATCATTTTCATTTAATATCATTTGGTGGTTTTTTTTTGTTTCCCATATAGGTCATTCCTCCTAGCCAAAGGGAATCTCTCACATTCAGTTTGATCAAATTATACAATGCGCACATATTGTCTGCATAAGCACATTTATTCCTCCTTGACCATTACGTTATTTGTTTTATCTCATACTTTGAGGTGAAACATTTTGGAACGCCCGGTGAGACCCATTTTTGGGTTCTTTTGCATTGTTCATTCCTAGGTGAAATATTGTGTTTATATTTCCTTTTGAAAGAGTTCACATTAAATTTTCTCCATTGGAACCTTCTCTCTCTTTTACTGGTCTTAGTGACACTCGTATTTTGGACTAAAAAGAACGATTCTTTTATTTTTTGTATTGCATTAGTGAAATACATACTCTTTCCTATTCATCATTGCTCTCATCAAATTTCTTTATGGATTTGGGTCTAAAATATTTGTAAATCATTTATGTGTGTTACATCTGTAGCTCATTTAAAAATTGTGGGCAACCTATATGCTGTAAGTCACGACATGCTGATGGTTGACAAATTGAACTATAGATTACACCTTGCACATCTATTTCTCTATACCAAACCACTGAAAATAAATTACTCATTTTCTTAAACAACATCTTACCTGGAAGAAGTTTTCAATGATCACACGATCAAAGGATTAATAGTGGGCTCCAAGCTAGTTTCTCTATCTAGTTATTATCTTAGAGAAAGGACCTCCCTCACCAAAACTTACCTGAAACTATCCTAAGTTGTTGACTCTTTGTAAGGAAACTTTTTAAAACCAAAAAATATATTCTATTCAAAAGTAAGTCCTAAATGGCATAATATGGAACAAAAAATCTACCACATAGGATTTCATGTTTGCTAGCTTTCTACTTGATCTATGTTTTGAGGTGCGAGGTCACATTCTCCATTCTTCTCTCTTTTCACACTCTATAATCATAGTTGGTGTATTCAGACTCTTTATGAGTGTGTTAGGATCAATCATTGCCATAATCAGGTTTTTGGGTTGGTCTTTTACTTGATGTAAATCACCAAATAATTTTTTTCCATATTTTTACATATTTTATAGTGACCAGTTTCGGTCCAGTGATCGTCATTAGTTCACTCATCTCACCATCACCACTTTACTGAACACTATAAGTTTCCTGTTGTTTTGGTCATTTTAACCAAAGAAACATTCATCACATTTATGTTCTTTATGGGATTTCCTCAGTTACCTCACCATATTTATGTGTCTTTGAAATCACCATCAAAGTCTAGATCTACTCTATTTTTATCGTTTATTGCCAATTTTTCAAATCCTTTTATTTTCCACAGTAACCGGTATCAGTCATGTAACCAAAATCGGTTACCCAACTGGCATTGGTCACTGTGTTTTGATTTTTTAAATTAAAACAGAGACAATTTTTCACTTTCTGGAACCATTTTGCACCATTTCTTTTGTGCTCTTGTGTCATTTACAGACCTCAAATTTCCAAGTTTTCTATAATTCACATGGTTTTGACTCATAGCCAAGCTAACACCCTCATATTCCACGCTATCCTTCAGCCACTCCACCTAGCCCATCACCACCTTCCATTCTATCACCTATGGATCCTAGTCCTCCTATTACCATCAGTACCAGTGATGAGGAGTTTGCAAGACTCTCTTATCAAAACCCCATCACTTTACAACATTCTTTAGCCCATTCATCCACTCATGACTCATCTGGGAAGCTTATCTACGACATGCCTGTATCAATCCCACCTACACTTGCACCCACATCTGCCTTTGCTATTACCAAAATTTCCCTGACTGCTTCCACCTTACCACCTATTATTTATTAGCTCAACTCCATTACATTGATATCTTCTATACTAATGGCATCTATCACACCCATGACGTTTGTTTCCCCTACAATGTCTACCATGCCTACATCCAACACCCTCAGTATAGGCTTGTCCACGTCTTCCACTTCCCATATACCTATTGCATCCCAACCACCTTTGGTGTCAGTAACCCACACTCCCTTCCAAAACCTCATTCTCTCCATTCCCCAGTCTCTTCCACCAATCGCTACTAGGGTCTTTACATCCACCCCATCTACGTATACCTATCCCCAACAGCCACCTATTTCCTCTACTACTTACTCTGGGAACTTTCTACCAACCCCCATTCCCCTCATATCCTGTCATCACAATTTTCATATGCGGTGCTTCCACACACTGGCATTTCATCTATGTTATACCCACCTTATCTACCCCCTCATACCTCAGGGGGCACCTTGTCATTACAACCTACCCATGACCTAATCAAAATTATGATGGACGAGATGAAAACATTGGAAACAACTATCTCAAGCTCACATAACTCTCTTATATATGATGATATTTGCAATGAGCCCATTCACCCATCCATTCCTATTCACCTATACCCTACAAATTGGGAAATGCCAAAGTTCAACTAATTGACTAGAAAATAAGACCCACAACAAAACTTACGGTCATTTAAACATGTCTATTTCTTAATCACTCACGATGATACGTTGCTCCTGTGGAAATTTCCAATGTCGTTAATGGGACCCAATTTGGATTGGAATAATTCTCTACCTAGACACTCCATCCTGTCATTCAACCAGGTAGCTCATGACTTTCCTGACCACTTTTCTATCAATATTGTCAAGAAAATCACCATGAGAAACTTGTACACCACATGCCAGTATGAAGATGAACCTATCACATATTTTGTTGCTTGATGGCACAGCCTGATTAACCAACTCACATTCTAATTACCTTAGATAGAGTTAATAGAATTGTTTACATGGGCTTGTGCTAGACACATCTCACCAACTCTCTACGTCCAAACCTTCCGCACTTTTGATAAGGCATTCACTATGGCCCAAAAGATAGAAATTTGTGCCATTGAAGAAAAGAAGATACGTAACAAAAACGTTGTGTTTAAGTCAAACGATATATCTTCTTCTTCTAAACCCAAAAATACTTATCCTAAACCAAAAGGGTCTGCCAATGTAGTCATTTTGAAATCTGTCCCGTCCCATCCACTCAACCAATCAAAACCTGCATCTAATCTCTCCCCCATCTAGACCTTTTAGTTTAGAAGGGAACAACAAAAGTATACTCCAATAGGAGAACCCTACTTTTCCATTTTGGAAAAACTAATAAAATCTGGAGCTATTACTCTTCCACCCATCAAACCACACACTAGTTTTGACACTTCTAGTCTTGTACCTGCATGGTACAATGCAAATGATTACTATAATTACCATCACGTTTGAGGTCATAATGATGGTAATTGTATCACTTTCAAAAATAATGTCCAAGAAATGTTAGATAAAGGGGATATTTTCTTGGACAATCCTAATGCACCGGCTAACCAAAACCTTCACATTTTCCAGAATCCATTCCCAATTCACACCCCGTCATCTAACGAAACTGGGGATTCCTTAGCCAATGATGGTAATATCTATAAGGTTCATGTCATTTTTGACATCCTACCATCTCCTGCCGCATAGTTTCCTCCCACTTCATCTATCGAGGAAATTCTGGCATAAACTTCTTCATCCATGGATTAGTCCCTTTCATTTTATCCTCTGCCTAAGGAGGAGTCTACCATACATACCAATATGATTATCACACTCACCTCCCTACCTGATAAGAAACCCACATTACTTACTCTCCTACCTATAAAGGAGTTTGTTTTTCCTTATCCTTTATCAAAAGAAGACCCTATCTCATCCACCTCGCCTCCTCCCCAACATGTGGGAGACCCTTTGGAAATTCCCATTTCAGTCGAGGATAATTCTCCACCAAATTTTAAGGATCCGGTAGATTTTATTTCATATCTTTTACCCATAGAGTCAGAAGCTAACCACTTTCCCATTTCACAAGTACTAGAGTTATTCATAGGAGTTACTATGAAATAAACATTGGTTCCTTCTACCACCATGCCATTCTCCTATTTAACAGACCACTTAGACTATGTGGATCATTCCATGCTTTGGGGGTGCCTTCGATTTCCTATCTCAATTCAAATGTAGATGTCACCCATTGATACTTATACCATTTACCCAAAAGTGTTTGAGGGGAAAAAATACGTCATACCTAAAGCGGTTATGGAAACATCTTCCATATCATCTTTACCTACACCTACACTTTTCCCATTAGTTCCAAAACCATCTGTGCCTAAACCACCTACTCCTTTGCCTATACCTAAAACTACTCGTACCTTAGCGGTCATGCCAACACCAAGTCTATTTCATCCTCCTATTAATATCGATCTAGCTACCACTTACCAAGCTTCCACAAAGACTAATCCCCCACCTAAGAGGAGAAACCAACCTCTTAGGGCCCATACACCAACATTTCCTACTACTCCTTTGTCACCTTTTCCACTATCACCTATACTAGGTTCACACCCTTCAATCTTGGTCATACAACCCCGTATTCAAGGAAGGCTGAAAATGCATCAGATCACTTCCTCATCATGACTACATTTCTCTCCTAAACCACCTACAAAAATCTTACTTTCATCAATACCATGGTCCTTTCCATCTCCCATAACAACACCCTTACCAAAGCCTCTATTATTACCTATGTCGATCCCTTCTATATTTCCTCCCACTACTATCTTTATTGCACCTCTACTATTGCCTTGGTTAAACTGTCCCCTTCCACCATCTACCTTCCCTTCTTCTTCCCACACTTATTTTGCACTCAAGAAGGCTCAACCCAAATCCAACACGCTCCTACCTTCCAAAAGGATAGGGAAGCCTAAACTACATCCCATAATAATCTCACTACCTACACCTTTACCCAAGAATGTGTAATCGAAAATGAAAACCACCTCATCTACCAAATGAGAGGTCAAACTTTCTCCCCCACCTATGTCTCCATCCAAAACTACTCTCGTCTTGCATTATGATCCTTTGGTGGGATCTTACGCTAACATTTTGGCTAACCTCTTGGAAACCTTTGTCATTACATTTCCCCCACTTAGACCTTATGACCCATTAAAACCTAAACTAGGAGGGTTTGATGATTCTAAAATTTGTGCCTACCATCGTATACCAGGACATGATATAGAAAATTGTAAGGCTCTTAAGACTGTTCTTCTTCAATTATGTCATTTTGAAGAAAAAATTGACCATACCCCATTCGACCTTCACCTATCTCCACACAACCTCATTCCATACCTATTCAACAATATCCATATCTATCTCGACATCCCTTTTACCCTCCTCCACAATTTAATATCAACATGGTCCGTATTAGTGAACTAGCCAAAACCCCACCAAAATGCTAGTGTGCTGCAATTATTTCACAAGAGCCTTTTCCTTCCCTATTATATTGCCCTTCATGATGTTACACCTTCCATGACACTCCCTCACCTTCGTCTCCTCAAATTAAGATGATCCAGGTTACCACATGTGCATAAAAGGAAAAATGAAAAGAGAAGAATTATAAACCCTCCGCCACACCACTACTTAACATTCCGTTGGCCCCTGTGCCCAAAATCACCATCTGTGGACCAGCATTTCCTATGTCAAACAGAGTGGCTCATCGCACCATGCTCAGGAGCTTCACCAATCACCTTTGAAAGTGTCCCTATATGACCTTATCTAAACTTCTAAGCCCCATCGTTAGGCTCTCATCGAGATCCTTCAATCTATTGAGGTTCTACCTAATGACACTACACTTATTCACCACATGGTTACCCACCAAGTGGCCACTCTTATTTTCTCAGATGATGAGATTATACCCATCCAATCAGATGATCCAAACCCTTCCTCCCTTCCAATCACCCCATATTGGAAGGGATATTCCAATATAATTTTCTGTTTGGTTGACCCTAGATTCATATCATGGGTTGTGTTCCTTATACCTTACATCAATGTCTAAAATTTGAACATGAGGGGAAAAACTACACCATTCTAGCTGATCCTTCACCATTTAAAACATGGAACATGCTTTACCAACTTAATGATGTCCTTATACCGGTTAAGGCCTCTACCATAGACACCACTATCCCATCCACAACCTCTGACACCACTTCTTTGGCTACTACCTCATCTGCCCCTTCTACCACTACACCTCCCATAATCACCTCCACTATGCCTATTGCCACTGCAGCTTCTACCACGGATATATAAATCAACCCATGTCCAACACTACCAATAAACATTTCTCCTAGCCATGCTTCAGGAGATTCTTCTATCCCTGCCACCCACATTCCAACTTCCAATCCCTTGGTAGTCATTTTCCAATGCCTTACATTGGGGGAGTATCACATCTATAACGTAAACACTTTCTTTACTCTGTAAGAGTATGGAAGCCTCCATCGACATCCACATTATAGCCCATGGGTAGGTGATACCTTTTCATATGATTTACCTCTTCTTCTTACTAATTTGACATAAGGGGGACTTGACGCTCCTTCACATATACCTGAACCACTTACCCAAACCAGACCCTTAAAATCTAATTTTTGTACCTAACTAATCATCACTTTTCCTGCACATTTCTCCATCATTTTACATGGAAGGATTTTGGGTTTGGTCTTTATGAGCAAGGACGTCACACCGTCATTTCTTGCAACACCTATAAATACAATGATCGCCGCGGTTTGGGATTTTTGGAAGATTCCTCTTCCAAGAAAGCCCATGTTATCCTTGTAGAGGAAGAGACATTGTCTCCATCTCATTTACCCATGCCACTAACTTCACCTACGGAGTCTATGGATCCTGAATCCATTCCTCCAAAAAAAAAAATTCATAAACACAATTTCCTTGGGACCTTTGACTTATCAGTGTGATGGCGAGGCTCTCACTTTTATTCCCTTTCTCTATCCTAACCTAATTGATGATAATAATCCTTCTATAAATGTTTTTCAATGTCAAGATGATGATTCCATTCTCACTTATTTAGGTGCGGAGGACTCTTACATCCACCAGTCGTTACCTTCTGAGTCACAAACCGTGTTGAATGAAACAACCATAGAGATCAACATTCACACTCAGGATGACCCGCACATTCTATAATGTTTAACATATTGGCCAGACTACTTTAGATTCCACATAGCTAAAGGACAACGTTGGGTTGACCATCATCCACAGTTCTTAAAGTCATCTTTGACTATAAACTCGAATAATACATTCGTCTTCAACCAAAGTAGTGTGTTTTCTCTATTCTCTCAGGTATGCTCCTTAGTTTGACAAATATTATGGTTCATAATATCGCAACCATCCCCAATGCCAAACCCAAAAAATAGAAACTATGAAAAATGCATCCACGCATTGCCCTTCTTATAAAAGAAGAAAACCAACGCCTCCTTTCTATTTATTTTATTCTACCCATTGATTATCCCCAATGGATTTCCAACATCATTCCTATCACAAAAATGATAGGGGAACTCTGCATATGCACAGATTTCCATGACCTCAACCTAGCCTACCCTAAAGATAATTTTCCTCTACCGAGCATTGACCAACTTTTTGATCTTACCATAGGTCATGAGATGCTATCACTTATGGATGGTTTCTCAGGTTACAACCAAATAGTAATTACACCAGAAGATCAACACAAAACTGCCTTTATCACCCCTTTGGGGACCTTCTATTATCGATTCATGCCTTTCGGCCTTAAGAATGGTGGTTCTACCTACCAACAGGCTATGACCTATATCTTCCATGACATAATGTTTAACATATTGGAAGACTACATAGATGACCTTCTTGCTAAATCATAATGTTGGGTTGACCATTTCACGGTCCTTAAAGTCATCTTTGACCATAAACTCGAATACTACATTCATCTTCAACCAAAGTAGTGTGTTTTCTCTATTCTCTCAGGTATGCTCCTTAGTTTCATCATCTCTTTGTGTGGCATTGAGGTTGACCATGCTAAAATCAAAGCAATTCTCGAGATGCCTCCACCTACTAACCTGCATTAACTTCATAGTTTGCAAGGAAAGTTGCAATCTATTCACCATTTTATTTCCAAACTCTCTTACTGATGTCAACCTTTTCATCACCTCCTTTACAAGGATGTTTCCTTCAAATGGGATGATGATTGTCATAAATATTTTGAAGGATTAAAAAGCTACCTCCTCAAACCACCTATGCTCTTTCCTCCTAAACATGACACTCTCTTTAACTTCTATATTTCTTCCACAAACCATTTATTGGGGGCCACACTTTCTTATCATGATGAAAAACATAGAGAGAAAGTGGTTTATTGTATAATTTGTACCCTTTGTTGGTGTCCATTTTGATACTCTCTTATTTTCCCATCTTTCCCCTTTGTTCTACGTGCTCAAAAAATGTTTTTCTTTGAGTTAGGTGGTCTGTAAGTTTCCCCATCCAAATTGAATGCTTTAAATGGCTCATAAACCTATTATTTTGCCCCAACTTGAAATAAAAATACATGCAAGCTTTGTTTAATACCCTAAATTTCCAAATCCATGGGCCTCTGTCATTTTTTCCATTTTTCTTGGCATGTGGAGCTTGAATTTGCTCATTTTATACTTATTTTCCCTCAAAAATCCTTCCCCATGGTTGAAAATTGCTTAAAATCACTTCCCATATGTTTTTTGACCAAAAAATCCTTTACCCACGATGAAAAACTTGAATTCGGGCATCCTTAGCAAATTATGTGTTTTTTGGTGGTCGTATGGGTGTCATTTGACCGTCAAAATTAAACTCAAACAACGTCTCCTACGTGGCCTCTTCTAGTTGGACAAGGATTGGTAGGGTTTCTTTTCAAAACGTAGCATTTTTGGCTTTGGGAAAAAATTCAAAATTACCCCCGCAACTATGCAGGAGGACACATGTCTTGTTCTTATGCCAGGGTGGAATGGAAGGCGAGCGGGGAACTTAGGAAAATTTTGCCTTTTTTGCGAAGCGAAAAAAGAGTGTGGAAAGGCCCGCAGTTCCATAATGGAGTAGGGGGTGGACACATGGTAGACAGTGGAAGAGAGAGGAAGTGCGGGCCACAAAGGAAAATGGGAATTTTTTCCCTTTTAGCAAAAGGAGTTAGAGTGCAAATTAGAACCACGGGTCTACAATGGCGTAAAAAGAGACACGTGGCGGGTTCAGAAGGCAAGAGGGAGTACGGACCGCTAGGGGCAGAAGAAAATATTATCTCATTTTGTAAAAATGAGTTAAAGTGAAAATTTGAGGCGTGGCTCCATGAGAAAATAGGAGACACGTGGCAGGGAAGAAATCAGAGGCATGGGCCCACGGAGGTAAAGTTGAAAATTTTCCCATGGCAAAAAAAGGGGCTAAAACATGAAATAATCCCACAGAGTGCTAGTGATAGAGAGGATGATATGTGTTGAGGACAGAGGTGAAGGTGCGAGCCCGCGAGGGAAAAGGTGGAAACGTGTAGAACTGAAGTGAAATTCCAATGGGACCCATCATATTCCACGTATCATCACCAAAATTCAAGGGCGAAGGGGCAGAAAAAAAAGGTCAATTTTTTCCATTTTTTCAAAAATGTTAAAAGGTCAAAAAGTGAGCCCGAATTCATTCCCAATCATAGTTTGACACGTGGAGGGCCCAGATTGAAGGAGAGAGAAAATCAATGGTAAATGTACATTCTTCACTTTCGCTGCTGATTTTTTCTCCAGGAAGTGTGGAAATGTGAATTTTGCATCATTTTTCATCGAATATTTGGTGAATTCATGTTGTTTGTGCCTACAAAGACCAATACAAGTGGTTTTAGGGATTAATTTGTAGATTTGAGGTGTTTTTGAAATAAATTTTTACTCAGGCCCATGTAAAACGTGAAATATCAAACTATAAAGTTGCAGAATCAAATTTTGGAATGATAAGGATGAAATGATGAAATGAAAGGGGTCTGTATGCTTGGATAATGAAAAATGTGTCTCCACAATGGATAATGATGAAGGATTTGTAATGATTCACCATTTTAGAAACACCTGGCAACTCTTGTTGCAAATTTTTTGAATGTCCCTATCTGCGAATCATGTTGGAATATTGTAACAAACTTGATGTTGGGTATATTATTTTCTTGGGAAATAAGGA
This sequence comes from Taxus chinensis, assembly GCA_019776745.2. NCBI lineage: Eukaryota > Viridiplantae > Streptophyta > Pinopsida > Cupressales > Taxaceae > Taxus > Taxus chinensis. The sequence goes on from CM034148.1 coordinate 52,830,259, forward strand.
TCAAATGTAATTAAAAGTTATATAATGCATGTTTTGAGACATATAAAAGGTCAGAGAAACTTAGAATTTCACGGGAAAATTTGGGAAGAAGCCCATTCTCTGAGAAACTGCTTGAGTTGATTTTAGTTGTAAAGCCATCAAAAAGCTCTGAGATTGTTCTTATAACATTCTCCTACTGATAAATTTGGTCATTCTGGATTATTTTGTGTTGTCTCTTGGCATAACTTGCATCCACTTATGTTTCAGAATGTTTTCAATTTATGTTTCTTGCTCCTGTTGCAATCTTGTGTTTAAAATCTCTCTTGATCATACATGGTCTCATTTCTTATTGATAGTTTAGTGGCATCTACAGTCTCACATTCAGAAGAGCTTTCATCTGATAAAGAGATAAACAGATTTAAAATCACTTTACCTTCCTTGAATTCTGAGATTGTTTGTAAACCTTTGGGTGCACCTTAGGTCATGATAAAATAGAGATTTCTGGATACTTTGTTGGTTCATCTGCTTCAATATTTTGTGGTAGGTTGTCAAATATTGTGTGGAAGAGTACAGATTTGGGCCTCCATTTGGTGCACATATCCTGGTTGAAGGAGTACCTTAACCCCTTTGAAGCATTATGTTGTTTAGGTGTTACAAATTTCTTGCAAAGGTCCTCAAAGAATCTGGCGAATTCTAGTTGGTCTTGTATAAAATCTCCCACCAAAAAATTCATTCAGAATAACTAATCCTACTCCATACTACCCCTGCATTGCATTGTGTGTCAACAAAAGAACACAATCCATTTACACAAATGCACAAAGCAAATCAAGATCATACCATGTCTCTAGCAGCCTCAGCCTTGTCTTGAAAGCATTTCCATCATTTAGTAGTGACATCTCTGTTGAGCTTGAATAATGGAAAATTGATCATGTTTTCCCAAGGCCGTCTCCATACAATATGCATAGTATAAGGATATCTCCACCTCCTTCACAAAACAGGGGCTGCAATATAGGTTCTCTTACCTTGGTTAAAAGGCACATTCTAAAATAGTGAGGATTAGATCAAAATCCTTTTAAAGTGTTACCCACTTCTTTAAATCCTGAGTGCTAACAAGTATGATAAATTGCTTCCCCAAATACAAAATGACATATAAATAATTTATCTACCTCTGAGTGTCTTGTAAAATCCATGATACTGCTCAAGTTGTGAAGGAGATTAAATCTGGGTACCAACACCCAAATGGCACTGTTGTCGGGGACATTATTAAGTATTTCAGATCCCTAGTAACACTTCTTCTATGATTTATGTGCAATTACAAATCTGAGTCTCATTTTTCGATCAGATTTGTAAGGATTGAGTGAAGATATAAGTTCTGCCTAAATTTTTTTATCAATTTCCAGCAATAGTTGCACTTCATTTGCATTTGTGATTGATAAATTCAAAGAAAGGAAGGTTTGATCAATAAATTTTGGAAAGAATTTTAGTGCTGATAGATATTTGACAGAGTATTTTAGTGCATTTGCACAACTAGGGTGAAATTCCTTAGTGGTCACTCCATGTTTTTCTAATCTTGATAAGTACCAGTGTCTTAACCTTTTTGTCATTTACTTTGGTGTTGATAATCTCTACAAAACTAGAAGGAAGAATATCTCTCTTCATTAGAGACTCTACTAAGAAGTTGTTTACAGATTTAAGAAACTCAGAGTTGGAAGGGAGAAGAGTTTGGAAGGTTGTTAAAGGTCAGACATTAGGAAAATATATATCCATTGGTGAGAGAGATCATCCTTTGGTAGAGGATTATCACTCTTCAAGTGATTTTGATTCAAGAAATTCTCTCATAAACTTGTTTGCCTCAGTAAGTGAAGGTCCTTCTGCTATACCAGGTAAGTTCCTTCTCCTATCTATACCTCTGTGTTTCAATTCAAATAAAACTTTCCAATAAAATCAGCACTTAGAGAATACCAGTCTTTTGAATCACATTCTTGAGCCCCAAAGACCATGCACTCCTCATCAACTTGTGTCACCCCCAAGATCACCTCCACCAAACAATATGGCTCAGCCTAGACCTCCTTTTTTTATTAACACCTTTGGTTCTATAGAATTTAGAGGAATGGATGGTTACCCAAATGTTGTCCCACAAGATGTTAGAAATAGATTGCCAAAATTCCAAGGTAACAACGCAATAACTGGTGATCAGCATCTCAAACTTTTTGTTAACATGATGGAAGATTTTGAGATAGAGTTTGAAGATGTGTATATTAAATTTTTCATTCATACACTAGAAGAGGATGCTAGGGATTGGTACAAGGCTCTACCTGATAATTCAATTGATTCTTGGACTGAGATGAAGAATGCATTTAGGTTACAATATGGTGACAAGACTGATCCTAGATTTCTCTTGTCTGAGTTTGAGAATATCAAGAATAACACCAATGAATTAGTCCATGACTTTAACACAAGGTTTAACAAAACTTCGAGAATGCTGCTTGTTAGTCTGTGGCCTTGTGATGAGTTTTGTTTAATCAAATATGCAGATGCATTTGATAAAAAGGCAGCCTATTACCTAAGAGACAAGAACCCTACCAATCTGAGACAAACTTTCACCATGTCATTTCAAATTAAAAACAATATCAAATCAATTGGGAAACCTCTCATGAGAGATGGTGTAAAGTTGATAAACCTTGAAAAACCTCAAGCTAGTAAGGGTGCTGATTTAGAGGAGGTTGTGAAAACTTTGGCAGGGGCACTAAAAGAAATCTCATATAAGTTGGCAAGAGCTGAGAAGGGAATTGGGAAAACTTCACAAGGTCATCCAAGAGAAAAAAACCATGACATATTTGCCAATTATCCTAGAGGTTATCAAACGGAAAATGATAGAGGAAAAGGACCCACGGGGTCTGCAAATAGACATCCTCAAGCACGTGAAGGAAGAGTGTTACCTAATCCCCTAACTGTCAGGGTTGTTGTTGTTGAAGAAGTTACTGATATTGATTGGTGTGATAGGTGTTTTCTGCCCCATCCTCTATGTGAAGTGGACTAAAAAGAAGGTGAAGCTAATAATGATGATGGTACTGATGATGATATTTTCATGGTGGGTTGTTCTTCAAGCTCACAAAGAGGAGCAACATCTACTAAAGTGATAAGTGCAAGGACAACTGCAACCTTTTGGGATTGCATCAAACAGGTACAAGTCTTTCTTCCCCTTCATACTCTTGAAGTTGATGTAGTGCAAGCTTTTGAAATTCCCAACAATGACTTTGAATACTTAAGAGCTTTAATGATTAAAAAGTATGATGGTGGTATTCCTTTGGAGGAAGATAGACAATTTTTTATGAATGTTGTTGTAGCTCAAGAGAAAGACTATAATACTAGAAGAAAATTTGTTAAGGGAGTTTGGCCTCAATTCAAACCTAAAACACCCTTGCTCACAAGCATTCCCAAATAAGCTCCAGAAGAGAAGCACCTGCCAAAGTTTTGTTGTCCCAAACAAAAATTATAGTCCTCCTCATGTCTAAGATGCCAAGAATCCCTTGCCATAAAATGAATCTTCTTGTCTCCCTTCCAATGCTGCTTTGCCAAAGAGTGTTCCCTATGACATAGTCCAAGTATTGAGCCAAATCAAAGTGAGTGTTCCAATCATTGAGTTAATTAGAATTCCTTAGCATAAGAACAGAGAATTTGAGTACTTGGGGTTGAAAGAAGAGAAGAATACTCTAGGCATAAATGTAAATGTTGTTGAGATTCCTCCTCAAATCATTGTTGAGCTTGAAACACCACTAGAAGTAGAGGATTTTGGAGAGACAATTGAGGTATATTTGGGGACATCTTTGGTTGATTCCCAATTGAATGTTGATCCATTCTTGACAACTTTGATCATAAAGGATAGGCTACTTCACAATTGTATGTTTGATTCCAGTGTATCATGTAATGTCATGCCTCTAGAAGTCATGAATGAGTTAGATATCAAAGTGACAGCAGCCTATGGAAATTTTATGGCCATGGACTCAAGAGAAGTGTCGGTTGTTGGTTGTGTGAAGGGTTTGGTTGTGCAGCTTACATCTTATCCCGGGAGGAATTTAAAATTGGATGTTGTTATTGTTGATTGTCCTACCAAATGGGGTATGTTATTTTCAAGAAAGTGGGTTGCAAGTGTTGGAGGGAGTGACCAAATGGATATGCATTTTTCCACCATTCCCATTGAGGGCATCCTTGTCAAGCTCTATGGAGAAAATAAAATGTTGTAGCTAATTGAGGACCCAAACAATGCTTCTTATGAAGTATTATTTGTTGATGTTGATGCTGATAATTTTATTGGTTTTGCTGATGGAAAAGAACAAAAAATGGATCAGTTAAAGTGCCTTGAATAGGTATGTTATCCTTGAACCTTGATATTTGATGGAGCTTGCTCCAAATTGGAAATGGTGCTAGTGTAATTCTGATTTCTCCTAGCTTGGAAGAAATTGTTTTTTCCTTCAAGCTTAATTTTGAATGTACTAACAACATTGCTTAGTATGAAGCCTTGTTGTTGGGTCTGAGAATTACATGGAAGTATGGTGTCAAGGACATCATTGCAAAGGGAGATTCAGATCTAGTTGCCAAATAAATAAGAAAACTGTATGCTACAAAAAATCAATGGATGAAGCAGTATAAGCATGCGGTTTGGGATCTAATTGAGATGTTTGATTCCTTCAATATTGTGCACCATGACAAAAGTTTGAATGCTGTTGCTGACAAGTTGGCAGTGTTGGGGTCAAGATTTGGATTTTGCACTGTTTCACCTTATTGTGAGTATAATGTTGAAGTGTTAACTAGGCCAGCTATCCCTGACAACATCAAGAATTAGCAAGTGTTTAATGATGATGCTCAAGTGTAAAGGTTCCTACAAAATCAAGGTGACTTTATAGATCAACATATTGATTGGGAACCAATGGTGTGTGTGACTGAAGGAAGAGATACTTTTTTTGGAAAATATATTATCCAATTGAAAACTAACACCATTCCTAGAGGTCTTGTTGCTCTTGAGTCAAATTTTAGCAATGTTGATTGTATCATCAATAGAAACATGTCTGCCTCAAGGGATGTGGAAGAGCATGACTTGGGAAAAAAGGAAAAACCAAGGAGAGTTTGGTTGGGTAGAAGTTTAAGAAAGTAAGAAAAATAGTCCTATCTTTAATTATTGAAACAATATCAAGACTGCCTTGCCTGTTTATATTCAGAGCTGAAAGCATATAGAGAGGACTTGTTTCAGCATGAGATCCCACTTGAAAAAAATGTCAAACCATTTAGATAGAAGAAAAGGACAATTAATCCACTCTCCTTGAAAATGCAAGATGAATTGAAGAAAATGAAGGAGGGAGGGATCATTCAGCCCATGAGGTATTCATCTTGGGTTGTAAACCTTGTGCCAGTCAGAAAGAAGAATGGAGATATCAGACTTTGTGTAGACTTCAAAAATTTTAATAAAGATTCATTGAAATACAATTATCCTTTGCCAAACATGCAGAACATGTTGCAGTTAGTGACTGGATCTGAATTGTTGTCCACCTTGGATGGTTTCTCTAGCTATAATCAAGTTGTTGTCAAGGAGTCAGAAAGATTTAAAACCGCCTTTACTACTCCTTGGGGAACATATGTCTATGTGAGAATGCCTTTTTGTCTCATGAATGCTAGAGTTACCTTCCAAAGAGCAATGAATGTTGCTTTTGCTGGTTATATAAATGAGTTCATTGTAGTTTATTAGGATGATGTGACTTTGTTTTTAAGGAGTAGAAAAAGATCACTTGCAACATTTGGAAAGAATGTTGATCAGATGTAGAGAATTTGGAATCTCTCTCAATTCAAAGAAGTGTCACTTTGGGGTGAAAAAGGCCAAGCTACTTGGTCATATTGTTTTAAAGGCTAGTGTCATGATTGATCTAGAGAGAGTAGAAGCAATCAGCAGGGTGCTAATTCCAAGAATGAAGAAGGGAATCCAATCTTTCTTTGGGCAGATCAATTTCATTAGAAGGTTTGTGTCCAATTTTGTTGAGTTGACTCTTCCAATCACATGCATGTTAAATAAATATCAAGTTATCAAATGGGAGGAGGCTATTATTCAGGATTTTGAAGGAATAAAAGAAGCACTTAAACATGCACCTGTCTTGGCAGCTCCAAATTACAAGAAGCCTTTCCAAATCTTCTCCTTTGCTTCTGAAAATACTATTGCATATGTTTTTCTCCAAAAGGATGAAGATGGGGCTGAGAGGCCTATTGCCTTCTTTAGCAAGGCTTTACAAGATGCTGAGTTGAAATATACAATCATGGAAAAAAAATCATTTTGCTTGTGAAAGCAACAAAGGTTTTTAGGCCTTATATTTTAAGTTCAAAAATTGTTGCTTATGTTCCCCACACCATGGTAAAAGATATCTTATCAGAGATGGAGATCTCAAGTAAAATATTTATATGGGTGAACAAACTACAAGAGTATGATATGGACATCCAAGCCATAAAGCTAGTAAGAGGTTTGGGTCTTGCTAAGCTCATGGCTGAGAGCAACTTGCAGACTATGGAAGTGAATGAAGTAGAGGAAGAAAAGGTATATGTTCTTGAGAAATTGATAATTTCTGAGTGGTACAAGGATATAATATTTTACCTCAGAAACCTATGCTGTCCTAATCATTTAAATAAAAATCAGAAAGGAGCCCTCAAGCTGGCTTCTCAAAAATACATCATCACTGACTTTGGGCTGGCTTGGAAGAACCCTGAAGGTGTCCTCTTGAAATGTATAACTAAAGATGAAGCTCCCAAAGTGATTACTGATTTCCATGGGGGAGTTTGTGGAGGACACTTTGCTAGAAGGGTTATAGCATACAAGGTTTTGAGAGCTGGTTATTGGTGCCCTACTCTCTTCAAAGATGCAACCATGCTGATTAGAAAATGTGAAAGCTGTCAGCATTTCTATGGAAGAATGAAAGCTTCAGGCTCCCTCCCTTTGCAGCCTGTGTCAATTGAAGCTCCTTTAAAATAGTGGGGGATGGAATTCATTGGTGATATTTCAGACCCTTCTAGTTCTGGACATAAGTGGATCCTTGTAGCCATAGATTACTTCACCAAGTGGGTAGAGGCAATCCCCACCAAGATAGAAACACACTAAATTGTTATGGACTTCTTGCTGAATAATATCATATGCAAATTTGGTGTGCCAGTCAAGATTATTGCTGATAATTCCATGTGTTTCAGAGCTAAGCCTTTGATGGCAATGTGCAAGGAGTATGGAACCAATCTGACTTATTCTTCAAACTATAATCCCCAAGGAAATGGACAAGTTGAGTCCAACAATAAGAATTTGTTAAAGATCATTAGGAGGACCTTGGAGTTGAACAAGATAAAATGGGGTGAACAACTGAAATTTGTTGTTTGGGTTAATAGAATCACTGCCAAGAGAGCTACTGGTAAGAGCCCATTTGAGTTGGTGTATGGAACTAAAGCCCTGCTGCCCTTACATCTACAATTATCTTCATTTCACTTTGTTCAAAAAGTTAAGGATCAAGAGGTCAGTCCATATGAAGCAAGGATTAATCAGATTGTGGAGATAGATGAAGAGAGAAGAGCATCCCACCAGAGGCATATCAGATTTAGAGAGAAGTTGAAAAGATTGTTTGACAAGAAGGTCACTCCGAGGGCCTTCAATATTGGAGATCTGGTTTTGTTGTGGGACAACAGAAATGAAGATAAGGGAAAACATGGAAAATTTGATGCATTATGGATGGGCCCTTACTCCATTGATATCAGAATTGGTGAGAATACCTTTTTTCTCAAATATTTAGATGGGGAATTGTTTGAACTGCCTGTTAATGGCAGGCATCTGAAGCATTTCTTGGATTAATCCCCAAATTTGAGGAATTCACCACTTGTATATTTTATAGTGTTTGGTTTTTCACTCTGTTTTTGGTGTTTTTTCATTTTTTGGTTTGCCTTGTGTTGGTTCGAAAATCTATCACCTGGGTAGATTTATGGATAGATGGGTCAACAGTGTGCAAGGCATAGCCCCTCTTTGAGTCAGCAAAGCGAAAATGGTTTATTTCTATTCTACCAGCAGGAATATGTGCAAGTCTCACAATATTCTACCTTCAGGGGTTTGGGATCTCATCCCAATAGGGGTGTTTCCAACTGCAAAAAGAAATGAATGAAAGAGAGGATGAAGAAAGATCAGGTCCAAAGGGAGAAAAGAAATGAATTCCAAAGCAGAAAGGTCAGAAGGTTTATGTTTTGGGATTGGTAGTAAACAAATCCTAACCTACTTGCATAAACAAATAAAGCAATACTGATGAATAAATGACAATAAAACAGAAGCAGATCTAACAGAATAAACACACAGATCTGACGTAAGAAAGACCTGATGCATATAACACATGTATTCAACACAAAGTCTAAATATTGTATTAATATTTCTTTCTGTTACTAAAAGCTCAAAGTCTTTTCTCCTCACTTCTATTTTTCATCTGAAAGATATCCACTCCTCAAATACAATAAGTATTTGAGTATTTGTAGAAGAAGGAGAAGAAGGAAGACAAAAAGGAACCAACCACCTATTTACAAAATATCTACAAAATATCTCAAAGTCATGTTGACTTTTGACAACTTGATGGATGACATCATCCCATGGTGCAACATGGATGATGTCATCATTTATGCCAACATACTCTAGATATTTACAAAAAGAAAGTCGAAGAAGAGAGATAAATTATTCATCGTCGTTGTCCCACGGTTGAAAGGGGATATCCTGTTATTGCTGCTCGGGTGACGAGATGTGGAATTGGGCACGGTATTCCATGAACTTGCTGATCATGGGTTCTAGTTGATCCTGGGAAGGATCCTTGTGTCTCTCGCTGATCGCCTCACAAGTCTCCTGCTCGTCTATGAGCTTCTCTGGGAGTTTGGAATATTCTTTCTCTACTTCTATTAGGAATCCGATGAAGTCCCGACAGGCTAGCAGGTTATTGATGGACTCTGCGTCAAAAGTGACCTCTAGCCCCAGCCCTTGCGAAACAATCTCCTTGAAAATATGAATGGTTTCATCAACCTTCCTTAAGGTGAAAGAAGGAGTAAGCAACCCTGGGGACATATTGAGAATGATCTGTTCCATTTGGTGCATCGTGTCCAGGGCTTCTTCTTTTACCTTATTGATCTTTTCAAGGACGAATTCTAGTTGATCCATCTGGTAATCCAGAGTGGAAAGGACTTTATTGAGGGCCCTGGGGTGACCGAAAACGTCGAACTTGACCAGATCTTCGACTGAATAGTCGAACATTTGTTGAAAGGTCTCATGCTGCAGCCTAGCATGGTCCAGCTCTTTTGATATGGGTCCCGCTAACTCCCGGAGCTCTTTATTCACCTTGTTGATGTTCAAATACAAATCGGTGAACTTAGCGATCACTCGTTCACTGTCTTTGAGGATTTGGCTCCTCCAGGCAGAAATTGCCATACCCTGCTCGCCAATCTTTGCATATTCATTAATTTTATCCTGACTCAGAGGCTCAAGAGTCTCGGCGGCAGTTGTGGGAGGTGCATTGCCCATCTTCTGTAAGGCATGGAGCAGATGTTTATTTTGCTCTTTCAGTAGCCTTTTCTCTTCTTTCGCTTCTTGAAGCTTCTTGCAGAGGGCGTAAACTACAGATAGGGCCTCTCCCTGAAGGCTTTCAGAAGACGTCCCCATTGTGAATTGAGTCATTGTATAATCTGTCGAGGACAGATCCTTTTTATCCTTCAAAGGATTGGGGTATGCGATCTCCATTACCCTCTCTCCCGAAGCACTCTGAGAGAAGTGCGTGATGGGCTTCTGCTTCTTTGCCCCTTTTGACGGGATTATGGAGAAGTCCATCGGAGCGATGTGAACTTTCCTTTTCTGTTGACTTAGGTGCTGGGAGATCCCAGAAACAGAGAAGGGGGCAGCTACAGTAGTTGAAGGGAAAAAAGTGTAGACACTTGGAGGCGGCATCGAGAGGGAGGCCGAGGAAGTTCTCATGGGAGGAAGAGATACTACAAGAGAGGAAGGCAGAGGAAGGGAAGGGAGCTCAGAGATGAGGGAAGAAATGGAGGGGGACAGGTCCGCAAGAGAAGAGAAGATGGATGAAGAAGCAGGAGGAACAGAAGAAGGGGGAGAGGACATGACCAAAGGAATGGTCGCTTGAGTCACTCGAGGAGGGGAAGGAGGAGAAGGAGAAGGAACAGAAGGGACCTCAATTGTTGCAGCAGTGGTGACATCCTGAGTGGATGGGCCTATTGGAACATCTTCCGCCACTTCTTCTTTTGTGCTTTTCGGGACTTCAAACCATTCTTGTGAAGCGGAAGGAGGGCTTTCTGGAGCTTCTTCTTGGGTGGAACTGGATTCATCCTTTTTACCTTTACCCTTACCTTTTGGCTACTGTTTTGATCGAGGAGGTACATTACCCAACGGAGAGGTTGTGAAATCGACTCCGAGGTAGATGAGCCCGTTCATTCGACACCAATGCTCTGTTCTACGCAGAGTTTCCTTGACCCTTTCCTCAATTGTCTGAGGTGCTTTGGTTCTATCAATCAACGCAAAACGCCAATCGTCCCCACCTGTGTCAAGATACACTTGATCCACTTCCTCCTCAGTAGTTTGGTAGCCTTTGGGGATGATGGCCACCCCGTACTGGATGATTTCTGCTAAGGCCAAGCGAGAATGATCCTTCCTCATGAGTTCAACCTTGTGATATATGTCAATGTAGATATCTTCGATCTGAGGGATGTGGATCAGGTCGAGCTTAGCCCTAGGCAGACAATTTCTCGGGTCGAAGGTGGGCCTTGCCGAGAAGTCATGTTTCAGATTTAGCAGCTCCAGTTCTGCAAACATATCTTTTGGCTTGTGGTGAGTGAGACATGTATATCTACCCACTGTGAGGGGGAAAGGAGTTCCACCCTTCTTTCTCTTTAGGCACTTTTCATGATAAGTGACAAGCTGCCTTGATAGCTCCAATAGGATTAACTTGGGCCCGGCATACCTCGGTAGTCTAGTCGGTTCCCCCAAGAAGTTAGCCGCCCTTAGATAAGTGAATGTGGGGAATTGAGTGAACAGGGCCCCCCATTTCTCTGTGGCTGCCATGATGCTCTTGGTCGTACAACCGTGAGTCATATTCGGCCTCAACAGGCAGATAATGAAATAGAAAAATGCATCATTGATCTTTGTAAATTGGGGGATGCTATTTTCCAGCTTTAGCTCTGGATAATATTCATAGATTTTAACTTGGGGGCAAACCCCACTCCGCATCAGAGCTGGGTAGTCCCTTTCTGAAGCTGCAGCGTAAACAACATAGGAATTCATGTAGAACCTCCCCGTTGTGGTAAATTGTTGCACACTGCTCTGATATCATGCTGCTTATGATTTCTGCCCACTCAAAACGTTGATCAAGCATATTTTTGTTCATTTTTTCTAAATACCGCATCATCCATTTGTAGAAATAGTGGGCGTTAGGAAGCCCAAACACCCTGCTCAGGAACGTGATTATGTCACTAAGCTCCTCTGAAAAATCACTGCGGTGAATGATTTGTGGCCAACGGGTCACCACCTTTTTATTTTTTAAATATACCTCGTTCATCAGCTACATGCATTGATCTTCATTATCATCCCAGGCCTTAATTTAGTCTTCCCGGCTTATGGCCACAAAGTGCCGATGGTGAGGGATGCTGAGCATTAATTCAAATTGGTGGGCAGTGAGGCTGATTATGACCTCGCCCTTCTCATTTACAACACATCTTGTGTCTTTATTGTAGCACTCAGGAAACCACCATCATAAATTCTTTGTTCACGGCACTAACTGGGATCCCACCAGTAAAGTGCAGGGCACTGCCTATCAACTTGTCCATCCATGAACTTCTTGTGACCCTCTGAGTTCTGACCCAAAAATCTTCCATGTCAATATGACCTAGTTCTGAGTCTCTAATGTCTAGGTTACACTCTGCTTGGGACTCGAGCATTCTGACCCTCTGATACTTATACTTCATTTCTTCTTCTGTGAGCTTGGCCTTACCTTTAGATTTGATAGGTTTCCTTCTTGATGTTGACATATGTTCTTCTGAGCTTTGTTGCTGATCTGCAACAATAAGAAGTGAAACCCAATTGCAAGAAAGCCATGTCAGCTGTCTTGATTTTCCATTGAAATGCTAACAGAAGAAAGAGTTAGCAATTTATAAGGCCCCAGGGCGCAGGGCGCATGAATACTGCAGGCTACAGAGCTAATTTGTAAGTTGTACGGTACAAGTGACTGCCTGCAGGGGATAAATCAGCGCCAAAGGGCGCATGGCGCATAGATAGGGTAGCATTAAATTCTTTGTTGTTGTAATCACAAGTGCGAACTGCGCTATGTGCATATGCATCTTGTAAAGGGCACAGATATTTATCATGGAACATGGGTACAGGATGTGCCAAAGGGCGCAGGATATACAGGTTTGTGCAACATCATTATTTTTGTGCACCTTAAGGGAACTTGGCACGGCACATGGAAGATTTGCATGACACAATGTTGTTGCAATGAGGGATGCACAAGCGTTGTCTATAGCTTTGCACTTGGCGCATAGGAAAGGATTGTTACATGGATGCTGGGTGTGCCAATGGCACAAATTTTATTAATGCAACACATGAGTTTGGTGCACCAAGCAGGATGCAAGGAAAGCATTTGCAACAAGTGAGGGAAGTGCGCCATGAGGGCGTAGCTTTTCATTATGTAGCAGGTAGGAAAAATGTGCCATTGGCGCAATTGTTTCTCATGTTGCAGGGTGTGTCAATGTGCCAAAGGAGAAGAAAAATACAGTTTCTTTTAAAGCTTTGACTCTTCTCAGAGGGGTTTTACATATGGTTTAGCCTCTTCTATAGGGTACCTTGGGGTGATGAAGGGGCTTAAACAAAGGGTTTCAAACCATCATTTCAAGACAGAGTTTCCTCTACCAGCAGATCTTGAAAGAGGAGGAAGAATAAGTGGAAGAATGGGAAAGACAACAAAAAGGGGGGGGAGGAAGTTCATGATTTCAGTCCTTCCAATCTAGGTCCAGACCAACAAGCAAACAAAGAATTAAAGTGCAAAACATACAAAAAAAATGAGGACCTCTTACCCGGATATAACGAAGAAATGTGTAAACGGGTCCACAAAGCGATTGAAAATGACAGGGCAGGTGCGCTGGCAGGTACAAATAAAATCACGTGATTGTGTCAGATGATAATGACAACGCAAATGCGCCTATTTATAGGTGAGGTAGCAATAAATGTGCCACCAACTTTTCAAGTGGTGCACCAAAAGAGTTGTCGACACAAGAAAACATGCGCCCTTTGGCGCACCAAAAATCTTGCCAACACGATAATATGTGCGCCCTTAGCGCACCGAAGGTGGTGTTGACAGAGGAATATGTGTGCCCTTGGCACACCAAAAAGTGGCGCAACAAATGTTCTGTTGACAGGAAGGCGCATGCGCCTTGGCGCACGCAAGGAAGACTCAACATAGAGAGGCGCACCAAAACGCCTATTGACATGAGAAAGCATGTGCCAAAGGATTTAAAGGGGGTGCATCAAAATTTTATGTTGCATAGTCATTATATGCACCCAGCCAAAAATACCAAAAATGACTAAGTTCGGAAAACTGGATTTCCCGGGAAGGGATTTTGCAACGTTCTGAACGCAAGAGATCCCCGATGAGGGATCGGAACAAAATTTCGGTAGGGTTATCAGTAAAATTGCTCTTGCCAATTTTACTGGATAACACCTTGGTGTGTGGCGGCCATTTTTGTTGGGTTCTCAGCTGGTTTTTGGTGGTTTTGGCTCATGACTCCTTTTCCCAATGGATTATTTTGGCACTTGGTCTACTTATTGTTCTTGTGGCATTCACTGGGAGTGCTCATCCCTGAGCAGGAGCCAATGTTGGTGTCCATTTTGATCCTCTATTATTTTCCCATCTTTCCCCTTTGTTCTACGTGCTCAAAAAATGTTTTTCTTTGAGTTTGGTGGTCTGCACGTTTCCCCATCCATATTGAATGCTTTAAATGGCTCATAAACCTATTATTTTTCCCCAACTTGAAAGAAAAATACATGCAGGATCTGTTTTATTTCCTAAATTTCCAAATCCATGGGCCTCTGTCATTTTTTCTATTTTTCCCAGCCTGTGGAGCTTGAATTTTCTCGTTTTGTACTTATTTTCCCTCAAAAATCCTTCCCCATGGTCGAAAATTGTTTTAAACGACTTCCCATATGTTTTTTGACCAAAAAATCCTTTACCCACAATGAAAAATTTGAATTTGGGCATCCTTAGCAAATTATGTGTTTTTTGGCAGTCGCACGGGTGTCATTTGACTATCAAAATTAAGCTCAAACAATGTCTCATACGTGACCACTTTTGGTTGGACAAGGATCGACAAGGTTTCTTTGTAAAACTTATCATTTTTGGCTTTGGGAAAAAATTCAAAATTACCCCCGCAACTCCGTAGGAGGACACATGTCATGTTTTTATGCTAGGGTAGAATGGAAGGCGGGCGGGGAAATTAGGAAAAATTTGCCTTTTTTGTGAAGGGGAAAAACGGTGTGGAAAGGCCCGCAGGTCCACAATGGAGTAGGGGGTGGACATGTGGCAGTGCGGTGGCAGAGCAGGAAAGTTCCGGCTATGAAGGAAAAGGGGAATTTTTTCCCTTTTAGCAAAAGGAGTTAGAGTGCAAATTAGAACCGTGGCTCTGCAATGGTGCAAAAGGAGACACGTGGCGGGTTTAGAAGGTAGGAGGGAGTGTGAACCGCCAGGGGCAGAAGCAAAATTTTTCCCTTTTTGTAAAAATGAGTTAAAGTGAAAATTTGAGGACTGACTCCATGACAAAATAAAAGGAGACATGTGGCAGGGAAGAAATTGGAGGCGCCGGCCCGCGGAGGAAAAGTTGAAAATTTTCCCTTGGTGAAAAAAGGGGTTAAAACATGAAATAAGCCCATGGATTTTTAGCGATAGAGAGGATGACATGTGTCGAGGACAGAGGTGAAGGTGCAGGACCATGGGGAAAAAAGTGATAATTTTCCAAATTCCAAAAAAAGGTGGAAATGTCTAGAATTGCAACGTGATTCCAATGGGACCCACCATATACCACATGTCATCACTAAAATTTAAGGGCGGAGAAAAAATGTCAATTTTTTCAATTTTTTCAAAAATGTTAAAAGGTCAAAAAGTGAGCCTGAATTCATTCCCAATCATAGTTTGACATGTGAAGGGCCCAGATTGAAGGAGAAAAAGAAAATCAATGGTAACTATACATTCTTCAATTTGGTCACCATTTTTTGCTCCAGGAAGTGTGGAAATGTGAATTTTGCATCATTTTTCATTGTTTCTTTGGTGAATTCATGTTTTTTGTGCCTACAAAGACCAATGCAAGTGGTTTTAGGGATTAATTTGCAGATTTGAGGTGTATTTGAAATAAATTTTTACTCAGGCCCATGTAAAATGTGAATATCAAACTATAAAGTTGCAGAATCAAATTTTGGAATGATAAGGATGAAATGATGAAATGAAAGAGGTCTGCATGCTTGGAGAATGAAAAACATTCCTCCACAATGAATAATGATGAAGGATTTGTAATGATTCGCCATTTTAGAAACACTTGACAACTCTTGTTACAAATTTTTTAAATGTCCCTATTTGCAAATCATGTTGGAATTTTGTAACAAACTTGATGTTAGGAATTTTATTTTCTTGGGAAATAAGGATCAAATGTAATTAAAAGTTATATAATGCATGTTTTGAGACATGCAAAAGGTTGGAGAAACTTAAAATTTCATGGGAAAATTTGGGAAGAAGCCCATTCTCTGAGAAACCACCTAAGAACCATTTCTAATTCCTTTTTGCATCAGATTTGTATCATGTTGAGTTGGTTTCAGTTGTAAAGCCATCAACAAGCTCTAAGATTGTTCTTATAACATTCCCCTCCTGATAAATTTTGTCATTCTAGATTATTTTGTGTTGTCTCTTAGAAAAATTTGCATGCACTTTATGTTTCATAATGTTTTCAATTTGTGTTTCTTTCTCTTGTTGTAGTCTTGTGTTTAAAATCTCTCTTGATCATACATGGTCTCATTTCTTATTGATAGTTTAGTGGCATCTACAGTCTCACATTCAGAAGAGCTTTCATCTGATAAAGAGATAAACAGATTTAAAATCACTTCACCTTCCTTGAATTCTGAGATTGTTTGTAAACCTTTGGGTGTACCTTAGGTCATGATAAAATATAGATTTCTAGATACTTTATTGGTTCATCTACTTCAATATTTTGTGGCAAGTTGTCAAATATTATTTGGAAGAGTGCAGATCTGGGCCTCCATTTGGTGCCTTAACCCCTTTGAAGCATTTTGTTGTTTAGGTGTTACAAATTTCTTGCAAAGGTCCTCACAGAATCTGGCAAATTCTGGTTGGTCTTGTCTAAAATCTCCACCAAAAAATTCATTCAGAATAACTAATCCTACCCCATACTACCCCTGCATTGCATTGTGTGTCAACAAAAGAACACAATCCATTTACAAAAATGCACAAAGCAAATTAGGATCATGCCATGTCTCTAGCAGCCTCAGCCTTGTCTTGAAAGCATTTCCATCATTTAGTAGTGACAACTTTGTTGAGTTTGAATAATGGAAAATTGATCATGTTTTCCCAAGGCCATCTCCATACAATATGCATGGTATAAGGATATCTCCACCTCCTTCACAAAACAGAGGCTGCAATATAGATTCTCTTACCTTGGTTGAAAGCTACAACCTAAAATAGTGAGGATTAGATCAAAATCCTTTCAAGGTGGTACCCACTTCTTCTAAGCCTGAGTGCTAACAAGTCAGATAAATTGCTTCGCTTAATATAAAATGACATATAAATCATTTATCTACCTCTGAGTGTCTTGTAAAATCCATGATGCTAATCAAGTTGTGAAGGAGATTAAATATGGGTACCAACACCCTTCTAGAGTATGAGACTAGATATACTCACACCGAAAATCTCTACCTAGCCAGAGTTTTCTTCGCTACCAAACTTCAGCATTACTTGCTTAACCATAAAACCTTTTTTGTCACCAACACCGACCCTTTGCATTACATGTATGCTAAACCCTACCAACATCAATGTGTTGCGCATCGGCTCATGGTCATTGTAGACCTCGATCTCAAATTTATCCACCAAAAATCCGTCAAAGGACAAAACATTGCAGAAAAACTTGCAAACACACCTCTTTCTAAAAACCAATCGACAAACTTTGTTTTTTCAAATGAATCCATTATTTACCCTTTTCCTTGACGATACAATTTATCAAATGACATTATTCTTTGATGGTTCCAAATGTCATTATTGGGGTTGTGCAGGAGTCATTCTCATTCCTCTAGATGGTGAGCCTATTCCCTTATCATTCAAACTAGAATTTGATTACACCAATAACATTGCCGAATATGAAGCCATCGTATTGGGTCTTAAAATTCCATAGCCTTAAATGTTAAATCCATTCATATTTTTGGTGATTCCAAACTGGTGGTCAACCAAGTTAATGGAATATATCACAGTCTTAATGAGATACCTCAAAACTATAAACATCACGTTGACATTCTCTTGACTACCTTTGACCATTATGAACTTCGTACTACTCCGTGTTCCATAAACAAATTTGCAAATACCATGGCTTGTCTCGCTTCTTAAAGAATTGCTTCACCCCCAGACTCAAATATATTTTTCACAATACAAAGATTACAATCACCGTCTTACCTATTCCCAGAGGTTAATTTTATCTCAAATTTAGAAATTTACCCACGAGATATTTAGTATAATCAATTTGCTGACTACCTTTCCATTTCAATTCTCCCTCTACATCTTACCCACAATGGGTAACAAGCCTTCCTCAAAAGTGTCTCTTTCTATGTCATCATTGGTGCTCTACTCTATAAACGTGGATTCGATGGCATCCTCTTACGTTGCCTAACTAGTTTTGAAATACCATATACTATCAAAGATGTTCATGATGGAATTTGTGGAGATCACTTCAGTGGTTTAGCTGTTGCTAAGCGCATTATTCACCTGGGTTATTACTGGCCAACCTTAAACCGTGATTTTTGTGAATATGTTAAGCATTTTGTGAAGTGTCAACAACATGTTAATCTTCACTATACCCCTAGTCATGCCTTACAGGTCGCACGAGACCTTTAGAATTTCTCTCAATGGGGTCTGGATCTCATTGGTGAGATTAACCATCATTATTCTCAATGCCATCAATGGATTATTATCGCTACTGAATATTACACTAAATGGGTAGAAGTTGTACCTCTTACTTCTACCAAAGCTGAGAAAATATGTGAATTCATTAACCATCACATCATTTGTCACTTTGGTGTTCCTCATCAACTTATCACTAACAATGGTAAAAAATTCAAAAAAAAAAACCTACAGAAACTCTATGAAACCTTTGGCATCCAGCTTAGTTTCTCTTCACCTTACTACCCCCAAACAAATATCCAAGCCCAATCAAACAACAAAACCCTCAATAAAATTCTTCAGAAAGTGGTTGATGATACTGGTAAGGATTGGCATACGCACATTCCTTTCGCCTTATGGGCTTACCACAATAGTATTCATACATCAACTACTTCCACACCCTTTTCTTTGGTTTACGGTATGGAGGTTGTTTTACCTCTCAAAGTCTAAATTCCATCTCTCTGTATCTCACTCAAAGATATTCTCACCAATGATTATTTTTTCCAAGATCCTTTGGCACAAATTGAATTATTAGATGAGCTTCGTTTCAACACTCTTGATCATCTTCAAATCTACCAAAAATGTATCAAATTTATCTACCACAAAAATATCTTAGAATGAACCTTCAAGTTCGGCGACCTCATCCTGAAAGAAAACCAACATGTAACAAAAGTGGAGAAAAGTAAACAGGAAAAATTTTCTCCTAATTTTCTTGGACCCTATATCATCACTCATGCCTATAGATCAAGTGTTTATCATCTTTCTTCTCTTGAAGGCCAACCCAAACTTGAGATCCTCAACACTTTGTATATTTGACCATTCTATTGTTGAATCGAGTGTTGTATCACCTTTTGTATATTACTAGCTAGTCCCTCAAGTACCCATTCTTTCCATCTCACTTGTTTTAAGGACCAATGGCTAAACAAGAATTTTGTGATTACCCATCATCTTTCAGCCTTATCTTAAACATGGTAACATGTATCTATTCATGGCATGCTTCTCATGGATACTTTTTCATTCTTTTAAGGATGGAATCCCATGGTTATTTTTCACTTAAAACCTCTCTTACATAGCTAACATTTACGTGCTATGATGTTTCCTTCATAAAATAAGCCTATACTCCTCCATAGTCTTGTCCATGACCTAAAAGTCCAAAGAATTTCAAAAGTAAAAGGGGATTCAACTCCTTGAGTCAAAATTCTTGCAAATAGATGATTCCCTCAAAAAGGGCATCTACCTCTCTATCTAGCAACTATAAATAAACTGTTCCCTTGAAGGAAAACTATAAAGTTAGACCTATTATACATAGTTTATCCAAAATACGACTATTTCTAAATAAATAAATATAAAAATATTTTGAAGCTTCCTGCATTGATCAGCTTCACGAAGACCTCAAGGAGTCCTTATATTTATCCCACATAGACTTCCCGCATTGATCAGTCTCTAAAAATTCAAAATCAAAAGAAAAAATAAACATACAACATATTTTTTTCATGGACTTTCCTATTATGGTTTTGGGTATCTTGCAGAAGAGGTATGTTGTCTCACACCAAGGTTACACTACAACAAACCACTTCACTCCAAATTTTGTTCTATTGAATCTCTTACCTACTCAAGGGATGTGCTGACACTATGACATTTCATGATCATGTAACTTCATTCACCCTTAGAAAGTTACAACATGGAATGCCTTTAGGGTCTTACATCCATAGGTTGATCTTTTGGTATAATAGATTCATAATGGTCTTTACTAAGTAGGTTGTACCCCACCTCCTTTATTGTCCACCTCTTTCTCTACTTATTGATTCTTCTATACAAGACTAGACATTTAACACCTACACTCAATCATACCTATTCAACCTAAATTTCATCATGCCTAAATGACCTAAACTCCATCATGCCTATTCAACCCAAACTCCACCATGCCTATCCAATCTAGACTCCATCATGCCTAAAAATACCTTTACTCAACCATGTGTATTAAACCTTGACTTAATCCTACCCATGTGACCTTGAATCAATCACACCTAAAATCTACTAACACATTCATCTACCTCACTATATTCTTCTCTAGCTTAAGGGAGAACTACATCAGCCTGAGACCCTATTTTCCAGGGTTATGTAGGTAGCACTCTGAGGGAAAGGGGGGCTTGGAGGTTAGCTTGGCCATTTTTCTACCCTTTTCTATCCCTTCCTTCTTCAACAACTTTTTCACCTACCCATTTTCCCTCTTTTTATATTCACTTCCTACCTTAGTTTCCATTCATGCCAAAAACATGAAAACTAATTTAGCACAAAAAACATGCATTGTTTCATCATATTTACCATTTCACTACCATATCCATATTCTACCTAATTATTTTAACATTTTTCATGATCTCAAACATTTATTAAACCATAACATACATATACATCATCATTTATTTTCCATAATACCAGTAACTTGGAAATTAAATCATTCACAAAAATCATACTCAACCATGCCTATACAACCTAACTCCACCATGCCTAGATAACTTGATTTCATCATGCCTATACCTGAATCAACCATACCTAGATGACCTGACTCAAACATGCCTAGACGACCTAACTCAACCATGCCTAGACAACCTGTTTCAATCATGCCTAACTCAACTAGTTTCCATGATATGTATAACAATGGAAATTAAAGCCAAAACCAACATATGTCCAATAAATATCATAAACTATATAAATGGGAGTGTCCATGTATATATACATATATACATAAATATAAATAAATATTAGTCTCTCAAAACTCTCATATAAAATATCAAGTCTTTGGCACACACGCTGATATATATATATATATATATATATATATATATATATATATATATATATATATATATATATATATATCAAAAACCAAACTTAAAATAAAATATCACATCAAGTGATCAGTCAGCCCCACTTGATACCCTCATCCCTAGTCTCATCTGTCTCTTCCTCCTCCCTACCTGTCAAATTCCCTGCCAACATATCTCCACCCTCTAAGGGTCCCTACCTGGTATCCTCCTGGCCCTCACCTAGACCTGGCCTCCGAGAACTAGTAACCTCTTCCTAGCCTTGTCTCTGGACTTAATGGACCCTTGTGATCTTTGAACTGTGAGTCATGGATCTCGTCTACTCATTGGATGCTTGTTGGGCTCTGTACTTGGCATATGAGGGGATATCAATACTGACAGTTGTCAAATGATCCTAATAGTAGTGAGCCTCATTCAGGGAATCCTTGAATCTCATCATTGACATAGTCTATGGTGGTACCATCAACCTAATTACTCCCTATGAACTCTGACTTGCTACAAGTGTCCCTTATCCTAGGGTAGGTGCCTATACTATGATACCCTATCCTTGTGCCTGTGGGGGTACCTATGCAGCTACCTAGGCATGTAAGGTTATAACCTAGGCCTGTGTTATTTCCAAATGGCACCATAATTTGGCAATCTGTGCCTCTAAAGAAACTAAGTGCCCTCTATCCCCATCTCCACCCTGTGTGAGAGCCTACCCCTATGCTACCTGGGACTATAGGGCCATCACCCATGCCTATAAATTAGCCACCCATGCCTCTACCCCTATCAACTTAACATGCAACCCTATAATCTATTCCTATAGGGTGGCCACCTTCCCCTATAATGCACCCCTCTACACTGTGACTATTACTAGATCCATCTACCCTAGCCTTAGTAGTGTTACTCATAGATGTGCCACCCACCAATTCATGTATGCATCAGTGACATCCGCATCATCAGTATGTTGATCTCAAACCTAATCCTCCCACCCTATACGATCACTTGGACATGGTGGGGATATGGGTCTATCCATGTCATCTCTGCGATACTATGGGAAAGGTGGGGGCACATCCTATCATAGTCCAGACTGTCGTCTGACCCTGTCAACAGGTATCATCTTGTGCACATTTCCATGACACCCCTATATTCATCTCAATAGTTGTAGCCCCTCTAGCTCCTCATCCATGCCCCTGTATTGATGGATAATAAATATATGGCCTCCACATGATATCCACTACTGAAAGTCCCTCCAAAAGCCTCCTGTAGTATGAAACATAATATGTGGCCCTAGCCACCCTCAGCTGTCCCCCGACTGGTACCCATCATCTAAAACTAGTTAGGTATACACCACCCGTGAACCAGTCCTATCGTGGTAAACCAACCGGATGCACATATATAATGTGCTCATATGCCCAAAAATGTAATAAGTAGGTACAACACATACCAAATATCCTATATCTACAAGAGGCCCATAGCTCCCTATACAACTAGACTAGGAAAATTGATGGCCAAGAGAAGCATATCCATTCCTTGATCATGTCTTGTAGCACTCCCATCAGTGCTTGTGGGAATATCCAACCCTTATAATTTAGAAGATAAAATCATCCCATTGCCACAATCATCAACACAAATAATCTTGTCTCCTATGGGTAGGCCGTATACATGTCTCTATAGCTCAAACTTGCACTATGATAGCTCAACAAGCACATCGCTTCACCGAATACTGCCACTATCAGCTCCACTGATGCCTCAGATGAAATGGAATACAACGGCTCCCCAATAATAGGAAGCCTTAGGATCCTATAGAAATCCTCCAAGGTGACGGTCATCTCACCCATCAGTAAGTGAAAGGTATTGGTCGTTGAGTCCCATCTATCGATGAGAGTGACCATCTAGCTATGATATCAGGCTATACATCTATAATGCCTGATAAAATTGAGTCCCACCTCTGCTAGGTGATCCCAATCCTCAGCTGTCACACTTACTCACATTTGTACCAGTAGGGGTGGTACTCTGTCTCTCATCCTTAGCTGATCTCTCTCATACATCATGCAAACCAACAATATCAAGTTGCATCCCTCTCAAATCACCTATTACCAAATCTGAAACCCACTTAGCACTTACCCATTTTTGTACCCCATCAATCACGCCTACCACTCCATTGGTTTCCAATACCTACCCCTTTACCTCATTCACCTTATATACCTACTGTCTCCATTATCCTACTTACATAATATCCTATATTATTTCACCTACTTACCTAACTTACGTAATAACATTTTACCCTCTTACACCTACATAAATCTTCAGCTACCCCTTCCTCACCTATTTTACTTTCCTACCTAACCCTTCTTTCACCAATTCAATTTTAATAGAGATCGACATTGGTCACCTTAACTGTCATCGGTCCTCTTGAACGGTGTCAGTCACCCAAACCTTGACCGATGCCGGCCAAAGCCAACTGAAATCGGCCAACCCGTGACCAACTTTGGTCAGTGTCGCGACATCACAAATGAAAAACCCATCCCCCATTTTCAAAATTAACAAAAAATAACCTTGATACCTACTCTAACCCACCCGAACTTATCCTAGCTTCATTTCCAACCCTATTTTAACTACATTGACCTTATCACCTATCGTTTCACCCCTTTTTATCTACAATTAACAAAATTAACATTCTATCCAAACTTCACCCGCAGTAAAAAAAATGATAGCAATATTTTCAACTCAACTAAAGGATTCAGATTATCTCCTACCTCTACTTGGCACCGTCTCCATGGTGGCACGTATAGTCACTGTTTCTGTGGTCCACCTACTCCCTCCACCACCTCCATTATGCCAAAATACCATCCACACCTCATAACCAATTAAATTAATCAAATCGATCTCGTGGACCTACCTATCAAATGCCAATCATTTGCTTCATGGCTCGCCAAATCAGCTCAGCATCTGGTACTATCGCTTTCCACTCTTACTCTTCTCCTCTATCATTTTCTAAAACTAGAAAGGTTAAAATGAATCCGTAAAAAGTGGATTTTTCATTTTTAGCCCCAAATCAACATGACCAAATTTGGTCATATCGTGCCCTAGAAAATTGGCATTGATTAACCTCTAACCATCATTGGTCACCCACCGTAGTTGTTTGACCCATACTATGCCCATTTTTCCTACATTACTATTGCTCACACAACTATTACCCTTATCAAAACCAATTACACCTCACCCACAAGCCTAAATTACCTGTACATTTCCTTAACTAGGTTTAGGGACATGTTATTTACCTATACATCAGCCTTACATGTGCCCTGACCTACATACCTTGACCTAAACTGTCTTTTGTGATGTTTGAATTTGTGCATTTAGTATACCTTGCGATGATGTTACCCATGTTGTTTAGCTTAATGACCTTACCTTTCCTAATGTTGTGATGTTTATCCAGACCACATTGTTGTCACCAAATCACTGCACCCCCCAAATAGCCTAAAAATAAATCATGACATTTGGTGTGATTGGGACACATGGGATCACCTCTCAAGCTGTGGGACTTGGGATCAAGGTGAATCTCCAGAGAAGGCTGGATTTCTCTTCCTAAACTAAACACAACACTACTTCTAATGCAAGAAAAATGGCTAATTATACCAATGCTAGCATTTCATGGGATTAGGGAATGATACTTGCAAAGAAATAAAACCTATACTAGAAGTGGTGATACACCAAGAAAGGGTGTTGCTAGACATAATTCTAGCTTGTCGATGGAGAGAAATGATCATGAGAAAGAATGACATGCATTACAAACCCGATTTTACATGTAATACTTCACTCCTTGATAATCACAATGACGTACAAAAATTACAAGAGAAACCCTAGTTGCACAGTTCACCTAAAAACATGAGAGAGGCAAGTAGAAGCAACAAAATCATGAAAGGACATACAACTAATCACAAAGCATAATTCTCATTACTTCAAACACTTTGCACAGTGCATCATTACATCAGTGAAAAGGCACAAGCTGCCATTACAATTTTAGAAGAAAGGCTTGAAAGCCTACAAATCATAACATCTCAGCTTGTGAAGAGAGGGGAAGCTTGGAAAGTGTCTAACTTGTCCAACTTGTACGACCGGTTGGAACCTACTTGTTCTGTTGGACCCCTTTGGAATGAACTTCCAATTTACATTTATAGAAGAATTGAGAGAGAAGAGGAAAGGTCATAATTTTTCTTCCTAAATGGAAAGCACGTGATGTATCATTTATTACATTTTGTTGAACCATCTGAGAAAGTTCCATCATGCATCCTTGATTGTTTGTTGACATTGTCTTATTAATTAATTAAAATAATATTTAAATAAAATATTTAAATAATAGTAATAAATATTATTATTAAAATATTTAAATAAAAATATCAATTTAATTAAAATTAATATTAAAAATATTAATGGCGGGACCCCTTTGGAATTGATTTGTAGTGAATGGGGAATAAGCCAAAAAAGGCCCAACTCAGTGGTTGGCTTGCCGAGCTGGGTCCGAGCTCTATTATTCCTCGCATCTAACCAAGTTTACTTGAAACGAGGCTCCTTCATCAACTGATGTAACTGAGCTCCCATCGAGATTCTTTTCATCCTTTTCCGAGCTCTACATGACCAAGACCCATTGAATTATTTGCTGAGCTCATTTCGTAATGCAGTGAGCTTACCTTGAATCGAGCTCACCTTAAACTCCACATGAACTCATGTAGAATTGATATCACCTCTTCGCAAAGATCTCTACATCGATTCCACCCCTCTGAGATCATCATAACCATCTCAAGTTCACTGCATAATGCCGAGCCCCCAAAACAAGCTCTTCATCATGGAGAGATTTTAAACTCGCCCATCTGCTTGTACAACTCCGTTCGAGTTATCCTGGCATGTCTTAACTGAGGATTGAGCTATCACCATGTCTGTTCCTTTGAAATATTCATGACTTGGCTCTATGATCCAGAAATGCTTCTACCACCGAGCCCTTTAGAATTCTTCTTGCTCATTTTCTGTGCGTCGATCTATAGCTTGTCTTCTCATCACCTTCTAATGCTCACCGCCAAGTTCCAAACTGACAAGATCGATTCTTCATCGTACCAACTGAGCCACTATCATACATGCTAGATAATTATATGGCTTAGAGATCGGTATTCCAAAACTTGAAAGGATCTCTATGAGCGTCTTACTCGGGCCAAATCTCCTCACCATCACGAGCTTCTTAGTCATTTCCATGTTAAACCTAAAATGACTTTACATCCAATCTGTAACTGAGCTCCATGTAGAATCAAACTCCTCCATTAAGATGAGCTCTATGATTGACTTGAGCTTCTTCTCATTCACCTAAACCACCATGATCTCACCATGCTCATTCCCTAGTGAGATTCACCTCCAAGTCTGATGCCATCACTGCGACCTGAGCCAAGCTCCTGTAGAGACAAAGGCCTCACCGAGCTCACTCATCACGACTGCAGCCCCAAATAGAGCATTATTTTCTATGAGTTGTTTTCTATGCCTTAGTCCACTCTCACTCACCATGTAGAGCGATGTATCTCGAACATCATTGAGTGAGCTCCCACTACCGCAACCGACGCTCCAAAGACACAACTCTCTGCCTAGATCTAGACCAAGCTTTTATCTTTCGAGCTGCTCCTACCATGATACCATGTTTCATGCGACCTCCACCATGGAACAAAATGAGTTCTCCTTTGACTGAGCTTCACTCAGTTAAACAGAAACTACTCCACCATGTCACCACTTCCTACTTCGAGCTCCAACTATCTCCGCGATCACCGAATGACTTATCGGGATTTGTGATCCATTGACTCACCTGCGAAGACCGACCAAGCTCACCTTTCGGGTTCCGAAGACTGAACTTCCCACTCGCTAAGCTCTGATCATCCTGAAACCTCTGAACCCACACACTTCTGAATCCCAAAAACCTAAAACTCTGAAATTTAGAGTTTCCTATTTTTGGGCTTCAGAAATTCCTGACTTGTTCAATGTTTCTGCCCCCAAAATATCTGAAATTCTGAAACAAAATTATCTTAAAAGAGTTTCCAAAATAAAACTCTGAAATCTCAACTCAACTCAGCCTGCCTCACTCCCGACCTCAACTCACTCCACTTCTACGTTATGACTCAATTCACCAAATTCCACACTGAGCCATCTACCTAAACATTTCTCTTGATCTCCTATTTACATCGATGAACAGTTCCATACTTTGAGCTCATGTATCGAGCTAATCCAATGCCTATGGTTGTTCGTTCGATCACATCTGTACCATAGCGAACCAAGTCAGAATTCAAAAATTTTCCTCCACATTCATGATGACAATCTCATTTTTAGCACCTTGACTCTACATTGCGTTGAACTCACTCTCTCGATGTTCATACAGTCTACATTCACTCCCTATGGTGTTATTCTTACCTATCTCTGTTTACTCATAACCTAACCACTCTGTAATGAGTGTCTTGATCTACTTGGCCTCTTCTGGTGAGATCTAACCTAGCTCGGATTACCCTCTAAACTCGAGCCTTCAAACGAGTTTCTGCGAGCTCTTTCGCTATGTCTGTAATCCTTCCAGTGATCTCATTCTGAAGTCTTGATCAACTTGCCTCCTGTACGACACTCCTTGATCTTTTATATGGAAGAGCTCCAATCTCACCTGGCAACGCATCCAAGCTCAACTAGATACCTCCAAATATTTTTGACTTACCAAGTTTGCATTTATTTCATGCTCGAGCCAATGTTAGCTCGACTTCCACTTCATGGTCTTTGTTCTCACCCTTCTGCGAGCTTGCCCTGACTCATCCTGAGCCATTTGAAGAGCTCAGTCTACAACACATGCATCTTACCTGAGATAATACAATAACTCGACCCTATTGTATGATATTAAGATCACAAGTCAGAGTGGCAACTAAGTTGAGCTCAAGTTGGACTTTGACCTAGGTTTTCATTTGAGATCATTGTTTTGCATTGATCCTTGATTGACTCACTTGAGCTTGATTAAGGTCACCTCACCAACATATCTAAGACTCGCTGAGCTCATTCCTATCTCGATTGAGCTATTCTTGGAAGAGAGTTATCATGAGGGCCTGAGCTAGCTCCCCAACCCTGTCAAACATGATGTTCCAGTTTCGAGCTTGAGATCCTATAATAATTTACCTAATTCAACACAAACCAAATAAAATGATTTTAATTTGCATTAATGCACTCATATGTTGATTTAGGACCAATTGATCTCTGTTGGAAAATCCTTCTTCCCATGTTTTTGAAGACCCTTCTAAGGCATCATGAAAGTATAGAAGAACCCCGGAAAAGTTTATACACCAACTTTGACAATTTTAGCCTATAGACCCTCGTTGTTCATTTTTTACCCGGGGGTAAAAATGGACAACACATACCTTTGGTGCATGGAACAAAACCCATTACTCATTCCTATACCTGACCTAGTTCTTCTTCTAGACCATATCCTATAACTTGGATACCTAAATCACTTTCAACCTTTGACGACATAGATTTGGCATGTTCTTCCACCTAGTACCATTTCACAATCTATATGTGTGTGTGCATTCGATTTCCATTAGCCATAATGACCATACCCTTATCCACTGACCATCACTTTCCTCAATAACCTATTTATCAAACCAGTCATTGACTACGTTTCCTACCTCATTGGTTTATCGTTTGAGGGGGATCACCTTCAACCCTACTTGGGGCAACCTAAACTCCACTTATACCTAGAACACCGAATTCCTATTTTTTTTAGCGTCGCTTACCAATACAAGCTACGTAACAAAAAGGGGCAAAATGTAGACACTAAATTTGGGTCACACTCCCCTTGGTCCCATTTAATTAATTAAGCACACCATCAACCCAATATTAATTATTCACCTTCAAATTATTAATTTATTTAATTATTTTAATTAAATTAATTTCACCCTCACACCTACACCTCACCCTAGACCCATTCTAGGGGTATTTAACTGACAGTGATTGAGTCATCACCCTCAGCACTAAGTCATTACTAAGCTATAACTCCTAGTGCTAAGTCACTAAATTTACCTAAATAACTAAGACTTCTTCCTAAACCTAACTCAACCTTTTCTAAGCTCTCCCTAGCTTCTCTCACGTGAAATATACTTTCCTAAGAGGACTCAATGAGAAATCACACCGAATATGGGAAAATCTACCTATTTTTGGTAAACATAGGCTTTCATGTCCTAACCAATGTAGGTCAACTAACCGTCATCGACTCCTTTATATATAACTTTGTAACATTTTACCTAGGTTGGTAATTTTTAGTTTGGAGAGTTCTATTGTAACACCCTGGACTATAGTTACTTCCTCCTGAGCATACAAGTGTTGATATGTGATTTCTTTTGCAAAAAGGATGTGTTCCTTTGATTGAGAAGTCATGCTTGTTATGTACTGTATCTTCTTTGAGATTCCAGATCTTTGAATGAGTCGGAATGTGATTGAAATATTTTATTTCTTTCATTTTACACCTAAGTTTAATCTAATTTTGGAATGAATTATGGAGTTATCCTTCTATAAGACCTAGCCTTGGATCAGTGGTATTGATCCAAGTGGTGCTTTAAGTTTATTCATGATGAATTAAAATTATAGACCTTAAGCAGGTTACAAGGTCTGGATGCATTGAATAAGCTAGTCCCGGAGTATAACTCAGGATGATCATGTTAAATGAACTGGTGCCAGATATCGTAATATATCTGGAAGGTCTTGATCGTGGATCAGGTAATAATTCAGTTACATTTAAATTCACTAGCCTATTGGCAGTACAGGAGTGAACCCTGTTCGTGAATGTATGTGGTAGATTATTTTTCTAAGCATTCGAAATGTTAAGGACTAACTGAATTTATTAAGGTTAGTAACCTAAAACTAAACTATAAACCTAGGGGTTAGATTAGTGTTAATCTAACCTAGACCTAGGCTAAGAGCTAATGTTCTAAGTTAGTATCTATGCGCTAAGAGGTTAGACTAGGTGTTATCCTAAATCCTAACCTAAGTTACTAACCTA
Source organism: Taxus chinensis (assembly GCA_019776745.2). NCBI lineage: Eukaryota > Viridiplantae > Streptophyta > Pinopsida > Cupressales > Taxaceae > Taxus > Taxus chinensis. Next base: position 52,860,336 of record CM034148.1, read on the forward strand.
ACTATTGAACAAGGAAGAACGGGACCTATGGAAGGGTGCAAACCATGGGCGGCAGTTTCTATGTTATTAAATGCATGGATAAGCATGAGGGACAGGTAATTTGGTGGAGGTTTTTAAAACGGCTAACTAGAGCCGACATGGAAGGTTGACAAAGTTGGAAATGGTCTTTGATGTGCATTTGTCCATCGCCAACTATGGCGGTTGGTGGCAGTGGAGATTGAGCGGGAAATTAGAAGTAAATGCAATTAATGAACTCGGTAGTCGAGCTCGAGTTTCACGGGAAGGCAAGAAAAATGGAAATTTAGTAGTTTATTGTGTTTTGCATGCACTCCGGTTTTCCTTCTGTCTATTCACTAGTTCTTCACACCAGTCTTCTTGGTGTTGCATGGCAAGTATGAGCGTAACTAGCTCTTTCCTCTGGCAAGGAAAATATATAAGTCATGGAAATAGCAAATTTTTGTTGGTGGCTCTAACTTGGAAAAGGAGGAGAAGGTTCGAGCTCTTTCAGTGGTCTGCTTCGAAATTTTAAGCAAATAACCAGGCATGTTAGGCCCTAACCTTTAAAAATCTTGCTCTCTTTCAAATGATTTCATTAGAACAACTCTGTTCAGATGATTTTTGGAATTAGATGATTTATATGGTAGCCTTGTGTGATTTTGTCACTGTATCTTCTTGCTGGTTTGATTTTTCAATTTAAACCTTGATGGGTGTATTTTATTTTATGAACTATTGCAATATTTCTTGGTGTTTTGCATTCTGACTTTAATTTGTGAAATATATATGCAAGAATGTGTACTAGGCTTGCTCTGTGAGAGCCCATGAATTGTTCTCTTTATGGGTACAAGCTACTGTTGATACTTGTTATCAATGTTTACTGTCGATACTTGTTGTTAATGCTTACTGTTGATGCTTGTAGTTGATACTCGTTTGAAAGAATACTGATGGACATTTTGTTCAGTTTAATTGGACTTCTTTGTAACTTCTGTCGAGGTTATTAAGGTAGTGGTTACTGAATCTTGTTGGGTTTCACTTTGATTTTTAAATTTATTTGTGAATGGATAACTTGCTGTGTTACATTATTTCATTGCGACCTTGTTGTAGTTATTTTTCCCTTGCATTGTGGTTATGGGATGCAACCCATTGATAGTATGCAATATATATATTTATTGTATTCGAAACGACTCTGTGGAATCCATTGAATGATTCATGTATTATGGACCACTGTTGAAGCTATATATACATATGTTTGAGTATTGGTAATTTGATTTTGTTGGAGTCCTGAAGGAGTAACAAGTATACGACCTATGTTATTTTGTAATGAAATTTTGGTACAGACTCTTGAGTGTACTTTACGTTTCCTTTCTGTGTAAGCTTGTGCGAAAATATGTAAGAGGCTCAGTTGGATTCTTTGTTACGAAATCAGTAATTAGCTTTTGTATAAGCTTGATTTTGAATGTTTACCATTGTTGAGCACAGTTTGGAATCATTAATTATTATTTATCTTGTATACTGTTACTCGGGTTCAGTTGAATCCTTGACAGGTAACTATAGTATCTGCCTCTATTTAACCTGATTGGTACCCTTTTTGTTTTTAGCACTGTTGGATTCCTTGAGTATAGTTAGATATCATGTAACTTGGCTCTGTAAAAGTGGGTCGTGAATACCACACTTCAAACCCTGAATGCGTCCAGATGAGAATACGGTATGTTATGTTTCCTTTCTGATTATTCCAGTTAGATAAGGCTGTGCATGTTGCAGGAATTCTGTATGATTATCTCGGCATAGTCTTAGGGAAACATCAATTGCTTAATGTCGAGGAGTCTATTGTTGACTGCGATAAAATTGAAGCTCTTTTGATTTCGACCTTGGGGGGGGGGTCCGAAAGCCTTGCAGTGTTTATTAGGGACTAGAAGGGGGCTGTAGGTTGATGTGAGGGATTGTAGTCGTGTTTACATATTCTGTTGCATGACTATCTTGCCTGGAGCTTGACTTAACTAAGAGCCATCAACTGCACCTCGACAGGCAATGTGGTGAATATCTTCTTGTTTGCCGCTTCATGTGGAAGGTCTTGTGGAGTCTGTTTGGTAGAGGGTCATCACTGTTTAGCGTGAGAGCTACTATACTACTGGATAACTACAGTAGTTTGTTTTATTTGATCTTTAACAAATTTGTGGTGCTTTTGATGGTCTCGTCTGATTTATTTGCATGTGTTTAAGGTGAATGCCTTACTCTTGGAAAGACGGTAAAGTCTTGAGCTAGTTCTGAAGGAAATATGTATGATTCGTTTATTTCTCTTCTGTTATAAAGTATAGGTTGATATAATTGTTTATCTAACTTTTGGAATTGTTCTATCATGCTGATCGAATCATGAAAGGTTATTTATTTATTATGTTGAATATATAATCCGTCTGATGTTGCTGTCCTTGGGATTCAGATGGATAGTTGGTTAGATGCATTTGTCTTCTTGGTCACTAACATTTTGATGAAATAATTGAAAAGTATCTGAGACTATTTAGTGACTATAATATGAGCTACGCGTTTATAGTCATGTTGTTTTACAAAAGCATAGTCTGAAATATGTTTACTTGTTTGGTGATTTGATCTCATTTAAACAGGGTATTTAATGAAAACAATTGATGGATTGCAATTGTTTTAAGAGTTAGTGCTTATCATGCTCAGTTCATCGAACTGACCCATGTTGACAATTTTTGCAGATGGATGCCGTAAGTGGTAAAAGCACGCAAATCTGATAAGATGATCAGATTGTTTAAATTTGATTTTATGTTGAATTACAACTTAATTTTCTAAATGTACTATATGAGGAAAAGATGTTCTTTTTCCATTGAGCATTGTATCAAGTATGCTGAATGCATAAAATGTATTTGATTAGTTCTGAAGGAAATGGAAATAGATAATTGATACTTATATGTTTGCATCCGTATCTTGATAGTTTGACCTTCTTTGGTTCAAATGATCTAAAGAGCATTGTTATTATTGTTTATATTGGAGACTTTTGTGATTATCAATGTAAGCTTGCAAGAATATGTGACTGAATACTTATGATTGTCTAGTAATTCTAGTGTGTTCTAACTAAAGATAAATTGAAATATAGATCACTGTCTTATTGGAAGCTAGGGTCAAAATAAACCTAAGCAGAATGCTAAACAAGCTGAATTAAATTATTAATTCCTAGTCTTGATTAAACCAGGACAACGTGTAATTGGAATCTTAATCACTATATCTCGATACTTATAAGTAAGATATAAATTCAATTATGAGAACTGAATTAAACCTAAATAGGGTTCAGATGGCAATCTCATGTGAAGATTTTGGGTTATTGTCCAATTTCATTGATATAGAATTAAGTAAATTCTATGAACTCCTTAATGGGACCTTAGTCTTAATGACATCTCTGTGCAAAGGGTTTTATTAAGAAAGGTCATTGTAAGGTGAGGAACCCAGGGATCGGGAAAGGCTAACCTTAAGGGAAACGTCTTTTAATGTAATTTAAACTCAATGTGTGTAACGCTTATTAATTAGTAGATCTTTTCGAGGTGGATTTAAAGGTTGACAGCACAAGTCAACTGTCGAGTTGTACCTCCGAGAAGATTAGGATCTTCTCGAAGTTACAACAATGTAGGTGACTTATGATGACACCCTTTGCATTGATCGCTAAGATTTACACCTTGAACTCGAACAAGTTACTCTGGGACCGATTAGGAATGTGGTCACGTTATAAGGCTGCCTAGGAGATTCGGGGTATCTTGACACACTGGTTTAACTAGGGTTGAACCAGTATGTCATCGTATCCCTAGTCCTCGTGGGCATCCATATAATGTTATCACCTTACTAATCCATTTCCGAGTGATTAAGTTGGTATAGGAGGGACTGACAGAAGTCGGTATAAGACATTCTACATAACATAAGAATGGGGTGAAGGACATATTCCAGATTAACGAGTATGTCGTTAAGGAATATGAGACATAAGCAGTATGTTTCAAATATTTGGCCAAAGTATCGCAAGTTGCTGATTGCGTTGTCCTAAATCACCTAGTCTAAGGGATGAGATGCCGACGAATAATGGTAAAAATTATTCAGATAGGTTCCTTGGATAGAGCATTCTAATTCCCAGCATTAGGGAAGAGAACTGCAAGAGTGGGGTGTTAAATAAAAATCGCCAACTCTTATCACTCATGAATAGATCGGTAGATTACCGAGTCATGGAATGAATAGATCGGAGGTACTCCGAGTCATTACAGCGGCATATGGTTTTCTGTTATAAGAATGGTTATTTGATTTGTGAGTTCTAAATTATGTATTTAGAACCAGGATGCAATTATCAAAAAATAAAATAAAATGACTTGTTCTAATGTATAAAAGGAGGATGTTACATCTTGGTATCAGAGCTGAAGGTTACAGCTCTTGGACCTATTGTGTCCATAATCTGATAAAAACCTAAATTTTCTTGTAACAGAAAATGGTTAGAATAAGGGGGAACGTTGCGAATAATGCTCCACTTGATGGAGGGGCGGCAACAACCCAGAAACTTGATGAGATCCTTGCTGCCCTGTTGGACACAAGATATCGCTTAGCTGTACTTGAACAGCAGGTGATGGGAAATGAGGAGGATGAAGAAGCTGATAATAACAATCAGCAACCTCCTGAGGACAACCCTGACATGGGAGTTGATGTTAATGCTGGAAATGCACCTGTCCAACCAGAAAACAAAAAGGCCAAGTTGGCAGCAGAACTCACTAATGATATAAAAAGGATAAGCCCACCTAAGTATGATGGCACCACATTAGGAGATGGAGCTGAGAACTGGCTCAGCGAAATGGAGAAGTAATTTGCAATAAGGAACTTCTCAGAGGAAACCAAAGCTATTTGGGGAGCTTATCAGCTTTCCCACGAAGCATCTTCATGGTGGGATAGCCGTAAAGCTGAACTAAACATTGATGAGACCAATATTACTTGGGATCAATTTAAAGGCTATTTTAGGCAACGCTGGCTGCCACAACTTTTCTATGATCAGAAAATGACAGAATTTCAGAACTTAGCTCAAGGGAAGTTAATGGTAACTGAATACTGGGAGTGGTTTACAAAACTCCTCAAGTATGTACCACAGTATCAAACTGGCGAGAAGTTCAGAATACAGAAATTCATCATGGGATTGAATCCCGTGATAGGGGGAGAGGTCGATGTTCACAGTCCGACCACTATGGAAGGAGTTGTTGAAAAGGCCATAAGGCAAGAACAGAAATTAAAGGCTATTTCTGCTCATAAAGAGGAAGTGCGGAAGAAGACTGCAAACCCTTCTTCAACCTCTCTTGCACCCAAAAAGGGACCATGGAAAAAGTTTGGAAACAAAAGTAAGTTTCCAGGGGATAATAGCAAGAAAACAGTGGCAACTAAGCCCGCTGGAAACGTAGGGGATAATTTTGTTAAAAATTATAACAATGGGCAGAAGCCCTATGGAGGACAACATGACAATTACAAAACTGGAGGCAATTTTGAGCCTAAAAAGGGACCTGTAGGAGGCTGCTACAATTGTGGCAAAGATCACTACGCAAATCAGTGCCCTTTGAAGAAGGATGATCGTAATCAGCAGCATAAGATACATGCTGCAGTAGCAGACAAGGGCGCTGAAAAGCAAGTGACACCTATAGAAGTTCCGGGTAAGTTATTTGGCATACCTGTCACTATTATTTTTGATACAGGAGCTACTGAATGTTTTATTTCTAATAAACTTGCTTCTAAACTACAGAGAAAAGCTGGAAAAATGGATAAACCTTGGACTGTATAGTATGGTAATAACTCTATTCATACAGTGAGTATGTGTCTTTTTGGGGCAGTCCTTGACTTACCTAACTTTTCCATGGAAGTTGACCTCTATGTTACATGCTTCCCTCCTAAAAGATTCATCGTCCCGATGATTACATATTCGATTAACCTTCAGGTCAACCAATTTATTAGTTCACAAAACAATGCGACTATTTCCAACTTGAATAGTTCCAGAAATTAATGTCACAACACATTTTATTAATCCTGAATAATGTTTGCCTCCATCTGGCTTTCATATAAACTTAAAAAAAAATAAGTTCATAAAAGAAATGTTTTGTCAACAGATTTCATTCTGTTGAAAAAGAGAAGGAAAAGCAATCTTCATCTCTTCAAGATTTTCCCAAGTTGCACTTTCTTCATTAAACTGGTCCCACTGGACTTTACATTGCCGTATTTCGCGATTTCTCAAATGCAATTGGCGAGTTTCCAGCACTCATGTGGGTTTAACCACGATTATTCCTAGGTCTTGGACCTGTAAGGAATTCTAATTTAAAACATGTGGCAGATCTGAAACATATTTCTTAAGCAAAGAAATATGGAAAACATCATGCATGCAAGATAAAGCAGGTGGTAATGCTAAACGATAAGCTACAGGATTGATTATTTCGACAATTTCGAAGGGTCCCACGAATCGAGGTGACAACTTGGCAGCCTTACCAAAAGTTATAGAGCTCTTTCTGGGTTTAACACGAAGAAAAACCTTCTCACCAAGCTCAAACCTTCTATCAACCCGCTTAAGGTCAGCATAGCTCTTCTGCCTATCTGTTGCTTCCTTTAATCGTTCACGAATTAGCTTAACTTGCTGTTCCATTTCTGTGAGAATCTCTGGTCCAATTACCACTCTATCCTCAACACTATCCCAGCTAATAGGAGTTCTGCACTTTCTTCCATAAAGTGCTTCAAATGGTGCCATTTTAAGAGATGAGTGATAAGTGTTGTTGTATGCGAACTCAACTAATGGAAGATACTCTTCCCATTTATACTGTTGATCCATGCAATACATTCACAACATGTCCTCCAACACTTGGTTTACCCTCTCAGTTTGTCCATCCGTTTCCGGATGATATGCAGAACTGAAGTTTAGTTTCATTCCAAGAGCTGCATTAAGCGTTTGCCAAAATCTTGACGTTATTCTTGGATCCCTGTCAGATATAATCAATTCTGGTACACCATGTAATCTGAAAATTTCATGTACGAATATTTTGGCCAGCACTGGTGAATCATCCTTTAGATTTCCAGTGATGAAATGAGCTACCTTAGTCAGTTTATCTACAACTACCAGGATAACATCATGTTTATTCCTGGACATGGGTAATCCTTGTACAAAATCCATGGTTATTACTTTCCATTTGTACTGCGGTATGCTATGAGGATATAACAGTCCAGCAGGGTGCATATGTTCTGCCTTAACCCGCTGACACTCCAAACAATGAGTCACAAAATTAATAACATCCTTTTTCATACCTTTCCAAAAGTATTGCTGTTTCAAATCAGCAAGCATCTTTGTGATACCCGGGTGTCCAGAGAAAGGTGAATTATGAAATTCAACTAACAACTTCTTTCTCAAATCGTTCAGCATAGGTACGTATACCCTGTTTTCATAACGCAAGATTCCTTCATTATCAAAATGAAAACCTTTATACCTTATATCATTTGGTTCTGCAGCAAGCGCTGCTTTTACTTGTTGAAAGTATGCATCTGATTCTGAGGCACTTTTTACCTCATCTTTAAACTGAGTTCTTAATGTTATAAGAGCAGAAATGTGCCTCCTACGACTTAGAGCATCAGCTACTCTATTATCCTTCCCTTTGATATAGCTAATATCAAAATCATATTGTGATAAAAATTCTAACCACCTTCTCTGTCTGGCGTTCAGGTTAGGCTGAGTATAAATATATTTCAGTCCTAAGTGATCAGTTTTCAACTCAAAAGGTTTCCCAAGTAAGTAGTGTCTCCAGACTTGAAGTGCATGAACAATGGCAGCAAGTTCCAAATCATGAGGGGAATAATTCAGCTCATGTAATTTAAGTTTTCTACTTTCATATGCTATGACATGAGCATTTGAAGATAGTTTTGGGAATTCTGAGAAAAAGAAAGTTGTATGGTAAGTTATCCAAATGTTCTTTCTTTGATTCAGAAGTACACTATTTGGGTCATGTCATAAGTAAGGAAGGAATTTCTGTAGATCCTCCAAAAATAGTGGCAATAACTGAGTGGCCTACACCAAAGAATGTGCACGAAGTAAGAAGCTTCATGGGTCTTGCAGGTTACTATAGAAAATTTGTTAAGGATTTTTCTAAAGTAGCTGCACCAATAACTTCATTGCAAAAGAAGGATAAGAAATTCATATGGAATGATAAGTGCGAAGCGGCTTTCAAAAGTCTGAAAGACCAGTTGACTTCTACACCTATATTAGCTGTACCAGACCCTAATGGGAGTTTTATTGTTGTAACGGATGCTTCTGGGGAAGGCCTTAGAGGTGTTTTGCTTCAAAATGATCAAGTCATAGCATATGAAAGTAGAAAACTTAAATTACATGAGCTGAATTATGCCCCTCATGATTTGGAACTTGCTGCCATTGTTCATGCACTTCAAGTCTGGAGACACTACTTACTTGGGAAACCTTTTGAGTTGAAAACTAATCACTTAGGACTGAAATATATTTTTACTCAGCCTAACCTGAATGCCAGACAGAGAAGGTGGTTAGAATTTTTATCGCAATATGATTTTGATATTAGCTATATCAAAGGGAAGGAGAATAGAGTAGCTGATGCTCTAAGTCGTAGGAGGCACATTTCTACTCTTATAACATTAAGAACTTAGTTTAAAGATGAGGTAAAAAGTGCCTCAGAATCAGATGCATACTTTCAACAAGTAAAAGCAGCGCTTGCTGCAGAACCAAAGGATATAAGGTATAAAGGTTTTCATTTTGATAATGAAGGAATCTTGCGTTATGAAAACAAGATATACGTACCTATGCTGAACGATTTGAGAAAGAAGTTGTTAGTTGAATTTCATAATTCACCTTTCTCTGGACACCCGGGAATCACAAAGATGCTTGCTGATCTGAAACAACAATACTTTTGGAAGGGTATGAAAAAGGATGTCATAAATTTTGTGACCCATTGTTTGGAGTGTCAGCGGGTTAAGGCAGAACATATGCACCCTGCTGGACTGTTATATCCTCATAGCATACCGCAGTACAAATGGCAAGTAATAACCATGGATTTTGTACAAGGATTACCCATGTCCAGGAATAAACATGATGTTATCCTGGTAGTTGTAGATAAACTGACTAAGGTAGCTCATTTCATCGCTGGAAATCTAAAGGATGATTCACCAGTGCTGGCCAAAAGATTCGTACATGAAATTTTCAGATTACATGGTGTACCAGAATTGATTATATCTGACAGGGATCCAAGAATGACGTCAAGATTTTGGAAAACGCTTAATGCAGCTCTTGGAACGAAACTAAACTTCAGTTCTGCATATCATCCGGAAACGGATGGACAAACTGAGAGGGTAAACCAAGTGTTGGAGGACATGTTGCGAATGTATTGCATGGATCAACAGTATAAATGGGAAGAGTATCTTCCATTAGTTGAGTTCGCATACAACAACACTTATCACTCATCTCTTAAAATGGCACCATTTGAAGCACTTTATGGAAGAAAGTGCAGAACTCCTGTTAGCTGGGATAGTGTTGAGGATAGAGTGGTAATTGGACCAGAGATTCTCACAGAAATGGAACAGCAAGTTAAGCTGATTCGTGAACGATTAAAGGAAGCAGCAGATAGACAGAAGAGCTATGCTGACCTTAAGCGGGTTGATAGAAGGTTTGAGCTTGGTGAGAAGGTTTTTCTTCGTGTTAAACCCAGAAAGAGTCTCTATAACTTTTGGCAAGGCTGCCAAGTTGTCACCTCGATTCGTGGGACCTTTCGAAATTGTCGAAATAATCAATCCTGTAGCTTATCGTTTAGCATTACCACCTGCTTTATCTCGCATGCATGATGTTTTCCATATTTCTTTGCTTAAGAAATACGTTTCAGATCTGTCACATGTTTTAAATTGGAATTCCTTGCAGGTCCAAGACCCAGGAATAATCGTGGTTAAACCCACACGAGTGCTGGAAACTCGCCAATTGCATTTGAGAAATCGTGAAATACGGCAATGTAAGGTCCAGTGGGACCAGTTTAACGAAGAAAGTGCAACTTGGGAAAATCTTGAAGAGATGAAGATTGCTTTTCCTTCTCTTTTTCAACAGAATGAAATCTGTTGACAAAACATTTCTTTTATGAACTTTTTTTTTTTAAGTTTATATGAAAGCCAGATGGAGGCAAACATTATTCAGGATGAATAAAATGTGTTGTGACATTAATTTCTGGAACTATTCAAGTTGGAAATAGTCGCATTGTTTTGTGAACTAATAAATTGGTTGACCTGAAGGTTAATCGAATATGTAATCATCGGGACGATGAATCTTTTAGGAGGGAAGCATGTAACACCCTGGACTATAGTTACTTCCTCCTGAGCATACAAGTGTTGATATGTGATTTCTTTTGCAAAAAGGATGTGTTCCTTTGATTGAGAAGTCATGCTTGATATGTACTGTATCTTCTTTGAGATTCCAGATCTTTGACTGAGTCGGAATGTGATTGGAATCTTTTATTTCTTTCATTTTACACCTGAGTTTAATCTGATTTTGGAATGAATTATGGAGTTATCCATCTATAAGACCTAGCCTTGGATCAGTGGTATTGATCCAAGTGGTGCTTTAAGTTTATTCGTGATGAATTAAAATTATAGACCTTAAGCAGGTTGCAAGGTCTGGATGCATTGAATAAGCTAGTCCGGAGTATAACTCAGGCTGATCATGTTAAATGAACTGGTGCCAGATATCGTAATATATCTGGAAGGTCTTGATCGTGGACCAGGTAATAATTCAGTTACATTTAATTCACTAGCCTATTGGCAGTACAGGAGTGAACCCTGTTCGTGAATGTATGTGGTAGATTCTTTTTCTAAGCATTTGAAATGTTAAGGACTAACTGAATTTATTAAGGTTAGTAACCTAAAACTAAACTATAACCTAGGGGTTAGATTAGTGTTAATCTAACCTAGACCTAGGCTAAGAGCTAATGTTCTAAGTTAGTATCTATGTGCAAAGTGGTTAGACTAGGTGTTATCCTAAATCCTAACCTAAGTTACTAACCTAACTATTGAACAAGGAGGAAGGGGACCTTTGGAAGGGTGCGAACCATGGGCGGCAGTTTCTATGTTATTAAATGCATGGATAAGCATGAGGGACAGGTAATTTGGTGGAGGTTTTTAAAACGGCTAACTAGAGCCGACGTGGCAGGTCGCCAAAGTTGGAAATGGTCTTTGATGTGCATTTGTCCATCGCCAACTATGGCGGTCGGTGGCAGTGGAGATTGAGCGGGAAATTGGGAGTAAATGCAATTAATGAACTCGGTAGTCGAGCTCGAGTTTCACGGGAAGGCAGGCAAAATGGAAAGTTAGTAGTTTATTGGGTTTTGCATGCGCTCTGGTTTTCCTTCTGTCTGTTCACTGGTTCTTCGCACCAGTCTTCTTGGTGTTGCATGGCAAGTATGAGCGTAACTAGCTCTTTCCTCTGGCAAGGAAAATATATAAGTCATGGAAATAGCAAATTTTTGTTGGTGGCTCTAACTTGGAAAAGGAGGAGAAGGTTCGAGCTCTTTCAGTGGTCTGCTTCGAAATTTTAAGCAAATAACCAGGCATGTTAGGCCCTAACCTTTAAAAATCTTGCTCTCTTTCAAATGATTTCATTAGAACAACTCTGTTCAGATGATTTTTGGAATTAGATGATTTATATGGTAGCCTTGTGTGATTTTGTCACTGTATCTTCTTGCTGGTTCGATTTTTCAATTTAAACCTTGATGGGTGTATTTTATTTTTCGAACTGTTGCAATATTTCTTGGTGTTTTGCATTCCGGCTTTAATTTGTGAAATATATATGCAAGAATGTGTACTGGGCTTGCTCTGTGAGAGCCCATGAATTGTTCTCTTGATGGGTACAGGCTACTGTTGATACTTGTTGTCAATGTTTACTGTCGATACTTGTTGTTAATGCTTACTGTTGATGCTTGTTGTTGATACTCGTTGGGAAGAATACTGATGGACATTTTGTTCAGTTTAATTGGACTTCTTTGTAACTTCTGTCGAGGTTATTAAGGTAGTGGTTACTGAATCTTATTGGGTTTCGCTTTGATATTTAAAGTTATTTGTGAATGGATAACTTGCTGTGTTACAATATTTCATTGCGACCTTGCTGAAGTTGTTTTTCCCTTGCATTGTGGTTATGGGATGCAACCCGTTGATAGTATGCAATATATATATTTATTGTATTCGAAATGACTCTGTGGAATCCATTGAATGATTCGTGTATTATGGACCACTGTTGAAGCTATATATACATATATTTGAGTATTGGTAATTTGATTTTGTTGGAGTCCTGAAGGAGTAACAGGTATACGACCTATGTTATTTTGTAATGAATTTTTGGTACAGACTCTTGAGTGTACTTACGTTTCCTTTCTGTGTAAGCTTGTGCGAAAATATTGAAGAGGCTCAGTTGGATTCTTTGTTACGAAATCAGTAATTAGCTTTTGTATAAGCCTGATTTTGAATGTTTACCATTGTTGGCACAGTTGGGAATCATTAATTATTATTTATCTTGTATACTGTTACTCGGGTTCAGTTGAATCCTTGACAGGTAACTATAGTATCTGCCTCTATTTAACCTGATTGGTACACTTGTTGTTTTTGGCACTGTTGGATTCCTTGAGTATAGTTAGATATCATGTAACTTGGCTCTGTAAAAGTGGGTCGTGAATACCACACTTCAAACCCTGAATGCGTCCAGATGAGAATACGGTATGTCATGTTTCCTTTCTGATTATTCCAGTTAGATAAGGCTGTGCATGTTGCGGGAATTTTGTGTGATTATCTCGGCATAGTCTTAGGGAAACATCAATTGCTTAATGTCGAGGAGTCTATTGTTGACTGCGATAAAATTGAAGCTCTTTGATTTCGACCTTGGGTCCGAAAGCCTTGCAGTGTTTATTAGGGACTAGAAGGGGGCTGTAGGTTGATGTGAGGGATTGTAGTCGTGTTTACGTATTCTGTTGCATGACTATCCTGCCTTGAGCTTGACTGAACTAAGAGCCATCAACTGCACCTCGACAGGCGATGTGGTGAATATCTTCTTGTTTTCCACTTCATGTGGAAGGTCTTGTGGAGTCTGTTGGTAGAGGGTCATCACTGTTTAGCGTGAGAGCTACTGTACTACTGGATAACTACAGTAGTTGGTTATATTTGATCTTTAACAAATCTGTGGTGCTTTTGATGGTCTCGTCTGATTTATTTGCATGTGTTTAAGGTGAATGCCTTGCTCTTGGAAAGATGGTACAGTCATGAGCTAGTTCTGAAGGAAATATGTATGATTCGTTTATTTCTCTTCTGTTATAAAGTATAGGTTGATATAATTGTTTATCTAACTTTTGGAATTGTTCTATCATGCTGATGGAATCATGAAAGGTTATTTATTTATTATGTTGAATATATAATCTGTCTGATGTTGTTGTCCTTGGGATTCAGATGGATAGTTGGTTAGATGCATTTGTCTTCTTGGTCACTAACGTTTTGATGAAATAATTGAAAAGTATCTGAGACTATTTAGTGACTATAATATGAGCTACGCGTTTATAGTCATGTTGTTTTACAAAAGCATAGTCTGAAATATGTTTACTTGTTTGGTGATTTGATCTCATTTAAACAGGGTGTTTAATGAAAAAAATTGATGGATTGCAATTGTTTTAAGAGTTAGTGCTTATCATGCTCAGTTCATCGAACTGACCCATGTTGACAATTTTTGCAGATGGATGCCGTAAGTGGTAAAAGCACGCAAATCTGATAGGATGATCAGATTGTTTAAATTTGATTTTATGTTGAATTACAGCTTAATTTTCTAAATGTACTATATGAGGAAAGATGTTTTTTTTCCGTTGAGCATTGTATCAAGTATGTTGAATGCATAAAATGTATTTGATTAGTTCTGAAGGAAATGGAAATAGATAATTGATACTTATATGTTTGCATCTGTATCTTGATAGTTTGACCTTCTTCGGTTCAAATGATCTAAAGAGCATTGTTATTATTGTTTATATTGGAGACTTTTGTGATTATCAATGTAAGCTTGCAAGAATATGTGACTGAATACTTATGATTGTTTAGTAATTCTAGTGTGTTCTAACTAAAGCTAAATTGAAATATAGATCACTGTCTTACTGGAAGCTAGGGTCAAAATAAACCTAAGCAGAACACTAAACAAGCTGAATTAAATTATTAATTCCTAGCCTTGATTAAACTAGGACAACGTGTAATTGGAATCTTAATCACTATATCTCGATACTTATAAGTAAGATATAAATTCAAATTGAGAACTGAATTAAACCTAAATAGGGTTCAGATGGCAATCTCATGTGAAGATTTTGGGTTATTGTCCAATTTCGTTGATATAGAATTAAGTAAATTCTATGAACTCCTTGATGGGACCTTAGTCTTAATGACATCTCTGTGCAAAGGGTTTTATTGAGAAAGGTCATTCTAAGGTGAGGAACCCAGGGATCGGGAAAGGCTAACCTTAAGGGAAACGTCTTTTAATGTAATTTAAACTCAATGTGCGTAACGCTTATTAATAAGTAGATCTTTTCGAGGTGGATTTAAAGGTTGACGGCACAAGTCAACTGCAGGGTTGTACCTCTGAGAAGATTAGGATCTTCTCGAAGTTACAACAATGCAGGTGACTTATGACGACACCCTTTGCATTGATCGCTAAGATTTACACCTTGAACTCGAACAGGTTACTCTGGGACCGATTAGGAATGTGGTCACGTTATAAGGCTGCCTAGGAGATTCGGGGTATCTTGACACACTGGTTTAACTAGGGTTGAACCAGTATGTCATCGTATCCCTAGTCCTCGTGGGCATCCATATAACGTTATCACCTTACTAATCCATTTCCGAGTGATTAAGTTGGTATAGGAGGGACTGACAGAAGTCGGTATAAGACATTCTACATAACATAAGAATGGGGTGAAGGACGTATTCCAGATTGACGAGTATTCCGTTAAGGAATACGAGACATAAGCAGTATGTTTCAAATCTTTGGCCAAAGTATCGCAAGCTGCTGATTGCGTTGTCCTAAGTCACCTAGTCTAAGGGATGAGATGCCGATGAATAATGGTAACAATTATTCAGATAGGTTCCTTGGACAGAGCATTCTGATTCCCAGAATAGGGAAGAGAACCGCAAGAGTGGGGTGTTAAATAAAAACGCCAACTCTTATCACTCATGAATAGATCGGTAGATTACCGAGTCATGGAATGAATAGATCAGAGGTACTCCGAGTCATTACAGCGGCATATGGTTTTCTGTTATAAGAATGGTTATTTGATTTGTGAGTTCTAAATTATGTATTTAGAACCAGGATGCAATTATCAAAAAATTAAAAAAAATTAAAAATGACTTGTTCTAATGTATAAAAGGAGGTTGTTACATCTATTGCATTCAAGCACAAATGAGATAATTCTTAGCATCCATACGACAGGATATACTCAACCATAGGCCCAAGTAAGCACCTGATGCTCATCCCAAGGCATTAGAATATTTACGGGAACACTCTGGGAGTATTACCGAGGAACTGAAAACAAAATCTCTTTATGGACCGAATAATATCCTCTTTCACCTACCATACCTACAAATGTAAGTAAGTATACGTGATTTTGATCATATTGTGCTTGCTTAAAGTGTAGGTTCCTTACCTTCTCCATTATACTTTTATTTCTTTAGCTGTTCATTTATTTCACACTTCACACTAATTCATCAACCCAACCACCTACGACCTTTTGGCTCTCCGTACCTTCCCCCTAGGTGTTTTTCCAATAAGTTGTGTACACTTGAAAAAAATAGATAAGGTAAAGGTGAAGAGGAATACCTATGAAATGAAGGTGGAAGGTAGAGTGCATGTGTTCTTATTTCCCAATCCAGTGCTGACTGTGAGAACTTCCTTTTTTCTAGGAGGAACTACCAGTACATGCAAAACAAGACTACAAGAAGAATATTGAAAAATATATGTCAATGGACTACCTAGCGTGTGCTAGATCCGGGAAGTGTGATACTTCCTAGATGGCTGTCAATCCACTGTTTAATACAATTTAATATTAGAAATAATGTAAATAAATAACATCTTAATGAAGTTGATATGATGTAAGTATCTCATTCAAATACAATAAGTAAATACAGTCTAATAGGTTGGGTTATGATCAGATATGTAGGTTGGGCAGGTATCCAAAGTGATTAGAATAGGTCAGGATTAAATTTTGGGTGGTTTTGGGTTATTTGGGTGAAGGTTATTAGGTTGTTGTTACAGGAAGGATTACCAGTTACAGAGACCAACGTTGGTTTGGTATGACCGATGTCGGTTGAGAAGAAAACTAGTGATGGTTTAGCTTAACTGGCGTCGGTAGAGGTAGAATGGTAGAAAATCAATAAAATTTGGTTTTTGGAGATCCTTTGTGATTGCACAGAGAATAGAAGAATGATGGTTAGGTTGCTAAAGAAGCTGAGAATGCTCAGGGATATCTGAGGTTGGATGTGGGCAGCTAAAATATTATGGGTAGTTAGATGGTGGATTGGTAGGAATGTGAGAATGATAGGATGCAATAGAGAATAGGATTTAAAAGAGAAATCTAAAGAAATGATGATCTGAGTATGGAATGATGCAGATCAAAACACACTTACTTGTATTTGAAGACCTTGTGGTTGGATGAAGATGATGGTTGATTTATGAAACTGGTGGTCAATGCCATGATATTACTTCTCATAATACTACCATGAATGCCAATGTATTCAGATTGGTCTTGGTGTCGGCTAGGGGTGTCTGGATACGCAAGAGGGATCTGGTTCACACTTATATGCAAATATCTCTCAACCTAATTAGGGGATCATTTTTTATATATAATTCCCTAAACATCCCTAAATTATGTTAGTGCAGAAGATCATTTTGCGAGCTTTCCATTGACTGTAAGAATGCGAAAAACGTACATTGGGAGCTCTTGTTATTTCCGGTCAAAGTTCAGCCAACCAGAAAGTCAACTCTAGTCAATAGGTCAATATTGGACCAATCGTACTGCGACATGTGGCAAAAAGGTGTTGGTAAAATTGGAGGTATTTAAACCACTAGTCTTTGATAATCATAAAATGGAATAGCCCGTCGAAAAAAGAGGCTCAAATTTTGTTACAGAGGGGAGCCCGAGCTACCATGAGGATAATTATTTTATCAGTGATGTGGTGGGTCCTCAAACCACCACGTGGCTTGCCACCACAAGTTCAATTTTCCAATTGTGGATTGACAAGTGGTCTTATTCGTTAGATTTCAGGTAAGTTTAATTTCATATTACTTTGTAATTATTTGCCAAGTATTATTACCAAATGCCATGCATTATGCCACAATACCACACATATATATCAAGCTTTATATTAATGTTGAAAAATTAGTATCACCCCCCACTTACCCACATAACCACCAAACATGATAAGTCCACGTGGTGGATAGGAGATGAAGTGGTGGTAGGGGGGGAAAAGACCCATGTGTGGAAGCTTCCACATGGAGAGGAGAAGGAGGTGCAGTGGTTAAGCCTCAAGTGGTCCTTTCACCACTATATTTGCATGGAAAAGGCTTTATTAAGCCTAAAAAAATATCCTCCCCACATAATGTGGGTTATAACACATTTTCAAATGCATCCACATTACGTGGAAATTATTAGAGGAGGCTAATATGGGGATTTTATCCCAATTATTATGCTAAGTTGCCCACTATGGGAAATCCATCCCATTTTACATGTCTATGGGCTAGGATAATGATTAGCCTTAAGATATTTTGTAAATGCATTATTTAAGGGCCCTATTTTTGTATAAATAGGGAACCCATTTATTTGTAATAGACATGACAGCACACAACTTGAGAAGCTCATTCCTAGAGCTCAGAAAGGCAGAGATTGAGCCAAGAAGAGAGTTAGATAATCATGCTCAATAGACATAGTTGTTGTGAATTCCTAATTTATTTAAGCATTATTATTTTAATTATTATTGACCTATTATTTTTTAGGCAATAATAAATTAAAATTATTGTCGCTAGGAGTTATTAATACTACCTATTCGGCCCATAGCACCACACCAAAATTATTTTGAATCCTGTAATATCGACCAGAGTGTCTATAGGGCATTACGAAGTGTTTGGAAGGCCAATCGAGAAGTAAAGGATTCTGAATAGTGGAGCTGGTGCGATCAGAGATTGCTGAATATGCCAAGGAAGGTGGAAGTCAGGTGTTATTTTTTCACCCTTGTCGTTTTAAGGTCTAGATATTCTTCTAAGCAGGTTCTAAATAGTTTCCATTAGGTTTTCTTGTGAAAGTACTATTGTAACTTACAGGTTTTGACTAGTGGAACGGTTTGAAAGAACCCATGAGATGTAGGCAATTTCTAAACTCCATAATCAATCATTTTGTAATTGTCTTTATTGTCTTGCTTTAATTTTAAATTGATTACTTAAAAGGAGAAAATTGTCGGTAAATATTTAAAGCCTACAAGGGTATGAGATCAAGTAGATAAAAAGACTTGATTATTTTTGGATCAAGTTTGGTATCAGAGCTGGTTTAGCTCCAATTTTTGCTTCAAGTAAATCTGATTAACAGAGTGATTGCTTCAAGATTGGTACAGTTGGTTCAATTTGTGTGAACAGAGAACAAGTACGCTATGGGCAAGATGTCTAAACAGGAAAATATTGAGGAAATTGAAGCTTATAATCACCAGATCTGGAAGATCAATTCTCTGATTGGTGGATCAATGGATTACTCCTTATTACATGAGGATTTAAATGCTTCATGTTTGAAATTAGAATTGCAAACCATTAAGGATGAGATCTTGGCAAGGTTACGTACTGAGGTGATTAGAGAAAGGAAATACCTTCAACTTTAGATCTCAGTGACCATGGCAATCATGGATGCACAGGATAAGTTGTTCACCACTGGAATCTTCTTCTTCCTATCCATTCAGTTTTGGATTTAAGGTAATGCAACTATCTTTGGTGCATCGTATTTGAATAGGCATACTAGAGGCATTAGATCCAAGTTACCTAGATAAAATGGGATTTTATGGAAGAGATCCTTGTGTAAAAATGGCCAAGGCATTGACTAACCCAATATAGGTTGAGGATCATCCTCATTTTACATGTTTGAGTGTTACCCTAGTGTAGCACATAATGGAAATTGGAGAATGCTCCAAGAAATGCTGATGGGAGACAAGCTTCAGAAAGAAAAGTGAATACCCCACTAGTCCTGTAAGAAGATTATCAAGTAGGAAAGTGTGTGCTTTGTCATCACACAGAAGGATGTGGTAAGAGAAATCAATCAAAGACTATAATGGGATTCCACCTCCAGTTTCTTACCATAAGCATAAGCACATAAAAATTCTGATCCACTTTTTCAGCTTAAGAGTATGGTTATGATTTTCAGAAGATGTGGAATTACTTTCCATGTACTTTTTATGGATTGCATAATCATTTTGTGGCTAGATGCATTATGGAAGATAAAGGACAGTGTTGACATGAAGAAGGGTATTGATGTCATTTGTCAGGAACAAGGAAAACTAGAAAGACCAATCATGTCATGCAGAGTCGAGAAATGGTAGAAAGAGTTCCTCATCCTAGAAGAAGGAGATTAAGAGCAATTTTTGTGCTCATTGTCATAGGGATGAGCACCGGGTGGTAAACAATTGCTAGAAACTGGCATCCATCTCGCCATTAGAGTAATGGAAAACCAAAGATGGAATGGAGGCTTATTGCAAAAGAAAAGGAAGTTTCTACTCCACCACCAGTTAACAATTCAACCTAGGACCAAGTTAATACCTGAAAGTGAAAGTCCTTTAAAATGGGTAAGTCAACAATTTTTCAATTATATTATGTATAATTCAGATTGATGAATAGTATGTAGTATTTGTTTGGAGATTAGATTCTGTGAGAAAATTTTGAGAGAAAGGTTTTACCATACTCGGTGGATTTTCCTACTTAGAAAATTTGATTAATGCTCTAAACATATCTCCTAATCATACTTGTGAGTACATGTTACAGATTGAATATAGGATTTGACTCATATAAAGCTTGGAGATTGATCTGCCATTAGTGTAGATAGTAGAGTTCATAGGAGTTAGCTGGGAACTTCATTCTATGTAGAGGCATTGTAACCATGCAACAAAATGGTAGCTGAATCACTATTGACATTGACATCAGGTCGGAACTTCATTTTGTGGATAATCTGCCATGGGCATCTAACAGAATGGTACTTGATATAATTTTTCAACAAAATGAGCTCTCAAAATATTAGCTAAAAATGTCATTCAGAGTCAAGGAATTGTGACCACACATTCGAATTTGGTAGTTGATCATCAGACTTAGCAGGACAAGTGATGCTATATGAAGTCTATAAGGGGTTAGTGGGAGGTGAGTTCCAAGAGACTTAACACTACATAGTGGAGGCATTCAAGTCTACAAGAGACTTAGCACTACACAACAAAGGCATGTCAAGGTCTGCAAGAGACTTACTCAACATTGCATAGTAGAGGCGTTGAGGTCTATAATAGACGTAGCACTGCAAAATAGAGGTTGAGGTCAACAAGAGACTTAGCACTGCACATTGGAGGATATGAGGTCTAAAAAGGGATCATTCATTGTCCATCATCGACATCAGATCAATCATAGATCTAAATAACATGGAGTTCCTTCGAACCAGTTTGGATTCTGTGGAATCAAATCAGAGCTAGGAGCTATGTTATAGATTCAAAGAAGATCCTTATTGTCAGAGATATGGAAGCTTAGCACCGCACAGTAGGAGTGTAGAGGTTTCATTCAGAAACTTAGCACCATACAATGGAGGTGTGGAAGTCTTCTTCAGATATCAGAGGGGTGCATTGGAAGCATCGTGGGCCCATAACCCACATGTCCTAGGATAAGAGAACCAAGTTGTCAAAGTGAGAAGGTTGGAGAGAGAAGAGACAAAATGGTCTACTATAGAAACACTTTGAGATGAGGTGGCAACTCAAAGAATCGAGATTCAGGACGGGATGGCAAAATGTTACAATATAAGATTTTTGGGACAAAAATCCTTTCTCATTGGGGAGGTGTGATCAGGGGATCATTTTTGATATCAAAAGTTCCCTAAACATCCCTAAATTGTGTCGATGCAGAAGATCATTTCGATAGCTTTCCATCAACTATGAGAATGTGACAAACGGACATTGGGAGCTCTAGTTATGTCTGGTCAAATTTCAATCAACAGGAAATTCAACTCTGGTCATTTGGTCAATATTGGACCAAAGGCACTATGACATGTGGTGAAAATGCATTGGTATTCATTTGGAGTTGGTTTTAACCATCGGTCTTTGACAATCGTAAAATGGAATAGCTCGTCAGAATAATAGGCTTAAATTTTGTTACTGAGGGGAACCCGACTGCCATGAGGAAGATTATACTATCGCAGACGTGGTGGGTCCTCAAACCACCATGTGGCTTGCCACCACGAGTTCGATTTTCAAAATCATGGGTCAACAAGTGGTATTATTCGTCATATTTCATGTGGGTCTGAATTTCATATTACTTTGTAATTATTTTCCACACATTATTCCTAAATACCACATTATGCCACAAACCATGCATATATATCAACCTTCATATTAATGTTTAAACATTATTATAACCACCACTTACCCACATAACCGCCAAACATTCGGATTCCACGTGGTGGATAGGAAATGAAGTGGTGGTAGGGGGCAAAGGCCCATGCGTGGAAGCTTCCACGTGAGGAGTAGGAGGTGGGGTGGTTAAGCCTCAAGTGGTCCTTTGACCACTATGTTTGTGTGGAAAAGGCTTTATTAAGCCTAAAAAAATATCCTCCCCACCTTATGTGGGTTATAACACATTTTCAAATGCATCCACAACGTGCCAATTATTAGAGGATGGCTAATGTGGGGATTTTATCCCAATTATAAACTAAGCAGCCCACTATGGGAAATTATCCCATTTTACATGTTATGGGCTAGGATAATATTAGCCTTAGATAATTTGTAAATGCATTATCTTAAGGCCCCATTTGGGTATAAATAGGGGACCCATTTCTTTGTAATGGACATGACACACACAACTTGGAAGCTCATTCCTAGAGCTCGGAAGGCAGAAATTGAGCCAAGAGGAGACTTAGATAATATTTCAATGACATAATTGTGTGAAGACCTAATTTATTTAGGCATTATTATTTTAATTATTATTGAGCTGTTATTTTTTAGGAAATAATAAATTAAAATTATTGTGGCTAGGAGTTATTAATACTACCTAGTTGGCCCACATTGCCACATCAAGTTATTGTGAAGCTTGGAATATCGACTGGAATTCCATAGGGCGTTGATAAAGCATCTGGAAGGCTGATTGAGAATCTGGAGGATTTTGAATAGTGGGAGTTGGTGCCATCGAGCTTGTCGAATACATTAGGAAGGGAAGGTTGGATGCTATTTTTCACCCTTATTGTGTCTGAAGGTCTGGATATTCTTCTAAGTAGGTTCTAAATAGTTTCCATTAGGTTTTCTTGTGAAAGTACTATTGTAACTTACAAGTTTTGACTAGTGGAATTGTTTGAAATAATTTGGAGACGTAGGTAATTGCTGAACTCCATGGAATCAAACATTGTGCAATTGTCTTTATTTTCTTGCATTAATTTTAAATTGATTGCTTAAAATGAGATAATTGTCGACAAATATTTAAATCCTACAAGGGTCCAAGATCCGGTAGATAAAAAATTGATTATTTTCGGATCACCACCCAAACTGGAATATTTCTTCCAACCTCTGGAACAACATTACCAAAATGAATATATGGTAACCGATGATGGTTTAGGTTAACTGGTATCGGTTTCGGGTTAACCGGTGTTGGTTACAGCTAGAAATCCTAGGTTTGCTAAAATAGCATATCTTGGCTATCTTTTTGGCCAGTTCTGCTCATTGGTCTTGGTCTAAACTAGTATTTTCCCACTTAAGTAAGTGGACATGTTGTTAGACAAAGGATAGGTATCTAATGTCAGGGTTAGACTAATTCTTAGTTAGTTATGGTAAGTAGAGATTGAGTTTTAGTTAGAATGAACATGCTAAGAATAGGTCCATGATGAGGTTTCTAGGTGAGGTGGTCAAGTGAGGATATTTATTAAATTAATTAAAGTAATTAATTCAATTAATCATGTGCACTATGGGATATGAATATGTAAGGTATGGTTAATTTAATTAACATGGCTATAAGGGTGGTACGACCTAATTTTGGTGTCTACATTTTCCCCCTTTTTGTCGCATAGCTTGTATTGGTAAGCAATGCTGACAAAAATAGGAAGTGATTGCCCCAAGTGTGGGTGAAGGTGATCCCCCTACTACCAGGAACTGATGAGGTGTTATACGGAATTTGTGAGTGGTTTGATAATTGTGTAGTTGGTGTGAGTTAAGGTTGGTGGGGAAGAGTATGGGTGCTTTAGGAAAGGGTAATGGTCAACTCAGGTAATAGGTAATAGGCCAACGTCAAATTGGGTAATAGGTAATGAAAATCAAACACACACACACACATAGACTACAACACAGTACTAGGTTGAGGAGCTAGCAAAACTCTACATCATCCAAGTTTGATAGGTTTATCCTTACAAGGTTGAATTGATTCATGTATGCAAGGCTTATGATATGGTCTAGAAACATAATGTAGGTTAGGTACAAGAATGTTTAGGTATGTTCTGGTACACCAAAGGTTGGTTCAAGATAAACAACACAATAATAGGCAAAGTAATGTCATTAGGCCAAATAACATGGGTAACATCATCACAAGGTATAACGAATACACAAGGTCAATGGTCACACAAAGTAGGTCAAGTCCAGGTAAATAGGTCATGGCATGGGTAAGGCCAAGGTATAGGTAAAATAAAAAATCCCTAGACGCAACTAAGGAAATGTAGGGGTAGTTTGGGCTTGTAGGTAGGTTGCAATAAGTGTGGGTAAGGTCAAAGGGTATCTGTAAATAATGAGTTGAGGTCCAAATGGGGAAATGGGGTGATAATGGTAATGGAAGGATACCAATGCCAGTTATAAAGTAACCAACATCAGTTTGGTATGACTGACATCGGTCAGGTCAGGTTAGGGTTAATAAAATGAAAAATTTGTATTTTACGAATTCATTTTAATGTTTTTTCATTTCAGAAAATGAAATAGCGGTAGAGTAAGAGTGGAAAGTGACAGTACAAGGTATTTAAGCTGAGTTGTCGAGTAACTAGCACTAGATTGGCATTCAGTAGGTAGGTCCACAAGATTGATTGGAGCTATTTGATTGGTCGCAAGCTGAGAAGTTGATTTTTGGCATGGTAAAGACAGGAGAGGGTTTGGGTATACCACCATCTCAGAGGTCAGATGTACCACCATGCAGACATCACCGAGATGAGGTAGGATTCAATCTGCTTCTATCTTTGGGTTGAAAATAATGTGTTGAAATCGGTTTGGGTTAAAAGGGGTTTGGGTGGGAGTTTTATTTTTAATTTGTGGGTAAAATGAAGTAAATGAGGGAGGGGGAAGGTCCAATGTATCTTAAATAGGGTTGGAAATGAAGTTAGGTTAGGTTTGGGTAGGGTAGAGTAGGTGTGTAGGTCATTTTAAGGAATTTTTGGTAGACGAAGGGGGTTCAATTTGGGTTTCGTGATAGAGATTGAATTTGGTCTAAGGGTGGCTAAAGTTGGTTTGCTTAAGCCGACAGTGGTTTGGTTGTAGGTGATCGACATCAATTTAAGTGAACCAATGTCGGTTAAGGATAACTGGTGATGGTCAAGGTGGATGAAAAAATAGGGGTAAGAAAGGTTAAGTGGGCAAGAAAAATAGGTGAGAGGGGGGAAGGGAGGATACATGTAGAGTGATGGGGGTAGAAGGT
Source organism: Taxus chinensis (assembly GCA_019776745.2). Lineage (NCBI taxonomy): Eukaryota > Viridiplantae > Streptophyta > Pinopsida > Cupressales > Taxaceae > Taxus > Taxus chinensis. Next base: position 52,885,264 of record CM034148.1, read on the forward strand.
TGGAGTTGGCGTAAAGGATAGGTAAGTAGGTGAAATGATGTTTTTAGGATGGTGAGTCATGATTGCAACAAGGTAGGAGGATGGTAGGTGAATTAGGTAAAATGGGGTGAGTAGGATTGGTGTGGTTGGGTATGGTTTGGGGGGTTAATAGATAAGTGAAGGTTGTCAAGTTTGTAATAATGTTGTGGTTTTGTTGGATGCAGGATAGGGACCAGCTGCAAATGTACCACCTCTATTTATAGTGATATGACTGAGCGTGACTGCAAAGGAGTGGAGGCACGTGACTGATGTTGGCCTGAGTGGGATCCGATGCTATAGGCATGTAGCTCAAGATCTAAGTTTGATGGTCACACTCATAGATAGATGGGACTCAATGACCAACATGTTCTACTTACCGATGGGTGAGATCAAGGTCACCCTAGAGGATGTATACAAGATCCTGCGGCTACCAATAGTTGGGGCCTAGGTATATTCTATTATGTCAGAGGCATCAGAGGAGCCGATAGTGGTTGTTTTTGGAGTGGCGATGGTAGAGCTGAGGTACCATAGTGCGAGTCTGAGCTATGGAGATATGTACGCAGATCATCCTCAGGAGATGCGGTTAGTGGTTTTGCTGATGGAGGCAGTATGTTGTTTTGCCTTGCCAGATGCGGAGGGTGAGAGATTTCCATGAGCACTGATGGGGGTTCTCTAGGACATGATGGAGGAGTGGGTTTTTTTTTCCTAGGCACCGACGTTCTGGTGTCACTTATCCGGCACTATGAGAGTTGTCACCGGGAACTATGTGAGGTGCTATGATTAGTTTATGTAATGTACCTTCCCTCTAGTTTGGTGGGTGTAATCTGGAAACAGCCCATCATATGCATATGTCAAGTTAGCTTACCATCGACTAGGATTGGACAGGGTGGATTACAAATCAGGGCTGGTTATAGGCGATGGGTACCATATTGGAGATGCACATGGTGATGAGGGCTCACCCATGATGTAGCATATTACAGGTGACTATGGAGGTGTTATCTGGGGTTGATATTTTTTAGGCCATCTTGATGGATTTCCTTATTATAGGCACATGGCTTGAGGAGTTGGATGGAGTTGCAGCTTCGTACAGGTGGATAGATATTTGTCACTACCAACTAAGCATGAGATGATACCAGTGGACAGGGTTAGGTCTCTATTTATAGGGCTGCCACAAGGCTTCCTCCATCTTATCTCCACAGATAGGATGAGAAATCCACGTCTGACGAGGCCTATGCCTCTACCACAACTCTTATCTGCCACATAGGGTAGAAGGAGCAGGTAAGATAAGATAAGGCTTATCATTGATGACATCGGGGTAACAACCTGATATAGGTATTGGTGGCAAATAGCATACACAAAATATTTAGGAACCATCAAGGCTAGGGAATTATGACTTAGATACTATCACGGTACAACTAGATACCTTGTAGGGCCTAAGTGGCCACCCTTTGACATAGCTTAAAGTATTGTAGGGATGCCCACTTAAGATCAAAGATTTACATGTTTACCACTTTACTATTGTACTTTGACTGTTAGCCCTGTAAGCTCCACAGTTACATTGCGGACGTCGTTCTGACAGCAGCCGTGGTGATCTTCTATGAGGAATAGGTAACATCCCTACAGGAACACTATAACAGGTTTTCATTCTAGTTGGCCTAATTCACAGGTTTACATTGTGGCCCTATAGGCCTATGTTACAGCGTAGACACCTCCACAGGCAATAGTGAGACAGGCTCTCATAGTACATGGAGGAGGATAGGGTACATAGTATAGGTTCCGAGGCTAGCCCTTATAGGACAAAGCTCATAGGTTGTTGTGAGACCTATGGCACCACCCTAGACAGTGCCATACAGCGAGGTTCAGGGATGCCCTAAATGAGGCGTAGTATTACCAGGATCACCTGACGACTTTCGGGGTACATGTCCCCTCCTATGTATAGTAAAGGGAACAATAATCATCGAGTGAGAGGATGAGATCCCACACTCATAGTGCAGAGAGTACAGTGGGCCCGCAAGCCAAGAGAGAGGGTCAGGGCGAGGCTACTAGTTCAAGAGAGGTCAGATGATCAGGGGAACATTTTTGATATCAAAAGTTCCCTAAACATCAACCTAAAATGTGTTAGTGTATAATATCATTGCAACAAATTTCCATCGATTGTGAGAACACAAGAAAATAGACATAGGCGGCTCTAGGGTTAGGTGGTCAAAGTTTCAGTTGCTAATAGGAAATGCAACTCTGGTCAACTGGTCAAAATTGGACCAAAGGTACATGTGACACATGGAAAAAATGTAAAGGAGAGTCGTTTGTTGTTTTGCAACCACAGTATTCGACTATGCATAAAAGTTGGTGGCCGTGATAAGAGGCTCAACTTTTTTTTAACGGAGGTGGATAGGTGGCTGTTGGGTGGCGCAGTTATGGGTGGTACCACTAAGGCTAGGGCAGCTTGACTTATCTACTATCACGGTACAGGGAGATACCTTGTAGAGCCAGGTGGCCACCCTTTTGACATAACTTGGATTATTGTAGGGGCATCTCATAGGATCAGAGGCACAAGTTGTGACTTTACAGACATAGGTGGTATCCCTGCAGGCCCAAGTTGCACAGGGATAGGTACCCACACAAGGTGGTGATGGACACGGGGGATAGGTATCCACCCTACATGTGCAGATAGCAAGTTTGCAGGGTTAGTTGGCCACTACACAGGCTTAGATTGTGGCCCTACAGCCTGAGGTTACATCACAGGCACCTCCATAGGCAGTAGTGGGACAGGGTCCCATAATACATGGAGGAGGACAAGGTACACAAGTATAGGGTCCGAGGCCAGCCCTAGTAAATAGAGCTCATAGGTTACTATGAGACCTATGGCACCACCTTAGATGGTTCTGATGGCGAGGTTCAGGGATGCCCTGAATGAGGTGTGGTATTACCAAGATCACTTGATGACCACTGGGATAGATTTTCCCTCCTATGCAAAGTACAAGGCACAATAGGCCTCAAGTGAGAGGACGAGATCCCGTACTCATAGTGCAAAGAGTACAATGGGCTAGTAAGCCGAGAAACAGGGTCAGGGTGAGGCTACTAGTTCATGGAGGCCAGACCCAACTATGGGCTAGGCAGAGACTAGACTGAGATTCATGGAGGGTGGAGAGATGTTGTCAGGGTGCCATACATGCAAAGAAGAGGAGACAGATGATATTGGCCCCGAGGGTCTCAGGTGGGATGATGATTAGTCACCCTTGTCTGGTTGAAGGTTTAGTATGCTTCTGAGTATTCTAAATAGTTTATTAGGTTTTCTTGTGAAAGTACTATTGTAACTTACAAGTTTTGACTAGTGGAATGGTTTGAAAGAACCCATAGACGTAGGCAATTTACGAACTCCGTAATCAATCATTTTTGCAATTGTGTTTATTATCTTGCATTAATTTTAAATTGATTACTTAAAAGGAGAAAATTGTTGGCAAATATTTAAAGCTTACAAGGGTCCAAGATCAGGTAGATAAAAACTTGATTATTTTCAGATCATCAGACCTAGCTGCGGGCCAGGCGGAGACTAGACTGAGACCCATGGAGGGTGGAGAGATGCTGGAAGGGTGGTGGGTAAAAAGAGAGGAGGAGACATATGAGACTGGCCCTGAGGGTCTTAGGTTGGGTGATAATTAGTCACTTGGCACGATTATTATTTTTTGAGATTTTGATCATATATACTATCCTGCAAACTGAAGATAGTGAGGATGTACATGAGATTTTTTTATATTTTTGATCATATACTGGCCTGCGTGCTAAAGATGGTAAGGATGTACATGAGATTTTTTGAGATACTTATATGTAGTTTATATTGGTGTACATTTGTATAGATGTACATATACTTTCATTGTTATGGATGATGAGATTTATGGTATGGATGATGTACCTTGTGTTTTAATTTCCATTGTTATTTGTGTATGGATGGAAAGTAGGTGAATTAGGCATGGTGGAGTTGGATTCATGTAAGCATGGATGAGTCTAGGTTTGTTAGGCATGGATGAGTCTAGATCATGTTAGGCATGGTGGAGATCAAGGTGAGTTAGGCATGGTAGATTCTAGGTGAGTTAGGCATGGTTGAATTCTAGGTGATAAGCATTATGGTAGTCAAGGTCATGTCTTTGGGTTTGATTTAATTTCTAAGTTATTAGTAGTATGGAAAATAAATGATGATGTATATGTATGTTATGGTGTAAATTTTCCAAATATTTGATATCATGGAAATATGAAATGATGGATGATATGATATGTTGATGCTGTGATAAAATGGTGAGGTATGTATGTTTGTTGATTGTTTAATTTCCAAGTGTTGTGAAAAATGGAAACTAAGTAAGGTAGAATGTTAATAGAAAAAATGGGGGGAAATTTGTTAGGGTAAAGAGTGGTTGAGACTAACCTCCAAGGGCCCCATGCCCTTGAAGTGCTTCCTACATAGCCTCGGAAGAAAAGGGGCCTCAGGAAGATGTAGTTCTCCCATAAGCTAGGGAAGAATATGATGAGGTAAGGAATGGGTTAGTAGGACTTTAGGCATGATTAGAGTCTAGGTCATTTAGGCATGGTTGATGTGTAGGTCATTTTAGATATGGTTGGAGTTAGGCTAGTAAGTCATGGTTGATTGTTGGTTAAAGAGGAATTTTTAAAATGTATGTGTCGATGGTCCTACTCCTGTGTATAGATAATCAACAAGTAATAAAGGAGGTGAAGGGTAAGAGGTGACCAAAAGAGCCACCTAATTAGTAAGAACCATAACAAGTCTACCATACCAAAGGTGGGATTATGAATGTAACACCCTAAATGTGTTTCATGATTGACTATACTAAGGGTGAAGAGAATCACATGATCATGAAATGTCAGTTTTGATAGAAAGTCCCTTGAGAAGGTAGGAGATTAGGATGAAAAGGAAATGAGGTGAAAATGGTTGGCTATAGCGTAACTTGGTGTAATACAACATGTATACTTGGCAATAAATCCACGATCAAAATAGGAAAGTCCATGATGAAAAATTTATCATTTTTTTTGCTTTTGTGTTTGATAGACTGATCAATCTGGGAAGTCTACGTGGGATGAGTATATTATCTCCTTGAGGTCTTTGGGAAGTTGATCGATGTGGGAAGCTAATCGATGCGGGAAGCTTCTAACTATTTTAATTTTATTTTGCAATAACTTTGTATAGTTGTCCTTCGAGGGAGTAGTCTATTTATAGTGGTGATATAGAGAGAAGAGATGTCCCTTTTGAGGGAGTCATCTCGTAGCTGGAAGTTTGACTCAAGGAGTTGAATCCCATTTTATTTTTGAAATTATTTTACTTTTTGGATGTTTAAGTCATGGACAATATTATAGAGGGAGATTAGGCTCTTGTTGAGAAGGCAAAATATATTAGCACCCATAGGTTAACTACAAGAGATATGGTTTCAAGTGATGAATGACCATGGGATACCATCTTGAAAAAGATAAAAAGTACCCATGAAAATCATGCCATTAGTAGAGATTATGTTTGTGGAGACTATTTTCTTGTTAGAGTGTGGTACACCTTCTATGTGTTACACTCGGGTATTTTTACGGCAGTCCCGCTCACTGGTGAGCGGATTAGGGGGGTTTGGGGGCTTTGCCCCAGAAGCAAATTTTCATGGGTGGTTTATTAACCCATGTGTAATGGGTAAACATTATGGGTTGTTTTTGGGCCCATGGTTTTTTCGGTACCCATTGATTTGTAAACTACCTCTTCGGCTACCCATAGGTTTATGGGACAGTTTTGTTTTTTGCCCATTGTTTGATACCCATGGTTTTGTAAAATTGCTTAAGTAGTTGTCTATTTATATGGTCTTATGCATATGATAGAAAAGACAAACAAATGTATTACAGATGTGTTTTGAATTCGGGTGTGAATTCTGTAGAGTTTGTTGAGCATAGCTCCAAACGGATCTAGGTATTGTATTGAGAGAGTGGAGGCTTGTAATAAAATCTGAGCAAGTGATTCTTGGTGGACGTAGCCCAAATTGGGTGAACCACGTTAAATCTTGTCTCTCTGTGTTGTGTTATTTATTCTGCACTTTTATTTGAGATCTGTAATATTTTCTACATATTAGTTTCTACTGTTGCGATTCTGTAAGGGATTATTCCGCATATTTTATCTCTTATTTCCTAACAATTGGTATCAGAGCCTGGTTTGGTTTGCTGAAGTGTTGAATCACAGGGAAAGTTTTATCTTGAGTGGGAGCTATGGCAGATGATGGAAGATCTAGGGTTGATAAATTCAACGGGTAGAATTTCAGTCTTTGGAAGATGCAGATGGAAGATTACCTTTATCAGAAGGATCTTTATACTCTGTTGTCTGATAAGGTGAACAAACCCTCGAGTATGACAGATGCGGAATGGGATTTGTTGGATCGGAAGGCACTTGGAACGATCTGGCTGTGTCTTGCATCTTCGGTATTATTTAATGTTTCAAAGGAAAAGACTACAAAAGATCTAATGGATGCATTAGGGAAGTTGTATGAAAAACCCTCTGCCTCTAACAAGATATTTTTAATGAAAAAGTTGTTTAATATGAAGATGTCTTAGAATAGTTTAGTAGCATATCATTTAAATGATTTCAATACGGTTGTGAATATGCTAGCTTCGGTTACAATAGAATTTGATGAAGAAGTTAGGGATTTATTAATTATGTGCTCTTTACCTGAAAGTTGGAATAGCTTGGTAATGGCAGTAAGCAACTCGGTTCCAGCTAACTCGAAGTTGAAGTTTGAGGATGTTGTAGGGGTGATTCTAAGTGAGGAAATGCGAAGAAAAATATCTAGGGAATCTTCTACTTCAGGGAATGCTTTGACAGTGGAAACTAGAGGGAGACAGAAGAATAGAGGAAACCGTGGAAAATCGAAAGATCGGGCAAGGTCAAAATCCAAGAGCAAGATTGTATGTTGGAACTGTGGAAAGTCTGGGCATGCAAAGAAGGATTGTTGGGAGCTTCGGGACAAGAAGAAACAACAGGAAGAAAACAAGGAGGCAAATGTGGCATCGGGTAATGTATGTTAGGATGCTTTGATTCTTTCTTTGCATAATATTACTGAATCTTGGGTTTTAGATTCAGGGGCTTCTTTTCATGCTACTCCACATAGGCATTATTTTGTTGATTATGTTCAAGGGGATTTTGGGCATGTTTTTCTTGGTGATGATGAGCCTTGCAGTATAGTTGGAAAAGGTTCTGTTCAGGTTAAGATGCAGAATGGGAATACATGGCTATTGAAGGATGTCAGACATGTGCCTACATTAAGGAGAAATTTGATATTGGCGGGGCAATTGGGAAGTGATGGTTGTACTGTGATATTTACAGCTAACTCTTGGAAGGTTACCAAGGGTGCTCTTGTGGTGGCAAGAGGTAAGAAGGTTGGAACCTTGTATTTAACCACTGATAGTACTAATGATTGTAATCTTGTGGCTTCAGATGCAGATACAACATTATGGCACTATAGGCTCAGTCATATGAGCCATAAGGGCATGAACATCATAAAGAAGAATTTTCCTGGATATACAGAAACAGGTTTGGATTTCTGTGAGAACTGCATATATGGGAAACAGAAGTGAGTAAGGTTTCTCAAGGTTGGACCTATGAAGAAAGAGAGTAAGTTAGAGCTGGTACATTCTGATGTGTGGGGGCCAGCTCAGGTATCATCTCTTGGGGGTTCAAGTTATTATGTTACTTTTATTGATGATGCAACAAGGAAAGTTTGGGTTTATTATATTAGAAACAAATCTGATGTATTTGACACTTTTGTTAAATGGAAAGCCTTGGTAGAGAATGAAACAGGTCTTAAGCTAAAATGTCTCAGGTCAGATAATGGAGGGGAGTATTGCAGTAATGAATTTAATGATTACTGTTCTAAGAATGGAATCCAAAGGAAAAAGATGGTTCCAGGAACTCCACAGCAGAATGGGGTATCAGAAAGGATGAACAGAACAATAATGGAACGTGCTAGGAGCATGAGGTTACATGCAGGACTACCTCTTTCTTTTTGGGCAGAAGCAGTGAGCACAGCTGTGTACTTGATAAACAGAGGACCCTCAAGTGCCTTGGATGGAGGCATACCTGAGGAGGCTTGGTATGGTAAGAAAGTTGATTATTCATTTCTTAGAGTCTTTGGATGTGAGGTGTTTGTTCATATAGACAAGGATGATAGGAACCAAGCTAGAGGCTAAATCAGAAAAATGTACTTTCATTGGTTATGGTGGTGATGACTTTGGGTTTAAATGTTGGAGTATTAAGGACAAGAAAATCATTCGGTCTAGGGATGTGGTTTTTAATGAGAAAGTCATGTATAAGCAACAGTTGCAGGAAAACAGGGAAGAATCCAAGAAAGAATATGCAGTGGTAGAGGATCTTCCGGATGGGAAAGTGACCCATGAATCAGTTCAGGAACCTACTCAACAGGAACCCCAAACTCCTACAGTGAGGAGGTCTTCTAGGGTAAGAAAAGAACCTGAACATTTTTCTCCTTCTCTTTATTATTTATTACTCACTGATAGTGGAGAGCCAGAGAGCTTTGATGAAGCAATGCAGGTAGATGCCAGTAAGAAGTGGGAGCAAGCCATGGATGAGGAGCATAAGTCTCTCATGGAGAACCAGACTTGGGATTTGGTGAAGCTACCAGAAGGCAAAAGAGCATTGCAGAACAAGTGGGTGTACAGAGTTAAAGATGAAGAAGGAGGAAAGAAAAGATATAAGGCCCGGTTGGTGGTCAAGGGGTTTGCACAGAAACAAGGTATAGATTTTGATGAGATATTTTCTCCTGTAGTAAAAATGACTTCTATTAGAACTGTTCTTGGAATAGTGGCAGCAGAAGACTTGCACTTAGAACAGTTAGATGTAAAGACTACATTTCTCCATGGTGATTTGGAGGAGGAACTATATATGCAGCAACCAGAGGGCTATGAGGTCAAAGGTAAAGAGGAGATGGTGTGTAAACTGAAGAAGAGCTTGTATGGCTTGAAACAAGCTCCACGTCAATGGTATAAGAAGTTTGATAGCTTCATGATGGAGCAAGGTTATATTAGATGTCATTCTGACCATTGCGTGTATACAAAGAAATTTGAGGATGGAAGTTATATTATCCTGTGTTTGTATGTTGATGACATGTTGGTTGCAGGTAAAAACATGCAGGAAATAAAAGTACTCAAGAAACAACTAAGTGAATCCTTTGATATGAAGGATTTGGGGGCAGCCAGACAAATCCTTGGTATGAGGATAACTCGGGATAGGAAGGAATGGAAGTTGACTTTATCTCAGGAAGAGTACATTAAGAAGGTATTGGACAGGTTTAACATGCAGGATGCTAAACCGGTTGGGACTCCTTTGGCAGGCCATTTTAAGTTATCAAAGGAGCAGTGTCCCAAGACAGAGCAGGAAAGAAACCAGATGTCCAAGGTACCTTACTCATCAGTAGTTGGCAGTTTGATGTATGTTATGGTGTGCACTAGGCCTGATATTGCCCATGCAGTGGGAGCTGTGAGTAGATTTATGAGTGATCCAGGTAAAGAGCATTGGCAAGCAGTAAAGTGGATCCTTCGGTATTTGAGAGGAACCATGGGGACAGTTTTGTGCTACAGTGGATCAGACACCACTTTACGTGGTTATGTAGATTCAGACATGGCTGGAGATGTAGACAGCAGGAGGAGCACAATAGGTTATATTTATACTGTAGGTGGGACAACAGTGAGCTGGATTTCACGACTACAGAAGCTGGTGGCTTTGTCAACCACAGAGGCTGAGTATGTTGCTGCCACAGAGGCAAGCAAAGAGATGATTTGGTTACAACAATTACTTGAGGAGTTGGGGCATAAGCAGGAGGAATGTAAGTTGCATAGTGATAGTCAGAGTGCTATACACCTAGCTAAGAACTCTGCTTTCCACTCCAGGACGAAGCATATACAGTTGAGATATCACTTCATCAGGACAGCTTTGGAGGAAGATAAGTTGAAGTTGGAGAAGATTCATACCAGTCAGAATCCTGTAGACATGATGACCAAGGTGGTCACAAGGGATAAACTAAAGCTATGTTCAGCTTTGGTTGGCCTTCACGGATGACAGTGAAGGGTTGAGAAGCTTGCTCAAGGAAATCAGTCTCCAAGTGGGAGATTGTTATGTTTGTGGAGCCTATTTTCATGTTAGAGTGTGGTACACCTTCTATGTGTTACACTCGGGTATTTTTACGGTGGTCCACTCGCCGGTGAGTGGGTCAGGGGGTTCAGTGGGGTTTCGAGCAGGGGGTTCAGGGGTGAAGCCCCCGAAGCAAATTTTCATGGGTGGTTTATTAACCCATGGGTAATGGGTAACCGTTATGGGCTATTTTTGGGCCCATGGTTTTTCGGTACCCATTGTTTTGTAAAACCGCCTCTTCGGCTACCCATAGGTTTATGGGATGGTTTTGTTTTTGGCCCATTGTTTTGATACCCATGGTTTTGTAAAACTGCTTAAGCAGTTGTCTATTTATATGGTCTTATGCATATGATAGATATACAAGCAAATGTATTACATATGTGTTTTGAATTCGGGTGTGAATTCTGTAGAGTTTGTTGAGCATAGCTCCAAACGGATCTGGGTATTGTATTGAGAGAGTGGAGGCTTGTAATAAAATCTAAGCAAGTGATTCTTGGTGGACGTAGCCCAAATTGGGTGAACCACGTTAAATATTATCTCTCTATGTTGTGTTATTTATGCTGTACTTTTATTTGAGATCTGTAATATTTTCTACATATTAGTTTCTACTGTTGCAATTCTGTAAGGGATTATTCCACATATTTTATCTTATCCTAACAAGATGCCATGAGTAGAGCCATGATACTCAAGGTTGAAAGGTATGGGTGATATGATAGTCGTTGAAAAGGTGAAGGGTGCTCAAGGGACGAGCTTAAAATAGATAGAAGGTGATACATTATTTGATTCAACAATAGAACGGTCGTATATGCAAGGCATTCAGGGGTTCAGGTTTGGGTTTACCTTCGAGTGAAGATAAACGATAAGCACTTGATCCATAGGTATGAGTAATGATATAGGGTCCAAGCCAATTAGGAGAAATTTTTCCCCGTTTACTTTTATCTTCTTTGGTTACATGTTGATTTTCCCTCAGGACGAGGTCATTGACCTGTAAGGTTCGCTCATGGACATGTTTGTCATAGGCATGTTTGATACATTTTTAGTAGATTTGGAGATGATCAAGAGCATCGAGATGACACTCATCTAATAACTCAAGTTATGCCAAATAGTCCTGGCGAAAGTCATCATCGTGGAGCATGTCTTGGATTGAGATGTGAAGAGATGAAATCTATACTTCGAGAGGTAAGATAGACTCAGTACCAAAGACTAGAGAGAAAGGTGTGGCAACATTCAAAGTGTGAATACTAGTGCGATAAGCCAACAAGGTGAAAGGAATGTGTGTATGCCAATCCTTCCCAGTATCGTCAACTACTTTCATAAGAATTTTGTTCAAGGTTTTATTGGTTTATTCTACTTGGCCATTTGTTTATGGGTAGTAAGGTGAAGAGAAACTAAGTTGAATGCCAAAAGCATCACAAATCTTTCGTAGGGTTTTGTTTTTGAATTAATTTCCATTATCCGTAATGAGGCGGTGAGGGACACCGAAGTGAAAAATAATGTGATGCTTGATGAATTAATAAATTTCCTCAAATTTTTTAGAAATGAGGGGGAAGGTTTCTACATATTTAGTGTAGTATTCAGTAGTGGTTATAATCCATTGGTGGCATTGTGAAGAATGAGGATTTATCTCTTCTATAAGATCCAAACCCCATTGAGAGAAAGGCCAAAGATCTCATGTGTCCTGTAAGGCAATAATAGGTATGTGAAAAAGATTAGCATGTTGCTGGAATTTCACACAATGTTTAACATAGTCACAACAATCACAATTTAGGGTTGGGCAATAATATCCTAGGTTAAGAATGCATTTACCAATAGTTAAGCCACTAAAGTGACCTCCACAAATTTCGTCGTGAACTTCCTTGATGGTGTAGGGAATTTCAGAAATTGTAAGGCATCGTAAGAGAATAGCATCGAAGCCACATTTATAAAGAATACCACCCATGATGACATAGTGGGAGACACCTTTAAGATATGTGTGTTGTCCATTACGAGTAAGATCGAGAGGTAGAATAGAAAGGGAAAGGTAGTCTACAAAGTTCTTATACCAAAGGTCACGCAGATTAGTTGCAACAATTCTATGGAGTTGACATCTCGAGATAAACAAGAAGGTGATTGCAACCTTTGTATTGTGACAAATATTTTGGAGTCGTCAGGTGAAGCGGGTATCTGAGAAGCCAGACATGCCATGGTATCTACAAATTTATTACTAGAACATGGGGTGGTTTGAAGTTCATAATGGTAAAAGTTAGAAGTATGTCAACATGGTATTTATACTTTTGGATTATTTCATTGCAACATTGGTATATATCATTGACATGGTTTACAACCAATTGAGACTGTAAATGATATTAATTGATTTGACGTCTAGGGCAATGGTGGTTTGGAGACCTAGTATGAGTGCTTCATATTTGGTGATATTATTAGTATAATGAAAATCTAGTTTGAAAGATAAATGCATAGGTTCACCATCAAGAGGAATGAGTATAATGCCTACACCACCCCCATGATGACATTTGGAACCATCGAAGAATAATGTCATCTGGTAAATGGTATTGTCTAAAGAGAGGGTAGCAAAGGATTCGTCCAAAAAATTGAAGTTAGAGGGCTGATTTCAAGAAAGGGGTGCATCTACAAGTTGGTCAGTGATGGTTTGGACCTTGATAGATTTTTTATGAATGAATTCGAGGTCGAGGTCTACGAGAAACATGAACCAATGTGCAACATGTTGATGTTGGTAGGGTTTGGCATATATCTAATGTAAGAGGTCAGTGTTAGTGACTATAAAGGTTTTTTGGTTGAGTAAGTAATGATGAAGTTTAGTGGCAGCAAAAAATAAGGCTAAGAAAAAAAATTTGGCATGTGTATACCTAGTTTCATAATCTAAAAGGGTATGGCTTATGTAATAAACCACTTGCTCCTTGTGTTTCTCATCACAATGAGTGAGCATGACACCAAGGGAATGGTCAGTAGCAGAAATGTATAGGTAAAAGGGTTGGTAATATTTGGGAGGAATGATAACCGGTGGTTAGAGAAGGTATTGTTTTAAGGCATTAAAGGATTTATGGCATTCATCATCCCATTTGAAGGAGACTTCATTTTTGAGGAGATGATGAAATGGTTGGAAGCGGTTGGAAAGTTGCAAATAAAACCGACAAACAGATTGCAACTTACCTTGCAAAATTTGAATTTGGTAGAGATTAGTAGGTGGAGGCATGTTTAGAATAGCCTTTACTTTAGTAGGATTGACTTCTATGCCATGCAAAGAAATGATGAAACCAAGGAGCTTTCTTGAGAGCATAGCGAAGACACACTTCTTAGGTTGAAGTCAAACACAATAATTGATGAGGAGGTCAGAGATGACCTTAAAGACTGTAAGGTGTTCAACCTGATTTTTAGATTTGGCAAGAAGGTCATCTACGTAATCTTCTAATATGTGATGCATTATGTCATGGAGGCTATAAGTCATAGCCCATTGATATGTAGCACCATTGTTTTTAAGGCCAAAAGGCATGACTCAATAGCATAAGGTCCCCCAAGGGGTGATGAAGGCAATTTTGTGTTGATCCCCTAGAGCAAGTAATATTTGGTTATAACCCAAGAAATCGTCCATCAATGATAAGATCTCATGACCAGCGGTGATATCACTAGCTAGTCAATACCTGGTAGAGGAAAGTCATCTTTGGGGTAAGTTAAGTTGAGGTCACGGAAATTTGTACAAATGTGAAGTCCCCCTCTCACTTTTATGATAGGAACAATGCTAGAAATCCATTGGGGATAGTCAATGGGTAGGATGAAGGAAACCAAGCAAAGGCACTAAAGTTCCTTTTTGACAAGAAGGACAATGCGAGGATGTATTTTCCACAGCTTCTGTTTTATGAGTTTGGCTTCAGGAATGGATACGATATTTTGGACCACAATGTTTGGGTCAATACCGAGCATATCAGTATAGGATAAAGTAAAGGCATTGCTATGATCTTAGAGGAAAGATTAAAATCTTCTTGTTCAGAAACATCTAAAAATTGGCCTATCTTTAGAATGTGTGGGTCATCCTGAGTGTTAATATTTATTTTTCTAGTCGATTCATTCAACATGGTTTATGTTTCAGAAACAAACGACTAGTGAATATAAGAATCTTCTACACCAAGGTAGGTGAGGATAGACTCATTGTCCTAACATTAAACAACATTAACCGAAGGTGTATCATCATCGATCATGTCAGGATACATGAAGGGAAGAGAAGAGGGAGCCTTGCCATCGTGTTGATAAGTCAAAGGTCCCAGGGAAATTGTGTTCATGAAAAAAAAAGTTAGGAGGAATAGATTTGGGATCTAGGGACTTCATGGGTGAAGGTGGTAACGTTGGTGAATGGGGTGGAGAAGGTTTACCATCCTCAATGAGGTCGATGTGGGTCTTCTTGGAAGATGGTTCGGCAAAGCAAATGCCATTGCAATTTTTGTGCTTACGGGTGGTACACGGGATGATGGTATGATGACCTTGTTTGTAAAAACCAAATCTAAAGCCTTTTTATGCACAACGGTAAAGGAAAGTGTGGGTAAAGTGTCGATTAGTGAGAGATTGGAGGTCAGATAAAAATGGTCATGTTTGGGATAGTGGTTCAGGTTAATAGGTGGAATTATCAAGTCCCTCATACGTTAAGTTGGTGCGAAGGTGGGGAGGACCATAAGGGAAAACCTCTCCTACATGATAGTCATAACGAGGATGTTGGCATAAGTTTCCATACTCTTGTGGAGTAAGGAATGTGTTGATATTGTACAGGTGGTATTCCCCTAGAGTAAGGAATTGAAAAACACCCTCTAAGGGATTGGTAGTAGATATTTGGGTAGTAGGGATAGATGAATTACTAGGCGATTGGGTAGGAGGGGTATCGGTTTGTTGGGAAGTAGATGGGCCAGCTGCAGAGGTTGAGACAACAATATGACTATAAGAGTCAGGTGTGGGAGATTTGGTGGAAACATTGGTGGATGGTGCCGTGGGTGAAGGAGAAGTGGGGGTAGTTGTAGATGCCTTAACTAGTACTAGGACATCATTAGGTCGATACAACACGTTACAAGTTTTGAACGGTGACGGGTTAGCTGGGATGGTATAGTTATGTCCTTCATGTTCAAATTTTATACAGTGGTGGAAAGTTGAAGGAACACAACCCATGACGTGAATCCAAGGTCGAAAAAGCAACAGGTTATAATGCAAATTCCCCTCTAAGATGTAGAATAATTCTAGGATAGTGCAAAGGCCTACATGAACGTGAAGAATAATGGTGCGAAGGGTGCAAGTGATGGTGTCATTGAAGGAGTGCAACATAACTCAGTTATTATGCATGTAATTTGAAGGGATGTGCATTTGATTGTACGTGTGGGAGGAGATGATGTTGATACTAGCACTGCCATTGATCATAATACGTCGTACATGTATATTATCAATATAGAAAGAGATAAAAAGCGTGGGATCAGGGTCATCTGATTAGAGAGGTATGATCTCCTCATCAGAAAAACTGAGGGTGGATACTTGATGAGTGGGCATGGGATTATAGGAAGGAAATGATTTGGTAAGAGAGGCCATGTGGTGAGGGGTGAGAATAGAGGTTACTGGTGTGGGGTCATTAGGTAAAACCTCCATAAGGGCTTGTTGGTGAGATTCAAAGGCTTGGACAAGATCGTACAAAGACATTTTTTTAGGGGATTGGTGTAATTGTTTTATCATTATACGATGGGTGACCCCGTCATAAATAGGGTATGTGGGTCCTCGAATGGTGATTTTGGGTGTGGTTGTATATGGTATATTGGGTACAAGATTAGTTAATGGGCTAGTTACTTTTTCTTTTTCTTTTTCCTTTTGGGTGTGAGTGGTAACTTGGATCATGTTATTCTGAGGGAAAGAGGTAGATGGATAAGGTATATCATGAGTAGTGTAACGACATGATGGGTAAAACCCTAATGTGGGGTAAGAACCTTACGAAATGAGTAGGGCACACTAGCATTTAGGTGGTGGTTTGGAAAACTCTATGATACGGACCATGTTGATCTCAAATTTAAGAAGTAGATAAAAGGGTTGTGGAGGTGGTGATGCAGGTCGCTGAATAGGTAGTGGGTGGGGATGTATGGTGATAGGTGAAAATGGAACAGGGTCCTCATCAAGAAGATCATTGTCATATAAATTTGTTTCAGGAGGACATAATTAGAGGAGAATGGTTTTGAGAGCCTTACAACCCTCTACGTCATGTCCTAGCACACGATGGTAGGAAAAAAATTTACTTTCATAAAACCCTTTTGGTTTGGGTTTAAGGGGTCGTATGGTCTAAGTGGTGGTAATGTGATGACTGAGGTCTCTAAGAGGTTGGCTAGAATGTTGGCGTAGGACCCTGCCAATGGATCATAGTGGGAAGTGAGTGTGGGTTTGGGTAAAGATGCAGACGATTGTGGTGGAAGAGGCATTATAGGAGGGGGAATAGGTTTGACCACTAGTTTGGTAGGTGGTATTGTCTTAGGTTTTGATGGCATCTTCTTGGGTAAAGGTGTGCTAGAAGAACTAGCAATGGAAGGTGTTGTCAGTTTAACTACCCTGTTAGAGGTTAGTGGGTTCTTGTCTTTGGCTTGCACCTTCTTGGGTAAAGGTGAGGTGGGAGTACGTGATACATAAGGTAAATCAAATGGTGGAAGAGGACAGGTTACTTGTGGGGACAATAGAGTTGCGGTGGAAGTGGTTGGTAGAGGCCAGGTGGAAGGTATGGGTTGAAGTGGTATAGGAAAAGTTGGGGTTATAGTAGCTAGTGGAGGTATAGGTGGTAAGAAATGTATGGGTGAGGGCGAGGGTATTTGTTGTGTAGGTAAATTGGATGTAACAAAGGATCATGATGATGAGGTAGGTTTTTTAGCTTTTGATTGGCCTTGGGTAGGGGGCTGTTTGGCCAAGGTTGATGGGTGAGCTCCTAGGATGGATGGAAGGGGCGAAGGTGACAAAGGTGTGGTATGTGAGACTTGTCTATGTGGCCTAGAAGTTTGGGTCTTCCTTTTAGGTGGAGGAATAATTTTCGTGTGGGTTTGGGAATGTGTGGACAAATCTAATTTGATGGGTGGATGGGTAAGGCTTGACGTCGGCATGACACCCAAGGTAGTGATGGGCCTAGATATGGATGAATATGTAGGTGTGGGTAAGTTCTTAGGCATAAGAATAGTTTTAGTCACCGGTAAAGGTGATAAAGAATAAGGCGTTTCGATAGGCATGGTTAGGGTTGATCTGGTTGTTAGAAATACCTTTAGATAGATTGTGGAGGTATCTGTAGGAACCATTAGCATTTGAGTCAAAAAGGGAAGCTAAAGATGTCCCCAAATGGTGGAATTATCAACATAATCCAATCTATCAGCCAATCGTGAAAATGGGATTGTTATAAGAGGAGAGGTAGTTGGTTTAGTGGCAATCCCTATAAAATATGTCTATGAGACAGGGAATTGATTAGCCTCGGACTCTGTGGGTAAAAGAACCGAGACCAGATCAATGGGATCCTAGAATTCTAATGGAGAATTGTCCCCAAAAGATAGTGGCATTTCTAAATGATCTCCCATGGGTAGGAGAGATGGTAGGTGGGGTGAGGTAGACTTCTCTTTTGGTGGAGAAGAAAGTGATAATGATTCTCTTGCGAGTAGGAGAGTTAATACCATTGATTATTCAGTAGGTTATGAGGTAGACAGTTAAATGACATCAATAGAAATTGTGGACTCCTCCATAGGTGAAGGGGGAGATGAAGGGGACTCCTCTGAGGGTGAAGGAGTGGAAGAGGTATGCTCCTCCAAGGGTAGACAAGCTTGTGCTAGAATTTCCTCGATAGACGGAATAGGTGGAAATTGAGGAATGACCGGTATGCTATCAAAAGCAACGTGGAATTCATGGATATTAACGTCATTAGTTGAAGGTTCACCATTTTGATTAGATGATGGTGTATGGTTAAGGAACGACATCTTAAAGATATGCATGTTTTGATTTGATGGTGCATTCGGGTTGTCCAAGAAAAGATCTCCAGTATCTGACATTTCTAGGACAATGTTCTTAAAATTTATGCAATTACCATCATTATGGCCTTTGACGTGATGATAATTACAATAGTCATGTTACTTTTACCATGCAAGCATAGGATGAGCAGGATTGAAACTAGTATGAGGTTTTATGGGGGGTAGTGCAATGGCTCCGGCTTTAAGAATCTTTTCCAAGACTAAAGAATAAGGCTCTCAAATTGGAGTGTATTTTTCATTGTTCCCATCAGAGCTGAAAGGTCTGAAGAGGACAAAGATTGCAGGAAGATTTGGCTCGATTAGATGGATGAGATGGACAAGCTTTGAGAACTACCATATTGGTAGATCCTTTGGCTTTTGAATAATTGTTTTGGGATTTTGAAGACAAATAAGAATCATTTGATTTGAACATGGCATTTTTGTTTAACAATTGGAGTTTATTTTCTTCAATGATATGAATTTCCAGATTTCTCGCCATGGTAAATACTTTATCGAAGGTATGGAAGGTTTGTACTTGCAGAGTTGGTGAGATGTGTTTGGGAAAAGCTCTAGTGAATAACTCTATAAGTTCAACTTGAGGTAACTTTAACATTAATTGGTTGATAAGACTTTACTAGTGAGCAAGAAAATCTGTGATAGATTTGTCGTCATACTGTCATGTCAAATATAGGTCGGTCATGGAGAATTTTTTGACTACATTGATTGAAAATTGGTCCAACAATGTTTGATCTACTTGGTTAAAGGATTAGATGGAATTTTTGGGTAAACTACTGTACTAATCTAAGGCGGGTCCTATCAGGGACATGGGGAATGTTTGTAAGAGTAAAGCATCATCACGGGAAAGTAGATAACACCCATGTTTTAATGACCACAAGTGCTTCTATGGGTCTTATTTTATAGTGCTCACTTCCCTTTGACACCTTTTGATGCTTATGTTGATAATGTTGATTTCATTATAGACATTACTATGTTTTCATTTAGTATGTTATTAGACATTGCATTATGGATTATTGTGGATTTTGATTTGATTATGATGCATGATGATCACTAGAGACACCTTATATGTGGATGATGATATATTATTGACATGGATATTTTATGGATATTGCTTCGGACATGTGATTTTGGATATTATGAATAGATCTAGAAAATGAGATATTTTATGATACTGATATAGTTATGGATTAAAAATACAAATGATGTAATAGTGACTTCGATGTTGTTGTGATTCATTGTATAGTTGATTTTATGATTTTATTTGTATCATATTGGATGTTCTGATATGGCCATGAGGCCGAAGGAGGTATTTGTATTTTGTAGGTTAAAAATATCACAACAAAACATCAGGGGATCGGAGACCAACCAAAATGGAATTCTAGGTGAATTCAACAAGGTCACCATGGCAACTTGTTTTATTGTGTTGTGTGTTGTTTTGTTAGAGATTCCCATGGGGGGGAATCATATTTATATGTGACCATGGGTTGTGTATTTTATTATTATGGTTAATGTTTATTTATTGTTGTATGTATTTTATTTGTAATGTGTTCTCTTCCTTTAATTAATTAATTGTGATAGATTAATGTGAGAGATCATATGTTTAAAATTTAAATAAATTAAATTGGGATATGGGAAGTAATTATTAGAGTTGTTTTGGTCATTAATTTGTAAGGGATGTTCAAGATGTGTAAGATTTAATTTGTAAGAGCTTGTGTAAGTTAGATTTTGGAGTATGAAATACTCCACCTCCATGGAAATTCGAATTTGACCTTGGGGGCTGTTTTTGGAGGCTTGTGGGACAAGTAAAACTTGTCCCATGCCTCTAAATTTATGTTACCAACCATACTTATGGTTGGGGAAGTGATTTGTGACTTTTATAATGCATTTTAGTATCATCTTGTGCATGTTTTTAATTGCACTTTCTTACATTTTAATTTAATGGTTGTCCCTTGAGGTGTGGGCTATTTTGGAGTGTGCAAGTAACTTGTCATTCTTCACCCACCTCTTTATTAAGCCTTGGAGTTTGGATTTTGTCTTTTGTGTTGATTTGTGAGGATGTGTGATGTGGCATCCTACATGGATCCACATCATCCTCTTCTTTCCCTCTTCTATATATTTCAAACTCTCTTCTTGTTTTGGGTTGTTGAACCTTTTTGCATTCTTCCTTGGGGGCGCATTTTCTTGTGGGAGCTCTTGCTTTTGGAGGAAGTTTTGGAGAAAGATTTACATGCTTGTGAGTTACTATTTTGGACTGTTTTTGGCATTTGAAGCTTGTTGTTAGGAGAAAAATTCACCATGGAGAGGTAGGAATTTAACTCTCTTTTTATTTTTATTTTCTTGTTGTGTTGTGTGGAAAATGCATGTTTTTGTTTTATTTGTTGGTTGGTTGGGTAGACTGCCTTAGGGAAGGTGTAGGAGAAGGCTATGGGGAATTCTTTTGTGTGGGGGCATAAGGAAATGCCATTGGCATCATAAGTTTTGTGGAGGAGTTTGGGTTTTGGATGCACCATGAAAAAGAAATAGCTTGCATTTCTTACTTTATGGGGGGCATAAGGAAATCTGTGGGGGGTATAAGGAGGGATTTGTGGGGGACATAAGGAAATGTGTGTGATGTTTTATTTGGTAATTGTTGGTTTGCATTTGGTGGATGCCCAATTCCCAATTGGGAGGCATAAGTAGCTTCCCCCATATGCCTTGCTCCTTTGGCTTGCAAGATCAAGCCTGAGTTCTGCTTTGAAATGTTTCTAAATGCAGTTGTGAACTATTGTTTGTTTTGTGTTGCTTTGTGTTTCAAAAGGAAATGTGTATGTGAAAGAATGTTGTGTTGTGGAAGCCAGTTGTTGCCATGGTTGAATTACACCTTTTATTGTATCTTGGTTGGGGCTCGGGGGCCAATGATGAAGGAAGGCTTCTCCTTTCATTAGATGTCTTGGTTGGGTGGAGAGTGTTGCCTTTCCCCCTTTTTGTTGTGATCAATTTGGAGAAAAAGAAGAAATGGATCATGTTGCTGTTTTGAAGCCAAGAAATGTACAGTTTGACAGTCCCTTCTTGTGAGCAAGTTTATTGTAATCCTTCCCACTTTGAAGTGGATGATTTGTATAATTATTGTGAATGAGAAGTTTCTTGTATTGATGAGGAAATTTGAAAATTGAAATGTGAAATGTAAAGAGTTATATTCCCTTCTGTTTTGAAAAAGGAATGTGAAAGAGTGTTGTATATTTTGTAAACTGTATTTGAAACCAAATGAAAATTCTATTAATTGCATTTAGGAGATTGAATGATGTAAAATGGTTTCTTTTTGAAATTAATAAAGGAATTGCACAAGTTCATCTCTTATTCACATTGTTGTAATTGGAATGGGAATATCAATTGGTGATTGAAATTACTATTGTGAATGGAATCTCTGTTTAATTGCAAAGGAAAATACACATGAGGGAATGTTATATTGCTTGTCTTCTTTTGAAATATATTCAAATTGGGAAATCAGAACTTTAATTTATACATTTGGAAATGAATTTTTTAGAAACAACTAATGAAATGGATTAGTTCACAGAACTATATACACATTTAAATGATAAAATTGATATACAAACTTAAAAGAGAAATATCACTGTTATGTATAATTTTATACTGGCAATTCAAATTTTAATAAAAATGAACAGTTCAAACTTGCACTTAATATATTAACTTAAAGATGTTAAAATTTAGTATGCTAGTTCACTAAGGAACTCAAATTGACAAATAAAACTTAAGAAATACAACTTAACCATTGTAATTTGAATACAATCCCTTAACAGTCGTTTTTCTGTCATTTGTTGAAAAAAATCAAAATTTTGAATCAATTGAACAAATCAACTTCTCTAAAACACTTTAAACCCTCCCTAGATCAATTCTCCATGCCTTTTTGACATGTTGAGTGAAGGAGGAAACCAAATTTAATAAAAAATGAAAGTTGGAAATTACTAGCTTGCAAGTTAAAAGCCTTTAGATCTTTTTTGTAAAATTGACCTGTTAAATTTCATCAAAAAGTAAATTATATGTTTTTGTACAAAGAGGGCATCGAGAGCTTTCCATAAAGTCCTCATTTTCCCAAAATCTGAGCTTCCTAGCTCAAAGTTATGGAACATTTGAAGTTTTACTTTTTGGCATTCAAAAAAATAATAATAAAATAAATCTAACTGTTAAAAATTTAATTTTTAACTTTGGAAAATTTTCCCTTCCGCGGCCCCTGCCACCCCGCAACCCAAAAGACCCGGCACATGGCACCTTGGAGGGGTGGACCAAATTTAAACTTATCTTTTTGAAAATTTTACCTTGGGAAATTTTTTCTCATTTTTCCCCGCATCCCCGTCTGGCCCACAGCCAATCAGAGGGTGACACAGTGTCACTCTTGGAGCTATGGGGAGACGGTTTTCTTTTTGAACCCTTAAACTTTTTGAAAATTTAAACCTCGGGAAAAATTTCAAAATTTTTCCCCACATCCCTGCTAACCAATGACCAATGCCATGATGGCACTTGGGGCCTTGGATCGGATGGGGAGGAAGGACTTTAACTTTTCACTTTTCCTTTGGAAAATTTTACAACAAAATTCCCCGTGGACCCACACCCCGCCCCACCTTATGACAAATTTCTTCTTCGTGCAGGCGCGGGACCCGCGTGAGATCCCTTTCTCCCTTGTCACCTTTTTGGCTAAAATCCTAAATCTTATTCACCACCCCATTCGTTTTCCCCGCTCCCGATCCATGGGTGACACATGGCGCCACTGGCGTCACCGTGGGATACGTGGACCAAATGGTTCCCTTGTGATTTTTGGCATTTTCTTTCCTGTCAGACTTAAAGTCTCAACCCCTTACCCGTCAGCCCACCATTTCTCCCAACCAACCGGGGAGCGACACGTGTCGTCCCACCAGGGACCGCATGGAGGCAAAGGTGATTTTTTGCTTTTGTGCCAAAGGAATGGGAAAATTTCCTTAAGCCACCCCGTGACCCACCAACCCACCAAAAGGTTTTCCTCCCTCTTGACACGTGTCCCCCTAGGGAAAATTTGACCCCTAAAAACCACCCGGCTCATATCTTGAAAATATAAGGAGTTAGGAGGACTTCTTTATATCACCGGAAAGGTGAGAAAATTTCATATCTAATGGGAATGATTTAGGGAAATTTTGGAAGCATTAAGTATGAGAAAAATCCTGTTGAAACTATGAGGCTGCTAGAGAGTGGGCATGGGGGTAAATTACTCCTTGAACCTAACTAAAACATATAACCCTAAAATTTGAACCTGGTGAACTTGTTATTAGTTAATGAAGGGAAAATATGTTGTGGTACATTGGTCTTGTTCTGGAACCTGTTAGTGAAAACTGATGTCTTGCAACCTGGTTGTAGACACTTCAATTAAAAAAAATTATCCCATAATTTTCTAGCTAACCCTAGGTTGTTTCTTGGGTCTCAAGTGGTTGTTTAAGCGGGCACTACAGTTTGGTATCAGAGCAGTGGTTCAAAGGCTTGGACCCTTGGTCACACTAGGAAACTTGAGACATGAAAACCTAAACCTAGCACACTTTAAATCTAGAAAACAACTTATCTAGAATTTTTATGTTTTAGTAAACATGGAAGTTGTGTAAACTTATCAAAATGAACTAACTCTCACTTTGGTCTATGCAGGAGGCTCAGACAAAGTGAGAGGAACCTTCACAGAGACTCAGACCCACCACCACCACCACCACCAGATCAGGGTGTGGCATCCATTCTACCTCATATTCTACAGACCCTTCAGGATGTCAATGCCTCTCTACGCGGAGGATTAGGTGGAGGACATGCAGCTAGTCATGATAGAGCCCCTTCTATCGAGGGTCAGGTATCTCCTTGACTCAGCGAGGAGCATAGAGGAGAGAAATCCCATGCGGAGTCAACCAGAGTAGAGTCACCACCTAAGAGGTAGGGTGATAGAGTTCCAGAGCATAGAAAGAGGTCTCGGAGCCCTAGTTAGGGATGAGCATGTAGAGAGACCTAGAGGCCAACAAACCACAACTGCAGATCACATCAGGGAGATCCTAAGCTTTGGCCCTCACATTACTCGAGTGATATAGGTGGATTCTAGGTAGAGGCCTGGCTAGTGAGCTTGAGCGGTTGCTTCAAGCTTTGTCCTTGTTCTAACAACACGAAAGCTCATGTTGCGATCCATCTACTGAGGGATGGAGTAGGAGTGTGGTGGAGGACAAAGGAGGATAAGCTCCATGTAGATTCAGAGACAGTGGCCTATGAGCTATTTAAGGAGAGATTTAGGAGCAATTATTTATCACGAAGGTTCATCCAACAGAGGATTGACGAGTTCTATGACCTCTGACAGGCTTCTATTTCTGTAGCAGAGTACAAGAGTAGATTTTTGGATCTACTCCACTATGTAGAGTATATGTAGGATGAGCAGGTGTGGATCCACAGGTTCATCCAGGGCCTGAATTTGGATATCAGAGGTGTAGTGCAGATTCACTGTCCATAGACATTAGTTGAGGCCCTTGAGAAGGCCTATATTGCAGAGGAGACTCGGGGTAAGACCCAACAGGCTAGAGACCAAGTCCAGACCCGTATACAGTAAATGCAGGATGGTAGATCAAGAGGTTCAGTATCTCTTCCTTGTGGTGGCCAGGGTACAACACAGTCATCCTTTAGGCCATAGCAGTAGCAGCAGTAGTAGTCCCACCCACCTCATAGACCTCCATAGAGAGATGATGCATAGAGAGGTTGGAGTATGGGGCCTCCTCCTAGGGGTCCCATCAGGACACAGGGTGGACCTAGAGCTCAGTCAGCAGGAGCTCACCAGTAGAGGCCACAGCAGACCACAGCCGAATCATCAGGATCCACACCACATACTTCTAGGGCACCTGCTGGAGGTGTTACTCATTGGAGTGGAGTTAGGGGATGTTTTGGTTGTGGAGTTACTAGACACTTTTGGAGAGATTTCCCACATAACCCTAACAACAATGGTAAGGCATAGATGTCAGAGCCGACTGTTGGTGACATGGGATGTAGCCACAGGATTTATGTAGTGGTTGAGAACTGCCAGGTAGAGCATCAGAGCACATTCATTGAGACCACAGGTAGCATTGGTGGTATTCCTACCTCTGTATTTTTTATTCTGGTTCTTCTAATTCTTTCATTTCACCATCTTTAGTAGATCGATACAGGCTGGTGGTAGTTAGGAAAGGTCTTAGTTGGGATGTCGAGATGGCTTCTAGAGCCAAGATATTTGTAGACTCCTTAGTTAAGGAGTGTGTAGTAGATTTGGGACCTTTCACCACCACCTCATATCTCTGTATCCTTCCTTTGGGCTTATATGGAGCCATTTTGGGTATGGATTGGTTATCTACACACAAGACCAGGATGGATTGTTATCACAAGACTATATCTTGTTCAGATGATTTGGGATTTGAGTCAGTGATTTCAGGGGTCAGGAGACCCATTTCTATTCACACCATCTCCACTATGCAGCTTAAGCGGTGTGTGCGATGGGGTTGTCAGATGTATGCTGTTACAGTCAGTGACAGATCAAAGGATGGGTCTAGTGGACCATCGCTAGATGATCATTCCATCTTGAGAGATTTTTCTGATGTTTTTCCTGGGGAGCTACCAGGGTTACCACCCCCACGTGAGATTGATTTTCATATAGACCTAGTTCTTGGAGTAGAGCCTATCTCACGAGCATCTTATTAGATGACCACCCCAGAGCTCTGTGAGCTCAAGTTACAGTTTAAGGGCCTTTTGGAGAAGGGCCTTATCCATCCTATTGTATCTCCTTGGGGTACACCGGTGATCTTTGTGAAAAAGAAGGATGGATCCTTGCAGTTGTGTATTGATTACCACCAGTTGAACAAGGTAACGATCAAGAATCGTTATCCTCTTCCTCGTATTGATGACTTGCTTGATCAGATGAAGGGAGCCACAATTTTCTCTAAGATTGATCTTAAGTTAGGCTACCATCAGTTGAGGATTTCAGAGGTGAACATTCATAAGACCGCTTTCCGTACGAGATATGGGCACTATGAGTTCATAGTGGTGCCTTTTGGTTTGATGAATCCCCCTATGGTGTTTATGAGTTTGATGAATGGGGTATTCAGGACCTTCTTAGATCGCTTCGTGCTCATCTTCCTAGATGAAATTTTAATATACTCACGTACACGTAAGGAGCACGAGGGGCACCTCCGCTAGGTTCTTTAGTGTCTTCATGAGCAACAGCTTTACGGGAACTTGGAGAAGTGTGCTTTCTTTTAGACCAGAGGTGCAATATTTGGGTCATATCATTTCTAGGGAAGGTATTGCAGTCGATCCTTCCAAGATTAGAGCCATTATGGATTGGCCAGCACCCACTACAGTGACTGAGGTGCGCAGCTTCATGGGATTAGTAGGATACTACCGGAGATTTGTTTAGGACTTCTCTCGGATTACACACCCTATCACTTCCCTTCAGAGGAAAGGGAAGAAGTTTGTTTGGTCAGACAGATGTAAGCAGGCATTCATGACACCAAAGGAGTGCCTCACTACAACACCTATTCTTATAGTGCTGGATCCACAGGGTGAGTTCTTTGTTTTCACAGATGCTTCGTTAGCAGGGCTTGGAGGTGTGTTGATGCAGGATGACAGAGTAGTAGCTTTTGAGTCTCACAAACTCAAGGATCATGAGCTTAATTATCCTACCCATGATCTTGAGCTTGTGGCAGTTGTGCATGCTTTTGTTAGATGGAGACATTTTCTTCTTGGATGGAGATTCACACTCAAGACTGATCATTTGAGTCTTCGCCACCTCTTCACGCAGCCCAATCTCAATGCTCGCATTGGATGGAGTTGCTTTGTGAGTATGACATAGCGATAGAGCATGTGAAGGGGAAGGAAAATGTGGTAGCAGATGCTCTCGGAAGACGGAGACATGTGGCTCTGGCCACCTCAGTGAGTATAGATTTGCGGAGCAGGATTCTTCAGTAGCTTCCTCTTGACAGCTTCTACATTGCAGTACGAGCAGAGATCAAGTCACAAAGACCCTTTGAAGGGAATTTTGATGGTTATTCCTTAGAGGAAAATTATATTCTTAGGCACAGAGGCTGGATATCTGTTCCTAGAGATGGAGGCTTGAGGTAGGACATCTTGGAAGAGGCACATCGTGCACCCTATTTAGCTCATCCTGAGGTGAAGAAGATGAATGCCACATTACGATAGTTGTATCATTAGAGAGGACTTCATAGAGATGTGGCTTAGTTTATGTCATGGTGTTTAGAGTGCCAGAGGTTTAAGGCCAAGCATCAGCATCTAGCAGGCCTACTTTATCCTCATGCCTACCGATGTTGAGATATCACCATGACGCCATCATGGTCACAGTTGATAAATTGACAAAAGTGGCTCACTTTTCTCCAGTGAAGACAACTTATACCGCTAGAGAAGTGGCACAAGTATATTTGGATGATATTGTCAGGTTGCATAGGATTCCACAAAAGATCATTTGTGACCACGATCCTTTGTACACTTCACATTTCTGGACTACCATGCAGTATGTCCTCGGGATGAGGATCAACTTTAGAACAACATATCACCCCGAGACAGATGGACAGACCAAGCAAGTGAATCATATTTTAGAGAATATGCTCAGGATGTATGTGATGGATCAATAGTATAAGTGGGAGGAGTACCTCTACTTAGTGGAGTTTGCCTACAATAATAGTTTTTAGAGTTCTATAGGCATGGATCCTTTTCAAGATTTGTATGGTAGAGAGTGCAGAACACCTCTTAGCTAGGATAGGTTAGAGGAAAAAGTATCTCTTGGACCAGCTCTTCTACAGGACATGGAGCAACAGGTAGTGTTGATCAAGTAGAGATTGTAGGAGACACATGATAGGCAGAAAAAGTATGCAGATCAACATAGGATTGATATTAGTTTCGATGTGGGCATGAAGGTGTTCCTTCGTGTCAGGCCACACAAGATCCCTATCCATTATGGAAAAGGTTCTAAGTTAGCTCCTAGATTCATTGGTCCTTTTGAGATCTTTGAGTGTATCAGCCATTTAGCCTAATATCTAGCATTGCCACCAAGCTTGTCTCGCGTACATGATGTGTTTCACGTATCGGTTCTTAGGAGATATATTACAGATCCGTCTCATGTGTTGGATTGGACATAATTACAGGTGAAGGATTAGGGGTAGGTGATGGTGAAACTCGTTCACATCCTATATCACAGGACCCTGGGCCTACGAGGTAGAGAGGTTGATTAGGTTCGGGTACAGTGGGACAGATATGACGAGACTGCAGCTACCTGGGAGGATGCTACTTCATTACAAGAGTAGTTTCCACATTTGTTCTAGTGACTTCCAGGAGGAAGTCGAGTCTAAGGGGAGGGGGATGTAGTGGCCACTTCCCTTTGACACCTTTTGATGCTTATGTTGATACTGTTGATTTCATTATAGACATTACTATGTTTTGATTTAGTATGTTGTTAGACATTGGATTATGGATTATTGCGGATTTTGACTTGACTATGATGCATGATGATCACTACAGACACCTCACATGTGGATGATGATATATTATTGGACATGGATATTTTATAGATGTTTTCGGACATGTGATTTTGAATATTATGAATAGATCTAGAAAATGGATATTTTATGATACTGATATAGTTATAGATTAAAAATATAAATGATGTAGTTGTTACTTCGATATTGTTGTGATTCATTATATAGTTGATTTAGTGATTCTATTTGTATCATATTGGATGTTCTAATATGGCCACAAGGCTGAAGGAGGTATTTGTATTTGTAGGTCAAAAAATATCACAACAAAACATCGGGGATCGAAGACCAACCAAAATAGAATTCTAGGTGAATTCGAAAAGGTCACCATGGAAACTTGTTTTATTGTGTTGTGTGTTGTTTTGTTAGAGATTCCCATGGGGGGGAATCATCTTTATATGTGACCATGGGTTGTTTATTTTTGTTGATATGGTTAATGTTTATTTATTATTGTATGTATTTTATCTATAATATGTTCTCTTCTTTTAATTAATTAATTGTGATAGATTAATGTGAGGAGATCACATGTTTAAAATTTAAATAAATTAAATTAGGATATGGAAAGTAATTATTAGAGTTGTTGGTTGTTTGTAATTAATTTGTAAGGGATGTGTAAGATGTGTAAGAGCTTGTGTAAGTCAGATTTTGGAGTAAGAAATACTCCACCTCCATGGAAATTCGAATTTGACCTTTAGGGCTGTTTTTGGAGGCTTGTGGGACAAGTAAAACTTGTCCCATGCCTCTAAATTTATGTTCCCAACCATACTTATGGTTGGGGAAGAGATTTATGACTTTTTATAATGCATTTTATTCATCTTGTGCATCTTTTTAATTGCACTTTCTTACATTTTAATTAACGGTTGTCCCTTGAGGTGTGGGTTGTTTTGGAGTGTGCAAGTAACTTGTCATTCTTCACCCACCTCTTTATTAAGCCTTGGAGTTTGGATTTTGTCTTTTGTGTTGATTTGAGAGGATGTGTGATGTGGCATCCTACATGGATCCACATCATCCTCTTCTTTCCCCCTTCTATATATTTCAAACTCTCTTCTTGTTTTGGGTTGTTGAACCTTTTTGCATTCTTCCTTGGGGGCGCATTTTCTTGTGGGAGCTCTAGTTTTTTAAGAAAGTTTTGGAGATAGCTTTGCATGCTTGGGAGCTTGATGTCTTGGGCTGTGTTTGGCATTTGAAGCTTCTTGTTTGGAGACCAAATAACCATGGAGAGGTAGGAATTTAACTCTCTTTTATTTCTATTATTTTCTTGTTGTGTTGTGTGGAAAATGCATGTTTTGTTTTATTTGTTGGCTGGTTGGGTACACTGCCTTAGGGAATGTGTAGGATAAGGCTATGGGGAATTCTTGTGGGGGTGCATAAGGAAATGCCGTTGGTATCAGAGTTTTGTGGAGGGAGTTTGGGTTTGTGATCCACCTTGAAAAAAAAAATAGCTTGCATTTCTTACTTTGTGGGGGGGCATAAGGAAATCTGTGGGGGGCATAAGGAAATGTGTGTGTGATGAATTAATTGGTGGTTTGTTTTGGTGGATGCCCAATTCCCAATTGGGAGGCACAAGTAGCTTCCCCCATAGGCCTTGCTCCTTTGGCTTGTAAGATCAAGCCTGAGTTCTTCTTTGATTTGTTTCTAAATGCAGTTGTGAACTGTTGTTTGTTTTGTGTTGTTTTGTGTTACAAAAAGAAATGTGTGCATGAAGGAATGTTGTGTTGTGGAAGCCAGTTGTTGTCACCATTGGATTGCATCTTTTATTGTATCTTGGTTGGGGCTCAGGGGCCAATTATGAAGGAAGGCTTCTCCTTTCATTGGATGTCTTGGTTGGGTGGAGAGCATTGCCTTTCCCCCTCTTTGGTTGTGATCAACTTGCAGAAAATGAAAATGAGCATGTTACTGCCCTAGAGAAAAAGATTTGTACAGTTTGATAGTCCCTTCTTGTGAGCAAGTTTGTTGTAATCCTTCCCAATTTGAAGTGGATGATTTGTATAATTATTGTGAATGAGAAGTTTCTTGTATTGATGAGGAAAGTTTGAAAGTGAAATGTGAAACGTAAAGAGTTATATTCCCTTCTCAGTTTTGAAAAAGGAATGTGAATGAGTGTTGTATATTTTGTAAACTATATTTGAAACCAAATGAAAATTCTGTTAGTTACATTCAGGCATTGAATGATGTAAAGATGGTTCTCTTTATGAAATTAATAAAGGAATTGCAAGTTCATCTTTTTGGTTTGAAAATATGTCACTTGGGTAGATTAATGGATAGATGAGCCAACAGTGTGCAGGGCATAGCCCCTCTTTGAGTCAGCAAAGCGAAACTAATTTATTGCTATTCTACCAGCAGGAATCTGTGCAAGTCTCACAATATTCTTCCTTCGGGGGTTTGGGATCTCATCCCAGTAGGGGTGTTTCTGACTGCGGAAAGAAAGGAATGAAAGGGAAGATGCAGAAAGATCAGATCCGAAGGAAGAAAAGAAATGAATTCCAAAGCAGAAAGGTCCGAGGGTTTATGTTTTGGGATTGGTAGTAAACAAAGCCAAACTTACTTGCATAAATGAATAAAGCAATACTGATGAATAAATGACAAAAAAATAGAGATAGATTTAACATAATGAACGCATAGATCTGACATAAGAAAGATCAGATGCTCATAACACACATATTCAACACAAAGTCTTAATATTTAGATTAATATCTTCTTCTGTTACAAAAAGTACAAAGCCTCTTCTTCTCACTTCTATTTTTCATCTAAAAGATATCCCTCTCTTGAATACAACAAGTATTCAAGTATATATAGAAGGAGAGAAGAAAAAGAAAACAAAAGCAAACAAACCACTTAATTACAAAATATCTACAAAATATCTTACAAAGGCATTTGTTGACTTTTTACAACTTTGGTGAATGACAATCATCCCATGGTGCAACATGGATGATGTCATCGTTTGTGTCAACATGACTTAGATATTTTACAAAGAGAAGGTTAGGAAGAAAGAAACTATTCGTCGTCGTCCCGCGGCTGGAAGGGGGTATCCTGCTTTTGTTGCTCGGGTGACGAGATGTGGAATTGGGCACGGTACTCCATGAACTTGCTGATCATGGGTTGAAGTTGATCCTCAGAAGGATCCTTGTGTCTATCGCTGATAGCTTCGCAGGTCTCCCGCTCGTCTATGAGCCTTTCCGGGAGTTTGGAATAATCATTCTCTGCCTCTATCAGGTACCCGATGAAGTCACAACATGCCAACAGGTTATTGATGGATTCGGCGTCAAACGTGACCTCTGGCCCCAGTCCCTATGAAATGATCTCCTTGAAGATCTGAATAGTTTCTCCAACCTTTCTTAAGGCGAAAGAAGGAGTGAGCAACCCTGGAGACATTCTGAGAATGATTTGTTCCATTTGATGCATTGCATCCAGGGCTTCTTCCTTTACTTTTTCGATCTTTTCCAGGACAAACTCCAGCTGATCCACCCAATAATCCAGAGTAGAAAGGATTTTATTGAGGGCTCTTGGGTGTCCAAAGACGCCAAACTTGACCAGATCATCGACTGAACAGTCGAGCATTTTCTGAAAGGTCTTGTGTTGCATCCTGGCATGATCAAGCTCTTCGGAGATGGGTCCCGCTATCGCCTGGAGTTCTCTGTTTGTTCGATTGATATTCTGGTACAAATCTGTGAACTTAGTGATAACTCCCTCACTTTCTTTGAGGATTTGGCTCCTCCAGGCGGAAACTGCCATGCCCTGCTCGCCAATTTTAGCATATTCATTGATCTTATCCTGGCTCAGAGGCTTAGGAGTTTCAGTGGCAGTTGTAGGAGGTGCACTGCCCATTTTCTGCAAGGCGCACAGAAGATGTTTATTTTGCTCCTTTAGCAGCCTTTTCTCTTCCTTTGCTTCTTGGAGTTTCTTGCAAAGGGCGTCAACTGCAGATAGGGCCTCTCCTTGCAGGATTTCTGAAGATGTCCCCATCGTGACTTTAGTCACCGTGTAATCTGTCGAAGACAGATCTTTCTTATCCTTTAAAGGATTGGGGTATGCAATCTCCATCACTCTCTCCCCTGATGCACTCTGAGAGAAGCGGGTTATGGGCTTCTGCTTCTTTGCCCCTTTTGACGGGATTACGGAGAAGTCCATCGGTGCGATGGGAACTTTCCTTTTCTGCTGACTCAGGTGCTGGGAGATCCAGGCTGGACTTATGGGAGAAGGACCAGAAATGGAGAAGGGGGCAGCTGCAGTAGTAGAAGGGAAAAACGTGGAGACACTTGGAGGCGGCATTGAGAGGAAAGCCGAGGAAGTGCTCACGGGAGGAAGGGGTACTGCAGGGGAGGAAGTCATAGGAAGGGAAGGGAGCTCAGAGATGAGGGAAGAAATGGAGGGGGACAGCTCCGCGAGAGAAGAGAAGATGGACGAAGAAGCAGGAGGAACAGTAGAAGAAGGGGGAGAGGACACGACCAAAGGAATGGTCGCTTGGGTCACTCGAGGAGGGGAAGGAGGAGAAGGAGAAGGAACAGAAGGGACCTCAATTGTTACAGTTGTGGCCACATCCTGAGTGGATGTGCCTATTGGAACATCTTCCGTTGCTTCTTCTTCTGAGCTTTCCGGGATTACAACCCGTTCTTGTGAAGCGGAAGGAGGGCTTTCAGGAGCTTCCTCTTGGGTGGAACTGGACTCACCCTCTTTACCTTTACCCTTGCCCTTTAGCTGTTGTTTCGACCGAGGAGGTGCGTTGCCCAACGGAGAGGTTGTGAAATCGACTCCGAGGTAGATGAGCCCGTTCATTCGGCACCAATGCTCTGTCCTTCGCAGAGTTTCCTTGACCCTTTCCTCAATTGTTTGAGGAGCATTATTTCTGTCGATCACTGCGAAAGGCCAATCATCCCCATTCGTGATCAAGATACACTTGATCAACTTCTTGCTCAGTAGTTTGATAGCCTTTTGGGACGATGGCACCCTGTACTGGATGATTTCTGCTAAGGCCAAGCGGGAATGATCCTTCCTCCTGAGCTCAACCTCATGATATATGTCGATGTAGATATCTTCGATCTGAGGGATGTGGATTGGATCGAGCTTGGCCCTAGGCAAACAATTTCTTGGGTCGAAGGTGGGCCTTGCTGGGAAGTTATGTTTCAGATTCAGCAGCTCCAGTTCTGCAAACATGTCCTTCTCTTTGTGGTGAGTGAGACATGTATACCTACCCACTGTGAGGGGGAAAGGAGTCCACCCTTCTTTCTCTTGAGACACTTCTCATGGTAGGTAATAAGTTACCTCGACAGCTCCAACAGGATCAACTTGGGACCGGCATATCTCGGCAATTTAGTTGGTTCTCCCAAGAAGTTAACTGCCCTCAGATAGGTGAATGTGGGGAATTGAGTGAACAAGGCCCCCCATTTCTCTGTAGCTGCTACGATGCTCTTGGTCGTGCGACCGTGAGTCATGTTCGGCCTCAGAAGGTAGATGATGCCGTAGAAGAAGGCATCATTGATCTTTGTAAATTGGGGGATGCTATTTTCCAGCTTTAGTTCTGGATAATATTCATAGATTTTAACTTGGGGCCAAACCCCACATCGCATTAGAGCGGGATAGTCTCTCTCTGAAGCTGCAACATAGACCACGTAGGAGTTCATATAGAACCTCCCCGTTGTGTTAAGTTGTTGGAGCTGCTCAGATATCGTGCTACTTATGATTTCTGCCCACTCAAAGCGTTGATCGGGCACATTTTTGTTCATGGTTTCTAGGTATCGCAGCATCCACTTGTGAAAATAGTGGGCATCAGGAAGCCCAAAGACTCTGCTCAGGAACGTGATTGTGTCACTGAGTTCCTCTGAAAATTCACTGCGATGAATGACTTGTGGCCACCGAGTCACCACCTTTTTGTTCTTCAGATATACCTCATTCATCAGTTGCATGCATTGATCTTCATTGTCATCCCAAGCTTTGATGCAATCCTCCTGGCTAACGGCCACATAGTGCCAGTGATGAGGGATGCCGAGCATTATTTCGAAGTGGCGGGTAGTGAGGTTGATTATGACCTCGCCCTTCTCATTATGGACACATCTTGTGTCTTTGTTGTAGGATCGGGCAACTACCATCATAAACTCGTTGTTTACGGCACTAACTGGGATTCCTCCAGCAAAATGTAGTGCACTGCCCATCAGCTTGTCCATCCATGGACTTCTTGTGACCCTCTGGGTTCTGGCCCAGAAATCCTCCATATCAATATGACCCAGTTCTGAGTCTCTGATGTCTAGGTCACACTCTGCTTGGGACTCGGGCATCCTGACCCTCTGATATTTATACTTCATTTCTTCTTCCGTGAGCTTGGCTTTGCCCTTGGGTTTGGTAGGTCTCTTGCTTGATGTTGACATATGTAACTCTGAACTCAGTTGTTGATCTGCAAGAATAAGAAGTGAAACCCAACGCAAGAAAGTCATATCAGCTGTTTGATCTTCCATTAAAGCGTCAACAGAAGAAAGAGTTAGTGATTTTAAGGCCTCAGGGCGCAGGGCGCATGAATACTGCAGGTTACAGGGCTAAATAATAAGGCGCACAGGAAAGGGCTGCTGCAAGGGATAAATCAGTGCCAAAGGGCGCATGGCGCATGGACACTGCAGATTGCATTTTTTGTTGTTGTAAGTATAAGTGCGCCTGCGCCATATGTATACATTTTATAAAGGGCGCGGATATTTTTCATGTTACACGGGTGCAGGATGCGCCAAAGGGTGCGAGTTTAATGCGTGTAACATCATTTTTTCATGCACCATAGGGGAACTTGGCGCGATGCATGGAAGGTCTACACAACATGATGTTTTTGTAACAATGGATGCGCCTGCGCCGCTTTAACAGTTGCACTTGGCGCAGATTTAGTTGGTGTTGCATAGATGCAGGGTGCGCCAAAGGGCGGAGGTTTAAATGATGCAACAAATGAGTTTGGTGCGCCAAGTAGGGCTTAGGGAAAGCAGTTGCAACAAGCGAAGGGAGTGCACCTTGAGGCCATGGCTATTCTTTGTGTAACAGTCGTGGTATGTGCGCCATTGGCGCGACTGTTTATTATGTTGCAGGGGTGACAGATGCGCCAAAGGGAGGAAATAACAGTCTCTTATTTTCAAGCCATGATTCCTTCTCTGAGGGGTTTTACATGTGGTTAAGCTCCTTTTGCAGGGTTCATTGGGTGATGAAGAAGCTAAAAATAAGAGTTCCAAGCCATCTTTTCAGGACAGAGTCCCCTTTACCAGCAGATCTGGAAAGAGGGGGGGAAAATGCATGGGGTAGAGAAAAACAGCAAGGAGGGTGGGGGGAGTTCATGTTTTGACAGATCTTATTTAATCCACACAAACAAGCAGCCAAAACAAAACATAAAACACACAGAAGCACAGAGGACCTCTTACCCAGGATTATATAATGGAGAAATGTGAAAATGGGTCCACGAAGTGATTCGAAAATGACAGGGAAGGTGCGCTGGCAGGTACAGAGGTGAGAGAAAAATCACGTGATTGTGATGGATGAAAATGACAGTGTAGATGCACCTATATATAGGCGAGGTGGTAATAAATGCGCCACCAACTTTTTCAAGTGGCGCATGAAAAGCACTGTCGACACAAGAAAGCATGCGCCCTTTGGCGCATCAAAACACTTGCCAACACGAAGTTATGTGCGCCTATGGCGCACCGAAAGTTTTGTTGACACAAGAATATGTGCGCCCTTGGCACACCAAAAAGTGGCGCAACAAAAGTATTGTTGACATGAAGGCGCATGCGCCTTGGCGCATGCAAGGAAGACTCAACATAGTGAGGCGCATCAAAATGCCTGTTGACACGAGAAAGCATGCACCAAAGGATTTAAAGGGGGCGCATGAAAACTTGATGTTGCATAGTCATTATGTGTACCCGACCAAAAAAGACCAAAAATGGCTAAGTTCGGAAAACTAGATTTCCCGGGAAGGGATTTTTGCAACGTTTCGAACGCAAGAGGTCCCTGACGAGGGATGAGAACAAAATTTTGGTAGGGTTATCTGTAAAATCGCCCTTGCCAATTTTATGGGATAACAGCTGGCTCTTTCTGGGGACTATCTCTGAGTGGACCTCAGGGGTAGAGAATCCCAGATCTCACGTGCCTATCCATTGGTTAACAGAGTCAAAAACAAGGGATACCGGAAAGGGAAACACACAACCAACAAAAGAAAACACACAATAAAAACAAACACACAACTGAAGTAAACTGTACAAAGAAGAGAGCAAGCTCTACTTCCTGAAGATTTTCAGATGTTGCCTGCTATAGGGAAGTGGGAGCTCAGTTCCATCCAGATACGAGAGATAGAAACTATTCTCTCCATTGAGCTGTTTGATCTTGAAAGGCCCTCTCCATAAGGAATCAAACTTTCCATGCATGCCCTTTGGCTCTCTTCGTTTGTCCCACAAAAGGATGAGGTCTCCCACCTGGAAATTTCTTTGCTTAGATTTTTTATAGAACAATCTTTTGACCTGATTCTGATGCTCAGTGATCTTGTCGACCACCCTTACTCTCTTTTCCTCGAGCTCTGCTAGATACATGATCCTCTTTTCAAGGGAATTTTGAAAAGTTTCATCTTCGATTGCCCGTGCCAAGCGCAGAGCAGGGAGTTCAACAGAAATGGGAAGCTCGGCATCGGTGCCATATAACACTTGAAAAGGTGACATACCGAGAGATCTCTTGGGAGTAATGTGATCTAACAAAGCATCGTATAAGGACTTGTGCCACATTCGTTGATTCTCATCCACTAGCTTTCGTATGATGGTCACCAAGTTTTTGTTACTGGATTCTACCTGACCATTTCTCTGAGGGTAATAATCTGAGGCATGAGCTAAGGTTATCCATATTCATAGCAAAAACTAATAACTTCTCGTGAAGAAAAGTTGGAAGCATTATCAGCAACGATCTTGTTTGGGACGCCAAACCTGACAATGATATTTTCTTTGATGAAACTGCAAACAACCTCGGAAGTGGCATGTTTGACAGGTATGGCTTCCACCCACTTGGTGAAGTAATCTGTTGCTGTTAGGACATAACTGTGTCTGGCACTTGATTGGGGATTGAGTGCGCCGATAAAATCAATTCCCCACTACCTGAATGGTTCGTCAACACCGACCGGCCTGAGGGGAAAAGCAGCCAACTTGGGCTTGCCGACAAACTGCTGGCAAGGCTCACATTTCGCTACCCAGGTAGCTATATCTTGGAAAAGCGTTGGCCAATAGTACCTGGCCCGGATGATCTTGTGTGCTGTCACGGAAGAGGAGAAATGGCCCCCACAGGCTGAATTATGAAAAATTTCGAGTAACTTCACCTATTGTGGCTTGTCGACACATCGCAAGAAGACACCATCTATCCCGCGTTTGTATAAACCGTCATCCCAGATGACATATTTGGCTGCTCTGAGCTTTATAGTGCACTTCTCCTTTGCAGTTAGGTGAGCTGGGAATTCACCGTAGGTGAGGAAGAAAGTAATATCGGAATACCACTCATCACTGGTTGCGATAAATAGGACCAAAGGCAGTGAATCAGGCTTCTCCAATTGACTTTGTGCTTTATTGGTACAATCATCCTTTTCTTCGGAAACTTCTGACCCTTGGTTTTTGGCCATAAGTTGACACAAGCCTTTGCCTCTTACCAACTTAGTTGGTTTTATATCCAGATCGTACTCCTAAAACTTTGCAATCCAATTTCCTCGTAAGCTTCCTAACTCCTGTTGAGTTAGAATTGATTTGACTACCGTGTCAGGGACCAGCACCACCGTATGAGAATTTAAAATGTAATACCTGAAGTTTTTGACTGCTTTGACAATGGCGAAGGCATGCTTTTCCAATTGAGACATTTTCAATTCGTGAAGCTTGAGGGGAGAGCTCATGAATGCAATTGGGGATTCAACATTCTCATAATTCTTTTGCATCAAGATGGCAGATACAGTATGCTCAGATGCATAGCTATACATGATAAAATCCTTGGAGAAGTCGGGACACACCAGAACTGGTGTGTGAGCGACGAAAGCTTTTATTTCTTCGAACGACCTCTTCCCTTCCTCACTCCATCGGAAAGTTGGTGACCCTTTCATCATGTCCAATATATGACGAGTCTTTACAGCAAAGTCGGGAACAAAACGCCTGAGAAAATTCACCTTTTCGAAGAAAGAGTGGACGTCGGTCTTGCTTGTAGGAAAAGTGAGGCTCTGAATAACCTTAACTCTTTCGGTATCTATCTTCGTTCCTTCTTTGCTAACAACATGTCCTAGCAAATTTCCTTCCGTGACTCCAAAAACAGACTTTTTTGGGTTCAGGGAAATCCCATGCTCTCGGCATCTGGCCAATACTTGCTCCAGATGGTCACAATGATCATTTCTTTGTTTAGAGAACACAGTTAAGTCATCCAGATAAACGATAACGACCTTTCCCATCATACCTTTGAATGCCAGGTCCATGGCCCGCTAAAAAGTGGCGCCAGCATTGGTCAGGCCAAAAGGCATTCTGATGTAGGCAAACGTGCCCCAGGGAGTAGTGAATGTTGTTTTAAACTGGTCTTCAGGTGAGACTTCAATCTGATTGTAGCCTGAAAAACCATCAAGCATGGACAACATTTCTGATCCAGTTACTGCTTGTAGAACTTGATCCATTATAGGAAGTGGGTAGTTGTCCTTTAAGGAAGCCTGATTCAGGTTTCAAAAATCTACGCATATGCGTATTTCACCGTTTTTCTTGCGCACTGGCACAATGTTTTCCACCCAAGTACTGTGATAGATAGGAAAAATGATCCTCGCATCAAGCATTTTTTGAATTTCAGCCTGGATAGTACCTGAGATCCTAGGGTTATAATGCCTCTGCTTCTGGCGAAAGGGTTTGACGTCCTCTTTCAACGGGATGTCATCCTGGACATCCTTTGGCTTAAAAGACTTCAGATCAGCATAGGACCATGCCAATACATCCATATATTTCTTCAGCAGTTTGACAAACTTCCGCTTCTCTTCAGGTGTGCAACATTTTCCAATGTTCACAAACTGCGGGTGTTCTACCGAACCTAAATTAACCGGTTCGGTTTCTGGGGAGGATCCAGCATCATCTCGCCTTTTCTTTTTTACAAAACGATCATGCCTGTCGAACAACCACTCTAAAGAAACCAAGCCTTTCAGAATTTTATTTCCTTTGAGCTGACATATGTCGTCGTTCCCTTCGGACTCACCCTCTTGACCGGTAACTGATTCACGGCACGTAGAGGTGGATCCTTCAAAGTGAAGTTCCTTAAAATTTTCCACCTTTTCTAGAAAGGCAATGAGTTGATTGTCATCGTTGAATACTTGCCAATGCTGAGAATTATCTGGCACACTTGGGTGGAAAACCACCTCAATGGTGTATTTGTCTATTTTCAAACCCGGGTGAGGGAGCATGAGGGATGCTGAAACGGTCAATGAATCGGCCATGTCATTATGAACTCTTGGAATGGATTCTATTGAAAAAGCATCAAATTATTTGATGTTGTCCCACACCGCATTGCGGTAATGCCTGAGCCTCTCATTCTTCACTTGATAAATCCTCTTAACTTGATTCATGACTAGCTCTGCATCACCTTGTACTTTCAGGTTCTTGATCCCTCTTTCCTTTGCGGCTTGCATGCCAAGTAGCAGAGATTCATACTCAGCAGTATTATTTGTGTTGAAAAACTACAACTTGAAAGAGAGAGGAATAATCTCCCCTTCGGGAGATATTAGCACGGCTCCGGTACCACATCCACTGGTTGCGCAACTACCATCGAACTGCAAAGTCCAGATCTTATTAAGATCTTCTTCTTGGACGAGAACAACCATTTTTTCAGACTCGGTAGACAAGAAATAGTTCCCCATCCCTGATGATTCGAAAAGAATTTGAGCTTTGGGGTCCTCAGAGTTAGTAACCAAGTACTTCTTTTGTGATTCTGGCTCCAATGTCTGCATTACACCTTTGACGGGGATTCTAGCCTTAAACCAGTCCATATGAATCTCCCCACCAACTTCGCTACAAAAACTTCTTCCCAGCAAAATTCTGTAGGCTGCTGGAATGTCGGCAATGAGGACGGTCATCTTTACTCTTTTCTCTGGGAACGCCGCAAATGCAAACTGCGCGTCTTTGATTTGACCAATCAACAGAACCTGTTTGGTTTCCAAAATAACATCTGCCAAAAGGCTTGGTAAGGGTAAGGCCCAAAGCATGGGTGACCTTTGCCGGCATGACGTTATCAGAAGCCCCAGAATCAATTATGCAGTTACTTAACTTGTGGCCATTGATTAGGAGGGAGAGATAGAAAGGCTCTATCTTGCCTGATGCAGATGTTGAGGCAACATTTATGTGGGATGCAAGAGGAGTGGACAGGATTCCCTTTAGGGGGACCTGGGGAGATATGACAGCTTGTCTTTGAATATACTTAGTCAATCTTACAAGCTGCTCGGGGTTTGACTGAAGATACTCGGCTTCAAACATTTGGATCTTAGTCTTCTTAGCATGATCTATGATGTCAAATGCCACTAAGGGTTGCGCTGGTGAAGGAATAATTCCCTCACTTCGCGATGGTAGAGTAGGATTACTAGTCTTCATGAAAATAGAAGAAGGCTGATTTGGAGGAGAGATGGGGGGAAAAGACTTCTTTGTAAAAGACTTAACAGGGGATTGAGTAGGAAGAGGATTACCTCTTTCAGCAATGGTTGGAGGCATGTTTGACACATCCTTCTCTTTCCACACATGGGCAGCGACCTCTGCTTCTTTTCCTTGCGAGCGGGTAAAAATAGCATATGATTGTCCACTTGCATATCCTTGTGTACCCTCTTCTCCATCAGATTCTTCCTCATCAAATTCCATATATCCGATAGTAGAGTCGTCAGTCAGCTCACCGACATCTTGATCATCTTCGCCTTGAGACGAAGGTTCTTCGTAATCTTGTTCCTCTTCTTCGATTTCGACTAAAGCGTTGACCGGAGGAGCCTCAAGTGCCAACCATGGAGTAGTTGCAGGTAAGCGCGGCCTTTGTGAAACATTGTTGGAAATGAAATTCCTCTGTGGAATATCCCGGTATGAGGAACTGGGGGAAGCTTGGGCTAACTGCTTCTTTAATGCGAGCAAGTCGTTCGCCATCTTTTGAAATGCCGGATTAGACGAAGTAGTGGGAGAAGGAGGGCCCAAAGATTTAAGCTTAGGCGATTCCCTTTTTAATTCACCAGATATTAGCAATTTATCTTCAATTCAGATTGCAGCAGCCTGGGAAAGAATCAAGGTAGCTACTTGTTCTTGTAAGAGTAAGAAACTTACTTTCGAACTCATAGCATTCACGAAAAAACACTTCTGGTTTTCTGGTGTTGGAAGCATGGCAACAGGCACGCGGTTGATTAATGCATTGAACCTGGCGATAAAATCACGCATGGTCTCATTGGCCTCCTTCTTTAGGTGAGTGATCTGGGATAATAATGCAAATGCATCTTTTCAAGGCTTGTACCTGTCTTTAAAAGCATCTTGCAAGGTGGCCCAACTGGTGATAGATCTGGTAGGCAGATGCTGAAACCATTCTGCTGCGGGCCCTTGTAAAGTTTCCAGAAAAAGGCGGACCGACACATCTTCATGAGTTACATCTAGGATACTGCATGACATGATGAATGCAGATATGTGTGAATCCGTGCTTTGGTTCCCGTTCCCATCAAATTTGGGAAAATTCTTTCGGTTTCCATGTGGGAGTGCATGAACAGGATGCGGCAAGGTCAGGGAACCCATAGCATTTCCCCATGGTACCGCCATATGGACGGGTGGAAAAAGAACACGGGATGGAAGTACAGTTCCACTGAGTAGCAAGGCACTACAAAAGGATGTGGAGGCTCCTTGTGAAAACCGGTTTTTTCGTGGAGGTAAGGCACTTCTGGCTGAACGATCAGCTGAACTTAGTGATGAAAAGCGCGTCGGTGTTATACTGAAGTTGTGCCTTTGAAGCAGATCGAAAGTAGGATCGACTTCTCCATGAGCTCTCCTGCTATGAGTAAATGGTTCACCTACCAGCGTACCTTCCGACTCTGCAATATTGTGAAGCAGATTAAAAACTCTTTTTGGTTGTACTTGCTGATTTTTTGATTTTTCTGACAAAAATCAGCAGCATGTACTTTTCTGAATATTTAATTTTATCCTCCTCTGAAAACCGATTGCGGTTTAATGACAAAGAACAACGAGGATAAAATAATAGTGAAGCTTAGTAAGCTGATTCTCAGATCTAAAGTTGACTTTTCAAAGAGTTTGAAAATTTTGGTAAACTGTCAAAAACTTAGATCTACGGAAAAATACAGATTTTTTATAAAAACTCAACGAACTAAAGATCTCCAACTAGGCCAGATCTATGGATCTCAAAAGAAAATTTTCAATTTGGGTCACTTTTGAAAAAAATTTGGATTTTGACCAAAAGTTAAAATTTACAAACAGGTAGTGATTTTTCTGATTTTTACTGATTTTCTATCATACCATCATCATAGATTGCATAGATCTGTTCGATTCCCCAGCGGAGTCACCAAAAACTGTTGGTTTGAAAATCTGTCACTTGGACAGATTTATGGATAGACGAGCCAACAGTGTGCAGGGCATAGCCCCTCTTTGAGTCAGCAAAGTGAAACTGGTTTATTGCTATTCTACCAGTAGGAATCTGTGTAAGTATCAAAATATTCTGCCTTCGAGGGTTTGGGATCTCATCCCAGTAGGGGTGTTTCCGGCTGCAGAAAGAAAGGAATGAAAGAGAGGATGAAGAAAGATCAGATCCAAAGGAAGAAAAGAAATCAATTCCAAAGTAGAAAGGTCAGAGGGTTTATGTTTTGGGATTGGTAGTAAATAGAGCCAAACCTACTTGCATAAACGAATAAAGCAATACTGATGAATAAATGACAAAAAAAGTAGAGATAGATTTAACAGAATAAACACATAGATCTGACATAAGAAAGATCAGATGCCCATAACACACATATTCAGCACAAAGTCTTAATATTTGCATTAATATCTTCTTCTGTTACAAAAAGTACAAAGCCTCTTCTTCTCACTTCTATTTTTCATCTAAAAGATATTCATCCCTTGAATACAACAAGTATTCAAGTATATATATAGAAGGAGAGAAGAAAAAGAAGACAAAAGCAAACAAACCACTTATTTACAAAATATCTTACAATAGATTACAAATTCATTTGTTGACTTTTGACAACTTTGGTGGATGACATCATCCCATGGTGCAACATGGATGATGTCATCATTTCTGTCAACATGACTTAGATATTTTACAAAGAGAAAGTTAGGAAGAAAGAAACTATTCGTCGTCGTCCCGCGGCTGGAAGGGGGTATCCTGCTTTTGCTGCTCGGGTGACGAGATGTGGAACTGGGCACAGTACTCCATGAACTTACTGATCATGGGTTGAAGTTGATCCTCAGAAGGATCCTTGTGTCTGTCGCTGATAGCTTCGCAGGTCTCCCGCTCGTCTATGAGCTTTTCCGGGAGTTTGGAATAATCATTCTCTGCCTCTATCAGGTACCCGATGAAGTCATGACATGCCAACAGGTTATTGATGGATTCGGTGTCGAATGTGACCTCTGACCCCAGTCCCTGTGAAACAATCTCCTTGAAGATCTGAATAGTTTCTTCAACCTTTCTTAAGGCGAAAGAAGGAGTGAGCAACCTTGGAGACATTCTGAGAACAATCTATTCCATTTGATGCATTACATCCAGGGCTACCTCCTGTACCTTGTCGATCTTCTCCAGGACGAACTCCAGCTGATCCACCCGATAATCCAAAGTGGAAAGGATTTTATTGAGGGCTCTAGGGTGTCAAAAGACGCCAAACTTGACCAGATCATCGACTGAATAGTCGAGCATTTTCTGAAAGGTCTCGTGTTGCATCCTGGCATGATCAAGCTCTTCGGAGATGGGTCCCACTATTTCCTAGAGTTCTCTGTTTATTCGATTGATATTCTGGTACAAATCTGTGAACTTAGTGATAACTCCCTCACTTTCTTTGAGGATTTGGCTCCTCCAGGTGGAAACTGCCATGCCCTGCTCACCAATTTTAGCATATTCATTGATCTTATCCTGGCTCAGAGGCTCAGGAGTTTTAGCGGCAGTTGTAGGAGGCGCACTGCCCATTTTCTGCAAGGCGCGGAGAAGATGCTTATTTTGCTCCTTTAGCAGCCTTTTCTCTTCCTTTGCTTCATGGAGTTTCTTGCAAAGGGCGTCAACTGCAGATA
Organism: Taxus chinensis; assembly: GCA_019776745.2. NCBI lineage: Eukaryota > Viridiplantae > Streptophyta > Pinopsida > Cupressales > Taxaceae > Taxus > Taxus chinensis. The sequence goes on from CM034148.1 coordinate 52,930,250, forward strand.
GGGCCTCTCCTTGCAGGCTTGCTGAAGATGTCCCCATCATGACTTGATTCACTGTGTAATCTGTTGAAGACAGATACTTCTTATCCTTCAAAGGATTGGGGTATGCAATCTCCATCACTCTCTCCCTTGATGCACTCTGAGAGAAACGGGTTATTGGTTTCTGCTTCTTGATCCCTTTTGATGGGATGACGGAGAAGTCCATCGGGGTGATGGGAACTTTCCTCTTCTCTTGACTCAGGTGCTGGGAGACCCAGGCTGGACTTATGGGAGAAGGACCAGAAATGGAGAAGGGGGCAGCTGCAGTAGTAGAAGGGAAAAACATGGAGACACTTGGAGGCGGCATTGAGAGGAAAGCTGAGGAAGTGCTCACGAGAGGAAGGGGTACTACAGGAGGAAGTCATAGGAAGGGAAGGGAGCTCAGAGATGAGGGAAGAAATGGAGGGGGACAGCTCTGCGAGAGAGGAGAAGATGGACGAAGAAGCAGGAGGAATAATAGAAGAAGGGGGAGAGGACACGACCAAAGGAATGGTCGCTTGGGTCACTCGAGGAGGGGAAGGAGGAGAAGGAGAAGGAACATAAGGGACCTCAATTGTTACAGTTTTGGCCACAGCCTGAGTGGATGTGCCTATTAGAACATCTTCCGTTGCTTCTTCTTATAAGTTTTCCAGGTTTACAACCTGTTCTTGTGAAGCGGAAGGAGGGATTTCAGGAGCTTCCTCTTGGGTGGAGATGGACTCACCCTCTTTACCTTTACCCTTACCCTTTGGTTGTTGTTTCGACCGAGGAGGTGCGTTGCCCAACGGAGAGGTTGTGAAATCGACTCCGAGGTAGATGAGCATGTTCATTCTGCACCAATGCTCTATCCTTCGCAGAGTTTCCTTGACCCTCTCCTCTATTATTTGAGGAGCTTTGTTCCTGTCGATCACTGCGAAAGGCCAATCTTCCCCATTTGTATCAAGATACACCTGATCAACTTCTTGATCAGCAGTTTGGTAGCCTTTTGGGATGATGCCCACCCCGTACTGGATGATTTCTACTAAGGCCAAGCGTGAATGATCCTTCCTCCTGAGCTCAACCTCATGATATAAGTCGATGTAAATGTCTTCGATCTGAGGGATGTGGATTGGATCGAGCTTGGCCCTGGGCAGATAATTTCTTGGATCGAAGGTGGGCCTTGCTAGGAAGTTATGCTTTAGATTCAGCAGCTCCAGCTCTGCAAACATGTCTTTCACCTAGTGGTGAGATAGACACTTATACCTACCCACTGTGAGGGGGAAAGGAGTCCCGCCCTTCTTTCTCTTAAGACACTTCTCATGGTAGGTAATAAGTTGCCTCAACAGCTCCAACAGGATCAACTTGGGACCGGCATATCTTGGCAATTTAGTTGGTTCCCCCAAGAAGTTAACTACCCTTAGATAGGTGAATGTGGGGAATTGAGTGAACAAGGCCCCCCATTTCTCTGTAGCTGCTACGATGCTCTTGGTCATGTGACCGTGAGTCATGTTCTGCCTCAGGAGGTAAATGATGCCGTAGAAGAAGGCATCATTGATCTTTGTGAACTGGGGGATGCTATTTTCCAGCTTCAGTTCTGGATAATATTCATAGATTTTAACTTGGGGCCAAACCCCACATCGCATTAGAGCGGGATAGTCTATTTCTGAAGCCACAACATAGACCACGTAGGAGTTCATATAGAACCTCCCCGTTGTGTTAAGTTGTTGGAGTTGCTCAGATATCGTGTTACTTATGATTTCTGCCCACTCAAAGTGTTGATCGGGCACATTTTTGTTCATGGTTTCTAGGTATCGCAGCATCCACTTGTGAAAATAATGGCCATCAGGAAGCCCAAAGACTCTGCTCAAGAACGTGATTGTGTCACTTAGTTCCTCTGAAAATTCACTACGATGAATGACTTGTGGCCACCGAGTCACCACCTTTTTGTTCTTTAGGTATACTTCGTTCATCAGTTGCATGCACTGATCTTCATTGTCATCCCAAGATTTGATGCAATCCTCTTGGCTAACGGCCACAAAGTGACTGTGGTGAGGGATACCGAGCATTATTTCAATATGACCTAGAAATCCTAGAAATCCTCCATATCAATATGACCCAGTTCTGAGTCTCTGATGTCTAGTTCACACTCTGCTTGGGACTCGGGCATCCTGACCCTCTGATATTTATACTTCATTTCTTCTTCTGTGAGCTTGGCTTCGCCCTTGGGTTTGGTAGGTCTCTTGCTTGATGTTGACATATGTAACTCTAAACTTAGTTGCTGATCTGCAAGAATAGGAAGTGAAACCCAATGCAAGAAAGTCATATCAGTTGTTTGATCTTCCATTAAAGCGTCAACAGAAGAAAGAGTTAGTGATTTTAAGGCCTTAGGGTGCAGGGCACATGAATACTGTAGGTTACAAGGCTAAATAATAAGGCGCACAGGAAAGGGCTGCTGCAAGGGATAAATCAGTGCCAAAGGGCACATGGCGCATGGACACTGCAGATTACATTTTTTGTTGTTGTAAGTATAAGTGCACCTGCGCCATATGTATACATTTTATAAAGGGCGCGAATATTTTTCATGTTACACGGGTTCAGGATGCACCAAAGGGCGCGAGTTTAATGCGTGTAACATCATTTTTTCATTCACCATAGGGGAACTTGGCGCGGTGCATGGAAGGTCTGCACAACATGATGTTTTTGTAACAATGGATGTGCTTGCGCCACTTTAACAGTTGCACTTAGCGCATATAATTTGAATGTTGCATACATGCAAGGTGCACCAAAGGGTGCAGGTTTAAATACTGCAACATATGAGTTTGGTGCGCCAAGTAGGGCGCAGGGAAAGCAATTGTAACAAGCGAAGGGAGTGCGCCTTGAGGCCGCGGCTGTTCTTTGTGTAACATTCATGGTATGTGCGCCATTGGCGCGACTGTGTATTATGTTACAGGGATGACAGATGCACCAAAGGAGGAAATAACAGTCTCTTATTTTCAAGCCATGATTCCTTCTCTGAGGGGTTTTACATGTGGTTAAGATCCTTTTGTAGGGTCAATGGGTGATGAAGAAGCTAAAAATAAGAGATCCAAGCCATCTTTTCAGGACAGAGTCCCCTTTACCAGCAGATCTGGAAAGAGGGGGGGAAAAGCATGGAAAAGAGAAAAACAGCAAGGAGGGGGGGAGTTCATGTTTTGAAAGTATTATTAATCCACACCCACAAGCAGCCAAGATACAAAACATAAAACACACAGAAGCACAAAGGACCTCTTACCAGGATATAATATAATGGAGAAATGTGCAAACAGGTCCATGAAGAGATTCAAAAACAACAGGGCAGGTGTGCTGACAAGTACAGAGGTGAGAGAAAAATTCACATGATTCGTACGGATGAAAATGACAGTGCAAATGCGCCTATATATAGGCGAGGTGGTAATAAATGTGCCACCAACTTTTTCAAGTGGTGCATGAAAAACACTGTTGACACAAGAAAGCATGTGCCCTTTGGCACATTAATACACTTTCCAACACTAAGTTATGTGCGCCTATGGTGCACTGAAGGTTTTGTTGACATAAGAATATGTGCGCCCTTGGCGCACCAAAAAGGGGCGCAACAAAAGCATTGTTGACATGAAGGCGCATGTGCCTTGGCGTATGCAGGGAAGACTCAACATAGTGAGGCGCGTCAAAACACCTGTCAACACTTCAAACCGTGCACCAAAGGATTTAAAGGGGGCACATGAATACTTGATGTTGCATAGACATTATGTGCGCCCGACCAAAAAAGACCAAAAATGCTTAAGTTCGGAAAACCAGATTTCCTGGGAAGGGATTTTTGCAACATTCCAAACGCAAGAAGTCCTTGACGAGGGATGAGAACAAAATTTTGGTAGGGTTATCTGTAAAATTTCCCTTGCCAATTTTACGGGATAACACATCTCTTATTCACATTGTTGTAATTGAAATGGGAATATCAATTGGTGATTGAATTACTATTGTGAATGGAATCTCTATTTAATTGCAAAGGAAAGAAAATACTCATGAGAGAATTATATTGGTTGTCTCCTTTTGAAATATATAAAATTGGGAAATCAGGTTTTAAAAATATCATTTGGAAATAATTTGTTAGAAACAACTAAGTACAATGGACTAGTTCAGGAACTATATACACATTTAAATGATAAAATTGATATACAGACTTAAAAGAGAAAGATCACTGTTATAAACTTTACACTGGCAATTCATTTTAATAAAAAAGAACAGTTCAAACCTGCACACATTAATTAAATTGGAGATGTTAAAATTTAGTAGGTTGGTTCACAAATGAACCCAAATTGATGAAGAAAACTCAAGAAAACAACTTAACCATTGCTAATTCGAATACAATCCCTCTAATAGTCATTTTTATGTCATTTGTTGAAAAAATACATTTTTGAATCAATTGAACCAATCAAATTATCTAAAACACTTTAAACCCTCCCTAGATCAATGCTCCATGTATTTTTGACATGTTGAGTTAAGCAAGAAACAAAATTTAATCAAAAATGAAAGTTGGAAACTACCAGCTTGCAAATTAAAATCCTGCAGATCGTTTTTGTAAAAAATACCCGTTAAACTTCATCAAAAAGTAAATTTTATGTTTCTGTGCAAAGAGGGCATCGAGAGCTTTCCGAAAAGTCCTCGTTTTCCCAAATCTGAGCTTCCTATCAAAAGTTATGGCCATTTGAAGTTTTACTTCAATTTGGCATTAAAAAAAAACATAATTAAATCTAATTGTTAAAAATTTAATTTTTAACTTTGGGAAAATTTCCACAAAAATTCTACGGCCCCCGCCATCCTAAAACCAATCAGAACCCACCACATGGCACGTTGGGGGGTGGACCAAATTTAAACTTATCTTTTTGAAAATTTTACCTTGGGAAAATTTTCTCATTTTTCCCCGCATCCCCGCCAGCCCGCAGACAATCATTTGCTGACACGTGGCACAGTTGAAGGGCGGACCCTTTTTTAACTTAAAATTTTTTTTGGACCTCGGAAAAATTTTCAATTTTTCCCTGCATCCCCGCTAACCCGCGACCAATCGTATGCTAACACGTGGTGGCCTTAGGCTCTACAGAGGCGTAGAATTTATTTTGACTTTGAACTTTTCACCTTTTTGAAATTGTAAATCCCTGAGCACTCCGAAAGCCCATGGACTCGTGCCCAATAGGGATGTGACACGTGGCACCCTTTCTATCTTCGGAAAATGCGCGCATGAGATTTCTCCCTAGCGCATTCAATGCTAAAATCCTAAATCTTCCACCGCTCCTGCCCATTCATTTTCCCTGTGCCAATCCTTGAGCGACACATGGCATCACGACGTCGGCGTCGGCATGGACCAATTCAGTTCCCTTGTGCTTTTTGGCGAAAGAGACTTAAAGTCTCAACCCGCTCCATCATCCCGTCGTTTCTCCCAACCAACCAAGGAGTGACACGTGTCTCCCTCACCAGGCTCACAGGCCCACGAAGATGATTTGTGCTTTTGTACCAAAGGAAGGAAAATGCATTAAGTTTTTCCCACCCCGCCGATCCGCGCATGGGGAAAATATTCCTCCCTAAGCCCGTGGACTATTCTTGGGGAAACTTTCTCCCCTAAATCCCGCCGGTTCATATCTTGCAAAATATAAGGAGTTAAGAGGACTTCTTTATATCACCGGAAAGGTGAGAAAATTTCTTATTCAATGGGAATGATTTAGGGAGATTTTGGAAGTGTTAAGTATGAGAAATTTTTTGTTAAAACTCTGGGGCTGCTAAAGAGCATGCATGGGGGTAAATCACTCCTTGAACCTAACTAAAACATATAACCCTAAAATTTGAACCTGGTGAACTTGTTATTAGTTAATGAAGGCAAAATATGTTTTGGTACACCGGTCTTGTTCCGAAACCTGTTAGTGAAAACTGATGTCTTGCAACCTGGTTGTAGACACTTCAATTAAAAAAAACTATCCCATAATTTTCTAGCTAACCCTAGGTTGTTTCTTGGGTCTCAAAATGTTGTTTAAGTGGGCACTACATATTTACTTTTGAAACAGTTGAAATTGGGAAGTTCCCAATGCACAGGGTGTGTGTGAATAGGAATAGATGGATGAATAGGATCATTACAAATTTCGTCATATGTTAAGGAATTACGAGAGCCGGAAACTAATGCTTCTTATGTGTGCATATTTTCAATCATCATTCTAATGAGGTCATTAGTGGGTTGTGAGGAATGGGAATCACCTTCTATAAAGGGAGGTTGATGATGGGTGTATGATGTGGATGGCATCCCAGAATATGGGGGTACCGAATATGAAAAATGTGAAGTGGGGATGGATGTAGGTGAAATATACCCCGAATAAGTGATAGATGATATTGGGGGTTGTTGGTGATTCATGTAAATAGGTGGGGTATTCGTAATGAATCTTGTTGTAACCGGGAGTAGAGACTAAGGGATAAAAAGGTTGAGGTTTTGAAATGGGGTGTGGGTCCCTGACACCAGGGGTGGTTGTGATGTAACTAGTATATACGAGAAAAAGGGGGTAGATGGGGCCATGCTGAAGGTGGTTAGTGAAGGAATGGTCAACACAACAGGTGTGATAGATGTCATTGGTGCAGTAACTATGGCATATGTGGGGCCTAGCTAAGAGACCATAGGGGTAAAGTGGATGATGGTAGTGTCGTGCTAGTGGTAGCTGATGTGGAAGTGGGGGTGAGGGAAATGGGATAGATACAAACATATCATACACTAGCTATCCTGGGGAGTCTCAGGTAGATGAGTGGGCAAGATAGTATTATAAGGCCGCGGGATTCTGGTCAAGGAGTCTTGCGAAATCCTTCTCATCGGTAGTATTGGTGATGGGCTGATTTGGATCCATAGGTGACAAGATGGAAGGAAGTGATACGATAGGTGGGAGTGGCTAAAGACTAGTGTGAAATATAAGGGCATTGGTTTGGCTGCAAGTCAACACTATGTGAATTAGTGTTGACCTGGTAAAACTATACTTTGCAGATGAGATAGAAAACAATAAAAATGGAGAAGGATGAACTCTGGGAGGTAAATCTGATCAATGTTTTAATTAAAAATCAAACATAGAAACTGAAAATGGTCAGATTGAATGATGACGGTTACAAGGGAACCGATGACAGTTATGATAATTGGTACCAATTACTGTGGGGAATCAACAGTTCTATAAATGAGCAAAAACTGATGAAAATAAATAATGGAAATTGTTCTAGGCTGTGATGTGAAACCTTTGGGGATATGATGATGTTTTGAGAACTTTAGATAGAACAACAAATTTGATGAATGCTAGCTTTGGGTGAAATGACCAAAAAGAGATGGAACCAAAACCAGTTAGATAAACTGATGACTGTTAGATATACACCGATGATGGTCTACAGACCGATGTCGATTACTGTGAAATTAGAAGAAATGAAGAGAAATCAATTTTTTTGTTTTTTTGTGAATTAAATCAGATGAAAAATTAAACCATAAATTTGAGGATGATGGTATTAGATCATGTTACACTCAAAAACATTCAGAATGATCCAACTATGATGGCGGAGTGTGACATGAAGAGGAAAGTGGAGAACGTAACCTCACAGCTCAAAATGTAACTCAGGAAAAAACTAAGAAAAACATGCAAATCCTAATAATTGAATTTTATGTGTTCATCTTATGCCATTTAAGACTGACTTGTGAATTTAGAACAAAATTTTTTGGTTGGGAAGGTATCCTATGAAGAGGAGAATTCTAAAGGGTGGTTTCAGGTTATGTTTTGGGGGGGTGGTCCTTTCTCTGAGATAATGACTAGACAGAGAAACCAGCTGGGCACCCACTATCAATCCTATGATCGTGTTATCATTGAAAAATTCTTCCAGGTAATGTTTTGTTTAATAAGATATGTGAATTTTGTATTTGTACAGTTTGGCAAAGAGAGAGAAGAGAAAGTGCTTTTTGCAATTCAATTATGTCAACCATCAGTTGGGCATGGCTTCTAGCATATAGGTTGCCATCAGTTTTAAATGTGAGATAATAACAAGGATGAAATACAACAAATTTTATAACCCAAATCAACAATTATATTTGATGTAGCAAGTGATGAATAGTTCAAGAACGTGTTCTTTCACTACTATGCAAATGTCAGAAGAAAGAAATGATTTGTTTTAAAAACTAAATCACAAATGTCATTTAGACAATTAGAAGAAAATAATGTGACCAAGGAAGAAGATTAAATGTGTATTTTTAAAAAAGAGAAAGAAGCACACAAGATTTCCCTATATGAAGAAAATGCATAGAACCCAAGAGAGGGTCCCACTAGGCGTGCCAAAATGTTTCGCCAATAATTTGCATACATATGAGTAAAAAAGGTAAGGTAAAGGTGATGAGGAATACCTATGAAATGAAGGTGGAAGGTAGAGTGCGTGTGTTCTGATTTCCTGATCTAGTGCTGACTACAAAAATTCCTTTTTTCTAGGAGGAACTACCTGTGAATGCAAAACAAGACCACACAAAGAATATTAAACAATATATGTCAGTGGATTGCCTAGCGTGTGCTAGATCTGAGAAGAGTGATACTTCCTAGATGGCTGTCAATCCACTGTTCAATACAATTTAATGCAAGAAATAACGAAAAATAAATAACATCCTACTGTATTTGATATGATTTAGGTATCTCATTCAAATATAATAAGCAAATCTAATCTAACAGGTTGGGTTATGATCAAATCTAGAGGTTGGGCAGGTAGCCAAAGTGATTAGAACATGTCAGGATCAGATTTTGGGTGGTTTTGGGTTATTTAGGTGAAGGTTATTAGGTTGTTGTTACAGAAAGGATTACCAGTTACAAAGACCAACGTCGGTCTGGTATGACCGATGCCGGTTGAGAAAAAAACCGACGATGGTTTAGGTTAACCGGCGTTGGTAGAGGCAAAATGGTAGAAAATAAATAAAATTTGGTTTTTAGAGATCCTCAGTGATTGCACAGAGAATAGAAGAATGATGGTTAGGTTTTTAAAGAAGCTGAGAATGCTCAAGGATGTCTGAGGTTGGATGTGGGCAGCTAAAATATTATGGGTAGTTAGATGGGTGGATTGGTAGGAAGGTGAGAATGATAGGATGCAACAGAGTATAGGATTTAAAAGAGAAAGATAAAGAAATGATGATCTAAGTATGGAATGATGCAAACCAAAATACACTTACTTGTATATGTAGACTTGGTGGTTGGATGAAGGTGATGGTTGATCTATGAAAATGGTGGTCAGTGCCACGGAAGTGCTTCTCGAAATGCTACCGTGAATGCCAATGTCTTCATATCGGTCTTCGTGTCGGCTAGGGGTGTCTGGATATGCGAGAGGGCTTTGGTTCATACTTGCATGCAGATATCTTTCTCCCCAAATGTGAATAATTCTTCTAACCTCTGGAACAAGGTTACCAAAATGAATATATGGTAATCGACGATGGTTTAGGTTAACCGACGTCGGTTACGGTGGGAAGTCCTAGGTTTGCTAAAATAGCATATCTTTGTTATCTTTTTGGCTAGTTATGCTCGTTGTTCTTGGTCTAAACTGGTATTTTCCACTTAAGTAAGTGGACATGTTGTAAGAGAAAGAATATACATCTAATGTTAAGGTTATGGGAAATTTTACCGATAACCATACCAAAAATTTTGTTTCGATCCCTCGTTAGGGATCCCTTGCGTTCGGAACGTTGCAAAATCCCTTTCCGGGAAATCTGGTTTTCCGAACTTAGTCTTTTTGGTCTTTTTTGGCTGGGCGCATGGAATTACTATGTAACACCAACTTTTGGTGCGCCCCCTTTAAAGCCTTTGGCGCATATTTTCCTGTGTCAACACACCTTTCGGTGCACCTTGTATGTTGAGTCTTCCCTGCGTGCGCCAAGGCGCATGCGCCTTCATGTTGGCAAAACTTTTGTTGCGCCACCTTTTGGTGCGCCAGAGGTGCACATAATCTCATGGCGACACAACTTTTGGTGCGCCAAAGGCGCGCTTAGTTCCATGCTGGCGAATGCTTTGGTGCGCCAAAGGGCGCATGCTTTCCTATGTCGACAGCAATTTTCATGCGCCCTTTACAAAGTTGGTGGCGCATTTATGACTTGCTCACCTATATATATGCATTTCCATAAATGTCATTTTCACCAGACGCAAAGCACGTGATTTTTATTCTCTAAGCCTGTCAGCCCCTGCCTCGTCGTTTTCAACGCGTTGTGGACCCGTTGCACAGTTTCTCACTATTTATCCGGGTAAGAGGTTCTTATTTCTCTCATGTGCGTTTTACGTTTTTGGTTCTTGTGTGCTTGGTGGTCTGGTTTTGGTTTGGAAGTATTGAAATTTTGATCTAGCCTCCTCCCTTTTTGCTGTCTTTCCTTTTTCCCTCCCCCTCTTTCCAGATCTGCTGGTAGAGGAAGTTCTTCTAAAAGCATGGTCTGAATCCCTTTGGATTAAACCATTTTATTTCCCAAACAAATCTTGGAAAAGAAAGGATAAAGGAGAGGCTAAGCCATGTAAAAAACTCTGTTTTTCCCTTTGGCGCATCTGTCCCCCTCGCAGCATGAATAAAATCCGCGCCAATGGCGCACCCATCATGCTTGTTGCATCAAATACCTTTGCGCCCTCAAGGCGCGCCTCCTTCACATGATGCAAGCGCTAGCCTTGCGCCCACCTTGGCGCACCAACCTTCCTTGTTGCATCACATTAACATGCGCCCCTCAAGGCGCACCCCGCAACTGCGCAACACCGGCTTAATCTGCGCCAAGTATGAAGTTATAAAGGCGCAGGCGCTTTCCTCGTCACAAAAACATTCATGTTGTGCAAACCCTCCGTGCGCCGCGCCATGTTCCCTTTGGCGCACGAAAATTTCTTGTTACACAAACCATACATGCGCCAAAGGGCGCACCAAATCCCAATGCAACATGAAAAATCCATGCGCCTTTGGCGCATCCTGTCTCTATGTAACACAATGTTTTCATGCGCCCTTTACAAAATGCACCCTGCAGTATCCATGCGCCATGCGCCTCTGGCGCCAGTTTAACCCTTGCAACACCCTTTTCCTGTGCGCCTTACCTATTTAGCCCTGTAAGCTGCAGCTTTCATGCGCCATGCGCCCTGAGCCTCAAAATAACTAACTCTTTCTTCTGTTAACACTTCAATGGAAAATCAAATGGCTAATACAACCTTTTTGGATTGGGTCTCGCTTCTTCTTCATGCAGATCAGCAAATAAACTTGGAAGAACATATGTCAACATCCAGCAAGAGACCTACCAAATCCAAAGGAAAGGCCAAACTTACAGAAGAAGAGATGAAATATAAATATCAGAGGGTCAGAATGCCCGAGTCCCAGGCCGAGTGTAGCCTGGACGTCAGAGACTCAGAATTGGGGCATATTGATATGGAGGAATTCTGGGCCAGAACTCAGAAAGTCACAAGGAGTCCATGGATGGACAAACTGATAGGCAGTGCCCTGCACTTCACCGGAGGAATCCCAGTCAGCGCCGTCAACAATGAATTCTTGATGGTGATTGCCCAATGTTACAACAAAGACACAAGGTGTGTCGTAAACAGCAAGGGCGAGGTAGTCATTAACCTCACTGCCCGTCACTTTGAAGTAATACTCGGCATACCTCACCACCGGCACTTTGTGGCCGTCAGTCAAGCAGATTGCATTAAGGCCTGGGATGACAATGCAGATCAGTGTATGCAACTGATGAATGAGGTTTACTTGAAAAACAAAAAGGTAGTAACCCGGTGGCCCCAAATCATCCACCGCAGCGACTTCTCAGAGGAGCTCAGCGACACCATTACGTTCCTGAGCAGGGTCTTCGGGCTTTCTGACGCCCATTATTTCCATAAATGGATGTTGCGGTACTTAGAGACCATGAACAAGAATATGCCTGATCAGCGCTTTTGCTGGGGAGAAATTATAAGCAGCACAATCTCTGAGCAGCTACAACAATTTAGCACAACGGGGACATTCCATATGAACTCCTACGTGGTCTACGCTGCAGCATCAGAGAGGGACTATCCAGGCCTGACGCGGAGTGGAGTTTGGCCTCAGGTCAAGATATACGAGTACTACCCGGAATTGAGGCTGGAGAATAGCATCTCCCAATTCACAAAAATTAACGATGTGTTTTTCTATCACATCATCTGCCTATTGAGGCCGAATATGACTTATGGTCGCACGACCAAAAGCATAGTAGCAGCCACTGAGAAATGGGGGGCCCTGTTCACCCAGTTTCCCACATTCACCTATCTAAGGGCTGCCAACTTTTTAGGAGAGCCAACCAGGCTACCGAGGTATGCTGGACCTAAACTGATTCTGCTGGAGCTGTCAAGGCAGCTGATCACATACCACGAGAAATGCCTGAAAAGAAAGAAGGGTGGAACTCCTTTCCCCCTCACAGTGGGCCGATATACATGCTCTACCCACCACAAGGCGAAGGAAATGTTCGCAGAGCTGGAGTTACTTAATTTGAAACATGATTTCCCAGCCAGGCCTACCTTCGACCCAAGGAGCTGTCTGCCAAGGGTGAAACTTGATCCAATCCACGTCCCTCAGATCGAGGACATTTACATTGACGTCATCCATGAGGTGGAGCTCAGGAGAAAGGATCATTCTCACCTAGCCTTGGCAGAAATCATCCAATATGGGATAGCCATTGTCCCCAAAGGCTTCCAAACTACGGAAGATGAAATAGACAAGGTATATACTGACACAGATGGGGACAATTGGCCCTTTCCGGCCATTGATAGAACTAAGGCCCCTCAGACAATTGAGGAGAGGGTCAAGGAGACTCTGCGTAGGACAGAGCATTGGTGCCGGATGAACGGACTAATCTACCTTGGGGTTGATTTCACAACCTCCCCATTGGGTAACGCACCTCCACGATCCAAACAGCAGCCTAAAGGCAAGGGCAAAGGCGTAGAAGGTGAATCCAGCACCATTCAGGAAGAAGCCCCTGAGAGTCCTCCTTCCGCGGCACCCGAGCAGGTAATAACTCTGGTCACACCAGAGAAAGAAGCAGAAGAGGATATTCCCATAGGCCCATCCACTCAGGATGTCGGCATTGCTACAACAACTGAGGTCCCTTCTATCCCTTCTTCTTCTCTTCCTTCCCCTCCTCGAGCGACTCAGGCGACCATCCCTTTGGTCGTGTCCTCTCCCCCTTCTTCTTCTACTGTTCCCCTCGCCTCTTCGTCTATCTTCTCTTCCCTTGCTGATCTGTCCTCCTCCATTTCTTCCCTCATCTCCGAGCTCCCTTCCCTTCCTATGTCTTCCGCTGCTGCAGTTTCCCTTCCTTCCGTGGGCACTTCTTCGGCTATTCTCTCAATGCCGCCGCCACGTGTCTCCACGTTTTTCCCCTCTACTACTGCAGCTGCCCCCTCCTCTGTTTCTGGTCCTTCTACCATAGGTCCAGCCTGGATCTCTCAGCAGCTAAGTCAGCAAAAGAGGAAAGTTCCCATCGCTCCGATGGACTTTTCCGTGATCCCATCTAAGGGGGCGAAGAAGCAGAAGCCTGTCACACGCTTCTCTAAAAGTGCTGTAGGAGAGAGAGTTATGGAAATCGCATACCCCAATCCCCTCAAAGAGAAAAAGGATCTGTCTCCGACAGATTTTACTGTGACCCAAGTCACAATGGGGACATCTTCCGAAAGTCTTCAGGGGGAGGCTCTTTCTGCAGTTGACGCCCTCTGCAAGAAGCTTAAAGAGATAAAGGAAGAGAAAAGGCAACTGAAGGAGCAAAACAAATATCTGCTCCAAGCCTTACAGAAGATGGGTAGTGCGCCTCCCACAACTGCCGCCGAAACTTCTGAGCTTCTCAGCCAGGAGAAAATTAATGAGTATGCCAAGATCGGTGAGCAGGGTATGGCCGTTTCCGCTTGGAGGAGCCAAATCCTCAAAGACAGTGAAAAAGTGATCGCCGAGTTCTCCGACTTGTACCTGAACATCAGTAAGGTGAATAAAGAGCTCCAAGCGTTAGCAGGGCCCATATCAGAAGAGCTGGAACATGCTAGACTGCAGCACGAGACCTTTCAACAAATGTTCGACTGTTCAGTCGAAGATCTGGTCAAGTTCGGCGTCTTCGGCCATCCAAGGGCCCTCAACAAAATCATGTCCACTCTGGACTACCGGGTGGATCAGCTAGAATTTATTCTAGAAAAGATTGACAAAGTCAAGGAAGAAGCCCTGGATGCGATGCACCAAATGGAACGGATTGTTCTTAATATGTCGCCAGGGTTACTTACTCCTTCCTTCACTTTAAGGAAAGCTGATGAAACCACCCGGATCTTCAAGGAGATCGCTTCTCAAGGAACGGGGCCAGAGGTCACATTTGACACAGAGTCTATCAACAACCTGCTGGCCTGTAGGGACTTCATCGGGTTCCTCATTGAGGCAGAAAAGGACTATTCCAAACTCCCAGAGAAGCTCATAGATGAGCGGGAGACTTGTGAGGCGATCAGTGAGCGGCACAAGGATCCTTCCCAGGATCAACTAGGGCCAATAATCAACAAGTTCATGGAATACCGCTCTCAGTTCCATATCTCGTCACCTGAGCAGCAACAAAAGCAGTCCACCCCCTTTCGGCCGCAAGATGACGATGACGAATAGCTGCTTCTTCTTCTTCTTCTTCTTCTTCTTCTCTTTCTCTTCTTCGTCTTTCTTTTTGGAAATATCTGGAGTATGTTGATACAAATGATGACATCATCCATGTTGCATCATGGGATGATGTCATCCATCAAGTTGTAAAAAGTCAACATGACTTTTAGATATTTTGTAAATATCTTTGTAAATAGTTGTTGGCTCCTTTTTGCCTTCTTTTCTCTTCTTCTTCTATAAATACTCCAATACTTGTTGTATTGTGATGGATGGATGAATATCTTTCAGATGAAAAATAGAAGTGAAGAAAAAAGACTTTGAGCTTTTTGTAACAGAAGAAAAATATTAATACAATATTTAGACTTTGTGCTGAATACATGTGTTATGTGCATTAGATCTTTCTTACGTTAGATCTGTGTGTTTATTCTGTTGGATCTGCTTCTGTTTTATTGTCATTTATTTATCATCAGTATTGCTTTGCTCGTTTATGCAAGTAGGTTTGGCTCTGTTTACTACCAATCCCAAAACATAAACCTTCTGACCTTTCTGCTTTGGAATTCATTTCTTTTCTTCCTTCGGACCTGCTCTTTCTTCATCCCCTCTTCCTTTCCTTTCTTTTCGCAGTCGGAAACACCCCTACTGGGATGAGATCCCAAACCCCCGAAGGCAGAATCTGTGAGACTTGCATAGATTCCTGCTGGTAGAATAGCAATAAACCAGTTTCGCTTTGCTGACTCAAAGAGGGGCTATGCCCTGCACACTGTTGGCTCGTCTATCCATAGATCTGCCCAAGCGACAGATTTTCGGACCAACAGTTTTTGGCGACTCCGCTGGGGATCGAACAGATCTATCAGATCTATGATGGTGGTAGGATAGAAAAACAGAAAAAATCAGAAAAATCACCGCCTGTTTGCAATCTCGAACTTTTTGTTAAAAATCCAAAATTTTGCAAAAGTGCTCCAAATTGAAAATTTTCTTCTGAGATCCATAGATCTGGCCTAGTTACAAATCTTTAGTTCGCTGAGTTTTTATAAAAATCAGTATTTTGCCGTAGATCTGAATTTTTGACTGTTTACCAAAAGTTTGAAACTCTTTGAAAAAGTCAAAACCAGATCCGAAAATCAGCTTGCTAATCTTCTCTGTCATTTTATCCTCATTGTTATTTGTCATTAACCGCAATCGGTTTTCTGAAAAGGATAGTTTTTAAATATTTAGAAAAGTATATGCTGCTGGTTTTTGACAGAAAAACCAGAAAATCAGCAAGTACAGCCAAAAAGAAATTTCAAATCTGCGCCATAACGTTGCAGATCTGGAAGGTACACTGGCGGGTGAACCTTTTACGCGCAGCAGGAGAGCCCGTGGAGAAGCTGATCCTACTTTCGATCTGCTTCAAAGGCATAATTTCAGCATAACACCGGCACACTTTTCAGCGCTAAGCTCGGCTGACCGGTCATCCAGGAGTGTCTCGCCTTCACGAAGGAAGAATCTTTCGTAAGGGGCATCCACATCCCTTTGTAGTGCCTTGCTGCTCAGTGGAACCACTTTCCCAGCTCGTGTTCTTTTTCCGTCCTTTCAAATGGCGGTACCATGGGGAAATGCTATGGGTCCCTTGGCTTTACCACATCCAGTTCACGCGCTCCCTCACGGAAACCGAAAGAATTTTCCCAAATTTGACGGGAGCGGAAATCAAAGTACGGATTCCCACATATCTGCATTCATCATGTCATGCAGTATTTTGGATGTAACTCATGAAGATGTGTCGGTTCACCTTTTTCTGGAAACCCTACAAGGACCTGCAGCTGAATGGTTTCAGCATTTACCAGCCGGATCTATTACCAGTTGGGCCACCTTGCGGGATGCTTTTGAAGACAGATACAAGCCTTCAGAGGATGCGTTTGCATTATTATCACGGATCACTCACCTAAAGAAGGAGGCCAATGAGACCATGCGCGATTTTATCACCCGGTTCAATGCACTAATCAACCGTGTCCCTGTTGCCATGCTTCCAACACCGGAAAATCAGAAAGTGTTTCTTCGTAAATGCTATGAGCTCAAAAGTTAGTTTCTTACTCCTTCAAGAGCGAGTAGCTACCTTAATTCTCGCCCAAGCCGCTGCCATTCGCATAGAAGATAATTTGATAATATCTGGCGAATTGAAAAAGGAATCAGCCAAGCCTAAATCTTTGGGCCCTTCGCCCACTACTTCGTCTGATCCAGCCTTTCAAAAGATGGCAAATGACTTGCTTGCATTAAAGAAGCAGTTGGCCCAGGCCTCCCCCAGTTCCTCATACCGGGATATTCCGCGGAGGAATTTCGTTCCTAACAATGTTTCACAAAGGCCGCGCTTACCCGCAACTGCTCCGCGGTTGGCACTTGAGGCTCCTCCGGTCAACGCTCTGGCCGAAATCGAAGAAGAAGAGCAGTATTATGAAGAACCTTCATCTCAGGGTGAAGATGATCAAGATGTCGGTGAACCGACTGGCGACTCTACTATCGGGTATATGGAATTTGATGAGGAAGAATCTGATGAAGAAGAGGGTACCCAGGGATATGCAAGCGGACAGTCATACGCTGTTTTTACTCACTCGCAAGGAAAAGAAGCGGAAGTTGCTGCCCATGTCCAGCAGGAGAAGGCCGTGTCAAACGCGCCTCCGATCATTGCTAAAAGAGGTAATCCTCTTCCTACTCAACTCCCTGGCAAATCTTTTACAAGGAAATCCTTTCCCCCCATCTCTCCTCCAAATCAGTCCTCTCACGTTCCTACCAAGACCAGTAATCCTATTCCACCATCGTGAAGTGAGGGACTCATTCCTTCACCAACGCAACCCTTGGCCGCGTTTGATATCATAGATCATGCAAAAAAGACCAAGATCCAAATGTCTGAAGCTGAGTACCTTCAGTCAAATCCCGAACAGCTTGTAAGATTGACCAAATATATTCAGAGTCAAGCTGTTATATCTAATCAGGTTTCCCCAAAAGGAATCCTTTCCACTCCCCCTGAATCCCACATAAATGTTGCTTCAACATCGGCATCAGGCAAGATAGAGCCTTTCTATCTCTCCCTCCTAATCAATGGACACAAGCTGAGTAACTGCATAATTGATTCCGGGGCTTCTGATAACGTCATGCCGGCAAAAGTCACCCATGCTCTGGGCCTCACTCTTACCAAGCCTTTCGGCAGATGTTATTCCTTGGAAACCAAGCAGGTTCCGTTGATTGGCCAAATCAAAGACGCGCAATTTGCATTTGCGGCATTCCCAGATAAAAGAGTAAAGATGACAGTCCTCGTTGCTGACATTCCGGCAGCCTATGGAATTTTGCTGGGAAGAAGTTTTTGCAGCGAAGTTGGTGGGGAAATTCATATGGACTGGTCTAAAGCTAGAATTCCCGTCAAAGGCGTAATGCAGACTTTGGAGCCGGAATCACAAAAGAAGTACTTGGTTACTAGCTCTGAGGACCCCAAAGCTCAAATCCTTTTTGAATCATCAGGGATGGGGAACTATTTCTTGTCTACCGAGTCTGATAAAATGGTTGTTCTCGTTCAAGAAGGAGATCTTAACAAGATCTGGACCTTGCAGTTCGATGGCAGCTGTGCAACCAGCGGATGTGGTGCCGGAGCCGTGCTAATATCTCCCGAGGAAGAAGTCATTCCTCTCTCTTTCAAGTTGCAGTTTTTTAACACAAATAATACTGCTGAGTATGAATCTTTGTTACTTGGCATGCAAGCCGCAAAAGAAAGAGGGATTAAAAATCTGAAAGTACAAGGTGATGCGGAGCTAGTTGTAAATCAAGTTAAAAGGATTTACCAAGTGAAGAATGAAAGGCTCAGGCATTACCGTAATGCGGTGTGGGACAGCATTGAAGAGTTTGATGCTTTTTCGATTGAATCCATTCCAAGAGCCCAAAATGACATGGCCGATTCATTGGCTGTTTCAGCATCCCTCATGCTTCCTCACCCAGGTTTGAAAACAAACAAATACACCATTGAGGTGGTTTTCCGCCCGAGCGTGCCAGACAATTCTCAGCATTGGCAGGTGTTCAACGATGATAATCAACTCATTGCCTTTCTAGAGAAGGCAGAAAATTTTAAAGAATTGCACTTTGAAGGATCTACTTCCACTTGCCGTGAATCAGTCACCGATCAAGGCGATGAATCTGAAGGGAACGATGGCATATGTCAGCTCAAAGGAAATAAAATCCCAAAGGGCCTGGTTTCTCTGGAGCGGTTGTTCGACAGGCATGACCGTTTTGTGAAAAAGAAGAGGCGAGATGACCCTGACTCATCCCCAGAAACCGAACCGGTCAATATAGGTTCGATAGAGCACCCGCAATTTGTGAACATTGGAAAATGTTGCACGCCTGAGGAGAAACGGAAATTTGTCAAGTTGCTGAAGAAATATATGGATGTGTTGGCATGGTCCTATGCCGATCTAAAGTCTTTTAAGCCAAAGGACGTTCAGCATGACATCCCGTTGAAAGAAGATGTCAAAGCCTTTCGCCAAAAGCAGAGGCACTATAATCCTAAGATCTCGGGTACTATCCAGGCCGAAATTCAGAAGATGCTGGATGCGAGAATCATCTTTCCTATCCATCACAGTACTTGGGTAGCAAATATTGTGCCAGTGCGCAAGAAAAATGGTGAGATACGCATATGCGTAGACTTTCACAATTTGAATCAGGCTTCCTTGAAAGACAACTACCCACTTCCGATAATGGATCAAGTTCTGCAAGCAGTAACTGGATCAGAGATGCTGTCCATGCTTGATGGTTTTTCAGGCTATAATCAGATTGAAGTTTCACCTGAAGATCAATTTAAAACAACATTCACTACTCCCTGGGGTACATTTGCCTACAGCAGGATGCCTTTTGGCCTAACTAATGCTGGCGCCACTTTTCAGCGGGCCATGGATTTTGCATTCAAAGGTATGATGGGGAAAGTCATTGTGGTTTATCTAGATGACTTAACCGTGTTCTCTAAACAATGAAATGATCATTGTGATCATTTGGAGCAAGTATTGGCCAGGTGCCGAGAACATGGGATTTCCCTAAATCCAAAAAAGTCTGTTTTTGGAGTCACGGAAGGAAAGTTGCTAGGGCATGTGGTTAGCAAAGAAGGAACAAAGATAGATACTGAAAGAGTTAAGGCTATTCAAAGCCTTACTCTGCCTACAAGCAAGACTGGTGTTCATTCTTTCTTCGGAAAGGTGAACTTTCTCAGACGTTTTGTTCCTGACTTTGCTGAGAAGACTCGTCACATATTGAACATGATGAAGGGGTCACCAACTTTCAGATGGAGCGAAGAGGGGAAAAGGTCATTTGAAGAAATAAAAGCTTCTGTTGCTCATGCACCAGTCCTGGTATGTCCCGATTTCTCCAAGGACTTCATCATGTATAGTTATGCATCTGAGCATACTGTGTCTGCAATATTAATGCAAAAGAACTCGGAGGATGTTGAATCTCCGATTGCGTTCATGAGTTCTCCCCTCAAGCCTCACGAACTAAAAATGACTCAATTGGAAAAGCATGCCTTTGCCGTTGTCAAAGCAGTGAAGAATTTCAGGTATTACATTCTAAACTCGCATACGGTGGTGCTGGTCCCTGACACGGCGGTGAAATCAATTCTAACTCAGCAGGAGTTAGGAAGCTTGCGAGGAAATTGGATCGCAAAGGTCCAGGAGTATGACCTGGATATTAAACCAACCAAGCTGGTGAGGGGCAAGGGCCTGTGTCAGCTTATGGCTGAAAACAAAGATTCAGAAAACCCTGATGAAAGGGGTGACTACACCGATGAAGCACAGGACCGGCTGGAAAAACCCGATTCGCTGCCTCTGGTCCTATTTGTTGCGACTAGTGATGAATGGTATTCCAATATCGCTTTCTTCCTCACCTACGGAAAATGCCCAATGCACCTAACTGCAAAGGAGAAGCGCACTATAAAGCTCAGAGCAGCTAAATATGTCATCTGGGATGACGGTTTATATAAGCGTGGAATAGATGGTGTCTTTTTGCGATGTGTTGACAAACCCCAGCAGGTAAAACTACTGGAAAGTTTTCACAATTCAGCCTGTGGGGGGCATTTCTCTTCCTCCGTGACTGCACACAAGATCATTCGAGCCAGGTACTATTGGCCGACGCTCTTCCAAGATACAGCCACCTGGGTGGCAAAGTGTGAACCTTGCCAGCAATTCGTCGGCAAGCCCAAGTTGGCTGCTTTTCCCCTTAGGCCTGTCATTATCAACGAACCATTCAGGCAATGGGGAATTGATTTTATTGGTGCACTCAATCCTCAATCGAGTGCCGGACATAGCTATGTCCTTACAGCAACGGATTACTTCACCAAGTGGGTGGAAGCCATACCTGTCAAGCATGCCACTTCTGAGGTGGTTTGCAATTTCATTAAAGAAAATATCATTGTCAGGTTCGGCGTGCCCAACAAAATCGTTGCTGATAATGCTTCTAACTTCTCCTCACGGGAAGTTATTGGCTTTTGCTATGAATATGGGATAACTTTGGCTCATGCCTCAGATTATTACCCTCAGGGAAATGGTCAGGCAGAATCCAGCAACAAGAACTTGGTGACCATCATACGAAAGTTAGTGGATGAGAATCAGCGAATGTGGCACAAGTCCTTATATGACGCTTTGTGGGCAGATCGTATTACTCCCAAGAGGTCTCTCGGTATGTCACCTTTTCAAGTGTTATATGGCACTGATGCCGAGCTTCCCATTTCTGTTGAACTCCCTGCTCTGCGCTTGGCACGAGCCATTGAAGATGAAACTTTCCAGAATTCTCTAGAAAAGAGGATCATGTATCTGGCAGAACTTGAAGAAAAGAGAGTAAGGGTGGTCGACAGGATCACCGAACATCAGAATCAAGTTAAGAGACTGTTCGATAAGAAGGCCAAGCAGAGGGATTTTCAAGTGGGAGATCTCGTCCTTTTGTGGGACAAGCGAAGAGAGCCAAAGGGCATGCATGGAAAGTTGGATTCCCTGTGGAGAGGGCCCTTCAAGATCAAGCAGCTCAATGGAGAGAATAGCTTCTATCTCTCATATCTGGATGGAACCGAGCTCCCGCTTCCTTATAGCGGGCAACATCTGAAAATTTTCAGGAAGTAGAGCTTGCTCTCTTCTTTGTACAGTTTGCTTTCGTTGTGTGTTTGTTTTCGTTGTGTGGTTGCTTTCGGTTTGTTGTGTGTTTCTTTTGCTCTCCCTCCGGTCGCCCTTGTTTTTGACTCTGTTACCCAATGGATAGGCACATGAGATCTGGGATTCTCTACCCCCGAGTTTTCTCAGGGATAGTCCCCAGAAAGAGCCAGCTGTTATCCCGTAAAATTGACAAGGGCAATTTTACCGATAACCATACCGAAAATTTTGTTTCGATCCCTCGTTAGGGATCCCTTGCGTTCGGAACGTTGCAAAATCCCTTTCCGGGAAATCTGGTTTTCCGAACTTAGTCTTTTTGGTCTTTTTTGGCTGGGCGCATGGAATTACTATGTAACACCAACTTTTGGTGCGCCCCCTTTAAAGCCTTTGGCACATATTTTCCTGTGTCAACACACCTTTCGGTGCGCCTTGTATGTTGAGTCTTCCCTGCGTGCGCCAAGGCGCATGCGCCTTCATGTTGGCAAAACTTTTGTTGCGCCACCTTTTGGTGCACCAGAGGCGCACATAATCTCATGGTGACACAACTTTTGGTGCGCCAAAGGCGCGCTTAGTTCCATGCTGGCGAATGCTTTGGTGCGCCAAAGGGCGCATGCTTTCCTATGTCGACAGCAATTTTCATGCGCCCTTTACAAAGTTGGTGGCGCATTTATGACTAGCTCACCTATATATATATGTATTTGCGCGCCCACAAATGTCATTTTCACCAGACGCAAAGCACGTGATTTTTATTCTCTGAGCCTGTCAGCCCCTGCCTCGTCGTTTTCAACGCGTTGTGGACCCGTTGCACGTTTCTCACTATTTATCCGGGTAAGAGGTTCTTATTTCTCTCGTGCGTTTTACGTTTTTGGTTCTTTGTGTGCTTGGTGGTCTGGTTTTAGTTTGGATATTGAAATATCGATCTAGCTCCTCCCTTTTTGCTGTCTTTCCTTTTTCCCTCCCCCTCTTTCCAGATTTGCTGGTAGAGGAAGTTGTTCTAAAAAGCATGGTCTGAATCCCTTTGGATTAACCATTTTATTTCCCAAACAAATCTTAGAAAGGATAAAGGAGAGGCTAAACCATGTAAAAAACTCTGTTTTTCCCTTTGGCGCATCTGTCCCCCTCGCAGCATGAATAAAATCCGCGCCAATGGCGCACCCATCATGCTTGTTGCATCAAATACCTTTGCGCCCTCAAGGCGCGCCTCCTTCACATGATGCAAGCGCTAGCCTTGCGCCCACCTTGGCGCACCAACCTTCCTTGCTGCATCGCATTAACATGTGCCCCTCAAGGCGCACCCTGCAACTGTGCAACACCGGCTTAATCTGCGCCAAGTATGAAGTTATAAAGGCGCAGGCGCTTTCCTCATCGCAAAAACATTCATGTTGTGCAAACCCTCCGTGCGCCGCGCCATGTTCCCTTTGGCGCACGAAAATTTCTTGTTACACAAACCATACATGCGCCAAAGGGCGCACCAAATCCCAATGCAACATGAAAAATCCATGCGCCTTTGGCGCATCCTGTCTCTATGTAACACAATGTTTTCATGCCCTTTACAAAATGCACCCTGCAGTATCCATGCGCCATGCTGGCGCCAGTTTAACCCTTGCAACATGCCTTACCTATTTAGCCCTGTAAGCAGCTTTCATGCGCCATGCGCCCTGAGCCTCAAAATAACTAACTCTTTCTTCTGTTAACACTTCAATGGAAAATCAAATGGCTAATACAACCTTTTTGGATTGGGTCTCGCTTCTTCTTCATGCAGATCAGCAAATAAACTTGGAAGAACATATGTCAACATCCAGCAAGAGACCTACCAAATCCAAAGGAAAGGCCAAACTTACAGAAGAAGAGATGAAATATAAATATCAGAGGGTCAGAATGCCCGAGTCCCAGGCCGAGTGTAGCCTGGACGTCAGAGACTCAGAATTGGGGCATATTGATATGGAGGAATTCTGGGCCAGAACTCAGAAAGTCACAAGGAGTCCATGGATGGACAAACTGATAGGCAGTGCCCTGCACTTCGCCGGTGGAATCCCAGTCAGCGCCGTCAACAATGAATTCTTGATGGTGATTGCCCAATGTTACAACAAAGACACAAGGTGTGTCGTAAACAGCAAGGGCGAGGTAGTCATTAACCTCACTGCCCGTCACTTTGAAGTAATACTCGGCATACCTCACCACCGGCACTTTGTGGCCGTCAGTCAAGCAGATTGCATTAAGGCCTGGGATGACAATGCAGATCAGTGTATGCAACTGATGAATGAGGTTTACTTGAAAAACAAAAAGGTAGTAACCCGGTGGCCCCAAATCATCCACCGCAGTGACTTCTCAGAGGAGCTCAGCGACACCATTACGTTCCTGAGCAGGGTCTTCGGGCTTTCTGACGCCCATTATTTCCATAAATGGATGTTGCGGTACTTAGAGACCATGAACAAGAATATGCCTGATCAGCGCTTTTGCTGGGGAGAAATTATAAGCAGCACAATCTCTGAGCAGCTACAACAATTTAGCACAACGGGGACATTCCATATGAACTCCTACGTGGTCTACGCTGCAGCATCAGAGAGGGACTATCCAGGCCTGACGCGGAGTGGAGTTTGGCCTCAGGTCAAGATATACGAGTACTACCCGGAATTGAGGCTGGAGAATAGCATCTCCCAATTCACAAAAATTAACGATGTGTTTTTCTATCACATCATCTGCCTATTGAGGCCGAATATGACTTATGGTCGCACGACCAAAAGCATAGTAGCAGCCACTGAGAAATGGGGGGCCCTGTTCACCCAGTTTCCCACATTCACCTATCTAAGGGCTGCCAACTTTTTAGGAGAGCCAACCAGGCTACCGAGGTATGCTGGACCTAAACTGATTCTGCTGGAGCTGTCAAGGCAGCTGATCACATACCACGAGAAATGCCTGAAAAGAAAGAAGGGTGGAACTCCTTTCCCCCTCACAGTGGGCCGATATACATGCTCTACCCACCACAAGGCGAAGGAAATGTTCGCAGAGCTGGAGTTACTTAATTTAAAACATGATTTCCCAGCCAGGCCTACCTTCGACCCAAGGAGCTGTCTGCCAAGGGTGAAACTTGATCCAATCCACGTCCCTCAGATCGAGGACATTTACATTGACGTCATCCATGAGGTGGAGCTCAGGAGAAAGGATCATTCTCACCTAGCCTTGGCAGAAATCATCCAATATGGGATAGCCATTGTCCCCAAAGGCTTCCAAACTACGGAAGATGAAATAGACAAGGTATATACTGACACAGATGGGGACAATTGGCCCTTTCCGGCCATTGATAGAACTAAGGCCCCTCAGACAATTGAGGAGAGGGTCAAGGAGACTCTGCGTAGGACAGAGCATTGGTGCCGGATGAACGGACTAATCTACCTTGGGGTTGATTTCACAACCTCCCCATTGGGTAACGCACCTCCATGATCCAAACAGTAGCCTAAAGGCAAGGGCAAAGGCGTAGAAGGTGAATCCAGCACCATTCAGGAAGAAGCCCCTGAGAGTCCTCCTTCCGCGGCACCCGAGCAGGTAATAACTCTGGTCACACCAGAGAAAGAAGCAGAAGAGGATATTCCCATAGGCCCATCCACTCAGGATGTCGGCATTGCTACAACAACTGAGGTCCCTTCTATCCCTTCTTCTTCTCTTCCTTCCCCTCCTCGAGCGACTCAGGCGACCATCCCTTTGGTCGTGTCCTCTCCCCCTTCTTCTTCTACTGTTCCCCTCGCCTCTTCGTCTATCTTCTCTTCCCTCGCTGATCTATCCTCCTCCATTTCTTCCCTCATCTCCGAGCTCCCTTCCCTTCCTATGTCTTCCGCTGCTGCAGTTTCCCTTCCTTCCGTGGGCACTTCTTCGGCTATTCTCTCAATGCCGCCGCCACGTGTCTCCACGTTTTTCCCCTCTACTACTGCAGCTGCCCCCTCCTCTGTTTCTGGTCCTTCTACCATAGGTCCAGCCTGGATCTCTCAGCAGCTAAGTCAGCAAAAAAGGAAAGTTCCCATCGCTCCGATGGACTTTTCCGTGATCCCATCTAAGGGGGCGAAGAAGCAGAAGCCTGTCACACGCTTCTCTAAAAGTGCTGTAGGAGAGAGAGTTATGGAAATCGCATACCCCAATCCCCTCAAAGAGAAAAAGGATCTGTCTCCGACAGATTTTACTGTGACCCAAGTCACAATGGGGACATCTTCTGAAAGTCTTCAGGGGGAGGCTCTTTCTGCAGTTGACGCCCTCTGCAAGAAGCTTAAAGAGATAAAGGAAGAGAAAAGGCAACTGAAGGAGCAAAACAAATATCTGCTCCAAGCCTTACAGAAGATGGGTAGTGCACCTCCCACAACTGCCGCCGAAACTTCTGAGCTTCTCAGCCAGGAAAAATTAATGAGTATGCCAAGATCGGCGAGCAGGGTATGGCCGTTTCCGCTTGGAGGAGCCAAATCCTCAAAGACAGTGAAAAAGTGATCGCCGAGTTCTCCGACTTGTACCTAAACATCAGTAAGGCGAATAAAGAGCTCCAAGCGTTAGCAGGGCCCATATCAGAAGAGCTGGAACATGCTAGACTGCAGCACGAGACCTTTCAGCAAATGTTCGACTGTTCAGTCGAAGATCTGGTCAATTTCGGTGTCTTCGGCCATCCAAGGGCCCTCAACAAAATCATGTCCACTCTGGACTACCGGGTGGATCAGCTAGAATTTGTTCTAGAAAAGATTGACAAAGTCAAGGAAGAAGCCCTGGATGCGATGCACCAAATGGAACGGATTGTTCTTAATATGTCGCCAGGGTTACTTACTCCTTCCTTCACTTTAAGGAAAGCTGATGAAACCACCCGGATCTTCAAGGAGATCGCTTCTCAAGGAACGGGGCCAGAGGTCACATTTGACACAGAGTCTATCAACAACCTACTGGCCTGTAGGGACTTCATCGGGTTCCTCATTGAGGCAGAAAAGGACTATTCCAAACTCCCAGAGAAGCTCATAGATGAGCGGGAGACTTGTGAGGCGATCAGTGAGCGGCACAAGGATCCTTCCCAGGATCAACTAGGGCCAATGATCAACAAGTTCATGGAATACCGCTCTCAGTTCCATATCTCGTCACCTGAGCAGCAACAAAAGCAGTCCACCCCCTTTCGGCCGCAAGATGACGATGACGAATAGTTGCTTCTTCTTCTTCTTCTTCTTCTCTTTCTCTTCTTCGTCTTTCTTTTTGGAAATATCTGGAGTATGTTGATACAAATGATGATGTCATCCATGTTGCA
This sequence comes from Taxus chinensis, assembly GCA_019776745.2. NCBI lineage: Eukaryota > Viridiplantae > Streptophyta > Pinopsida > Cupressales > Taxaceae > Taxus > Taxus chinensis. The sequence continues at coordinate 52,957,280 of CM034148.1, forward strand.
TCATGGGATGATGTCATCCATCAAGTTGTAAAAAGTCAACATGACTTTTAGATATTTTGTAAATATCTTTGTAAATAGTTGTTGGCTCCTTTTTGCCTTCTTTTCTCTTCTTCTTCTATAAATACTCCAATACTTGTTGTATTGATGGGATGGATGAATATCTTTCAGATGAAAAATAGAAGTGAAGAAAAAAGACTTTGAGCTTTTTGTAACAGAAGAAAAATATTAATACAATATTTAGACTTTGTGCTGAATACATGTGTTATGTGCATTAGATCTTTCTTACGTTAGATCTGTGTGTTTATTCTGTTGGATCTGCTTCTGTTTTATTGTCATTTATTTATCATCAGTATTGCTTTGCTCGTTTATGCAAGTAGGTTTGGCTCTGTTTACTACCAATCCCAAAACATAAACCTTCTGACCTTTCTGCTTTGGAATTCATTTCTTTTCTTCCTTCGGACCTGCTCTTTCTTCATCCCCTCTTCCTTTCCTTTCTTTTCGCAGTCGGAAACACCCCTACTGGGATGAGATCCCAAACCCCCGAAGGCAGAATCTGTGAGACTTGCATAGATTCCTGCTGGTAGAATAGCAATAAATCAGTTTCGCTTTGCAGACTCAAAGAGGGGCTATGCCCTGCACACTGTTGGCTCGTCTATCCATAGATCTGCCCAAGTGACAGATTTTCAGACCAACACTATGGGATATGACTATGTAAGGTATGGTTAATTTAATTAACAGGACTATAAGGGTGGTACGACCTAATTTTGGTGTCTACACTAGGTATTCCTTAGTCTTCCTGGTAATATTACAAACCCAACCATTCTCCCTTCATTCTCTGTGCAGTCACAAAGAATCTTAAAACTAATTTTATTTAACTACTACCAAATGTACCCTAATGGTGTCAGTCACCTTAACCATTGTCGGTCTCCCCTATTTAGTGGCATCGGTCACCAGACCGATATCATTCAATGTTTTCTTTTAACATTCACCAAACTACCTCTCACATCACTTAAAATCCACCCATACCTTACCAGACACCCTTGTGACCTTACCTAATACCCTTGTGACCTTTCCCAACCATAAACATACCTTTCTTGATACTATATTAGTTTGTATTTCAATATTCTTGTTAATCTAGTGCGTTGATAACGTTTTGAGATACCTAAATCAAAGTGTTATCAATAGGAACTTTATTTCTCGTATTTACTTTCATTAATTTGATAAAATAGTGGATTAACAACCATCTATGAAATATCACACTTCCCGGAACAATAGTTAGGCAATCCACTATCATTTGCTATTTAAAATCATTTGGTGGTTTTGTTTTGTTTCTTATATATGTCATTCCTCCTAGCCAAAGGAAAGCTCTTACATTCAGTCTGATCAACTTCTACAGTGCGTGCACGTCGTCTACATAACCAAAAGTATTCCTCCTTGACTATTACTTTATCTATTTAATTACATACTTTGAGGTAAAACACATCCACCTAGATTTGATCCGATCTTCCCTCCTTACTTATCATATATGCCAAACAGACCTAGAGAAGTGCATTTGACAGATTTGTAGGTGGATTTACAAGAATTTACTACTTGTTGTTTTTGGTTGTGATTCAAAATTGATTTTTCCCTCCTTCTCCTCTCTTTCTCTCATCAATTCATCTATAAATGTATGAGCATGGCTTATCGTAAAGGGTTAGAAATTTTGGAACCTCTAGTATTGTTAAGGACTCTGTATCTTTGTATTTTGAGTTGCAGACCTCTAGATTTGGTTCTCGTAAGTGGATATTGGCCTTCAAACACCATGTTAATCTACTATGCATTTATGGAAAAAATAGAAACATCATTTTTTTGGCTATTCTCTATCTTAACGAGTTTATATTCTTCTTTTTTGACTCTCATTTTTATTGTGTGCTTGTTGTGCCATTTAAATCCATTGTAGTTTTGTTTACTCATTATGTCCCGTGGAATCGATTGAGTGAATGTATTTTGGCTTGTGCTACACATGCCTAGCCTCCCTTTATGCATTCTCCTTTGTTTTCACTCAAAATAGATAGTGTCCATCCCTGTTTTTATGGTGTTATTACCTCCCTTAGTTTAGTTTTCCCTTTTGCATATCCATCTATCTCTGGTCCCTTGGCATTGTTAGCTTATATTTTCCCTTTAGCATTAGGAGTAGGAGTAGCAATATAAATAAGTAGATGAACCGGCCTTCTCCGGAGGTCTGTCTCAAACACGCAAGGTCCCATAACTTAGGGGCAGTCCCATTGTTGACTCAAATGACTCATCCCTATCGAATTTGAGACACAAGTGCAAGTTTTACAACTAACACTACATACATGAACCTCACTTCTTCTATAATTTATGCTCTATGCTTCATGATCTATCTTTCTAGCATCTCCTTCAAGCGATTTCCTGATGACACACTCTTGTTACATGGTTCATTCTTGACTATCAAGGGGCATTTTATAAATGAACCTCATCTCATACATATTCATCCACTCCCATGTTGCTCATATCACATTCACATTGCATACCATTCCATCTCACTCATTCACAACATACTACATACATTGGTTGTATTTACTCTTTCTTACTTATACTTACATATACACTCTGTTCCACATGCTAGATAGATATTTAGTATGTCATTATATTTCTATATATACACATGTTTCTCTCTAGTTATGAATGTAAACTTCTTAGAGATATTTACACGCAACATGGATGCTTGGAACTATACCTCTTACTAGTCCCACCGAGGCTCTCAAAGGCATCTACTTTAGGACACACTGCATGTGTTATTCTTTCATTTTATACTACTTCATATTCTTTCTAGCACACTAATCTATATAAGAATGCACATGCTTTGACATAATCTTTATCTTTATAGCGTGCTCATGTGTGATTCAAGTGTAACATTTGCTTTGTAGGAACTGTTTTCCACAATGGTTGTCTACTACTTTTCTTATTACTATTTTTCATTGTTTGTAGGCTATACACTATCTCTTGTTTAATCATTTCTTATGTAATTTTGGTTGCTTTAGCCCTAATTGTATAACGACACTGTGAGCAATGTCCCATGTTTGAAACCCACTTTTGTGGTCTAATTTGTTTGCATTATTTCTTGTTTACATTTTCCTCTATTATATGTTTATCACTTTTTCTACTAGCACATATTTCTAGCCACTTTTTTGCATGTGCCTTGGTTTCTACCATGGACATTACCTCCCCCTGCAAGTTATCATATTTTTGTCCTCTCCTTTGGGTCGTATCCTCCTAGTGACATCAAATGCACTCCAAATGAGGGGGGCTTACATTGGGTGACTCAATCACCCCATACAATAGCTTAGAGTTTCAGTACATACCTACACAATACATGAAAAGAACATAGTTACAGTCAAGAACGACCCATATTCTAACTTGGGTCATTAGTTTAGCATAGATTCCAGTGCCCAAATACATACATGAACACCTGGGGGATTCTGACCTTTCGTGGGCATCAATGATCAAGGGGTGATTACAAACACTTTCTCATATCAACACAATTTTTAGCTGTTCACAGAGAATTTTGCATAGTATAGGTACAATCCTCCAATAATCAGAATGCATTCTATCACCTTTTTTTGCTTGGATCAAACCGGAACAACACGGGACAAAGTAAGATCACACCATCTATAGTGGTGTATAAATTTAGGAAGAAGACAGGGATGGAGAATAACACTAGACCTTTCTCCCCAAAACTCTTTTTCCATGGTGTGAGATCACCCAAAAAAATTACACTTGGTGTGATATTTCCCAAAAAAACTCATTCTTTGTGTGAGATCACCCAAAAAACTCACTCTTAATGTGAGATCACCTAAAACAATCACTCTTCTATAGTATGTCAGGACACTTTCTATCCTTTTCAATCATCATGGATAATGTGCACACATTCCTTTTACTACATTTTGACATTTTTAGATACTTTTGCATACTTTTACAAAGTTTTCGTAACACATGACTTTGACTACTCTTTCAATCTTCTTTTATAGGTCCGTCATTAATATGCAACAAGAATAAACCCTTCATCAAGCTACAACGACAACAGGTAGAAGATGACACAGCACATATGCATCACCCCTAGGGTCACTTCCTCTTCCTTAGCTTCCATGCTTAATTTCTATCATTCCACACTTTTTCTTGTCTCTTTGGTACACTTTCATCATCTATCTACATGGTTATCAGTACACATCTCTTATCAACTTTATGTTATCAAGTATTCACTCAACAACATAAAGGGTAAAATGTAGACACCAAATCACGCACTTGGGTATATTTATATGTCCTAATCACATACTACTATTCATATGATTCCTGAGTGAGAAAACTAGTAATTGACATCTATTTTTGGCCTATTTTCTGTCTATCTTGTTTCCTCTTTGGTTTTACACACCCCACAACCTAGTCTGATCTTCATTACTTTATCTTTATTGACTATGGACACCAGCGCCCAGCCAAGGCACTAATGCCATGGCGCCCTCATCTCCTCTAGGCGCCCCGACCTCTTTGTATCTTACTCACCTTTGTTGGGCCTCTTTTATCTTTTTGTCATCTTGTTTTCTTATTGATCAACCTTTTAGTTGTCAATTATGAAATTCAACCAAGGGAATCATATCAACACAAATCTATGTGACCATAATAAACTACCGAGTTCTAAGCATCTATTATTATCACCTAAGGTTACATCCAAAAGGCATTCTAAGAGCATCAAGGCATCCATATAGAACTCATTCAAGGGACAAGGCACTACATTTTTTTAATACACGCATAGGAGGGGAAGTTTATTTTTCTATCCATGCATCTATATACATTGTTGCATCTAGTTATCACTCACTATGAAGTGCATCTACACAAGATCTTGCTAGGGCACAATTTCTACACACACACAAGAACTACATGGATTCTGAGATGTAGTGCAACACTCAATTGTAGATCACTCTATCGGGTGACCACTGGGGTCAGTCTAACTTCCCATTTGTATCTTTTCTTATTAGGATTTGATGTGTTTTAGGGTTTTGTAGGCTATCTTTCTCTTTGCATGTAACAAGAAAACTCTGCAGACATGGTGTGAAAAACATGCGACCAACAACAAAGGTTAGCGACCACCTTGTGACATAATAAAAACTAGATTATGAGCTTTTATGCACTCACAAATGCCTATCAAACGTACTTGGTGCCTAGGTGTCATCGCCCCAGTCCAAGCGCCCTAGTCTAGGCTCATCCATAAGTTACAACATTTTCTGAGTACGGTTGTAACAATATTCTCCTCATATTCATCTATTTTCCAATCCAGAATACTTCAGTATCAATTGCGAAATAAACTAAGTCTTCTATTCCATCTCTTGCACTTAGGGTTTCAATTTTCACTTGCGTCAAATTTTTTCTTTAGCGTTTATTTATCATATGTGACTCTACAATATCTTAGGGTTTTACAAAATCTATATTTGTTAAATCATATGTCCACTGAAGGTCGCCATATTGTTATCAAAATTACCCTTAAGTAATTTTGATGTTTTTGACAAGTCATGACAGTGATTTTTCAGTGATCTGGATCAATTGGAAATTTCAAAGGTTATGATAAATTTGAGTGTTCTAGTCATTCCTTCCTCTCTTGCTAAACCCTTCTAGTTTAGAAGTTAGTTAGTTTTGGGGAAAATTTGGGAAAATCTTCATGTTCTATAATTCCCCCCTTCTTACTAAGTATTGCTAAGAAGAAACTTGGTCAATTTTTTCCAAAAATTAGGTTGAATAGGTAATAATTAACAAAATTGAGTAAATTAGGGAAGGGTAAAAAAATGGGCTTTAGAGGAACTGTTCTTAGGTTCCTCACGTGTTCACTGCATTACCATTTGGGATGTAAAACAAATGTGTTGGGTGTATTGGGTATGAGAGGAACAGGTGGAACAATGCAAATGTTCCCTTAGTTCTCTGAATAACCGAAATTCTTGACCAAGGAGAGACAAGGTAGTGTATGTGATGAAGGAGGGGGTGAATGACACTTGTGGAACAATCTGAATGTTCTTACAATTCCCCAAATAACCAATAAATCTATAGAGAGGAGGGGGAAAATAGCTAAGTCGCTTAAGGTGGGGGTGAATGTCACCAAAGGAACAATTCAATTGGGCCATGAATTCTTTGGTTAGTCGATAAAGCCACATACAATTAGGGTAAAATGTTGAGTCATATATTATGGGCAGGGATGGAGCTAACATAATAATGTCAATGTTCCAATCATTCCCCTGATAACTGATAAAGCCACAAAAAGAAGACAAGGAAAGTATGTGGTAAAGGTGGGCAAGGCAAGAACTAGTAGAACAGTTCCAATAGTTCCTCTTTTTCTTTGGTTTTCCACCTTAGTTGACAAGGGGGAGGACAAGGCCAAACAATCAAGTAAAGTGGATAATCAAACCCACTTTAGAACATCCGAAAGTTATCCGGTTCCACTTATGACCCAAAACCCCTCCAAACCCTTCAACTGCAACAAAAAGTCAAAAATTAAGTCACCTTCCCACATTTTAGTGGAAAACGTATTCTTCAAATATAGTACCCTACCGACTTTTGAAACCTAGTACATCGAAGTCAATATTTTCAACAAATTTGAAGTTATTGTTGCATTTCTAACTCTAGAATTAAGTGGGCAGCAGAAAATAGTTTAAGGAACATTAAAGCTTCACAATTATGCTTATCATATTCATCAACTTCATCAACTAAAACTTCATCATCATCTGGTTATGTTTCTTTTCCAAGTAAAATTTGATCTAGGTTTATATACTCATAAAATGCAAGTATCTTGTGACTCAGCTTGAATTTTTTTCCTATTAATTTTTGGGAATTTGATAGGAAGAAAAATTGTAAACTACACATTTTGACCTAGTTTTTCACCAAAACAATTAAATATGAAAAACTATAAAGTATTTTACATTTTTTATCTCACTTATTCTATTCTAAATCTAGACAACACTACCAATTTTGTTTTAAAAAAAACTTTTACCATTTATAAGAAATTAAATTAATAGTTTTCCGTAAAATTGCTTAAAAGTAATAACATAAAAAATAAAAACTCAAGATTTGCAAAAAAATTGTTGCATGTGGTTTTAGACCTCCAACTAGAAAGTGTGGAAAATTTTCAAGGTTCTACTCCCTTCCATTCTCCAAGGATGAAATTAAAATTCTTCCGGGCACTCTTTAAAGGCAAACATTTAAAATTTATAAAGTTTATTTATTAAAATTTCAATGGAATTTTTGTTTTCCCTAAATTAGTGTAAAAGTAAGGTTTGATTAAAAATCACATGAATTATTTGATACTATCCAATAAAAAGAAGTACATTGTGGAAAGTTATAACATCTTCCTTTTGGCACTTTTGTCCACACTCTTTTGTATTTCCAGCACTGATTTTTGATAGGTGTTGAGTGGCACCTAGCTAAAGTCAAAATCCTTTCTATACAACTACATAGTCATAACTATGTACAAGTACACACCTTGTCCTCACAAGTTCATTGTTTATGGTAGCCTCTTAAATTAGTATATGACGGTTGCTCCTTAAAAAACTATACAATTGCATTTTAATTCTTATTCTCGCTGCTAAAATAATTGAAGTACAACATTTTTAAAAAAAATTAAAATGGAGTAGCACCCTCATTTTTCCCATTAGACTCTTTCCAATGCCTTTCCTAAAGGTAGAATGACATGTGTGTTGCTTCCCTCTTTATCTACATTATTCTTTTCACTTTATGACTGACCAACAATAGATTTTTGTAGGCAAGAACTCGACTCTTATCTCCCTCACTTTTTTTTCCTTCAGATCACTCAACTCTATGCTTTGATACCAAATTAGATTTTTAGAGAAATCATAAACCCTATTTATCTACATTGATAAGACCTATTAAATAGGCAAACCACAACTATATAATAGAAACACACTCTCCAACAATATATCCAATCACGACTTACGATGATACTATATATAACTTCCTCATAAATAGTCAACCACAACTCAAATGTAAACTAATATCTTAACAAGCTTACTACATACCACTATATGTTATATTAAATTACAATGAGTATTAATTAAATATTTTAATAAACTCCAACTACTAATAATCATTCATCCTTAGACGACTTGACTTGTCAGATTCAAATAGTGTATCAGAAATTTAGTGACATTGCTATCAATGCAATGTTTGTTAAAATGGGCACATCGAGTCTCTTCAATGGGATTTTTTTATCACATATAACAAAATACCTTGTCATATCTTATTAAAGAACGTAAAATATTATAGCATCGAAAAAGCTATAGGTGATTCGTGAATAAGAATGAGATTCTACTTCTTTATTTAAAGCTTTTCTTCTTGATATAAATCAAACATGTAATTTTTAAGGATCAAAATTTTTGGAAGTAAAAATATCTCTATTTAATCGATCAAATGTTCAAATGAAAACATGTTTCTAACACCGCCAAACCATTGAATATTTGGGCGCCTCATTAAATATTTAAACACTTTTTAATTTTCATTTTTTCTTGGATTGTCAAATATTTAACAATAAAAGCATGGGCACAAAGTTATGTGGTTTAGGTGCGGGTCAATGACGTTTTATCCTCTATTATGACTCTCCTAACTCTCTAAGTAATTTTGTATATAAATTTTTATAATTAATTTTAATCACTTACTACTATGTTCCTTTTAGTTTTCATGGACATGGTTTAATAGGAAATGATTGATAGAGAGAAAGATACCTAACGATGCGGAAGCGATCATGATTACGCCGAAAGGCGTACCCCAGTTAGGTTGCCTCTGGTTGGCGAGGTTGGTAGAGAGAATGCGTTGAAATCCAATGCTCATGTTTACCTCGAGAATCATGTTACAAAGGTTACAATGCATGTGGCACAGGGGCTCAGAAACAAAAGCAGTCATGCTGCAAAAGTTACAGTGCAGTTGGCACAGGTACTCAGAAGCATAAGCAACAAAATGGTGACATGAAATACTATGATTGTAACGTACACACAACAGGGTGGGGGGAGATAGGACATTAATGTAGTTTGGAAAAAGTAAGAAACCTAATCGTTTTGAGAGAGTCACTAGCCATTCATCATCTTCTCTGCATTTCCTATTGCGTGGTGGTTATTTCTGGTGAGCAGAACCATCTTTTTTCGCTTGCTTTGCATGCATTCTATAAAAAATGTAACTTGTATAGGATTTCAGTTCAAACTCACCATTGAATCAGGGCTCGAGATGTGGAGAGGGAGCTCATTTGGCCTGGACTCTCAAGGCTCTGTATACCATGGTTTGAGGCTCTCGAACAACTTTGAAAATGAAGCAGTAGTTGTAGACCTGCAAGCTCTGTATGTTACATGGCTTGGGATTTTTCTCCAGATAAATAGGATACGTCGTATTTACAGTAGGAAAAATTATGCAGGTGTTGGAAAGGCCTAGACGTTTCCCATTCCCACTCAAAAATTTGAGTACATATATTTATCAAATAGCTTCCCCCTCACACTTTCCCCTTGCCCCTCAATTTCTCTTAAAAATATGAATCCACAGTGTGAACCTCATTTGCCTTAAAATTTGGGATACCAAAGGTAATCTTCAATTTCCATCATGCCATATTCATAAAAACTGATCATAAAATTTTAATGGGGTACAAGTGAATTTTTCATTTGGGGGTAACAATTGGGTAAATTCTTCTTTATCCAGAAGTTCCAAAACCCCAATATACTGTCTTTGGAGGGCACCTCTCCATGCATCGACAAAATAACGGTTCCAGTGATATCACCAAATCCATTTTCGTAGTATGAGGTAATAATTTTTTGGTGTGTTATGTATTCTTGTTTCTTTGGTGTCTGTTATTGTTGAGTATGGAACATTTATCAGAAACACAATCACTCCTAGGAATGCAAAGTGACCATAGCTCAATTATAGAGCATGCCGGAATGTAAATGGGAAGACTTAAGTTTGAGTGTTGACGGAAAATAACAAGATTGTCTCCTTCGCTCTCCCCATTCCTTTTACAAACTGTAGACATGTGTTGTATCTTCTATATGAACATTTTCTGTATTTGTCTCTACTTTTTTCCCCTGCGCTTCCCCTTTTATTTTGTTTATTAACATAGACATTAATATAAATTTCCATTTCTTTCCTTCTGTAAATTTGGTTGTAGATTGCAATGAATTTCTCAAATGTTGACATTTTTTTACTGCCAGAATACATGTGTATCTCTGTATCACACTTTTCAAGATGAGAAGGGGCTCACATTGTGCTTTTTTATTTGAAATGATACTACAATCAATGATATCTTATGCCAATATAAGTGTACAATGTTAATAATCTACGCTGTATTCTCAATTCTCTAATTTTTTTATTGGATCCACAAGTAAATTAGATGCTTTTAGTAGTTGTTAATGAATTTAAGTTGTTTGGTACATGGTTTTGTTGAATCAACTGTATTTTGATGATATAAAACAACAGGAGGAAAATACTTTAGCAATTGTTCTCCGAGGTGTAGGCCTTGGGTGTATTGTTTACAACAGACATTATTTGGGACTGAGGGATGTTATCAAAGTTAAAGATGGAGATGAAATTGATATAGATGCCACACTTCACCATAAATGTGTATCCTTTTTGTTAATTTTTTATACAATAATGTATAGAATGTTAAGGATTTTGAAGGTTTCTTAGTACCTACTGATTGGAAATGACTTTTGGATGATTTGGGTGTACGAATTTATATAGAATGTTGTCAAGTTCAATCTTTTTTACCATATTTCCTTCAAAATATTAATAGTACTCCAAGAAATTTCCTCATCACTGTGATATGCAGAGTATTATAATTGATTCACCCAATTATATATAGGCTAAAAATAACATATCAGGGGATATATATTCAAAAGTGGAAAAATGTAGATCTGTTCGTTCATCGTCTAGAGAAAACATAGGAATGTAACAAAGCCATAACATTGGATCTTCTACACAGACAATCGGTTACGCCAAAAGGCGTACCCCAGTTCTGGTTGCGCCTCCAGCTGGATTCTGACATAGACATTGAACAATGAATATTATTATGGGCAAGGTTGGCAGAGAGAACCTGTGTACCCTGAAATCTGAAAATGCTCATCCCAATACCTCAAGAATCCATGTTGCAAAGGTTACAGTGCATGTGGTACATGCCTGCTCAGAAGCTATGAAGCAATCGATGATGCAGATGGTTACAGTGAACAGGTGGCACAGGTAAAATTCGGTAAGCAGAAGGCAATTCTTCAAATCAATACAGCTAGACATTGACTAGACAAATATTGATGATAACTAACATGTAGATTCTCCAGTGCATAAGTTTACCTCCAAATGCCTCACAAAATCATGTGGTGACATAGCAATCGCAAAAAATTGATTAGCAGTACTACACATGGTCCGAGGTGATGTTGGAGACATTAGCCATGTTGATGTAGTTTGGACACTATTTTACCCAACCTAATTGCTTTGAGAGAGTCACCATTGCCATATAATATTCGTTCCTTCTCTGCATTCCCCTGGTACATGGTGGCATGATTTATCTTGAGCTGAACCATCTGTATGAAACTTTCAGCTTTCTTTGGCACGCATGTCTCATAACAATATGTAACTTGTATAGTTTTTTTCAGATGTGTTAGCGCTATGTGATTCTTGGGGGTTTGGTGTTTTCTTTATGGTCTAAGTGATATACATTTAACTATGGCTTAAAAGACCTATTACTGCTGATTTTTTCCATACTTGCAGGAAATGTTTGTGTTGTTGATCCTAATAATTTGTGTTTTTTTGTAAGGGTTGTACAACACAAGCATTTAATTCATAAAGTTTTATAGCCAATTAAGAAATCCTATTTTCTCATTATGGCAGGAACTATCTAGAATCATAACTGTCTTGTCTACATATCATACTAAAATTGTATTGTCCGTATACCATCAATTCAAATTCAGTGATACGATTCCTTTGGTATATTTGCCCTAGTTTCAACTATTCATTTATCCATTCATGCTAGTCCCTTGTTTTCCAACATTTGTCAATGGTTACCTATAAAATATATTTCATAGCGTGCATTTAGTTCATCACCTATATCCTTCCATGTAAACAAAATCAGTTGGATATTGAATTTGATATTCTTATATATGTACACCTGAATAGCTTATCTTGTACGAATGATACATTGCATACATACCATCCACATTGTGATTGTTTTCGTGCAATGATTATTCTATCTAAATGATCTTTGGAATGCATTTGAAATAAATGTAACTTATTATTGTATCAAGGGTATAAATTGTTCAGATGAGAAGTGCTTGCAATCTCCATTTGTTATAAAAATAGTAATATTGTGTAGAAAAAATAGACAATATTAGTATGGAAAAGAAGTATATTTTTAAAATGAAATATATGCCTTATATTAAATAACGAGTATTTTTTTGTTTTGATTTAACAAATTCTTTATTACCTCTAAAACAGATAGGCAGTAAATGGGATTCACGCCTCAATATGAACTCGAGCCAATCCAGGCCTATTTTAAAAGCACCTAGTTGAAAAAATAACCTGTCAAACTAGGTTATAGCCTAGAAAACAAAGTGTCCATGCTACATAAAAAAGGGAAACAAAAAATTAAGCCACCATTGTGAAGGATTTTTTCATTGTGTTAGGTCTTTACAGTTGTGATTTGTAACCAAATCCAAAGGATACTGTTAGTGTCTAATAACCTGCCAGGTATAGACATTGTTAGTGATTCATATGAAAAAGCTCTACGAGAAGCTATATTTATAAACAATTATTTTCTTTAAGAGTACTTTTACAAAGCTCCTTTTATTACGATATATCTTGGTAAATAGTTCCCTCAATGTCTTAAATAACATGAATTTTATCCTTTTTCGAACTACAGTCATTATTGTCAAGTCACTATTTTGGGAGTAAACTTTCCCATTTATCCACAAAGACACTTTCCTCTTCCTTGGTCTTCTCCCAAACCCTTCATCTTCCTCTCTCTTCCTCTCCCATTTTTTTCTCCCTCCAATTTGACTTCCTCAATAAATCCCCTTTGGCATTTCCATCGTACATTTCACGTATGATTGCTAGTTCATAAATACAATGAGGGAATCATATATATAAAGAGAGTTGCACTATTGCACTATCAATGTTGATGAAGGATGTCTTAACTTGGTTCATATTATAATGTAGATGAAATAACATGCACTAATAAATTATCCATTGTAAGTTTGAATCACATTTCATTTGCAAAATAGTGTGTCGGAAAACAAGTTTTGAATATTTTTCAGCACACTCAAAAAATATTCGAAGCATTTTGGTGGGAAACATATGGGCATACATGTATATAGGTGTAGTTTGTATAAAGAAGAGTAATATTCCAACAAAATAATCCTCCCATGCTTGCTTCAAGGTTAATTTTAGTGGAAAATATTTTTTAATTCACGAATATTCTACTATTTGAAATTTGTGTTTAGTGAATTTTAAGGTGCAGGGATTAGGACTGGGTCGCCTAAATTTTCTAGGCTCAAAACTATTTTAGGGGTTGTCTCACCTAACATTTACACAAATAGTCGACTGTTTTAATTCAAATTGTTATTATCGTGGAATTGAAATTTACAAAATTCACCTTCATGCATGCATACACACATATTAAAAATTTACAATTCTAAATATCTAGTACACATCAAATTTTATTTGTAATTCCCTTACCCGTGTTCATGGTCCCATATGCATTGATGATCGAGATCGCCTGCATATTGCAACCCTGTGACATCAAGGTATTTTACATATTTATATGTTATTCTATTGAAATTTCATATGTTACAAAATGTCAAAAACGCTACCAACTAGTACTATAATCTATGTTACCGATCGGTAGCATATATTGCGCTATCAGCTGATGGTAGCAATTTTTAAAAAAAAGATGTTGTATAAATTTTTTCCTATTACCGATCGATAGCGCAATATATGCTACCAATATAAGCTACCTGATGACAACATACATTGAGCTACTGTCGGATTAAAAAAAAAAAAAAATTTAAAACCTAGAAGAATTGTTTCCCTACCGACTGGTAGCATAATATATGCTACAAGTCAGCAACATAATATATGTTACCGGCCAGTAGCATACATTGTGCTACCCACCGATAACAAACATGTTTTTTAAAAACTACATAATTTTGTTTGCTATCGGCCGATAGAATAGTATATGCTACTGGCTAATAGCATACATTGTGCTACAGGTCAGTAGCATTTTTAGTATTGCAGTAGAAGGAAGAAAAAAAATCCAAGATTTGTTTTCTTATGTGATATTTTGTGAGGACATATTTCTCACCAAGATGATCATTTTAAATGCTAACATAATTTTTTTAAAAAAATTTATGTTCCCATACAAAACTGGTGAAAGAAACATTTTCTTCACAAAAATAACTTTTTTGATTTTTCTGTTTATGCCATATTTTGTGAGGAAATTTTCTCGTCGAGACGATCATTTTAACTGTTATTTTCAAAAAAATGATCTTTGGAAGATTACATATTCCGCTAGCCAATGACATATGTTATTGGATGAAAGTTTCTATGGGCTGAAAACATTATCAAATAAATCACCAACCATTAAAAACTCATTTCATTTGAATTCTCCGTGATTTCGAAATTCATTTTTACACATTTGCCATATAATATCTAGGAATTTTTTTGGGAGGGGTCTTTAAATTTTCCTTAATCTTCTCATTCCCAGTTACATCATTCTATCATCCACTTCATTTGAGCGATCCAAAATCCAACAATATCAATGCAACTTGTTATTACATTTTGAAATACTCTTGAAAATTTTAAAAGTTTCCCCTAAAATTATTTTACTCTTGTCATCATTTATGATTTAGTTGAATAATTAAAAGGTCCATATGTTATAAAGGGGATCTCTAACGGCTTCCCTGATTTGATGATCATGCCTACGTAAATGTGAAATCATGTCCAAAAATTAACATTGGGTCATGGTCAGAAGAAGTATAATGAAATAGAGTGGTTCAGTAAGAAGTCTCTAAAGTGTAATAAATTATGTCTCCTTTGGAAGCATGGGTTTTTATATCCAAAGAGAGTTAGAATATTTAGCCCTACATTTGAAGTTCACATAGAAGGAAATTAATTGTGGTTTCTACAAAGAAGTCGAATGGAATGGTCATGCTTGTGTAGACACCTAAATTTGGTAATATGGTACTTGACACTATTGTGTGGAAAAAAATCTTAAACACATTATCTTACTTATGCATAATGCTTGCAAATAATTCCTTTTTCTCTCACTCTACTACTCAAACACCTAAAAGATATAATTGGTTACTCTTGCACATCCTCTATCTCAATTCAGTCTTAATCATATCTTCACTTTCGGTATTGTGCCCTCCTGGAAATTTTCATGTACCATGGACAAGAGTAATTGGAAATTATATCCTACCTCATGGTTCTTTCAAAAACACTCCAATGGTTAGATTCTATTTTGATTGTCTTATCTCCAATTCTTAGTTGGTTGTGATGTGAAACTACATCTCGTGTCTAAAGTTGTATAAAAGTAAATAAAGTGCGATCATTTACTCACCTAACATTCTCAAGATATCCTCTAATAAATATACTTTAGTTCTTATGCATATATGCTCTACACTTTTCCTAAATCAAGAGAATACATAAGGAGAAACCTATATTCAAGTCTCAAGAACTCTAAACTAGATTAGGATCTAAAGAAACCAAGTCAAGATCATCTCACAACCAAATTAAGAATTACAAGTAAAATATCCTCTTATGAAAAGTCTCTTTGTGGGGTATTTTCTCTAATGTTTCATCTATATACAAGCACTTTAATTTGGCACTATACTGCAGCACTATATTAAACAATCCCAAATGGTACATTCTATATCTACTTATACCACTATTTATTTTTATGCATAGGGGAAAACATAGGGGGTGGATATCTATATTTACATACACTAGGAAAACTACATAGAGTTTAAGCGACTCATTTTAGGGAAATGTAGTGCAAATATTTTCCAAAATCAACAATGTGAGTTGGACACCAAGGGAAGTCCACCTCAGCCATCACACACTATATATTTTTTATCTCATGCCTATTTAAGTGCTAGTATAGGAGATTAGGGTGTCAATCACTACTATTGCATGCACAAATATTAGAGAAGTGTTGAAGGTACATGAGACCAATAACGATAGAGATAAAACAACAAAGATCAAGCTATAATTAGAAAATAGAGCTAGACACTAGTCCCTAGAAGGATATAATTTCCTGACACTCATATACAATTTGGAACTAGTGTCCAAAAGGGTTTAAAGAATCAATTTTATAGATGAAGCAAATATTTCCTTATCACAATAACACTTTGTGAAATATTGGAAAGGATAATTCAAATCATCCTCTTGTATTTTTCCATAGGCTGTAAAGAAGAGTAATTTCCCAACAAAATTTCCCTCCCATGTCTACTTCAAGGTTAATTTTAGTGTCGAATATTTGTTAATTCATGAATATTCTACGTTTTAAAAATTTAGTTTAGTGAATTTTTAGGTATAAAGATTAGGATTGGGTCACCTAAATTTTTTGGGTTCAAAAGTATTTTAGGGTTCAACTCTCCTAGCATTTGCACCAATAGTTAACTGTTTTAATTCAAAACGACATTAGCACGGAATTAAAATTTGTAAAATTATCCTTCATATATATTTTACAAATTTATAATTCTAAATATCTAGTACACATCAAATTTTCTTCCTAATTGCCTTACCAGTGCCCATAGTCCCATAGGCATTGATGATCGAGATCAACTGCATATTGTAACCCTCTAACATCAAGGTATTTTTACCGTTGATATGTTATTCTATTTAAATTGCATATGCTGCAAAATGTCATAAATGCTACTAGATAGTAGTATAATCTATGTTACTGATCAATAACTTTTATTGCACTATCGTCCAATGGTAGAAATTTTTAAAAAATGTATAATTCTTTTCATATTATTGGTTGATAGCTCAATGTATGCTACCGGTCGATGTCATATATTTATGCTATCAATATATGTTATCACATGGTAGCATAAATTGTGCTACCAACCAGTAGTATAATGTATTGTTTTATAAAAACTTGCATATATTTTTCCTACCAGTTGGTAGCATAATATATGCTTTCAGTAGGTAACATACTATATTCTACCATCTAGTAGCATACATTGTGCTACTAGATGATAGAAAACACATTTTTAAAAACTACATGTAAACACAAAATCGCATGTTGATACAAATTCTATAATATATTAGTATACATGTTGGGGTGTTTTATATGGGGAAATTCATATAAATCCTTTTTGTTGAGAGGGTTTTTACAAATTATATGTTATTAATTTTTTATGTGCTTCAAGTTATTGTATCTTTTAACTTTCTTGCAAAGACTCTTTTGAAATAGATGTTTGGATATTAAGGGTATATAGTTATGTTGTTTCCTCCCCTGCATCTTTGAAAATTTTTACTCTCACATCTCTTAATAACTATAATGATTTTATAATTCTCCTTTCATATTATTTTGTCATAGTTTTCATTAATTCACTTAATTTTTAAATCCTTTTTGGATTTGATATTAACACTTACTTTTACAGATAGAAATTATACATCATATATCTTGCATATCTCCTTTCAAATCGATATGTAGGGGCATGTGCTTTCATCAATGAGAGGATTCGTTGTGTGCTAAGGGGTTGGTCCCCCTATGAGGCCACTTCAATATGCCCCAAGTTGGGCATCAAACTGTTCATTGACAATGTTTTTAAAGTTACATGCTGAAGAAAAAGAAGAATCATTTCTTAGCTCCCATTTTCACATACTATGCATGTACTCTACTCTCTAACCCCCCCCCCCCCACCCCTGCCCCCCAAACAAATAACCATGTTCTTGTTGGTGTCGAATCGCAGCACCCTTGGGACTCTGCAACGCGATCGGTTGAGACTCTCAGTGCGATTGCACAACATGGAGCTTTTCCCAAGTGTGGGACCTCGCGAAATCGGAAAAGCTCTCCGGATGAAGGCCGGCTCCTATTCCTCTGTTCAGATGCACCAATAAAACGTAGAGGTTTACCCAAAAAATTTAATCTAACTACCAAGGAGACAGGGAGAGAGAAAATGCATAAAAATAAACCTAAGCTAAGGAGGTGATGCACCGAGGAATGTTGGACACCCGTTTTGCAAGATTAAACACAGACCACATAGATGTAATACCACACCATGCACAGGCAACCAAAATGCAATGAGAGATCAAAATAACAGCAATGAATATATGAGAGGGTTTAAAATCAATCACAGACATACATATATTGCTCAAGGATCGATTCAATACATTGTAATGGCCAAGAGGCAAAAAACAACATTACAATCCATATGGGAGGCTTGAAAACTCCACAAATTCTCTTGCAAGCAGGAGAGAAGGGGAGGGTGCAAAGCAGAAATGCCCAACATTTTTTAGAGAGCCTCTCTTTACCATTTATATGAGGAAAAATGAGGGAGAAGAGAATGATTCGAACTCTACCCCCAACCACCTCCAAGACTGCACCTAACTTCAACAAATCATGGCGGTTGGTGAGAATCTCAACAACCCAACAGTGGCGAAGTGTATTTTACATTTTTAAGAACTTGTTCCCACCCAATTAAAGATATCCAGTTGTAGTTTCATAGAGGATGTCGAGAGCTTTCCGAAAAGTCCAACCTTGTGTGAATCCGAGCTCCCTGTGAAAAGTTATGGCGATCTGAATATTTCCTGTGTTAGGGTCTTCTGCCTGTCGGGTTCGGGGTTCTCCTCTGCATTTGCATCGGGTTTGGAGGATTCCTCGAAATTTTTTCACCCCATGCTTCTGCACCATGTTTCTCCGCCTCTGAAACCCACTTTCCCTTTTCCGCGGGTTTTCCAACCCTTGCGACATGTTCTTTGCTGTCGGGTTTATTAACCCCTCTGACATGCTTCTGCGCTATGTTTCTCCGCCTCCGAAACCCGCTTTCCCTTTGATGTGTTTTTGGGTTTTCGGAACCCTCGAGCATCAAGACATCCTTTGCGATCTGCATGCTTCATGTTTCGTGTTTCCCGAAACCCGAAACCCGCTTTGCCTTTGATGTCGGGTTTTCCAACCCTTCCGACATGTCTTTTTGCCTGTTTCTCCGCCTTGTTTCTCTGAAACTAAAACCGGATCACTTTGATGTCAGGTTTTAGAGGCCCGACGACATGCTTCTCTTCTTCTGAAACCCGATCTACATTTCGTTTATCTATATTTACCCGGGGGGTAAATATATACAACAGTTCTTTTTTTACAACTTTAGTTTCCTCCATTATTCGACATAGTATTTTCTTATTTACCTCTTCACCTTGGAGTAATGAAAAAAATAAACACAATAGACATGTCCCTCTGATTGGCATGCCACTCACTATGACCAACTTGCAAAGGGAAGAGGAGATCAAAAGGATTCAATTTGTTGTTAATGTTTTACATTACAGGAAGCCAAAATTGACAAACCTAAGAGTAATTGAAATAGTTAGATCTCATTTCCATTTACTCCCTGCATATGATTTAGGTGAGGATGTAATGAAATATGAACATCCACACAAATTGAAGAATATGGGTGTGACAATATAGAAATCGGTGACTAAAAAAGACTGTAGTCATAAAATCATGCACTTTAGACATTTATTTATCCCGGTCTCATACTACTACTTAAAAGGTTCTTGAGTGAAGAAAGTACTAATTAATCTCTATCCTTTTAGCCATATTATTTATTTTATTTCATAATTTACGACCTATTGCACCCATATGCCTAGCCATTTTTTGACATTCTCCATTATTTTAGCCCCAGCTGGGGTGCCTAGATTAGCACTGGGGTGCCCTGGTCCCACCTAGGGGTGCCTTAATCCTTATAGAACTTTCCTGGAACTTTTTGGGCCTCTTTTGTAACGCCCTGATTTTTTTTGTAAGTTATCATGGTGATTACTTTCTTAATGTTGTAACTGCTGAAATGAAGACAAACATGTTAAGATATATTTTTGATCTTAAAGGAATGTGTTGCTAATCTGGATTCTTGCATACTGTAATTTGTTTACATGGGACAGCAGTTATTATTGCTTGTATGTTTACTGATGTGACAACAATTTGTCGTATGCTTGCTGAAATCTATTCGCTGATTGACAGCACACCTTGAATCAATTCCATTGATCCAAGGTATGTTATGGTCTTCTTGTGATCGATTTGTCGATTTACTTTTAAACCAGGCTGAAGGTTGATATAAATGTGCAGCACCTGATTTCAGGTATGAATAGCTGGCACGTAGATGCCAACGAAAAAGGTTCGATTCTCGAACCATACACTGTTGTAATGCCAGACCCCGTAAGGCGATAAAGGCCTGGATGCGGGTGGCTCAGGTATATAGAACGTGGGACGAAACGTCTTGCATAGCGCTGAATTGGATGTCAGTTGGAAGGACTTGATTGGAAATTGATTAATTAAGTGCTAAGGGGATTAGACCCTAATCTACCCCTAAGTCCTACCTTATATCCTAACTACTATCCTATGTGGATTTTTAAATTCTAAGGGTGAACATAGACCTAAGTTCTATTAACCTATGACCTAGGTATGAACACTATTGTAAATCCTAAACTAATCCTAACCTAAGGAAGGGGACGCACAGACCCATGGGGGGATGGAAAGGATAAGGATGGAAGGAAAATATGAATGGGCAGTAAATAAGGTCCTTGCTGTGAACAGCGCCAAGTTTGGCGGGAACAGGGAAAAGTTAGAGTCATTTAGTTAGTCATGGGACTAAACTTGGTTTTCATGCAAAATTTGAATTTGGTAATTCGCCAACCCGAGTCGGTGGTGGCGTGAGGAAAGAGGAAAAAGGCAGAGCCTTCAATGCATTTAATTTTCTTGTTCTTCACGACCAGCCCACCTTGGAAAGAGTATGGAGGAAATTTTGTTGTTCATTTTGTTTGTTTGGGTTTTTGGAAGTTGCTCTGCATTTGGTTTTTCATGGTTCTATCGAACCAGTTGTGTTTGATTGTTATCTCCGTTTCTTTGGAAATCTAAGGCTATTTTTGAGCCTGTAGTGGAAGGTGATTGTTTGGGAAGTTTGCTCATGTCGCCGTGGAAGGAAATAACTCCTGTAGGCGAGGTTTTCTTCGAGCTTCGAGGAAGATTATCAGGCATGTTAAGCCCTTCTCTTTAAACTGCTTACTTTGCTTAAACGTCTCATTAAAACAACCCTGCTCTTCTTCTGAATGGGTTTTGGGTTTATTCGATTTTGCTGTCATGTTTGAAATGATTCTGGGTAGAGTCGTTTTGTCTTGTTGCGATTTGAACTGTCTTTGCTTCAGTATTGAATTGAAAATATAGCCATGTTGTGTTGATTTGTTCGAAAGTATTGGGGAATTCGTTCTTTATATTATGATATTGTACTTGCTGTGTGAGTTGATTGACATTGTTTCTTTACTGAATTTTGAGGAAATGAGTTCCTTTTCCTTCTACTGTTTTGGATTTTGAAGGAAATAGTAATTGGGTTTTATGGAGCATTATGGGCTCGGTTTGAAGGAAGTGATAGTAATATTCTTATTGCTGTGCTTTTCTTTTGTAAAAATGGACGAATACGACTTGGGTATTCGTGGGAGTTGGAGAAAGTAATTGTTTTTCTTACTGAAATTATTGATGAGCTATGTTTTCTCTTGCTATGGTGGAAAGTTGATTTTGTTGTGTTTTATTAATGCGGTTTGATCTTCCAGTTCAGACTGTTGTCGTGAAAATGAACTTGGCTTTGTATCGCTGTGTAAATAAATGAAATGCATGGGAATTGGCTTGCTGTTTGAGACTGTTTTGTCTGTACCATGCTTGCACATTTAATACCCTATGCGGGTTTGCCTTGATAAAGGTATTGTTATATAAATATTGTATTTTTTTTGGGTTTTGCGCTTCATTGTGAAATAGGAGAATGAGGTTTTCGGATTTAAATGTTTGATCGAGAAGGAACTCGAACTGGGCATTCTTTGCATATGGTATATTGAATGAAATTGTGCATGTTGTGTGAGTTGGATTTGACATCGTTTCTTTTCTGGAATTAATAAGGAAATGAGTTGTTCTTCTTCTGCTGTTTTAAATTCTGAAGAAATGGCAATTGAGTTTTATTGAACATTTTGGATTCGGCTTGACGGAAGTGACAGTGATATTTAGACTATTTTTCTAAGTGTTGTTTTCTTTCTGTACAAACAGAAGATTTAAATGTTTCGTGTGATCTCTGATTTTGCACTGTCATTCAAAAAAAAAAAAAGAATGAACTCAATTTGAGTGATCCTTGTTGTGTTTGAAGAAAATGGATGTTTTCTTATGGAAATAGTTAAAGGTATGAATTTTCTCTTCTTGTTGTTTGAATTCTGGAAATAGCATCAATAGAGCTTTGTTGTACACCCGGATTGGACTTGTTGTAGGTAAAAACAATGTGCAAATGGTTATTTATGAACTGTGTGTGTTCATGGTTATAGAAATTCGTGTGAATAATTGATTAAGTGACTGTATAACTGTTTATTTGGTTAAAATACAGTGAAAGAAGTATGAATTCTTCTAGTACAGTAAGTATATAGTATGCATTCTTTATATTGTTTGTTCTATGATGGATACGATGTTTTACCAATTTGTTTTTGGTATTCGTATGTGCCTGATTTAAAGGAAGTATTGATATGGATGATAAATTCTTCCTTGTTATCATTTAAAGCTGAGTATGAGTGGAATTATTCCTTACTGTTGGAAAGTGAATTCTGAATGGATTTTGTAAGTTTCACTCTGAACTGTTATCTTGGATTGATGTCTCATTTTGATTTAACTTTCAGTACAGTCATGAGGAAAGGAATAGGAGTGTGGATGAATAACTTGGAATAATGATCATTTCTTCTCTCATACAGTTGGAAATTTGTAATCGTTAAGAAACAAATTTTGTATTGCTTAGGATTAAGCATCTATATTTTATTACTGTTTACTTTTCTCATATGTACTTGATTGCTTGAAATCAAATGAGATGCATGAACTGAAAGGAAAGTAATTGGTTTATATTTTCAGTCAAATTTTATCCTTGAATTTATTACTAATGAAAGGGAATGGAATTGATAGCAGTTATGTTATAACAGCAATATACATACTTGTATTCCTAGTTTTTACAGATGTTGTAATCTGGAACTGTTTGAAGGAAATTACTTTTTATAATGATTATTTAGAAAAAAGGACAGTAATCCTTTGACTGATTGGAATGGTATTTAGATGATTTAGTTGTCATGTTGTTCATTCTTTTGATACTTAATTCTTGATTGATGTTCATATTAACATTTCATAAAAGCAGGGTTCTTTTATTGAGACAGTTAATTAGAAGCACCTCATTTTAATGACAAGTGCTTAATATGCTCAGTTCAATGAACTGACCCGTGTAAATAATTTTGCAGATAGAATTTGAGTAAAACGAAGACATGGTTGTTTTCTGATACTTCTTTTGATTGACTGAAGATGGATTGTATTTGATAGTTATTATTCCTCTACGAGGAATTGAGAAAAGAAGAAATTACATTCTTCTATCTTATGAGTTGTAATGTTGTTTTATATAAACAAAGTCCAGTAATTTGGACTGGCAAATGTATAGATTATGAAATGGATTGACGAATACAAATACAAGTGTGATATTTTAATGACTATATCAGTTTGATATTGTTGATTAAGTTGGGAATATAACATTAATTCTTGATTTGGAATTATACAAATGTTTTGGATGAATTTAAAAGGAACTGATATTTATTCTTACCTAAATGCAACTTTTACGTTGAAATGTGCAATTAGTTCATACTTGGGTTAAGATGAATTTTTAATTGACATTAAAAAGGATTAGGAAGAACATGATCTCATAACTGATAGGTATTCGGGATTAGCTTGAAAGCTAAGGAATATCAAATAACTTAGGAGCAGCCGAACCTTGTATTCAGACTCCGTTAATAGACTCGTATGTTAAATTCAGAAAGTACAGATATGGGAAAAACATATCCATGGTTAACAGACCTTAACTATGTAAGGTTAAGGAGAATAAATTAATATATTTATTGAGAATTAGACCTCCTTTTAGTGACGTCTAATAAGCTGGAATTCTGAATTTGTTTTCAGTTGTGGAAAACTTGGTTAAGTTTAATAGGTTAAACTTATTAAGTCTACCAGTAACGGGCTACTTAATCCAAGGATTAAGAAAAGAACCAAGTAGAGAAAATGCAACCCTTCAGTACGAAGGAAAAGATGCATAGTAAGCTAGAAGACAAATTTAGTTTCTCTTAGCTACATTCAACTGTAACAAGAACGAGGATAAAGGATCAACATGGCTACTGAAAGTTGATCTTAAGTATAAAGATCATAACCAAATCACCTGAGCTAGATGTGTACTCTCGATGGGAGGATTCCGTAGGACATTGACATATGCCAGCTACAACACGGTGTCTTCATGATGACACAATGTTATAGCTGACATATTACAATGCCCTCCTGAATTAAATCATCAAGATTACATAAGTTGAATATTAAATTCTTGGCTGGGGATAGGAGTGTGATCACGTATACGAAAGTGACTCCGGAGGACTAAAGATAACTAGACACACGGAGTCATCTAGGGACGACACCGTATGTCTGCGTATCTTTAGTTACCATGAGTGACTTCCTATACTCGTTCATATTGCTAGCTGGAGTTAGAGTTTGATCTTAAATTGGAAGGACTGGTAGGGACTAGGAAAGACCATTCTAGATAACAGACAAAGTGAGGTGAAGGACGTATTCCATTTGTGTGTATCACATGAAGGAATATGATCATGCAAAGCATGTGAAAATCTTTGGCCAAAGTATCGCAAGTGCTGGTTGCGTTGTCCTAATCACCTAATTTAAGATGCAGGATGTCAGATGAATATCAGTAATAGATATTCAGATAGGCTTCTTAAATGTATCACTTCGATAACTGGAAACGGTAAGAGAACCTTGTATATATATTATACTATGCATGAATGAACATGAAGGATCGGTAAGTTGCCGAGTCATGAAATGAGAGATCGTTGAAACTCCGAGCCATGAAAATGGGAGATTGGTAGTTCTTTGAGTCATTTACAGCAACATATGGAATCTGTTATATGATTGAATGGCACTGAATGTGTGTTCCATATTGCAAATATGTGAATAGAGAACATTAGTTTTAAAAGGAAATTGTGTGATCCAAACTGCATTGTTTGGGTAGAGAGCAATTATTAAAACTTGAACGTTTGTTTGAATTATATAATTCATAACAGGGAACGTTGTATAAAAAAAAAATTCCCTTGTTCTAGTATCTTAAAATGGGGATGTTACATCTGCTAGCCATTTTACATCTTTATCTTTCTTATGGTTGGGCTTTTCGAGGTTAATTAAAAAATTAGAGTAAGAGAACCCCACAAATATAAAGTTATAAGACCATAATGAGGGGCCTAACATCATCTACTACTATCACTCCATCTATAGTTGCATCCATCTATTGCATTGACATCTACATAGCTCCATCATCAAGGCACAAGCTAGGACCTCTACATCATACCTCATAGGGGGAGAGATTCTATTCTATTCCATACACACATTCTATTACATTTAGCTATTTATCACTATTTCACAAAGTGTGACTAGCACAAGAGCACCTATGTCACAATATGCAAACACTCACCAGAACTACCACCGGGTTCAAAATATAGTGCGACGGTCAGTTAGTAAGCCCATTATTGTGGCAGTTGAGGTTATTTTGACCTATTCATTTGCATATTTCATTTTTATAGGTTTTTGATACTTCCTTTGGTCTTTTGCATGTCGTTTCCTCATCTTGGAATATTTGGAGAATTCAATGTAGTACAGGAAAAATAGTGCAACAGACAATGAAGGTTATCATTCATCTCCAGGAACTATGAAGACCAACTCTGGACCTTTTTCCCATACCAGGGAACTTTTTTTTATTACCAGAGCACTCATGGGCACCCCAGTCCTCTCCCTGGTACTCCAGTCTAGCCACATCACCCAGATATGTGCTATGTAGGACCCCAACACATTTGTTCCTACTTTTGATTTATCCGTCTACATCTGTGACACTTTATGACAAGCATCCATTATTAGCTGAGTTCTTTCCTATTCTCTCTTACACATTAGGGTTTACTATTTCATTTTACATATTTGCTTACATCCTTAAAATATTTCTTTACAACATTTATTTACTTTAGTACAATTTTTCATAACTTAGAGTAACTATCTTCATATTACTGAGTTTATCTCATTTTAGTTAATCATTTTAGTGAACCCAGCTAGTGAATTTGTCTTTCTTCTTCCGTTTTATGCCTGTTACATGTAGCGGTCATTTTAGATATCTTTAATATTGTGAGTTTTGAAAGGAACGATAAGAATATTGTTCCAAGTTGTGATCTCAGATGATAATAGCATACCACATTGGATTTACAAAATAAAAAAGCTAAAATACCATATATGGAAATCCATCATAATCCATAATGCTCAATACATTACAATAGAATGACTTTTAATTATTCAATAAGAAAGATGTACATATAGGAGGAGGGAAGTGTAACTACTACCTAAATCAGTGGTGAAGAACTCCCACTAACTGATACTGGTAGTTAAGTTAACTCCATAAGACTAGTAAGCTAACTTCACATAACGGAGAAGCTAACTTAACACAACTAGTAAGCTAACTCCACACAACTAGTACACCTAAGCAAGCTAACCCAACAAGTGTAGGGCTAACACAAGTGTAAGAATTATCCTAATAAATAAATAAAAGGATAAATAATAACCTACACTAACACCCTCCTGCAAGCATAGCTTAGGCGGGAGAAAAAGAAGGTGGGTCCCAACAACAAGACCTGATGAGGTACCCACATACAACAATTGGGAAAAATGGACACCGCAAGGTACTCAAAACCAGTAATAACAAAGTAGAGAGAAAAATCCTGCTGCAAGATATCCTCAGAAGCTCAGCTCCAAAAATCTCGTACAATGCTGAAGAAGTGTGGTACGCACTATGGTCTGAATCCACTGCTCGATCATAGAACTCAAAAACAACTGATACTGGGCTTCACCAAAATAGCTCTATGCAAGGAGGCTGTCAATGGAGTGATGTCAAAAGTGAAAAACAAACACCAAACATAATTTGATCGACTGCTGCAGATAGGTGTGCCACGATCCAAGAATAACCAAGGAAATAAGGAGGACACAAGATCCAAATAAATAGGAGTACCATGATCCAAGAAAATTCAAGGTAACAAGGCAAGGACACGAAACCCAAAGAAGCAGTATCAACACCACACCCTCCCATACTGGAGAATGGGTAGAGTGACACCATAGATCTGTATGAGTTGTCAAAATCAACTACTCGAACACTAACAAACACACACTGGGCTTCACCAAAATAGCTCCCCCACAAGAGAGAATGTCAACATGCCAAAAAAAAGTGTCAAAATACAAATCCAAAATATCTCAATAAATAAGAGAGATATAAATGTTTACACCCATATATATAAGAATGCAATACCCAAAATTTTAGAAAGTCGGGCTCAACTAAAATTACATCCACAAGTGATCACAACACCCTCCCGAATTTGGCACTTTATAATTGAGTGCATGTAAATATTACAATGAGTAACAATACCTTTTACATTTTAAATATGTGTATAAAAATGTCACCAATGCATAGATCTCAAAAAAAGACACAATTTCAAAACAAAGATCACCTTAATCTGAGCTATGGATTAAAAGATATGAGCTCTAGAAGGTTTTGCTATTAAACTAATATTTTAATGTTGATTTTTTTTTAAAAAGGTACACGTGACACCCAAATGTTCAAAGGGTAGAAGAGTGCATCCACACGATACATGCTTGCGCCAAAGGATAAAATCCTGCACCCAAAATCTAAAATGTCCAAAGGGTAAATCATTGCATCTAGAGGGTACACCCTAATATCCAATGGATAAAAGAATACACCCAAAGGGTACCAATTTGCGTCCAGTGGATAAAAGGCTGCATCCAAAACCGAAATATCTAGAGGGTAAAAGGATGCATCCGAAGGTACATACTTATATCTAATGGATATAAAAATGCACCCAAAGGGTACATATCTGCGTCCAGTGGATAAAAGACTGCATCCAAAATTGAAATATCCAGAGGGTAAAAGAATGCATTCGAAAGGTACACGCTTATATCCAATGGATAAAAGAATGCACCCATAGGGTACGATCTACAATCAGTGGATAAAAGACTACATCCAAAACTAAAATACCCAGAGGGTAAAAGAATGCGTCTAGAAGGTACATGCTTATATCCAATGGAAAAAAGAATGCACCTAGATTTGACTGTCTCAAAACATGGTCAAGTTTATAGTCGATTCTAGGGTTTTGACACCTTCCAAATCCAATGTCACACTCTGTTTTGCATAAAAATGCATTCTACAAAAAATTGCTAAAAAATTCCAAATACATGAAAATACTAAACCCTTGCTTGCAATTAAAAACTTACAGATGGATGTCTACATCATCTATAGCTCTGATACCATGAAAGGAATGATAAGAATATTGTTCCAAGCCACGATATTAGATGATAATAGAACACCACATTATATTTTCAAAACAAAAGAGCTAAAATACCATATATGGAAATCCATCATAATCCATAATGCTCAATACATTACAATAGAATGACTTTTAATTATTCAATAAGAAAGATGTACATATAGGAGGAGGGAAGTGTAACTACTACCTAAATCAGTGGTGAAGAACTCCCACTGATACTAGTAGTTAAGTTAACTCCATAAGACTAGTAAGATAACTCCACATAATGGAGAAGCTAACTTAACACAACTAGTAAGCTAACTCCACACAACTAGTACACCTAAGCAAGCTAACCCAATGAGTGTAGGGCTAACACAAGTGTAAGAATTATCCTAATAAATAAATAAAAGGATAAATAATAACCTACACTAATAATTTTCCCTCATTCACCCATAGGGTTTCCAGACCAATGGTTGATATACCTACTTCTTTTGCTACCACTAGTAGTCCCTTAGATAGTTCCAATAATGTGCCTTTTCATGAAATTGAGGCATTTGATACTGAAAAATTCCTACGTAAAGAAACGAACGTTGATTAAGACCAACTCGACGTTATTACAGACTTTCGCCAAGCATTTCATGAAAACCCTACTCATCTCCCTCATGTCTTGCATGATCTACTTGTCATCCATCATGCTTGTGATGTTTCAACTACCATAGTTGTTTCCTCTGCTCCCATGGTCTCCACTACACCCACTTATGTTTCTTCTCTTATTCCTCCCACCACGGATCCCATTATTCACTTTGGTACTCCTCCTTTGCATCTCATTTCCTATTCAAAATAGATTTGACCTCTTTATATCAGGATTTACAGACCCAGATTTGACAACTTCAGCTAGCTATGTCACGTGCATCACCATCTCTAGATTCTACCTCATTGATACATACTCCTTTTGCACTTGTCATATCTACTTATACATTCTCACCAAATTTTGTCTCTCCTAAGCTACCTATATTCAAATGCCATGGTGACCCACAAGATAATAGCCGCGCATTTCATGTAGCATGCCTTGAATTTGCGGATGATCATATTCTCTTAGCAAAGTTTTTTCCACATATTTTTCAAGACTATGCGATGTGTTGGTTCTATGACCTACCTATACATTCAGTGGTCTCTTTCACACATCTGGATGATTCCATTATCACACATTTATCTATAAATATTGGCTCTAAGATATCCTATGCTCAACTGACACAGCACAAATAAGGGCCTAATGAACACTTATATGATTATGTCTTGCATTACAAAAACAACTTAGCCAAGATGTCTAATTTTCTTGCGGATCTTGAGTTTCAGGATTTATTCATCCAGAGTCTATTTCCACCCCTATAGGAGATTGTTGTATTTGATACTTCTCCTTCATTTGATCAACTTTTTCATACTCTCAATCTTTGTGAGACTAAACTGTTAGCCATAGGAAAACTTAAATATCAAGAACAAGCATTGTCCTCCACACACTTTCTAAGTAAGCCACCACCCAAATCTTCTACAACTAAACCCATGGACAAGAAAAACACTATAAACGTAGCTTCTACCCCTAGGGAGCTTTGACCACAACCATATAGATGTAATTTTACTAAGATTAGTACACCACCAAGCATTTTGCTACCACAACTCATCGATAGTCATCTTATTACCTTATCATCACCACTACAAATTGATCCATCTTGACACAAAGGGCGTAATTTTGATGACATTTCTTATTGTGATTATCATCAATGCATTGGACATTGCATTGATTGTTGTTTTAGGTTACAACATTTCATCCAAGATTTACTTAACAATGGTAAAATTTATCTTTCGAAATCTATAACATCCACACCTACTAATGAAAATCATAAACTTAATATTTTTAACAACCCCTTGCCCAAACATGATACAAAAATGACTGATTCCTCTACTAATTATGTCTATCATGTAGTACCTTCTTCCCCGGGGCCTCTCAAATTATTATTTTCTAACACCAAAACTTTTCCACCAATCATCTTGTTATCCAAAATAAGCCCCTTGCTTATAAATTACTAAGTTTATTTCATTCCTTCCTTCCTTGTGCCTCAGTCAAAATTTTCCACTTTTCAGGCACTCAAAATTATCTAGAAATGGTTTCATCAGCTAGACTCACCTTTCTAGAAAGGTAAAATTTTCCTTCTAACTCCTTTTATTTTGTAAGATATGTCTCAGCGGAGTTTTTGAGGGAAATTTTCCCTGGGAAGGTCCGCAACAAATAGAAATGTGCCATGTGGCAGTGGAATGGTGGGTCAGTGGGGTTAAGTTGAAAAAAATTGCCAAGGAGTGGGTGGGGCCCAAAGGAAAAATCTTACCCACAAGCCCGCAGGGGAAAGAAATGGCTTGAGACCCACGCCTAATGAGGAGGTGCCACGTGGTGGTAGAAGTTAGAGGGGTGGAGTAAATTTTGGTTTTTTCCCAAAAAAGCAAAGGGCGAAAAGGAAAAAACCGACCCGCGGGCCCACCAAGGAGAAAGAAAAGAAAATTGTGAAGGCCTGCGGACCAACCAGAGGATGACATGTGTCCAGTCGTGGCAGAGGGGCGAAGGCACAGAAGGATTTGGCATAATTTGCCAAAGTGTTCAAAATGGCGCAAAGGAAAATTTTTTCCCACAAGCCCGCAGAGGAAAGAAAGTTGATTAAGGCCTGCTCCAAATCAAAGTGTGCCACGTGGCAGCGGAGCGGCGGGGTGCGGAGAAATTTTGGAATTTTTTCCCAAAATTCAAAAAAGGTAAAATGGCCATTTAAACCTGCAAATGAATGAGAAAGCGCCATGTGGTAGTGGAGCGGTGGGGCGCGAAGATTTTGGGGAATTTTTCCCAAATTCAAAAAAGGGAAAAAAAATTAGGTTTTGGCCCGCCGACCCGATTTTTGCCCCAGTTTTTCCCTAAATCTTCAGAGGGGCATATCTTTCAATCCAGACCTCATTTTTTCTTGATTTTGGTGTCATTGGAAAGCTATTGAAGTCCTCTACATGATGGACTATTCAATTTTTTTGGTGGATTTTAGTGAGAGAAAAATGAAAAAACACCTTTGGCATGGGGAAAAGAGCATAACCGACATTCAACCACCATTTTTAATGCAGTATGGCTTCCATTCTTCTCCAGCATGGTCAAAAATCTTGGAGAATGAACTTTTAAGGGTACTCATGTTATTTTGATGGAACTTGTCAGTGGTTGAATCATTCATTTCAATTTTCTTGCATTTCTCCTTCCTGAACTCAGTTTTTCATTGTTAAAAGCCAAATTTGGCTCATTTGTAAAGGGTTGGACATTTTTTTATGTTCTGCAGGTTCCCTCCTTCACCCTGGCAAGTGAATTTGTGGAATATTAAACGTTTTTAGGACTGCAACACATTTTCTACCTCCTTGTTGTTATAATGCACTGTATTTAAAAATGGAAATGACAATGCAAGCTCTGTGAATGAATTTGTGCAGTATGGATTCCATTCTTATCCTGATCCTTCATTAAAATTTTAGAAATTTGTGCATGATTTGTGTTGTATTCTTATAATCTGTGTCAATCTATGGAAATAGATGTTCACCACTCCTTTGGTGTATCACCTTGTCAATTTAGTTTTATCTTCTTTTCTTTCTATCCTTGTCTCCTTGGCAGAATTAGAGTAGAATTTTGAGTTAAACCTTTGTAAATTTCATGCATACATCTGATCAGAGGAGTAGAGGAACCAGCCTTCAATCTTGATATTTTTTTTCCCATTTTTGCAAGTCCCACACTTGGGGAAAATATTCCATGTTGTGCAATCACACTAAATGACCCATTTCTCACTTGCAGATCTGAAGGTCATTTAGGGGGTGTTGTTGATTTGCACTAACACATCTCTTTTTACAATATTGATTATCATGCTAAGTTTGCATTTAACCATTTACAAATCCATGCATCTATTGGCTTGACCTCCATCAACAACTCTAAGGTTGAACCATCATGGCCTATTAGTATATGCCCTATTTCACTTCTCAAGGAAATCAGGTATCCTTCGTCCCAAGTCGAGTACCCTTTGGCATAATTCAATTATATGTTATGGTAGGTCCTCTTACTATGATGGTACCTTTCCCCATTGGAAACACAGTTGAAGGATGTGACATGCTTCTTGGCCTCAATTGGATTAGTCACTCGCAATCCATCATTTCCATGAATCATTTACGACTCAAATTAATTTACAAAAATGAGGTCATTTCTATTGATGGCGTCCTTCCATCTACTCCATGGTCATCATCTCCTCACACATTAACTAACACGTTACCTACTTCATCTAACATGTCACAGTCTATGTTTCGCAATGCACAATCTACTCCTACCTCACCTATTCAAGCATTATATGTGCGACCACATCATTCAAATAGTCCTACACATATGTATAGGATTATACCTCAGACACTTACTACATCTCGACATAGATCACCACCTCGGTTTATTCCATACCGATATTCTTCACCTTCGTATTACACCTCGTGTAGATCTCCACAACCGATGCATTTTTTGATGCCACAACCTTCTTCATACATTCATCCCTCATATGATCATAGGCTTAATTTACCACTATATCATTTATCTACTATACCTCCATTATTAGAGCATGATCATGTACTTTCACCTTGTGTATAAGATTAGGGACATTCGTCCTTCACCATCATTGGATAGTGCATCTATTCACACGTACTTGGGGGGTCATGACATTCCACCTTCCCCTATCTAATCTTAGCATAGTCATAATCATCATCTTTTACATCCTTATACATTCATATCCTCACATTTTGCACATCCATCATACATTCTATCATCATTACTCGATGAAACACTCTTGTGCTTCAGTTCACACTTGACTATTGAGGGATTATTCCACATAACCCCACACACTGCACTATAGGCATTCTAAATTATGTTTGATCACACATCGCACATCATACAACATACATTCAACACTTAATATATAAAAAATTTACATTTACACATTCATACATCACAAATCATACTCGTCTTTGACTTACATATACCATACTTATATCATCCACATGTTTACTATCATCTACTATTCATCCTACGCATTACATACACTATTAGGATACTTATGCATATTACCTGACATCCTATACATAGTCATATACCATACATCATACATTATGTGTCTTCATGTCATTTTCTACATACGATACTAGCCGTCATCGCATATGAATCTAGCATTATATTCGTCCCTACATACTACATTACTCATCTACATGTATTCCGCTAGCATTATACACTATATTTCAAACATTTCTACACACCACATATTTACATATTCTACTCATCACACAATAATTTATTCTCATCATTGTATTGTCTTCTATGTGTTATACTCACTACATGATGATGAACTTTAGTTCCTCTATCCATACTTGACTGTTGATGGTTTACAAATTAAATGGACCTTACACATTTTTTATTCGACCTTTCACCATGCGACATTCCTAGGCTCATGACATACGCTTTAGGCTAAATTGTCACATATTCTATCATTTTCAAGTGGTATACACCTTAGGTTACATCACCACCCCTACTATTCATTTCATAGTCATTTTAAGCTAAATCATCACCTATTATATCATTTTCTAGTGGTCTACAGGTTATATCACCATACCCTCCTTACATTTCGTAGTGATAAACACTTAGTGCTAAATCATCACTCATCAATCCATCTTATAGTGATATACGCTTAGGTTAAATCATCACTTATATGTTCATCTATTTGTGATATACATTTCGGATATAAGGTTCACACACATCTTCACTAGGTTGAACCTCATCACTACACCTAC
Source organism: Taxus chinensis (assembly GCA_019776745.2). Classification (NCBI taxonomy): domain Eukaryota; kingdom Viridiplantae; phylum Streptophyta; class Pinopsida; order Cupressales; family Taxaceae; genus Taxus; species Taxus chinensis. Next base: position 52,991,834 of record CM034148.1, read on the forward strand.
ACATTCCTCACAGTGCGTTAGATACAACACACACTACTCGGCCATTTCCTGATGATGCACTCTCTTTTACAGTTCATTCTTGACTACTAAGGGGAAAACAAAATGAACCTCATTTCATACATTTCCATCCACTTGAGGGCCACACAGCTCCAACCACTCAATTGTGCATTCTATTACATCCCTCCACAACATGTTGCATATTATGGGTGCTTATACTCTTGCTTACTTTTGTTGTTCATGATCACTTTATTACATATGCTAGTTTGATTACTTATATGTCATTTATCTCTACCATCCACATATACGCGTTCATGCCTTTTCCTAGTTGTGATCGCAGATACATGTTTCTTACACATGACATAGATGCTTGCCTTCTACCCTTCCTACACTAGTCGTTGAGGACAACTACACATTCATCTCTTCCAGATGTTATTGTTTCATTTTATACTTAGAAATTTACATTACTTGCTTATACACACTTTTGACATACTAGCTATCTTTCTAACATGCTAATGGGTGCTTCATGTGCAACATTTTTTATGCACGGATATTTGTTTCCATACTTGTTTGGTTACAATTGTGATATTGTTTGCTATTGTTCGTGGGCCTTGCCTTATGTTTGGTGTGCACACTTGTTTGTTTTTTTACGACCGTGATGTCCTTGCATGTCTTGCGACATCATGAGTGATGCCCATGTTTGCATCTCACTTTGTGTAGATTACTTATCTTCTTGCATGTTTACATTAATTTTCATAGCTTATACATTGTTTTCTACATGCATGCATGTTTACACTTGTCTTTGGTTAGCCATCTTATTTGTGTGTGCCTTGGTTTTTACCAAGCACATTCCATGGTTACAACATACATGTTTTTGGTCCTCTTTTGGGGTTGCATGTCTCCTATCAGTGACGTTGCATATGCCTCCAAAGAGGGGGGGCATCATTTGGATATTTATACTAACACTATGTATTTACACTGGTTCATTTCAATGCACTTTCCGCCCTTGAAATTATGGGTTACATACAATGAGTGGGTTCAGACTAGTCTACAAACCCATACATAATTAATTTTACATGACATGGTGTCCTTAGCATTTCTAGGAATAATTTATAGGCTTAGAGGTTACAATGGTTGTGCCTCTCTACACTACTTCGGCCAGTGGCATCGGATCACCCAAAAAACTAGGACAATACAAAGATCTCTACATGCTGTTTAGGGAAGTAGTTAGAGCTTAGAGGACATAGAGTATTTCCTCCCTATAATTCTTTGGCCTATGGCATGAGATCGCCCCAAAAATTTATAGTACATGATATCCTTCTACACGTTCTCTCTCGACATGGATCAACTGCACATGTTCCATTCACCCTTACATTTACATTTTTATTTACATTAGAATATTTTACATACACATGCATCTATTACATAGTGTTTTTATACTTACATACATACATATTTGACTACTTGATCATTTTTTCCATGAAGGTCTGGCAATATGAGAAACAAGCAGTCAAATGGGGGAAACAAAAACAATAAAAACAACGATCCGCGGTAGCACACATGCTTTACTAACCATGTAGGTACACTACACGCTGCAAAAGCTAAACACACGCATTCCACCCTAGGTTTACTCTCATCACTTTTTCTTTGCATATTTTTCATCTATAATTTCCACGCTCCTCCATCTTTTTGCCATTCCACACTTTTATCTAGTCCTTCGGATTATTTTCTACTACACTCTTCATGGACATCAAGTAATCATTTCTATCTACTTTATGTTACCGATATTTCCACTCACCAACATAAAGTGGGGGGAAAATGTAGTCACAAAACCATGTACTTTAGACATTTATTTATCCGATCTCATACTACTATTTGGAAGGTTCTTGAGTAAAGAAATTACTAATTAACCCCTATCCTTTTGACCATCTTGTTTATTTTATTTCATAATTTGTGACCTATTGCACCAATATTCCTATCCATTTTATGACATTTTACGTTATTTTAGCCTCGGCTGGGGTGCCCTAGTCCCACCTAGGGTACCCCAATCCTTCTAGCACTTTTCTGCAACTTTTGGGGCCTCTTCTAGACATTTTTCATCTTTATCTTTCTTTTGGTTAGCCTTTTCAGTGTTAATTACAAAATTAGATCAAGAGAACCCTATAAATATAAAGTTATGAGACCATAATGAGGGACATAACATCATCTACTACTATCACTCCATCTAGAGTTGCATCCACATAGCTCCATTATCAAGGCACAAGCTAAGACAGCTACATCACACCTCATAAGGGGGGATTCTATTATATTCCATGCACACATTATTTTAAATTTTCTACATTTATCTATTGCTCGATATTTCACAAAGTGAAACTGGCACAAGAGCACCTTGGGCATGACATGCATACACTCACCAAAACTACATCCAGGTCCAGAATGTAGTGCAACTCTTAGTTAATAATCCCACTGTTGTGGAAACTGAGGTCAGTTTGACCCATTCATTTGCATCTTTATTTTTTTATGGTTTTGATACTTCCTTTTGGTCTTTTACAAGTCATTTCTTCCTCTTGGAATATTTAGAGGATTCGGCGTAGTTCAGGAAAACTAATGTGATAGACAATGAAGGTTATCAGTCATCTCCAACACCTGTGAAGACTAGTTTTGGGCCTTTTTCCTTGACCAAAGTGTCTATTTTTCTTACCAGAGCACCCGTGGGCACCTCAGTCCTCTCCTAGGCACTCCAATCTATCCACATCACATAGATATTTCCTCTACAAGACCCCAACACAGTCATTATTACTTCCGACTTATCCAACTACATTTGCGATAATGTCCAACAAACATTTGTTTACCAGTTGAGTTATTTCCTCTTCTCTCTTGCACATAAAGGTTTAGTATTTCATTTTACATATTTTCTTAAATCCTTAAAATATTTATTTACCACATTTATTTACTTTAGTATAGTTGTTCATAGTTTAGATTAACTATCTTCATACTACCTAGTTTAGTTCATTTTAGTTAATCGAAGACCATAATAAATATGTTAAAAATCACATGCAAGTAACAAAAAATTAAAATAATAAATAATTTTTAATTGGATCTTTCATTTTTTCTGTACAAAAAAATGTATAGTTATATAATGTTGGAACTATAGACATAAAACCACACACATACTACTATTTTACTATACTACCAAGTATGTTTTTAGATGCATGGATCTTAAGTAAGAAAATCATTCATTGGTGACACACTATCTAGTCAATACGCTTACTTCGGTTACTTCTATTTATTTTACATCTCATATAAGTCACTTCTACACCTAGTTTTGGTTAGGTCACAAGGATCTTTGTCTATCGGTCTTCTCACATTTTATGTTAGTTATCTCTGGACACTAGGCCTAGGACTAGACACTAGCGCCCAAGTGCTCTTGTCCAACATGAACGCTCCTGTCCTATGTGTTCTTGTTAAAAATTTTGACATTTATGGTAGGCATTTTTGGTTTTCTTACCTCTATCTCAAGGTCATAGTCAACATGTCATGTCACTAGTGTCGAAATTCAAGCAAGAGATCCCTATATAAACATAACATTATACCATTATAAGGGGAAAAAATTCTAAGGGAAAATATTACCTACATACTATCAAAGGGATTGCATTTTGGGCTGATTACTCTACATACACTGCATAGGAAAGGGAAGTATTGAATTCCATCCCACACATCTATATTTTATGTATCTTTATCCCACTATCTTGGCAAAAATTTCACAAGGGCAACCTAGGAGCACTATTGCACACACAAGCACATAGAACTATATGTATTCTGGGATGTAGTGCACCACTTGGTCATAATTTCATTCTTCAAATGACCACTGAGGTCATTCTGACTTTTCATATTACATATTTAATTATAATTTGATGTGTTCTTGAGCTTGTGTAGGTAGTTATGGTTTATGTTGCAGATTACACATACCTCAACGATCTTAGTGGGACATACAAGTGATCAACAAAGAACAAGTGTGAAGCCCTAGCGACATAGAAGAAATCAGGTTTTGAGATTTTACAAAGTATCCAATGCCCAAGAGAGGTCTCTAGCACCCCAGGAGCCCTTGTCCCTTCCTAGGAGCCCATGTTCTGGCTTGCTTATAGCTTCCAAAATTTACATCGAGTGTTTTCGGTAGTTTGCCCATCATGTTCATCAGTTGCTCCAGTTCAGGCCTACTTCAAGATAAGCAAAAACCAAATAAGCTCCTCACCTCTCTCATTTTCTTTATATAGTTGCATCTTTAGATCATTTAGCATTTTGTATTTCATTATATATTATTGTAGTGACTCTACAATTAGATTTAATATATATAAGATTTTATTAAATCAGGAACTTTTAAATTTGTGAAGTATTTGTCACCAAATTTTTCTCTTGGCTATGTCTGCAAATGTTGTATTTAGTTAAGATTATGAATATCCTTTTTTGTAGTTCCTTTTTTATGTTATGCAAACCAAGTTCATATTTTTTAGTTTGAAGGATCTTGTGGGAAAAAGTGTTTACGTGGTTGTGCTATCAATTTTTTTACTTTTTATATGTTTATGTAGATTTTAGAATGAATTATGTAAGTCGTTTACTTTAGTCTAATGCTTACATTATGGAAACAAATATGGAAAATTTAGCATAACCAAAATTTGTGAGTGCATTCTCATATTTTTTGGTTATTGTTTTGCACTTTTTACTTTGAAAAAAAAGAGTTTTAGTTTCTTAACAAAGTTGTTGTGCTTGTATATTGAAAAAAAGCATAAAAGGTTACATTAATTTTTTTCAATCCATCTATAGTCTGTTTTCTTACTCAAAACCATATACGCTCTGACCCATCACTTAGACATATCTAACCGCTCACTCGAAATACACAAAGGTACCATGTCCCTCTTTTAATATCTAATTTTTAGGGGTTTTAGTATGATAACATAAGTATTCCATACACATAGCTAGTAATTAAAGGTAAAGTATAACATGAACTAGATTACAACCATAGTGCATAATCAATCAAACAAGGATCAAAATCAGATTTACCATGTAATACCTAGTAACAAATATATCAACAATCAATATCCACTCACAATGATATTAATCCATCAAAACACAATAATTGAATACATCATAATAACGATCACAAGGTCATGCATGTAAGTGTACCAACAACATAATTTTGTCTCAATCTAGAAGTAGTTCATGATCCCCCTCTTTAATCTGTGTAAATAAATACATATTTATATGTAGTGGGCACTTTCCCTTCACTACTCATGCACTCTCAAAATAGGATGCATGCCAAGAGTAGCCATCCGTAGCTCCAAAATAAACTACAAAATCATGTAAGATTCGCTAATAATAGATTACCTATAATTAGCTCTAGATCTAATCTTATTATTAGCTCTAACTCTGCATAACGCTTGATCTTCCACTTGTTCCCAAAATAGCTTGTTCTTTCCTCCAAGTATTCTATCTCTATCCAAAGTGTCTTCAACACTCAATCCATTTTTATCATGTGCATGTAGAAACAAATAAGATATGAACTCTAACTTCCCTCAGCGTGCCCTCTATTCGATGATCTTCTGTATGTACCTACACGCCTGATTCCTACACACCCCATTCTTATGTGCCACTACACTTATGAAATATTTTTTCCAATCAACGTTACCCCACACTAAATTTATTTCCTCCCCTGGAAATGGGTAATCATGCATTGTCTCTCCAATAATAAACAGTAATGAAGTTTTTTGACTATACATAATGAATGAAAACACACCAAAAAGAGTACGGAAACTCTAATTCTCTGAAGGCAGAAGTAACTCAAGGTACTCATTCTTGATTTTTACCTGTAACTAATTCTAGTCATTGAGTTCCTTGTTTTTCTTTTCAAGGATTTGTGCAAGCACTCCTTCCATCTCATCTAGGGTCATATTCTCATCCTCTTTCTATATCACCCTAAGAACATTTTCTAAACTAGAGATCATCCCATCCCTTACATCCATACGTCGGGCTATAAGCTTCCCAATTTCCTTTATCTTGTCTTTGTGAGGGTCCTGGGATGCTATGAGCGCATCACACTTTTATGCTAATAACATCAACCTCTCCTCACACACAAGATTTTCATCATTCTTTGCAACTAGAACCTCATTTTCCTAGGTCAAATTCCTTTTTTTAATGGTTTCCTCTAGGTCTGCGCATATATTTAACATTGATTTTTCCTTCTTCATTTCATCCTTTAAGGTCTGAAGTAGAGATTCATACCCAAATATTTTGCGTGTTATTGTAGCCTTGGATTTTTCCTTCTAAGCTACAATATCCTCCTCTTTTTGTATAGTTGTCTTTGTGGTTTCTCGTGGCATGCCCAACTACTTTTTGATCAATAATCACACATAGTCTTGTAAGAAGTGCAGGGAGGACTAATACGTCTGGTATGTTTTTTCATCAACATTTGGATGTGCATCTATGATCTCCTTCCCCAAACCTACCACAAAATCCAGACTGTTCTTCTGTTTCTCTTTATCCTTCTTCTGCCCCTTAGACATTTGTTCCACTTATTCTTTTAGGCTCTTATTCTCTTCCAAAAGGGCTATTATCACTACTAATTTATCTATACTCCTGCGTGCTACCTCTGCTACCATTTTATCTAATGCATTACTCACCTGCTGATCATTCAACTATGTAGGACTCACCATTCAGTGTGTGGCTTGGGATTTCTTCTTCATTTTCCTATTGACGTATGCATCTTCTTTTATATCAAATACAAGCTCATCAATATGAGTCTACGTGTTCCAAGAGATTTGTTTTCTAGTGCACAAGTTGGCCACTTCAGGGTCCATTAGCTCCCATCCATAAATCTCCTCAGACTCCAAAGTGCTTTGAAACCTAACGTGAATGATTTTTGTGGTTTCATTAACATACCTAGCTGCGGGGGTTGTGTACATATCCCCTTATCTCTCCCTAAGTGACTACCTTTAGGAATGTACCCCTTCATCCAAATTCACACCTTCCCTTGTTGTGCCTGTATGTTCATTCATGGGCTCACTTGAAGGTCCTCCCTTATATTTCTCTTCATCTCCACTGGAATATTCATGCTCCTCAAAGTTTTTGGCATCATATTTTACCTCTTCCTCCTGAGGCTCCTCTGCATCAAACTCAATGACAGGTGGTTCTATTTTTGTGTGTGCACTTCCATCCAAATCCTCCTCCTCACCCTATCTAGGTATATATCTCCTTTGTTTCTTCTTCTCTTTCACAAGCTTAGTGGGAGAGGTATTTTGATTCTCAGGTTGGGAAGGTCTTGCACTCTTACTTGTGCTTGGGGTATTTTTATTCTCTTATTTTTTCATGGGAGGATTTTCTTCACGCGTTCTCTTTACTCTAGCTGTTGGATTCTTCCATGAGCCATGGTCCAATCAACAACTGTCTTCCTTTAATTATTCTTCTTCTTCTTATACTATGGGATATTCATCTTACAACATACCCACCGTGTGTTTTCCCTTGGGAAGTTCAGGAAGCCTGAATTTATTTCAATATATTGTCCATTTTCTAACTTGGGCGTAAAGTAGAGGTATACCTTATCTGTGCCAAGATTCCAAACTACCAAACTCATCTATTTAATGCTTATATCACCCAGGATCATATTCTCTATGTAAACATACATATTTGGGTATAAATATGTCTTCCACAATGTATGATAATCATAGTATACCTTATTTACATCAAAAATCAATTTGAGTGCATTTGATAATATGTGCACCGATATTTGGAAGCTACGCACAGTGAATGCATAAGGCAGTTTGCTCCAGGGGATCTATTTTCCTTCCTTCATCCCAAATCTACCTATATAAAAATTTTGATATACAACTGACTGTGCCTTCATATCTAATACCGAAGATAGGTCCTTAGGTATTATCAATTCATGTTCAAAGGCTTCACAAAAACACTTATACCAAATTTCCAGCATTTTCTTATAAGGACCACTCATGGATCCATCACACATATATTTTGAAAACCTATCTACAAGGGAATTTTTCTCTTTAGGAAACTACCAAATATTCTCCTTAGGCCCATCGAGCACCCTAATTTCCAAAAATAGAAGAGATAATAAAATATCACCAAAACTTATCTTATCCATGGTGTGCTTTTTCAATAATTGTCTCAACAATGAAAGAAGACAATTTATATATGAATCCTTTTATCATTATTTTGACAATATGGATCCATATTTTGTTTGCTTGGCTCCAATGCTCCTAGTTATTCAACTTGGTGAGGAGGTGCAAGGATACCTAAATCCCAGGGTATTTTTCTAATTTGATAATGTCTATCGTGCAACCTCCTTTTGCATAAACTAGTGCAGCAGAATTTTCTTCTATGACATCATCATCTTTAAGATCACTGACAATCTCCTTTCCCAAACTCCTCAACCCCGTTAACTTCCCAATCAAGGGCACAGTAAGTTACATTCACCACATGTTTCACCAAATTGTTATGTGATTAAACACATAAGGTAAAAGGTCAAGGAGGAATACATGTTATTACGTAGGTCGAAGGTTGACTGCACATGTTAGTGACTCTATCCAAGTTTCTTTTAGAGAACTCCTTTTTGTAAGGAAAGGACTACCCATAGATACAAAACAAGACCACTAAATGATATTGAATAGCAAGAGTCATAGGACTACCTAACAAGGATAGATCCGGGAAGCATGATGCTTCCTTGAATGGATGGAAATCCTTTGTTTTTATCAAATTAATGAAAATAAATGTGAGAAATAAAGGTCCTATTTCTAACACTTTGATTTAGGTATCTCAAAATTTTATCAACAAAGTAGATTAAGCAAATTATTAAAATATAAACAAATCTAGCATCAGGAAAGGTGTGTTTTTTGTTGGGATGAGTCAAAGGGGTGTCAGGTAAGGTCACAAAGGTATCTAGTAAGGTCTAGGTGGAATTTGGGTGATGTTAGAGGTAATTTGGTGAAGATTAACATAAAACACAGAGAACAACGTCAATCTGGTGACCAATACTGGTAAAGAGGGGAGACCGACAATGGTTAAGGTGACCGGTGTCGGTAGGGGAAATTTGGTGGTAATTAAACAAAAGTAGTTTTGGACTTCTCTGTGATTACAAAGAGAATGAAGGTAGGATGGTTGGGTTTGTAACATTGCTAAGAAAACTCAGGAATGCATAAAGGTTAGGTATAGAGAGCCAAAAGGTCATGGTTGGTTGGATGGGTAGATTGCTAAGAAGGTGGGGATGAAGGAATGCAGGAAGGGATAAGATGTAATAACAAAAGATGATGAACATACACTTTAAGAAAGTACAAAATGATTAAAATCAAGTATAAATACTACATTTGTAGGTCTGGTATGTCAAGGAAGGAAGTAGTTGATCCATGAATAAATTTTGTGGTTAGTGTCATGGAAATACTTCCTAGAATGTTCCCGTGAATATTTTAATTCCTTGGGATACGCATCAGGTGCTTGCTTGGGCCTATGATTTAGTATGTCCCATCGTTTGGATCCTGAGAAGTCTCTAATTCATGCTTGAATGCAATAGAACTCTCTAAACTGAAAATGACCAGCCTGGGTAAAGAGTTGTGAAAGTGTATATAAGGTAACCGATGATGGTTAAGGTGACCGGTGTCAATTGAGGGATAACCGGTGTCGGTTAAGGCAGGAAATACTAGTTTTACCAAAAATAGGTAGATCTTTACTATTTTTGGCGTGATCTTCATTGAGTCCACTTAGGTAAGTAGAGTTCACGTGAGAGAAGGTAGGAAGGTCATATAAGAAATCCAATTAGGTTTTTGGAAGAAGTCTCAATTAGTTAGGTTAAGTGCTGACTCAACACTGGGAGTGATGACTTAGTGCTGAGAGTGATGACTTGGTTACTATGAGTTAAATGCCCTTGGAATGGGTCCAAGGTGAGGTGTCTCGGTGATGTGTAAACTAACTTAATTAAAGTAATTAAATGAATTAATAATATGAGGATGAACATTAATTCAATTGGAAGTAATTAAATTAATATAAATGTGGGGTAAAGGGGTCATGATTAGTTGAACACGTTATGTTAATTGATTAAAGGGGACCAAGGGGAGTGTGACCCAAAGTTGGTGTCTACATTTTCTCCTTTTTTTCACATAGGTTGTATTGGTAATCGATGTCCTAGGTATAAGTGGAGGTTAGGTTGCCCCAAGTGTGGGTAAAGGTGATCCCCCTCAAACCAGGAATGGATGAGGTGTTAAATGAAGTCGGTGAGTGGTTTTATAAATGGGTACGTGATGAAAATGAGTGTAGGTTGGTTTTAGGTAAGGGTGTGGTCATTAGGTAATGGGTAATGGGTAATTGGTAATCGAATGAACGCACAAGTATAGATAGCGATACAATACCATGTTGAAGAGCTTGCAAACTCTACATTGTCAAAAGGGTGATAGGTTTATCCAAATGAGGTTGAAGTGATTCAGGTATCCAAGGTATATGATATGGTCATAAAGCACAACGAGGTCTGGTGTATGAATTGGTAATAGGTTTTGTTTCATGGTACCAAAGGTATGGTCGAGATAAACATCGCATCATTAGGCAAGGTAAGGTCATTAGGATAAACAACATGGGTATCAAAATCGCAAGGTATAATGAGTACAATAATTCAAATGTCACAAAAAGGTGATTCAGGTCAGGGTATATTGGGTAGGGCACATGTAAGGCCAAGGTATAGGTAAATAACATGTTTCTAATGTAGTTAAGAAAATGTACATCTAGTGTAGGCTTTTGGGTATGGTGTAATAGGTATTGGTAAGGTCAAAATTTGTGTGAGCAACATTTTTTTAGGAAAAATGGGCATGGGGTGGGTCAAATGGGTATGTCAAGTGACCGATGTCGGTTATAGAAAAACTGACGTTGGTTGGCTAGGGCACGAAATGACTGACGACAGTCAAGGTTAAGAGTAAATAGGTGAAAGAAGGGCTAGGTAGGAAAGTAAAATAGGTGAGGAAGGGGTAGGTGAATATTTAGTTAGAGGGAAGAGGGTAAAATGTTATTTTGGCGATGTGGGATAGGTACGTAGGTGAAATGAACTAAGATAATGGATAATGATGATATGGGATAGTATTTTTGTAGGTGGGTATTTTGTAGTGTGTAATAGGTGATTTGAGGTGGTCAAGTCTTGACAAGGTTGTGTTGGATGATGCAGACGAGATATCAACTGAGGATGCGAGATAGAGTACCACCCCTACTGGTATAGATGCGGCCTAGTGTGACCACAGAGGAGTGGGAGCACATGACCAAATTTGGACTTAGTGTGATCTGAAGCTATAGGTGTATAGCCTGGGATCATAGTTTGATGCTCATTCTCATCGATAGATGGGATTCCACGACCAATACCTTTCACTTACCTATGCGCGAGATGATCGTCAACTTGGAGGATGTATATAGGATCCCGCAACTTCCTATTGTTGGGGAGCCAATATATTCCATTTTTTCTGAGGCATCAATTGAGCTGATAGTGGCAGTATTTGGTGAGGCGATGGGTGAGCTAAGGTATCACAATGCAAGTTTGAGCTATGGGGACATGTATGTGGCCTACCATAGGAGACCAGGCTATCGATTTTGATGATGGTGACAATACGTTGTTTTTCATTGCCATATTATGAGGGTGTTAAGTTTATGCAAGCATTTATGGGAGTGTTATAGGATATGATCGAGGAGTGGATATGTTTCACTTGGGCACTAAATTTCCTAGTTCAACTGTATAGGGAGCTATGGGCCTATGTAAGATTGAGGAGATTTGGTATGTACTATAATTATTTATTACACTACTGGGCATACAAGAACATTGTGTGCATTGCCCCGTTGTTTTACCACGACATGAATGGTTCGGGGGTGGCGTACTCAGAGTTGGTTTCAAATGATGGGTACCAGTTAGTGGACATCTAAGGGTGGCGATAGACATATATGATGTGGCATACTATAGGAAACGATTGGAGGGTCTTTTGGAATTTGATATCGTTTGGTGGCCATATGTTGACTATCCATCATATAGAGGCATGGCTGAGGAGTTAGAGGAACTTCAGCTACTGAGATGGATACAGGGGCGGTGGGCTGGGGAGCATGAGATGATACTTGTGGACATGGTGAGATGACAGTTTGGACTACGACATGACGTGCCCCCGTCATTCCCATTGTACCTTAGAGATGGCATGGAGAGACCCATGTCTCCACCACGTTCGAGTGTTTAGAAAGGGTAGGAGGAGTAGGTACAAGATAGATAGATTGATGACACGGGAGTCACTGATGGATATAGGAAGTAGTGGGTGACATAGCTACGGGCAACACCGATGAGGCTAGGGCAGCTGGATTTAGCCATTGTCATAGTGTAGAGGGATACATTATATGGTCAAGTGGTCGTATAGGGCATAGATGGGGATGGAGGAAAATGTTTTGGAAGGGAGTATGGGTTACCAACACCATGGGTGGATGAGATTCAATAGGTATATAAGAGGTGGTAGGTGTAGATAGGCCTACACTCAAGGTGGTTGATGAAGCAGTGGTTGATACCACAGGATAAAATGACGTCAAAGGTGAGACAAATTCTGTAGATGTAGAAAATATTAATGATGCAAGGTCAAGTTGGGACACCATAGGTGGTAAGGTGGAAGAGGGTAAGGCTGAGCTAGTAGTAGCTGATGCGGAAGTGGGTGTGAGGGCAGGAGGAATGGACACAGGCATGCCATATACCAGCTGCCCTGATGAATCCCGAGTGGATGAATGGGCTAAATAATATTGTAAAGTAATGGGGTTTTGGTCAATGAGTCTTGCAAAGTCCTTTTCACCTGTACTAATGATAATAGGCTGATTGGGATCCATAGGTGATAAAATGGAAGGTGGCGATGGGCTAGGCAGGAGTGGTAGAAGGCTACCATGGAATACGAGGGCATTGGTTTGGGTACGAGTCAAAATCATGTGAATTATAGTAGACCTGGTAATCTGATCTCTGTAGATGACACAGAGGCATGGAAGGAATGGAGAAAATAGTTCCGGAAGGTGAAATTTGGTCATTATTTTAATTAAAAAATTAAAACACAGGAACCAACGATAGTTGGGTAACCAATGTTGGTGACAGAGGGTAACCGATGATGGTTAAGGTCACCAATACTGGTTACTGTGGAAAATCAAAACTTTTGTAAATGTGGCAATAAATAATGAAAATGAAGTAAAATCTAGATTTTAACAGTGATTTCAAAGACCCAGAGATATGGTGAATTATCTGAGGAACCCTAGAAATAATAGTAATGTGATGAGTGCTACTTTGGTTAAAATGACCAAAACAATAGAAAACTGACAATGGTTAGTAAACTGATGATGGTTAGATGAGTAAACTGATGTCAGTCAATGGACCGACACCGTTCACTATGAAATTTGTGAACAGATGGATAAAAGTGAACTTAGTAACTTATATCAAATAAAAAACTAACCCAAAAACCTGAGTATGGTAATGATGGGTCCTAACACACTTAGAAAGATTCTGAATACACCAACTATGATTACAGAGTGTGAAGGGAAAGAATAATAGAGAATATGATCTCACACCTTGAAACAGAAATCAAGAAAAAACTAGCAAACACGAAATCCTATGTGGTGGATTTTATGTTCCCGCTTATGCCATTTAGGACTGACTTATGAATAGAGTATATTTTTTGGTTTGATAAAAGGTTACCTATGAAAATCCAGGAGCTAAGGATAGTTTCAGGTAAAATTTTGGCGAGGGGAATCCTTGCTCTGAGATAATGACTGGACAGAGAAACCAATTTGGAGCCCACTGTCAATCCTACGATCATGTGATGATTGACACCTTCTTCTAGGTAGGATGTTGTTTATGAAAATGAGTAATTTATTTTGTGTGGTTTGGTGTAGCAAAGAGAGTGTGCACTATGATTCAATTAGTCAACCATTAGCTAAGGATGACTTTCAGCGTATAGGTTACCCACAATATTTAAATGAGCTAAAGATGCAACACTCAGAAATGATATGCAAGTATTTTAGACACAAATCCAAAATGAATTTCAATGAAAGAAATGATGAATAGACAAGAATATGTCTTTCGCTAATGCAATACAAAAAAAAGAATGGTTCTTTTTATTCCAAAATATGAGTGTCAATGAGACAAGTAGAAGAGAGAGAATGTTCAAGAGGAGAAAATTTAATGTGAATTCTTTCAAAGGGACATAGACGCACAATATTTCACCTGGGAATGAGCAATGGAAAAGAACCCCTAATGGATCCCACCGAGCATGCCAAAATGTTTCACCGAATTTTGTGTGATAAAAAAAATAAGTTAAAAGTTCAAGGAGGAATACCTTTTATTACTTGGTTGAAGGTTGAGTGCGCACGTTACTAACTCTATCCAGGATGCTTATAGAGAACTCTTTTTTGTCTGGGAAGGACTACCTGTAGATATGAAACAAGACCATAAAGTGATATTAAATAGAAATAGTCAAAGGACTTCCTAGAAAGGATAGATCCGGGAAGTGTGATGCTTCCTTGAATGGCTGTCAATCCTTTATTTTTATTAAATTAATGAAATTAAATGAGAGAAATAAAAGTCATATTGCTAACAATTTGATTTAGGTATCTCAAAACATTATCAACAAAGTAGATTAAACAAAGTATTAAAATATAAATTAATCTAGCATCAGGAAAGGTATGTTTCTAGTTGGGACAGGTCACAGGGGTGTCAGGTAAGGTCACAAAGGTATCTAGTAATGTCTGGATGGAATTTGGGTGATGTTAGAGGCAGTTTGGTGAAGATTAATAGAAAACATAGAGAATGATGTCAGTCTGGTGACCGATGCCAGTAAAGAGGGGAGAATGATGACAGTCAAGGTGACCAACATCGGTAGGGTAAATTTGGTGGTAATTAAACAAAATTAGTTTTGGACTTCTCTGTGATTGTAAATAGAATGAAGGTAGGATGGTTGGGTTCGTAACAGTGCTAAGAAGACTCGAGAATTCATAGAGATCATGTACGGAGAGCCAAAAGGCCATGGCTGGTTGGATGGGTAGATTAGTAAGAAAGTGGGGATGGAGGAATGTAAGAAGGAATAATATGTAATAACAAAAGACAATGAACCTACACTTTAAGCAAGTACAGAATGATGAAAATAAAGTATACTTAGTTGCATTTGTAGGTCTGGTAGGTGAAGGAAGGCAGTAGTTTATCCATGAATAATGTTTTTGGTCAGTGTCATGACAATACTTCCCATAGTGTTCCCATGAATATTTTAATGCCTTGGGATGAGCATCAACTACTTGCTTAGGCATGTGGCTGATTATATCCCATCATTTGGATGATGAGAAGTCTATTATTCATGCTTGAATGCAATAGAACTCTCTAAACTAAAAATGACCAACCCAGGTAAAGAGTTGTGAAAGTGTATATAAGGTAACTGATGATGGTTAAGGTGACCGGCATCGGTTGAGGGATAACCGGTGTAGGTTAAGGCGGGGAATCCTAGGTTTACCAAAAATAGGTAGATCTTTACTATTTTTGGTGTGATCTTTATTGATTCCACTTAGGGAAGTGAAGTTCAGGTGAGAGAAGGAAGCAAGGTCATAGAAGAAGTCAAATTAGGTTTTTGGAAGAAGTCTCAGTTAGTTAGGTTAAGTGGTGACTCAGCACTAGGAGTGATGACTCAGTGCTGAGAGTGATGACTTGGTCACTGTGAGTTAAATGCCCCAGGAATGGGTCCAAGGTGAGGTGTCTAGGTGATGTGTAAATTAACTTAATTAAAGTAATTAAATTAATTAATAATGTGAGGATGAACAATAATTCAATTGGAAGTAATAAAATTAATATGAATGTGGGGTAAAGGGGTCATGATTAGGTGAACATGTTATGTTAATTGATTAAAGGGGACCGAGGGGAGTGTGACCCAAATTTGGTGTCTACACCACCCTACAAAATAGATTAAGTCCTTGTGCACATGGGACATCAACCATTAATATACTTTCTTGGGTTTCCCAAAGTATGAAAGCTCATATAAATGCATGACTCCAACACCCACCAACAACTTCTAACCTGCATCGTCATGGATGAACATGTCGTTCTTTTTCCTAAATTTTTTTTTCACCACCAACTATTTTTCTAGCTCATCCATATTGTCCTTGGTTTTATTATTGTAGTCACTTAATTTACTGCATTTGATATGGGAGTCCCAATCCAATCCCATTAAAACTCCTTTTGGGTGCTGCATTTCTAAAAATTTGCTTTCAGGGGTGTCCTCCATCTCTACTTCCACTTCCTTTTTCTCTCTTCCCCTCGTAGTTTCTCCAGGTGCTCACTTTGGTGTCATTGCGATGATAAAAATTTGTTTGTGTATTAATTTCAAGCTCTACAGCTTAAAATTTTTGTTCCCTAGCTTCTCCTCGAACACTAACTCATATATTTTCTCCGTACATGTCATTTCCTTGCTCAAACACCCTCTCTGATGGAGCTCCAAATAATTTCATGCACAAATCACTCTAGTTTTATGTCTATATTCACTCTTTCACACACTCCCGTTCACAACTTGCTCTTCATCTTGCCCTTTAACTCGCTGCAGCACTTCACTTCACAATGCAAGGTAAAAATGATATCACCCCTCCTTATATAAATTTTTCAAATTTCCCTTCTTTGATTGCTCTTCACCAACCACCATACTCAGCATTTATTATGCCTTCTTGCTTTTTCTGTGCTTTTCACTTATTTTTCCATGCCCTAGTCATAACCTTCTAGTGCTCCTCCTACTTCTTGGCCATAAACCTCCTCTCATATGCCTTCATTCACCGAAGTACCTATCCACTCCACCTCACACCAAATAGTTTCCCATGATGTTGCCTACCTCACGTTATATTGTGTGCCCATCCATCTATGCGTGGTCTTCATCTATGAGAATTTTTCCTTAATCCACACCTTTACCTCAAGCACCTGCACCATATTTCTTCTATGCATACCCATCCTCCATAGATCATTCAATCATGGAACATTTATCATGTATCTAATCCACCCCACACTAAAGGTATGTGTGGTCCTCTATGCATGAATTCATAGATAGTAGTCAGCTACTGGCGCGCAAGTGTATTTTATTACAACAAAACACTGAACTAAATTGACAAAGAATAATAACAAAGTAAGAAAAGACATGTAAAGTAAATGCATTAAAGGAAATCTAATCTAACTAGCACCACTGCCTTATTAAAAACACCAAGAATACTTATTTGTTGTAGGGATACATCGTACTCTCATTGAAATAATCAAGAAACCATGTCCCATCCAAATCCTATAACTAACAAGCACCTGAATCAAGTATATATGTCACCACATTCGGTCCCAACCAATGCATCTTCAATTTCCTAGGGTGGTGTGCAAACTTGGAGTCATAAAGAAGAACCATCTGTCTAACTTCAAACTGCTTATTCTTAATATACCTATTGTGTCATGCCTTATGTCTATATTTTTCTATCTTTTGGCTTTAACGTGTGATGACGCACCTCTCATCCAACTGCATCAGTTTAGCTATGCACTCTCCAAGTGTTTTCTCATCACCTAATCATCCTGCAAGTGTAATACACTGGAAGGGTAACATGAATGCCACTGGTAAAATATCCTCAATACCAAACACCAACTAAAAGGGGGTTGCTTTGGTCAAACATTTATAAGTAGTCCTGTATGACCAAATTACAGCAGAGATTTTATCATCCCAATGTTTTCTCCTAACATCAAAATTTTTAGTCAATGTATGTCTTAATATCTTGTTTAAATCCTCAATAGTACCATTAGCCTGTGGGTGATAGGGTGTTTCCTTATGTTGCGCCACCATAAACTCATTCAATAATATTTTGATAATATCATTCAAAAATTGTGTGCCCCGATCACTTGTCAAGCTCAACAGAAATCTATACCTACTGATAATGTTTTCCCATAAGAACCTTACTATCATAACTATTGTGTAATCCTTCATAGGTGTTGCTTCTACCCACCTTTTCAGACAATTTATACATGTAATAATATAGCATGACCCATTCGTGCACACCAGTGGGAAAATAGGACCCACAAAGTCAATTTACCATTTCTCAAAAGGTTCTGTACTCGCAATCAGCCATAATGCATTTCATCTCTATTCCCAGGTTTCCAAAGGTGCTAACAATGATCACATGACCGAGCATACTCCTTAAAATACTTATATAGTGTTTCCCTCCAAAGACCAACCAATAAAATCTTGCACGCAGTAGAATTTCCTACATAATGTCCTCCTACAATTCCACCATGGGCTTCCTCCATTATATCTTCATATTCATGCTCAAGTACACACCAGCGCAAAACCTCATCCTGACCTATTTTGTATAAATATCCACTGATAAAAATGTAAGGACGATACAAATGAAAATTTGTTTCTTCTCTAAAGATCTTCATCCCCTCGAGTGCCACACTAGTACACAAAAATGCAACAATGTCTTCTAAATCAAAGGACATGCGGTTCAATATAAATAGTTGTGCATCTTGCATTGTGTCCTCAATGCTCTATGTATCCTCACCTGAGTTAATCCTTGATAAATGATCTGGTCTAGAATTACTCTTCCCTGGTTTTACCACAACTATAAAGTCAAATTCCTGAAACAAGAGAATCCAGCGGCATATGCACCCCTACAAAATTGTCTTATTAACCAAGTACTCAAGTGCTATGTGATCTATATAAAATATAAAGGGAGTGGCCAGAAATTATTGTCTAAACTTGTGAAGTGTGTAAATCATGAACAACACTTCATGCTCTATAGTTGTATAATTATACTCAACTAGGGTCAAATTCATGCTCACCAAACAGATAGGATGATCAATGATCCCATCACTAGGTTGTACTAACATTGTGTCAATGGCCATGCCAAAGGAATCAACATGTATATGAGAAATTTTATCCCAAGAAGGAAAGTGTAGAATGGGCACATAAGCAAGTCTTTCCTCCGATGTCTTAAATGCTAGCTGTTGCGTGTCATTCTAATGGAATTTCCCTTTACTTTTCAATAGTTCCTCCAAGGGCGCAACAATATTAGCATACCCCTTAATGAAATTCCTATAATATTTTTTGTTATAAGAACTCACACAACTCACTCTAATTAGAAGGATCCTCCAGGCCCATGATAGCATCAACCTTAGTAGGATATATGAATAGACCTTCCTTGCATATAACATGTCCCAAAAAAGTTCCAAAGGGCGTCGCAAATATATACTTCTTAATATTCAAGGAGATGCTTAACTTCTTACATCTCTCAAACATAAGTCTCAAGTTGTCACAATGATCTTTTACCATTCCATACACAATCTAATCATCCAAATAAGCCTGTAAAAACTTGTGTATAAATTCCTCAAATGCTTGCACCATAATGTGTGAAAATACTGCAAGTGAATTCTTCAACCCAAAGGGCATAATTGTGTATGCAAAACTTCCCCACTCTTTGGTGAAAGTTATCTTTTCTTGATCTTCTTTAGAAATCCGAACCTGATGATAACAAGAGAATCCATTAGTAAAACAGTAAATCTCACACCGTGTAATGCCCTCCAAGATCTCCTCACTAAAAGGTGTGGGAAAAATTTCTATGAAACAAGCATCATTCAACTCTATATAGTCCACAAAGATCCTTATCCTACCATATTTCTTTATGCTTATCACCATGGGGCTAACCCACTCTGACTCCTCAATGGGATCAATAATTCCATATTTCAACATCTTATCAATCTCTTAACTTTGATACATAGATTAGGATTCATCTTGTAAGGCCTCTTCCTAACAAGGCACACACCTTCCTTTAACTTGATCCTCGTCTCGTCCAAAGAGGGATGCAATCCTTTAAACTCATGATAGCCTCATGGGAATAAGTCATGGAATTCGCACAATACCTTAATAATCTTCTCCACCTCTTATTCAAACCAATAGTCACCAATAATTGCCTTTTTAGGTTCTGTATTTGTCCCAATGTTGACCTTCTTCATTTTCATAGGCTCATGATAAGCGAGTGCCTTCTCATTAGCACTATCCAATACCTCATGCATACCTACAATGTGGTCAAGATCTAGATTCTCTACTTCTTCATCGTCAATCATATAAACCATCTTAGCCTTCTCTTTTTCCAGCCATGTGCACCCAAGATGCACTTCATTTGTTTCTTCTTCGTCAAATTGGGCCTCTAAGTCCAATTCCCCAAATATATCTAACAAGAGTTCCTTAGCTTTGACACTGTCCCCCATCATAAGGTGCTTTATAATCTATAGTGCTTTATTCATTGTAGGTTTAGTAGAAAAATAACAAAAGCTTTGAATCATCAATGAGGTCATCTCCTACCAGTTAATTTTTTCTCTTGTTAACTTGACATGAACATACCATGTGCGCGCACAACCAATTAGAGTAACGTAGAACTCATGTACCTAGAGTGATGGCGGAAAGGCCTCCTGGCCCTCCATCCAGAGTCTCTCACACGTTTAAATGTGATGCGAAGCAGAATCCTTCCCATCTGGTAAATTTCTCCTTAGAAACCTAGTAGAGAAGGCAATTATCACTTTTTTCCACTCCAAAAGGTTATCTCTGTGTGTAGTCCACCAGTGTACAACTTTCCCATGTAGGGTATAAATCAGCATATTTCTTATATCACCCTCATCTGACCATTGGGCTTCCATGTCGAATATAAATACATCATGGTTTCCTTCATCGGTATACCGAGGTACCTGGTTATAATCCAAAATATGAACAATGTGTGGCCTGATCACATGCTTAACCGTGTTCTTGATCTCTCTCCCGATCATTTCATATGTTACATACGTCTTATTATCACATGCAATAATAGTTATATCACTCATAGAAAGAACATCATCCGACTAAATAACACCTTCCTTAGGTGGCTCAAGAAATTCATGATCCCTAATTGTTCGTGCATATATCATGTTTAGATCTTCTTCACTCAAGGGTTCTACATATGGTGCAGCCTTCCCATCCATCAAATAAATAATGACACACTCTTCCTTGTTCGCAAAATTGATATAACCTTTATTAAATCATATATCAACATTATTTGTGTAACACCAAGGGTGCCCAAGAAAGGTTGGGAAACTATCTGCTTCGGAAAGCGCCAAAACCTCAAAATCCCCAGTAAAATTGGCCCCTTGTATAATAATAGTTTCATCCTTCAAAACTCCAATGGGCATGGCTCTAGTCATGTTCTCCATATACAACACATTCGAAGAAGGTTGTAATGGTGGTCTTCCCATATAATTCCATGCATCCAAAGAGAATACATTTATTTTTACACCTATATCAATTAGTAAATTACTCATCAGCCAACCATTAACAACTACATTTAAAGTGATCTATTTATCATATTCAATATTGTGAGGAGGTAAGTTCGCATGCAATATCTATCTCTCACACTCAAATCCAACGTGCAGTAGATTCTTCCTTAGCCATTCCCCTAACAAAGAAATATTTTTTCCCCGTGCAACATCTTACAAACCTTCTTCAAGTCATCAACATATTTCTAAGGAAGCTTAACTACCTTTTCTTGCTCCAGCTTTTATGACTGCTCTTTCAAGCACTTAATTTAACCCTGCAAGCTTTGAATCACCTTCAAAGTCTCTTGATAAACTTCCTTCTGATGGGAAGGATCTAGATATTTTGCGTTGATCACCTCTTACTTCATAATAAATGGTTTCTACTTTTGAATCTCACAATTGTGCACAACCTCAGTGTATGTAGTTACTAACATAGGTAGCATCTTAGGATTAGGTGCTAACTTTGGCATCCAATGATCTTCCACGATGCATTGTAATTTAATCATCCCCATGCCCTTATCATTATTCTTATATTTCTTACTCATGTGCTCATATAACTCTGAAAATTCTTCAAACTTATATTGCTTCCCGCACCATGAGAAAAATATGTTATGAGGGCATTCGCGCTTATAATGGCCAGGGGATCCACATGTAAAACAAGTTCCTCAAGGGAAATCATATCTACCTCCTCCGTGACCATGGCCTCTGTTACCACCTTGGTAACCTCTTCATATACCACCTCCATTAGATCTCCCTTCATTTTGGCTATGATTATGATGTTCACCTTGCTCGTTAGAACTGTTTACAACACTGGTCTAATGTTCACCAGTCTCAATGGCATCATGAAGTTGATTAATCAATCTACAATTCTCCATGTCATGAGTGTGGGATTTACAAATCTTACAGTAATAATACACATTCTTCTGAATTACGCATTGCAACAAGGGGTAGCAACTTCAATCATGATCTAAGTGATAGATCTCACAATCTAGCAACATGGCATGCATCGATTTATGATGGAATCTATCCTTGGTATGTTCTTCCACCTCACAATCCATACACCAAATACCATTACGCATCTCATGAGCTGAATTGGCTGATATTTTCTCCAACAATTTTTCCATAGATGCAATCTATGCCTCCAAGAATGGGATAAATCCATTGTCTATGCTCCCAACTACCTCAACACACAGAGTTGCCTCTAAATCCTCACACGGATATGTAAACATATTATGTGTGAGTTCCTTCTAAAAGGTGTGATAAAACCATCAACAATCCACTGTATATGTTGGCTAAGATGAATATCATAAGACAACTTTGATAGAAAATTTTTGTTAGAAACTAGAACAGTAAGAGGGGGGTGAATCAGTGTTCAAATCAAATTTTAACAATCACAAACTTAACCACTTGATCTAAAAGACAATTTAAAAAGAGAGAAACCATACACAAGAGACAAATAAATTAAGTGGGAAACCCAAATAGGGAGAAAAACCACTAAACCAGTGCACTATGTGGCAAAAGGTTACAATGTTTTGTTGAGTTACAACTCAACTCTTGAGGCTACAACCTTAGTATCACCCAAGCTACAACTTGGTGAAGGAAGAAACAACTTAGTCAGATGCCACTGAACTTATGCAAGCTACTACCTGCAAGGAAGCAAAAACTCCCTAATATGACTGAGATGTAACTCATTTTGAAACACACAAGCTCATATCACTCTTCACTTTGATGCTCTGGTCATCTGATAATGATCCTAAAGTGGCACTCTTTCTCTACTACAATGATCCCCTTTGTTTTGATCACTTCAACACAACACAATAGTCTTCATACATTCCACTACACTTCAAACATAGATTTCACTTTCTCCTATTCATGTCTTCAAACCCTATATTTTCAATCTTTTTCTAAACAAGAACTCACACCATTGTCATACTAACATTATATATATATATATATATATATATATATATATATATATATATATATATATATATATATATATATATATATATATATATATATATATATATATATATATATATATAATATACTCATATTCAATTCAATGTTCATATAACTTCACAAAACAATTTTTCGTCTACAGTTATTTATCACACCTTGTTATTTTTAAAGACATTCAACATTCTTTAACTTTTTTACTTCTCTATGATCTACATCCATCAAACTCACTCACCAAAAGAAATTCCTTTAACATACCTCAAGATCACTAACTTCAATTCAATATTTTACAAATCTTGCAGTTCCTAATTTACACAAAGAGGATAATAAGTATTCAATATCCCAAGGAATACAAAGAGTCATCACTTGAAGACAAATCAAACTTGTCTCTTGAGTTCCCTCATCAAGCTAGGAGTTCCAATACTATCTCATTGCATTCTATAACTAATTTTTGAATTTGAACATAAGGTTGTGCATGTCATTTCAATGAACATTTCCTTTACTTCTTAGAATAGATAACACTATCATAGAGTTCAAGTAATGTATTGTCATGGAGTTCAAGCAATGTATTGTCATGGAGTTCAAGCAATGCACTGTTATAGACTGAAGAATGAGCTTCCAAAACATATTCAAGGCTTGAAAAATTTTCTCACACTCTTATCACCAGTATACACCCAATATTGTGACTAATAATTTTTCATAATCATAATTTGAAGTTCCAAAAATGTATATCCAAGGATAAGAAACTCCATGATTTTACAAATTCACCAACACTGCTCAGGAAGATTTCAAAGTTCCATAAATATTGAATACAATATGCTTTGTTGAAATAATAAAATTACCTTCTAAAACTACCTGATAACCCTCTCACAATGTCTTTGAAGGAGAAAACTTTTCTATCAATGAAAAAGAGTCCATTCATGATTGGAGGATTTTTTTTAAGCTTCATATGTCCTTCTCACGATTTATCCTTTGAATGCTTTTCAAGCTCTTTCTCCAAAACGATTGAGATAACAACCAAATAAAGTCCCAAAGAAGATTGAGTAGGGATTTACCAATAGAATGAGATGAAAATCTCACAGTAAGCCTCATCTTGTCATTCAAAGACATGTTCAGTAGTTTTGTGATAAATATACCTAAATACAATGCCAAATTTGTAGACTTTTGATTAATAGAATGACCACAGAGTCCAACAATGTTCCATGGAAGCCCTAGTTCAGGGTATATGCAAATATAGTCCCAAAAATACAAGAACAACCAATCTATTAAAAAAAATATATGAATACTAAATAGTGAGAGTATATGAGAATTTAATACCATATATCTAACCTTTCAAGACCCCAAGAATCAATGACATGATGAAGAATGGTTGTATTGGATTTTTTACTTGCAAATGCTAATAAGAACAAGACTGTACAAGTGGTCTAAAGAGATTGAAGAGAGCCATTAAACATTTATATAACCAAGAGAAAGCTTTAATGTTGATAACATGAGCCTAGAAATTCTTTAATAATGAATGAAGACTATCTCACATCATCTAGTTATGGATTTGGCTTGGAGAGATCTTCAAATGAGACAGTGAGAACTACACTTACAGTCCTGAGTATACTAAACTTATATTTTCAATTATATTACCTCAAATAAGTTACATCATATGAAAACTAAGTTCTTTGCCTTCTAATTACTTTATATGAAGGATGTCAACTGATCAAGACATTGAAGGCAGGACTGTTGGAGCAGTGACTTTGGTACACTGAGTTAAGTACTTTTCAGGACAGTCTTGGCTACTAGATTTTAAGTGAATTACAATCAAAACAAAACTTGAGAAGACTCACATATATTTCCAAGTGACTGTAGAAGATTTATGAGCATTCATCTAGCACAAACTCAATTTGAAACAATTAATACCTTCATATGCCAGAGCATTCACACTAAGACATGGTGTCAGAAGCAAGTACCTATACCTTCAAGAAATAAAGCCTTAAAATGTCATCTAAGCATGAGTAAAATCATGAATGAACCAATAAAATACTCTAGAGGTGATGAAACTAGACTTGGAGTCCAAAATCACATTTTTTCTCTTACCGATTTGGTGCACACCTAGGAGAGAGAAAACCTGCTCCACCAAAATGCTCATAAATTTTCAACCACACCTCATTTTGAGAAAATTATTTTTACACATGGATTTTATGCCAATTTAATCCAAAAATTCCTTATATTATTTATTCAAAGGAGACTGTATAATTTTGTTTGAAGGCTAAGAATCCAAGCAGCTCAAAATGAGTTTTTCAAAAATCCTATTTTATGAAAACTCACATAACTTGAACAAATGACATAAATTTGACTTGAAATTTTGCATAAATCATCAGGAAACCTTCCTATATCATCTCTCAGAGTTTCTAGAAAATAACAGGTCTACATTTTTCTAGCCCATCTCATTTGCATGCTAGAACACTGTTTGTTCTCAACACTATTTCTGACCAACATAAAAAACTGATTCCTGGAGTTGAGATGAGTCTAAAATTTACTCATAAATGTTTTATATGCTCTCGTAACACCTCTCCCATGATTTTTCTAACCTGTACCATCATGTTTCACTGCTTTAGGTACCTGAAACTGCCCTAAAATGACACTACCACTTACCATCCAAGAACATGTCTTCTTGAAACCTCATAAATTCACTTTGAACCTCTGAATAACATATTATAAGCATGCTATTTCACTCTCCCTTTTCCATCAATACCTTTTACATCAATGAAAACAACTGGCAAATAATTAGGGTGTAACAAGTTTTAAAGCATGCATCATACTCCCTTACACTCTCATCCATTCCCTACTTAATCTCCTTTAGCGCGCTGATGATTTTTTGTTCAAACTCAGGCATGTGAAACTCAACCAAAAAAGAATCACTTATTGTTTTGTAGTCTACAATATTCTAGTTCAAATCATACTTCATATACCAACTATTAGCACACCCTTACAATCTAGTATCAAATTAACTTGCCTTAAGCTCAAGAGTTGTAATTCCCTTCATGCATCATAATATCTCACACATGTGTACATGCTCAGCTACATCCTTAATACCTATGTACTATGATAGGTGAAGATACATCTCGTAATCAACTTGTTGCGACTGGTGTGGACCATGCCCACCAGATCCATAGCCTATATTACCTCAAGCATTCCCTTCACCTCCATAACCACTAGATCCACTAGATCTCGAGCCTTCAGATCCTCCTGATCTACTTCCTATAGAAAGCACCAAACTATAGGATGAGCTAATCCATGTTCTAAATTTTGTACTAAATTTAACTCCTATGTTCTACGAAGTTGTACTACTTCTAGACGTATTACCCACGTTCTACACACCTACACTTTGTCTTAATGATGCACTAGAAAATATACCACCAACGGGTCCTCCAAACAATAAAGATGTTATCACATGTGATGTAATTGATGTTATCTAATGCACTTTTGTATTAAATGGAAAATAGAATCTCCCTATCGCTACTCTATCACCAACATTAGCATATTTCTCAATAATTGTTTCAGGAACTGGAATGCCAAGTGCAAGGGCAAGGTCGCCAGGTGGGATTAGATGCGCACCTATGGTCCTCAATATTTTTTCATTTGATGCACTCTCATAAAAATTCAAAGGGAATTCTCTATTGCACTTTCCTAAGAGGGGGAGAACATGATGATTTAGTTTGACGTCTTCTACGTGAGCCTCAAATCCTTCATGAGTCATCATCATCTACAACTCCACAGACTCCTCAATATTGTGCTTCTTCAAAATTTCCCTCTCCCATGCCTCATTATACTTAATTCATCTTTATTCTCTCTTCCTTTCTGCCACTAGGTCCATCATCTTTCACCACACCTTCTCATTCTCCCGCACTTGCGGCGTGGTTTAACTAGCCATAGGTCATTCTTCCAAATCCAGAGTTACAATAAAGATCTTAATTACTAAAGGGATATCATTCAAATAAGATCCTCTGGGTTCACGCAAGGACTGGAACTCAACAACATCTTAATAGGAATAAGTTGAAACAACGTACTCCAAAGTGTAACTATTCAAAAAACCACTCCACAAATGGTCTACAACATGTTTCCAAGTCCAATCAACATCATACAAATCCTGGTATTCTTCTTATGTCCAAACAATTATTCTATACCTCTAATTCCACTTTGATGTATATGCTACTAGCCGCTCATACAACTCTATAAGGAAACAGGAAAATAACATCTCATAGATTTCATGATACAAATTTTCTTCAACCCACACGTGAGCATCAAAATTATGTCTAGTATTATATAAATGAGCAAACTATTCTTCTAAATCCTCAACCCAACTCTCAATGTTGGCTAAAATCAATGAATATGTCTTCATCATGCAATAACTTGAAAAGAGGTCCCGACAATGGAACTAAAATGTAGGATGTTTTCTTACTCAAAACCCTATACACACTAGCCCATCACTCAAACAAATTTGAATGCTCATTTGAAGCGTGCGAAGGTACCAAGTCCCTCTTTTAATACTAGATTTGTCAAGGTGTTAGCATGATCACAGAAGTATTCCATACACATAGCCAGTAATTAAAGGTAAAGTATAACATGAACTAAACCACAACCATAGTGCATAATGAATCAAACAAGTATCAAAATCAGATTTACCCTATAGTAACCATTAATAGATATATCAAAAACCAATATCCACTCACAGGGATCCATTATATTAATCCATCAAAACACAATATTTGAATACATCATAATAACGATCATAAGGTCATGTGCGCAAGTATACTAGCAGCATAACTCTATCTCAATCTAGAAGTAGTTCATGATCTCCCTATTTAATCCGTGTAAATCAATATATATGTGTGTGTGTGTGTGTAGTGGGGACTTGCCCTTCATTACTCATGCACTCTCAAAATAGGCTGCATCTAAGAATAGCCATGCACCGCTACAAAAGCAACTACAGAAGCATACAAGCTTCACTAATAATATATTACCTATAATTTACTCTAGATCTAATCTTATTATTAGATCTAACTCTGCATAATGCTTGATCTTCCAATTGTTCCCAAAATATCTTAGTGTGTACTCCAAGTCTTCTATCTCTATCCAAAGCGTGTTCAACACTCAATCCATTCTTATCCCGTGCATGCAAAAATGGCTAAGTCCCGAACTCTAACTTCCCTCGGCACAACCTCTATTCGTTTATCTTCTACGTGCACATATGAGCATGATTCCTACTCACCCCATTCTTATGTGCCTCTAACACTTAGGCAATATTTTTTCTAGTTAAAACCATCCATGTTCTCTTCCCAGTTCATCTACCTCTTTAAGTATCCCTTTTCTATGGGTTATTTCTTATACATGTCTTACTTTTTAGTTGGTAATTTACATTACATTTCTTTGTTCCTTTTCATATTTATGCTACATACAATGTTCTAGTTGGACTGTCATTCAAACTTAACATGGAGGCTTTTATTTTATTGGACCAAATTTCATGCATCAGCTAAAAAAACCCTAAATATTTGTCTCCACTTTTCCTTCCTCGACCACTATTATTTTCATTTCACATTTCATCCATCCCCTTTCACAAAAATTTTTAATGTTTTCATCTATAATTTTTACTTTTGTTCTCCATTATCCTTTTCCTCTCATGGCCACCTTCCCATTTACTCCACTACAATATATAATGACAACATTGGTCATTCCCCCTAACCTACCCACACAAAATTTATATACATCATCCTCAATTCTCTCCCTCCAACTTGCCTCCCACAAGCGTCTCTTCATTCCCTCCCCGCATGCATTTCAATGTTCTCATTCCATTACACACATGCGATTGCTAGTATATATAGAACTATTATTCATATTAATACATATAGAAAAAGCAAGATTATGCCTATGCCTCCTTATATTTTACAACATTTTAACCCATCAATATTGAAGAGAACACCCATTTGTCAACACTCCAATTCTAGAAAGGGAAAAATTGATAGCACCCTGAAATTATCCTCTCACTTTTACATGCTTTGCTTGAATTTGATTTTGCAAATAACTAAAATATCATTAAAATATTGATATGTTTCCCTAAATTATGTTTTCATTGGTTCAAATAAAACGAGAGAAAGCAGGGGAAGTAATAAAATAAGCATCAATTATTATTGGAATTCTTACATTCTAAACATAAAGACAAAACTTTTTGAACATTTATACATAACATATATTTCTATGAAAGAAAGATGTACAAAAATGATATGAGAGAGAAACTAAACTAGTAAACACACGTGAAGTGTGTGATGTCTACATCGAAGGGATAGTTCAAGATGAGGTTGATTATGAGGGAGAAAAACATAAAAGGAGGAAAAGAGGTGTAGAAGAGGGGGTTGGAGGGAGGAGAAGCAATCGGGAAATGATAATATGGGATGGAACCATTTTGTGGATGTAATCTTTCTTACGATGAGGATCATATGTAAAAAATTCCATTTACAAGATTTAATTGAAATTGATAATATGTAACAAAGATTGTACTGTAGATGTTTTCAGTACTCTAGTAATAGTGGAAAATATTCAACATAAAGGGAACTCTTTAAAACCTTGTGATGATAAATGGACAAAAAAATTGGATTATATAAGGGTTAAATAATTACTTATTATTGTTATTAATAGGAAACCTAATATTTAATTAACTAAATAATTAGTTCATTAATTTTTAATAAGTAATAATAATAATTTGTTTAGTAATGGGATGATAAATTAATTAATTTGAAAGAGCAATTTATGAGTAAATTCCAAAGAAAGAGATTTAAACAAGAAAGGGGAAAGGGAAAAGTGGGATAGGGAGAATTTGAGGAAGTTTATGGTTTGTTACTAATAGGAAGAAATGTATGACACACGGTCCATGAGCTAACCCAAGGATTTTTTTCTTAGAGACTGATGTACACAACATAGAAAAATATTTGGTTTATTTTATTGGCCGCGGCTACCCAAGCATGAGTAAACTCTGGTAATCGGAGGAGATTCTGACACACATGTTCTTCACTTTTTGTAATAAGTTTTCCATATCCTCATAGATAATGTGGAAATCTTGAGAATCACACATGAGAAGAAAGATCACACATTATCACCACAAAAGTGAGCTTTTCTTGGTGCGCTAGGAAGCTAGGTGTCGAATGAACTGCCCCTTGTCCATCAACATTGAGATATAAAAGAAAACTCTAGTCATGGAATAATGCAATGGATATTTAATCATCCCAATCACCAATAACTCCAAAATTTAAACTTTACATCCAGCAGTGGAATAGAATTAGTAAAAATAAAGAGTTGTGGAGCTCTTGCACAAATATAATGGATGGCTAAATGTAATGAGGGGGTAATACCAACACCTCTAACATGAGAAAATGATGTTGTTCCCTTAATTTTTTCCACATCTCTATCAACAATGGGCTTCCATCAATAAATAAAAATATTAAACTCTTCATTTGAACCAACACATCTACGAAATCAAAATCAGAAAGTGTGCGAAGGCCTTTACAATTACCTATGTTGATAAATGCCAAAGATTTGAACTATTAAAATTAGCAAGGAATAGATAATTGAGATCAGGTGGTGCTACACATGGCAGTAGATGACTTTCCTCACCCACTTTCTATCTCAAATAAAAATAAAAAAGATAAGGTATTGGAGGTGACAAATCAATTTTCATGATAAAGTAGGGTTGCATACGCATTCCAATTTCCATACACAATTTTAAAATAATACTACTTACACCATTTATGAGCTAAAATTGATGCTCGGATTGTGTATGAAAAGATAAAATCCGCAATTTTCCAATGAATTCAAATTAGTAGGGCACATATTTATTAAAAAACACAAGTGGTCCTCCAAATGTTGTTAAGTAGTTGTGTCTGCAACACTGCAACCTTTACAACTATATATGATAGTTACCAAATACAATGGATTCCATGAAATTTTCCATATTTTTGTGGTTTTTTAAATCCAATGCATTAAACAACATATTTTTCAAGATTTAAATAGTACAACACAAAAAAATCAAAAATTTAACAAAGGTGGATAAAAAAACTAAGAAAGATACAAAACTCAAAAAATCATATTTCAAACTTATGTTATTATTACTTTTATTTATTGTTAATTAAAACATGCTTTTAATACTTTATAACACACTACATAGTACACAAAGAGCACAAGAATAAGTTAAACTTTGTAAAAACTGTATTTTTTTGTGGACATAAAAAAATTCTTCGCAAGTTGTAATTTAGAATCTATTGTATAATTATGTTTTAACTAATAACAAAGTGTAGATGAGATTTTTAAACTATATGATTTACCGTATTTTTCCGTATTTATCATATTTTTTTGATAGACCATTTTTTATTTCCATATTTGAAGTTCACCACTTAATACTATTCATAGGAAAGTTGCTACCTTACTATATATTAATGCAAGGAACCCAATTAAAGGCATCGTTATTACAAACATTTTACATGATGAATGCACATGAGGACATATTTTAGAAAATGATGATTTCTCTTTTCCTAAACAAAAATTAATTTTAAGTTTGAAATTGTGTATGATAATTAAAAAAATCCAAATTACTTAATCTTTGGAAGTTTAATGACTTTATATTTAACGTTTAATTTTGATTGATACTTTACAATAGTCATTTCAGTTCAAATCAAAAATACTAATTAATGCTTAAAATATAATATAATATTTTGTGTAGCAATGAAAAATATTTTTGGTTGCATCTACAACTCTGAAATCTTATCTCCACCACATAACTTTGAGATAAGATCGTTCGGCATAAGATTTCAGTTGGACATGTGACTCTACAGTCACTTCCCAGTAACACTAAAGCCCCTCATCGACTCAGAATAGAAAACTATGGATATTAACATGATGGACTTAATCATGGAGCTAGGTTTTATCCTTGAAATTATGCCCTACAATTCCATACTAAGATTCCCCCTGGAAGCATAGGTTGGCTGCAACTTGGAGAAGCCATGAAATTTCTCACCTCTCAAAGAAGAATAAATTTATTGCCCCTCAATGGAGAATACATTTTCCATTTATTTGAAATTTTCCTGTACACGTTATTGTGGTTAGATTAAAACATTGTGCATCAATAACTCTCAATGAACTACTCATCATGTACAGTTGAGTTGCTTCAAGGGTAAAGGTAGATTAGGGAAGGCTAATCCTTTTTATTTTCTGCAAATATTACAAACCATTTGTAAGATGAGGTAATTAGTGACATGACCGTAACACATTTAAAAATCTAATGTTGCATCTATATCCATACTCCAGTATAGTGTAAAATGATAGGAAGAATATAATTATTCTCATGTTTCTTCTTTTTATGGTGTTTTCTGGAAATTATCTTTACAAAATCTAAAAACACCAAACTTATAATGGATTCCAAATCTTTTATTGCCTTATTACTTATAGAATTAAATTGACTGGGTTGAACTGTACCACCCACATTGGATTGGGGCACCAATTGGCTTGCTATCAAAGAGATATTAGAAATAGAAGAATTCATAATCAGTAGATTTCTCCCGAAGCTATCCATAATTTCCTATGTAGATAAATGTTTTAGACTCTACAGTTATAATTTTCATAAATACAATAGAGCATAATTGTTGCAATAAATAAATGGGTGACTAGTACTCATCATGAAGTGTGATTCTGAATCATTTTATGGCTTAATAATTGGTCCATTACTCTGGTGGATCACGCCTACATATCAAAGAAAAAACATTAGTCAATCCCATTCAATTCACTCTAAAGCAATCTGAGGTCATAAAAGTATTCTTCTGCATTCACTACACCACAAACAAATTGTAATGTAAGCCATGAGGCTAGGAGGCCTGCCACACAACAAGTGGCCTCATATAGAAATCTATTATCTATAGTTCTCCAATGACCCATAAAGGGATAATGCATTTCCAATAAAAACATATGACAATATGGAATTGGCCATGATTATGAAACACAAGCTTACAAAATTAATAAATAGAGTCTATTCATGTAGGCTTACAAAATTAGTGACATGAATTTTTATAATGTTAATAAATGGACCAAGAAGTGCATGAAACTATGAAGGGATGTGTATACATCTGATCCATACTATAGAAAATTTGTATCATTAGTAACCCACCATGTACACTCACACTAACAAAAATATGTACAACTATGAATATCATTTCTCAGGGAAAAAGCATCAAAAATTATTTCTATGTTCACTCTTCTTATTATCTGATAAAATTATTCTTATCATCTGATAAAAATTGAGGATGTCTAGCAGCCATATGAGGAAGCATGCTAAAGAGATGCACTCGGTCTCATCATTGATGCCTCAACATTTTACATATTTTTCTTGCTTCTCATAAAGGTTAAAATACAATCTTATGGGTTTAACTGTGTATTTTACATCAAGAAATAATAAACCATATTCCATTTTCATGTTACCGCTAATAAGGTTTTCCATTTGAAAAGGTTTTGATGTAATGGACCATATGAGCTACAAATTTTGAAAATTAGTACACACCAAAAAAGCCATTGAAGATCTCACAAGAACTATGTATTTGTATATAACTCTCATAATCTTAAATGTGTGATCTATCGACTTTCAATACCATGAGTGACAACCTTAGGCACAATGAATCAATTGTGTTTTCCGTAAAAAAACATAACAAAATTTACTACCCCATAAGGTGCTGAATTAGTTGCCAAAATAAGGTTTTTCAATGAAAGGCATTAATCAATCACTACAGTGAAGATTTCCAAATTTATTAAGACTAAAAGAATAATAATAGGGGTTAAAATTTTATATCACTACATTCCATGAGATGATTATGGGGCATTTCGTCAAATAGTTCACAAGCTTCGTGTATGCTTCTACATTTTACATACTTATAAAATAGGGCACCTACTTTAGACACTGAAAATCGAGACATATTCCCATAACCCCTTTGAATTAAATAAATTCACACTTTTCCCACTCATATCCCTTGTGCACACAAATTAATTAATTTAATTACAATAATTAAATTAATTAATTACTTCACCTCTCCACCTGACTCAAGACCCATTCACAGCCTATTAATTAACTAAGACTAAGTATATACCAATCTTAACCAACTAAGACTTAGTCTAGACCTAACATTAACTCCCACTACTTCTCCAAGAAGGACTCATACTTACCTGAGCGAATTCTATTATTTGAGACCCAAATTAAAGATATCAATAATGCCAAAAATAGAAAATATCAAGCTATTTTTGGAAAACCAAGAATTACCAGCCTTAACCGACATCGGTTATTCCTCGGCTGACACCGGTCACCTAACCGTCATCGGTTAGGTTGAATACATTTTTCCAACTCTTCACCCAGGTTGGTTGGTGACTGATTGATTTGGGAGGAGTTTTACTTCATTAAAGCATGAATCCAAAACCTTCCTACATCAAGATGACACAAAACACTCAACCATAGGTCTAAGTAAGCATCTGGTTCTCCTTTCAGGACATTAGAATACTCACAGGAACACATCAGGAGCACGGTCGCGACACTAAATTCTAGATCTCTTCTCAGAGAAACTACCATCCACCTTCATTCATAGGATTTGTAAGTGCAAGTAAGTATTTTTCATTTCAGTCATATCATGCTTTCTCAAAGTACTGGCCTTTTACTTCTTTTATTATATTTCATTTCTACCCATATTCGTTTATCTCCTTCTTTCAGCCAACCCACTGTTCAACCATACCAGACCTTTACACCCTCACTAACCACATTCTCAACATTCCTGATCCTTCTAAGTAATTTTACAAGCCTAATTACACCATCCTCACTCTCTGTGCAATCACAGATGTTTTAAAACCCATTTTAATAGTTTCTCACCAATTTCCCACACCGACATCGGTTACCTAGCCATTGATGGTCATCTTCCCAACCGGTATCAGTCGACCCGCTGATGTTGGTCTCTGTGTTATTTAATATCCTATAACCAACAAGCCTTCAATCCCACCAAAACCAACCCATATCTCACCTAGTCAATTCCAAACCCTTTTATCATACCTCTATCCAACTTGCAAAGCCCAAAACAACCTACCAAATCACCGAATATAATCATACTTTTCATGTTAGATTAGATTTACTCATTGTATTTGCATGAGATACCTAAATCCTATAACTACGGTAGGATTTTATTATTTCATTATACTTGTTGCATTAAATTTCCTTTAAAATTGGATTGATAGCTGTGTGCATGTGTTTGTTTTCAAAATAATGCTAATGTAAACAAAGACTAACACCTAAATAGTCTTAATTAGAAAGAATTAAACAACATCATAAACACCATCAAGATAAGAATTAAACAAGGGTTAGATGCTAGCATTCATAAGTACAAACTTTGAAACTAACAATGCTAAATATATAAACTCCTCTATTCTCTAACAAATAAATGAATGGACCTAAGTAAGCTCCATGGCTATCAAAATAGTTGTCCTTAGTATGCCAAGTAACCTAGGAATGAGGGCCTATCAAATTTGGGCTACAAGGCCCCTTTGACACCTCCCATATGACCTAAGAACTTAAGAAAGAGGCTTAACTCTTCAAGATGATGAACTCTCAAAAGGGTAAAAGGCAAGCTCTTAGTCTTTGCTATATGCTTTGCATTCACTCTCTTAGAAAGTTTAGGTGTAAGTAAAAAGGTAGGTGGAGGGATCTTTATATATCCCAAAGGATAAAGGATTCAACACATTCTCATGAATGTGGGATAAAGGTAAAACATGATTAGGAATGGATAAGGTTGCGTTATTAAAGGTAACCTTACTTTAGAAGGGTTTAATTTATGCTTAGCAAGTCATGGGAGTTGGGGGGTATTTTAATTAATCAAAGGTGATTAATTAACAGGTAGGTGTAAGCTTATAACAGCCAATTAGAAGAATATTAGTCCGATTTAGGCTATTATAAGGGGATTAAATCAATTAAATATTAATTTATTGGTTAAATGGAAGGGAAAGCTAATTAATTAATAATAATTAATTAGTCTAGGTAGAAGGGGTGATTAATTAACAGAAGGTCATTAATTAGGGTATTTGTTGGATAGGCAACTTAATTAAGTGTAATTAATTAATGATGATATGAGGGAAAATGAGTGCTTTTGATGATATGTCGTTGATTTGCGAGAAAGGGGATAATTAGCGCAATTTAAGTATTTAAATTGCTTGGGCGTAATTATAGGTGTCTACATTTTCCTCTCTTTGGGGTGGCGTAAGTGATGTCACTTCAAAGATAGTAGACAGAAGAGATTTTGAAGGGATAGAAGAAAAATTAGTAGGAGGGAGAGATGCCTCCTCGAGTGTCAATGGGGTGATGAAGGAAGCCGATCGATGATCGAAAAAGATGAGAAGTAGGCAGAAGAATGGGGACGAGGAAAGATGCCCCAAGGAGAGGGAGAATTAGGGGTGAAAGGGAAGTGGTGTAGAAGAAATATGGATGAGGGGAGAGAAGAGCTTAACCTCTAGCCGCTTATTTTTTTGGAACAAATTTGATGTCATCATATTGCCATAGGAGCTACATCATCGGTCCTTATGAAAAATATAAGCATATGAAAAAGGTAGAATGACATGAAAAGCCATACTATGAATAATTGTCCATTGCTGAAAGTGCCAACTCCATGCAACATACAATAATGAAATGCAATACGAGAAGGAAACAAGCTCATATGATAGGGAAAACAAGTACGAACGGACATATCCAACCCAACAATGGTCAAGACAGTTGTACAAATGTTTTGTTATCAGTGCTGAAGAGATCTACAAGTTCGTGATTAATGACAAGGGTTAAAAATGATGCCCCAAGCAAGGATACATGCAAGGGGAAATGAAAATGGGCACGGGGTCCATGAAAAGTGTTTGTGCGCAACGAAACAACACTAGGCAACCAAAAGTGCCCCATAGTACAGACGAAGCAAGCAGCTAGCTTTTGTGAATGGTTGTGAATCCAGTGATCCACGAGTCGTATTTTTACATCATCGGTTCTTTTTTGCAATTTTTAGCATTTTGGGTCGTATTGGGCTCAGGAGGCCACCAGGACCCGCGAAACTGAAATTTTTTGCCTGCCATTCAAATTGTACAGTTTTTTGAATGTAAATTGTATATTGCTGCATATTGTACTAATTTGCAGGTTGCCATAGTCAACTGAAAACTTTGTAACTGCTTAAAAACTGGCAGAATTGTAATCAAAAACAATAAAAAAAATTGGTTCTGTAACACTCACGAGATCCTAGATCTCATTCGCAGCATTCGGTATATACAGTGCCTCTGGGAAGCGCTTACAGGTAAAGCCTTCGCGACTACTACTGCACTTAACGCCTAATATAGCTGCAACAACGTCGTCTAGGCATCGTCCCTATAAATCAACGGGGAGTAATAAGGTCACAGTGCACACACTATGAACCATCCCATCCGTCTGTGAATGATTGCAAGACATAAATCCGGACTGAGAAACTATCCGAGTATATAGCAAAGTTACACGTGCGTATGAGGATATTTCTTTGAGCCGGTGTCAATAATCACACAGACCCCATCAATACTGTCTTGGTACCACGTATTGAATTCTTTCACGTACGTTAACACCTCTTTCACGTACCGCCGGGTATATAGAAAGGGCGAGCTTCTTCCACGTACTGACGGGTATATCGGAAGGGCGTGTATATAGAAAGGTTTGGTATATCAAACTGACTATATATAGATTGGGAGACCTAATACCTGGAGTGATAAGAGCCAAACCCTGTCAGTGATCTCTGTAAAATGGGCACCAATGCCCCCAAATTTTTTCTTCCGGATTCACAATTGCTCAGAGGAAGCAACTATGTTGCATGGAAGACAAAAATAAAGACACAACTTGAGTTTGAAGAAATCTGGCTTGTTGTGATTGGTACTCTAACCAGATCACCAACTGATGCAACACAACAACGACAGTTTGATAGAGTAGATCAGAAAGAAAAATTCATCATCTTGTTTGGAGTGTTCGACGATGTGCAAGCCCACATTTGAGATGCCACAACAGAAAAAGAAGCATGGGATAAACTGAGCACAATATATGAGGCCAAGAACAAGAATGTCATACTAAATTTGCAGAGTCAGTTACATACATTGAAGTTCAAGCAAAATGAGAAAATTGAAGCTTTCCTAAGAAGAGTTGCAGAGTTGAGGGCTTCACTTCTAGCCCTAGGAGAAGAGGTCAAAGATGAATCTCTCGTTCCCATTGTTCTGAGAGCTCTCCCTTCTTCTTACCACATTTTTGTCACAACTCTAAACTTGTCAGATACGACAATTAGTTTTGACAAGCTAGTAAACCTACTGTAACAAGAGGAAGCAATGCACAATAAGGATGATGAAGAGGAGCAGGCACTGTCTTCACATCAAAAATGGAAAGGAAAAGGTAAAGGAAAACCTAAATCCTATCAGAAGTCCCAACATCAGAATCAGTATCATGGGGACAATCAACAGAAGAAGCGATGTCCAATTTGCAAAAGAGGACATGACTTACAAGATTGTTGGTATAACACTTATAAGAAAGGTTCATCAAGTAACTCTGGACCACAACAACAACAATCTTACAAGGGACATTCTAACAACTATCACGGGCAGAAAAAGGGGAACTGGAAAAGAAGACCCCACCAGCAAGGTAATATTGTTGAGCAGAAAGAACAGTCAGACAATGAAGACTTCTTGTTCACTGCTCACTCAAGTGAACCATCCACGTCATCTAGTGATGTCTGGTATGTTTATTCGAGAGCCACTCGACACATGACTGGCCACAGAGACTGGTTTATTTCAATGAGGGACACGCCATCGAAAAATCATGTTTCGTTGGGAGATGATTCTTCATATACAGTTCAGGGGATTGGAAACATTTCTCTACCCCTTGTTTCACACAAATACAGACTATCAGATGTTCTATATGTCCCTGGGTTGACAAAGAATCTTCCACCATAGCTACAACTTTTTCTTTGGTCTATAGTACAAAGGCAATCTTTCCTCTCGAATTCCAAATTCCATCTTTTTGCATCTCACTCAAAGACATGCTCAACGATGACAATTTTATCCAAGATCATTTGGCCCAACTTGAGCTTCTAAATGAACACCTCTTAAATTCTCTCGATCACCTTCAAATCTACAAGAAACATATCAAACGGGCCTATGAAAAATGTGTCTATGAATGAACCTTCAAGGTCAGCGATCATGTCCTAAAGGGAAATCAACACATAACCAATGCAGAGAAAAGAAAATGGGGTAAATTCACTCCTAATTGGCTTGGGCCCTACATTATTACCCATGCCTATGGATCATACACCTATCATTTATCTTCACTTGAAGGTAAACTTGAACATGAGCCTCTTAATGCTCTACATCTTCGATCGTTCTACTGTTGAATAGAATACTACATATCTTTATGTCACATATATGCTCGCCCATGGAGAAAAACCTTTTCCTCCATCTACCTTCTTTAACCGACAATGATTATACTAGAATTGTGTGATTATCCATCACCATTTCGACCATGTCTTAAATATGAGCACCACGGATCTACTCATGGCATGATTCTCATGGAAACTTCTTGTCCCGTTTTCAGGATGGAATCCCATGGTCATTCGTCACTTAAAATCCCCCTTTCATTGCTAACTTGTTCATACTATAGTTTTTCCCTCATAAAAGAGGCCTACACTCCTTTCTAGAATTGTCCATGACTTCAAGTCCAAAAAAAATAAGAGAGAAAAGAAAAAGACAAAAAACAAATATGGGATGGTGAACGAACAATTCCTTGAGTCAAACTTCCTGCAAATAAATGAATTCCTAAACAAATGGATGTTTATGTTTCTTTCTCATTGCTATAAATAGACTTCTCCCTCGAAGTACAACTATAAAAATCTGGCTTAAATAAATTATCCTTGAAGCTTCCTGCATCAATAAGCTTCATGAAGACCTTAAGAAAAGCCTAAAATATCCCATTATAGACATCCTGTATCGATCAGTCTATACAGTCAACAAGAAAAGAAAAGGAAAAATCAAGAAAATAACACTTTTTGTCATGGATTGGCCTAGCTTGGTTTTTGGTATCTTACAAATGAGGCATACTATTCCACAACAGGGTTATGCTAAAAAAACCTCTCCACCTTACCTACATTGTTTTTTATTAGTTTCCTAAAACCACTCAAGGGACATAGCATGTATTTTACATTTTGTGTTCACGTAACTTCTTTCACCTATAGAATTTTTAGACCTACAATACATCTCTGGTATTATGTTCAAATAAATCTATGGGTTAACACTTAGGGTTCTTGTCAATTCTAGGTAAATCATCCCTTTTTCATTCTCATCTTTTTATAGGTTGATCTTTTTGATAGGACAAGCCTATCGACATCAACACTATCTAAACTGAAATCTTCATCCATACCTAAAACCAAGCCTTGTTCACTTGATCTATTTCCTATGTAATTGTTATCCAAAATGTGCCCCCCTACTCATTTTATGGCTAACTCCTCTCATTCTTCCCTCTCTTATGCCTCAGTCACAAAAATTTTCTTTTCAGGCACTCAAAACCTTCTGGAAATGACACCATTGGATAGAGCTCTTTCTCAGCTTTCCAGAAAGGTAAATTTTTCCTCCTAACTCCATGTATTTTTGAAGTTATGGCTTGGCGGATTTTTTGTGGGAAATTTTCCCCTAGAAGGCCCGCAACCAATCAGAACTCACCACTGTCCAGGCCAAAAATATCAAAGCGACCCGATTCGGCCCTATTTTGCCCTAAAACTTCAAATCACCATATATTTTGATCTAGAGCTCGGTTTTTCACGTTCTTTATATCAATGGAAAGTTGGTGAAATTATCTACAAGATTCCAAGGTTAATTTTGCATTTTGGTTGAGTTTGGAGAGAGAAAATAAAAAAACACTTCTGGCACGTGGTAATGGCTAGAAATGACGTTTCAACAACCAGTTTTAATGCAAAATGGGTCGCATTCTTCTTCAACATGGCCAAAAATGTCACGGTATGGGTCTGTAAGGATGCCCATGCTGTTTTAATGCATCTTCATTCGATGGGGAATGGCTTCCACATTTTTTACATGTTTTCTCTCTCCTGGGCTCGACCCATGCATTGTAAAAGCTAGATTTGGCTCATTTTTTGAAAAGGAACATTTTTTTGGATAGCAAGCTTCTTCTTTCACCTTCAACAAGTGATTTTTACAAGTATCAGAAATTCTTCATGATTGTAATAGGTTCCTACCTCTTTGATGTTGCAAATGCAAGGATTTTGACAGTGAAAAATGATAGTGCAGACTCTGTGATCAATTTTTAGTCCTTTGTTTGTATTGTCTTGCTTCATTTTAGACCTCTAATTACATCTTATCAGCCTGTGTATGATGTTTCATGTTGCATTTTATGAAATTGTGTCAATTTGCATGAACAAGAAGTGTTCACCACTCCTTTGGTGTATCACCTATTAATTTAGTTTCAATTTTTGCACTTTCTATCTCTGTCTCCTTGGAATTTAGAGTAGGATTAGGATTCAAACCTCTGCAATTGTGTAAATAACAGATTTGATCAGAGGAGTTTGAGGAACCAGCCTCTAATCTAGAGATTCCTCTCTCATTTTACAAGTCCCACACTTGGAGAGAGGTTTCAATGTTGTGTGATCACATTGGATGCCTGAAACATCAACTTAGAAACCTAATTTGCATCCAGGGGTGCTGCTGATTTGTAACAATAGTTTTGGCACACCCGGTGGGACCTTAGAGGTCTTCCACTTTATCTTTGATAGGTTGGTGTGAAACTGTTAAAGATTCAGCCTTTTGGAGGCACTTTCAGAAGCACATCTTGCGACTCCATCTGGTAAAAAACTCATTCTCTAAGTTACAGACTTGTTTTCCATTCATTTCCATCCATTCTTCTTTCCATCATTTTCATTCTTTTCCATTCCATGAAGTTGTGCAATCATGAATTCATTTCCATCATGGAATTCACATTTACAACAGCAGTTTATCACACCTCCAACATGTTTTACAAATCCTCCAAATCAGTATTTTGATCAAATTCAAAATCAGCATTTTGATCAAATTCAAAATCAGCATGTCTA
Source organism: Taxus chinensis (assembly GCA_019776745.2). Lineage (NCBI taxonomy): Eukaryota > Viridiplantae > Streptophyta > Pinopsida > Cupressales > Taxaceae > Taxus > Taxus chinensis. Next base: position 53,034,323 of record CM034148.1, read on the forward strand.
CCCATATGAGCAGCAGTGCAAAAGTCATTTTGGTTGTGAAGCACATCAAGAACAAGGGTACGCATGTAATGAAGACAATCAAATGGAAGATGCAAATTTTGTGGAAAAATCCAAAAGATGGAGGCAAAAATGGTGCAATCAAGAGCAGTAGCTCAAATGAAGGCTTTCAGAATTAGTTTCAAGAATCCTTGTCCATGGGGAGGCCCTTTTCCAAGACACTTCAGCCCTCAGGAGAAGCTAGACTTTATGATGAAGATGCTGCCCAACTTGCACAATGGATAGCAGAAATAGAGGCTTATACACTTGGTGTTGAACAACCTTGTCAATGGGTAAATTCTACACCATCATCTGGTTTTTCTCTTCCCATTACTCAAGCAACATCATCTCATTTGGAATTTCAAATTCTAAATTCAGTCAATTCTGCCCCAGGAGTTAATTCCATTTCTCCATTTCCTAGTGTTCCACCACATCTCAATTCTTCCTTCCCCTTTCCTTCCAAACAGTCACCCCCTCCACAAAAGCTAATAGAAATACTCTCTCCTCCAAAGAAACAAGAGTTCCTACCTCCACCACCACCACAAAAAAATTGAAAAATCAATTGAGTTACAATCCACTTCTCCTCTTGCATTCCTAAATCCATGTTGGGAGGATAAAAATCAGAATGCCAGTCAAGGAAAACAACAGCAAAAAGAGAAGCCAAAAAAAGATGAAGAAATTCAAAGTCTGAAGAGTTGGGCTCTTAAATTTGGGATGACAAATATCCCCTTGATGGTTAAGCCTTTAGAAAAGGTTGGAGTTGGAAAACAAGTGGTGGTTAGGACTGAATTTGCTACAGCAGGAGAAGAGAAAAAAGAAGAAGCAGATCAACAATGAGTTTTCTCATAAAGTAGTGTCTATGTTAGCATTCTATTTGAAGAGAATGTTGATTCAATTCAAGTTACACAATCAGCCATAGAGGAAGAAAGCTCTGAAGAAGATCCTACAGTCCCAACTTGTCCTCTAGAGCAGCAAATCGAAGAGTTTGACTTAATGAACTTCGTGCTAGAGGAAGAGTTCTATCAAGAGCAAGATTGCCTTCAAGTAGTAGAAGAGGGAGAAGCTGCTCCAAATCTAAAAGAAGAGGAGCACATTCTAGTTGTGGAGGAGAAAATTGTAGATCCAAGGGCTTTGAGCACAAAGCAGGCTACAAGAGAACCTCCAGTTCTTCTTTCTACTTCATCTCTCTCAAGTTCTAGTGTTGAAGAAGAGTTTGATCTCTCAAACTCAATGTTGGAGGATGAAAGAAACCATGATGATCAAGTTACAGATCAAGAGGATACCATGGAGGAAGTTGAGAATTTGTAGCAAGACAACAATGAGGTAGTTTATCTATCAGATTTGGAGGACTGTTTTGATGAAGAACCGATTGAGTTCCTACCATTCTCTCTTTCATCATCCACGTTCCAAACACCTGAGCCTACTATCATGAAGGAGAGCACCCATTTGTAGTAGCCTGCATCTTATAGCAGCTCTTTGGAACCAAGATTGGAAGATTTTAATCTTTCATGTCCTTCATTGGAGGAAGAGAAAGGGTAGAAAATTCCTACCATTTCTTCCACATCACCCACCCAAGAAGGTCTACAAGAAGACTCCATTTTTGGAGTTGAAAATCAGAGCTATGGGCATATCAAACGGATCATACCTTGCCCAATAAGGTATTTGAATTCATTGGAGTCAAAGGAGAAGTCACATCCAGTCATGCTTGCTTCTAAGCATGAGGGTGAGCTACAAAGTACCAAGGATTAGTTATCATACCTCTTCAATCCAAATGCAGAACAACTATAAGAGGTATGGAATTTTCCTTCAGCTGATACCTTGATGATTTGGGTGGAAGACCAGCTTCTTGTTGATTTTCCATTCATCCAATCAGCCATGTTAAATTCCAAATTAGTTGCATGGTTTCCAATTTTAAAGAAAGGAAGCTATTTTTCACAACCAGTTGCAAGGTTTGTTTAGCTCACCTTTGTTTCCATTAGGGTAGAGTAGGTAGGTTTGCTTTCAGTAAAAGAAGTGCTTGTGCACACTCTGCATGTTCCATTTTAGAGCATGTATTATTTTTAGTTTTGTACATAGTTTTTGTGGTGCTGGTTTTTCTCTTGCACAGTCCATTTCAGTGGGTTTCCAAGTGGCTCAGAGAGGATGTTTTCAAAGTTCAGATCAGTTTGCAGCCTACAACTCATGACTCCATGCCCAATGGATGCTTCAGGCAACTAGTAACTTCATCCAGCAGGTAGATGACCCCTCTGAGTCACCAAAATTGTTATCCAAAATGTGCCCCCCTGCTCATTTTGTGGCTAACTCCTCTCATTCTTCCCTCTCTTGTGCCTTAGTCACAAAAATTTTGCTTTTCAGGCGCTCAAAACCATCTAGAAATGACACCATTGGATAGAGCTCTTTCTCAACTTTCTAGAAAGGTAAAGTTTTCCTCCTAACTCCATGTATTTTTGAAGTTATGGCTTGGTGGATTTTTTGTGGGAAAATTTCCCCTAGAAGGCCCGCAGCCAATCAGAACTCGCCATGTGTCCAGGCCAAAAATATCAAAGTGACCCGATTTGGCCCTATTTTTCCCTAAAACTTCAAATCGCCATATCTTTCAATCCAGAGCTCGGTTTTCCATGTTCTTTATACCAATGGAAAGATGGTGAAATTATCTACAAGATTCCGAGGTTGATTTTTCATTTTGGTGGAGTTTGAAGAGAGAAAATAAAAAAAACACTTCTGGCACGTGGTAATGGCCAGAAATGACGTTTCAACAACCAGTTTTAATGTAAAATGGGTCGCATTCTTCTTCAGAATGGCCAAAAATGTCAAGGCATGGGTCTGTAAGGATGCCCATGTTGTTTTAATGCATCTTCATTCAATGGGGAATGGTTTCCACATTTTTTATACGTTTTCTCTCTCATGGGCTCGACCCATGCATTGTAAAAGCTAGATTTGGCTCATTTTTTGAAAAGGAACATTTTTTTGGATAGGAAGCTTCTTCTTTCACCTTCAACAAGTGATTTTTGCAAGTATCAGATCTTCTTCATGATTTTAATAGGTTCTTACCTCTTTGATGTTGCAAATGCAAGGATTTTGACAGTGAAAAATGACAGTGCAGGCTCTGTGATCAATTTTTTGGCCTTTGTTTGTATTGTCTTGCTTCATTTCAGACCTCTAATTGCATCTTATCATCATGTGTATGATTTTTCATGTTGCATTTTATGAAATTGTGTCAATTTGCATGAACAAGAAGTGTTCACCACTCCTTTGGTGTATCATCTATTAGTTTAGTTTCAATTTTTACACTTTCTATCTTTGTCTCCTTGGAATTTAGAGTAGGATTATGATTCAAACCTCTGCAATTATGCAAATAACATATCTGATCAGAGGAGTTTGAGGAACTAGCCTCTAATCTGGAGATTCCTCTCTCATTTTACAAGTCCCACACTTGGAGAGAGGTTTCAATGTTGTACAATCACACTGGATGCCTGAAACATCAACTTAGAAACCTGATTTGCATCCAGGGGTGCTGCTGATTTGCAACAATGGTAATATTTCATCATTGTTCTATTTTACCAACCTAATTATCCAACTTACCTATTCATTTCACTAATCCCATCTCATTCTTCCCTGGTTTAAGGGAGAACTACATCGTCCTGAGGCTCCTTTTGTAAGGGCTATGTAGGAATAACTCGTAGGGTATGGGGCCCTTCGAGGTTAGCTCGGCCCCTCTTTTGCCAAACTTAATGATTTCACAAACAATACACATAATTCATTTTATTTCAATAGTATCAATACTTTAGAAATTAAATCACCCTCACCTTTCAATCACATCATGTCTAACATCTAAATCCATAACATTTACATTACCTTATGCCTAAAATGCCTAACATTTCTATAATATCAATAACTTATAAATTAAACCAAACCATGTTTACCACACATAATTTTCATAACAATAATTCCTAGGAAATTTTTGACTCCACCATGCCTAAACAACCTGAATCAACCATGTCTAACTCACCTAGTTTCCACAAATACAAAATCAATGGAAATAAACACAAGTACATCATCAGTATAACTCATCATCAACTATATAATGGGAGTGTCTATGTATCAATAGATATATACACAGATATAAATAAGTATCGGTATCTCAAAACTCTCATATACAATCTCGCATCTTCGGCATGCATGCTGGTATATATATCAAAAAATCAAAATAAATACATCGCATCATATATCAACCCCATATTAGGCCCTTATCTACACTGTCACCTCCAATCTCAGTTGGTCCAGTCCTCCTCCCTGCCATTATCTCCCCACCCTTATCTAGTCCTGGCCTCTGTGAACTGGTAATATCACCCTAACCCTATCCATGGGACCGACGTCCACATGTGCTATTAGAACTGAGATTCAATGACCGGGTCCTCTCACTCGCGGCCTATTGAGCCATGTACTCTACATATGACATCACATGTATACTAGCCTCCAATAATCAATCTTGGTATTACCTAACCTCTGACACGATATCCCACTATGTGGCCATGGCTATAACCTGAGGAGGGGCCATATCCTGTGGTGCACCCTATCCCTGTACCTATGTCAAAAACCGAACCTGGGCCTATACAACTATTAGTTACACCTCCAAAGTGGCCACCTATTCTTGAAGGGAAGAAACCTATGCCCATAAGCCTACCACTTGGCCACCATGCCCAGCCTATGCCTGCACCAACTGTTCCTGGAGGGTGGCAACCTATGTTTGCAATGTGGCCACCTATCCCCTATCTTGTGCATGTGCTAGCTGGGGTTGCAGTGTAGATATTTGTGCATGTAATCCAACTACCTACCCCTAGAGGGTCATCACATGTGCCTGTGATTGCGTCAATTGTAGCTGTAACGCTACTTCCTGAACCTGTAATTGATCTCTCCATACTATAACACTGACCAAAATTGGCTGTCTGGGTCTCGGAGGTGACGCCCGTAGCTACGCTACCCACCACTACTGATATGCATCTATAGTGTATGCGTCATCAATCCATTGGTCTACCACCCACTCCTCCTGCCCTGTGGGATCACTAAGATGGAGTGGAGACATAGGTCTCTCCACATCATCTCTACAATACTGCGTAAAAGGTGGGGGTACGTCATGCTACAACCCAAACTGATGTCTGACCCTATCCACTGGTATCATCTCGTGCTCACTGACATGTCACCCCTATATCCATATCAATAACTGAAGCTCCTCTAACTCCTCATTCATGCCTCAATAAGAAGGAAAAATCACATATGACCACCAAAAAATATCCACTGCTGATAGGCCATCCAACATCTACCTATAGTATGTCACATCATATGTGGCCATAGCCACCCTTGGTTGTGCCCCAACTGGCACCCATCTCCTAAAGCCAACCCTGTAAACACCTCGAAATCTGTCCTGTCATGGTAACCCAACCGAATACAAACATACAATATTTTCATAGGCCCAACAATGTAATAGACAATTACAACACATATTGAACCACCTATATATCCCATAAGCCCATAGCTCTATATATACTTGAACCAAAAAATATGGTACCCAAGAAAAATAAACTCGCTCCTCGATCAGGTTGTGTAACACCCCCATCATTGCATGGGGAAATATCTCACCCTCTGAATCAGGAAGATCAAAACAACCAATTGCAACCATCATCAGGACAGACAGTCTAGTCTCATGCGGATCTGCCACATACATCTTCCCATAGCTCATACTCACACTATGATACCTCAACATGCCCATCACCTCACCAAACACCGCTACTATCGGATCCACCAAAGCCTAAGTAAAAATTGAATACATTGGCTCCCAAACAATCGGGAGTCGTAGGATCCTATACACATCCGTTAATGTGATGGTCATCTCACCAGTTGGTAGATGAAAAGTATTGGTCGCGAAGTCCCATCTACCGATGAGGGTGACCATCAAGTTGTGATCTTGACCCATACACCTATATCACCTAATTGAAATGAGCCCAACATCTTATATGTGCTCCCACTCATCATTTATAACGTTGGGCCACATCTGTACCAATAACGGTGGTACCCATTCTCGCATGGTCAACTAATCTCTCACCTGCATCATACAAACCACCAATGTCAATTTGAGACCCTCTCAACAACCTATTAATCAAAACCTAAATTTACCTTATACTTACCCCAAATTTACCTATGGTTTCTCCATTTTTTACCAAATTATACCCTAAACATCAATTATATCTACCCTTCACTTGGTTTTTCACACCTATCCTTTACCTATTTCACCTAAAACCTACTATATCTATTGTGTAACTATCTTCACACTCTCGCCCACTATCCTAGATCATTTCACCCATTTTCTCACAATAAACCTACATAATCATACATCACATACACCCAATTTTTCCTCTTTAGCCAACCTTAGTCCTCACCCACCCCTGCCCAACGTTTCTAGCTTTCCAAAATATAGCTCATTTAACCCGGAAAATTTTTACAGTGACCAACATCGGTCACATTCACTGATACTAGTCAATTTGACCAGTATCGATCACCCTTCAACCTAACGATGCCAGTAAACCAACCAATGTCAACCTACTCTTGACAGATGTTGGTCATTGTTTTCATGACAAACCAAAACCCCATGCCCTCCCATTTGAAAAAACAACCAAAACCGACCTAAAACCTATCCTACCCCACCCAAATTTAACCCACATTTATTTTTCAACCTATTTACCCTACATTTGTCACTACCCACCCCAATTTCATCCATTTTCACCCATCTTTCAAAATGAAAATTCCCACCCAAATTCATTCATTTTTACCCAAACTTTTTCATTAAATCAAGGCATGAGGATTGATTCCTACCTCTACTCGGCATCATTTCCTTGATGGAACTTCAAGTCTCTGCACTGGTAGTCCTCCTGCTCCCTCTCCAGGATCTATCATGGCCAGAATCCACTTCTCTGTTACTAACCAATAGAATTACACCAACCAATCTTGTGGGCTAGTCCACTGGATACCAATCACCTACGAATAGACTGTCAACTGAGCTAAATACTTGCCACTGTCATTTTCCACTTTCCCACCTCTTGCTTATCATTTTCTAAAAATTACAATCAAAAAATGAATCGTGAAACATGGATTTTCCCTTTTTATCCCCAAATCAACATGACCAACGTCAGTCAATTCGTGCCCTAGCCAACCAGTATCGGTTAACCTCTAACTAACATTTGTCACCCAAATTAACCATATGGCCTAAAAATTTCCCATTTTTCCCAAAAAGATTTCATTCTTGCACTCATTACCCTTAGCATTACCTATTAGGTTCACCCACAAGACTTACCCACTTATTCATCTCCCTAATTGCATTTAGGGACATCTTATTTGCCTATACCTCGGCCCTACCCATGACCCCGCCTACACACCCAACCCAAACCCTTCCATTGGACATTCATATTCATTCCCTTGCTATACCTTGCGATGATGTTACTGGACTTTTTTAGCCTACCAAAATTTTCCTTGCCTAATGTCATGATGTTTATTTTGACATGCCCAAACCTATTGGTGCTTCAAAACTTACCTAATGCTCATTCCTACACCTAGCCTTATTGTGTTTCAGGACCATATCAAATACCTTGGATACTTGGACCACATCAACCTTGTTTGGATAAAAAACCAAACTTTTTCTAAAGGATATTTTTGTATGTTCTTCAGCCTTGTTCCTTATCGCATTTTATACGTGTGTGTGCATTTGAATGCCCCCACCTAAAACCTACACCCAACCAACTCACCACTTGTACCCATCTTTTACCCTCTTTTTTTCTACCACCTACCATATTATCAAACCACTCACCACTTTGGCCTACAAATTCAATAGTTCTTGGTTTGAGGAGAACCACCTTTGCTCATACCTGGGGAAACGAATTTTTTTTTTTAGCATCACTTACCAATACAAGCTACGTGAAAAAATGGGAAAATGTAAACACTGAAAATTGGGAGATATTCCCTTAACCCCTTTCAATTAAATAAATCCACACTATGCCCACTCATGTCCCTTGTGCATACATATTAATTAATTTAATTACAATAATTAATTAATTACTTCACCTCTCCACCTCACCTAAATCCAACTCACTTATCCACCTCACTCAAAACCCATTCACAGACTATTAATTAACTAAGACTAAGTCTATACCAATCCTAACCAACTAAGACTTAGTCTAGACCTAATATTAACTCCCACTACTTCTCCAAGAAGGACTCATACTTATCTAGGCGGATTCTATCACTTGAGACCTGGATTAAAGATATCAATCATGCCAAAAATAGCAAATATCAAGCTATTTTTGGCAAACCTAGAATTACCCACCTTAACTGACGTTGGTTATTCCTCAGTCGGTCACCTAACTGTCATTAGTTAGGTTAAATATGTTTTTCCAACTCTTCACCCAGGTTGGTTAGTAACTGATTGATTTGGGAGGAGTTTTACTTCATTGAAGCATGAATCAAAAACCTTCCTACATTCATATGACACAAAACACTCAACCACAAGTCTAACCAAGCATCTGGTTCTCCTTGCAGGACATTGGAATACTCATGAGAACACACTGGGAGCACTGCCATGACACTAAATTCTGGATATCTTCTCAAAACAACTACCATCCACCTTATATCATGGGATCTATACGTGTAAGTAAGTATTTTTGATATCATTCATATTGTGTTTGCTCAAAGTATCGGTCCTTTACTTATTTTATTATATTTCATTTCTTCTCGTATTCGTTTATCTCCTTCTTTCCACCAACCCATTATTCAACCATACCAAACCTTTACACCCTCTCTAACCACATTCTCAACATTCCTGAGCCTTATAAGTAATTTTACAATCCTACCTATGTCACCCTCACTCTCTGTGCAATCACAGAGAGTTTTTAAAACCCATTTTAATATTTTCTCACTAATTTCCCCTACCTACGTCGATTACCTAACCATCATTGATCATCTGGCTAACTGGTATCGGTCGACCCACCGACGTTGGTCTCTATGTTATTTAATATCCTCTGACCAGCAAGCCTTCAACCTCTTTTGAAGTCAAGTTTTGAAAATTTTGAGTTTGTACCTTGGAGTATTGGATCACGTCGAGCCTGGCATTGTTTGTAGTTTTCCCATTCATGGAGAACAATTTGAAAGTCAGGTGTAATGGTGAAGTTTCTTCCCTTCTTTTTATTTTCTTCCCGCAGTCGGGAATGACAGGCATATCTTCCTCATTAATTTTTTCCCTAGCATCCATGAGTAGTATGTGGAATCTCTGGTTGGATACGTCATGGCCATGTTTCAAGTGACAATGGAAGCCTCCACATGTCCAAATGATGTAACTCTAGGGGCAGGGCCCAAGGGACAGTCCTCAAATAAGCGCAGGCTTTCCGCGTGTCCCAGGTTCAAAATGAAGGTAAAACAAGCTCAAATCGGCTAAGTATGGAAGGTTCAGCAGATGATGCCACGTGCCTCATCGTGCAGCTTCAAGAGTCAAAATCGGGGGTAGTTCTCAAACTTGTGCCAGTCCTCCATGTGTCCCAGGTCCAAAAAGAGAAAGAGCCGATCGTTAAAATTGACTAAGTATGGGTGGGTTGGCGGAAGTCTCCACGTGCCTTAACGATGCCATTTCAGAAGTGAAATCAAAGGGTCAATCTTCAAATGAGTGCCAGCTCACCACATGGTGAAATTCAATGGAGAGACAGAGTTGGCCGTTGAAAATTCCAAGACCAGCGGAAGGAGACACGCGTCAGCTCAACGTAATTTTAAGAGGCGTTTCCAAAATGGAAACTCAAATGAGCGCCAGTCCTCCACGTGTCTAGGGGTCAACATAGGTCAAGCAAGGAAATAGGCCCGAATCGGCTAAGTATAAAGGAACCAGTGGAGCTCTCCACGTGTCATCCTGCATGCAGCTTCAAAGGAAAATAATTCAAAATGCGTCCCCAGGCCCACTCCAATCAATTTCTTCCACGTGGGTGGCCCAAATTTAAAGTTGTAAAAGCAAATCGAATGGCCCATGTTTTAACTGGAAAAATAATGTAATGGTTGTATATTTAAAAACCTAGTTTTTCTGCCATTAACGTTTCTTTGCAAATCAAGAATTTGAAAGGGCGCGAATGATTGGAATAAGTTGTAACTATTTCTTGCTTGCTCGAGGAAGTTGTAACCATCTCTTGCGAGCTATATCATGGGCTTTCAAAGCCATTGTACAAGGTTGGAATTTTGATATTCTGAAACTATAATTTCTAATTGGAAGAAATCAATACAAAGGTTTTCCCCTTTTTCCTCTGTTTTCTCTTTCCTTCTTGCTCTGATCTGTGAATCATTTAATCCTTGCATGCTTAGAAACTTTGTGTTCTAGTTTATACAATCTCAAGAACTTTGAGTCTGCGGATTGTGCCCGTTATAAACGTGAATGGTTCTACTCTATATCTCATTTTCTCAATACATATAAGGGTTTTCTCTACCATCTCTTTTCCCTGAAAGTATTGTCTTCTTCTACCTCCCTCCTCTCTTCAAGTCTTCTATCCTCATGTATTGATAACTTTCCAGGCATAAAACACATTTCAAGATATCAGGAAACCACCATTGAATGAAAGATTGTGTATTTGTACATAGGTTTTTCCCCTTCTTTCAATAAGGGAACCTCTCCCATTAAAGAGGAGGGACTTGCTTGTCCCCTGACTGTGGTTTCATTCCAAGTGCAAATCTGAAACCCAACAGTTTTTGGTGACTCTACTGGGGATTTGTTCAACAAATTTCCTTTCTAAAAAGAACAACTAATTTGATCATTTCTTTGATCTGGTGACTCTAAGATATACTCATGGTAGAAGGGCTCTTGGAATTGAAGATCCCCAATTTCAACTCTTGGATCAACAAGGTTTTCAACTTCCTCCAACAAGAAGAAATAGAAGAGCTCATTCCACAAGCACACCTCCTGTTGAAGACAGAGCTTCTGGTAGTAGCATTCCTCAAGCACAACTTAGCCCTAATCTTCATGCCCTAATTCTTGCTGGTGTCTCAGTTCCACTTCAAGAAATATTTCCAAGGATGGCAGCACCTCGGCCTTGGGGACAAAGAGTTGGGCCTCTGGCTCTTCCTCAACCATTGCATGAGTTACCTAGGGGTAACAGGAAGAATTTTCCCAAATTTAGAGGTGATGGAAAAGTACACCCTGATGAACACATTGCAGCCTTCATTGTTGCATGTGGGGTCCTTGGAGTTGAACATGAGGATGTCTCTGTTAGGATGTTTGTGGAAACCTTGCAAGACAATGCTGCAGATTGGTTTTACCATCTTCCTGCTGGGACCATCATCGATTGGACTACTATGAGGACTGAATTTGAGTAGTGTTTCAAACCTGCTGAAGGATGTGCATGCTTTGCTAGCTCAGATTTCTCAAATCAAGAAGGAGCCACATGAGCCTATGAGAGAATTTGTGGCCAAGTTCAACAAGTTGGTTAACAAGATTCCACTAGATACTAGGCCTGTTGATCAGATTCAGAAGTGTTTCTTCTTGAATGCTCAATTTCTGGAAGTAAGCTATGCCCTGAGGAGAGAAAATATTGCAACTTTGGATGTTGATCAGAGATTGGCTGTCAGTGTGGAAGATGACTTGATCATGTCTGGCAAGCTGAAAAGGGAGTTTTTCAAATCCAAAGCATCTTCTTCTTCCTCTCCTCCTAGAGGTAATGCAGATCAGTTGGTGCAAAAGCTGGCTAATGACCTCATTTCCATCAAGAAACAATTGGCTCAGCATGCTCCATATCAAGATTTTCCAAGGAAGAACTTTTCAGCCTAGGAACCACTTGCCCTCTTCTCAAACCAGGTTGGCCATTGAAGGTCCACCCCTCAAGGTGCCTGTCAATGCTACTTGTGAGGTTCTTGAGCCTGATGATGAGGAAGAAAATGGGCTCTATGATGAACAAGAAGAGGAAGCTGATGAAGAACTGGAGGATCCTGGTGGTTCTCGAGTTCATTTCCTCACCACTGAAGGTGTGGATGATGAAGATGACTATGATGATGTAGTGGCTGAGATGAACAGTGAGTCATATGTTGTTATGACCCAGGAGTAGACCAACAAAAAGGAAAAAGTGGTGCAACCTACAAAAAGATCCAAGGAGTACCCCATCACCATCCCGGTGATTGCAAGAAGAGGAGCTCCTATTCCTACTACTTCCACCCAAAAGGTAAGCTCTGCTAGTCCTTCTTCCTCTACTTCTACTTCTGAGAATTCTTGTCCAACAAATGATAAAGCTGATAGATCAAAAGCTCCTCCTACTCCTAGTAGTGATTCCCCATCCACATCTGGATCTTTTGACATTATAGACCATCTTAAAAAGACCAAGATTCAGATTTTTGAGGCAGAGTTCTATCAAACCCATCCTAAAGCCTTTGCCAAAATGGTTAACTTTGTAAATTCTAAATCTAAAACCCCAGCCCATTCTTCTAAAGGCCTTTTTCCCACTCCTTCTCTCACCTCAACCCAGCCTTGTGGCTGCAGTCACTTCACCCAATGAGAAGATCAAACCCTTCTATGTGACTCTCCTCATAGCTGGCCACAAGCTTAGCAATTGTGTCATTGATTCTGGTGCATCTGATAATGTAATGCCTACAAAAGTGGCTCATGCTTTGGGTCTAACCCTAACCCACACTTATGGCTCTTGCTATTCCATGGAAAGTAGAGAAGTGCCTTTGGTTGGGAGAATCAAGGATGCACAAGTAGCTTTTGCTGCTTTACCAGAGAAGAAGGTCTTGGCTACCATCTTGGTTGTTGATATCCCTCCTTCCTATGGCATGTTGCTAAGTAGGAACTTTTGCAAAGATGTTGGAGGTGAGATCCAAATGGATTGGTCACATGCCTTGATCCCTGTCAATGGGAAGATGAAGAAGTTACTGCCTGAGAAACAAGTAGAGTATATTGTGCAAAAGACAGATGATCCTAAAGCACAAATATTGTATGAAGACATTGGGCATGGGAACTACATGATCATGTCACAAGAGGAGACAAGTCTTCCAAAGGGAGTGTTGCTTGATCCTAATGGTGTGTGGACTTTGGAGTTTGATGGAAGCTACTCTTCAGCTGGTTCTGGAGCTGGTGTAGTGCTCATTTCTCCTTGGGGGTAAGGTTCATCCTTTCTCCTTCAAATTTTAGTTTGAAAATACCAACAATACTACCGAGTATGAGGCCCTTATTCTTGGGTTGAGCATGGCGAAGGAAATGGGAGTGAAGAACCTTCTTGCTCATGGAGATGCAGAGTTAATTGTAAAACAAGTTAGAGACCTTTATCAGGTAAAGAACAGAAGGTTGAAAGCACTATAGGAATCTGGTCTGGGATTCCATTGAATTCCTTGATGCTTTTTCCATTGAATCTGTGCCAAGGGAAAGGAACACTAGGGCTGACTCTCTAGCTGTTTCGGGGTCCTTGTTGATTCCTCACCCTGATTTCCCTCAAGAGAAATTCACCATTGAGATGATCCATAGACCCAGTGTGCCTGACAATGCAAATAATTGGCAAGTTTTCAATGATGACCAACATTTTCTTTCTTTCTTGGAGCTCAGAGACAACTTTGATCAGTTGTACTTTGAAGGAAGTGACAATCTTCCTAGAGAGTGTGTGTCATCAAATGAAGAGGGTGTCAAAGAAGAGATGGATCAAGATGGATGCATCAAACTGAAAGGAAACAAAATTCCTAAAGGGCTGGTGAGTTTGGAGGATATTTTTGATAAACATGATAGATATATGAAGTCTAAAGTTTCCCAAGGAGCCCGACAATCTGCTGAGACTGAGAAAGTGAATATTGGGAGTCTTGATGATCCCAAAATGGTCAACATTGGAAAATGTTGCACTCAGGAAGAGAAAAAGAAGGTGGTGAATCTGTTGAAGAGGTATGTTGATGTTCTGGCTTACTCTTATGATGATCTTAAGGATTTTCAGCCTAAAGAAATGCAACATTTCATTCCTCTTAAGCCTGGGATCAAACCCTTCAAACAGAAACAAAGGAAATATAATCCAAAGATAGCTGATACAATTTTCCAAGAAATACAAAAGCTTTTGAAGGCTAGGATCATCTTCCCCATCCACCATTCAATGTGGATTGCTAATATAGTGCCTGTCAGGAAGAAGAATGGTGAGATCCGGATCTGTGTGGACTTCAGAAATCTAAATCAGGGTTCTTTGAAGGATAACTACCCTCTCCCCATGATGGACCAAGTATTGCAAGTTGTCACAGGCTCAGAGATGCTATCTATGTTAGATGGATTCTCAGGGTACAATCAAGTAGAGGTGAATACTGCAGATCAACATAAGACTACCTTTACTACTCCTTGGGGAACCTTTGCATACAAGAGGATGCCATTTGGTCTCATCAATGTTGGTGCTACTTTCCAGAGGGCCATGGACTTGGCTTTTGGTAGTTTGAAAGGGAAATGCATTGTTGTGTATTTGGATGACTTGACAGTGTTTTCTAAAGCAAGAAAAGATCACTTCCAACACCTTGAAACAATATTGCAGAAGTGTAGAGAGCATGGAATTTCTTTAAACCCTAAGAATTCTATGTTTTGTGTCACAGAAGGAAAGTTTTTGGGACACATTGTTTCAAAGGAAGGGATCAAGATTGATCTGGAGAGAGTTCAGGCCATCCAGCAAATTCCTCTTCCATCAAGTAAGAAAGGTATCCATTCTTTCTTTGGTAAGATCAATTTCCTAAGGAGATTCATCCCTGATTTTGCAGAACTTACTATGAGCATTGCTCACATGATGCAAGGGAAGAAAAATTTTGGTTGGTCCTCTGAAGGGAAGAAATCATTTGAGGACATTAAACAGGCTATTGCAAAGACTCCAATCTTGGTGTGCCCTGACTTTAGCAAAGATTTCATTATCTATTGTTATGCCACTGAAAATACCCTAGCTGTTGTGTTAGCCTAGAAGAATGCTGAAGATCATGAGCTCCCAATTGCATTCATGAGTTATGTCTTGAAAACTCATGAGCTGAAGTACACCATGATGGAGAAACATGCTTTTACAGTTGTCAAAGTTGTCAAGTAGTTTAGGTTTTACATCCTTAATTCTCATTCTGTGGTGTTGGTGCCTGATACAACAATCAAATCCATTCTTACTCAGCAAGAATTTGGAACCAAGAGAGGTAATTGGGTAGCAAAGGTGCAAGAGTATGATCTTGACATCAGGCCAACAAATCTGGTTTGGGGTAAGGGCCTGTGTGAACTCATTGCTGAGGGAGCTGCCAAGGAGTTGTCCAAAGATGGAGTTGATGTCCCTGTTGTTCTGTTCCTCAGCTCGATAGATGTATGGTATGTTGACATTGCTCACTTTCTGACCTATGGAGAGTGTCCATCTCACTTGAGTGCCAAAGAGAAGAGAGCCATCAAACTGAGGTCTACACAATATGTGCTATGGGAGAATGCTTTGTTCAAATGAGGCATAGATGGAAGGTTTTTGAAGTGTGTAGACAAGGAGCAACAAAAGAAGTTGTTCTCTACTTTTCATGACCAGGCTTGTGGAGGTCATTTCTCCTCTGTTGTAACAAGCTCATAAAATACTTCATGCTGGTTATTATTGGCCCACTCTATTCAGAGATGCATCAAAATGGGTTGGTAAATGTGAAGCATGCCAAACATTTGTTGGAAGACCTAAGTTGGCTGCTTTGCCACTAAAGCCAGTAGTGATTGATGAGCCCTTTCAATAGTGGGGATTGGATTTCATTGGAACTCTTAACCCACCTTCTAGTGCTGGACATACCCATGTGTTGACTGCCATAGATTACTTCACCAAGTGGGTGGAAGCCATCCCAGTCAAGAGCACTACTTCCGAGGTAGTTTGCAACTTCATTAAGGAGAACATATTGATCAGGTTTGGGACCCCAAACAAAATTGTGACTGACAATGCTTCCAAATTTTCTTCTACTGAGATGATGGAATTCTTCTATGGGTATGGGATCTCACTTGCTCATTCTTCAGATTACTACCCCCAAGGGAATGGACAGGAAGAATCAACAAACAAGAACTTGGTGAACATAGTTAGAAAGCTTGTAAATGATTCTCAGAGGAATTGGCATAAGAAGCTATATGATGCACTTTGGGCTGATAGAATTACACCCAAGAGAGCAATTGGAATGTCTCCTTTCCAAGTGGTGTATGGTGTGGAAGCTCAACTACCAGTCATGGTGGAATTTCCAGCCTTGCATCTGATGAAAACCATTGAAGATTCAAGTTTCAGTAGCTCTTTGGACAAGAGAATTTTGTACCTTCAGAAGCTTGATGAGGACAGATTGCAAGTGGTTGACAGGATAACAGCTCATCAGTTGAAAGTGAAGGATTTGTTTGACAAGAAAGCCAAACCCAGAGTTTTCCAAGTGGGAGACATTGTGCTGCTTTGGGACAAAAGACATGAGCCACGAGGAAGCCATGGTAAGTTTGATTCTCTTTGGCTTGGTCCTTTTAGAATCAGACATTTTGCTGGAGAGAACTCTTTTTATCTGGATTACATGGATGGTTCTCCTCTCCCACTTCCTTATAGTAGGAAGTACCTAAAGTTGTTCAAGTCCTAGGTGACTAGGAAGTCCTTTTGTATATTTTGTTTGGTGTTTTGGTTTTGGGTCATTCCTTTGTGTTTGGTTTTTTTCTTGGGTCTTTTTGGTTTGTTTTGTTTCTTTTCCCGTCTTGTGTGTGTTGCCTTGTATTGGTTTTTTTTTGACTCCTTTTCCCAATGGATAAGACATTGGTCCTCTTTCCCAGAGTTATCTGTAGTTCTTGATCTTGCCTTGTGTCTTTGTTCCAAGCCAAGTCATCCCCAGAAAGAGCCAACTGTTGTCGCCCTCAAAATTCCCCTCTTTTGAAGTCAAGTTTCAAAAATTTTGAGTCTGTACCTTGGAGTATTGGATCACGTCGAGCCTGGCATTGTTTGCAGTTTTCCCATTCATGGAGAACAATTTGAAAGTCAGGTGTAATGGTGAAGTTTCTTCCCTTCTTTTTATTTTCTTCCCATAGTCAGGAATGACAGGCGTATCTTCCCCATTAATTTTTTTCCCCAGCATCCATGGGTAGTACGTGGATATCTCTGATTGGATATGGCATGGCCATGTTTCAAGTGACACAGTGGAAGCCTCCATGCGTCCAAATGGCACAACTCCAGGGGTAGGGCCCAAGGAACAATCCTCAAATAAGTACAGGCTTTCCACGTGTCCCAGGTTCAAAATGAAGGCAGAAAAAGATCGAATTAGCTAAGTATGGAAGGTTCATCAGATAGCGCCACGTGCCTCATTGGTGTAACTTCAAGAGTCAAAGCTAGGGGTAGTTCTCAAACTTGTTCCAGTCCTCCATGTGTCCCAGGTCCAAAAAAGAGAAAGATTCGATTGTTAAAATTGACTAAGTATGGGTGGGTTGGCGGAAGTCTCCACGTGCCTTAACGACACCATTTCAGAAGTGAAATCAAAGGGTCAATCTTCAAATGAGTGCCAGCTCACCATGTGGTGAAAGTCAATGGAGAGACAGAGTTGGCCATTGAAAATTCCAAGACTGTCGGAAGTAGACACGCGCGTCAGCTCAGCACAATTTTAAGGAGGCGTTTCCAAAGTGGAAACTCAAATGAGCACCATCTCTCCATGTGTCTAGGGGTCAACATAGGTCAAGTAGGAAATAGGCCCAAATCGGATAAGTATAAAGGAACCGTGGAGCTCTCCATGTGTCAGCCTGGTAGCTTCAAAGGAAAAAAATGCAAAAGGCGTCTGTAGGCCCACTCCAATCAATTCCTTCCATGTGGGCGGCCCAAATTTAAAGTTGTAAAAGCAAATCGAATGGCCCATGTTTTAACTGGTGAAATAATGAAATGGCCGTATATTTAAAAACCTATTTTTTTCTGCCATTAACATTTCTTTGCAAATCAAGAATTTGAAAGGGCGTGAATGATTGGAATAAGTTGTAATTGTTTCTTTCTTGCTTGAGGAAGTTGTAACCATCTCTTACAAGCTATATCATGGGCTTTCAAAGCCATTGTACAGGGTTGGAATTTTGATATTCTGGAACTGTAATTTCAAATTGGAAGAAATCAATACAAAGGTTTTCCCCTTTTTCCTTCTGTTTTCTCTTTCCTTCTTGCTTTGATCTGTGAATCATTTAATCCTTGCATGCTTAGAAACTTTGTGTTCTAGTTTATACAATCTCAAGAACTTTGAGTCTGTGGATTGTGCCCATTATAAACATGAATGGTTCTACTCTATATCTCATTTTCTCAATACATATAAGGGTTTTCTCTGCCATCTCTTTTCCCTGAAAGTATTGTCTTCTTCTACCTCCCTCCTCTCTTCAAGTCTTCTATCCTCATGTATTGATAACTTTCCAGGCATAAAACACATTTCAAGATATCGGGAAACCACCATTGAATGAAAGATTGTGTATTTGTACATAGGTTTTGCCCCTGCTTTCAATAAGGGAACCTCTCCCATTAAAGAGGAGGGACTTGCTTGTCCCTTGACTGTGGTTTCATTCCAAGTGTAAATCTGATTCAGGTGAAACACCTACAACTACAACACCCAAAAAATATTTTAGACATTTTGTGGAGTCTGGCTTTACACCTTCTAGTTGCACTTGATTGAAAAATTCTAAGGTTTCTTCAAAAAATCTATTGTGTGCATATCACTGCAATAATTGTAGTGATCTATGCAACCACAACCATTTGAGGCATTTTATCAAACAGTTTATGTTTCTTGTGTAGGCTAAAACTATCCAAGACATAGTTTAAATAAAAACGAGACAAATAATCCTTTTCCAATAAACTAAACTTTAGATCAAAAACTAACCAATACATCAGTTTAAACATATAATATTTTTCTCATAAACTAAACTTCCAATCATAATTTGTCTTTCGGATAACAAAGATTCAAAACACAAAGATTCTCCCAAATAGCTATAAATTACGGGGGGAAATGGCAAGCAATAATATGAAGGGAAAACAGAGGGTAAACGCATATCCATTTGCATGTTTCTCATGGGTTTCAAATAAAAATAAAATGTAATTAGAAATTAAAACATTAACCTCAAAAAATATGCTCCTCCAAAAAATATTTTCAAGCTCCAAGTGCCATCGATCTTTAGTCAAACAAATCTAGATCTTAATGGTAGTGATCTATGTTATTAATTTAAAGTCCAAATACATGATTTGAGATATAGAGAGAGATATTAAAAAGAAGGGCATTGGGTTTTATAGACAATGAAAAGATGCACTCAGAATTTCAGATATTATAAAAAATGCTTGGAGAAGAGAAGGTTTGGCAGATAATTGTGAAAAGAGATGAGAAACCCAAAACAAAAAAACAAGAAATAAAGACACAATGGAAAATTGCTACTTTAGGAGGTCAAGGAAAGGTTATATGCCATATTTCAAGAGTTTGTGGCTGATCGTTGTAACCTTGATTGTGTATATTATCCTTACATTTGGAGTGCTTCTGTGGATGGCTAATCATAATTAGTCTCCTACGTATAGATTTCTCCAACCATTCACTACAAGAATATGCTTATAAACTCCATCCTAACCATAATAATGGTTTCAAATTCGTTGATCATGATATCCAACCACAAACTCTCCCACGAAGCTCTAGTGTAAAAGGGCTCCATCTTTATAAGTAGAGAACCACCTCAAGGCCTGATCAATCTCTTTTCCACTGACCAGACCAACATCAATGGATCTCCCTACGATGCTCTCATGACCCAAGTTTCTGAGAAGGCAGAGAATGGGGAATAGAGGTGTTAATGGAGAGGTTGATTGTAATATCGAAGAAGAAGAAAAGTGTTGTTGTGATAGTGATCGACCACGTCCAAGATGCATTGGTTTGTATGGTGAGCTACATGTGTTTCAGAGTGCGGTTGGAGGACACAATTGTTACAGACATTGCGGTCTTCTAGACATAGTTGTGGCATAGTGGAGTGGGTTTTCCCTCAAACGACCTCTTTCCCCTTATCAATAGTTTTCTATAAAAAAAAAATAGGGGAAGCTCATGCGGGATCTCCATCGGCGGCAACTCGAATTACTAGTTCCGCTCATCAACAGACGCGGGAGGGCATCAAAGGGGGATAAGGTCGATCGAGGGTAAGTGGATTCAATGATTTTTAAGATGGTAAAAGGCAACAACAAAAGGTTGAGTGAGGATGAGGTTGTGACACTCTGCTCTAAATTGCAACTCCCCCACCACTTCTGTTGTCCTGCAATGGGTGATGGATCATCTTGTCATGAATGAAGATTGTCAGGCCAAACTATACTACGAGATCGTGGGCATGGTGGGGAAATCATTGTTTTAAAAACCGATCAAACCGGAACCAGAACCGGCTGGTTTGACTGGTTTAATGATTTTAAACACAAACTGTCATGCAAACCAGATCGGCTGACCGGTCCGGTTCCGTACCGAACCGCCCGGTCCACTCTTGTTTTGCTGTACACGGCAGCCAACATAAAAAAACATTTTTTTAATTGTTTTCTTTTATTTTTTATTGCCTCTAAACCCTAATTTGGTGTTATAAATACACCCCCCCCCCCCCCCTCAATCACTTCACACCTCTCTCATTGAGCATTTGTGAGCATAAGATTGAAGAGTTTATTTTTTGTAGTGAGCTTGGAAGTTGGAGGATTGGAGTTTGTTTGGCATTGCTTGTGGCCTCTTTGTGGTGATATTGGCATCCATTTGTGAGAACCTCACCTCTATTTGTGAGCACCTCTCTTATTTGTAAGGATTTGGAGGATTGGGGCAGCCTTGAATAGTGTTCATTTGGAGTTGTTTGGTATCAAGTGTGGGCTCTTTTTGGTGGCATTTACATCTACATTTGGAGTGTGGGCTCTTTATGGTTCCATATACAAGCTTGGAGCATTTCCTCACCTCATTTGTGTGCACATTGAAAGGTATGTTACATTTTAAAATTGCCCCTTATTTGTAAATTTTATTAAAAAAGAAATAGGAAATTTATTTATTTTTTATTTGCATTTTCAGATTTGTTTGCATTTGCAATGGCCCCTAAATCAAAAGACCCTACATGGGCCCATGCAGACACAATTGATGATCAAGTTTTTTGTAAACATTGTAAGAAACACATCAGGGGGGGGGGTATTCATAGGTTGAAACAACACTTGGCTAGTCAAAGAGGCCAAGTTACCCCATGTGAGGCACCTGGTATTGATGACATTAGGTTAGAAATGAAAAACATGCTTGAAAAACATAGAGAAGAGAAGGCTAGGAAAAAAGAGATGGAAGCTGAAATAGGGAGAAGGAGGGAACATGCCTTGAGTGTTGAAGGATCTTGCTCTGACCCTTCTATGACTGTTAGAGACCCCTTTCAGTATATGCCTCCCCCATCCACTCATAGTCAAGAAAACTGGCCTCAAAAAAGAAAGAACATTCAAAGCTTTTTTCCATCTTTCACACCTGCCACTACTAGTGCCTCCATGCCAACACAAAATCAGCCTACCTTAGATAACCATTGGAAGAAGCAATACAAAGAAGTAGCTTGTGAGTACATTGCTAGATGGTGGTATGATGCAGATATCCCTTTCAATGTTGCTTGCTCACCTTATTACCAGCCGATGTTTGATTCCATTGTTGCTGCTGGTAAGGGCTTCAAAGGCCCTAGTATGCATGACTTGAGAGGATCACTTTTGAAGAAAGAAGTTGCATCCATAGATGAATATTTGAAAGGTTGCAAAGCTTCATGGGCCAAAACAGGATGCACTATCATGTCAGATGGGTGGAGTCATGGCAAGAACCGCACAATAATAAATTTTCTTGACTCTTTTCCACAAGGTACAATGTTTTTGAAATCAGTAGATGCATCTAATAGGGTAAAAGATGCAAATTTAGTGTTTGAGCTTTTGGATGAGATTGTTTTAGAGGTGGGGGTAGAAAATTTTGTACAAATCATAACAGATAATGCATATAATTATGTTCTTGCTGGTAAGATGTTAGAGGCTAAACACAAAACAATATTTTGGACTCCATGTGTTGCACATTGCATAGACCTCATGCTTGAGGATATATGGAAAAAAGATTGGATCAAAAACACTGTAGAGCATGGCAAGAGCATCACCAAATACATCTATAATCACTCATGGGTATTGAACCTAATGAGGAAGAACATTGAGGGCAGAGAACTTGTTAGGCCAGCCATCATGAGATTTGCAACAAACTTTCTCATGTTGCAATCTCTTATTTCCCAACAACAGAACTTGAAAAGAATTTTTTCAAGTGATGAATGGAATGCATCAAAGTGGAGCCGGAAATAGGATGGGAAAGACACAGAGAAGAAACTTTTTGATAATTTATTTTGGAAAAAAACAGTAGAGATTGTGAAATTTACTGAGCCTCTTGTTAAGGTGTTGTGGTTGGTGGATGGGGAAAAATTAGCCATGGGCTATATTTATGAGGCTATGGATCAGGAAAAGGAGCAGATAAGGGTAGCATACAAAAACATGGTAACTAAGTATGGGCCTATATGGGAGATCATAGATAATAGATGGAACAATCAACTCCATCGACCTATACATGCAGCTGGGTATTTCTTGAACCCAAAATATCATTACAGAGCTCAGCTTGGAGAAGATCAAATAGGAGAAGTAAAAGATGGTTTGTATGAGTGCCTAGAGCGCATGGTCCCTGATGAGATGCAACAACTTGAGGTTCACTGACAGATCAGCTTCTTCGGCAGAGCCATAGGTACCTTTTGGAAAAACATTACAAAGATTGCAAGGGATGTGGACCAACCAGGTAAGAAATTCTAAGGTTTTTGAAGTGCATTTGATTAAAAATTTTAATGAATAATCATTAATTTTTAGCATAAGACAATATTTTTCTAATTTGTTGAATTACTCTTTAACCTTTAAGTTATAAGTTTATGTTTTACTTTTAATTTTTAACTGTGTTTTTAAATTTTTGTTGTCATTGTTTACTAATTAAACATTTACATTTTTTATCGCAGCACATTGGTGGGATTCATTTGGTATTCAGTGTCCTCAATTGCAAAATTTTGCAATTAGGATCATGATCCAAACTTGCAGTGCTTCGGGGTGCAAGTGCAACTGGTCTATCTTTGAGTAGATTCACATGAAGAAGAGAAACCATTTGGAACAACAACGGTTGAATGATCTTGTCTTCGTGCAGTACAACCTTCGGTTAAGGCGTAACCAGTTGTTGAACCGAAGACCTGATACTGATCCCATTGTCTTGGATGATATAGATCCAACTTTAGAATGGGTAGAGGAGAGTCAGCCAGCAGAGTTTGATCCTGATGACTTGGGGTGGATGGGTTTGGATCAAGAATGTAATGAGCCATTAGCAGCACCACCGCCATCATCATGAGACATAGCAGGCACTAGTCGCACTCGTGCTACTCCCCGACCCCGTGCAGCTCCAGTTGTTGCAAATGTACCTGGGGATTTGGATGAGTCCGTGTCAGAGCCAAAGGCCGGTGATGATATTGATGAGGATGACCTTGAGGATCCCATTTCCAGCAGCGGTGCAGAGTTTGATGATTGATCATTGATGTCATCTAGTTTATTCTAGAGTTTTGTAACTTGTAGTATTTGTAATGTATCAATGATCATATCATGTTGTTTTTTTGGAGTCTTGAACTATGGAGACCATTTAGAGCCTCATTGTCTATGTATTTTGTTTCAGAATCTCATCTATGATATATTTATCGTGTATTAGACTTCGAGTTCGTGCCATTTTTCTATAAACACCTTTCTTGCATATATATAAGAGAAAACTTTGCATATTCTGTGTAATTGTTGGAATTATGGTTTTTAACCTTTCAAATATATTATTTTCATTAAAAATATAAAATTTTATGTATTTTTTAGTAAACCGGTTCATTAAGTTTGAACTGGTCCGGTTCCGGTTCCGGTCCGGTCCGGACCTCGGTCGGTTTCGAGTCCGGTTCCGATTTTTAAAACATTGGGGGAAATAAGGAATATCTGTGGAAGAGGACCGCTTGCAGAAAATGGTGTAGGTATCAACTTACTTTTCTCTATTTTCCCCCAAATCCGATCTATGGCTCAACTTTCTCCCTCAGATCTACGACCCTCTTCATTATTCCAAAAGCACAATCCATGTGCTTGTATCCTATTTACCACAGATTGCTTGATATCTGTGTCTTCCTCATCCCTGACCATCAGATCTTCAATGCATGACCTTATTCAAAATCATCATCATACAATATCATACACTTTCCAGATTTAGTTGATTCACTTTCACTTAGTCATGCCTTTTGGCGTAATAAGGAGTCAAATTTCAATGTCAATGTTCTGAAATCATGAACTATTATAATATATCAAATGCACCTTAGGATCCACATAGGAAATGTGGAATCCCAAATGACCCATCCGATAATAACATACTTTAAATATAAAATTTTGAAATTCGTGGAGTAAAGACTGAAAAATATTTAATTGGAGAACCTTTTATGAATATTCTTGAAATGAGTTACTAAAAATGTTTTTTCACCATATGAAAATGATTCATGCAGAACATAATTCAATTTCAAAATGGATTTATGATGAACATGTTTATTCATTTTCATGGTTTTTTGCTCAGTTCAACAGGGAGCATTTTGATTGATTTGGTAATAGCAATGGTGGTTTCCTTCAGTAGTGTCTTGTTACAGTTGTTTTTTATTTTATCCTTTTAACTCCTTATCCAAACCTACTTTTGGAGATACTACTAAGTGTTTTGTGGAAATATAAAGGTAGAGTGTTTGAAGAATCATCTCCCTTAGAGAAGGAAAAAAATAGATCCCCTTTGTGGATAGATTATGTTATAACTTTGTCTAGTTAGAATAGAGGATAACAACTTGAGTTGGAAGTAAATTTCAAGGTTAACGTTGGCTCTAATTGGATAGCTTATCCTTTTATTTTAAGTGTTCTCTCTACTTTTTAAATTTTTCTTATTGTGAATTTGTTGGTTTTTTGTAGGCATGCAGCCTGCTTCTTTTCGACTATTGTTTAGCCCAATTTAATTAATTGTTCTTTCAAATAATTTTGTATTCCTATAATTTATTTTTGTAAAAAAGTTTAAGACATTTTAAAAACTATTTTTTTGGAGTAATGGGAAGAACTGAAAAATGTGTGTGGTCGATGATATCCAATAGAGAGTAGGAGTATATTTTTAACTTTTTTAATATATAAATTTGCAAGTTAGAGGGGTTTTAATATTGGATTATAGAAAATGTGTACAACATTCAAATTTCAAACTGACTCTACTTGAACAAATAAATTAGATGTCAATTTAATTTGATTACTTTGAACAAAACAATTGTTGTGTTTAAATGAGTGTAGGTGAGACTAGGAGAAGCTTGTAATCTATTTTGTTCCACCCTTCTTATTAAAATTAGAATTTATAACATTTTAGCTACAAACTATAAGGGATTTCCTACAGGGCCATTATGTGAATATACAATACTAATTGCATTCCATGAAAACACACTTTCTTAAGTCATTTTCTCAAACAATTCATTTTCCTTTAAATGTATATTTCCACATTTTACATACGTTCCAGTGAAGGCATTCACTATAATAATGTTATATCAAATCTGTATGTAATTTTTTGCTATGGATTTATAAATATGCACAAAGAATAGTGGTAAGATGAATTGGTATTTTTCTGTTGTATTTGATGAAACAATATCAATGCTTCCTTAGGAAACCCTTACCTCATGTAACCTACAAATATCATATTCCATGAGAAAATGTCTAGATAAGTGAAGTGATGAAAAACATTGTGAGAATCCACAATTTTGCTACACTTGTATAAATATTTATGTTTATTGTTGTCCATGTGTAAGAAATTGATCAAGAAAGAAGATATATTAGGAGGGTTACGATTTTTTTTGTGTAAATATGAAATAAGGTCAATAAAAATTTTGTAGTGTACCATAATTTTTATCATGTACTTGGAAATGCCACTTTAATATTTATTTTAATATATATTCCATTTGTACATGTATTTAACCAGTTTTAATCATATATCCTCTCTTTACACATAATCTAAAGAAATAGCCAATAACCCTTCTCTAATTCAACTCACTAGGAATCATTTGGTCTACCATTGAATAGATTTTCAAACTCTACCACTTCTAGCATCCTCAATTTTTTTAAAACAAATTTAAACAAATTTGATTTCAAATGAGATTCTATTAAAGAGATACATAACATGAAATAATTATCAATAAAATAGGCAACATAAAGAATATGAACCTTTGTTGATGGTAATTCACAGATGGATGGTAGAAAATGGCCTAAGATTGTCCTTAATGAGTTTTTGGAGAAAAGAAAAAAGTCATGGATGAATTAAAAATTGGATTTAAAAATGGAACATTTACTTGATTGCATGTCCTAATAATATCCAAGAGATAAAAACTATTGTTATAGATAAATTCCACCAAGTTATGTGGGGAAAGCCATTAGGGAGAAATAAGAGGTATTATTTGGAAGAATTTAACTCTACATGTGATCATCAATAAAAGGCTTTTATAAGGGCTAATATCTTCTGGAAAGAAAATATCTTCATATCTCAATTGAGAACTAATTCACATCATATTTAGTGTGAAAAGATCTAAAGAGGCATGGGAAGAGATAATTTGTTTCTTTTGCACGTCTGGTGCATTGGAGTTAGAAAAACATTTCATGTTGGAATGTAATACTTATAATGACATTAGGGCCCAGTTTGCTAGCATGGTGGCTATTGTGTCCTTTTAATATATATTTAGCAAGAATATGGTTGAAAACATTGGGGAAATGATTATCAAACTCATCAACAAGAGATCTGAATACTAGAAAGATATTTAACAAGCTCTTTTTTCCCATAGGCTGACTTTGATAGCCTCATGGACATTAAAAGAGAGAGAAAGAGAGGATCCTACTAAGAAATATAACTAGAAAATATAGTGTTGACACATACTATAAGGATGGTTAGAAAATTGTAATAATTGAGACTTGGAACTGCAATTACTTCTAAGAGATGGATGATATTTACACCGTCTTCACTATAGCTACTTAGATCCCTCTCCATAACCTTGTTCATTGATTCGCATGTGAACCGGTATCCTTGTTTATCTATAACCACAGCCAAATCTTGTCCAAGTTTTCCGCAACATGTAACATTCCTACGTAATTCCCAAATTCTAACATATTTTTATCGGGCAATTTTTCTTTGTAATTTCCAAATGGATCCTTCCATTTGGTTTTCCAACGCGTAATATCATCTTTCTTCTATTTGGAATCCTCAGCATCATTCTTATTTTTTTCCTCGAGACTTTTAAAGATAACATCATGTTATTTGTTTCATTCATTAATAGAAGGATATTTTTCATTGAACTTATCCATGCCTTTATATACACCATTCTTGGATTTGTTTATTATAGCCAAACTTACGCCCAATGTCTTTGTGAGATCATTTATCATTTGTTGCATCCATCCATGCTTTTCATCAAAATAATTTTGCAAGGATGAGTCTATATATTTTTCCTTTACAGACACACCCAATTGCATCACATGTTTGGAATATTTTTGCGAAGCATTTACACGGTCCTTTACATCATATTGTTGTTATTATATGTTCAAGAACAATATGATGTAAAGGACTCTATAAATGCTTCACAAAAATATTCCAAACATGTGATGCGATTGGGTGTGGATGTAAAGGAAAAATATATAGACTCATCCCTGTAAAATTCTTTTGAAAAAAAGTGCAAATGGATGCAACAAAGGATAAACGATCTCACAAAGACATTGGACGTAAGTTATGCTATAATAGACAAAGCCATGGATGGTGTATATAAGGCAAGGATAAGTTCAATGAAAAATATCCTTCTATTAATGAATGGAACAAATTACATGATGTTACCTTTAAAAAGCCCGAGGAAATAAATAAGAATGATGTTGAGGCTTCCAAATAGAAGAAATATGATATTACGCGTTGGAAAACCAAATGGAAGGATCCATTTGGAAATTACACAGAAACATTACTCGATAAAAATATGTTAGAATTTGGGAATTACGTAGGAAGGTTACATGTTGCGGAAAACCTGGAAAAGATTTGGTTGTGGTTATAGATAAACACAACTACTGGTTCACATTCGAATTAGTGAACAAGGTTATGGAGAGGGATCTGAGTAGTTATAGTGACAACAGTGTAAATATCATCCATCTCTTAGAAGTAATTGTAGTTCCAAGTGAAAAGTCTCTGAGTAATATTATTTTGATTCCATGAAATTTTTTGTTGCCCTCTGAATTTTGAATTATGATCTCCTTGGTGCTGGCTCTGATGTTGGACCCTTCTAGTCCGGACTGGGAGTACTGCACTGCTAACTCTAAGGGCCTGTCTCCCCAGCGTCCCCCCGAGGCTTAGAAGAATATTGTGGAGGGGTACTCTTCTGCATCCCCCTCGGAGAAGTTGATGCCCGTGCTTTCTAATGGGGACCTCTCTCTTCACATCCCTTCTCACATTACGAAGCTTGTTTCTGCCTCCAGGGATCTGTCCCTTGTCGGAAAGTTGATGGGTCCCAAACCCCACCTCGAAGACATCAAAAAATGGGCCTAGCTGAAATGTAACCCTTGTGGTGCGTTGGAAATAGATGTGATCCCAAATGGATTTTTCCTCTTCTCCTTTAGCATGAAAGAAGACTTTTCTCAAGCTCTAGTGGGTGGTCCGTGGTTCTTTGGCAGAAGAGGGTTCTATATTAGGAAATGGTCTCCTAGATTTAACCTGCTAACTGAAACAATGACACAAGCTCCAATCTGGTTTCGTCTTCTAGGCCTTCCTTTGGAGCTATGACACCCTACGGTTATTGAAGGTATTGCTCTATCTATGAGCTCTCTAATTTTTATAGACCAAGCCACTAAGGCTAAGACTATATTCATTCATGCTCAGTTTTATGTTAACACTGATGTAATCTTACCTCTCCTGAAATCGATTGATCTCTTATTTGATTTTAGAACCTAGTCTCAATCCATTGAATATGAATATATCCCATAAGCATGTTCAATATGAAAAAGCATAGGACACAGAGGCACTGGGTGGCCCCTCCAAGCCTTGGCCTAAACCCAAAACCATGGTTACCTCTCCCAAAAAGAAAGGAAAAATATATCCCTAAAATCATTCCTGAAGAGATCCCGGTCATCCCCACATCTAATCCCTTTTCCCTCCTAGAAGAAGGAGAGATCACTACCAAATCCTAATGTGGCCCCCTCTCTCTCACCCCCTTCCTCCCTTCCCCTTGGTCTCTGTTCCTGATGAAGTCCCCCCTGGCCTCCCCTTCCCCCTCCCCCACTAGCGGTACCCCCCTCGGTGGTTGCTTCACCCCCCCCCCTCTCTGCCTTCCCGCTTCCCTCCCTTTAACCTCCTCCTCTCCCTTCCCCCTCTCCCTGAGCTTGGCACATGGAGCCTCCCCTTGCTAACCCCACCTGCTTCGGCTCTATCCTTTTTTTACCCTATCTGATACCCTACTCTCCTAATCCACTCAATCCTCTGATGATTGTTTGAATCCCCGTACAACTCAAAGCAGTTAGTAGGAAACCCGATCCTGGCTCTGAGAAAGTCCATGGTCATACCCTAGGGAAATGTTAAGCTATAGCAAGAATAAGCCCTAAATATGGCCCAAGGAATGCAGAACACCATCCCCATGGTTGTGGGGAGTAAATCTAAATCCAAGAAATTAAGGTGATCTCATGGAATATTATAGGGCTGAACTCTCTATAAAAACAGAGCGTCCTCAAGGATATGAAATTCTAACCATTCTCTTGACATTATCATGCTTTAGGAAACCAAAATAAAAAAGGATGGCCATCTCTTGAAAATTTAGGCAGCTACTTCTTTTTCTTCTCAGCTTGCAATAGGTAATTCGGGAGGCTTATGCACTCTCTGGGAACCCAAAAATTTCAAGGGTGACTTGCCTTTTACAACACCCCAATTTTCTGTGCACTCTCTTCTAGGAAGTAGATTCTAATGCTACCTAGATTGCTATCGATGTTTATGCCCCAAACCTAGAATCACAACATGAAAAACTCTAGAAAGACATCTCAAATTTCAAAAAAAAAATTGGAAATCTCCTGATGCTCATTATGGGAGACTTCAATTATACTCTATACCCCTCCGAAAAGAAAGGAAGCCTCCCGGTTAATCCTAACAGCATGGAACATTTTGCTGACTTTATACAGGGAGAGAACTCTTCTTGATATGGACCTTTGTGGTACTTCCTTCACTTGGTCTAATCGCAAAGTGCATAGAAATCACATACAAAGTAGACTAGATAGAGCATTATGATCCTTAGATTGGATCTCACTTTACCCTGATTTATTTCTCAGCTCCTTACCCTAAGTGACATCATACCATAGCCCTTTAATCCTCTGTGCCAACAATAAGATGAACATAAAAAATCCTCCCTTCAGATTCAAGCTTTTCTAGCTAGAAAATAATCAACTGGACCCTCTTATTAAGAGTTGGTGGGATATCAAAATTTAGGGCTCCAAAATGCTTAAGTTCTCTAGAAAACTTAAGGAAATTAAAAAAAACTTAAGATCTAGAAGAGCAAGGTGTTCAGTAGCATCAAAACTCATAAACAAAAGCTAACTTAGGAAATTGCTAACATTTCTACTCTGATGGAGGTTGAAGGAAGAACAGAACAACTCAATAAATAAGAAAGGTAGCTTCTCAGTGACTTCCAGAATACCCTAAGGGAAGAAGAGACCTATTCGAATCAAATATCTCAGGTGCTTTAGCTGGAGAAGGGAGACCATAACACCAAGTTCTTCCACATTATAGCCTCCAAGCACAAAATTAGGGACAAAATCAAAGAATTGCTTACTCCGGTTAGTAACACTTTAACCTCTGACAATGATATTTCTAATGAATTAGTCTCCTTTTATTCTAATATCCTTTAAGAAGAGGACCCTCCCAGCGAGAAATCGATGTCCAAGATGCTCCAACACATTCCCAAATTAATCACAAAGTGCATGAATGACAATTTAACAAAACCCTTCTCTATGGAGGAAATTCATAAAGTAGTCTTCACTATGAAAGGTGACAAAGCCCCAGGCCCCGATGGCTTTCCTACTTCCTTTTTCCAAATCTTCTGGGAAATCATCAAGCAATATATTTACAAGGAGATAAAGGAATTCCATTCCAACAATTCCCTCCTAAAATAGTGGAACACCACATTCATAGCTCTTACTCCTAAAGCTCTTAGATCTAAATTGGTTTCCAACTTCAGGCCAATTAGCCTCTGCAACACCTCCTACAAAATCATCACCAAAATGTTAGCCACTTAGCTGAAGCCCCTGATGAATGACCTTATCATGGTGAATCAAAATAGTTTCATCAGTGGGCACCTTATTTAAGGGGGTACTATAACCATGCATGAAGCCATCCACTCAGCCCATCACTCAAAGTCTACAGGGATGATCCTCAAATTAGACATGCAAAAATCATTCGACAAAGTTAACTGAATTTTTCTTATCCATGTGCTAAAAAGTTACAGGTTTGACAACAGATGGTGCAACTGGATTTTGTCTTGCATTACCGCCCCTTGCTTCTCGATCCTCATAAATGGCATCTTGAAGGGATTTTTCAAAAATAGCAAAGGCATTTAATAGGGAACCCTCTGTCTCCTTTCCTCTTCCTGTTAATGGTAGACTCCCTCAGTAGAGCTCTTGAGGCAGACAAAAGTTAGTCGTTTATTTCTAGCATCAAAATCACTTTTAGCTCGCCCAATGCCACTCACAGCCAATTTATGGATGACACTCTGCTATTGACTGATGCTTCGGTGATTAAAGCTCATGCCCTGAAATAAATTTTAGAAGACTATCAATAGGCCTCTCAACAATTGATTAACTTCAACAAAAGTAGTATCTCCTTCCTAAACACTGTGGCTCACACTCAAAGAAGGATTGCTGACATATTTGGTTATAAAATTATGGACTTTCCCTCCTTCTATCTTGGCATTCCCCTTTTCAAAGGAAAACAAACCAAGAATCTATGGAATCATGCAATTGAGAGATATAAAAAAACGTTGGCTGCTTGGAAAGGTGTAATTATTAAGGCTGGCAAGCTTCAATTGGTCAAAGCTACTCTAAAATTTTTACCTATCTACTTCATGTCTCTTCTCAAAATGCTCTCCTCAGTGATTTCAGCTGTTGAAGGAATCCAAAATAAATTTCTTTGGTCAGGAGTGGAGACTAAAAAATAGATTCACCAGGTATCTTGGAATGAAGTCTGTAAGCCAACCACTCTAGGTAGGCTTGGTATTAGACAAATTGCTGATATGAATGTTGCTCTTCTAGCTAAAATTGGCTAGGAAGTTGCTCAAGGTAATTCACACTGGGCTCAGCTACTAAGATCTAAATAATCTTTGCAAGATTAATATTTTCTTCTCTCCTCCCTGGCCCACGTCTCGGCTATCTAGAAATCAGTTACTAGCTCTCTTCCTCTTCTTCGTACAGGGACCAAGTGGAGGTTGGGTAATGGCAGATCAATAGACTTCTAGTCAGACTGGTGAATTGGTGATAAACCTCTAAGCCTTAACCCTTTTTGGGACCCTATCAAAAGGAACCTCATCAATAGGCATGGCAGGAAATTTTCTAGCTACTGGAGAATTCAGAATTCAATCCCCTCTTGGCATATACTGGTTTGGATGGGAATCAATGAAATTCAGAGTTAGATTTGACTCAGTTGAGACTTACCCTTTCCTCCCTCTATATTCCATTCTCCTCTCTCGTTGATGAACGTATCTGGCCCCTCTCCTCCTCCAGTTCCTTCACTGTTAAATCTACCTATAACACTAAGCCCTAGACCATCTCTGGCCCTACCCTCTTCAAAATTTGGCCTAAAGAGTCTATTCCCAAAATTGGATTTTTTTCCCGGCTCTCCTTCAAGAATGCTTTCCTCTCTAGAGAGAACTTAACGAGGAGAGGCTTCTCACTTCCCACTCGTTGTGTTCTTTGTGGCAAATCCTTGGAATCCTCCTCTCATCTCCTTCTTCACTGCCCCTTTGCCCAAGATGTCTGGAGTGGGATTTTTTCATGTTTTAGAGTGGTCTGGACCTTCCCAGATTCTATTCATGACACCCACATACAATGGTATTCCCCCTTCACTCACCCAGCCCTTTCCCTGGTTTGGAAACTCATCCTACCCCACGGCGTATGGGGCATCTGGAAAGAGAGAAATAGGAGAATCTTCAGACACCAATGTTGGGATCCAGAGAGGGTGGCCAGTCATATAGCTATTCTCTTTCAAGATAATCTCAATAGTTTCTTATGGAAGAAATATCAGCAAAAAATTCAAATATGCAATCATAAGGACTGGTGTTAGCAGATAATGAACCTTCCCATAGCTAAACCCTCTTCCCAGGCTCGTTCTATTGTTAGGTTGCTCCCTCATCCAATGGGTTGGTTGCAACTTAATACGGATGGTGCTTCTAAGGGTAACCCAGGGAAGTCGGGGGGTGATCCTCTGAAATTCCAATGGTTCCACTCTAGCTGCCACTGCAGCCAATTTTAACCTAGGTACCAATCACCGTGCTGAAGCCTTAACTATCTTAAAAGGGCTGGAGATGAGTCTTAAACTTGGCAATGATTCCCTAATTGTGGAAAGTTACTCTCTCAATATTATAACTCTCCTCAACTTGGATGACCTAGGTCAATGGACTAACAAAAGCATTATAGCTGACATCTGTCTCCTCTAAAGGAACTTTGAGCAGATCAAGTTCTAGCACATTCTACATGAAGGAAATAAGGCAGGGGATTTTTTGGCTAACATCAGTGTCCTCTTTGATTCTCAACAAATATGGTTAGATATTTTCCCTGCCAATCTCCTTCAAATTACCCATGATGATTTCTCATTATCTAGCTAACGCGTGTATTTGGGAGTATGTTCCTTATGTCAGCAAACTCGGAAAAAATCTCCCCATCCTCACTTCTGACAGTGGTAATGATTTCCACATTAATTAGAAGTGTTGCTCTACAAAGCTGAGAATGTGGGAAGAGTATTACTACACTCGTGCAGATCCAGGTCTGAGATTCACCATTTCGCATCATAATTATTTTTTGTTTCAGAAGGATAGATGACGTGGAAGGCTCTCATAAATATACTGATCTTATTAAATCTGAGTCACGGATCTTCACCTCGACGCACATTCATGATTTTCTAAACATGGGTGGGCAGCTCAAGCGAATTGAACCTGCTTCTTGCACCTGTCTGCAAGAGGACCAAGATGTTTGGAACATCCTTAGGGACAATGGCATAATGATGTTCCTTGAAATGATGTCTAGATACTCGGTGTTGGTTTTGTATGGATCCCTAGCCACCTAGTCATGTGGCAGAGTCCAGATTGGCAACACCCGTTTCACCATATCCACAAATGCTATCGCCTTTGTCACTGGCCTTCCTGCCTCAGGGGCTGTGTACTTTAAGAAACCTCTAAAGGCAGAGCTTCAAGATTTTATTACCAAAGGGGAGAAGCCGAAAAAGTATCTCTCTGGTTATATTCAGGAATCCCTCCTTCCTCCCTGGGACAGAGTCACTGAGGTGATCATGAGATAATTCACCATTGATGGGTGTTACAGGTTGGTCTACAGTCCCCATTTCTTCATCCTCTCACACTTATGCTAGGGGAAGAAAATTAACTTGGTTGCTTTTCTTTTCCAATCACTTGAGCACTCTATTACCCTGGATAGGGAGGGTGAAGGGCCCATTCTACATCAGGGCCTTCTCTACCTCCTTTTCAAATGTGTCACTTCCCCTATTGAATTGAACCTTTTTCCTCCCAAACATGGTCGGCCCCGCCGTACTCCCACCTCCTCCCCCATTCCATCCCTTTCTTCCCATCCCTCCTCCATTCGTCGCCACCGCTGTCAAGTTTCCTCTGACTCTGACTCCGACATGGAAATCCTAGTTCCCCCCTTCGTGGGTTTTGTTCCCCCTGTTTCCCTTGTTCGTCCGGCCTCCCCGAGCCAGACCAGTATTGTTGATTAGGTGGCTTTAGTGGCACTCGCTACTTCTTCTCCTGCCTCTAGTTTGGATCTCTACCTCTCGAATGATCTACTAAGTCTTGCTCAGCAGTATCCTGATTCCCCAGAGTCTATCTTGATTGGCTTGGATGTGGAGCTCAAGTAGGAGGGGCCTAACTTACAGCTGGATGCCGACAATATCATCATGGAAGATCATAACACTAGCCCTCAGGATGAGTAGATGGATGATGTCTCTATTTGGAAAGACTCTGCATCTGAAAATGTTGAGAAGACCAACACTGAACCTACTACTGACACCGAGAACCAGCCGGAAAACTGCCATGTCGAGCTGGTGCTTCCATCTTGGCCAAGTTGCATCGTTCCTTATCAGTTCTCAAATCTTGGGAAACCTTCACTGAAAATACCAAGGAATCCATTACCAAAGACTGCAGTGAGCTGATAATGCTGGCAGACCAGCTTGCCAATGAGTCGGGTTCTATTCATGACAAGAATTCAATGACTGAGCTGAAAAAGCTCCTTTGATGTTGTTCTTTATGTTTAGGGCTTTGTTCTTTAGCATTTATTTTTGGAAATTTTTACGTGTTTCTTTTTTCAATATGTAAGCTTACTAGTATAATCTAACCGATGGGCTCCTTATATAAGGTTGTGGGACCTTCTAAAACCCTCATTTTACCCTCTTTCCAAAAAAAATTGCAATTCCAAGTCTCAATTATTACTATTTTCTAACCATCCTTATAGTATTTTCGGTCAACACTATATTTTCTAGTTATGTTTCTTAGTAGGATCCTCTCTCTCTCTCTTTTAACATCTATGAGGCTAACAAAGTCAGCCTATGGGAAAAAATAGCTTGCTAAAGATATTTCTAGTATTCAGATCTCTTGTTGATGAGTTTGATAATCATATCCCCTATTTTTTCAACCATATTCTTGCTAAATATATCTTATAAGGACGCAATAGCAACTATGCTAGCAAAATAGGTGTAACACCCATTGAAACAACCCACTTGAGACCCAAGAACAACCTTGGATTAGTTAGGAAAATTATGGAATAATTGTTTTTTATTAAAGGAATCTGCAACCATGTTATAAGACAACAGTTGTCACTAATAGGTTCTGAAACAATTAAAATCTACTAGAGTATACTTTTCTTTTATTAATAATTATTATAGGTCACAAGGTCCAAAATTTAGGGTTAGAAGTTTCAATTAGGTTCAGAGGGAAATTCCTCACCATACACACTCTCTAACAAGACTAAAGTTTCAAATTTATTTTTCTAATGCTTATCACATTCAAAATTTCCATGAATCACTCCCATTGGATAGGAAATTTCATCACCTTTCCATTGATATAAATAAGTCCTCCTAACTCCTCATATTTTTCAAGTTATGGGCCCAGCGGGCCTTGGGGTGAAAATTTTCCCCAAGAGCGGGCCTGCGGGCCCAAGGGTGAAAATTTTCCCAAAGGGCGGGTTGGTGGGCCTCGGGGAGATCTTGAGAAAAAAAATTTCATGCGGAAGAAAAAACACATTTGCACTCGCACTCCCACGGGTCCACAAGTCCATAAGGGACACGTTGCGCTCCCTAAGGCAGCGTGGGGAAAAGTTGGGAAAGACGAGGCAGCAGGAGACATTTACAAATTCTCCCGCGTGGGGTGAAAAGTCGGCTTTGTGCCCACAAGTCTATAAGGGACACGGGGCATCTCCAAAACCAACATGAGGAATGTGAGGTGGCAGGGAGAAAATTGACTTAACGCCTCGAAGGGCTAAGAGGGTACAGAGACCCGCGCCTCCGCTGGCACCTCGCGATGCCACGTGCAAGCCCATGATTGGCTGCGGGCCGGCGGAACAGTGGGGAAAACTTGGAATATTTTCCAAAAAATTTCCGAGACGAAAAATAAAAAAATGGATCCATTCCTCCGCCGATGCCTTGTGATGCCACATGGCATCACCTGATTGGTTGCGGGCCGGCGGGGAAAGTTTGGAAAATTTTCCCAAAATTTTTTGAAAACGCTATGTTCAAAAGACGATCCACCCCTCCACTGTCACCTCATGGTGCTACATGGTAGCATCTGATTGGCTGTAGGCCGATGGGGCAGCGGAGAAAATTTTGAAAATTTTCCCCAAAATTTTCCTAAGCCCCAAGGGAAAAATTCGGGCCGCGGGCCCGCCAAGGAAATTTTTCCCAAAATTTTAACGCCAAGTGAAGAAAACTTCAGAAGGCCATAAATTTTGATAGAGAGCTTGGTTTTGGGAAAACGAGGACTTTCTGGAAAGATATAGACGTTCTCTTTGCAACGAGATCATTAATGTTAGGTTTTGATAAATTTTAAGGGGTAAATTTTAAGAACACGGCCTGCAGGCTTATACAGTGTGAACTGGTAAATTTTAACTTGTTAGATCTGTTCAATTTGATCTTCTTCTTCTCTCAACATGTCAAATAGACATGGGGGATTGTTCTTAGATGAATTTTCAGAAGTTTTCAAGATTCAATTGGTTTAATTGAGTTGCAAATTAAAGATTTACATCTCTTGACAGCAAAACAACTATAAGAGGTTTTGACCCAATTTTGCAATGTTTGAAGGATTTTTCCCTAAGTGTTTTAACCCAATTGAGCACATTGATAACATAGCATGCTATATTTTAATGTTTTAATGTCTATTATTGTTTGTAGGTTCGAACTGTGCATTTTAGAGAAGTATTTTCCAGTTTTAAAATTTAAAACAAAGATTAGATTTAAAAGGGCTATTTATCATTTTTCATCTTCCAAATATGGAGATTCATTTCCATTCCATCCTAAGACATTTAGTTGATAAAAACAAACCATTTAACAGATAAAATGCAAGGTATGATTTCCAGTTTTAACATATTTCAAAAGAACAGAGTTTCATATATTTCCTTCATATGTATTCCTCTTTCAATTTTCAATATAGAGATTTCAAATCACAAATTGATGATCAATTTCAATGCAACAATGCAAATTAGAGAAAATTATTGCAATCCTCTATTGATTTCAAAAAAATAATACAACTTTACATCTTTCAATTCCTTGAATGCAAATAACAGATTTCCACTTTCTTTCTTTTAGATGATCATAAGAGAGTATATCTCTTTCACAACTTGGAATACATAACTTTCATAGCTTAATACAAAGTATCTTTCCATTACAAATAATATACAGATCATCCACTTCAAGGTGGGAAAGGTTACAATGAGATTTCATTTCACATGGAACTGTCAAACTATCTTTCTCCTTTGCTCCAGAACAACAACATAAATTTCTCCTTTTGGATCACAACAAAGGCAGGGGAAAGGCAACGCTCTCCACCCAACCAAGACATCCAATGAAGAGGAGAAGCCATCCTTCTTCATTGGCCCCCGAGCCCCAACCATAATTCAATAAAAGATGTGATTCAACCCATGGCAACAAGGCTTCCACAACACACATGCAACATTTTCACATTTTAAACACAGTTCAAAATAGAATGTAGTTTACAACTACATTAAAACATACAAACAAGACTAAGGCTCCATCAAGCAAGCCAAAGGAGCAAGGAACTATGGGGGAGGATGTTTATGCCTCCCAATGGGAATTGGATATCCACCTTTAACAGACCACCAATATAAAACATCTCCCATATATCCTTATGCCTCCCACAATCCCTCCTTATGCCCCCCACAAAGTAAGAAATGCAATGCCATTTCTTTTCCGAGGTAGGAACCCAATCCCAACTCCCTGCACACAAATTCTGATGCCACTGGAATTCCCTTATGCCCCCCACATGGATTCCCCATAGCCTTCTCCTACACCATTCCTAGGTAGTCTACCCAAACAACCCACAAACATGCTAAAACATTCACACAATAACATGTACATTCATAAAGAAAGAGAGTATTTCAAGAGCCAAGCTCTTACCTCTCCATGAAGGAGTTTTCTAAGTTCTAAAACAACAAGATTTCCAATGCCAAAATATAGTCCAAAATCAACAACCAACAAGCATGTAAAGGTCTCCAATCTCCTTCCAAAAGTAAGAGTTCCACACAACAAAATTTCACCCAAAAGGAAGTATGCAAAATGTTCAACAACCCAAAACAAAGAAAGGAGTTCTAATTTTATAGAAGAGGGAAGAGAAGAGGATGAGGTGGATCCATGTAGGATACCACATCACAC
The DNA here is from genome assembly GCA_019776745.2 of Taxus chinensis. Lineage (NCBI taxonomy): Eukaryota > Viridiplantae > Streptophyta > Pinopsida > Cupressales > Taxaceae > Taxus > Taxus chinensis. The sequence goes on from CM034148.1 coordinate 53,073,569, forward strand.
CTCCAACCATAGGTATGGTTGGTAAATAAACTTAAGAGGTATGAGACAAGTTTTACTTGTCCCACAAGCCTCCAAAATCAGCATCCAAGGACAAATTCAAATTTCCAAGAAGGTGGAGTGTTTCACACTCAGAAGTAAACTTACACATCACTTACAAGGTCACTTACACATACTTACAACATTTAATACAAAATCCAACCACTTCACTAATTAATTTCTTATGACATATTGATTTGTTTACTTTAACAACATGATTATTCACAACATTAACACAACATTTAATAACTAATGAAAAAGGGTAAAAGCACCACAAAATAAACACATGCAAACATTAATAAAAGAAACCACATTAATAAATACATAAAGCCCCTTGGTCACATTCAAAGGTAATCCCCCCCATGGGAATCCCTAACAAAAACAACACACACACACACACACACAAAACATGTTTCCATGGTGACCTTGTTGAATTCATCTAGAATTCCAATGTGGTTGGTCTCCAATCCCCCAATGTTTTTTGTGATAGTTTAACCTGCAAAAAAAATACCTCCTTCGGCCTCGTGGCCATATCAGAACATCCAACATGATATAAATATAATCACAAACTCATCTATACATATGAATCACAACAACATCAAGGCAATCAACAATATCACTTACAATTTTTAATCAACAACTATATCATCATCATATAATGTCCATTTTCTAGGTCTACTCACAATATCCAAACATCACATGTCTGAACAACATTCATAATATATCCATGTCAAATAGTATATCATCATCCACATATGAAGTGTCTCTAATAATCATCATGCATCATAACTAAATCAAGATCAACAATAATCCATGGTCCAACATCTAACATCATACTAAATCAAAACCATAATAATGTCCATAATGTAATCAACAGTATCAAGATCAGTATCAAAAGGTGTCAAAGGGAAGTGGGCACTACATCCCCCTCCCCTTAGACTTGACTTCCTCCTAGAAGTCACTGGAACAAATGTGGAAACTAAACTCGTAATAAGGTAACATCCTCCCATGTAGCTACAGTCTCATCATATTTGTCCCATTGCACCTGATCCTGATTAATCTCTATGCCTCGAAGGCCCAGGGTCCTGCGATCTATTATGCGAATGGGCTCCACTGTCACTTGCCCCTGATCCTGCACCTACAATGAGGTCTAATCCAACACATGATAAGGATCTAAAATATATCTCTTAAGAACTGAAACATGAAACACATCATGTATGTGAGACAAGCTAGGTAGCAATGCTAGACAGTAGGCCAAAGGGCCGATACATGCTCCAAGATCTCAAAAGGACCAATGAATCTAGGAGCTAACTTAGAACCCTTTCCATAATGGATAGGGCTCATATGTGGCCTGACACGAAGGAACACCTTTATTCCCACATCAAAACTATGGTCGGTCCTATGCTGATCCGCATAATTCTTTTGTCTAACCTATGCCTCCCATAGTCTCTGTCTGATCAAAATCCACTACTGCTCCATGTCCTATAGAAGAGCTAGTCCAAGAGATATCCTGTCATCTAGCCTGTCCTAGCTAAGAGGTGTCCTGAACTCTCTGCCATACAAAGCCTAAAAAAGGAGCCATGCCTATGGAACTCTGAAAACTATTATTGTAGGAAAACTCCACCAAGTACAGGTACTCCTCCCATCTAGACTGATGATCCATCACATACATCCTGAGCATGTCCTCTAAAATCTGATTCACCTGCTCAATCTATCCATCTATCTCAGGGTGATATGTTGTGCTGAAATTGATCTTCATCCCAAGGGCATGCTGCATGGTAGTCCAAAAATGGGAAGTGTATAAAGGATCACGGTCACTAATGATCTTCTGGGGAATCCTGTGCAACCTGACGATCTCATCCAAATATATATATGCCACTACTCTAGTTGTATAAGTGGTCTTCACCGGAGAAAAGTGATCCAATTTTGTCAGTTTATCAACCGTGACCATGATGGCGTCGTGGTGATATCTCGACATCGGTAGCCCAACAATGAAATCCATGGAAATGGTGTCCCACTTCCACTCCGGTATAGCATGAGGGAAAAGATGGGTAGCTAGATGTTGATGCTTGACCTTTACTTTCTAGCACTCTAAACATCATGACACGAACTAGGCCACGTCTCTCCGAAGTCCTCTCCAATGATATAACTGTCTCAAGGTGGCGTGCATCTTCTTCACCCTGGGATGGGCTGAATAGGGTGCATGATGTGCCTCTACCAAGATGTCCTGCCTCAAGCCTCCATCTCTGGGAACATAAATCTAGCCTCTTGCCTGAGAAGACCATTTTCCTCTAAATAAAAACCATCAAACTTCCCCTCGAGGGGTCTCTGAGACTCGATCTCTGCTCAAACTGCAATGTAGAAGCTATGTCAAGAGGAAGCTGCTGAAGAATCCTACTCTACAAATTTGTGCTCACTGAGGTGGCCATAGCCACATGTCTCCATCTTCTAAGAGCATATAAAACCACATTCTCCTTCCCTTTCACATGCTCTATCTCCATATCATACTCACAAAGCAACTCCATCCAATGCCGCTGATGAGTGTTGAGATTGGGCTACATGAAGAGGTGACGAAGACTCAAGTGATCTGTCCTGAGTGTGAATCTTTGACCAAGAAGAAAGTGTCTCCATCAAACCAAAGCATGCACAAATACTGCAAGCTCAAGATCATGAGTCAGATAATTAAGCTCATAATCTTTGAGTTTGTGAGACTCAAAAGCCACTACTCTGCCCTCCTGCATCAACACACCTCCAAGTCCTACTAAAGAAGCATCCGTGTAAACGAAAAACTCACCCTGTGGATCCGGCACTACAAGAATAGGTGTTGTAGTGAGACATTCCTTTAGTGTACTAAAGGCCTGCTCACATCTATCTGACCAAACAAACTTCTTCCCTTTCCTCTGAAGGGAAGTGATGGGGTGCACAATCCGAGAGAAGTCCTGAACAAATCTCCTGGTAGTAACCTGCTAATCCCATGAAGCTATGCACCTCAGTCATAGTAGTGGGTGCTGGCCAATCCATAATAGCTCTAATCTTGGAAGGATTGACTGGTGATACCTTCCCCATAAATGATGTGACCCAAGTACTGCACCTCCATCGTACCTCCAAATCCGTAAAATGCTCCTGAAGACACTGAAGAACTCTAATCTTCAGGAGGAGATGGACAGAAAGAAAAGGTCTCCTACCCCATGAAATCACTGACTCAACTCCCAAGTCATCTGCACAAGATATAATATTGTGGTAACAATCACCTAGACCATGTTTGCAGAAAACCAATCCATACCCAGGATGACCTCCATAAGAGCCCAAAGGAAGGATACGGAGATCTGAGGTAGTGGTGAAAGGTCCCAAATCCACCACACACTCCTTAACTAAGGAGTCTATAAAGATCTTGGCTCTAGAAGCCATTCATCCCAACAATGACACAACCTAACTGCTACCATCCTGCATCGTTCTACTAAAGATGGTGCAATAAAAGAATTAGAAGAACCAAAATCAAACCAAATGGAGGTAGGAATACCATCAATGCCACCTACAGTCTCAATGACTATACACTGATGCTCTTCCTGGTGGTTCTCAACCGCTAGGTACATCCTATGGCTGTGCCCCATATCACCGGAAGTAGGCTATATGAGATTTGTGTCTTACCCTTGTTAGGGTTCTGAGGGCAGTCTCTCCAAAAATGTACGGCAACTTCACAACCAAAACAACCACCTGATCCTCTCCCCTGTGTAGCAGGTCTAGTTGGTACTCTGGAGGTCTATGGTGTGGATCTTGATGATCTGGCTATGGTTTGCTGAGGTCTCTGCTGGCGAGCTCCTGATGAGTGAGCTCTCTGGGCACCTTGTGTCCTGATGGGACCCCTAGGAGGAGGCCCCATACTCTGACCTCTCTATGCATCAAATCTCTGAGGAGGTCTATAAGGTGGGCGGGACTATTACTACTACTGCTACTGGGGTCTAAAAGATGACTGTGATGAACCCTGGCCACCACAAGGAAGAGGTACTGACCCCCTTGATCTATTGTCCTACATCTACTGTATATGGCTCCGGACTCGGTCTCTAGCTTGCTGGGTCTTTCCCCGAGTCTCCTCTTCTATATAGGCCTTCTCGACGGCCTCAGCTAATGTCTGTGGAAAATGAATCCAAACACACCTCCAATGTCTAGATTCAGGCCCCGGATGAACCTGTGGATCCACACCTGCTCATCCTGCATGTACTCAACATACTGGAGTAGATCCAAAAATCTACTCTCATACTAGCCACTGTAAGAGATGCCTATCGGAGGTCATGAAACTCATCTATCCACTGCTGTATGAACATCTATGACAAATGTCTACTCTAGAAACACTCCTCAAAGAGCTCCCAGGTAACTATCTCAGAATCAACATGGAGCTTCTACTCCTATGTCCTCCACCAGACACCAAATCCATCCCTCAGTAGATGGATCGCAACACGAGCTTTCATGTTGCTAGAACAAGGACAAAGCTTGAAGCATCCGCTCAAGCTCACTAACCAGGCCTCTACCTAAAATCCACCTATGTCACCTAGAATAATGTGATGGTCGAAGCTTCAGGATCTCCCTGATGTGATCTGTAGCTGTGGTCTGATGGCCTCTAGGTCTCTTGCATGCTCATCCCTAAGCCTAGGGCTCCGAGACCTCTCTCTATGCTCTGAAACTCAGTCACCCTATCCCCTCTATGGTGACTCTGCCCTAGCTGACTCTGCATGGGAGTTCTCTCCTCCATGCTCCTTGCTGGGTCAAAGAGATACCTGACCCTCAATGGAAGGGACTCTGTCATGTCTAGCTGCATGTCCTCCTATTGATCCTCTGCGTAGAGTGGCATTAACATCCTGAAGAGTCTACAAAATCTGGGGTAGGATGGCTGCTACAACATGATCTGGTGGTGGTAAGTCTGGGTCTATGTGAAAATTCCCCTCGTCCTGTCTGTGCCTCCTGCATAGACCAAGGTGAGAGTTAGTTCATTTTTCTAAGTTTTATTCAATTTCCATGTTTACTAAAATATGTAATTTCTAAACTAAGTTGTTTTCTAGATTTAAAAGTGTGCTAGGTTTAAGTTTCATGTCTCAAGTTTTCTAGTGTGCCCAATGGTCCAAGATTTTGAACCACTACTCTGATACCAAGTGTAACGCCCATTAAAACAACCCACTTGAGACCCAAGAACAACCTAGGATTAGTTAGGAAAATTATGGAATAATTTTTTTTTTATTAAAAGAATCTACAACCATGTTACAAGACAACAGTTATCACTAACAGGTTCCGGAACAATTCTAATCTACTAGAGTATAATTTTCTTTTATTAATAATTATTAGAGGTCACAAGGTCCAAAATTTAGGGTTAGAAGTTTCAATTAGGTTCAGAGGGAAAATTCCTCACCATACCCACTCTCTAACAGGCTTAAAGTTTCAACTTGATTTTTCTCATACTTAACACATTCAAAATTTCCCTAAATCACTTCCATTGGATAGGAAATTTCCTCACCTTTCCATTGATATAAAGAAGTCCTCCTAACTCCTCATATTTTTCAAGTTATGGGCCGGCGGGCCTTGGGTGAAAATTTTCCCAAGGGCAGGCCTGTGGGCCTAGGGAAGAAAATTTTCCCATGGTGGGTTGGCGGAGTGGGGAAGAGTTTTGGCATTTTTTCCCTTTATGGGGAAAAAATCGTGATTTGCCTCCGTGCTCCTGCGGGCCTGAAGAGGACACGTGTCAGCTTGAGAAAGCTCTGGCAGGAAAGTCGGGGCGGCAGGAGAGATTTAAGGCAAATTTCCTGCGCGGGTTCAGGTCTGCACCCAAGCTCGTTGCAAGTCTACATTAAGTGGCATCTCCTACGCCAATTAGGGAAATTGAGGAGGGCACCTCGGAGATTTTAACTTAACGCCCAAGGTGCCAGAGGGTCAAGAGACGCGATTGGGCACCTCGGGATGGTGGCAAAATGGCCACGGGTGGGGACGGGGAGGAAATTGGAAAATTTTTAACTTTTGGGTTTGGAAATGTAAGGGGAAAAAAAACTTCCCGCGTGCCTTTGCCTATGCCTAGATGATGCCACGTGTCATCACCCTATTGGCTGCGGGTCGGGGGAGGCGGGGAAAGTTGGAAAATTTTCCCAAGAAATTTTTTTTTAAAAGGCGCTAAGTTAAAAAAAAGGATCCGCCCCTCCGCTGTCACCTCATGGTGCCACGTGGCAGCCTCTGATTGGCTGCGGATGGTGGAGTGGTGGAGAAAATTTTGAAAATTTTCCCAAAATTTTTTCCTAAGTCCCAAGGGAAAAATTCGGGCCGCGGGCCCGCCAAGGAAATTTTTCCCAAAATTTTAACGCCAAGTGAAGAAAACTTCAAAAGGCCATAACTTTTGATAGAGAGCTCAGTTTTGGGAAAACAAGGACTTTCTGGAAATCTCTCGACGTCCTCTTTGCACTGAGATTATTAATTTTAGATTTTGATAAATTTTAAGGGGTTAATTTTAAGAAAATGGCCTGCAGGCTTATATAGTGCAAACTGGTAAATTTTAACTTGTGAGATTTATTCAATTTGATTCTTTTCCTCTCTCAACATGCCAAATAGACATGGAGGATTGTTCTAAGATAATTTAAGGAAGTTTTCAAGGTTTATTTTTTTGATTGATTTACAATTTGAAATTTTACAACTTCTTGACAACAAAATGACTGTGAAAGGTTTGAGCCCGATTTTACTAATGTTTGAAGGATTTCCTTAAGTGTTTTAGTCAAATTGAGTTCATAAATACATCATACATGTTCAATTTTAATGTTTCAATTTTTATTTATTGTTTGCAGGTTTGAACTGTGCATTTTAGAGAAGTATTTGCCAGTTTTAAAATACAAAACAAAGATCAATTTAAAAGGGATTTATTTATCATTTTTCATCTTCCAAATATGGAGATTCATTTCCATTCCAGTCTAATACATTTAGTTGATTTAAAAAACCATTTAACAGATAAAATGCAAGGTCTGATTTCCAATTTTAACATATTTCAAAAGAACAGAGTTCCATATATTTCCTTCATACGTATTCCTCTTTCAATTTTCCAAACAGAGGTTTCAAATCACAAATTGATGATCAATTTCAATGCAACAATGTAAATTGAAGAAAAGTATTGCAATCCTTTATTGATTTCAAAAAACAATACAACTTTACATCTTTCAATTCCTTGAATGCAAATAACAGATTTCAATTTCTTTCTTTCAAATGATCAGAACAGAGTATATCTCTTTCACAACTTGGAATACATAACTTTCATAGCTTAATACAAAGTATCTTTCCATTACAAATAATATACAGATCATCCACTTCAAAGTGGGAAAGGTTACAATGAGATTTCATTTCACATGGAACTATCAAACTGTCTTTCTCCTCTGCTCTAGAACAACAACATAAATTTCTCCTTTTGGATCACAACAAAGGTAGGGGAAAGGCAACGCTCTCCACCCAACCAAGACATCCAATGAAGAGGAGAAGCCATCCTTCTTCATTGGCCCCCGAGCCCCAACCATAATGCAATAAAAGATGTGATTCAACCCATGGCAACAAGGCTTCCACAACACACATGCAACATTTTCACATTTTAAACACAGTTCAAAATAGAATGTAGTTTACAACTACATTAAAACATACAAAAAAGACTAAGGCTCCATCAAGCAAGCCAAAGGAGCAAGGAACTATGGGGGAAGCTGCTTATGCCTCCCAATGGGAATTGGGTATCCACCTGTAACAGACCGCCAATATAAAACATCTCCCATATATCCTTATGCCCCCCACAATCCCTCCTTATCATTTCAAACCATGTCATGACCTTATGCCCCCCCACAAATTTCCTTATGCCCCCCACAAAGTAAGAAATGCAATGCCATTTCTTTTCCAAGGTAGAAACCCAATCCCAACTCCCTCCACATGAATTATGATGCCACTGGCATTCCCTTATGCCCCCCCACATGGATTCCCCATAGCCTTCTCCTACACCATTCCTAGGCAGTCTACCCAAACAACCCACAAACATGCTAAAACATTCACACAATAACATGTACATTCATAAAGAAAAAGAGTATTTCAAGAGCCAAGCTCTTACCTCTCCATGAAGGAGTTGTCTAAGTTCCAAAACAACAAGCTTTCCAATGCCAAAATACAGTCCAAAATCAACAACCAACAAGCATGCAAAGGTCTCCAATCTCCTTCCAAAAGCAAGAGCTCCACACAACAAAAATTCACCCAAAAGGAAGTATGCAAAATGTTCAACAACCCAAAACAAAGCAAGGAGTTCTAATTTTATAGAAGAGGGAAGAGAAGAGGATGAGGTGGATCCATGTAGGATGCCACATCACACATCCTCAACTCCAACACAAAATTCAAATTCATTCTCCAATGCACAATAAAGAGGTGGGTGAATAATATGACAATAAACTTACACACTCCAAAAAGCCCACACCCCATAAGGACTGAATTTAATAAAATGTAAGAAGAGTGCAATTAAAACTTACAATTAGTCATATCAAAATGCATAAAGAAGGTCTAAATTCAACCCTCCAACCATAGGTATGGTTGGTAAATAAAATTAAGAGGTATGGGACAAGTTTTACTTGTCCCACAAGCCTCCAAAATCAGCCTCCAAGGACAAATTCGAATTTCCAAGAAGGTGGAGTGTTTCACACTCAGAAGTAAACTTACACATCACTTACAAAGGTCACTTACACATACTTACAACATTTAATACAAAATCCAACCACTTCACTAATTACTTTCTTATGACATAATGATTTGTTTACTTTAACAACATGATTATTCACAACATTAACACAACATTTAATAACTAATGAAAAAGGGTAAAAGCACCACAAAATAAACACATGCAAACATTAATAAAAGAAACCACATTAATAAATACATAAAGCCCCTTGGTCACATTCAAAGGTAATCCCCCCATGGGAATCCCTAACAAAAACAACACACACACACAAAACATGTTGCCATGGTGACCTTGTTGAATTCATCTAGAATTCCAATGTGGTTGGTCTCCAATCCCCCGATGTTTGTTGTGATAGTTTAACCTGTAAAAAAAAAATACCTCCTTCGGCCTCGTGGCCATATCAGAACATCCAACATGATATAAATATAATCACAAAATCATCTATACATATGAATCACAACAACATCAAGGCAATCAACAATATCACTTACAATTTATATCAACAACTATATCATCATCATATAATGTCCATTTTCTAGGTCTACTCACAATATCCAAAAATCACATGTCCTGAACAACATTCATAATATATCCATGTCAAATAGTATATCATCATCCACATATGAAGTGTCTCTAATAATCATCATGCATCATAACTAAATCAAGATCAACAATAATCCATGGTCCAACATCTAACATCATACTAAATCAAAACCATAATAATGTCCATAATGTAATCATATTAGGATATGCAATCAAGTAAATGTTCCATTTTTAAATCCATTTTTTTTATTCATCCATGACTATTTTCTTTTCTCCAAAAACTCATCAAGGAAAATCTTAGGCTATTTTCTACCATCCATTTGTGAATGACCATCAACAAAGGTTCATATTTTTTATGCTGCCTATTATATTGATCATTCTTTCATGCTATGTATCTCTTTGGTGGACTCTAATTTGAAAGCAAATTTGTTTAAATTTGTTTTAAAAAAATTGAGGATGCTAGAAGTGGTAGAGTTTGAAAATCTATTCAATGGTAGATCAAATGATTCCTGGTGAGTTGAATTAGAGAAGGGTTATTGACCATTTCTTTAGAGTGTGTGTAAAGAGAGGATATATGATTAAAATTGGTCAAATACATGTACAAATGGAATATATATTAAAATAAGTATTAAAGTGTCATTTCCAAGTACATGATAAAAATTATGGTACACTACAAAATTTTTACTGACCTTATTTCATATTTACACAAAAAAATTGTAACCCTCCTAATATATCTTCTTTCTTGATCAATTTCTTACACATGGACAACAATAAACATAAATATTTATACAAGTGTAGCAAAATTGTGGATTCTCACAATGTTTTTCATCACTTCACTTATCCAGACATTTTCTCATGGAATATGATATTTGTAGGTTACATGAGGTAAGGGTTTCCTGAGGAAGCATTGATATTGTTTCATCAAATACAACAAAAAAATACCAATTCATCTTACCACTATTCTTTGTGCATATTTATAAATCCATAGCAAAAAATTACATACAGATTTGATATAACATTATTATAGTGAATGCCTTCACTGGAACGTATGTAAAATGTGGAAATATACATTTAAAGGAAAATGAATTGTTTGAGAAAATGACTTAAGAAAGTGTGTTTTCATGGAATGCAATTAGTATTGTATATTCACATAATGGCCCTGTAGGAAATCCCTTATAGTTTGTAGCTAAAATGTTATAAATTCTAATTTTAATAAGAAGGGTGGAACAAAATAGATTACAAGCTTCTCCTAGTCTCACCTACACTCATTTAAACACACCAATTGTTTTGTTCAAAGTAATCAAATTAAATTGACATCTAATTTATTTGTTCAAGTAGAGTCAGTTTGAAATTTGAATGTTGTACACATTTTCTATAATCCAATATTAAAACCCCTCTAACTTGCAAATTCATATATTAAAAAAGTTAAAAATATACTCCTACTCTCTATTGGATATCATCGACCACACACATTTTTCAGTTCTTCCCATTACTCCAAAAAAATAGTTTTTAAAATGTCTTAAACTTTTTTACAAAAATAAATTATAGGAATACAAAATTATTTGAAAGAACAATTAATTAAATTGGGCTAAACAATAGTCGAAAAGAAGCAGGCTGCATGCCTACAAAAAACCAACAAATTCACAATAAGAAAAATTTAAAAAGTAGAGAGAACACTTAAAATAAAAGGATAAGCTATCCAATTAGAGCCAACGTTAACCTTGAAATTTACTTCCAACTTAAGGGTAAGTGCAGGAAGTTGATGGACAAATATAGGGTCATCCGTGGACATCATATTGCAAATAACAACATAATATCCACTTGTAGGGATTATTAGCAATACATACACTCAAAATTAGACAAAATTATATTAATATGAATTGTAGAATCCAGAATATAGTTTCTAAAATACTAATTTTTGTAAAAAATGGACAAGATTAGGTATATTAAACACTCAAAATTCAATGACTTGGTATTTTTTTTTAAAAACGCCGATAAGATTATAGTCCGTTTGCCCAAAATTTGGATGACCAAAAATTGATATATATATTTTTCCTTTGGTGAGAAGTTATATGCCACTATCTACCTTGGGATGGATTTTATTTTGTATTTTTTTGAGTAATATTTTATTTTTTATGATTTTTTCCGTGAAAGTGGTATGAAAACATAAAGAAAACAGAGCACTTTCCGTTTGCTCGCCATAACTTCATCAAAAAATATTGAAATCAAATAATTTTTTTTTTGAACATGTATATAATTTCACCATGGTTGGGATGGTATAAGTTTTATCACATTCTGATAAGTGAAACAAATTTTGTAGTCTTAAACGTAGACATAAACATTCACAGGAAAAAGTGTCTTAAAGACCTACTATTAGTAAAAAATTATAAAATGATATTTATCCTCTTCTATTCACTTTAAAATCAGTATTTATACAAAGCTAATAGTCTCCCCTACGCAATGGTACCATTTTTATGACATATTTTTTACTTTTTGGCATGGTTCAAGTCTACGGAAGACTAAATTTGATGTTTTGTTGTTTTTAATGTAAAATTCAGGATTTGATGTCCACTTAATTGTCCCCCAACTTGGTGCACTTACCCTTAAGTTGTTATCCTCTATTCTAACTAGACAAAGTTAGTAACAAGATCTATCCACAAAGGGGAGCTAATTTTTTCCTTCTATAAGGGAAATGATTCTTCAAACACTCTACTTTTATATTTCCACAAAACACTTAGTAGTATCTCCAAAAGTAGGCTTGGATAGGTAGTTAAAAGGCTAAAGTAAAAAACAACTGGAACAAGACACTTCTGAAGGAAACCATCATTGCTATTACCAAATCAATCAAACTGCTCCCTGTTGAACTGAGAAACAAACCATGAAAATGAATAAACATGTTCATCAGAAATCCATATTGAAATTGAATTATGTTATGCATGAAACGTTTGCATATAGTGAACAAACATTTTTAGTAACTCAGTTCAAGAATATTCATAAAAGGTTCTCCAATTAAATATTTTTCAATCTTTACTCCATGAATTTCAAAATTTTATATTTAAAGTATGTTATTATTGGATGGGTCATTTGGGATTCCACATTTCCTGTATGGAGCCTAAGGTGAATTTGATATATTATAATAGTTCATGATTTCGGAACATTGCCATTGAAAATTGACTCCTTATAATGCCAAAAGGCATTACTAAGCGAAACTGGATTGGCTAAATCTGGCAAGTGTCAGATATTGTACGGTGATGATTTTGAAGAATGAAATGAAATATTTTAATAACGTCCACGAGATTGAAGAGTTTATGGAACCACAAAAACTGAGATTTTAATCATATTTCATAATCCTTTCAATATCTGCTCTTCGGCTGTGAATCTTGAGGATGAACCCCGCGGTTGCTTGAAGCTTTGTTCCTTTGAAGAGTTCCTCTAGTCTGTCCACCTTCAAGTTGTTTTTCGTACTGAATACGAATATCATCATATGCTGAACACTCCATGACAAAATGCCATTCTGTCTCGATGACCCCTTTGCTGCAGAAAAGACAAATTCTCCTTTCCCAATCTTCCTTTGGAAAAGTCCATCTACTAATTTCACAGCAAAGATGATGCGATCTGGTCCTTAACTGTGCCACTATAATCATTTCTTTCCCCCTGATAGCTTCCCCTAGATAATATTTTCCATCATGTTCCCCATTGGGATTGAATTCTCTGATATAATGTGCTTTCTTTCGACCAATCTGACCCGTCCACATGGCAGTCCTGAACTTTTCTATCACATAATTTTGTATTTCCTTGTTGCTATTAGGACACTCTTGCAAGTTGATGTCCCATTTTTTCATCCATTTAAAATTATGATTCATCTAGGTTTTCTTTCTGCATTCCAAAGTATAGTCCACAACTATTTTGGGCCAACGAAGATTGTCCATGCTTTCAACTTTTTTCAGATAGCTTATCATCCGAGATATTACTAAAGCTTCCAACGAGAAAGTACCCACTTCAGCCAACAAGATCTCATAAGGAATAGTTGATTTGACTTTGAGGGTGCTTGTGATTAGATGTTTCTGGATTCTCTCTATCTGTCTCCACCCGTGATTTGACATGCTACTTCCCCAAACTTCGCAGCCATAAAGAACCATCGAAGTGACCAATAGTTCAAAAAGGGTTTTCTTAGTTTTCCAGTCCCAAAGTTCAACTTTCCTGCACCTATTTTGAAGTAGGTAGGATTCTTTCCAACCTCCCTGTATCCTTTTTGCTTTCAAGTCTCCCAGCTAAGTTTGTGGTGAAAGTCAATCCCAAGATACTTGTATTCATTGACTATTTCCAAAGGGCTCCCTTCAAAAAGAAAGGTACCTTGTCTTTCCTTCCTTTTCAAGGATAAAATCACGATTTTTGTTTTGCTAGTGTTCACTTGCATCTCGACTTCTTGGCAGAAGAGCTCTAGCGCTTTTAGTTGTTCCCTCAAACCTTGAGCTGTTTTTGAAATTAGGATAAGGTCATCAGCATAAAGAAGTAACTTCACCACGTAACTAGCTAACTGAATACCTCCTCCCTCAGTTTTGTTTAACCATTATTCAAGCTTATCAATGAATAGCCCAAATAAGGTGGGAGAAAGAGGGCAACCTTTCTTAACACCAATGTCACTACCAAAACACTCGGACATACCTTCTTTGGTTCTAATTTTAGCTCTGACCTGCTCATACAATTTATGAACTACTACTCTAAATTCATCTGGAATCCCAAGCTCCTCCATCCTATCCCAAAGTTTCTTTCTGGGAGCTGTGTTGAAAGCTTTCCTGAAATCAACAAAACAACAAAAAGCCTCTTCTCCTTGTGTGTCCCAAACCTTCTCAATCAAATGTCTGAGAGTAATACAATGGTCAATTGTTGAATGTTTAGGCCTAAAACCCACTTGTCCTTTTTCTCTTTTATCCTATCTTTCAGCCCAACTGCTGATTCTCCATTCTATCATGCCTCCAAATAGTTTACCAAGAAGAGGGTTGATCATAATGGTGCGATAATTGGACGGGTTATTAATGTCACCACTTTTAAATAGAGGGATGACAACGCTAGTCGTCCATTCTGTCGGAAAGCCATTTTGGTTGATATCATTGAATATTTTTCTGATGTGTGGCATGAGTACCTCAACCCCCCATTTTAGAAATTCAGCCGGTAGACCATCAATGTCTTGATCTTTACCACTTTCTAGATTCTTGATGCCCTGCCTGATGTCTTCTGTCGAGAAAAGCTTAATTGAAGTCTCGATTATGGGAGGAAGACATGGATATCAAGCAATATGTGGCGAATAAGATGCAAGCACATGGATTGAGCTTTTAGAAGAATGAAGAGGGTCATAATTAGATCTGAGGGAGAAAGTTGAGCTATAGATCGAAGTTATGGGAAAACATAGAAAAGTAAGTTGATACCAACACCATTTTCTGCAGGTGGTCCTCTTCCACAGATCTTCCTTGTTTCCCCACCATGCCCACGATCTCCATTATGCCATAACTATGTCCAGAAGGTCGCAATGTCTGTAATAATTGTGTCCTCCAACCGCACTCTAAAACACATGTAGCTCACCATAAAAACCAATGCATCTCGGATTTGGTCGATCACTATCACAACACCACTTTTCTTCTTCTTCGATATTACAATCAAGCTCTCCATTAACACCTCCATTCCCCATTCTCTTCCTTCTCAGAAACTTGGGTCATGAGAGCATTGTAGGGAGCCCCATTAATGTTGGTTTGGTTGGTGGAAAAGAGCTTGATGAGGCCTTGAGGTGGTTCTCTACTTACAATTATGGATCCCTTTTGCACTAGAGCTTTGTGGGAGAGCTCGTGGTTGGATATCATGATCAACGAACTGGAAACCATTTTGATGGTCAAGATGGAGTTTATAAGTGTAGTCTTGCAATGAATGGTTGGAGATATTGATACATAAGAGACTAATTATGATTAGCCATCCATAGAAGCACTCCAAATGCAAGGATAATATACACAATCAAGGTTACAGCGGAAGGCCAAAAACTACCTAAAATATGCAGGCATCCTCCCATTCCAGAAATAGACAACCACTAGAAAGCATTGGAAAACACATCTGGTCATTGGAGGAGTCATTGATACAAGATCTATAAATATAACCTTTCCTTGACCTTGTTTTTCCGTTTTTGGTTTCTCATCTCTTTTCACAATTCTCTGCCAAACCTTCTCTTCTCCGTGCATTTTTTATAATATCATATCTGTATTTTATTTTCTCCTCTAATAAATCTAAAATTCTGAGTGCATCTTTTCTCTGTCTATAAAACCCAATGCCCTTCTTTTTAATATCTCTATGTATATCTCAAATCTTGTATCTGGACTTTAAATTAATAACATAGATCACTAACATTAAGAGCTAAATTTGTTTGACTAAAGATCGATGGCAATTGGAGCTTGAAAATCCTTTTTGGAGTAGCATATTTTTAAGGTTAATATTTTAATTTCTAATTACAATTTCTTTTTATTTGAAACCCACGAGAAACATGCAAAGGGATATGTGCTTACCCTTTGTTTTCCCTTCATATTATTGCTTGCCATTTTTTCCCCGTAATTTATAGTTATTTGAGTGAATCTTTGTGTTTTGAATCTTTGTTATCCGAAAGAAAAATTATGATTGGAAGTTTAGTTTATGAGAAAAATATCATCTTTTTAAACTAATGTATTGGTTAGTTTTAGATCTAAAGTTTAGTTTATTGGAAAAGGATTATTTGTCTGGTTTCTATTTAAACTATGTCTAGGATAGTTTTAGCCTATACAAGAAACATGAACTGTTTGATAAAATGCATCAAATGGTTGTGGTCGCATAGATTACTACAATTATTGCAGTTATATGCACACAATGGATTTTGTGAAGAAACCTTAGAATTTTTCAATCAAATGCAACTAGCAGGTGTAAAGCCAGACTCCACAAAATGTCTAAAATATTTGTTGGGTGTTGTAGTTGTAGGTGTTTCACCTGAATTTTCAGTAGAGACAAAACAAATAAGAGGTTAGGGCATAGGAGGTATACTTGTTTTAGTTGAAGAAGGTTGTTGGTTGAATGTGCCATTATTGACTTTTGATCTAATATTATCATAGAGAGGTTCTCTTTCGCTAGGGGAATGATCTGTAAGAAACACAACAAGAACAAAATCTAGCAGTGTAACTAGCATAGGTCCAGTGGCATTGCCTAGCAAAATTCATAGACCCATAGTAAGCGAGGAGCTTCAAAAGAGGCTCTTGTTGCACACTAGTTCAAAGATGATTTCTATAACAGCAAGTTTCATGAAATCAAGAACATTCTACCGCCAATGTAAAATGGGATATAGGTATCTACGTGCAACATCACTATAGTGGACTAAAGTGCTAATCTAACAAACGAAAGTATGATTGGTTTTAATAATTTGGTAAAAACGAACCAGGATTTACAAGTTTGAAAAAAAAGTCTGGAACCCCATTAGGCAATATCTGAAGTTGATTTTGAAGGGATTAAAGGCTTACAAGTATATGATACATATTAACATAACATCCACAGAGCGATGTCGGTAGATGTCGATCTCAATATCTTAGCTAGAAAGATGATCAAATAAGACAGATAGCCCTTGAATGATGCTTGAGTTGTAGGCAATTCCCAAGCAAATATTTAGATATGGGTTTTCAAACCTCTCATGTGACCAGCATAAAGAGTGAGGGTGGCTTAGGTAGCTCCTATGTTTGTGAAAATCGCTTTGCACATTCTTGTTGTAAGAATCACCTAATGCTATGTGTTACACTCGAGTATTTTTACGGCGGTCCCGCTCATCGATGAGTGGGTCAGCGAGGTTCAGGCGCTATAAGCCCCTGAAGCAAATTTTCATGGGTGGTTTATTAACCCATGGGTAATGGGTAACCGTTATGGGCTGTTTTTGGGCCCATGGTTTTTCGGTACCCATTGTTTTGATACCCACATTTTTTGCCCATTGTTTTGATACCCATGGTTTTTGCCCATGGTTTTGGTTTTGTATCAAACTACTTAAGCAATTGTCTATTTATATGGTCTTATGCATATGATAGATAGACAAGCAAATGTATTGCAGATGTGCTTTGAATTCAGGTGTGAATTCTGTAGAGTTTGTTGAGCATAGCTCCAAACGGATCTGGGTATTGTATTGAGAGAGTGGAGGCTTGTAATAAAATCTGAGCAAGTGATTCTTGGTGGACGTAGCCCATATTGGGTGAACCATGTTAAATATTGTCTCTCTGTGTTGTGTTATTTATTCTGCACTTTTATTTGAGATCTGTAATATTTTCTGCATATTAGTTTCTACTGTTGCGATTTTGTAAGGGATTATTCCGCATATTTTATCTCTTATTTCCTAACAATTGGTATCAGAGCCTAGTTTGGTTTGCTGAAGTGTTGAATCACAGGGAAAGTTTTTAGCTTGAGTGGGAGCTATGGCAGATGATGGAAGATCTAGGGTTGATAAATTCAATGGGCAGAATTTCAGTCTTTGGAAGATGCAGATGGAAGATTACCTTTATCAGAAGGATCTTTATACTCCGACTGTCTGAGAAGGTGAACAAACCCTCGAGTATGACAGATGTGGAATGGGATTTGTTGGATCGGAAGGCACTTGGAATGATCTGGCTGTGTCTTGCATCTTCGGTATTATTTAATGTTTCAAAGGAAAAGATGACAAAAGATCTAATGGATGCATTAGGGAAGTTGTATGAAAAACCCTCTACCTCTAACAAGATATTTTTAATGAAAAAGTTGTTTAATATGAAGATGTTGAGAATAGTTCAGTAGCAGATCATTTAAATGATTTCAATATGGTTGTGAATATGCTAGCTTCAGTTACAATAGAATTTGATGAAGAAGTTAGGGCTTTATTAATTCTGTGCTCTTTACCTGAAAGTTGGAATAGCCTGGTAATGGCGGTAAGCAACTCGGTTCCAGCTAACTCAAAGTTGAAGTTTGAGGATGTTGTAGGGGTGATTCTAAGCGAGGAAATGTGAAGAAAAAGCTCTGGGGAATCTTCTACTTCAGGGAATGCTTTGACAGTGGAAACTAGAGGGAGACAGAAGAATAGAGGAAACCATGGAAAATCGAAAGATCGGGCAAGGTCAAAATCCAAGAGCAAGATTGTATGTTGGAACTGTGGAAAGTCTGGGCATGCAAAGAAGGACTGTTGGGAGCTTCGAGACAAGAAGAAACAACAGGAAGAAAACAAGGAGGAAAATGTGGCATCAGGTAATGTATGTCAGGATGCTTTGATTCTTTCTTTGCATAATATTACTGAATCTTGGGTTTTAGATTCAGGGGCTTCTTTTCATGCTACTCCACATAGGCATTATTTTGTTGATTATGTTCAAGGGGATTTTGGGCATGTTTTTCTTGGTGATGATGAGCCTTGCAGTATAGTTGGAAAAGGTTCTATTCAGGTTAAGATGCAGAATGGGAATACATGGCTATTGAAGGATGTCAGACATGTGCCTACATTAAGGAGAAATTTGATATCGGCGGGGCAATTGGGAAGTGATGGTTGTACTGTGATATTTACAGCTGACTCTTGGAAGGTTACCAAGGGTGCTCTTG
The DNA here is from genome assembly GCA_019776745.2 of Taxus chinensis. Lineage (NCBI taxonomy): Eukaryota > Viridiplantae > Streptophyta > Pinopsida > Cupressales > Taxaceae > Taxus > Taxus chinensis. The sequence goes on from CM034148.1 coordinate 53,092,461, forward strand.
TGGTGGCAAGAGGTAAGAAGGTTGGAACCTTGTATTTATCCACTGATAGTACTAATGATTGTAATCTTGTGGTTTCAGATGCAGATACAACATTATGGCACTATAGGCTCGGTCATATGAGCCATAAGGGCATGGACATCATAAAGAAGAATTTTCCTAGATATACAGAAACAGGTTTGGATTTCTGTGAGAACTGCATATATGGGAAACAGAAGTGAGTAAGGTTTCTCAAGGTTGGACCTACGAAGAAAGAGAGTAAGTTAGAGCTGGTACATTTTGATGTGTGGGGGCCAGCTCAGGTATCATCTCTTGGGGGTTCAAGTTATTATGTTACTTTTATTGATGATGCAACAAGGAAAGTTTGGGTTTATTGTATTAGAAACAAATCTGATGTATTTGATACTTTTGTTAAATGGAAAGCCTTGGTAGAGAATGAAACAGGTCTTAAGTTAAAATGTCTCAGGTCAGATAATGGAGGGGAGTATTGCAGCAATGAATTTGATGATTATTGTTCTAAGAATGGAATCCGCAGGAAAAAGACGGTTCCAGGAACTCCGCAGCAGAATGGGGTATCAGAAAGGATGAACAGAACAATAATGGAACGTGCTAGGAGCATGAGGATACATGCAGGACTGCCTCTTTCTTTTTGGGAAGAAGCGGTGAGCACAACTGTGTACTTGATAAACAGAGGACCCTCAAGTGCCTTGGATGGAGGCATACCTGAGGAGGCTTGGTATGGTAAGAAATTTGATTATTCATTTCGTAGAGTATTTGGATGTGAGGTGTTTGTTCATATAGACAAGGATGATAGGACCAAGCTAGAGGCTAAATCAGAAAAATGTACTTTCATTGGTTATGGTGGTGATGACTTTGGATATAAATGTTGGAGTATTAAGGACAAGAAAATCATTCGATCTAGGGATGTGGTCTTTAATGAGAAAGTCATGTATAAGCAGCAGTTGCAGGAAAACATGGAAGAATCCAAGAAAGAATATGCAGTGGTAGAGGATCTTCCAGATGGGAAAGTGACACATGAATTAGTTCAGGAACCCCCTCAACAAGAACCCCAAACTCCTATATTGAGGAGGTCTTCTAGGGTAAGAAGAGAACCTGAACGTTTTTCTCCTTCTCTTTATTATTTATTACTCACTGATAGTGGAGAGCCAGAGAGCTTTGATGAAGCAATGCAGGTAGATGCTAGGAAGAAGTGGGAGCAAGCCATGGATGAGGAGCATAAGTCTCTCATGGAGAACCAGACTTGGGATTTGGTGAAGCTACCGGAAGGCAAAAGAGCATTGCAGAACAAGTGGGTGTACAGAGTTAAAGATGAAGAAGGAGGAAAGAAAAGATATAAGGCCCGATTGGTGGTCAAGGGGTTTGCACAGAAACAAGGTATAGATTTTGATGAGATTTTTTCTCCTGTAGTAAAAATGACTTCTATCAGAACTGTTCTTGGAATAGTGGCAGCAGAAGACTTGCACTTAGAACAGTTAGATGTAAAGACTGCATTTCTCCATGGTGATTTGGAGGAGGAGCTATATATGCAGCAGCCAGAAGGATATGAAGTCAAAGGTAAAGAGGAGATGGTGTGCAAACTGAAGAAGAGCTTGTATGGCCTGAAACAAGCTCCACATCAATGGTATAAGAAGTTTGATAGCTTCATGATGGAGCAAGGTTATATTAGATGTCATTCTGACCATTGCATGTATACAAAGAAATTTGAGGATGGAAGTTATATTATCCTATGTTTGTATGTTGATGACATGTTGGTTGCAGGTAAAAACATGCAGGAAATAAAAGTACTCAAGAAACAGCTAAGTGAATCCTTTGATATGAAGGATTTGGGGGTAGCCAGACAAATCCTTGGTATGAGGATAACTCAGGATAGGAAGGAACGGAAGCTGAATTTATCTCAGGAAGAGTACATTAAGAAGGTATTGGATAGGTTTAACATGCAGGATGCTAAACCGGTTGGGACTCCTTTGGCAGGCCATTTTAAGTTATCAAAGGAGCAGTGTCCCAAGACAGAGCAGGAAAGAAACCAGATGTCCATGGTACCTTACTCATCAGCGGTTGGCAGTTTGATGTATGTTATGGTGTGCACTAGGCCTGATATTGCCCATGCAGTGGGAGCTGTGAGTAGATTTATGAGTGATCCAGGTAAAGAGCATTGGCAAGCAGTAAAGTGGATCCTTCGGTATTTGAGAGGGACCATGGGGACAATTTTGTGCTACAGTGGATCAGACACCACTTTACATGGTTATGTAGATTCAGACATGGCTGGAGATGTTGACAGCAGGAGGAGCACGACAGGTTATATTTACACTGTAGGTGGGACAGCAGTGAGCTGGATTTCACGACTACAGAAGCTGGTGGCTTTATCAACCACGGAGGCTGAGTATGTTGCTGCCACAGAGGCAAGCAAAGAGATGATTTGGTTACAACAATTGCTTGAGGAGTTGGGGCATAAGCAGAAGGAATGTAAGCTGCATAGTGATAGTCAGAGTGCTATACACCTAGCTAAGAACTCTGCTTTCCACTCTAGGACGAAGCATATACAGTTGAGATATCACTTCATCAGGACAGCTTTGGAAGAAGATAAGTTGAAGTTGGAGAAGATTCATACCAGTCAGAATCCTGCAGACATGATGACCAAGGTGGTCACAAGGGATAAACTAAAGCTATGTTCAGCTTTGGTTGGCCTTTGCGGATGACAGTGAAGGGTTAAGAAGCTTGCTCAGTGGAAATCAGTCTCCAAGTGGGAGATTGTTATGTTTGTGGAGCATGTTTTCATGTTAGAGTGTGGTACACCTTCTATGTGTTACACTCGGGTATTTTTATGGTGGTCCCGCTCGCCGGTGAGCGGGTCAAGGGGGTTCGGGGGGGGTGAAGCGAATGGGGGCTCAGGGGCCCCCGAAGAAAATTTTCATGGGTGGTTTATTAACCCATGGGTAATGGGTAACTATTATGGGCTGTTTTTGGGCCCATGGTTTTTCGGTACCCATTGTTTTAATACCCACGATTTTTTACCCATTGTTTTGATACCCACGGTTTTTGCCCATGGTTTTGATACCCACGGTTTTGTATCAAACTACTTAAGCAATTGTCTATTTATATGGTCTTATGCATATGATAGATAGACAAGCAAATGTATTGCAGATGTGCTTTGAATTCGGGTGTGAATTCTATAGAGTTTGTTGAGCATAGCTCCAAACGGATCTAGGTATTGTATTGAGAGAGTGGAGGCTTGTAATAAAATCTGAGCAAGTGATTCTTGGTGGACGTAGCCCATATTGGGTGAACCACGTTAAATATTGTCTCTCTGTGTTGTGTTATTTATTCTGCACTTTTATTTGAGATCTGTAATATTTTCTGCATATTAGTTTCTACTGTTGCGATTTTGTAAGGGATTATTCCGCATATTTTATCTCTTATTTCCTAACAGTAGGATCGTAAAATTACTTAGAAGGCTTATAAATGCTGAGAAGGTGGTTAGAGAGGGTGTAAAGGTTTGGTATGGTTGAACAATGGGTTGGCGGAAAGAAGGAGATAAACGAATACAGGTAAAAATGAAATATAATAAAAGAAGTAAAGGATTGAAACTTTGAGAAAACACAATATGACTGAAATCACAAATACTTACTTGCATGTACATATCCTATGAATGAAGGTGGATGGTAGTTGTTCTGAGAAGAGATTCAGAATTTAGTGCCACGGCAGTGATCCCGGTGTGTTCTCGTGAGTATTTCAATGTCCTGCAAGGAGAACCGGATGCTTGCTTAGACTTGCGGTTGAGTGTTTTGTGTCATCTGGATGTAGGAAGGTTTTGGATTCACACTTCAATGAAGTAAAAATCCTCCCAAATCAATCAGTTAACATCCAACCCGGGTGAAAAGTTGGAAAAACATAGTTAACCTAACTGATGACGGTTAGGTGACCGACGCCGACCAAGGAATAACCAACGTTAGTTAAGGCTGGTAATTCTAGGTTTGACAAAAATAACTTGGTATTTGCTATTTTTGGCATGATTGATATCTTTAATCTAGGTCTCAAGTGATAGACTCCACCCAGATAAATATGAGTCCTTCTTGAAGAAGTAATAGGAGTTAATGTTAGGTCTAGACTAAGTCTTAGTTAATTAATATGTTGTGAATGGGTCTTGAGTGAGGTGGATAAGTGAGTTGGCTTTAGGTGAGGTGGAGAGGTGAAGTAATTAATTAATTTAATTATTGTAATTAAATTAATTAATATGTGTGCATAAGGGACATGAGTGGGCATAGTGTGAATGTTTTTAATTGAAAGGGGTTAAAGGGAATATGTCCTTATTTTTCAGTGTCTACATTTGCCCCTTTTTGTCACGTAGCTTGTATTGGTAAGCGATTCTGACAAAAACAAATTCGGTTGCCCCAGGTATGAGTGAAGGTGGTCCCCCTCAAAACAGGAACTGTTGAAGTTGTAGGCCGAAGCAGTGAGTGGTTTGATAATATGGTAGGTGGTAGAAAAAAGAGGGTAACAAATGGGTACAAGTGGTGAGTTGGTTGGGTGTAGGGTTTAGGTGGGGGCATTCAAACACACGCACACGTATAAAATGTGATAAGGCACGAGGATGAAGAGCATACAAAACTCTCCTTTAGAAAAAGTGTGATTGTTTATCCAAACAAGGTTGATGTGGTCCAAGTATCCAAGGTATATGATATGGTCTTGACACACAACGAGGCTAGGTGCAGGAACGAGCATTAGGTAGGTTCTAAAGCACTAATAGGTTTGGGTAGGTCAAAATAAACATCATGACATTAAACAAGGCAAGGTTGGTAGGCTAAACAAGTCCAGTAACATCATCGCAAGGTATAGCGAGGGAATGAATTCAAATGTCCAATGGAAGGGTCTAGGCTAGGTGTGTAGGTTGGGTCATGGGTAGGGCCGAGGTATAGGCAAATAACATATCCTTAAATGCAATTAGGGAGGTGAATAAGTGGGTAAGTCTTTTGGGTGAACCTAATAGGTAATGTTAAGGGTAATGGGTGCAATATCAACATCTTTTTTTGGCAAAATGGGCATTTTTTAGGCCATACAGTTAATTTGGGTGACAAATGTTAGTTAGAAGTTAACTGATATTGGTTGGCTAGGGCACGACTTGACCGACGTCGGTCATGTTGATTTGGGGATAAAAAGTAAAAATCTGTGTTTCACAGATTCATTTGTTGATTTTCATTTTTAGAAAATGACAAGCGAGAGGTGGGAAAGTGGAAAATGACAGTGGCAATTCTTTAGCTCAGTTGGCAGTCTGCTAGTAGGTGATTGTTATCCAGTGGACTAGCCCACAAGATTGATTGGAGTGATTCTATTGGTTGGTAGTGGAGAAGTGGATTATGGCCATGACAAAGCCTGGAGAGGGAGCAGGAGGACCACCAATGTAGAGACCCGAATTTCCATCGAGGAGACGACGCCGAGTAGAGGTAGGAGTCAATCCTCATGCCTTGTTTTAATGAAAAAGTTTGGCTTAAAATAAATGAATTTGGGTGGGAAGTTTTGTTTTGAAAGATGGGTGAAAAATGGATGAAATTGGGGTGGGTAGGGACAAATGTAGGTTAAATAGGTTTAGAAATAAATGTGGGTTAAATTTGGGTGGGGTGGGATAGGTTTTAGGTAGGTTTTTGGTGTTTTTTGAAATGGGAGGGCATGGGGTTTTGGTTTGTCACGAAAATAGTGACCGACGTCAGTATGTCGGTTGGTTTACCAATGCTAGTAGGTTGAAGGGTGATCGACACCAGTCAAATTGACCAATATCGGTCAATGTGACTGATGTCGGTCACTATAAAAATAGTCCGAGTTAAATAAGTTGTATTTTGGAAAGGTAGAAAGGTGGGGCAGGGGTGGGTGAGGACTAAGGTAGGCTAAAGAGGAAAAATTGGGTGTATTTGATGTATGATTGTGCAATTTTTTTGTGGGAAAATGGGTGAAATGATCTAGGATAGGATGATAAGATTTGGTTGTGGTCTAATCCCTTAGAAGAGTGTGTCATTCCTTTGTAGTTAGAAATTTCAGAAGCAATCTTCATCAATTTGGTTTTCCAACGTGAAGGATCAATTTTCTTCAATTTGGCAGCCTCAGCTTCGTCCTTCTTTTGTTTTTCCTAGAGTTTTATCTCGATGGCATCACGTAATTTGTTCCATTCATTAATAGCAAGATAATTTTCATTGAACTCGCCCTTGCCCTTACAAACACCATCCTTGGCATTGTTGATTATAGCAAAACTTATGCCCAATGTCGTTGTGAGATCTTTAATCCTCTGCTGCATCCATCCACACTTTTCATCGAAAGATTTTTGCAGGGATTCATTTATATTTTCCTTTATATCCAAACACACTTCCATTACACTTTTGGAAATTTTGTTATGGATTGAAAGAATGAGGTCCCGCGCCTTTATTTATTGATGTTCTTCCACTTCCGGATCCTAAGCCCGAATTTTAACTGCAATTTTATGTCTGACCTGTTAAGCATATCGTACATTTGCACATGGACTAATTTAATACTTGTTTCGAGAATGTGATAGCTGGCTTTATTCTATGGTGACGTACATGGTGAGGGCACTATGACAGGGTGCATTATTACGCCGAAGGCGTTTCTTACAATTGGAATAGCCCGGGCCCCTCCAACTATTCTGACTGGACGTCTATCTTGACTATCAAAAATCACTATGTACATGTGACAGAAAGTTAATTTTAAAAAATTGACAAGTGGCAATATGTTATTAGTTTTTTCGCCGAATGCGTTTCTCTATGAGATTGCCCAGAAAATCGAGGGACCAGACTAGAGCAGGACATGTGCGTTGAAATCTCAAGGGTTGCAAGTGATCCACGTCTTCCCCAATTTACTATGACTTTTTCCTGTTAGAAACAATTGAACGCTAGGCCATGTTGGAAACCTGTCCGATAGACTCTCACCGAGTCGCCGCTGCAGATATCAATTCACGGCACAGGTAGGCAGTATTAATATTATAATTTCTATTCAAACTGATTCTTCTGGGAAGATGTGCGGATCAAATCTATTGGTGTCTTTCGTGTAACACCTGTTGTTCCACCCTGAGTAATTTAATTGCTTTTGTTTTCCCCTCGGACATCCGTAATTACGAAGAGTAAGACCACAGGTGGAAATTTGCTCCGTAACTTGGCAACAAAGGATTGAATTTTTGAATATGTAGTGTTCGCTGGATTTAAGGAAAATATGTCTACCTCTTTCTTCTCCTCAACCATTTTATTTAATTTATGTTACCATAAGGGATAATTTCATGAAACCTTTTTAAAGGTTTACACTCCCAATATTTGTTGTTGTTATTGTAAATATGTCTCAATTTGCACTTCCTTTATTATGCGTTTGGGTGTTGGTGCTTTTAGTATCTTTATATTGGGACCTCATTTTTTAACCTATTATTAATGCCAAAGCAAAGTACATATTATAATAGCTTCAAAATATATCAAATCAAATGTTAATTCATGTTTAAAATTATAAAAAATGGAATTTTTTTTATAGTACTTGTGGTAAATATTATATTTATTATATATATTTAATATAATATAAACAAACAAATAAATTGATCCTATAGTAACTTCCTAATTTTACAAAAATATATTTACCTCTATTATTAAATGTTGTATTTATATATAACATCAATTATCATACTTATTAGATTGTATGAGATCCATCCTCTTGACTCTGATACCCGCAATGAAATTGATGGTGCAGATTTGAAGCCGCACATGCGTTGAAATCTTTATGGTGGGAAGTGCTTTGCATCCACACTGCTTCACATGACGTCTATGACGAAAATGTGTAATTATTTAAACCGTTCTCCGTGAAATCAATGACTGAACTCAACTTAGGAATATGCGTCAACAGATGGCAAAAACACCTCCTCGTCTTCCTTATTCGATGGAAGGTGCTTCTATAAGACTCTGATCAAGTCCTTCGACTGCAACGAAGAATAGGAACCCACAAATCCATTCAGAGAACATGCCAAATCAAGTCACCGCCACATGATTCATACACAAAAACTTCAGAAAAAACTGCACTTAGTAAAAATTCATTCAAGTCCGAACTGTTGGAGACAAATGAAACGGGCTCACTACTAGAATCGCTAAAAAAACCACCCCAAATACCCCAATAACAAAATCAAACTTCCCCTTGGTGAATTTTATATTCAAGTGGTGACCATGAAATATTTTACCAAGGGGGGTTGTCAAATTTTCATAATGGAGACGAGAATTTTTCTAGGGAAATAAAAAGTAATTAATTATTATTTTTGAATATTTTTAGTTGGTTCTTTACTCTATTTTACGTCATTTGAATGGATTATCTTCATATTCAATTAGATTAATAATTTTTTTATGAATGCATTTTCAATGTGACTTAATGTTTGATGTGTGTGTTCTATGTCAGACTAAAAGCCTTCAAGGACCGATAATAATTGGTCTCTAATGTAAAGATGTCCTCTTTGAGGCCTAAATACGCCTCTTATTTCGTTGCAGTTTGCATCGATATGTTAGATCCTTCGAGTTCGCATAAGTCCTTGGGATTTGACGCTTTGATTTTCTTTATGTCAAACATGGCATCTCACGCATGCGATGGGAATCATGATTTCTATATCGAATTTTATCCTTCCTGCCGCTTGCCAATTCCACGAACATATGGACTGGTGTTTGATGCGTGTGTTCTATGTCAGACTAAAAGCCTTCGAGGACTGATAATAATTGGTCTCTAATGTAAAGATGTCCTCTGTGAGGCCTAAATACGCCTCTTATTTCATCACAGTTTGCATCGATATGTCAGATCCTTTGAGTTCGCATAAGTCCTCGGGATTCAACGCTTTGATTTTCTTTATGTCAAACATGGCATCTAGGGCATGCGATGGGAATCATGATTTCTATATCAAATTTTATCCTTCCTACCGCTCGCCAATTCCACAAACATATGGATTGGTTTTTATCCGAGGTTTCCATTGGCATACACGATGATTGGTTTTCACTGTTCTTTTGGTAGTCGTGGCATCCCCAATCGATTACATATGATGATTGAATCCCACCACTGGAAACTCGGTGAAGTATTACAATTACATTGAATGGGTACTCCAAATAATAGAATAGGGAGAGCAACCGTTTAGGTGTGATACCAGTCGTGGTGTATGCATTGTTGTATCCTATAGTGCTACCCCCTATAATCCCAGTCATAGCCCCCTTCCTCAAAGCATATGCTCCTTTATGCCCTACCCTTAATCTTCCCAAGTTGTCGAATGCTCCAGCAACATACTGGTACATGCTCGCTCCTACCCTCCACTCACACTGGTTCTTGCCCCCCTTCCCGCAACTTCATCGCAAATTTTTCTCTGCCCCAAGCCACGTTCTCCTCCATACAACCCTGCACCATAAATGTTTGATCCATAAAACCACCCATCCCAGAGAACGAAGTCGCAACAATTTCCTCGGTGACCTCCTTCAAGTCCTTCATATAGTCACCCACTATATAGATTATATGCTATTTAAAATCTTGTTGCGAGAAGGAAACTTGACGACTTACCTTAGCTTTATATTGCACACCATCCTCCACGATTCACAATCAAATTTGATATGGTAGGCTATCCTGCAGGTTCTTTGTCCTTTATAACGCTACAGATTTAAAGCTTATCACAAAACCCTAATTCTAGGAATTATAGGTTGTAATTCATAATCTCACTTAATTTTTTTATGACATTCAACATAACAAGCTGTGCAATTTCACCTCTTTGATGAAATTAAACCTGATAAGTTATTCCTTGTTTAATTTTTTCTCCAAAAAGTTTTTTTTTATAAAACCATAATTTCAAAAAATACAATAGAAATTGCATATATTCCTTAACATTTCCAGGTGAAGTTTAATATAACACAACTATTGTATATATTTTTGCAATTGTTTTCCCCCTTCCCATGGCTTCTTCATATTGTTTTCTCCACCCCAAGCCCAATTCAAAGGGAACCGTTGCATGTCCCATGTTGATGATTGCTTTCCCCTTTACAATCAATATCCTCGACACACCACACCTATCCCTTTTCCTGGTGATTGTTGAATGGTAATGCCATCTCTATTGTTGATGACTACAACTTTGCATGAGGTCGCTACCTTCACATGCTACTTCCACTCCACATCTTCATGTCTATATTTATGCAAGGGCTAAACCTACAAACACAGTTTCACTTCCATTAAAAATTATACCACTCTTTTGATAAATATATAGATGTTTACATTGTTTCTGCATCGTTCAAGACAATAACCCATGTCTCCTCGAAGGATTGACATAAATCTTATGTCATTTATTTACACGCTTCAATTTCTACTTGCTTCTCCTCTCTGCTTTCACCACCCTCGCACTTCTTCGCCCTCTAACTCCTCACCTTCACACCTCTTCCTCTCTTATTCTTTCTCTCCCTCTAACATGACTCCTCCAAAACATCCCCTTCGACATTTCCATCGTACAGTTCACGTACGATTGCTAGTTATAACAGTGACAAGAATTATAAATACTACCAGATGCACACTCATAGTGTAGAGGGAATAAGTAACAATGTTGACTAAGGATGTAAGTATATTCTATCTTACATCTTTCGTCAACATTGTTATATATACTAGCAATCGTACGTGAAGAGATACGTCGAAAAGGTGATACTATAGAATGAAATAAAGAAAGGAACAAAGTCAATCAAGAAGGGTTAGAGGGAGAAGAAGTTGTAGGTCAAGAGAACTCATTTGGGGAAACAATGTTAAACTCTGCATTTCTATAACCACATTCTATTTTTGTCAATCATTACAAGGGAAAAAGGGGTGTGGTGTGCAAGGAAACAAGGCAACATATTTTAGAGATATGTTAGAAGGTAAGGAGTATTCGATCAATATTATCAATGTCAATAGGTGTCTATAATTTTTGTGCTTCTATTTTTCAGGTATTAAAATGACTATCATGTTCTTGAATTTTATTTGCTCCACATTATCATCTGCATGCCACTTGCATTTTGCACATGAGTGGAATTTGTAGTTAAAGGGTTCAAATAAAAAATGGGGAAATTCCAACAGGATGCAAGTTCGAAACCCAATCTTGATGGGGACATATAGATGGGTCACTAAGTTAACATCGTTAACTTGTCTTTCACTTTTAGGTGCCAACAAATGACCCTTACACAACATAAAGAAGTGGAAAATTAAAAGAAAAATGGGGGACTTGAATGTGGGAATTCAATATAAACATGTCCCACACCTATTACATGGCTCAAATTGTTCCTCACAAAAATATATTTGTTATCTATGCTCATTTTATCTTTTTGACATCATTCACATTAGGTACATGAGTTTGTGTTTAAAAGGGCTAAAGAAGAGGAAAAAATTAGTAGGATCTAGGTTTGAAACCCAACCAAAATGTTGGCTTGTTGTACCACTGTGTGCTCCCCTTTTCACGTTTAAGCTCGATCGATTGCAGAAAAACAAGCGATGCACGAATAATCGAGGATAAATGAACCCCTCCAACAGGTAAGAATATGATTGCTAAGTAGAATTTATCTTCCAATTGTAAACTATAAAATTAGAATCCATTTTTAGTGACTGGCATTGTGTCGTGGTTTAGATTTCTTGTTCTAGTGGCTATTGCATCTAGTAGAATAATCGGGGCAACTTTATGACGCTTTATTTGCTATCCATGGTTTGTTTTATCGTTAAGCTTGCATTATTCAAGAGAATGAGACTTATGCTTATGAGCTAAAATATAAAATGGGGGTAAATCCAATTGGTTCCACATTGGAAACACAACCGGAATGTTGGTTTATTGTAGAATTTTTTTTATAGTTCTAAGCTCGAGTAATTAAATGAAAACAAACAATGTGTGAACAATGATGGCAAAACATTCCTCGCACCATATATGTTAACTATATAATTTCATTAAAACACCGCTTTAGTGAAACATGAAACGGTATAATCCATGATCAATTAGTTGCACGATTATCTTTTAAAGAACATGGGTGTCAACACAATTTATTGTGGCACTCGTCTAAGAAGAAGGTGTGATGCATGGAGGAGGGTAGAGTAATTAGATATATCATTCTAATCCCTTGTTGCAACTCACACCTCAATTTTATATTAGAGCTCTAGAATTTGAAATATTTAGACCTATTTTCTTACAACTTCTATCACACAATTCCCCCTGTGGTGTGACAAGCTCCACAACGAGGATAAAAAATAATTCCAAAAGTGTTAAGTTTTAGTTGTAACAGAGCATAAGATTTACAAAGCATAGTAGTGCTAATGTATTACAAAGCCTTAAGATATTTTTAAAAATAGTTGTAATATTTCATTTTGAAAAAAAAGGGTGTCAAAGTTCATCACACAACATTAATCTAAAGCTTTACGAACAATTCAATATTTCTGAAAATTCTATGAAAGTAAAGAAGGGGTGAAGAGAATTTACTGGCATGTCGCCATCAAAATGTTGAGGCTGGACCATTCTGGCGATTCTAAAAATATTTTTCTTAATGGTATTTTGAAGGCCTTGGATGATGAACTTGAGCACTTGGCATACTCTACCTTCCATGGCTTCATAGGATTCGCCATCGCATTAACCAGGGTTTATGTAATATTTATATGGTTGAAGGTATGATACTGAACTTCACGTGAAATAGCTTTCTATGAGGGATAAACGTAGGACTCTATGCAAAGAAATGGAAAAAGACCAAACGGGAACAAAAATATAATTCCAAAAACTGCAAAAATGCCACATTGTAACATTATTTGAACATATTTTTTTTGTTATTCACTAAATAAAAAATATTCAACTAGTACCCAATCAAATTTTAGAATTTGTTCTGAAGGGAAAAATTGATTCATATATATTCATGCATATAAGTGTGTGTGTGTGTGTGTGTGTGTGTGTGTGTGTGTGTGTGTGTGTGTGTGTGTGTGTGTGTGTGTGTGTGTGTGTGTGTGTGTGTGTGTGTGTGTGTGTGTGTGTGCGTGCGCGCGTGCGTGCGTGCGTGCGTGTGCGTGCGTGCGTGCGTGTGTTCATATACATCCTCTAGCGATACTTGTGTTAATGGAGGGACAATAGCGAACTGGAGGAGATTTCCTCAGAATGGAGGGGAGTTTTATAGGGAGAGGGAAAAGCAATTGGGTTACTCGTCTATTTGGAGACAAGCACAGGGAGCTCGTGAGGATCTCACCCCTATAGAAGAATGAGGAACCCATGCTTGATATCCCGAAGGCCATCATTGAAAGAGCCAAACAAAGATTTTGATTTGCTACTGTCGGCAGATTCACAGGGGCTATGACCAAATATTGACACGATAAGAGAATGGAGCAGGTGAAAATGGTGTTACAAAGTTGATGTGCCGAGCATTGGAGGGTGAAGGTTTTATTTTTTATTTCCTTTATGAGTTGGAAATGTAGAAAGTTTTCAATGAGGGACCTTGGTTTTTTGTTAGTGTTGCCTTCACTTTCCACCAGTGGGAGCCTGGTATTCCCCATGATTTCGGTTTCCATACTCTCTTGGTTTGGATTCAACTTCCGAGTCTCTCACTGGAATTATGGGAACCTGAGGTCTTTTTGGGGATTGCCATATTAATGGGTCTTCTTATTGTTGTGGATCCTGCTACCAAATCTAGATCGAGATTCGTGTTTGCCAAGTTATGTATCAATACTCCAGTTGGTTTCAAAGTTCCAAAGAGATTTTTTTTTACATTCCCCTGTTGGTGAATGGGAACAAACTATTGAGGTGGAGCATTCAAAGATTTTTGCAATAAAAGTAGAATGGCTAGATATGAAATGAGGGCATGTTGTGGACCTATTGAACCACCAGTGAAATTCAATTACCTCTAGGAAGATGATGAACTAGAAGCCTTATCTGGAGAGGAGGACGTGAAGGAGGACTCAGAAGGGGAGGAACATGAATCTAAGATGGGCAAGTCACCTGTGAAGCACAAGAAGGATGGATGAAGGGTTACCAAGAAAAGTCTTCGTGTTGCGTTCATGGAGGATCGATTTGATGTTGTCGTGGGTTCTAAGTTGGAACAGGTGGAGTCTCGAACTGGTGCTGGAGGGGGCGATGCAGTGTTGATGGGAGGTGTCAATGGTGGATTCGACTTAGAGCAGTCTCTTGGGCAGGAGGCTAGGAAATTTGAAATTCAAAATTCCAAGAATATTAATGATACGCTGGTGGGTGCAATTGGGCGGTCTCTGCCTTCAAGCCCACCGCAGGACTATGGATTGGCTGACCTGGACAAAGGGAGGCTTGAGGTATGCCTTGGGCCCTTATAGTTTAATTCTTTGGCTTCATCCCCCTCTCATGGGTTGGATGGAGGTCCACAAAAAATGTCATTAAAATACACATGGACGGTCTTGTAAATGTCAAGTGGAGAGTCTGAGTTTAACTAATTTCAAGTCTCCTTGATTTTTTCTCAGGCTTGGTTTTCCATATGTCTTTTGTTCTGTTTCTTTTGATCATTATTTGTGGTCTCTCATTCCTTCGTTATGTGCCTCTCACAATTTATTCCCTTTGTTCGGTCCCTAGGAGCCTATCTCAATTATTTACCTAATCAAATAAAAAAAATATACGTCCTCTAGCTTAAAAATAATTCATATACACATTCATATTCATATGTTTTAAAGTATTAAAACTATAACTAATTCATATACTTCCTTGACCTTAAAACTAAGTCATATTTAAGTATTCATTCATATGAAATTGTAGCAATATATATGAGCATTAAGTGTTGTTTTGTATTTCTTGAATGCAGATAGACACAGTAACTGACAATGTACCACCTGTAAGAATGTCGAACCTCTGTATCACAAACACTGCTACAATGAAACCTCCTCGCATTTTCTCGGTTTGCATATTCAAACGTGATGGACGTGGAAAAGGTATTGTCAATGTCGATGCCAAACCCCATCCAGAATTTTAAGATACAATGTGATGTGCATGCCAAAAGTGACGTGGTGGATGAAGGAAATTTGGAAAAGGGAAGTAAACTGGGAAGCGCAATTGTGTTTGTTAAAGTATCTGATTTGTCAGTTATATGGAGGAAGACAGAGGGGAACATAAGTCAAAATTAGGTGGAGCATTCCAAGATTTTTGCAATAAATGTATAATGGCCAGATATGAAATGAGGGCGTGTTATGGACCTATTGAACCATCAGTGAAATTCAATTACCTCTAGGAAGATGATGAACTGGAAGCATCATCTAGAGAGGAGGACTTGAAGGAGGACTTAGAAGGGGAGGAACATGAATCTAAGATGGGAAAGTCACCTTTGAAGCATAAGAAGGATGGACGAAGGGTTATCAAGAAAATTCTTCGTGCTGCGTTCGTGGAGGATCGATTTGATGTTGTCGTGGGTTCTAATTTGAAACAGGTGGAGTCTTGAACTGGTGCTGGAGGGGTGATGCAGTGTTGACAGGAGGTGTCGATGGTGGATCCGACTTAGAGCAGTCTCCTGGGCGGGAGGCTAGGAAATTTGAAATTCAAAATTCTAAGAATATTAATGATACGCTGGTGGGTGCAGTTGGGCGGTCTCTTCCTTCAAGCCCACCATTGGACTATGGGTTGGTTGATGTGGACAGGGGGAGGCTCGAGGTATGCCTTGGGCCCTTATAGTTTAATTCTTTGGCTTCATCCCCTCTCGTGGGTTGGATGGAGGTCCACCAAAAACATCATTAAAATACACGTGGACGGTCTTGTAAACGTCAAGTGGAGAGTCCGAGTTCAGCTAATTTCAAGTCTCCTTGATTTGTTCTCGGGCTTAGTTTTCCATCTGTCTTTTGTTTGTTTCTTTTGATTGTTATTTTTTATTTGGGGAGCCAGTCATGGTGCATTACCCAGTAGTGGTGAGGGTAGTTGACATATTTGACTCCAGTTTTTGCACAGTAAAATATTAATAATTGAATGAATACTATCCTATAATTGTACAAACACTCTTGGAGACTGATGTGTCTGTCAATTTTCATGTACAACCATGAATCTATCAACAATAGAATAGTCAATATCATTTTTAAACATAAAATAACATATATTGTACTCCCATGTTTGCCAAATTTAAAGTCAATATGTATTTAATACAAGGATATATAATTGTATTTCATCCCTATACAAAATTGATAGCACATCATCATATCAACTTGATGTCAATTTTCATATAATTTAAGTTCCCATTTTACAGTATAAAAAGTCTTGTCATACACACACTTTGGGCCAAGTTCTCACAAGAAGAATTCCAAAGTGCACCATTTTCAAATACAAGTTGTCTTTTAAGCATTAACTTTCTCACCCTTTTCTGTACCAGCTACTCCCATAAATGACATACCTGCATTTTTTTAACAAATGTGAGGCTCAAGAAACAAAGACTGAATTGAAATGAGAAATCAAATCAAATTGAACTTCAAATATGAGTATTGAAATAAAATATCATAAATCTTGATCCACCCCTATCAGTTTCACCCAATAAAAAACAATCACAAAGATCAACCAATTTTACCCAATCAAAAAAAAGCACAAGGATCACTCAACTACAACACTTTTCATATCTCCTATAAATCCAGTTCCTCAACTGCTCTAAAATTTTATTCAGTTAGAGTTATTTTGCTAGTGCATGACAATTACAGTTCCAAGCTGCAGTAATCAACTGGTATTCCACATCATAGTGCTACATAGTAAGTTCTTACCTCTGTTGTTATATTGTTGCACATTCAATTCATTTTAATTTCTTTTTTGTCAATCTATGTATGGGAGGGGAGCCTGTAAAAAACCTGGTAATACCCACCATGCATACTTGCTGGTGCATACTTTATGCAGCCTTTTCATGTAAGATGTATATTAACAAGTAATTCCAGACTATATTAATGAAATATGTATTTCACATTTCCAAGTAGATGTATGTTCCCCTTGTTGGTTCATATTTTATGCTTCCTTTTCATGTAGATGTATATTAACAAGTAATTCCAGACTATATTAATGAAATTCGTATTTCATATTTACAAGTAACTGTATGTTCCCCTTGCTGGTTTGTGTTTTATGCTACCTTTTCATGTAGATGTATATTAACAAGTAATTCCAGACTATATTAATGAAATCTATATTTCATATTTACAAGTAACTGTATGCTCTGTACACGTATATTTACAAGAAATTCTAGGCTAAATTAAGGAATGGCTCTATATTTACAAATAGATATATACATTATTACATCTACTTTAAAAAATACATCTACAGAATATACAACGACAGGAAAAAGCAACATTAAATATACAGTTACATGAAAATGAAGCATAAAATATACAACTACATGAAAAGGCAGCATAAACCATACATCTAACATGTAATTACTCGTAAGTATACATATACATATTTCTTCAATTTATCCTGGAATTACTTGTAAATATAAATCTACATGTACACATACATCTACAACTTTCATTAATTTAGCTCGGAATTACTTGTGAATATTCATCTACACTAAAAGGAAGCTTTCAACTATATTGCATGCTGCCTTTTCATGTAGATGTACATTTGGCCATAATTTCAAATTTGTATTTCTTTCTATAACATTGCCATCCTCTGTACTAGACACATTTTCACCTTCAATCTTCGAAGTATCCATTGCTCAGAACATAGGCACTCATATCAAATGGCTGCACTTCTTTTACGTTAGTTGATTCAATATTCTAAAAATCTCATTGTTGTAAGTTACATCGGTTTGGTAAATTTATCTATCTTAGTAGGTTATTATTGACATCATGAGGAGAAGGCAGCTTCCCAAAAGAGTAAGACCTGCATGTGCCAAAATTAGGGGAGAACGATTTCCGCCAAGTGAAGAACATGAAGAAGAGGCTATCAATACCCCGCCTCAAGATGCCAATGACACACCACATGAAGAAGTAAATGTCCAAGCAATAAGCGTGAGCCCTTCAACACTAAAAGTGTCAAAGCCAAGATCTGATTGGAACAAGTCTGATATGAATAATGCCATGAAAGATGTTGAAGATTATGGATACTCTACACATGTTGCTGCAAAAAAATGGGGTATACCAGCGACCACCCTTACTTCTTGGCTGATGGGCATTACCACCACTAAAAGAAAGGGTCCACCAACAATTCTAACAGATGAAGAAGAGTGGAGATAGTGAGTTGGTGTCAAGAAATGGCTGACATGGGACACGGGTTAGAAATTATACAACTTAAGACATGTGTGACACAAATCTGCGAAACAAGGTCTAACCCATTCACGGATGGTTTTCCAGGTAAGTCATGGTGGGCAGGTTTTAAAAAAAGACACCCAGATCTAACATTAAGGACAACTGAAGGGCTTGATAAGGATCGAGCAGTGTGTTTGAGGCCATAAATTGTCAGTTCCTTCTACATTAATTTATCTAAAGCTTATGAGGCCAACCCATATGGACCAAACCGAATATGGAATTGTGATGAAACTGGATTACAAGCTGGTAGGAACTGCGGTATGAGAGTGCTTGCTAAAAGGGGTAGTAGGAGTGTGCCATATATCATCCCAAAAAGCAGAGAATGGATTACCATATTGTGTTGTGTAAATGCTGCTAGACAAAGCATTCCAGGATTCTATCTTTTTAAGGGGAAGAGCCATTTAGAAAATTATATTGCAGGTTGTGAGCCTGGAGCTTACATGGCAACACAATCACATGCATGGATGAAAAAGGATTTATTCATGAACTGGTTACATCACTTTGCATCATTTGTACCTGGCGGAGTTTCTCCTACCAATAGGCATTTACTAATTTTTGATGGCCATGGTTCACATGTTGCTTTGGGGACAATTCAAGAAGCCAGGAGTTTGGGGATTGATTTGTTAACATTTCCTGCACACACCTCTCATAAATTACAGCCATTGGATGTGAGTGTATTTGCTCCATTCAAAACATACTTCAAGGAGGAGAGGCGCAAATGGATAGTTACAAACCATGGGATAGATGTGAAAGGGCAGAATTAGCAGAGTTAGGGAGCAAAGCATTCAAAAGGGCTCTTACACCTAGCAACATTAAAGAAGGATTCAAAAGAACAGGTATATGGCCTCTTAATCCCAATGCCTTGGATGAAGACATGGCACCAAGCAGAACATTTGACACATCTTCTCAAGATGATGCTGGTGCAGCAGAAAATATGCTTCATCTATCTAGGGTTGATTTACAGCAAAGTGAAGATGTTCAGATGGTGCCTAACACACAATTGGAGAAAGAATCAAGACCTCAGCAGAAGGAGATAAATATAAATGAATGTGTTGCTCAACAATTGGAAACTCCAAACAGAATTAATCAAATCGATGAATCACTATCTCTTCCCACAGAAGATAGCCCTCCTGATTGGATGAAAGAAGCAGCTCTTAATCTTGGTGTAAACTTGAACTTCAATAATGAAGAGGTCAGCCTCTCTTTACCCTCTCATCCAACACTACTTCATGACTCAGATTTGGTGCACTACTATGTTGGCAATCAAGCTGAAGACAATGATGCAGATTCACAGTTAGAGGCAGTAGGGGTATTAGGAGCAAATTCAAACCAAACTTGTGAGGCAAACTAAGGACAAAAAACTCTTGGTAGATTCTTGAAACTCCCTGTGGAAAAGGTTAGAGAATCATCAAGGTCAAATAGTGCTTCAGGTATAAGATTGAGTAGGGAATCTCTACTAATCACTTCAGATCAGTACATGGAGCTTCTGGTTGAGAAAGAGAAAAGAAAAAAAGAAATAGATGAATTGAAGCAAAGAAAAAAGGAACAAATCCAGGAGAAGAAGGCTGAACAAATTGTTGAAAGGGAAAGGAAGGAGCAGGAAAAGATTGAAAAAGAATATAGAAGGAAAACAAAGGAGCACCAAAAGTTGATTGAAAGGCAAGAAAGGGAACAGAGAAAGGAACAGGAAAGGATTCAAAGGGATCAAGAGATAAAGGAGAAGGAGTTCGAGAAGGCAAGAAGAGAGTTAGAAAGGAAAAGGAGATTGAGTAGTCCAATTAATCCTTTTCCTGATCAACACCCAATGTTAAGAGAATTAATGGGCATACATTGCCCTTTATCAGTTTCAACACATAATATTGCAGTTGGAGTGAATGCTTCTCCAAGTTCTGATCCATTCCCAACTACGCCTGTGAGGGATGTCAACATAGGGAGGCAATTGCAAAGTAACACCCTAGCTTCAACCTCGACTGCAGATTCAACACCGCCTTTCCTCGGATTTTGGAAATGATATTATCGAAAGTAAATATTTAATTTTGAGGGCTGAATTTTTGATGTAATAAATTGGCCTTTCGATTTAAAAACTACAATATAGTAATAGTAGTTATATGGCCCAAGTTTATTGTATGGCCATGTTTTTGTAATGGACAATGGAAATGTTTACTGAATGAATATATGTCTTCCAAGTTATGTGATACCCTTTTTCAAAGATTTAAACTCCTATTGTTTCTGAAAATTACACCGAGTAACAGAAAATAGTAAATGACATTAATGTAACAGCCAGAAGCCAATATCACAATCTACCAGTAGAAAAGAGAAATATGCAATAGTTTCTATCACTACCTCAATGAGGGTAAAAACCTCACCTATTAGAACTGTATGGACTATAGATATTCAAAGAGAATGAAACAATTTCCAAACTAAAAAATGTGTTGATAACAACAAGCATTTGCACTTCCATTCTCAGTCACTCCAACAAGCATTACAACACCACTGCAAGACATGTACAAATTATACTATCAGTTTTTAATTTGTAAAATCACCAAATTATACAAATCAGTTACTAATAATAGGGGTTACCATTGGTATTGACAAATCAGCCTCTTGGAATTTCTTGTAACATACTAAGGATTTCATCAACTATCATTTATTGCTCAGCTTCAAATATGAACAATTTTCCAAACTTCACGTTTAAACAACTAAGTTTTCGTTACCATAAAAGAACAAAACGAATAAGAACATAACAGTGTACAGAAGGAAGGAAGCAATCAATATTATTGCTGAAGAAAGAAATCAGAAGTACCTTCTACTCTCTGCATGTGCTGTTATAACGAATAGCCAGGTAATACACTGCTAAGTATCACTAGCTCCCAACGTAGAGGTGGTCTGTATAAATGACCGAGAACAAAATTATGAGGCCAAAACAGTAAGGTTAAGGACGTACTGAGATTCAAGGACTAGGTTAATTTTGTTGGCAAAGGAGATGGGGCTATAGAGAGTTCTCACGCGCTTCTTTTGACAGATTTTTGTGATTACCTGGTTTTTTTTAACGTTTAGTATAGTGTCCCAAAGTTTGGGTGCACCATGACTAGCTCCCCTCCCATGCAATGGACACTAACCTTATTCTCTGTGATGTTTAAACAGAAATATATATAAATACTCATATGGCCGAGCTGACGTTACTTTGGATCTCAGTACGTCCTTAACGTTACATAGATACAAGAATGGAAATGTCCATGTACAAGGAAATATCAATAGAGATTTACAGAACAGAGTTCAACCTATCTTTAAATATAAATTAGTGTCCATACATTCTCAAATGCCCATCTTAAAATGTAGATAGTTCGTAAGGCATCATATGGATTATGACACACAGGGTTGTACACATAATCATCAAATTAGCTCAAATATCAGCACACGAAGAATGAAGGCGTTTGGGTAAAAGAATTTCCTTTGATAGAATAGAAATGGTATTTGCAGCAGAACGACAGGTACCTTCAGGTGAAAGTCGAGACCCTGCTATAACTAAAAAGAGGTTCAATATACAAATATCTTGGTTCCTCCAAAAGGGTACATAGGTTACATAGCTCGCCAAAGATTAATGGAGTAAAGGACTATTTAAATCTGGCCAAGTAGCAAACCAAATAAACCAATTCTTAGAGAAGCAACAATCATACAAAACACTGAATCTTATTCACAATACATGCGCGGTATAATGCAAAATAGATCAAATATTGTAAAGGACAGTGTTTACAAATTGTTGGTATTTTCCCTTTATGACAGACATCTTCTATTAATTCAACAAGTAAAATGATACAATTCTCACGAGCTTCTTTTGACAGATTTTTGGGAATACCTATTTTTTTTTAATGTTCAGAGTAGTGTAATTTTCAGAAACAGTAGGAGTTAAAAAAAATGAAAAAAGGAATCACATAACTTGGAAGACATATAACACAATCTACCAGTATGAAAGAGAAATATGCAATAGTTTCTATCACTGCCTCAGTGAGGGTAAAAACCTCACCTATTAGAACCCTAAGGACTGTAGATATTCAAAGAGAATCAAACAATTTCCAAACTTGTTTGATGTGTTGATAAACACAGTTGAAATCGCGCTCCGCATCTGCACTTCCATACTGGGTCGATTGAACAAGCTCCTCCCCACCACTGCAAGACATGTTCACATAATACTATCAGTTCGTAATATATACAAGCACCAAATAATACAAAATAGTTTTTAAAGAACTAAACGACTTAGAACAGAACAGTGTACAGAACGTAGGAAGAAATCAATATTATTGCTGAAGAAAGAAATCATAAGTACCTTCCACAAGATGCATCTGCTGTTAACACGAATAGCCAGGCAATAAACTGAGAACAAATATACCAGGAGATCTCAGTATCTAGGTCACGAAGTCGCATTCACAGCATTCGGTAGAGGGTTGAGCGGGAAACTGGAACCAGCGGTGGACGGTGGTGACGGATTTTGGAACCGTATGGACACACTAACTTCGGAGTGGTTGGCACATTGAACACCATTGAACGGCTATGAATGCAACACAAATATCTACTGCTCTGCTGCCACGACATGGTCCTTCGGATTTGTGTCGATACCATATCCTTTCTCGCTGATGCCAACGTCCTCGTAAATAATGACATTTAAACCAACGGGTGGTAGAGAAAATAGTAATAGGTGGGGCTCAGCGTTAACGTGTATTGGTCCGCACTCCGAAAATGCATTTATTGTGACACCTCCCACTCCAGCTGGACTGTACGGCGGGCTACGTGTCAAGTTTGTTGGCAAAGGAGATGAGGCTGTAGAGAATTCTCGCGCGCTTCTGTTGAAAGATTTTGGTGATTACCTGGTTAAATTTTGTGTTCGGTATAGTGTCCCGAAGTTTGGGTGCACCATGACTGACTCCCCTCCCCTACTCGACAAGAGTCGTGCTGCCAAAAAAAACAGAGGTGAGTAAGAATGAGGTCCCACTCCCACGCCTTTATTTATAGATGTTCTTCCACTTCCGGATCCCAAGCCCGGATTTTAACTGCAATTTTATGTCTGACCTGTTAAGCATATCATACATTTGCACATGGACTAATTTAATACTTGTTTCGAGAATGTGATAGCTGGCTTTATTCTATGGTGACGTACATGGTGAGGGCACTATGACAGGGTGCATTATTACGCCGAAGGCGTTTCTTACAATTGGAATAGCCCGGGCCTTTGACAATATCTAATGGTTCACAAATTCTACATCGACGTCCATCTTGACAGTCAAAAATCACTACGTACATGTGATAGAAAGTTAATTTAAAAAATTGACAAGTGGCAATATGTTATTAGTTTATTCGCCGAAGGTGTTTCTCTATGAGATTACCTAGAAAATCGAGGGACCAGACTAGAGTAGAGGACACGTGCATTGAAATCTCAAGGGTTGCAAGTGATCCACATCTTCCTCGATTTACTGTGACTATTTCCTATTAGAAATAATTGAACGCTATGCCATGTTGGAAACCAGTCCGATAGACTCTCACCGAGTTGCCGCTGCAGATATCAATTCACGGCACAGGCAGGGGGTATTAATATTATAATTTCGATTCAAATTGATTCTTCTGGGAAGATGTGCGGATCAAATCTATTGGTGTCTTTCGTGTAACACCTGCTGTTCCATCATGAGTAATTTAATTTCTTTTGTTTTCTCCTTGGACATCCGTAATTATGAAGTATAAGACCACAGGTGGAAATCTGCTCCGTAACTTGGCAACAAAGGATTGAATTTTTGAATATGTAGTGTTTGCTGGCTTTAAGGAAAATATGTCTACCTCTTTCTTCTCCTCAACCATTTTATTTAATTTATGTTACCATAAGGGATAATTTCATGAAACCTTTTTAAAGGTTTACACTCCCAATATTTGTTGTTGTTATTGTGAATATGTCTCAATTTGCACTTCCTTTATTATGCGTTTGGGTGTTGGTGCTTTTAGTATCTTTATATTGGGACTTCATTTTTTTTTACCTATTATTAATGCCAAAGGAAAGTCAAAATATATAAAATCAAATGTTAATTCATGTTTAAAATTAGAAAAAATGGAATATATATAACATATATATATTATATTTATTATATATATTTAATATAATATAAACAAACAAATAAATTGATCCTATAGTAACTTCCTAATTTTACAAAAACATATTTATGTCTATTATTAAATGTTGTATTTATATATAACATCAATTAACATACTTATTAGATTGTAAGAGATCCATCCTCTTGACTCTGATACCCGCAACGAAATTGATGGTGCAGATTTGAAGCCGCACATGTGTTGAAATCTTTACGGTGGGAAGTGCTTTGCATCCACACTACCTCACGTGACGTCTATGATGAAAATGCATAATTATTTAAACCGTTCTCCGTGAAATCAACGACTGAACTCAACGTAGGAATACGCGTCAACAGATGGCAAAAACACCTCCTCATCTTCCTTATTTGATGGAAGGTGCTTCTATAAGACTCTGATCAAGTCCTCCGACTACAACGAAGAATAGGAACCCGCAAATCCATTCAGAGAACATGCCAAATCAAGTCGCCGCCACATGATTCGTACACAAAAACTTTAGAAAAAACTGCACTTAGCAAAAATTCATTCAAGTCCGAACTGTCGGAGACAAATGAAACGGGCTCACTGCTAGAATCGCTAAAAAAACCACCCCAAATACCCCAATAACAAAATCATAAACTCCCCCTTGGTGAATTTTATATTCAAGTGGTGATCATGAAATATTTTACCAAGGGGGGTTGTCAAATTTTCATAATGGAGACGAGAATTTTTCTAGGGAAATAAAAAGTAATTAATTATTATTTTTGGATATTGTTAGTTGGTTCTTTACTCTATTTTACGTCATTTGAATGGATTATCTTCATATTCAATTAGATTAATAATTGTGTTATGAATGCATTTTCAATGTGACTTAATGTTTGATGCGTGTGTTCTATGTCAGACTAAAAGCCTTCGAGGACTGATAATAATTGGTCTCTAGTGTAAAGATGTCTTCTGTGAGGCCTAAATACACCTCTCATTTCGTTTCAGTTTGCATTGATATGCCAGATCCTTCGAGTTCGCATAAGTCCTTGGGATTCAACACTTTGATTTTCTTTATGTCAAACATGGCATCTCGCGCATGTGATGGGAATCATGATTTCTATATCGAATTTTATCCTTCCTACTGCTCGCCAATTCCACGAACATATGGACTGGTGTTTGATGTGTGTGTTCTATGTCAGACTAAAAGCCTTCGAGGACCGATAATAATTGGTCTCTAATGTAAAGATGTCCTCTGTGAGGCCTATATACGCCTCTTATTTCGTCGCAGTTCACATTGATATGTCAGATCCTTCGAGTTCGCATAGGTCCTTGGGATTCACACTTTGATTTTCTTTATGTCAAACATGGCATCTAGCGCATGCAAAGGGAGTCATGATTTCTATATCGAATTTTATCCTTCCTACCGCTCGCCAATTCCACGAACATATGGACTGGTTTTTATTTGAGGTTTCCATTGGCATACAAGATGATTGGATTTCACTGTTCTTTTGGTAGTCGTGGCATCCCCGATCGATTACATATGATGATTGAATCCCGCCACTGGAAACCTGATGAAGCATTACAATTACATTGAATGGGTACTCCAAATAATAGAATGGGGAGAGCAACCATTTAGGTGTGATACCAGTCGTGGTGTATGCATTGTTGCATCCTATAGTGCTACCCCCTATAATCCTAGTCATAGCCCCCTTCCTCAAAGCATATGCTCCTTTATGCCCTACCCTTAACCTTCCCAAGTTGTCGAATGCTCCAGCAACATACGGGTACATGCTCGCCCCTACCCTCCACTCACACTGATTCTTGCCCCCCTTCCCGCAGCTTCATCGCAAATTTTTCTCTACCCCGAGCCACATTCTCCTCCATACAACCCTGCACCATAAATGTTTGATCCATAAAACCAACCATCCCAGACAATGAAGTCGCAACAATTTCCTCAGTGACCTCCTTCAAGTCCTTCATATAGTCACCCGCTATATAGATTATATGCTATTTAAAATCCTGTTGCGAGAAGGAAACTTGACGATTTACCTTAGCTTTATATTGCACACCATCCTCCATGATTCACAATCAAATTTGATCTGGTAGGCTATCCTGCAACTTCTTTGTCCTTTATAACGCTACAGATTTAAAGCTTATCACAAAACCCTAATTCTAGGAATTATAGGTTGTAATTCATAATCTCACTTAAAAATTTTATGACATTTAGCATAACAAGCTGTGCAATTTCACCTCTTTGATGAAATTAAACCTGATAAGTTATTCCTTGTTTAATCTTTTTTCCAAAAAGTTTTTTTTTATAAAACCATAATTTCAAAAAATACAATAGAAATTGCATATATTCCTTAACATTTCTAGGTGAAGTTTAATGTAACACAACTATTGTATATATTTTTGCAATTGTTTTCTCCCTTCCCATGGCTTCTTCATATTGTTTTCTCCACCCCGAGCCCAATTCAAAGGGAACCATTCCATGTCCCATGTTGATGATTGTTTTCCCCTTTACAATCAATATCCTCGACACACCACACCTATCCCTTTTCCTGGTGATTGTTGAATGGTAATGCCATCTCTATTGTTGATGACTACAACTTTGCATGAGGTCGCTGCCTTCACATGTTACTTCCACTCCACATCTTCATGTCTATATTTATGCAAGGGCTAAACCTACAAACACAGTTTCACTTCCATAAAAAATTATACCACTCTTTACTTTGACAAATATATAGATGTTTACGTTGTTTCTGCATCGTTCAAGACAATAACCCATGTCTCCTCGAAGGATTGACATAAATCTCATGTCATTTATTTACACGCTTCAATTTCTACTTGCTTCTCCTCTCTGCTTTCGCCACCCTCGCACTTCTTCGCCCTCTAACTCCTTCACCTTCACACCTCTTCCTCTCTTATTCTTTCTCTCCCTCTAACATGACTCCTCCAAAACATCCCCTTCGACATTTCCATCGTACAGTTCACGTACGATTGCTAGTTATAACAGTGACAAGAATTATAAATACAACCAGACGCACACTCATAGTGTAGAGGGAATAAGTAACAATGTTGACTAAGGATGTAAGTATATTCTATCTTACATCTTTCGTCAATATTGTTATATATACTAGCAATCGTACGTGAAGAGATACGTCGAAAAGGTGATACTATAGAATGAAATAAAGAAAGGAACAAGGTCAATCAAGAAGGGTTAGAAGGAGGAGAAGTTGTAGGTCAAGAGAACTCGTTTGGAGAAACAATGTTAAACTCTGCATTTCTATAACCACATTCTATTTTTGTCAATCGTTACAAGGGAAAAAGGGGTGTGGTGTGCAAGGAAACAAGGCAACATATTTTAGAGATATGTTAGAAGGTAAGGAGTATTCGATCAATATTATCAATGTCAATAGGTGTCTATACTTTTTGTGCTTCTATTTTTCAGGTATTAAAATGACCATCATGTTCTCGAATTTTATTTGCTCCACATTATCATCTGCATGCCACTTGCATTTTGCACATGAGTGGAATTTGCAGTTAAAGGGTTCAAATAAAAAATGGGGAAATTCCAATAGGATGCAAGTTCGAAACCCAATCTTGATGAGGACATATAAATGGGTCACTAAGTTAACATCGTTAACTTGTCTTTCACTTTTAGGTGCCAAAAAATGACCCTTACACAACATAAATGACCCTTAGTAAATTGAGAATGCGGAAGGAAGTGCATTTTGACAATCTATTACAAATATATCAGTGCAATGGTTTAATTACTTGGCTCATTGCATCCTTTATTAGCATCCCCTTGATTCTTATTAAGTATACTGTGTATATACACATAATACTAATGGAAACTTTGACAAAAACCATGAAAATAGAATGAATATACAAATTGAAAATGAAGGTTTCAAATATACACCTACCTGCACGTTGGTGAGGTCTACCCTGTTTTCTTCTAGAAAGTTGATTAAGTCTTAGAAGTTTTCTTCGGTTGGGACATATTGTCCGCTATAACTATAAGGCCAAATGGACTGCAGACATAGAATAAAAGAATGTTAAATTACTTATATATTTTCATTATCACATATACTAAGAATGAAAAAGAAGCATGTCATATTTAGAAAAATGAACTGAAATAACATCTATCGGTCCCAATATTAAATTTAAATGTGCAAGAAACAATATTTAGATTCTCTAGAATTTAATTTTTTACATTTTTTTGGAATATATGAAAATTGGAGAAAAAAAGCCCATTAAATTAGACAAACATTGAGGTATAATCTTGGACGAATTTACCTAATGAAGAAAATGGATTCAGCAGTGGAAACGTGGGTACAGTTTGATGATTTTTCTACAGCATATATTCTCGGTGTGTCAATTGAAGCATTTTCAACATTTTGAAGATGGATTTGGTGTCTTTCAGCGTGGACCTATTCATATCGAGCAACGCGCACATATAACTCACCGACGCCAGGGTGCTCTCCGCCTTCGTTAACAATGGTCGGTCTGTGGAAGAAATGTTGTGTTCCATTGGGATCATGCAAGACGTGGTGGAGTGGCTCATCAAAATGCTCAACTGGAAGAATCTCCACAAACAATACATTCAAAAAGCTGCTGCAGATATTGTTTACAACCTTGTGAAAAAGAAGCACAATTCAGTGTGGGTGGCGTGGATCCCTGAGGCTCTCGAGTTCGTCACTTCGTTGCTCTACAATACCAAATAGGAGGAGGTCAAAAGGTGCTATGATTACTCGGGTTTCAGTCTAATTGGGCTGTGCATCCTGAAAAAACCTTACCAAAGACCATGGCAACTATCCCAAGATTGGAAACAACAAAGACCTTCCCAAAATCATAGGATTCACATAGGTGTATGCCAATTTCTCCAAGGCCCGGATTAGGACAGTGAAGCTCTCCCTGTAACTGCTCAAAATGATGGTCAGTAGTAAGGGCGTATTAGGGAAGGAGTTGAGGAAAGAGATACTGAAAAATGTGTTCACAAGGAGTTATCTGAGAGATATTCTTATGTTCATGAGATTAGATCACCTGCGCCTCCAAATCTTGGCCATTGAATCACTTTCAAAACTGTCCCATACCAGTTGTATCATTCCAAAAAACAAAACATAAATGTGAAAAATAGACCCACTCCTGAATAATCTAGGGAGTTGCGTAACGTGCTTCCCATACCCAAAACCACTCTAGCACTTGACAAACTGCAGTTCACATTATTGCTAGCAGAGGCATACATGATGCGTGCCACATGTACGGTAGAGGATTATCTGTGCATCGTCGACCAATGAATCATGATCCTTGATGTCTTGTTGCTTGTCAGAAGGGGTCGGGCTTTCCCATTTAGAACACGCCTTTCAGCGTAAACATTAAAATAAAATCTGTCTTCCTAAGAATTCGGAGAACATTAATATTCATTAGTTGGAACTCGAAAGGAAAGGGATTGATTTGTTTCCACGTTTTTTTTGAGCCCGTCTCTTTCTTAGATGCGTCTTAAATACCCATCGCGTTCTCCCTTAATAAAAATGTACAAACAGTTTCCTTTCCTCTGCACAAGTTCCCTCTTGCCCATCGTATTCCCCATTTACATTTTAAATATTGAGATAGGATCCTTTCCTCTCCACAAGTTCCCATTTGCCCATATGGATTCCCCTTTGAATATTGTAGTTGAAACTACTGCTACAGTACTCCCGCTTTTCCTCACCTGTGTATTCATTCTCTAAAAAAATTGTTAAGAAGCGTCCGGGTGAGCATGGGACGTTTCCCCCTGGACCACGTCCATGGCCTCTATTAGGGAATCTCCATTAGTTGGGAGAGCTCCCTCATCAGTCTCTAGCAGCCATCATAAAGAAATACGAACCCCTCATGTTTATTCACCTCGGCTCCATCCCCGTCGTTGTGGTCTCCTCTCCTGCCATGGCCAAAGTGTTTCTCAAAACTCATGATCTCTTCTTCACCAATAGGCCCACTGTATCCACTGGAAAATATTTAGCCTACGAGGGAAAAGGCATGGGATATGTCCCCTATGGAGATTATTGGAGGCAAATGAAAAGGCTCTGCACTCTTGAGTTGCTCACTCCCAAAAGAACCGAGAGTTTCATATCGCTAAGGGAGGAATAGGTGGCCACCATGATCCGCTCCATTTGGAACGAGAGCAAACAAGGCGCATGATGTGTCAACCTCAGCAAATTGTTCTTCTCCCTTACACTCAATCTTGTTAGCAGAATGTCTGCCAGCAGAACATTCTCCGACCAAGAATTGAGCGGAGGTCACAAATTTAAGGAAATACTGGGCGAGATGATGGCTCTCGCTGGCACATTTGTTGTCACAGATTTCATTCCCCTTCTCAAATACATAGACTTGTAAGGCCTCCGCCGTCGCATGAAATCCCTCCACCAAATATATGATGAATTTGCTGAGAAAGTGATCGATGAGCACATTAATCACAGAAGCCAAAAAGTAGAGGAAGAACGTGGCGTAACGTGCTTCCCATACCCAAAACCACTCTGGCGCCTGACAAACCGCAATTCACATTATTGCTAGTAGAGGCATACATGGTGCGTGCCACGTGTACGGTAGATGATTATCCATGCATCGTCGACCAATGAATCATGATCCTTGATGTCTTGTTGCTTGTCAGAAGGGGTCGGGTTTTCCCATTTAGAACACACCTTTCGGCGTAATAAGTATATTTATTATACTAGCAATTCTATATAGAGTGTATAATTTGTTATCTATGTTACATTTTATTTAATTGATCTCTCTTGTATTATTCACATGAACTTGCAATTTATGCTCAAAAGGGGTAAAAGAAATACTGGGAAAAAACCAACAAGTTCCATGTTAAAAAACCAACTAGAATGTTTGCTTGTTGGTTTACTTTGTAGCCGTCCTTTATAATTCTAAGCTCAAGTACGAGAAATCCCTCAAGGAAATAGAAGATGTGTGAACAATCACTAAAAGTTGAGATTACATTATTCACATGTCTATAATTTGTGCTTAAAGGTGCGAAAATAAAAAAAATGGGAAAAACTCAGAAGTTTCATGTTTGAAGCCCATTCAAAATTCTTGCTTCTTGGAGTAATTTGTATTCCCACTTTAAAATTCTAAGCTCAAGTAGGTGTAGTGAAATGGGAAAGATGTAAACAATAATCAATAATTGTCCTTTATTTGTGTTCCAGTTTATCGTCACTTTGTATTACCCCTTAATATCTCTAAGCGTGAGTAGGTGTAAGGAAATAGGGTAGGTAGGGAAATAGGTGATGTGCAAACAATCATCGATAATCAACCGCTATGTGTCTTTGACTTGAATGTTTCAGTCCCACTCACGTTATTCACACGAGCATAATGTGCGCTTAAAGGGGGCAAAATTAAAAAATGGGGAAATCCAACATGTTTAAAGGTCAAGACCGAACCACAAATGATGTCAAGGTTTTTAATTTGAAAGTCCTTTATTTTTAATATAAGATGAAGACATCAATGAATAGATGGAAATAAAAAAGTTAAAATTAAATACATGCATGCATCACACATTTTCCATGGGTCAAAGTGTAACACCTATGAAACATCCATTATTTATGCTCCACCTTTTCGATTTCTTCTCACTCATTTTTTGTAAATGTAATTTCTCTGAAAAGGAGTATTAAACTATATACAAAAACTATACTATAAAGTATATATTATAAACTATATATACTACAAACTATATATTGAAATCCTATTTTATGAAGAGCTTAATTTTCCATCTTTTTGTTCATTGCGAACATTAGTTTCTTTTTGAAGGACTATAATTAGCCACAGGAGAGGCATAGAAATTCCATCTCACTCTAACATTTTTACACCCAAATTTCTCCTACAACACTCAATTTTGATAGAGGTAACATAACTATCATACTGCATTCACACTCCCCACGTGGACAAAGTAAATTAACTGGAGGGCATTGATATGGGCTACAAATAGATGGAGTAGATCACCACACGTTCATACATGTTTCAGAGACATAATTATTTATTGAAAAATAAATACATCATGAGGAGCACAAGTTAGATTAGATCCAATATTGTCTATAAACCAAAGCCCATTCAATTTTCAAGTGTTAAATTCAATATTTTATATTTCATTTCCCCTAAGTGGAACCCCATGATCAATTTTAGTGCATACAAACCATAGTTCTATTGTGGCGAAATGCCACCATCCTGTCACACAACAAACCTACAAGCTGACAGACATAGGCAACAAAGAAGGGGAATGACCAAAATGTGAATGAATTCCATTACACATTTTTATTAATAATTCTCAAAAGATGTAGGAGCTCATCTTCCATACTTATGCACATAAGGGATTAAGGTAGTAATCAAATAGGGTCGGGAACAAAAACATTTTGTATAATTATCTTCTACATTAAAAATATGTCAAAATCTACAAAATCAGCAGTTATTTCTCCATCAATATGGAGTAAGGAAAATAAAATATCAAATGCATTTGATGCAATGTCAAGAAATAAAAACGAGTAGGGTGAATGTATACGATAATTTCAACCCATATAATAAATCAAACCAAAGTATTATATTTTGCATATGCACAAATAATTACAAGCCGCAATAAAATATTGCCAATTTCAATAAAAATATAAATCTCCACTCATAATGTCATCTTCCAGATTGAACATATAAATGTTGATGTCCAGTGTGAGATTTAAATTTGGGATAGAAATTCAGAAAAAATGTTTATCAAAACTGTAATTAATTTTTTTATTAATTTGGATAATTTCAATAAAAAATTAATCATGTGCCATCTTTCAGATGAAATCAATTGGTGTGAATATCTAATGCAGCTCTAGAAATTGCGATATATATATATATATATATATATATATATATATATGAATTTCAATGAAGAGAAGAATCCTAATAATCTCAAGACAAATTCTATTTTCCATGAGGAATAAGAAAATACAATATCACTGATCTCAATAAAAATAAATTGAAGAACAATGTCACCTTTCAGATGGAGTCTCAAACTATTGGCCTCTATGTCCAATCAACTTTAGTAAATGGGAATTTTACATCATCATATCCTGAAGGCTAATCAAGGAACGTCTCATAAGAAACTCATAATAAACTCAACCATCTACAAAATAAATATGATCAAATTCAATAGACACAAATTGAAGCACAATGCCATCATTGAGATGGAACTTATTTTCCCTAATGTCTAATTCAACACTAACAATTTGTGATTTTTACATTAATAAATTATATCTTAATTGATAGGATTAATGGGAAATACTATTATCTTAAAACAAAACGAATGTTTTTTAACTGAGAATTTTAAGAGATATCGTCTTTGACTAGCATTAGTTGAATGGACACTTGTGGCACTTATTACATAAAAAGCAGAGTTCTAAATTTTTTGCCTCTCAATATGAGACAAGATTGACAAGGACATTTCTGGTGGAGACTTAATTACGTCGAAGGCGTGGCTACTAGGGGAGAGACACCAGTAGTGGTGCACCCTATGTTAGGGGGCCCACAAAATAAATTCTATAAAATGTGGGAGCCTGATTTTTTAACCAGCACGTAGTTTAAGATTTTTTTAAATTACACATATTTTTTTGAATGTTGAATTGGAGGGAAAAATATATTTTGAATTTATTTAAAATTGTAAATTTTAGTTACACTACATTTTGGTTGGGACCCATACTTGATCATGGGTGAAAATGGTTGAAAATTTAAATTTTCAAAAAGGCAAATCCTACATGTCATGATATGATTGAGTGTTGTCATGTCAAAAATGACTAATCACCAGGTACCTTTATGACAACTATTGGGTGTTTTGTATTCAAGACACTATATCCACAATTGGACCCCGCTCAACTATTGGTGTCTCTCCCCTATGCACTTGGTTATTTATGACGACGCAGAGGAGGTTGAGGTGCTCGTCATCCCGGATCCTGCTTTCCCTACCCTCCTGCTTCACCTACATGCCTTTCCAGAGACGCTTGTCATACTCCATGTACTCAATATTCTGTATCTATTACTCTGGATGCCACGGTATTTGGTTTGAAGCTCTAGTTTGGATTTTCTTTGCTGTGTGGCCACCATTATGAAATTTGATAGATCTGGTTCGAGCTCATGATTTTGCTTAAGGGTTTTGTTCGTGGGTTACTTGAAAGGCTTGCTCTCTCTGTTCTGTGCATTTTGATGGGCTCTGCCCTATGCATCTGGCTGCCATTTTGCTTGGGTGTTGTGTAACATGGAGCTCGCCTCTATAATGTCCTGGCCACCTTATTTTTTCCTGGCTATGCGTGGATTCTCCTTTATACTTGCATGGAGCTAGGTCAGATTCAGATTTGAGTTGGGGTTTTTAAAGTAGCTATGCCAGTCATAGCCTGTCTAGAGATATTTTGGTTTACATGATCTATTTTGGGTCGAGTCCCTATGGATGTTCCAGCTCCTTTTTAAAGATGACAAGATCTGTTTCAATGATTTTTTTTGCCTCATTTACCCTGAGATCATCCTTCTGGGATTAGCTTGTTTCCTATAGTTTATCTATTGTTATGTCTTCTTATTTTTGTTTTATTACAACTTGACCTAGATTTGAGTTTCTTGAGCATTTCCTTCTAAACCGAGCTCATGGGTGTTGCATTATGCTTGTAGCGGATTTGTTTTATCATTAATTTTCATGGTGGTTATATATTTAACATTATTCAACACATACTAATATATGTGACTTGAGGCCTACCGCAGGGATACGAGATGTTTGATCTTCACATCACAGATTTCCACATGCTCAAGGCCTGCCACACCATATTGGACCTGCAGCAGGGTAAGGAGATTCAGAAGCACATAATAGGATGTAAGTTAGGAATGTGTTTTAAATGTGGTCAAGTAGACGGTGCACCACTATTTTTTGAGAACACGTTTGAAAAAGATGTGGTTTTCCACAACACCCTGACACATGGGTATACCTAAAACACTTATGAAATTATGGATTTGGAAATATTTCGTCAAATTAATCGGGATGGTGTTAAGCCCAACCCATTTACTGTGACATATGTGTCCTCTGAATGTGGTGATTTAGCAGCTTTGCCAAAGGGCTGATAATCTGAGGACTTTGATCAAGCTTTCTCTCTACAAGCCCCCCAGCCTGCTTCCTAACTTTTTTTTGAATGACTACATTAAAGTAAGCATAATTGTGTGTGTGTGTGTGTGTGTGTGTGTGTGTGCGTGCGTGTGCGTGCACGTGTGTGTGTGCGTGTGCGCACGTGCGTGTGCATGCGCGTGTGCGCTACGTGCATGTGCGTGTGCGCGCGTAGCGTGTGTGTGTGTACGTGTGTGCGCGTGTGTGTGTGTGTGCGCGTGTGTGCGCGTGCGTGTGCGTGCGTGCGTGCGTGCGTCTGTGTGTCTGTGCGTCTGCGTCTGTGTCTGTGTGTGTCTGTGTGTCTGTGTTTCTGTGTGTGTGTGTGTGTGTGTGTGTGTGTGTGTGTGTGTGTGTGTGTGTGTGTGTGTGTGTGTGTGTGTGTGTGTGTGTGTGTCTGTGTGTCTGTGTGTGTGTGTGTGTGTGTGTGTGTGAGTGTGTGAGTGTGTGATGAACAACAACAATCTGCATGGTTATTTTTTGATCTCCAGCAACACCCATCATCATTCCCTTGATGATGGTGATGGGTTTTGAAGGAGATCTGGAATATCCATGTTGTTTCTCTCCCCCACACAGCTATTTCTAAATATTATGGATTATGAAAGCTTGAAATCTTTGATGGTACTAGATTTTCAATTTCTAAATCAGAGATCTGCATCATCATACATTTATTTAATTATTGGTTAGAATTGAAAATGTGTGAAGGTTGATCTATTGGTGCACTTATTCGTGTAGTGGATACCAACTAATCCTTGAATCAAAATCTAGATGTTTATCTTTCAATAAAAAAAAAGGTGATGGTTCATTTTAGTAATCTCAATCTTAGTTATTCACCCTGTTAAGATTCACCTATGCAGTGAGTATAAAGAGAACCATTAAAGCTCATGAGAGTTGGGTTCTTGTGAATAATGCCTAAAAATAATATTAATATATATGGATGGTTTGAAGAATGGTTTGAAGAATCATCGGATATGGCTAATTTTACAAGAAAAATGGATTAGGAAAATGTAAAAAAATATAGTATAGTTGGGATAGCTTTGGATTTAATTTTAAATTTTTCTTAAGAATATTTGGCAGATATTAGATAATTTTTAATAATTTTTTATTTCTATGACTGAATATACGTATTTCTATGTAGAGGTCACTGATTTTTTATTTGAAGAGAATATAAAAAATGGAAATCCTCATAGAAGGCTCTATGAGGTTTAATAAACAAATAGTTTTTAAGGTTCCAGTTAAGCTGAACACCAATTTGATGTATGAATTCCCTTGCAGAGGGATTGATTTCCATTTATCTTATGTGTTACTCAAATTTTGTACTATGTTTTCAAGTAGTCATAGTTTAGCAATGGACTCGAGTTTCCAATCCACCTACACTTAATTTGGTTTATGAGATGGTTCAGGGGCTTGTGTATTTGCAAAACCACATTTGAACTTTGATGCTGTTGAGAATTCTTGAGTTTTAACTCCCTTGTGAATTAGTTTCAATTTAATCACTAAATTTTTTCTATTTTATAGAACCAAAGACAAAAATGCATTTTCAGTTGGCTAATATTTTGGGAAAAAGTTAAAAAAAATAGTTGTTTGAATTTTAGTCACTAAATTTTCATTCTATCAACATGAACTGTGATGCAGGACTCTATATGTGAAAAAATGGAAAGAGAAAGAATTTTTTTGAGGGATGTGTTAATCCTTGACACAAAACTAGCTCCACCTCTTCTTGTTCTTAAGTAGGTATAGCCCTTTTTCCTCTACATATTTCTTATCCATGGTGTTTTACTTTTCACTCATTTTTTCTCTGATCTTGATGCCTGTTTGGGTGTTGTGTAGGCAATGTATTTAATTGTGTGGGGAGAGCATGACTAAAGATTTAATTCCATGGAGAAGGCCTTAGAATTCAAAAAAGTGAATGCATCTCTTTCGATACCATGGTTGACAATAATATATTAGTATCTTTAAAGTTAAGAAGAATTTAATCCTCTACATACCACAATGTTGAAGAGAGAAAGTTAGTTATTGCTAAGAAGATGTGAGAAATAATTTATAAATGAGATAATGGACATTTTAAGGCCACTAAATAGTTATTGGATTTAGGATGTGTTAGGCAAAAGGGTTACATATGTGTGTGTAGGTATATGTATTTAGACACCCTGCAATTCTATGCAATGGATTTAGGGTTGTATACACAGGTCTTTGTATCTAGATACCCTGCAACCCTTCAGAGGATTATACCCTTTGGTATCATGCATCCTTGTTATGGATCTATGTTCAACAACAATTTTTCAAGCATGTAGCAAAATGCAATTAGAAAACAATTTGAACCCAACTTTTTTTTCCATTGAAGAATAAACATCCAGATCCTTTGGAGTCTTGTAACATATTTTAATGCAAATAATTCGTTTTTTTTATAAGTTCTTCCTTTGATAATCAAACACAGATCGGAAATCAGATAATAAAAAACAAGATATGGCCATTTGAATATTTACTTCAATCTGACATTCATCTTCATCTTGTAATCGGCAATTGTGATTGTGCCCATGTTCAGAGCAAGTGACTAAGGCATGGGTTGCAAAAGATTCTTTTTCATTTCTTCTTTCTTAACATGCCAGGCATATTCACCTCTGTTATGTGAATTGGCTTGTCTAATATGGGCAGCCACCTCTGATATTGAGGAAATCATTTCTCTTTGGTTAAGTTTCAATGGTTTAGACAAACCATTTCCAAATTTCCTTGAGCTATTATAGGATTGTAAATTGATCACTTATAGTATTTCATCAAATCTATATGCAAAGGTTCAAGTTGTATTATAATCGTAATTCCTGCAACGCTTTTACATTGTATGCATGTGATTTCAAGCTTACGAATATGGCAGCTCAATTTTGTCTGGAAAATTGTAAATTCATTACCCGGACGCTTTCCTAAAATTGATATGTAGACAGATTCACAGCTTCACAGTTAACTTTAAATATCAACTTTATGCCAAAAAAATGGCAACATAAGCTTCATGCTATTAACTACCCCCTACCCTCTATCACAAAACTTATCACAACATTAAACATACAGGTTCACATTTCCCCTGTAGTATATCTTCCTATGTAAAAATTTGGGAAATGCTTGCACGGATTGTTAAAACCAACACATTCTATTACACAACGACCTTATAACTCCATAGTGATGGATGCTTTGAGAGGCCCTTATCATTAAATAACGTGCGATGCTTATGCTGTGTGTGGGCCTTTTGGAGTGTGCATGAGCAATGACATACTGTCCTGCAGCTGTGTAAATGGCTTCAAGCCGGCAGACGAGCACGCCTGGAATGTACACAAATCATGGTCAGACGGTTGTGTTCGGGATAGCCCATTACAATGCTCTCATACAAATGGCACCACCGATGGTTTTCTCCAACTCAGCGACATGTCCTTACCGGTTGACGAAGCTGTTATATTTAACCAAGAGCACACACAAGATCGATGTAAAATTGCGTGTCTCGGTAATTGCTCCTGCACAGCCTTTACTTTCATTGATTCTAATCCTGCAATTTGTAGTTTGTGGTTTGGAGATCTGTTGAACATGCATCCTTCGACAGATGGACTACAATTGTTCATCCGGTTGCATGCTTCTGAGTTGATGAGGTCCTCATCAAAGAGAGGAGGAGGAGGTAGAATCAGCGTCCATCCAATTTTGCTTGCTGTGGCCGCTGCTGCTTTCGGTGCTCTTTTAGTTTTCTTGGTCACCTATCAAAGATTGCATAAAAAACAGTGCAAAGAGGATGACATGCCGGCTTTGCTAAGGACATTCACTTACAAAGAGCTCAAAATAGCGACTAAGAATTTCAGCCATATGTTGGGGAGTGGAGCATTCGGCTCGGTATTCAAAGGAACTCTTGTAGACGGTACAATTGTGGCCGTCAAGAAATTAGAGAGCTCTTCACAAGGAGAGAAGCAATTTCGTGCTGAAATAAGCACCATAGGGAACTTACAACATGTGAATTTGGTCAGGCTTTGGGGATTTTGCACAGACAGATCTCGAAGATTACTGGTTTATGAGTATATGCCCAACGGATCTCTCAATTCTGTATTATTCTGTAAGTCTGGAGGAGTAGAGATGGTACCGGGTTGGAAAACCAGATTTGAGATTGCTACGGGAATAACAAAAGGATTAATTTATCTCCACGAGGAATGCATAGATCGAATCATTCACTGCGACATTAAACCAGAAAATATTCTTCTCAACACAAACTTCTGCTCCAAAAATAGCTGATTTTGGGCTGGCAAAGCTGGTGGGGAGAGAGTTCAGCGGCGTACTCACAACTACGAGAGGAACCAGGGGCTACTTGGCTCCAGAATGGATCTCCGGCCTTCCCATCACTGCGAAAGTTGATGTATACAGTTTTGGCATGATGCTGCTGGAAATAATATCGGGCCGGAGAAATTTGGACATGAGTGTGCAGGAACCTTGTAGGTGTTACTTTCCCTCGTGGGCTGCAACTCAAATTGACAAAGGAAACAATATTATGGATATTGTTGATGAAAGGATAGCAAAGGACGCAGATGTCGAAGAAGTTAGGAGGTCTGTTCTAGTTAGCATATTGTGCATTCAGGAGAATGAAAATTTAAGGCCAACCATGGGCCAGGTTCTTCTCGTGCTCGAAGGTAAAGCTGATATTAATACGAATAACGTTGAGAGATCTCTGCAGGTACTCGTAGAGCAGCATGTAGAGAATGATTCAGACATAATTAGTTCTAGCGGAGAGATGAAAGTTAGAAAAAGAGTAATTTTTCCCCTAGAAAAGCAAAAAGTAGTTTGCTTTTTACATGCTTTTAATATTAGATCATTTAGTTTTAAATTCCTAGTTTTAGGAAAAGCTATTAAAGCAAATAAATCAAAAGCTTTGTATTCCACAAAAGCATGTTATTTTTAGTTTTATTTTTAAGAGTTGGGTGTTTTATTGTTAGATGAAGTCATCTATTTATTAGAGGTACTTGTAAGTGTTTTGATATATATCAAACACATTCAGAGAGATT
Source organism: Taxus chinensis (assembly GCA_019776745.2). NCBI lineage: Eukaryota > Viridiplantae > Streptophyta > Pinopsida > Cupressales > Taxaceae > Taxus > Taxus chinensis. Next base: position 53,132,976 of record CM034148.1, read on the forward strand.
GTATTGAGCTGAAGCTCTGGAACTAGAAGAAGAAATATATGCACAGAAGTGCTGATTTGAGTTTGCAATAATATGTTTTATTTACAATTCTTTATTTTATTTCTCTTAGTTGTTATTTTATGTTCCTAATTTCTACAAATTGGTATCAAAGCATGAATTTTTTCAACAGGTTTCTAATTGACAACAGGTTATGGCTTCTATATCCGGTTTGCAGACACCACAATTTACAGGAAAGAATTATGAGTATTGGTCATTAACCATGAAGGCACTATTCAGATCCCAGGATGTGTGGGAAATTGTAGAGAATGGGTACACAGAGCCCGCAGATGCAGCAACATATAACACACTCTCACAAGAAGAGAAAGACACTTTGAAGGAATTAAGAAAGAAAGATGGAAAAGATCTTTTCTTCATTCATCAAGCCATGCATGAAAGCATCCTACCCAGAGTGGCAGCAACCAGTAAAGCACAAATTGCGTGGGAAACTCTCCAAGTTGCGTATCAAGGTAAAGAGAAAGTAAAAACTGCCAAGCTACAGTTACTTCGTAGATATTTTGAAAATATGTCAATGAAAGATTCAGATTTTGTAGAATCATTATTTACTTTTGTAGTTGGTTTAGTCAATCAAATCAAATCTCATGGTGAAACTATTGAGGACAAAAGGATTATTGAAAAATTGCTTAGAAGTTTTCCTACAAAATTTGATCCTTTGGTAGTTGCTATTGAAGAAACTAAGGATCTAAGTCAGTTTTCAATTGATGAGTTGCATGCATCACTAATAAATCATGAACAGAGGTTGAATAGATCACATGCAGTTGTAGATCAAGATTTTTCATCACAGGTATCAGGAAATCGTGGAAGAGGAAGAGGAAATTTCAGCCCTAGAGGCAGAGGAAGAAGTTCATCTAGAGGACGTAGCAGTGGTCCATCAAACTCAAGTGGAAGAGGACATAGTCAAGAGCACAATCATAATCATTTTTCAAGGTCAGAGACAGGATAAATCGCATGTGCAGTGTCACTATTGCAAGAGATATGGGCACTATGCTTTTGAATGCAGGAAAAAGTAGTATGATCAAGAACAACAGAATCAAAATCAGGTTGGGAAGCTCTACTCCAAATTCCATGTTTATTGCATGTAGAAATATCGCCAAAACATCACATATTGAGTGTAATCTATCCCAAGAGAGTCCTAGTGATGTATGTTATTTGGATTCTGGTTGCAATAATCACATGTCAGGTAACTTAGATTTATTTTCTAATTTGGATGAGTCAGTAAAGTAAGAAGTTACCCTTGGGAATAATAATACAGTGACTATAAAAGGAAAAGGAACAATCAACATTCTAACAAAAAAGGGGGAGCAAAAGATTATGCATGATGTTTATTATGTTGCAGGTTTGAAGCATAATCTTATGAGCATTGGTCAATTGGTACAAAAGGGATACAGAGTTTACATTGAAGACAATGAATGTGTGATTGTGGATAAAGCTCCAAGTACCCAGGTGATTGCTAAAGTGAAGATGACAAGCAACAGAATGTTTCCTTTGAAGATTATACCAGCCACATCTGAAGCTCATACTATAGATCAGTCCGGAGCTAAGGAGATTGAATCAGCTTTTTCAGTCAGTTGAAAAAGATGAATCGTGGCTATGACATCTCAGGTTTGGTCATTTAAACTTTGGTGGTTTGAATTTATTACATAGAAAAAATATGGTGAAAGGTTTTCCTTTGATTCAGAAACCAGATAGAGTTTGTGAAGGTTGTATTTTGGGAAGCAACATAGAGAGTCCTTCCCAGTTGGCAAAACAAAAAGAACAAGTGCACCACTTGAAATTGTTCACTCAGATTTATGTGGACCGATGTAAACAACTTCTATTGGAGGTTGCTCATATTTTATGACATTCATTGATGACTATACAAGGAAGACATGGGTGTACTTTTTGAGACACAAATCAGATGCTTTTGATATATTTCAATAGTTCAAGGCTTTAGTGGAAAAGCAAAGTGGGTACTACATCAAAGTTCTGAGGACAGATAGAGGAGGTGAGTATGTTTCCAATGCTTTTCTGAATTTTTGCAAATATCATGGTATACACAAGTAGTTTACTTCCAGGTATACACCACAACAGAACGGTGTGGAAGAGAGAAAGAATAGAACCATCATGGAGATGGCGAGAATTATGATGAAGGAAAAGCATCTTTCAAATGAGTATTGGGTAGAAGCAGTAGAAACTATTGTTTACACCATAAACAGGTATTCAATGAAAATTGTTCAAAACATGGTTCCTCAACAAGCTTGGACTAAGAGGAAACACAATGTTTCTCATTTTAGAATTTTCGGTTGTGTGGCATACGCACATGTGCCTGATGAGCTAAGGAAGAAGTTAGACAATAAAGGAGAAAAGTGCATATTTGTTGGATATTCAGAGAATACAAAAGCTTACAAGTTGTTCAATCTAGTTACCAGAAAGGTCATAATCAGCAGAGATGTACAGTTTGTTGAAAATGAGGCATGGGATGGAAGTATTGAGAAAATAGTCAGTGTAGCAACAACTATTCCTCATGATGATATGTCAGATGAAAACATAGAGCAGCAAGGTATTGTATCTTCTTCGAATCTTGGACATGCACCACAAGTTGTAGCACAAGCTACACCTCCATCTACATCTAGGAGGTCTCCAAGATTTCAGTCATCTTCAACCATCCAATAGACACCACAAAGAACACTAGAAGCTACTCCTTCAGTACAAAATGGTCCATCATCAGATAGCCCTTTGCAATAGAAAACAAGGAGTCTTAGTGAGATTTATAATGTTGATACAACTAATGCTTTTTTAGTTTTTGCATTGTTTTCTCAAGCTATAGATCCAGTATACTTTGAAGAGGCTATAAACAATGAAGTTTGGGTTCAAACCATGGATGATGAGATAGACGCCATAGAGAAGAATCAGACATGGGAATTGGTAGATCTTCCAGAAGGAAAGGACGTGATAGGAGTGAAGTGGGTCTACAAGACCAAATATACTGTTGATGGTAAAGTACAAAAACATAAAGCAAGGCTGGTTGCCAAAGGTTTTTCACAGCAATATGGAGTAGATTACAATGAAACATTTGCACCTGTAGCACGTTTGGACATGGTAAGAATGGTTTTAGCAATTGCAGCTCAAAACAAATGGCCTATTTATCAGATGGATGTAAAATCAGCATTCTTGAATGGTTTTCTTGAAGAAGAATTTTATGTGAATCAGCTAGAAGGTTATGAGATTGAAGGTCATGAAGGAAAGGTATACAGGTTGAAAAAGCACTCTATGGTCTCAAGCAAGCACCTAGAGCTTGGTACAACAAGATTGATTCTTATTTGATACAGAATGGTTTCAGTAGGAGCAACAGTGAGCCTACCTTATACATCAAGATCAATGAGCAAGGTAAAATTTTGATTGTTTGTTTATATGTGGATGATTTAATCATTACTAGAAATCTATCTACAGATTCATTCAAATCAGCTATGAAGAAAGAATTTGAGATGACAGATCTAGGCCTCATGCACTATTTTTTGGGCATAGAAGTTCAACAATCAGAAGCTGGAGTTTTTATTTCACAAGAAAATGTATACTAATGATGTTTTGAAGAGATTTAACATGTTGAATTGCAAGCTAGTGCCAACACCAGTTGCAGTAGGTTTGAAGTTAAGAAAAGATGACAAAGGATCATTTGTAGATCCAACATTGTTCAAAAGGCTAGTTGGAAGTCTCATGTATTTGACGGCCACAAGGCCTGATATTATGTATGGTGTGAGCCTCATCTCAAGGTTCATGGAATCTCCAAAAGATTCACATTGGCAAGATAGAAAAAGGATTTTGAGGTATGTATGTGGAACTAAGAATCATGGAATTTTGTATTCAACATCAGATGAGTTCAAACTCATAGGTTACACAGATAGTGACAATGCTAGAAAGTATTGATGATGGAAAGAGCACATCCAAATATGCTTTTCATTGTGGAACATGTATAGTTTCATGGGCATCAAAGAAGTAGTCCATAGTCACAATATCTTCAACAAAAGTAGAGTATGTAGTAGCAACAGGAGCAGTATGTCAAGTTGTTTGGATGAGAAGAGTGTTGAAATATTTGAGGCATAATCAGGAGTATTCTACACAGATTTTTTGTGACAACAACTCACAATAACATTGTCCAAAAATCATGTTTTTCACAAGAGGAGAAAGCACATAGACACGAGGTATCACTTCATCAGGGAGTTGGTTAACAACAAGGAAATTTTCTTGAATTTTGTATATCTGAAGATCAGTTTGCTGATATCTTTACGAAAGCTTTGGGAAATAAAGTTTTTGAGTATTTGAGAACTTGTTTGGGAGTTTGTGATCAGGAATATGTCAGATATGGAAGTGCACACTCAGCTCCAGAAGAATAAAAGTTTGAAGGTAAAAATTAAGCGGGAGTGTTAGAAAACACAATTTAATTTTGCCCCATGAAAAGCAAAAAGCAGTTTGTTTTTACATGCTTTTATCTTTTTAGGTAGTTTAGTTTTATATTCCTAGTTTTAAGAAAAGCTATTAAAGCAAATAAATCAAAATCTTTGTATTGCACAAAAGCATGTGATTTTAGTTCTATTTTTATGGGTTAGGTTTTTTATTATTAGATGAAGCCATCTATTTATTAGAGGTAATTAAGTGTTTTGATATATATCAAACACATTCAGAGAGATTGTATTGAGTCGAAGCTCTAGAACTAGAAGAAGAAATATATGCACAGAAGTACTGATCTAAGTTTGCAATAATATGTTTTACTTGCAATTCTTTATTTTATTTTTGTTAGTTGTTATTTTATGTGCGTAATTTATACATTCCGTTTCTCTTTCAAACGTAAAGATAGTTTTAAGAAATGTAACGATAAGTGTAAATCAATCACCAATTGTACTTGGTTATCAAATTGTAAAACATGTGCGACATAAATAAATTAAGAAATCTAAAAGAAATATTTATTGAGAAGAGATGCAACAGAACCATGGGAAAAAATGTCATTTAAGTGGAAAATCCATTCATATTTTACTAATGCCAAGATCAACCACAAAAGACAAAAAATAAAATAAAATATGGTGGCAAAGATTGACCTTTTATACAAAACCTTGCATAACACATCAAATAATATGCCAAATCATCAAACCACACAAATAAGATATAAAAAATCAAACCTTGCTTGATACTACTAATTATAGGCACAAGGATACACCATATCAAACATCTATGTTACAAAGACACGTGAATGACAATGGACAACCAGGATTTAGGTTCTCCCTTATTACTTTGATTAGGGAAAGATAAACTGTGTGGAAAATGAGATTGGAACTTTTCATCGATCTTCACGAATCATGCCAAAATCTAACATCTTTACGTATTTCCCCAACATCAAGAAGTATTCTTGTAAGGAAACTTATAACAAAAGCAAAGAAAAATTGTCTACGAATAATGAAACAAAGCCTAATATAAGCAATCCCATGAAAAATATTGACATCATGCCTCTTCCTCACTCCCCTGTTATGAGACTACAACATTTTCATGCTCAAAGCCATAAGATAAACATGACCCCAAAAACGTAATGTGGCCCCACAAAGACATATTAGCTACATTATTTGGATATCGTCTATCGCAATGCCCTGGTGAGATTTCATCCATTCCCTCTCACGACCTGGAAGCTTGTCTAACAACCATAGCAATTTTCAAGGGTACTTTTATTTTTGGGTAAATGTGTGGAAACAAAAACAACGAGGTCAACCTGGCCAGTATCTCGTTAGTGGGATTGGGTGGTGGTTACGCAGAGGGGTATAATGCTCCTCAGTCTGTGGTTATATAGGGAGTAAGGGAGCAGAAGGATATGATCATACAAAGGACCCTAATCATCATATTGAAGCTATTGTACTTGTAATATATACCGCTAATTTTCCATTTCTTTTTGGCGGAAGAGGCAGCCTGTGTATTTAATTTCTTTCTTCTAGGTTTTGTCTCAAGATATTTGGCCTTCTATTTTTATGTATGTTGTTACTACAATTGATTAACCATATATTAAGGATTTTAACTAGAGAATGTTATAAGAGTCCCATAGATTTACCACTTCAGATCATGTTTGTTGACATCCTTTGATTAATTCAGTGTTAGATTGTATGCGTCAAATTTGGTAAAAATTGGCTGATTTGCCATTTTGAGACGAAGAGGGAAACCTCTGTTTTGGCCTTTTTTTGGGTTTCTTTTGAATCTTATGAGTTAAGTTTAGGATTCGTATGTTTCAAATTTTCAATCAATTTATAGCTAAAGATCCATTTTATATTTAATTTGGTTTTGGATAGGTTACATGTTTTGCAATAGCTAAATGCAATAGATTATATTTAATATGGTTTTGGATAGATTATTTTCCATTTTTTAACCAGAAGATGGAAACCTCTTCTTTTTTAATTTCTTTTGAATCTTCTGAGTTGGGTGTAGGATTTCTATTTCTCAACCCTTCAATGGTATAGATCCATTTTAATATCTCATATAGAAATCATAATTCCTTGTTTATAAATCATCATATTGAAGCTATTGTACTTGTAATAGATACCATGAATTTTCCATTTCTTTTTTGCATAAGAGGTAGCCTCTGTATTTTGTTTCTTTCTTCTGAATCTTCTTACGTGGGTTTAGGAATTTTATTTCCCTAAGAATGAAACTGCGCAACGAAAAAATATGCTTCTACCTTATAGTAGAATCCTACATAGACAGTCTATTGTCAGTATATAAAGTAGATCAAAAGTGTACAAATTTTATAGGAAAATGCAATAAAAAGCCAATTCAGACTTATCCTCTATGCAGTCACAATGCACAAAGTTTTCATACTCCATAGGTCATTTAGTCACTTTGAGTGAATACTAAATGGGTGCTTGTCATGATAAGCCTTAAGGCATGTACGGTGACTAAACCTAGCTTAATTAAAAGTCTCATTTCTGATATAAGTTAGTGGGTCTTACTCCAGCAGTCCCACAATCATTGCAAGAATCATATGCAATTCTAGATCATGTTATTTGTCAAAAAGAAAAGGTGTATTAACTCACACACTCATTGATTCCATTTCAGTTCTCATATTTCTTGATGAAGAACCAAAGAAGATACCAACAACATCCTTCATGAAATGCCTCACTAAGTGGAAGGAGTCCATACACACCCATTCCTGTCGAGGATTAATATGAAAATGTAGCTTGATGCAAACTCTTTCCTTATCAATACATGAATTTGAGTAGACATATAGTCCCTAAGATAGAATTATCATAATCGTTTTCAAACAAAAATATAAGAGTTTTTCATTCCTTTTATTTGTTTAATACATCCAAAATTTTAAGTCTATTTGAAATATGTAACACAATCTTTATTAGAGAGAAAATACAGATTAATGATTTGAGCCACCATGATGTAGAAAGTTAACTGGTCTTTAGTATTATCCAAATGGTCAAAGTCTGAAACTATGCAATATCAATAAAATACGCTTCTATCTTAGAGTAGAATGTAGTATAGGAGGTCCATTGTTAGTATACAAAGTAGGAAAAAGTGTGAATTTTATATAAGCAGACGCAATAAAAAATCCAATTCATACTTATCCTCGATGCACTCACAATGCATTGAGTTTTTAGAGTACAAAGGTCATTTAGTCTCTCTGAGGGAAATGGATAAGCATGCAAAACTAAAATGGTTATGAGTTGATAAGTTTATTTACCCCCCCAACTTTCAGGATTTCAAACAATCAACATATACATTGTAGAAAACTCAAAATCCACACACCTATATTATGTATACACAATATAAGAGGGGAAGTCTATTCTATTCCATCTCACACATTCTATATATTTGGTACATTCTATATCTAGCCTATTATCATTGTGCAACTTGCACAAAGGCATCATTTATACACACACACACATGTAACATGGATTCTGAGATGTAGTGCAATACTAGGTCGCAAGTTCACTCTTCGGGTGACTATCAAGGTCATTCTAACTACCCATTTTGTATTTTCCTTTTTAAATTTGATGTGGTTTGTGGCTATGTGTAGGTGAACTTCTTTCTTGTAAAGTATATGTACCTTAAGCGATCAAGGAGCGAATCTCAAATGACAAACAAGAATCAACCAAAAACCACTTGTGAAATAGAATATATTAGATCCTAACCATTTACGTAGATACCAGTGCCCAGATCCAGTCATCAGCACCCGAGCGCTCCTGCCCTACTGTGGGTACCCCTTTCCTATGTTTTTTTGAGTTCCAGAACCTCCAACGAACTTCAATGAAACTGCATACAGTTTGTTTCATCCCTTCATTTACCTAGATCAGTTCCACATTATGTGAAATCAACTAAGTCATCCTTCATCTCTCTCTCTTGCTTAGGTTTTTACATTTACATGCTTATTTGATTGTGTCTTCACTGTATATTAGTACTTATACATCATTTACTACAGTAGTTACTATGCAATAAGATTTATTTCAATTTTTATTAGAATCATTTGGTATCTTGAAAATTTGGAGAGTGTACTTTCAAATCCCCCACATACCATCGAGATTATGCATTAAGCATGATGGCTCAACATTTTAGAAATACATGCGTTGAAAATTAATGAAACAAGACTTTTGTTTGTACCCCTGCCTCGATCACTTTTGGTTGGCAATTATTTGTTCCTTTCTTTTCGCATATAACAACAAATATATTAAATTTTTTTTGTAATTTTTAAATAGATTTAGTATTATATTGAATACTAAACAATTGCAAAGTTCGCAATAGCGATACCATGAATGTTGGAATGTTCCTTCTCGACTAAGAAACAATGTTACAAAATTAGGATGTTGAACTATTATAGAAACAACATCCTGCACTTGGGTACATTTCTAGGTCATAAAAGCATGTTAGTATTTATATGATTCCTAATAAAGAAAACTAGTGGTTGACAACTATATTTGGACACTTTTCTTTGTCTCTTACTTTTTATTTGGTCTTACACACCCTACAACCCAGATGCAACTTAAATTATTTATCTTTTATGGCTTCGTACACTAGCACCTTGCCAGGACAGAAGCATCGAGGCACTCCTGCCCCCTTTGGGCACCCCTAAATCATTTTTATCTTACTCACTTATTTTGGGTCTCTTTTATATTTTGAGAATTTTTTCAATTTTGGGTCATCCTTCCAGTTGTCAATTATGAAATTCAAACAAGGGAATCATATAAATACATAGTTATGTTTTCAAAATGAGGGACTAAGCACTAAGCTTTACTATTACCACTCAAGCTTGCATTCAAAAGGCACCTAAAGCAATTCAAAGCATCCATCTAGTATCCATTCAAGCGAAAAGGGATTGCACATTGTGCATACACAACATATGAAGGGGAAGTTCATTTTATTCCATCCACACATTTGCATCATTGAGAAAGTATATTCCGCTATCTAGTGTAACTTGAACAAGGACATCCTAGGGCACAATTTATATACTATAATGCCCTACCTTGGGACATTGAAAAACACACCAAATTGTAGTTAAAATTTTGGGTAATTTTTTTAAAAGTATAAGCAATCACTATCCTTATCCGATTTTGTTATTAATTATTTTATACTAATTTAATTTACCAAAATAAATTAACTACTAGTCCAAACCTAACTTTAATTATTTATTTCTACTATCATGCGTTGAGGGGTATTTTATAAATGAACCTCATCTCATATATATTCATCCACATCCACTCGGGGGGCACACTGCTCCTATCACATTCACATTGCATATTATTCCATCTCACTCATTCACATCATACTACATATCTTGGTTGTATTTACTCTTGCTTACTTATGATTACATATACACTTTGTTCACATGCTACATAGATACTTAGTATGTCATTATATTTCTTTATATACACACGCATGTTCACTTAATCTCTAGTTGTGAATGCATACTTTCTAAAAATCTTTACACATAGCACGAATGTTTGGCATTATAGCTCTTACCAATCCCATAGAGGCTTCTAGGGGCATATACTTTTGTACACACTACAGTTGTTATTGTTTCATTTTATACTACTTCATATTATTTCTAGCACACTACTCTATATCAGAATGTACATGCTTTGCCTTACTCTTTATCTTTCTAATGTGCTCATGGGTGCTTCATGTGCAACATTTTCTTTGCAGGAACTATTTGCCACCATGGTTTTTTGTTACTTTTCTTATTATTGTTTGCCATTGTTTTCCATTGTCTTCTATTGTTTGCGAGCTATGCACCATTTCTTGTTTGATCGTTGCTTGTATGATTTTGGTTGCTTTGGCCTTGATTATATTGTGACATTGTGAGCGATGTCCCATGTTTGAAACCCACTTTTCACAGTCTACCTTGTTTGCACTATTATTTTCTTACACTGTCTTCTATTTCATACTTACCACTTTTTATACTAACACATATTTCTAGCCACATTGTTTTCATGTGCCTTTGTTTCTACGATGCACATTCCCTCCCCCTTGTAGGGTATCAGATTTCGGATCTCTCCTTTGGGTCACATCCTCCTAGTGATGTCGCATGCACTCCAAATGAGGGGGGAACACATTGGGGGAATTATTCACCCCATACAATAGCTCACAACTTTAGTACATACTTGCACAGTACAGGAAAAGAACACAATTATAGTCACAAAACAACCTAGACTTTGACTTGGGTCATCAGTTTAGCACAGATACCAGCACCCAGATACAGACATGAGCACCTAGGTGCCTATGATATTTCCTAGATACCTATGGCAAAGGGGAAGTTACGGTCACTTTTTCATATCAACATAGTTTTCAATAGTTCACAGAGAATTTTTCATAGCATAGGAAATATCCTCCAATAATAAAAAAATTCTATAACCTTTTTCTACCTAGATCGAACTGGAACAACATGGAAAAAAGAAAGATCACACCATTTGCAGTGGTGTATAAATTTAGGAAGTAGTCAGCGATGGAGAATAACACTAGACATTTCTCCCTAACACTCTTCTGTTGTAGCATGAGATCGCCCCAAAAAAACTCACACTTGGCATGAGATCGCCCAAAAAAATTTCTCTTGGCGTGATATTGCCTACAAAAATCACTCTTCTACAATAGTTTAGAACACTTTCTATCCTTTTCACTCATCATGGATCAGGTGCACACATTCCTTTTACTACTTTTTCACACTTTTACATACTTTTGCACACATTCACAAAGTTTTCATAACACATGACTTTGACTACTCTTTCTCTCTTCTTTTCCAAGTTTGTCCTTAATACACAACAAGAAGAATCCCTTCATCGAGCTACAACGACAACACGCACAAGATGGCATAACATATATGCTTCACCCCTAGGGTCACTTCCTCTTCCTTAGCTTTCATGCTTCATTTCTATCATTCCACATTTTTCCTTGTCTCTTCGGCACGCTTTCACCATCAATCTACATAGTTATTAGGTACACATCTCTTATCTACTTTATGTTATCAAGTATTCACTCAACAACATAAAGTGGGGGCAAATGTAGACACAAAATCACACACTTGGGTACATTTCTAGGTCCTAATCACATACTAATATTCATATGATTCCTAAGCAAGAAACTAGTAATTGAAATCTATCTTTGGCCTCTTTTTGTCTTTCTTGTTTCCTCTTTGGTTTTACACACCTCACATCCCAGTTTGATCTTCGTTGATTTATATTTATTGACTTTGGACACCAGCACCCAGCTAGGAAGACAGTCACCCATGCACCCTCATCCCCTTTGGATGCCCTCGACATCTTTATATCTTACTCCCCACTTTTGGGCATCTTGTTTTCTTATTGGTCGACCTTTTAGTTGTCAATTACAAAATTCAAGTAAGGGAATCATATAAATAAAAAACTATGTGACCATAATAAAATACCAAGCTCTAAGCATCTATCATCATCACCCAAGGTATTATAAGAGCATCAAGGCATCCATCTATCACTCATTCAAGGGAAAAAAGACTGCATTTTCTGCATACACACATAGGAGGGAAAGTTCATTTTTCCATCCACACATCTATCTATATTGCTACATATAGCTATCGCTTTCTATGAAGTGCATATTGCACAAGAGCTTCCTAGGACATGATTTCTACACACATGCAAAAGAACCACATGTAGTCTAACATGTAGTGTAACACTCAGTTGAAAGTTCACTATGTTGGGTGACCATCGGGGCCAGTCTAACTCCCCATTTGCATCTTTTATTTTTTAGGATTTGATGTGTTTTGGGGGTTTACAAATCAACTCTCTTTGCAGGTTTCAGACAAAATTTGCAGACATAATACGACATACAGGCAACCAACAACACAGGTTAGCGACCACCTTACGACACAAGAAAAACTAGATTATGATCTTTTGCATGGTCATAGTTACCTAGCATATGCCCCTAACATCTAAGCGCCCTCACCCCAGTCCAAGGGTACTAGTCTAGGATCATCCATAAGTTACAAAATTTTCTTAGTGCGGTTGTGATAGTATCTATAGACACTAATTCACAAACTTTGGGTATTATTTAGTCCCGGTTTCATACTACTATTCATATGGTTTTTGAGTGAAGAAAGTACTAATTAACCCCCATATTTTGGCCAGTTTACTTTGTTTTCTATCGTCACTACCAACCTCCTGCACATACATGCCCAGTCTGTTTTTGTCTCTTTGTGTTATTTTAGCCTTGAATGGGGCACCCATAGGCGCATTGGTCCCAATCGGGGTGCTCTGATCCTTTTCCCACTTTAATTCCATAATTTAGGCACTTTTTATTCATTTGAGAATTATATATTTTTAGCGGTCAACCTCTTCATGGTTTTGATTTCAAGTACCTCTATCCTCCTACTCATGATCCTCATCTCTATTATGGCTTCATCACTATTACTGCTACTTATGGTCTACATTTCTTTTATCTTATGGTCTATCTATTGGACACTCCTCACTCTTCTCCACTTACATGAGGGAAGTCATAGCTTGATTATATTGGGGGCACTATAGATCCTGATGATATAGGCATTTATATTCATATGCCCTTCGGTCGCATATTCATTTGAAATAGTTCATTTCTTGGCTATACACAGAATCTCACTCGTTGGTATGCGCACAGTCATCCACTTCCTCCATTCACTAATGAGGAATATACCATAGGTATGTAAAAATTACGCCTCAATGGTTCATTGCGTGATCAACTAGACACTATTTCTTATCAAGTCACCAACGCTTATCCATTCAAATATGATCCTGAGAGAGATGATCTTCTATATGAAATTACATGATTAAACCCTTAAATCTACACACATGGGGGGCATAGCATCCCCTCCATCATATTCATGACAATGCATCTATCATCTTAATATTATCATACATCGACCTCATAGTATAGGCATACCCATCACACACTTTAGCATAGTCATTACCCAATGACACACTTTTGTGCTTCAGTTCACACTTGACTGTTGAGGGCATACTACACTTGAACCCCATACACTACGTCTATCCACACATCTTACATAATATATCTTACATCATACATTCTAGATTTAGTTTACATCATTTGTGTTTCAAAATTTTCACATCTACACATCTTCTATATACCATACTTGTACTTATCATACATGAATCATACTTCTATTGTCAACAAGTCTAGCATCATTCACTACTCATCCTACATACTATATAGTGTACATTTTATACTTTCATTACATTATACACATCATACATCATACTAGTCTTCATAATACATATACAACACACTCATGGGTAAGTGTACCAATTAGGGGACCAAAAGGGGGCCTTAAGTGGACGCATTTTTCTAAAAAATAAAAAACTTCAACTTGTACGAGTTTTTCAAAAGAGTTACACTCAAAATTGGAAGATGTTGTAGAAATATAAATCGTAGCATTTTGAGTCTAGTTTCTAAGCTACTAAATTTTATTGAAAACGGATAAGTTTAAGTGGGTCATATAAATAAAATATCAATAGGTGCTCCTATTTTTGTTAAAAAACATAATAGAGTGACTTTCGTGCCCCCCACCATTTTTTGAGCGCCATTTAGTATTTTTGAAAACCCTTCGGTAGAAAGATAACTAGGAGCATCTAGTTTGTGTTAGAATTTTTTTTATATTTTTTTAGCGAGTATTTTTTAAAATGATTTTTCTAGTACAAAAATTATATATTTTGAAAAATAACGGAGCTCCGATCGTGCCCCCCCTAACTACCTCAAAAAATATCAATTTTTTTTTAGTATGTATAGAATTATTCCTAGTTTGTGCCTAAATTTTTTTATTCAATTTTGATGAGTAGAAAAAAAAGATACATGATAAAAGATAAACATGTTTAAACTTCAAAAAATAACTTTAAAAAGGCATAGTTAGAAAATAAATAGTATGGAAACCTTATATTTATTAGAAAAATTGGAAAATAATATTTATACAAAGAAGAAACTATGCTTTACATCATGGTATAATTTTTAAAATGAAGTGATCATTTGATGTTGATTTATCAGGGCGGAAGTTGGTTTTTTGCATTTTTCTACAAAAATACGTAGTTTACTGTGTTTGTGCAGGTCCATGCCTCAGGCTTGGGGATCCAAACTGGATCCCAAGCCTTGAGGCATGGGTTGGAAAAGAGAAAAAACATAACGCGTACGCGTTATGATTTGTTTATATATTGTTGTCCCCCAACGTCCCTTTCATCTCTTTCGTAGAATTTCTGCATACATTTTGTTTGGTCTGTAATTTTTTGTACATTTTTGCATGATTTTTTAGTAGTTAATTTTGTCCCGTACCCTACTAGTTGATTTTTTATAATCGTAGGCGATAAAATTTGAGCTAAGGACAAATGAAAGTAAAAAACAAGACACCAGAAAAATTGGAAGAGATGAGAATAAATTTTTTGAAGAGAATGCAAAAACTTCATGCAGGGCCAGGTACATCTACTATATCAAATGTATCTAATGTATTAGAAAATGGGGATGAAATACATAATGAAAATGTAGAGAATAATGATTTTGCAATGAATAATAATATTGAATTGAATGATAATGTTGGTATGGATGAAGAAATTGATATGAGTCCAATTGTTGAACCTTTACCTAAGAATCCAAATGTTAAGCCTGAAATTTGTATGAAAACATTGAATGAAAAAAGTAACCTTATAAACGAATCTTAACCTCTAAGAACACCTCCTTCCATTTTGCGAAGAAAACCAATTCACTTCATTGAAATTGATGAAAACATCATAAAACCAATGCCTAACAAAATGTTTGAAAGAAATGCGAGAAGAAAAGCTAGAGGAATTTGGGATAATTACTTTGAGAATTTAAATGAAACACAAAGATGTCAATTATTTGTTACATTGATGAAATTAATTAAGATGAGACCTATAATGAAGACCCTGGGGTTAAGAACATCTAATGTTACTGATCAAAATGCATCAATTGTTTAAAACATACATAAATTATACCAAAATGTAGGTGGCAAAAGACACACTAAAGATAGAAATGTTACACGGCGTGCACTTACTAACTGTATAGTAAGTGATAAAATAGTTAATAAACACTTGATTAGAAAAACAAGCAGTGCTTTAAATCTAAACAAAAAAACACTAATGAAAGTAATAGAGAGATGTAAACATCTTGAGTTAGTCACTAACATTGACTATTGGGATTTCTCAAGTAGGCTTCCATGGAAAGACAATAATACATCTGATATTCTAAAAGAATCAATTGTAAAATTTTGGAATGATAACACAAGGGTGTCACCAAATAGAAGAGATACAATAAAAATAATAATAGGTTCTAATAATTGTGAATTATGTGCAAAACATTTCTTAGATATGACTCAAACACAATTGTTCTCTAAGTTTAAGAATGAAAATTCACAAATAAACATTAGCCAAAGATTCTTTGAAATGAGCAAACCCTTTTATGTGAAAATCAATCACTCACGTACCACTTGTTTTTGTAGACATCATGTTGAATTGTTAATGCAGTATGATGTTTTTGTCAAATACGTTGTGTTTTGCGTGCTGACATCATGTTGCAAGAGTGTGGATTTGATCTGTAAACTCTTCAACTTTGGAATTATTCACAAAATCAAAAATAAATTGTTGTTGTTTACTTCCTATTAGAAAATAACAGAGATAGCTAGTGAATGAATTACTATTGTGCTTAGAATCAACAATTGTAGTAAAGGAAAGAATATAAGCTCATAACACTAACAATTTTATCCTGGAAAACCTCCAATGGAGGAAAAACTAGTCAGGAAGGGCAATTGCTTTTTCTTCCCACTTCTATTGGCCAATTCAAATCAACAGGTATAAAATTTACAATAAGTAAGAAAGAGAAGTAGATAATATCTCAACACTTCCTTTCAGTTGCTTGCTCTATCCAACACTCCTTTCTTCTACAAAAATAGAATTTCCAGCACTAAGATTTCTTGCTCACTTGCTCCCATGATTCGATGATCTTCTACACTTCTACAATAATGTATTTATAGCATTTCTCATGTCCTCCCATGCACTGGAGAATGGGAAAGGTCATGAAGGAGAAGAGAAATGAACATCCTTTCAAATTCAGAGGTTGTTCGTTTCAATTTTAGTTTTCTGTCCATAATGGCCAGGACCACTGCCCTATGCAGACCAGCAGTTTTAGGACCGTGCAGACCAGTTAATATCCTGAACTAGTTAATTGCCTGAACTAGTTCATACATTTCTTTATCATATACTGAATATCCTTTAACTACTGAAGTGAAGGTTTTAGAATGATAACATATGGGTTTACCTCCTTGAAGCAACATTGCTCCCATAGCATAATCATTGACATATGTATCGACTTCAAAAGTCTTCTGCAAATTAGGAAGAGCAAGTACTGGAGTATGACTAATCTTGTATTTAAATAACTCAAAGGATTTGTCTTTTTCCTTAACCCCATTCAAAACCCTTACTCTTTGCGGTACATTATGTGTAGATGTGTTGCAATCACTGAAAAACTCAGGAATGAATTTCCGCATGTACTATAATACTCCCTATAAAACTCCTAGTCTATGTGGATACTGTTGGTGTTGGCCAATTTTTTATGGCTTCCACCTTCTTAGGATCCACTCATAGATCTCATCCTCCCACCACATGCCCAATATAGACAAGTGACTATTTGGCAAATTCAAATTCCTTCATATTACAAAGTAGTCATTTCTCCCTAAGAACTTGCAAGACTCACTCCAACTGAATTAGATGTTCTTCCCATGTGGCACTAAAAATCAAGATATCATCTAGATATACAATGACATATGAATCTATAAAATCTCACAATACATCATCCATCAATCTCATAAATTTAGCGGGTGCATTGCATAATCCAAAATGAAGTGCTAACCATTCATACAAACCCTATGTTTCGTCTTGAAGGATTAGTCTTCCATATATCCTCCTCCTTCATTTTGACTTGGTGATAACCTAACTCGATATTCAACTTCGTGAAAAATTTTGGCATGCTGAATCTGGTCCAAGAGATCATCTATGCAGGGAAGTGGATATCTATTCTTTATGGTGATCATATTCAAAAGCACGGTAGTCGATGCACATTCTCCAAGAACCATCCTTCTTTGGCACCATCATAATAGGTGAACTGCACATGGTGAGGTGCTCGAGACATATCACCCCTTGGTCTATTAGTTCCTAGATTTGTTTCTTTACTTCAATACTTTCCATTAAGGATTTCCTATACGACTCAATGTTCAGTAGAGGTGACTATAGCAATAGTTGAATCTCATGCTCTACTTCCCATTTTAGTGGTAACCCACTAGGAGCCTGAAATACTTCCTGAAAATACTGAATAATACTATCCAAATCTTGTTTTCCTTAGTTAGAAATCTTTAAAACTTCTACCCCCATCTTATTTATCCTTTAAAAAAAGTAAACAAAACTTATTATGGTTTTCCTAAATATGTCATTTTTCTTGGTTAGCACTTACCATAGTAACTCGTGTATTACGTTAGTGTGCTCTGGATGTTGTAGCTGATCCCATCCTTGACCCATATGTACCAGTTTTCCCTTCTCATAAAGATAGAATCCCTAACATATAAGTGAGGACTCCCGAATACAACATAAAAAGCATCAAAGTGGAATAACGTCATCTTTGAAAACATCTATATATTGAGAATTTATTCCAAACTTGACCTTACATCTTCTTGTTACCTAGAAATTCTACACCCTTCTTAACCCAACCCAAAGAATAAGGATGTGGATGGTCGTAAGTCTCAATACCAAGCTTATATACAACTTCCTCAGAAATCAAGTTAGATTGAGAACCAGTATCAAACAAATCATTTACCTATAGTTCTCTTGATCTGGATTTTGATCTCAAATAGTTTACTCATCTCTTCTTCACTATACATGTTAAATGGTCATACATCCAAGACTTTCATCTACATCTGAGTCCTCTTTGATTTCTACCTCCTCATATGTCTTTACAATTGTCATGGACTTCTTGGAGTCCTTGATTTGGTTCTTCGGATGTAACTCCATATGCAACTTCCAACATGTAGCATCAGTATGGCTGTTGATATCAAAATCCTTATAGAAGTTCTTAGGGATCTTTACAAGTATTTAAAGTAGTTACAGATTGTTTACCTTTTCCTTTCCACTTACTGTTGTTACTTGTTTGTCCATAATCCTTTTTCTACTAGTTTTTTTACTATTTTACTCTCACCTCTTCTTATCCTTGATTTTTCTCATCATCTATATAGTATGCATACACACATGCTTCATTGAGGTCCTTGGGATTTATGGAGATGACTTTTCTTTTAAGATGAGTGTGAAGTCCTCCCAAGTACTTGGTTAGAATATCCTCATCCTCCAAATCAATATTCAACAACATGACCTTGCCTACGAAACTCCATAGTATAGTCCTAAACACTTTGACCACTACCTTGTCTAAAATATTGTCACTTAATCATTTGGTAATTATTATGGCCAATAGAATAGAAGTTAGCTCTAAGTAATTCCTTAAATTCTTGCCAAGACTTCACAATAGAATGTTTCTTCTTTTCACAAGTAGTTAGACAAGTTTCCCAGAAAACTAGAGCATGCCCCTCCCTTTTGAGACATGAAAAGGTGATCCTTTGTGCCTCAATGACATTATAGACATTAAAATAAAATTCTAAGTATTTCAACCATTTATCCAGTAACTCTGCATCTACTTGTCCTTCAAAGCTTTTGATTTCGACTTTAGTCTCAACTTTAGAAGGAGTATGTTCAGATTTTACCTTTTCTCTTGTGTTAGAATTCTCTTCTTCATGATCTTCCCCATAATCTTCCTCATAGTGACTCTTGCCTATACCAAAATTTTCCAGCTAAGCCTTAAACCACCAATTCCATGGAGTCTTTCTTGACGGAAGTTGTCTTTCTGCAAATCTGCAAGTTCCTCTTTCCGTCTAAACATCCTATCCATCATGTTCTCCAGCATCTTGATTCTACAGACCAAGTTCTCTTCCTCCATTTGTCCCCGAATTCTCTGTTTCCACTTCTTTGTAGAAATCTCCGTAGATCGCAAGGGAAAGCTTCTTCGTCTTTAGATCTTTTCACTGTTATACAAATTCAAGAACGAAATACCATAGTCCTAGATACTTGTTAGCTCGGATACCAAAATGATTTATAAACTCTTCAACTTTGGAATTGTCCACAGAATCAACAATTAATTGTTGATGTTCTACTTTCTATTAGAGAATAACAGAGATAACTAGTGAAAGAATTACTATGCGTATGATTAGAATCAATAATTACAAGTAGAGGGAAGAATATAAGATCACAAGACACCAAACAATTTATCGTATAAATCTCCCCACCAAAGGAGGTAAAACTAGTCAGGAAGGGAAATTGCTCATTATTCCCACTTTTATTGGCCAATTCAAATCAACAAGTACAAAATTTACAATAAGTATGAAATATAAGTAGATAATATCCCTACACTTCCTCTCAATTATTTTCTTTCTCTATCTCAATAATCCTTTCTTCTACAAAATACAATTATGGGTGATTTCTCAGACTCCATGGCACCTAGAGATTCTCATTAGATCTAATGCCTCCATGATGTTCTACACTTCTATAATCATGCCTCTCGTAGCCTTTCTCCATCTCCATCCCGGTGCATCTCGAGAATGGGAATTGTTGTGCAAGGACGCATGAAAATATTGAACATCCTGTCAAGTTAGCGTAGGACTGTTCAAGACGATTGTGGTTTGCAAATGGAATCTATCAATGGCCAGTGAACCAACTACACCAATACATTGGGGTTGCTGGGTGAACACTAGTGGAGACTTATTTTTGGTTCCCTACTCTCCCTACGCTTTTGGGCTATCCCATCCGGGCCTTAGTCCCTTAAGAGCCCTGACCTCTATTTCATTGTTGTCCATATCTTTCGATGGTTGACTATTTCATAGACTGAAGTAGAGCACCTAGAGATGTCTCGTCAGATTCAAGAGCTCCTTGTTGAAGCCCTTTATGAAATTCTCTCGTGGTTTTCTCCATATCCATTTGGTTCTCTTGCTGTCCTATTGTTTGCAAACATGCAAAATAGTGCAATTTGAGTCAGTGTAGGGTTGTTAGAGGTTGTAGTTTGCAAACGGAAGCTCGTGGGACCAAAACAACTACATCATAACCTCGGGGTGTCCTAGTGAATGCTATTGGAGGCTTCGTTTTGGTTCCCTACACTCCTCGTGCTTTTGGGCTACCTCGTTCGGGTGTAGTCACTTAAGAGCCCCAAGGCCCAATCACGTCATATCTTCGACAGGTGATTTCTCAGACTCCGTGGCACCTAAAGACGTCTCGTCAGATCTGAGACCTCCATTTCAGGGCACTCTAGAGAATTACACCTCTGTATCTATCAAATGGAGGTTCAGTCTCCATATTGGTTAACTCAGTGTTAGTTCTTATTGTCATGCAAATGTGTGAGCATTAATGCATTCTCCAAAAAGCAGTGTAGAAAGACTGCAAAAAACATTAAGTGAGTTTGCAAAGGGACATCTCATCATGAGTGAGACACATTCTATGAAAACATGTACAAGGGTATTTCCTGGTGTTTTATGTGCATTTGAGTGAGAGGCTTCAGTTTGTTTCCCTACACTCAATATTGCTTTTGGTCGGACCCCGTCCGGGCATAGTCACAATTCAAGAATGCACAGATGTTTTATTGGATAAGCAGGATGTACCCCTCGAGGTAAATTTGATAACATGCATCTAGAATTCTTCAGTCCTGAAGCAAGTAGCATTGATTCAAGGCCCAGAGCATCATGTTGCAAGGGTCCCTTGTATTTCTCTCTAACTTCCCCTTGTAAGAGAAGAGTTAAAGTTTAAGGATGGTGCTAAATTTACATATGCAAAAAACATTGTTGATTGGTTGTCAAGAATACGGGCCATGACTCTTAAGAGAGATCAATTGTTCGTACCATATTTTTGGTTGATAGAGAAACAAAATCTGGCAAAACTTTGAAGATTGTATAACAGTTGCAAGATCAAGTGATATGCACTCATTCCATAGTTCAGATGAAAATCTTAGACTATTTATACTAGGTGTATGGTATGTTTTTGTATGGTCATGCATTGATTTTTCATGGAATGAATGTGAGTCACAATATTGGGTGGATGAATGGAATTGTAAACCTCTAACTCCACTCGAAGCACACATCAAGTTCCACGAGCATTACAACTTACAGGGTCTTCACGTCCAAATGACAACATCACCTGAATTTGACCAAGTCTCTGATGTATGTGCAACAAGGTACATACATATATGTACATGCCATGTTTTAGCATTTATAAATTATTAAATGGTCAAAGTCTTAATGTATTTTAAATTTGAAATTTAAGTTTTACTTTGTGATGTAGGTGCACTTTTTTTGAAGTTATTATGACGGAATTTAATGAAGACAGAATGAGACTACTTCTGTCTCATTGTGTAGAGGTGGAATTTTTTTTGACTTCCACATTCATTGATGGTGAAGAAACTCTAGTATCTCCACTGGGTCAGTGGTAGTCAATGGAACTTGGCTTCGATCATATCCCTATCCAAAAATCAAACATTTGGTTGTTTGAAGACTATGAAGTACATCGAAAGATACTTCACTATTCACATTTGGTTCTTGCAACAAATATTAAATTGATCAAATATCGAGGATCGACCATTAAACAAGAATATGTGGAAAGTTTATGAATCAAATCATGAACCAATTATTCATTACATGTCAAGAGTAGAGTTGATCCTTGCGGTTCATTGGGATTGAATTTGCAAAGGTATGTTCTTCATGAATTTAATTTGAATATTTACTTTAATGATTTTGTTTAAATTTTGTATGATTTAAAATTTCTATTTAATTGCTTACTAACATGTTTATGTAGGTTAGTGGTGCCAAAAAATCTTCCACCTTCATGTGGTTGGCACTATCAGTAGAGAATTTATTATTCTCGAAGCCAAGTGAAGCTAAGAGAAATTAAATATTAGAAAGGAACAACAAATAGAAATTCTCATTTCACCACCTATATTGTATGAACCACCTATATTATTCAGGTGATTGGCAATGGACAACCTTACATTGACTCAGACTACAATATTTCATGTATGTTTGTAAACAATAAGACAACAAGAAAACTGAAAGGATATGGACAAAACCAATATAGCATTTCATAGAGGTTCCCTAGGTGGAGGTGTAGGATCTGACGGGACATCTCTAGGTGCCACGGAGTCTGAGAAATCACCTGTCAAAGATATAGCGTCTTTTGGTGTCAGGGCTCTTAAGGGACTACGCCCCAAATGAGGTAGCCCGAAAGCACGGGGAGCATAGGGAACCAAAACAAGGCCTCCACTAGCATTCACCAGGCCATCTAGATGTGTTGGCACAGACGGTTCGGTCCCACGAGCTACCGTTTGCAAAATATAGCATCTGACAGCCTTACACTGACTCAAACTACACTATTTCATGCATTTACAAACAATAGGACAACGAGAGCACTGAAAGGAGATGGAAAAAACCAGAATATCTTTCGTATAGGGCTTTCCCTACATGGAGGTTTTGGATTTGATGAGGACATCTCTAGGTGCCACGGAGTTTGAGAAATCACCCATCGAAGATATAGGTGTTTTTGGTCTCAGGGTCTTAAGGACTTGCTTAAGAGGACTAGCCCAAGACGCACATAGGGAAGCACCTAGAGCTTTGGCACCTAAAAATCGAGATCCTCCCCTAGCATTTACCTAGCCATCCAGATGATGTTGGCATAGACGGTTTTCAGTCCCATGAGCTACCATTTGCAAAATATAGCATCTGACAGCCTTACACTATTCTAGACATGCACTATTTTGTAGCATGCAAATGAGATGGGATAGAAAATTGTAGAAATATTATTTTCTATAAAGTATGGGAGATGATAGAGGAAGGTGTCCTGATGCTTCCCGTGAAAAATGTTTAGGTCAAATTTAGGTCATTTTTTCAAGTTATGTGATTTTTTGTAAAACAGACTTTTGTTCAAGGCTGTCCGACCAAAAAACACTGTATCTTCGACTGGTGATTTCTCAGGGACTCCATGGCACCTAGACGTGTCTCTTTAGATCCAAAACCTCCATGTTGGGATCTCTACGAAAATCCATGGTTTTATCCATCTCCATTTGGTTCTCTCGTTGTCCTATTGTTTGCAAACGTGTGAAATACTACAGTTTGAGTCAGTGTACGGTTGTCAAACGCAATACTTTGCAAACAAAAGATCTGGGCACCAAACCAACTACGCCAACATGTTCTAGATGGCCTGGTGAACAATAGTGGAGGGATTGTTTTGGATTCCAAATCTCCAAGTGCTTCCGGGCTACCTCGTCCAAGCATAGTCCCTTAAGAGCCCTGAGACCAAAAAATGCTATATCTTCGACAGGTGATTTCTCAGACTCCGTGGCACCTAGAGACATCTCGTCATATCTGAAACCTCCATGTTAGGGCCCTCTATGAAAACCTCTCGATTTTTTATCCATCTCCATTCATTTCTCTCAATGGCCTATTGTTTGCAAACGCACGAAATAGTGTAGTCTGAGTCAGTGTAAGGCTGTCAGATTTTGCAAACAGCTCGTACTTTGCAAACGGAAGCTCTTGGCACCGAATCGATGAGACCAAAACAAGTTATATCTATGTAAACATCTCGTTAGATCATTCATGATGGTCTCTCTAGGTGAATTCTAGTGGAGGACCTTTTTTTTGAATTCCAAAATCTCCAGGTGCTTCCGGGCTACCTCGTTTGGGCATAGTCCCTTAAGATCCCTGAGACCAAGGGAATTATATCTTAGATAGGTGATTTCTCAAACTCCGTGACACCTAGAGACATCTCATCAGATCTAAAACCTCCATGTTGGGGCCCTCTAAGATAATCCTCTCATGGTTTTTAATATCCTTTCAGGTTCTCTCACTGTCTTATTGTTTGCAAACGTGAAATATCATGTAGTCTGAGTCAGTGTAAGGCTGTCAGACACTATATTTTATAAACAGAAGCTCTTGGACCTGAACCATCTATGCCAACATGTCTATATGGCTAGGTGAATGCTATTGGAGGCCTTGTTTTTGGAGGCCAAACATTCCAGGTGCTTCCGGGCTACCTCGTCTAGGCGTAGTCCCTTAAGAGCCCTAAGACCAAAACATGCTATATCTTCGACGGGTGATTTCTCAGACTCCGTGGCACCTAGAGATGTCTCATCAGATCCTAAACCTCCATGTTGGGTCCATCTATAAAATACTCTCATGGTTTTATCCATCTCCATTTGTTTCTCTCGTTGTCCTATTATTTGCAAACACTGAAATAGTGCAGTTTGAGTCAGTATAAGGTTGCCAGACGTAATACTTTGCAAATGGAAGCTCTTGGCACCAAACCGACTATATACAAAATTCCAACACATTTGGATGGCCTAGTTGAATGCTAGTGGGAGGCCTCATTTTGGAGGCTAAAGCTCCATCCAGTGCTTCCGGGCTACCTTGTCTGGGCGTAGTCCCTTAAGAGCCCTGAGACCAAAAAATGTTATATCTTCGATAGGTGATTTCTCAGACTCCGTGGCACCTAGAGACATCTCGTCAGATCTGAGACCTCCATGTTGGGGCCTTGTAAAAAATCCTCTCATGGTTTTATCCATCTCCATTTGGTTCTCTCGTTGTCCTATTGTTTGCAAACACGTGAAATAGTGTAGTCTGAGTCAGTGTAAGGTTGTCAGACACTATATTTTGCAAACGGTAGCTCTTGGACTGAACCAAACCATCTATTCCAACATCAGGGTGGCCTGGTAATGCTAGTGGAGGCCTTGTTTTGGAGGCCAAATCTCTAGGTGCTTCAGGCTACCTCGTCTGGGCGTAGTCCCTTAAGAGCCCTGAGACCAAAACATGCTATATCTTTGACAGGTGATTTCTCAGACTCTGTGGCACCTAGAGACATCTTGTTAGATCCAAAACCTCCATGTTGGGACCCTCTATGAAATTATCTCATGGTTTTATCCATCTCCATTTGGTTCTCTCGATGTCCTATTGTTTGCAAACGCGTGAAATACTGTAGTTTGAGTCAATGTAAGGCTGTCAGACGCAATACTTTGCAAACGGAAGCTCATTGGCGTTCAAACCAACTATGCCAACACATCTGGATGGTATGGTGAATGCTAGGGATGTGTCATTTTGGAGGCCAAAGCTCCAGGTGCTTCTAGGCTACCTCGTTTGAGCGTAGTCCCTTAAGAGCCTTGAGACCAAAACATGCTATATCTTCGACAGGTGATTTCTTGGACTCCATGGCACCTAGAGACATCTTGTTAGATCTGAAGACCTCCATGTCAGTGCCCTCTATGAAATCCTCTCATGATTTTATCCATATCCATCTGGTTCTCTCGTTGTCTTATTGTTTGCAAACGCATGAAATAATGCAGTCTAAGTCAGTGTAAGGCTCAGATGCAATATTTTGCAAACTAGCTCTTGGATTCGCCAAACCGACTAGTCCCTTAAGAGCCCTGAGACCAAAACAAAACATGTCTTGGGATGGCCATGGTGAAATGCTATTGGAGGTAAAATAGTTTTTTGGTTCCCTAAGCTCCTTGTGTGCTTCTAGTCTACCTCGTAAGGCGTAGTCCCTTAAGAGCCCTGTGACCAAAAAATGTTATATCTTCGACAGGTGATTTTTCGAACTCCGTTGCAACCAGAGACGTCTCGTCAGATCTAACACCTCCATGTCGAGACCCTCTACAAAATCATCTCACGGTTTTATCCATCTCCATTCGGTTCTCTCGTTGTCCTATTGTTTGCAAACACGTGAAATACTGCAGTTTGAGTCAGTGTAAGGCTGTCAGACGCAATACTTTGCAAACAGGAAGCTCTGAACCGACTACGCCAACACATCGGGGTGGGTAGGTAAATGCTCTAGGTTTCCTATGCTCCCCATGCTTTCGGGCTACCTCATACGGGGGTAGTCCCTTAAGAGCCCTGAGACCAAAACATTATATCTTCGACAAGTGATTTCTCAGACTTCGTGGCACCTAGAGATGTCTCGTCAGATCCAACACCTCATTTGAGAGTTCTTGTTCAATGACTAGATTGGATTAAGAATGAATTTGATAGGGGAATGTCTAAGAACACATGGGAGTTATCAATCGCCTAGTAAATCTTTCTTGTTTAGTTCTGAATGGGAGTCAGCTGGCCTACGGCTTAGTGACCTTCCATTCATTGATAATTTATGCTATGATAAACCCATGGATGCTTTCAAAAGTGCAATAAAAAAGATAGGGGTAGTCATCAAGCCTATTTAAGGGTGTGATGTGATTTCCAAATAACTTGAAATGCCTACAGATTTAAAGGTAATAACATGAATTGGACAGGATTAGACAATCAAGAATCATTGAGTGTCTGAATCAGAATGTCATTGCATCTGGAGACATTCTCAAGCATTGGAGTAATGCATATGGAGAGACATTCTCAAAATATCAACAGATGAAAGGCATCAAATTGTGACGACTCTCAGGTGTTTTATGCTCAGTGGGAGAAGACTAAGAAGCATTGAAGAATGTAGTAGGTGCATGATAAGATAGGAACCTAGTACAAAGAGACCATGAGCAAGAAGAAGCGCAAGTAAGGTAAATACACATATACACATTGATAAATTGAATGAATAATTACTCATATTAGGTAACTCTTTATATACATACATTATATAAATATTGATTTCCAAAGTTTGATGCATATTATACATTGAAAATGCTAGTACATGTACATCACCAATAAATGAAAAAATAATCCATAATGTCTTAAATATTGTCAAGTGCACATCATATTAGTTTCATGCAAAAATAATCTTGGAAATGTAAGGTCTCATACAAAAATATCAAGTTCCAAATAGTATTTTAATGTGCATAATAAATATAAAAATGCCCAAATAGGTCATATACCATCAAGTTCAAATGCCATATAGGCGTACATACAATTCCATGCACATAGGCATACAAAAAAATGTCATGTAAGACATATATATATTTCCTAATCATCAAAATATATCCCTCTCTTGGCCTTACTCGAAGAAGGCCCTCCCTTAGACGAAGATGGAGATCTATGAGATGACTTTGGATCGTCTGAGCCCATGCTACGAGTCCTCTTCCGCTAAATACTCACCTGTAGATGAACCTGTAAATGCAAACAATGTTTTTTTGTCAAAACTTAATTTATATATGTTTTCAACATGTATTTAAGACCATGCTAGAATGAAAGTATTTACATAAATACACAAACTTACCGCAAGCTTTCGATCACGCTGAATCTGCATCTCACGCTCAGATGAGTCATCGGGAGCTCCTGGAGTACAAACAGGGGTACGAAGACGATGAGATGGAGGATTCCATGCCCTCGAAGTCAAAATGGAGGGGGTTGAAGTTCCCTACATACACATAAGATCACAAAATCTAACATCAGAATTAGCAAAAATAGAACTAAGTACATGTATGTGTAATGACAATATTTTAACTAATTTTATCAATATAGAACTATTGTTTTTACCCTGCCACGCTTGTGAATCAAATGAACAGGGATGCTACCTATCGCAGGTAACTCCTGCATATACACAATGAAGGACATTATTAACATAATTTAATAATTCTACAATGAAAGACATTACTAACATGTAATTTAACATAATATGAATTACACAAGCAATTTAACAAAATTTACATGTTGTTTGAATACCTCAGTGAGTTGTTGCACAGATGAAATCACAGCGGCAACACCTTTCTCTACTTGTCGCAGAGATGGTGGGGTGTCTAGTGAATTCAACATCTTTATCAAACATGTATCACGTGAGTTAGATGAACATACAAGAACATACATATATTTGACTTCAAAGTAATATATATATATATATATAATAGTCATATATATATATATATATATATATATATATATATATATATATATATATATATATATATATATATATATTTGCATGTATGTGAAAATTTTACACAATTAACATTCTAAATTACCTCTGTGAATGTATGTGTATGCATGGTGCTCACCGCCTGTGGTCGGGATGAAGATGTGCCTCCCGCACACTATAATATCAATGCATGTACATGTACAAATATAATTATTTCAAAAATTTAACATATATAAGTAAATCAAGTACTCCAAACTTTTTGTAACACACATAATAAAACATAACAAATACCTACGAAGGTGACACCAATGAATGTAATCCAAATGTCTCACTCAAAAAGGCATCTGACATAGTGACATTATCGTGTGCACCCCTAGCACCAACTCCACCAAAATCAGTATGCATGAAAGTATCATCCTCCTCGGGCCCCAAACATATGCTACCACATGACGAGCAAAGATGTGGCCTCATGCTAGTACTCCCTGAGGGAATACTCTGTGTACCTCTGTGAGCATCTGGCTCAGAAATCTCCCTCGTATGTGGAACAAGGGTCGCAGATAGCCCCTGAAGTGCATGGAGTGTATCAATCTCTACTGTCTCCTTCACTGCTGGAGGGAAAGTCTCAGGGTGAGGGGGCTTCTGTGTGGGGACTCTACCCTACTGAATAGGTGCACATTGTGCACCTGGTCGATCCTATGCAGATCCTTTTCCTCGGCCTTGGAAATCTCAGAAATCAAAATAATTTGGGATCTCGTTGAGGATAAACTTGCAATAGAGTTTCCTCAGAAAGTATAGTGGCACCTCGTTGTTATTGCAAGGTGGAAAATCAAACACCATCCACCATCGGTCCCAAAAATTATTTTTAATCAAATTATTATTGCACCAATGGATGGGAAACCATTTGCATGACAACAGAACATGAAAATTAGTGTGGGGGTCTGTGAATAAGGCACATATGAGGTCTTTTGTAATTTATTTTTTCTTTACATCCACATATGACAATTTTGTTGGAATAATAAACCCTACAACCCTCTCTGTAAGATGTCCAATGATCAATTTTCCCCATTGCCATGTCAACTTGAGCAAGTAATGCCTCCAATGTGTTTGCAAGAGAGGCACGGTGGGGGTTTGTAGATTGTGAATCCCTCATTATTTTGATTAAATCCTCAATTTCAATTTTGTTTTCAACTATGTGGGCTGCTAAATCTTCTTGACTACCCGGGGGATGTTGAGCAACTGTGGGAGGGTTGGGAGGGATGACAGGAATAACAGGGTTTGGTTGTGGTTGATTCCCTTGACCTCGAACTGTAACAATAAAAAAATGTATTCAATTCAAATTCTACTCTATAATTATCAAATTTCAATGCAATTTTGAGAAAATAATTGTGCCTACCTCTTCTCTGTGGTGCCATCGTCGATTCAGATCTTCCCAGTGATCCAAAGATGATTGTTTGAGCTTGAGATCAAGCTGAATGAAAAAACATGAGGGCATGGTTAAGCTCTGAAACTTGCGTTTGAGGGAGATAAAATGATATAGGCTCGTACTTCTTTTTTTAATTTATAACAGACATAACACATACACGTTATGGTTTGGTATATTCTAAACATAGTAAATTAATAGGTGATCACGTTATAATAGAACTACATATGAGCGTGTTTTTCTTTTTTTTGGGTTTTTGTCCACTTTTTGGCCCCCAAACTTCATGCACTTACCCTCAAGGTTTATGATTCTATCAATTCAAAGGAGGACATCATGCAAAACTTACACTTTTTGGCTCTACCATACACTTCTTACATTGCATCTTATATATCACACATTACCCATCATATGGTCATCTACTCATCACACATACTACATCGTATTCTATGTGTTGTACTGATTACCCTATGATGCACTTTAGTTTTGTCCATAGTTAGGGCACCGAGAGTTTACAGAATCAAATTCACAATATCAGAACGGGTTACACATTGGTCATTTAGACCTTTTATCAAACCATTACTAGGTTAAGAAGATATACGTGGGTATAAACCATCTTAAATGGTCACCTATTCTAGGAGTGATGGAAATAATATAAATGGTTTAGGATACATCAAAACTGGCATGGGATAGGATAGTATGTAGTGATTTCATCACTGTAGGATACATTATCACTCTTTCAGATCATCATTTTTGTGGAATTTTCATGTTCAGGTGTGATGAGAAGCTACAACAAAACCTCATGTTATAGGTGTATCTCATTAATACATATACACGCAATTTTGCAAATATCATGGTAGACACAAGAATAGTTGTGGGAGAAAGTACGGGATGATGCACTAAAAATTTACATGGATCATTCTTGGACTAGGTTAGGGTGAAAAGAAATGAGTGAAACACTTTCTCCATAAATTTTACTATCCCTTGGGGGGTATGTGGCTTCTATCATCAGCTTACATTAGGCATTGTCATCCATCCACAGGATTTTGGATATCTAGGTTACTTGTATTCTTTCTTGCATTTTCTCTCATATAATCACTTATTATGCATACTGAGTTAGATTTCTGAAGATGTAATTTATAGGGCCATGGTGACATCCTGTTATAATTGTAGATCACAGATAAAGTGTCTTACAGTGGAGTTTGAGGTGTATGGAGCTTAATAACCTCAAGAGTGGTTCTTGAGTTGTATATTTTGGTTTGAGTAGTTTCAGAGAAGGAAGTATTTTGGAGCCTTATGCCTTAAAGTTAAGTTTTCCATAAGTCTTGTGAGTTTCCTGAGGTTAAGACCTTTCTAGTAATGTTCCATATGTGTCATGAAGATGTGTTTTGAGGTGTGAACCAACTCACATTTGGAGATTGGTAAATTAAGCTTGTTAAGACCTAATAGGAGGTGTTTACCAAATACAGTGGTGTATACTAACGATGAATAGAGAAAAGTGTTTCATGCATGTATATGGTTGTGAGAAGATGTTTATGAATTTTTTAGATCTTATGGAGTCATGATGGATCTACTAAGTTCCCTTAAAGTTCAAATTATGACCATTGAAAGAGTTGACTAGTGCATTAGATCTAGCTGAGCATGTTTGTGTTTGTAAGGATTATGCTGACCTAAAGTGTCATGTAATATCATTTTATTATGTTTTTTATGGCTGAAATTTTAATTTCTAGTGGTCTTTTCCTACCTAGAGTGGTTTTTAGCATGATTCATGTATATAAAGAAAAGTGTAAAGCTCATTTGAGCTAGGAAAGGGGTATAAAGTTTTGAGTGAGCAAGAGGAAATGTGTTAAGAGGTAGGTCAGAGGGCTCTAGAGTAGAGTATAGAAGAGAAATGAGAATTTGAGAATATACAAGGATCATAAGCAAAATTTCATGTGACCTAATTAACATACTTTGGTGCATTTGTGAGCAGAGAAGGAGAGAGAGCTATTTGAGAGGGTTTTGAGTGAAGAGGGATGAAAGAGTGATCATAATCAGTTGGTTGAGAAACAATGTCATTAAGTTATCTTCATATTCATGAGGTTAAGTGGGTGTTTGGTTATACTAGGGGGTAGTAACCTCCTTGTAGAGTGGGTGTTCTACTAAATAGGGGTTAATGTTCCTTGTGAAGTGGTTGCTTCACTACAAAAATCTCTTATGTTTTGTATTATACACATGAGTCATTTGTGTTGAGTAATATATGCAGAGGTTCAATGGGTTTTCGTCCCCTTGAGGATTTATTAATCTATCTTGTGTTATTGTGTCATTTTATCATGTTTATGTTTGAATGTGCATGATCTAATAATATTAATGCTTTAATGTTTATAATTGTGCATGGTTAATTGAATGAAAATTTTAAAGGAATGATTCACCCCCTCTCAGTCATTTTTCTTCCAAAAAACCATTTATAAAATTAGGGACAAGGTGTTTTCCTACAATTAGACACATGTCAAAGGGTGGAGGCTTCTTATCCTCACTTGTTTCTTGTTTCGCTAACATAGGTTGAACACGGAGTTTTTTTGCATATATAGTTTAGATTGGGGAATCTGATTCAAGGCCTCTTATAAAATATCCCTCTGAGATGGGATATATAGGGCATGCCAAATTGTTACATTCAGGTTTGTCTTCTTCATTTTCTTAACAATGTTCAAGAGAATATCTGAAGACTTATACATCATCTTTTCTTATTTTCTCCATCCACAGAATCTCTTTGGTTAAAAGAGTTTCTTTTTTGGGTAGATCTGTAGTTCTTTGCTGGATTTCCATGTTCTACAGACTACTATATGAAGCCATATTTCCTTCTAATTTTGTGTATCACCTATGGGTGTTTGGGATGGGGAATTTACAATTAAGGGTATGGAATAGCCATCTCAATCTGTTACCTCTTTGACCTTATATGATCACCACATGAAATTTTGGCTTGCTCAAGTTATTCGTGGCTTGGTTAATCACAAAATTAATCAAACCCCCAAAAAATGAAATTTGGCTTAGGGGAGGCCTCACGTGTCTTTTCCATGCTAGTAATTTCCATTTCTATTAAATATTCTTGCTGATTAAAATAATTTTACACCATGAGAGTTTGGAATTGCATGCCATTTGCATAAGTATAATGATTATGTGGTTAACTGCATGGAAAACAACATTCAGTTCTTGTATTGCTTTATTTTTCATTAGAACAAGAAATTTGCTTGAGTTGGCAATAGAAATCGATTGTATAGTAGAAACCATTTGAAGAAGTAGATGTGAGTTTTGGAATTTTAATATATCAATTTGATGATTTTGATATTGGGTTCTCTACGGATAATAACCTTTATTAAAATATTTGGTTTGAAGATTTCCCTTGGTTAAAACTTGGTAATTTCTAGATGATTGAGCTTGTTTCCTCTTTAGAGAGAAAATTTTCAGACAAGTTTTTAACTAAGGATCTAAGGTCAATAACATTTCCCTAGCTGGTCTATATCTCCTTATGTTTTTGGGAAGAACAGAAGTGGAGAAAGAAGATGAAGCATTTGTGATTAGGAATGGTAGCAAGAGAAGGGTGAATATTTTGAGGAAGTTTAGGAAATAGTATCATATGCAATCTAGGAGCTATTTTTTTCACCTTGAATTAAACAATTTTCAGCCCTAATGGATATTGCATATGCATCAAGTAATGCTATAGCTCCCATAGATTCTATCATTATTACTAAGTCATAATTTAAAGCTCTTAAAAAATACAGGAAATCACTTTGGGGAGTTAGTCTTAAAAGAATTGGAATTATGTCCCACATTTTTGGAAATCTGAAGTTGAAATTTTCCATGATTTCATTGGGGGACCTATTAATGGTGTTTAGCTGTTTTAACAGATATAGGTTATCTAATTTCTCATCAAACTACTAGAAAAGGGGTGTTCCAAGCTCATCCCATGTGTGAATGGAAACAAGTCCGATAGAATCCTATACCATTGAAGTGATTTTCCTTTTAGGGAAGAAGTAATAAGCCTAACTTCAACATCATCTTCATTAATGAGATGAAATGAACATACATTTACACCATCATTATTATGATATGTAGGGGTTGTAGGGTTTTTCACCAGTAAACAAAGGAATATTTTTCAAATAAGACACTGGTATATCATGTTGGGAATTTAGATCCAAGGGTCTGCCACCTTTGAAACTTACAAATGGGAGGTTTATCTAATGCACCATGAAGGGAATCGATATTATGTTTCTGATGGGGAAAGTTATACTAGGAGGAGGACTGGAAATACTTATACCTGAAGGTGATGGAAATGTATTCACTGACCTTTCTCTTACTCTTCTTACTGGTTAGAGTTATAAATACATAAAGATTTTCCTACAAATACACTTTTCCTTATCTATATCATTCTCATAAAAATGGAGCTAGACTACATAAAAAAATATTTAAAACTTAAGAGTCACCATATGTGTAGAAAGGTGCATCTAAGGGTTGGAATATGCTAAGACATGTACCAATATTAGTGGAGATGGTGCAAATCTCATAAAACTTGTCCCACTAGGTGTACCAGAAAATTATCACTAAAATTTTAACCCTTTCTGAATCAAGGATTCAACAATTTAGTGAAAT
Organism: Taxus chinensis; assembly: GCA_019776745.2. NCBI lineage: Eukaryota > Viridiplantae > Streptophyta > Pinopsida > Cupressales > Taxaceae > Taxus > Taxus chinensis. The sequence goes on from CM034148.1 coordinate 53,167,485, forward strand.
AATGAGAGACCTTAAAAGTGTTGGTCGAATCAAGGTCTAACCTCCTATGAAAGGGATAAATCATCTCACCTTAGTTTAATGAAATTACTTTAACTAGATTCTACTTTAACACTATCTAGACCTAAATTAAGAATCTAAAGAGATATGGTTGAGAGATATGAAACTAAAACAAAAGGGAAGGTGATGCACCAAACTAGAAAATGGATCTTTCCTGGATCTAAAAACACAGATGTAAACACATAGGTGAAGGTTTGATACATACACCTTTTAAGGAAAATAACTGGAAAATATTAAGTGTGTGCAAGATGACAAAGATGTTCACATTAAATGCATAACATTCATAGGAAAAAAGACACACTTGTATTAATATCAAATCTTAATGATTTATAGGCACCGAGAAAAGGTAATAAATCTCCACAAGTGGGTTATAAAGGTTTTCAGTAACATTTTGAGAGCTTAGAATGACAGAGCTCCAAACTAAACAGAAAAGAACCGATCTTATGCCTTTTACATTTAGCTTTATAGAATTTGAGAGAGATGGGAGAAGAGACCAATCACATCTAGTAATTGAAAAATCTTCCCTATATTATCAAAAATTTATGAGTTGACCAAGAGACTCAAAGGGTAGATTTCTCTCAATAATATATCAACAAGAATTATCAGCATCCTCTATTTCAAATAAATAAGTTGAGAAGGAATTAGAAGCACCATTGTCTCCTGTTAGACAAGAAGCAGAACTTCCGCCTTTGGAACTTTTGGATCAATCACTAGAAGGAAGTGGAACTTTTAGGAGAAGGATTATATCCCAAGAACCACTTAGAGCAATTTTTGATTCTCAATTGAGTAGTCAACCTCCTACTCTCGACTTCTCACCTTCGCTAAAGTAGATCACATACCACATTGATTGGGAAAAAAATCTAGAAGATACTGCAAATATGGCACGAGAAGCTGAAAGTGAACCTAATAGGACCTTTACTTATCCAATTCATTTGGAGGATGATGATACACCTATGAAGAACATTTCACCTGCACACTTTCCCACATTTAGAGGGATGTCATATGAGGATCTTGACCAATTTTTGTTTGAATTTAAAGTATTGTGTCATACCTATGACTACAAAATAGAAAATCAAAAACTCAAGTTGTTCCCATCTACTTTGAAAGATGCAACAATGAGGTGGTTTATGGGATTAACATATAATTCCATTACCACTTGGGGGATAATGGAAACTTCCTTCCTAGACAAATATCAAGACTATTATAGAGGGAGAAACAAGAAGGAATATTTTTTTAGAATCAAACAGGAATAGGATAAAAATATGGAAGATTATTTAGATAGATTCCTTTTTGTAAGTAAAAGGTGTGGGTTTGTACTTCAAGAAGAGCTAAACAAAACCATTTTTCTTAAAGGTCTAGATGCTAAATCTAGGGAAGCCCTTAGGTTAATGGGAGGTGGAAACATCAATAAATTGAGAATGAATGATATTAAAGACTTTTGTAGAAGTTATTCAAGAACTAGGGGTGGACCTAGGAAAGGAAAAGATGTGAAAGGTTCAAATCGAGACATGAAAAAACTAATGGATGAACTAGAAATCTTTAAAACAAATATCCTAGTTCAATTAACTTCCACCATGGATGGATTGCAAGCCAAAAAAATGCTAATACTGCACCATTATTTATGGATTTTCCTAGATGTAGTTAGAAGCATGCAATAAGAGATTGTTCTCTGGATAAAATGGAAATATGTCTTATTTGTGAATCTAGGGAACATGAAGTTAATGTTTGTTCTCTTCTTTCATTCATAAAAAAATAGTCTAAACAAACTAACACTTCATCTATAAAAGAAGTAAACTTTTTCTAGAGACAACCTATTTAGGGGCAGTTCATACCAAGATATGTTCCTAATCCCTGGAGGATGCCATGGGTGGCTCAGACAATACCAAAAAAATGGGAACAACCACCTTGGACCCATAAACCAACATGGAATCCCCAATATTGGGAAGGACAAGCTTGGTATGCTCAAGGACACCAACAACCATGGTCTGGTCAAGCTAACCCTTATACTTGGTCATAACCTAGGTGGAACCCTAATAACTATGCTCAAGGGAAAAAATATCTAGACCATCATCAACAGGCCATAATGGGTTCTCCAGCACAAGGTTCACAAACTAAAAAATGTGGTTCAAACAAAAACACCAACATAACCAGTGGCTAATCCCAAAAACAAAAAAACAACTCCTATCTATGGAACATAGCAAGAAAAACCAGTTGATCTTATTGCCACAAACTGTAAGGATATTCAAACCAAATATGAAAAAATAATTAATAGTCAACCTATTATAATTACTGAGATGTCAGATGAAACTAAAACCCCTATTTTAGTTATTCCTAAGGTTGATGAAAAAGGAAAAGAGAAGTACAGATAACAATTCTACAGAAACTCCATTTCCAGAAAGATTTAAGGAAGTTATTGAGACCAAGGAATTTGAACTAGTACAGGAATTAAGGAAACTAAATATTGAAATACCATTGTTCCAAGCCATCAAGGACATTCCTGAATTAAACAAATTAATCAAAATGTTATGTTTGAAAAGACCTAGAAGGAAGAAGTAGTACCCTAGGACTATTAAGATAGATGGGAAACTTGTTGATTTATTAGCAAGAAAACTCTTACTTCCCAAATATGGGGATCTTGGAATCCCTGTTATTTCTATCTCTATAAGAAATAAGCATATACATAATGTTTTGGTTGATTTGGGAGTAGTTATAAATGTGATGGCAATAAACACTTTGAAAATATTACCATTGACAGGTATAAAACATACTAGCACCATATTGCAGATGGCATATCAGTTGGTTGAAAAACTAGAAGGGATCATTAAAGATGTGGCAGTCATGGTGGATTCATGGGAGTATCCATTAGACTTCCTTATATTATGGCCAAAAGGTAAAACACTTGGTTATCCCATTATTTTTGGAAGACCATGTTTAGCTAAAGTTGTTTCCTTAATTGATTGCAGATCAGGTGATATGAATATCTCCAATGGTAAGAATTCTAAGAAAATTTCCCTATATCCTTCTACATGACCTCTTATTGATAATCAAGAACAATTATGGGTTAATGATCTTGATACTAATAAACAAAAAAAATTCTTTGGCTATGATGACATTACAAGATCATGTACAAGAGGTATAGAATATGATTAATCATCCATTGAATAATCACTAACTATCTTTGGAACAATCGGGAATAGTTCTAGAACCTTTAGACTTAGTTCTGGAACCATGAGAATTAGTTTTGAAGCATTCATACTTGTCTCCAGAACCACAACAATTCCATGTAGATGTAGATAATTTCTCTCCAGAGGAACATGATTTTTCTTTGGGAGGGGCAGAAATAGCTATGGAATCAATAGCCTTAGTCTCAAAGATATCGGGGAACAATAAGTAATGTTTGAAAAACATCAGTGATGAGGAGTTTGACCAACGATAAGATAAGTATCATAACTCTGCCTACTATCCTTTATCCAGTATTCTTTCTCAAGGGAACTTTAGACACATTACTGTGTATCATATATTGTTACCACATTCATGTCCACTGAACACCCTAATGGAACATTTTCAAAAAATCAGTTCATCACACACTGGAACCAAAAAAATTGAGATTCAAACAAGTAAACTTTTGAACATTAACAACTGGTTGGAAAATGATCAAGAAGCTAAATTTTTTGATGTCTTGAAATTTCATACTAGATATTTTGTTTGGTACTATAAATACATGAAAGGATTCCATCCAAGTATTTTTACCCATCACATTTATACTAAAAATGTTAAACTAGTTAGGAAACCTTAGAGAAGGATCAACCCAGCCTTGAGGGACATAGTCAAGCAGGAAATTGAAAAGCTATTGCAAGTAGGCCTTTTCTACCCCATCTCAGATAGTCAGTGGGTGTCTCCTCTTGTAATTTTGCCTAAAAAATAATGGAAAATGGAGAATTTGTGTTGATTATAGGGAATTGAACAAAGTCTACACTTAGATATTATTTTTCTCTTACCATTCATAGATCAACTTTCAGACAACCTTTTAGGTAGACAATATTTTTCCTTCTTGGATGGCTTTAGTGGATATAATCAAATTAGGGTGGCTGCTAAGGATCAGGACAAAACTACCTTTAATTTTCCATGGGGTACCTTCACCTACAAGAGTATTTCCATTTGGACTATGTAATGCTCCAGCAACCTTCCAAAGGGTTGTACTATCAATTCTCTGCAGATCTAACTAATGATTTTGTATGGAGACATAAATGGATGATTTTACTGTGCGTGGAGAAACATTTGATGATGCATTGAAAATTTTAGATAGATTATTAACAAGAGGTGAGTAACGCCATTGGTCTATTAGTCATGAGAAATGTTTGATGATGGTTGATAAGGGAATTTTACTAGGACACCACATTTCAAAAAGAGGAATTCAAGTTGACCAAGACAAAATTAGAATTATTTCAGATTTACATAGTTCCTCAAACCCCCATAGATATCAAGCCATTCTTATGACATGATGGATACTATAGGTCATTTTATCAAAGATTTTAGTAAAAAAATGTTGCCCCCATATTTGGTTTTCTTACCAAGGATTGTGAATTTCGTTGGGATAAAAAGTGTCAACGTGCTTTTGAAGATGATTAAAGAAAACTTAATCACTGTCTGAATATTAAGAGGAAATAATTGGGAGAAACCTTTGTCACATCCAATACATCGTGACATGGAATAATTCAATTGGTAATAGTTATTGGGGCAGAAAGATGAAGTTAAGGTACAAACGTATCCTATTTACTACCTATAGTAAAAAAAATTGTGTCCCACTGAAGTTGTTGAATTACACCATTCACTGAAAAATAATTTATTTTTGTGATGTTATGCATATTAGGGGATAAGTTCATACATTATATTACAGGGTACAGAAATATTTGTACATATAGATCACTCACCAATTAGATAATGAAAAAACCAGTGGTTGGAGGTCAGGATAATATATATGGTTATTACTTTTATCAATAATTTGATATTACCATTGTGGGATGAATCCAAGTTTGAATGATAATGTGATATTCGCTGATTTCTTGTCATAGATTAACCACTACAAGTGGAGAACAGATCCATATTAGAGCAGAAAACTTTCCAGATGAACAATTATTGTGATGGTATTTCAGCTATTGATGTCACCATGGTTTGTTCATGATTCACAGCCAGTAAAAGAATTATCATATAATATGTGGATTAAGTTGCATATAATCTACCCTGTGATCTCATCAACCTATGTTCAAATGGTGCATCAATTTAATAAGAACCATTGCATAATGTCCACATGCACCAGGTTAATCATTGAAAAATGTCTATCCCTTACTGTGTGGTCCTAATTATGGTAGTTTAATACGCAGGGTGTGTGATATATATTATGAGGGTATGAAAACCCCGTAAGTGAGGATCACAAGGGACGACATGAACATCAACAGACATGTCTACTCTGACAGCGTGAAGAGATCTCGGGAGGAGTATAGCTCTCACTTTCAAATGTGCATACAAAGATGCCTCGAAAAAGTGGGAAAAACCTCGATAAGCAACATGTGAATGCATCCTCTATACTCATAGATCAACATGGGGTGTACACAATAGGCTGATGTCGAGTAATCCCCAGTGTTGCATCATAACAACTTGAGTAGAGAGGGGGGGTTACTATTCCCAAAATAGAAGTGTAGATTCCCAATGATGCATATGACGCAGGTATTTACGCTTAGCTAATGCACTAACGCATAAGAGAATATCATCATGAATCCTAAATGACACATGTATCCTACGATCTCACCTAAGTGAGATGGATATTTCTTTTAACTTATTTAGATATTTGGAAAATATTATCTAGTTGTTAGGACTACCCCCCTTCATTGTAACTTATGGTATTCAGGAAAAACGTTAGATGTCGAGAAATGGGTCTCCGACATCTAAAGCCTAATGACTAGTACTTTTATGCACAAGAAAAAGGTCCCAAGCAATGAAGGAAAACCCAGTGGGAAAAACGATCCTTGACTGGTTCAAAAGATTGTTAGAACTCTTCCTAATTAAAGCAAGATGCCAAATATGGGTCCCAACTCTAGACGTATCCTGAAAAGGTACCCATAATACAAAGAGGATATTGCTCTCTCATAAAGTTTGAAAAAGAGTTTTATGAAGAAGCTATTCTAGACAAGATTTGAATGCATCTTATTGATACCATGGTGACAGATCTAAACATCTGCAGCTCTAGGAAGTCTCCCAGAACGATGTTGATGATGAGATCCTCTGCAATCTGTGATCTGAATCATTTAGAGCCACCCGCACCGAACTATGTTGCTCTACCCTGTAGGAACTGACTTCAGAAATGACATGCTGAAATCTTCTTGTCCCACTCTTGCAAAGGAAACCAAATGCAGTATAATCTACGAAGAACTCTTGGATCTGGTCACATGAAAGTGTGACCATAGGTCTAGCAAGTGAGCACCAAGGAACATTGTTTGGTCAATGGCTCATCCTTTCCGTAGATACTATGTTGATTTGAAAAAGAGGAACATCGCGTAGACATAGGGTGTATCCAAGTGATGCTGACCTTGGAACTCTGGTATCCTCCACATCCAGAAAAGGGATCCACAACTCAGTGTGGATCAGATAAAGGTCTCCGGAAACCATCCACGGAAGTGGTAAGATTCCCATGAGATTTGGGGAACTCCTGACAATGGAGATAATGAACTCCTCTGACAACACCTGTAGATGGTATAAAGGATCACGTTATATATATATATATATATATATATATATATATATATATATGTGTGTGTGTGTATGTATGTATGTATGTATGTATGTATGTATGTATGTATGTATGTATGTATGTATGTATATATTTGGTCTTGACTAATGTATATATTTAGGTACTCGTCCATCATATGAGGGGGCTCAACAAATAGAATTATATGATGTCTAGATAGTCTATTTGAGTCATGTCAATGAAGGTAGATGGAGTGGAAGGGGTCTTTCAGTTTACTGGAAGTGGACCTTATGAGGTGGGGTGTGATGATTGTATAGGTACTGAATAGGATACTTCTTTCGATATCTGATTGAGATGTGGAGATGTGTCAACATTAGTCTGGAATAGTGAGTCGTGTAAAGAGGAGAAAAGTAATTCTTAAGTACTCTCGACATCAGTCAATGGGTGCACAATTAATTCGTCATCAGAAGTAGAACCATGTTTGACGTCTATCGTTCAGATGGAACTGTCATCACATGAAGAAGAGGAGACAAATAAATCATTTGTTTAGCAACAATGAGTGGTAGTATGTGAAGGTGTCTCTATAGAGATTACTCGAATAATGCTCCATTTTGAGTCACAATGAGTGTTGATCTGAGTCTGACACGTGAAACCAAAGAGTCATTGAGAGAAATGCATCATCATGTGAAATAAATAAAAATGGTCACAAGGTCAAGGAAGTCCTCTCAGATGACGATGATTAGCGATGTGCAATTTTTGGGAGTAATAAGACCCTCGTGGGTGAAGTAACGTTCCATGGAAGCATGCCAGGCTGAATATTTTTTGTGGCTCCCAATGATAAGTGGAAGAGGCTGTAAGGCTATCCTACAATGCTCAAGCCCCTAAAAAGAGCACTCACTCATGTATGTGCGAATCAAAAGTAGCAAGGTGCACCAAAAGCAAGACTGCCCTAGGACTCAGCTGATAAGGGGCATCTACCCATGTGACCCTGCCGGGAGTACTAGTCCACCCCCTAGAATGTGGCACTTTATAAAGTAGTTTGTTTACAAAACTGATAATTTCTATCACGTAATATGTGAGAAATCATGCAACTTCAACTAAAGAAGTGCTGCAAAAATGAACAGCGAGTCAAAATTTATAGCATTATTATGATTCCCGCAACTAACGGAAAATGCCACTGGAGGACTGAAGGCAACGCAGGTTAAAAAAGTGCCCAATCAATGGATGCGGAGGGTTTCTCGTGGGTACACCATTGGGACGGGGCCATCACAATTTTAGCCATATGGTGGCAGTGTGTGTTTCTTGTGTAGGGGGGATTTACCTCAAATTTGCCAGTACCCTGAACCTCACCCTTCATCTTCGACATGCGTAGGAAAATAATTTACAATAAAAATGAGGGCCTGAACTGGATTACAATAGTCTCATATGAATAAATGTTTTTCACCTCAATTTAGTTTGTAAAAAGTGAGTTGTGGTTAACCTTTAAACATTTACTAAAAGGGAAGGAGGGGGGGGGCACATTAACTGGATCTACTTTGAGAGCCATAGTGAAGTTGAGAAGGATCAAGCCCGCATGGAGAGCTAGGCGCCAAAGGTGGAACGGTGGTAGTAGGAGCTTAGCCTATGTGTGTCAGGGGCTGTTGAGACTAGTCAAAGCTGTAGAAACCAACCCAAAACATAGTTGAGGTTGTTGATAGTCAACTGTAAAAAAATCATTTTTCAAATAGCCAGAAATGTTAGTTTTCCTTGGAAAATTTCCAATACTTGTAGGCACCTGAGTAACGGATGTCCAAGGAACAGACCATCGACGTGGTAGGGAGAACAACCGAGCAGAGGCAAAAACTTGTATGAAGGAAGGTGTTGATTATGGCCACACATAACCAGGTTACAAAATTAGGGGAGTGTATATTGAAAGGAATTAATAATGTTAACAATAGGGGAGTGAATGTTACGAAATATATGCAGGGACATTATTAATAAATTGTAATATTATTAATAATGAGGTTAATACAATTCATATTAATAATATAGTTAATAGTTGTGTGTGAGTGAAGTTAGTTGAATAAACAACTCACGTAGCTATTTTAGAGTGTGACTGACCATTAGGGGATAAGCTTGAGAGATTCATGGAGAGAGATATGCAGGACAGACTGAAGATGAGTAAGACTTGACTCCTGAGATTATAGTGACGATCAAACATTTGTATAAGAACCTCTAGCTCTAGAATCCTCCAATTACAATATCCTACATTAATTCTAACATTTGAATATATTAAATTCGGTGTTTTTTATATGTAATTCAAACAATGTTAAACAACCTTTTCAAGATCCAATCCAGATGCCCCAAATAACTCAATTGATGCAATTTTGGGACAAAAAATGAAGAAGGGAAAATGTATGCTATTTACTACCTTAGAAAAAATGCATCTTATTCTCACATTGAAAATATTTACACCACCACATGCAAGAAATAATTTATTGCTATGATCTATTCAAGCCAATAAGTTCAGACATTATATTACAGGGTACAAAATATTTGTACATACAAGATCACTCAACAATTAGAGGGACTTAATAAAAAAACTAGTGGTTGGAGGTGCACATAATTAGATTGTTATTACTTTTAGCAAGAATTTGATATTATCATTGTGGTAGAAAATTAGTACATTGGTCAATTTATTGTGCAAGATTAAACCACTCGAACAAATAGTAAGAACCTCTAGTTAAGCCAACAAACTTTCTAGATCAACAATCAAATGGGGTTATTTATAGCTGATACACTAAGTGGCAACCCTTGCTACAATATGACAAATTATCTTGCAATAGGGGAAGTTTCCTCATGAATAGCTTTGTACTAAGAAGCAAATCAAAAACGGTATTAATCAAAAATAGTGCACATAATTATTTAAATGGTTAAATGGAATGTTATTTAAATGTGACTCCTGATATTGGTATTACACACGCAGGTGTGTGAAGAAGATGAAATCATTTGACATACTTAGGGCATGTCATGATGAACTAAGTGGAGGATACTTTTCAGTGAAAAGTAACAACCCAAAAAATACTTGGCACTGTATATTATTGGCCATCTCTGTATAAAGATGTGAAGAAATACATCAAGCAGTGTGATCCCTGTCAAAGGATGGGACAACCAACTTTCACTAGTGAAATGCCTTTGCAACCTCAAGTAGTGATTGAACCATTTGAAAGGTGGGGGTTGGATTTTGTTGGCCCTTTTAGTCCTCCTTCACAAGGAAAAGAGCACATTCTTGTATGTACTGATTATGTAACAAAGTGGGCAGAGGTGTAGGCTTTAACAAATGCTAATGAAGATGCAAGTTGTTGATTTCCTTTGGCACAAAATTATGATGAAGTTTGGTGCACCAAGAAGTATAGTTTTAGATCCAAAGGCCCCACAGTTCATGTCTAATATGATCCAGGCCTTCATAATAGTACTATCATATCAATCATAGGAAGTCATCTCCCTATCACCCACAATCAAATGGACAAATAAAAAGTGAAAAACATGGAATTGGAAAACATTCTCACCAAGAACAGTTGAAGCAAGTAGAAGAGATTGGGTAAAAATACTACTACCTGAGGCTGTCTATGTTTTCTTATAACACAACTTGGAAGACTACAATAGGGTTCTCACCATATGAGTTAGTCTATGGGAAAAATCCCTTGTTACCCATTTAAATTTGAACTACAAACATTGAGGAGTACAACTAAATTGGGTATTGAATTGGATACAACACAAAATGAAAGAATTCTACAACTCAATGAATTGGATGAGATGAGATTAGAAAGCACTTCAATAGAAAGAGATAATCTTAATACCAAAGGAAGCAGTGGCATGATACACATATCAAGGAAATGTAATTCAAGATATGAGATTGGGCATTACTGTTTGATTCCAAGTACCATCAATTCAAAGGTCAAGTTGAGAACCAGATGGTTAGGACCTTATCAGATTGAGTAGACCATATGACAATGGCTCATATTCAGCTACTTCCCATTGAATGGCAATATGGCAGAAGGACACTTTTGGTCAATGGACACAGGCTAAAACTCTATAGGAAGCCTCCTACCAATGATGAATTCTTGAAGTAAATTGAAGTAGATAAGGAATTTGATCATATGGAAGAACCTAGTTCTTCCAAAACGATCAAGTAATCAAATGCAAGGATCTAAAATAAAGGGAAGGGAGTGAAAACTAGTAAATGGCGTTCTCTTCCCCAAAAAATAAAAAAAAAAATAAAAAAATAAAAGGGAAGGGAATGAAAACCAATGAATGGCGTTCTCTTCCCAAAAAACAAAATCTCTCAAAAGGCCAATTGAAAACCAAAAATGGCAGGTTGGTCTCATCAATAAGTGGATAATTCAAATAAAAGGAACTTCTTTGGAATTTCAACAGTCTTTTCTAACCATTTTTATTTTTTACTTTTTTTAGGAACTAATGAGTCATCAAGGCGGATGGATTACATCAGAAAAGACGGTAATTATTTCTTGATCTTATTAAAGGTTAAATTAAAAGTCGGCATGTGTGATTAGACTTGATTTAAGTCGATGGCGGTATGATGAGTCATTTATTGCACATCATGATTAAAAGGGGAATAATCATGAAGGTGATGTCAACTAAATAAATGTAAAAGTGGTGGCATATTAATAATGAACTATCATTTAGGCAAAATAAATGAAAATTAAGAGTAGTTGTAGAGAAATTCAAGGAAGAAATAATATAATCATATTTGAAATTTCGCAACTAAATCTAGAAGTTCCGCAATCAAATCCAGTAGTTCCATAGTTTTTAACTATCTCCTGGTAGAGTAAGGATTTAAAAGAAGAAATAATTTGAATCATCCTCTTTACCATGGGCATAAAAAAGAATTTAGAGCCAGAAGATGATACAAAACTTTTTGCAGATTGAGAAGTAGAATCCATTTTTGAACAAGTAGGTTGGTTGGAGTTTCTGAAGAAATTCTCAAAATATAATGACGAACTGGTAAGAGAATTTGTGTAGTGCCCACTTTCCTTTGACACCTTTTGATACTGATCTTGATACTATTGATTTAGACATTATTATAGTTCTGATTTAGTATGATGTTAATACATTTGATCATGGATTATTGTTGATCTTGATTTGGTAAGCAATGATGCATGATGATTATTAGAGACATTTCATATGTGGATGGAGATATACTATTTGACATATCTATATATTATGAATGTTGTTCGGGCATGTGATTTTTGGATATTGTGAGTAGACTTAGAAATAGACATTATATGATGATGATATAGTTGTGGATATAGATTGTAAGTGATATTGTCTAATTACCTTGATGTTGTTGTGATTCATATGTATAGATGATTTTGTGATTTTATTTATAATCCCCAATATTGGATGTTCTGATATGGCCACGAGGCTGAAGGAGGTATTTGTGTTTTGTAGGTTAAAATATCACAAAAAACATCTAAGGGATAGGAGACCAACCACATGGAATTCTAGATGAAATCAACAAGGTCACCATGACAACTTGTTTTATTGTGTTGTATTTGTTTGTTATTAGGGATTCCCATGGGGGGATCACCTTTAAGTGTGACCATGGGCTTGGTGTATATTATTATGTGGTTCCTTTTTATTATTGTTTGTATGTATTTTATTTGTGATGTGTCCCTTTCTTTTATTTAATTAAGCTAGTAAATTAATGTGAGTAATCATATTGTTTAAAATAATAATAATAATAATAATAATAAATAAATCAAATTGGGATATGGGAAAGTAATTATAGAAGTTGTTGGCTTTTGTATTTAATATGTAAGTGATGTGTAAGAGTTGTGTAAGTCATATTTTTGAGTATGAAACACTCCACCTCCTTGGAAATCCGAATTTTGGTAGAGGCTTGTGGGACAAGTAAAACTTATCCCATACTATCTTATAGATCAAATGGGGTGTAACCATACCTATGGTTGGAGGTGTTGATTTGAGACCCCCAGTAATGCATTTGTATTAACTCATGTAGCAGAGTTTTTATTGCACTCTTCCATAATTTTATGTAACTTCATATCACTTTGGGGTGTGACGACTGTTTGGAGTGTGTAAGTAGAATTGTCATAATCACCCACCTCTTTATTGTGCTTTGGACCTATGGAATTTGACCTTTGTGTTGGAATTGAGGATGTGTGAAGTGGCATCCTACATGGATCACACACTCATCCTCTTCCTTTCTGTCTTCTATAAACTTCAGGACTCATTGCCTTGTTTTGGGTTGTTGAAACTTTGAGAAATGCTTCCTTGGGGACAAATTTTCTTGATGCTTGGTACTCTTGATTTTGGAAGGAGATTCAAAAACTTTGCATGCTTGTTGGAAAACCTAGTGGGAAAATTTTTTTTGGCATTGACCACTTGTTGTTTGGAAACAAAAGCTACTCATCGAGAGGTAAGAGCTTGGATATTAGAAATACTGGGTCTTTTCCTTCCTTTCCTTGAATATGTAAATGCTGGTATGTTTGTTATTGTTGTGGGTTGTGGGTAGACTGCCTAGGAATGAAGTGTAGAGAGAAGGCTATGAGGGAGATCCATATGGGGGGCATAAGGAATGCCATTGGCATCAGAGTTTTCTGGAGGGAGTCTTGGGTCTTGAAGATCTCACCATGGAAAAGAAATAGTCGATTGAGATTTTTTACCTTTGACTAAAGAAGTGGCACCCACAAGGAACTGTGTGGGGGCATAAGGATATGGTGATAAATTTGATTGGTTGTTTGTTACGGGTGGATACCCAACTCCACATTGGGAGGCATAAGCAGATTCCCCCAAGAACCTGACTCCTTTGGCTTGCATGAAGTGTGACCTGATTTCTGTTTTAATATTTTCAATGGAACCGTAAACTATTGTACATGTGTTGAACTATCAGTTTTTAAATTAAAATGTGAACATGTTGAAAGAATGTTGTGTGTTGTGGAAGCCTATTGTTGCCATGGGTTGATATACATTTCTCCATTGCATTGTGAAAAGGGCTCGGGGGCACAGCGATGAAGGATGGATCATGAATGTCTCTGGAGATGTGGGTGGAGAGCGTTGTCTTTCCCCAGAATTTTGTTGTGCACTCCCAACATTTGAAGAATGAGTGAACTCCTCTGAAATACCTGTTGTCCTAGAGCTGAGGAACCTGTAGAATCACAAGTTTTGCTAGTCCCTTGTGAAAATACATTTTAGGTCAGGTAGATACTCATCCCACTTTGTAGGTGGCTCAACAAATTGTAATGTATTTTGTGAAGAGTCATCCAATGTTTGTAATTGGTTGTGAAAGTTGTCTCGCAATTTGAAATGTAAAAGAGATAGGCTGGTGTTTTGATGGTTTTGAGAAGAGTAAGACTACTGAAATTTGTAAATGAGATGAAAAGATTTGATAGACTCTGTTTTTCTGGAATTGAAAGAAGAGGAGAGAAGTCCTCTGTAATACTTCTGCTATGTAAACTATGATGCACAATCCTTGTCATCAGGAATAAAACCAAAGAAGTTGTATGTCCATTGGAAATTCCATGACATGAAAGAAATACTCTTTCCAAATTGAATCAGTAACATTTATTTTTGATCATGTATGTTTTGGGAATCTCTATTTAAAAGGAAAAAGAACGCTATAGACACGGTGAGGTGGATCTACAGTGTTTTGCCTCTTTTGGAAATGTATAAGAGATTGAATTTAGTCATTGACCATTATGTGATTTAGCAATGGTTTGTTTAAAGTCACTCTAAATGTATTACTGATCAACAAGTGGCAGGAAATGAACTTCCATACTTGGAAGAAGAAATGGCAAATAGATCCCTTGGATGAAGTGATCCCTGAAGCATTGTGAAGCTAAAAGTTGGCAAATAATTTATTTAAAATGGCGGAGGCTCGTAACGTGCAATCCTAATAATGCTCAATTCTGAAACATTAGCATTTAGAAAATGCTATAATATCAAGGAACTGCACGAATTTGACAAAATGTCAGACTTAAGGCCGATAATCTAAACATTACAAAATTGGGCCCCAAGACCGTCCACAATCATTTTGTAGTCTTTGTTTCGGTCAATTGTTGGAAAAATCCAAATCGGAAAGTCAATTGAGTAAATTTTACAAACCTAAAACATCCTAAATCTTTCTCAGAATAATCCTCCATGTTTGAACAAGGAATGCTTGAAATGAAGAAGCGAGATCAAAAGTTTGACATTAAAATGATTTATGCAATTGATTAAAATTCAATAGTTGGCTTTAAAAAAGTCCTTCAGAATGTTTTCAAATGGTAAATGTGAACCCTTGGAAATGGCATCAAAACCTTTTATTTAGGGTTTGTTTTACAAAGAGGGTGTCGAGATTAGCCTTCTGCCAGAAACCTCACCCTCGTCTTTCCCAAAATAGGAAGGATTTCTAGACAAAATTTATAGCCTTATGCAAGTTTTCCCTCCTTGGCAGCAAAAAAATGGGAAATTTTTCTTTGGCGGGCCCGTGACCCTAAAACCTTACAAAAGGTTATAAAAAAATTTGAATTTTTTTTTGGAAGGAATTTTTTTAAAAATTTCCTCCACCACTCCACAGCCAATTAGGAGAGCTACCACATGGCACAGTAGAAGGCAGTGGAACCCTCGCAAACTTCATCAGAAAATTTTGTTTTTGAATTTTTTTTCTGAAAACCCACCGCAGCCTCACACTCTGGCCGACCTGCATGTGATTTTTATTCCTTTTCCCCTCCAAGTTTTGGAAAATTTCTCCAACTTTCTCCACCACCCACTCTTCCCTCATTTTCTCCCCGAGAAAGCATGTTGAGTGCCACATGTCCCTAGGTGGACCCACGGGCGCATGAGCACCAATTGGATTTTTCCCCTCCTTGAGCAAAAAATGAATTTTGGAAGCTAACACCTCTACTGCCTCGTCCTTCCCTCTTTTTCTCCCAGCGATGGCTTAGAGCTTGAAACATGTCCCTGGACGGCACAACAGCTAAGGCGCGGGCACAAATTTAACCATTTTCTCCCCCTGCGTAGAAAAATTTGGCAAAGCTACCCCATGACCCGCCAACTTGTCCTTTTGTGTAATTTTTCATACCCTGGGCCTGCATGCCTGCCCTTGGGGGAAAATTTTCTCCCCAAGGCCTGAGTCGGCCCATAACTTGAGAATACAAGAGAGTTAGGACGGGACTTCTTTATATCGTCAGAAAGGTGAGAGAATTTCCTATCCAATGGAAATGATTTAGGGAAAGAACAATGTGTTAAGTGTGAAAAAAATCAAGTTGAAACTCTGAGCCTGTGAAGAGAGGGTATGGTGATAAAGCCACCCTCTGAACCTATCTGAAACTTCTAACCCTAAAATTTGGACCTTGTGACATCTAATTAATATAAATAAAATAATAATATGTTCTAGTATAATTCAAACTTTATCCGGAACCTGTT
This sequence comes from Taxus chinensis, assembly GCA_019776745.2. Classification (NCBI taxonomy): domain Eukaryota; kingdom Viridiplantae; phylum Streptophyta; class Pinopsida; order Cupressales; family Taxaceae; genus Taxus; species Taxus chinensis. Next base: position 53,183,710 of record CM034148.1, read on the forward strand.
AGTGACAATTGTTGTCTTACAACCTAGTTGTAGACACTTCTAATAAATAAAAAAATTATTCCATAATTTTCCTAACTAATCCTAGGTTATTTCTTGGGTCTCAAGTGGGTTGTTTTATCGAGCATCACAATTTAGAGCATTCTAGAACTAAGGTTAAAATCATTGTAATTCTCTTTACCATTAATACAATGAGCAATGTATTTGGGCTACCAATTGTACATGTTCCAAACTCTGTAAAGGGAACCCTAAAAGAATTGGTGGAAACCTTAAGAAAAGAGGGTGAATCTGAACCCCAGTACATTTATAATACTAAGAATATCATCAAGGGGGTCAAAAGATCTAGCTGACCCAAACCCTTTGATAGAGTAGCATTCTGGGTAGTTAAGTACCTGACTTGCGATGGCCAATATGGGACTATTGGAAGGGAGGTCCTTAAAATGCTGATATATCTTAGGTATGGGGCAACAAAATAGGAGTATATATTAAACCTTCCTAGTTTCCTCTTTGAATCCATCCAGACAATGGCTTAGAGATATTCTTGGGGATTTAAGATAATTAGACATGATGGATTAATCCATCTGGTTTGTCAATACCATTTTCTCTCTAAGAAAAATGGGGAGGAAGCATGGGAAAAATTCCTCAATAATTTTAGACAAACCCCTGATATTATCATAAGGGGAATACTAACCCATTTCTCTCCTAAAAGTAACTTAGAAATTAATCCCCCTGATGAGAAAAAGAAGGAAATAAGTGGGGTTAAAGTACCAAAGAGGAGGAGGTCTGAAAGAATGATCAAAGATGAAAAATCTACCAATTCTTTAAAAGAAACTCATCCTATAACAATACCATAAGAACTAATACCTACCTCTGACAGTGATAGTTCACCCACGCTGGACCGTGAAGTAAAAATCAGAAGAAGTTCAAGGAGAAAGTCCACTTCAGAAAATGTTGAAGCTCCTAAAAGGAAAAGAATTCATAAGAAGTCTAGGGAAATTCCAGTGGATATTGAATTACAGGAGGATTTAGAGAAAGAAGCTATTGATATTCTGGGTGGCACGGAAATGTCTCCTCCTCTACCAAGTCAAACTGAGGAGTTGGAGAAAGAAGATAAAAGATTAGCATAGCATGAATTTTAGGAAATGGGTGACTCAATAATACTGTCACATGAGGAAGAAGAATTGACATCTTGGAAACTAAAAGGGAAATACTCTTTGGTGGAATAACATTGCTTGTTCCCTAAGGAACTCCCTAAAAAAGAATAAAAACAACAATTTAGGCAATCCTTGTTCTTTTCTAGAGAAGAACTTATCATTAGGGACAAAGATGAGGAATTAAACTTCCTCAAACACATATTGGAGCATAGAGAAATGTTCATTGAACAAATAAAAAATTAGTTCACAAATAAGAATGAAGAATTGACATTAGTAAAGCAACAAATGGTGGAAAAAGAAAAAGAATTGCAATTGGCTAGTGAACAGAGTGCTATGACAAAATATCTTCAGTGGATCAAATTGTACAAACAAAGCTAACTTACTGGCCACTCAAGCAGTTATGGCATGATACCTGCAGAAATATTAATGAGTTCAAAATATCAAATCAGGAACTAAGAAGCAAGATGGAAGAGGAGAAGAAGGAAAGGAAAGAGTGGGAAGAAAAATTCTATAAAATGGAGGAAGAAAAATTTAAATGTCTGGCAAAGATATAGATGGTCTGTATAATGAGTGAAAGATTACTCACATGTAGAAGACCTCCTATATACAATGTCTTTCTAAAAGAGTAATTTATCCATTGGAAACTATCAAGGATTTCATGTGGCCTTCCACGTGAAGTGAAGGATGAAGTAGAATTCATGACAACATATTCCTCAACCAGTGCAGAGAATAAAATTCTTCTTTACGAATTTTATCTCTGTAACTTTATGTTAGAAAAGAATACAGGCTTCATGATTAATCTATATGTGGGGGAAATCCATCTTAATGCATTTGTTTCTATACTCCAGAATCAGATAGCTTGGAAAGAGAGGGATATTGAACACTTATTAAAGGCTATTTCATCTAGCCTCTGCATGAGATCTCATTATGGAAAACCATCTACCTTTGTTATACATTTCAGGTCACATGCCTTTGACATCTGATTTAAGGCACATTATATTGCCATCCTGCAGAAAAGTATTGATGCCTTCACCTCTTATGAAGAGAAAAACTTTGAGGACATTTATGATGGATTCCTGAAGAGAATGGAATTCCTCACTGTAACATTAAGAAGAAGAGAAGTGATATCTCCCAAAAATTTAATATGGAGTCTGGAAAGGGCCAGAGCTTTGTGTACACTCATTCCTCAAATTTGTGAAAAACACAGGGGTATGTGGATGGGTATGAGAACAAGGCCTCCTCTCCTTCTTACACCCATGTCTCCATGGTAGATTAGATAACCTCAAGATCCCACTCACTTTGAGGATTGACAAAAAAATCTAGAGGAAGGATCATGATACAACACTTTTGAACAGAAGCACTGGGACATTCAGTTTCAACCATTTAACCTTAGAAATCATTTTAAATGTATAATTCACAATCCTAGTTTTGAATAATAGAGTTTGTAAGAGGAATTATAAACAAGTAAGTGTGGGGGAGATGATAAGGCCAAAATATGCCTCATCAATGTGCAATGAATGATCTCATTTTACTCTCCTTTTAATCAAGTTTGATTACATTTCGTGGCTTTTGTTTGATCTAGTATAAGTTAGGATGTAATTTTCCATCTTTTGTTTGATTTAGTTATAACATCTAAAAACTCCATAATTCCTAACAAAATGTGTGAAAATTCAATTTTTGGAATAAAACAGGTCATATTTGGTTAGATAAGAGAAGTGTGAAGCAACTAGCACCTTTTGAGGAAGTTGGCTTCAATGCATCTTAGCTCTGAAACTCCATCACTTAGCTCTGGAACTCTATCACTTAGCTCCGGAACCTTCAGACTTAGTTCCAAAACTCCAGCACTTAGCTCCATAACTTTCGCAGTTAGTTTCAGAAGGTTTCCCTTTGGTTCTGGAACTTCTCCAATGTTCTGGAATCAATGGGAATCTTTTTATTCTGCCAAAATTTGGTTATAGAGCAATTAATGGACCCTCCAATCAGGACCAGAACAACAAATTTATGGTTCTTCACATTCCATAAATACTTATGTAAGACCAACAACTGTATGTCCAGCTAGTTTTCTAAATTTCATATCTACTTTGAGCACTATTTTGATTCACTAGAACCTATAGGTGGATAGACATATATTGAATGCTCATGATTGTAAATGCATCTTCAGATGGATATATATATATATATATATATATATATATACCTGAAGATAGATAAAGGATAGATATACAGACATATACACAGTTAAGTTTTGTAAGATAGAACAATTCAACAATAAGATAGCCATTTCATGAGAGTATCATATATGATTCAAGGTGGAGCAAGGGCCCCATATATCCTTTATTTTATCGGTATTTATATCTTCAAGCAATTTGTGTAAATATGTTAATTAGTAGTTCTATAAGTTCTTTTGATTCTTAAATTAAAATCTATTATATAAGTTATTTATTGTCCCTGTAGGTATATATATATATATATATATATATATATATATATATATATACCTGAAGATAGATAAAGGATAGATATACAAACATATACACAGTTAAGTTTTGTAAGATAGAACAATTCAATAATAAGATAGCCATTTCATTTTGAGAGTATCATACTTTGTTAACTCCTGATTCAAGGTGGAGCAAGGGCCCACTCCTCCAGGAAACATGATCCTTTATTTATCGGTATTTATATCTTCAAGCAATTTGTGTAAATATGTTAATTAGCAATTCTGTAAGTTCTTTTTATTCTTAAATTAAAATCTATTACATAAGTTATTTATTGTCCCTACAGGTGTTTTCATGTACGTTTCTATTTCCTCAAAAGAATTTAAAACAATCTTTCCAAAGTGTGTTTATTTCCAGCAGTGTGTTTCATTCTGCAAAGTGTATTTATTTCCAACAATTTATTTCATTCTACAAAGTGTATTTATTTCCAGGAGTATGTTCAATTCTGCAAGATTCGTTCATTTTCAGCAATGTGTGGTTATTTCAGCAAGTTTCTTATAGGTTAGCTTTAATAAGGCTTTGGAAACAAAATCTTAAAGACACTTAAAAAACCCCCCAATAAAAATAAAAAAATAATACATATCTACAATCAATTACTAGTTCACTAAGATTCTTCTTAGTGCATATAGCTTCATACACACCCCTAGTTTGAATATAGCATCAACCATGAGTTGATTAAATGAATGGAATAATGACACCCATTAGATGGAAGTGGTGAGGTAGTTTTTACTTTAACACCCAGAGCTTTCAGGTTAATGTTGAGCTTACCAAGAATCAAAAAACCAATAACCTTAACAAGTGAATCAACTCATAAGAACTTTAAAACCAAAAAGAAGGATTATGTCAAGGTTATAAACACCAAATGGTTTCTAACAGATAAGAAGGTAATCACTAGACTCCCCAAAAAATAGTTAGGGCACAGTTTTTGGTAGAAGTGGAAGACCTAATTGTGTTGCTAAGTAGAATTGTTGACTTAGAAATGGCTAGTGATTTCAAGGAATGGATGTGCCCATACATTTGGGTTATTTTAAAAAAGAAAAGAAGTATTTACTAGGAAACACTCATTGCTGATTCAATTCATGCACAAATTTTTGCACTAGATGCAAAAATCAACATGGGTGGTACTGGGGAGCTTGAATTTTATATGATGACATATTTGATATACAATATTGTAGGCCATAGGCATTTTCTTGGCCTTGTACCACATGCTCCTTTCAAAGAAAACAAAATGTATGAGATTTATCCCCAATTACAGTTGAGTAATTGGAAAGTAAATGTGATATTTGTGATTGATGCATTCTTTGCACCTGTCATATGCTTATTCAAACCTGAGTGAGAACAATACAAATTATCAGAAGAAGCCAGGAATGCAATAATGGATTATGTATGTTTCTTTATTCAATATAGATTATTCACCTACATTAGAGTCAGTGGGTTTCATGGACAACCATGCAAATTTCTAATATATTTAGATGATAAGATGCCTTTGTGTGAGCTTTCAAGGAAAGTAACACCAGTTCACAAGTTGATTGCTGGAAAACACAAAACAAACATCAAATTTCCCATTAAAATTGGAAGGTACTCATGCCCTTCCATTATAAAATCTAGATTGATGGAGGATGAGATGGAAAGGTTTAACATGGAGAATTTTGAGCCAAGATCTAACTATGATATCAAATGGGTAGTCAACACTGCCTTGGGAGTTTCTTTCGAGCTTGAACCTCACTTTGAGAATTATTGGATGAATTGTAGAGATGAAGAAGATGTTAGGCTTAGAGATTTCTCGAGGATGACTCTTAGGAAAATTATTGATTTCAAGAATGTTTTGGCACCTCAAGGGATTATGGATGACCAACAAAAAGTGATTTAATACTATATTGACCAAAAGGTTGAAGGAAAACCAATGGCTCCCATAAAATGGGATGAGGGAGAGTCAGATAATCAATATAACAGAATTGTCAATGTAATGAGAATGACCTTGACTTGACTAAAAGGAAAGGGTATAGATCCATCTATTTAAAACACAAAGGTACTTAATAAATTCACGGACTTGGAAATTTTGAAGGAAGATCTTCCCCTTTTGAAGGAAGGGGCTGATAAGATAGATCCTTTGGGAGGAAAGGCCCCTCAATTGACCTTGAAGAGAACTACCACTAGTATTATTGATGACTGGACTATTACTACTAGTCAGAATGGAACTTCCATGTCTTCTTCAAATCAGAAGATTAAATAAATGCTTTTAAATTCCATGAAAAATGCCCCCATCACTGAAGCAATGCCAATTCAAGCAAAGGGGAAAGGTTTGATTACACAAAAAATCCCTCAAAGGTGTTACCAGGATCATCTGACACTGAAAAGATGATGAGAGGAGCTATAAAAAGTGCCAATATCTAATCCAAATCATAAGGTTCGAAAGAAAGAGAGGCACCAAATATCAGCCACTTTGAAAGAACCAAGAATAAAGTTAAACTTGTATTTGAAAAACCTTTAGAAAGATATGTTGGTATTTCAATGAAAAAAAGTGGCCATGCATCAAGAAAGTACAAGCATATAGATGTTGAGGTGATTGACCCTCCTACTCTGACTGAGGAACAAAAAGAGTAACTAATTATTTGGCTCATCAAGTAACACTACCACCAGATCAAGGGATACCCCAAGTTAATCTAATTGTACAACCCGTATCTTCAGGTCCAATTTTATTTCTAGGAGGAATAATAGCTGAAATCATCTAGGAACAAGTAACTCAAGGTATTACCCCATCCAACATACTAGGTAGTTCTATGATAGAATAGGGGTTGAAGAAACCTGATGCAATACCAGTTGAAAGTGTGGATGTACCCCATTCTGATCAACTACATGAACAAACAAGGATCCTGAGTGAAATAATGGATATAGATGAATAATTTCATGTACTTGAATCATTTGACATGTAAATTGAGACACATATGGTAGAAGGTACAAATTCCTTTCAGTTGGATGAGAGAATGAAAGAATCTACCTAGTTGTCAACTATTGAAATCGAAATTCCAATACTATGGGTCTCTATTGAAGGCCAAAAAAATTTAGAAATAGATAAATCAGAGACTCAAAGAATTTCTAGTGAAGCAATTGTAGATATTGTAGCAACAAACAAGGAAGGTACCCAAGAGGAAATAAAAGTCATAAAAAGTAATGAACCACCTCAAAATTTAGAGTCTTTTTAAGAAAGGGTGGCAAAAACTACAAGAAAAGCCACTACAAATGTAGAAACTGATGACAGTCAAAGTGTGTAAACCATTGATAAAGATGAAGGACTGGTTACTGTAGGTCAGCACACTGAGCCACAAAAGGAAGAACTAAAAGAGAAAATGAGTATTAATTTACCAGTTCATGAAAAATTTTCTACTAAAAATTAGTATCTAAAGGAGATAGATATTACAAAGAGATAAGAATTTCCCAAAGTGACAACACCAACCCAAGAGGTTCCAGACAAAACCATAGAAGTTATGGCTAACTCAACTGAGGGAACAAATAACGAATATGATCCAACTGATAGTGTGAATCAAAAATAAATTAATCAATCCCAAGTTCAAGATCAAGGAAATAAGCAGTTAGAGGAAGTGCCAAAATAGGATGAACCCAAAGAGTTAACATTGGGAGTAGACAAGGCACAATAGGAAGCTCTATTGGTGCAAGTTTTCCAGGAAACATCTAAGCAATTGGTTGTTTTCTCTGAGAAACCCCAACAGGCATTACAAGAGGTAAAATTAGGGATTGCTCTCACAGCTGGTTGGTTGGGACGGTTTATCTCAGAAGAAGAAGAGGAGGTTGTACCTAATAAAGTTATAGATATTACAACCTTAACCTTCCCAAAGCCTAAAAAGACTCTAAAAAGGGCTAGGGTTATTACTAAAACTCATGTAGACCCATATGGATCTAGAACTATGGAGGTTGCAACCCCACATGAAGGAAAATCAAGAAATGATATAACAAGTGATTATGATGTCGAGCTCATTCGTTTGGGAAAACCCTCAAGAGAAACATTAAAACAAGAAGTTTCAGAAGAAGTCCAAGGATTGTTGCATAAATTGGATGAGGACAATATATCAACAAGGAATTTGAAAGAATAGACTAGGTCTTTGAATTCATGTCTACAACAGTTAGTGGGCCAATCTAGTCAAAGCCAAGAATATGTCTCTACTATTACTCCTGAAGTTATTGGAAGCATTGAAAAGGCTGTTAAGAACGTCAAGGTTGTTGATGAATGGTTAGAAAGGTTATTTGAAAAAGGGAAGAAGATATTTGAGAAATCCAAAATGAGATATGGAGAACTTAAGAACAAGCTCAATGAAATTAATGAGTTAATTGAACAATGTGATAATGGGATCTTCTACTATGAAGGAATCCTTCCCAAGTTGAACCGTATCACTCAACTTGATGAATATCTAGTTGAAAAGGAAGGAATTGTGCCACTAGAACAAATGGGAACCCAATATGTAATTGAAGATTTAGCTAAAATCAGGATTGAAGTTTTGAATAAAGTTAGAGAAAAAATGGAGATAGAAAAGAAGTGGGTTGAAAAAGGCATTGACACCATAGATATGAAATTAGAAGCCATGGTGTTTGATAAATTCAAAAAGAGATATGGTAACCTGGAAATTGATTTCTTAATCAATTATTTTGAGAAAAACACCCAAGATGAAAAATTTTCTTATGAGTTCATCAAGAGGCTAAGGGCTGTAAAGAGAATAATTGCAAAACTAAAAGGAAATTCATGGGAACATAATCAAAATTTGGATCAATGTGGGGATGCATTGAATAGGAAGACCTTGATATTTCAACACCACACAGGTCTAAATGAAGGGGATGTAAAGCAATTAGTTTAGAGATATGATGCATATATGGAAAGGTAACCAAAGGAGGGGGAAGATGATGAAGATGATGAAGATGAAGACATAACCATGAAGATCGTTGAGCAAGTTTAGGCTTGTTTTCTTTTAACAACTTTTAATATTATTATAATCAGTAATCATGTTTCATAAGAGTAGAACATTACTTTAAAATTTTGTTTTCAATCATGTATATAAATTGACATAATGTAGTAGACTTCTATATTACTTTGATATAATTTTAAAATCTATTATGAAGCATGCATATTAATGTAACAATTTGAGTTTTTTGTATAGTTGGAAAAAAGAAAAATAAGGGATCTATAAGGGCCCTTACCTATGAAAAGATGCATAGATTTCTGAACATCACATCAAAAAGGGAGATAATAGGAGAAGGGGGACATTCAGTCATCTTTTATCACTACTTTAAGACCTTCTCCAAATGAGGGGACTTTGTTCAACAGCCTGTTTTCCCTTGGTATGAAATCTTTTGAACCTTGGTCTGTTTGAGAAAACACAAATGCCCCAACCAAATTATGAGACATCCCCACACCCATCAATGTGTCAAAATCCATTATAGGATCATACATAATATTCCTTAATTCTATATTCTTCTGATAAGAAGATACCCTGTCCAAAAGGTCTAAACCACCTGTAGAAAATGCCTTCTTCCCTTTCACTTTATAAGAAGTAGATTTAATAGGAGTAGGCTGAGTAGGAACATTCAAAGTAGCTAGAAGAGAGAGTATTGCAGCCCTTGGACCTGGTGGAACAAGGGACTTAGAACTTGACTTACCCCTACATTTCCTTGTGAAAGGTGGATGTTCTCTTGGAGGAGGAACAAGCAATGGTCCTAATAATTTTTTCTCTATCAAAGGAGCTCGCTGCACTGAATAAATGGAAGGTTGGAGAGAAAACTTGCCCTTACCTTCCTTGGTGGTAGAAAGTGATTCCTTAAAATGTTGAAAAGATGAAGGCACTGTTTCTTCCTCATCCAAAATGAAAATTCGGGATTTGTTGTCTCCCGAAAATTGCTATATGTTTTCACAACCAAATTCAAATTTTTTGTGCTCATGCCCTTTGTAAGTGCCCAAGCCAAGTTTGTGGATCAGGGAGATAGAAAACTCCATGCCCTGGAGCTGTTTTTGATCCCTGTTTTGCTCATTTTTTGGAAATACTCCATCTCCCGGCCTGTGTGCAAATACTTGTTTTACAACCTCCATTTTGGATCAAATCGGCTCGTTTTCTCTTTGGCATGGGTCATCAAGTTATTATTCTACCTATTTTCTTCTGGTTCGCGAAGAAAAATAAAAAAATGGACTCAACACATAGAAGTTCTCCTTCTCTGTATTTTTTGCAATCAGGGTGACATACATCCTCCCTATCAAATTTCAGGCCCAAACGAAGAAATATACGTGGAGGGATCTCATTGGATGGGGAAGAATGGGCTTTGTGGTGAACTTAGCATTTTTGTCATTTTTGGCAAAAAGGGTGACTTTCCCCCACAAACCCGTGAGCCCGAAGCAGAGCGTTGTAAAGAATGAGGTCTAAGGCCCGTAACCAATGAATGGGGGACACGTGGTCATGGTTGAAAAGTCAAAGTGGGAGGTAGACCTTCAGCGGGACTTCAAGTTTTTAGCTCTTGAGGCCAAAAAAGGTTTAAGGGTTAGCTATTTCCCCGAGGCCCGTAACAAATCGAAGAGTGCCACGTGTCTTAAGCTAGGCAGAGCGGTGGGACGTGGAGGTAAATTGGGAAATTTTCCCAATTTAAAATTTAAAAGGAAAAAATGGAGCCGCATATCCGTGACCAGTCAGAGAGTGCCATTTGTCTCGGAGCGGCGGGGCCTGGACATTTTTGGGAAATTTTTCCCAATATGAAATCAGAAGGAAAAAAGGCAGGTCTTCAGCCCACGGATGAATCAAAAGGTACCACGTGCCTCCGAGTGGTAGGGCCATGGAGATTTTTAGGAAATTTTTCCAAAAGGGAAAAATTTACAGTTTGACCCCGCTAACCCTAATTTTGACTCTGTTTTGTACCAGTTTTTCCCTAAATCTTCAAGAGGCCATATTTTTCGATCTAGAGCTCACATTTTCACGTTTTTGGTATCAATGGAAAGCTGGTGAAAATATCCACACGATGGACACTTCAATTTTAAATTTTGATGGATTTTTGTGGGAGAAAATTGAGAAAACGTCTCTGGCATGCAAAAAACACAAAAAAAATTCCCTCGACTTCCCTCCAATGTTCTCCTACCACGTGGATGGCCCAATTTCAAAGCGATTAGGGAAAAGGATCACACGGTTCATATGCAAATTAGCAAATTGAAATATGAAATGCATTTTTGCACACAGAAACTCTTTTTGGGGCTTGTCAGAAGTGTTTTCTTTGTGGCAAAGGAATCTGGAAGAGGGAAAATGATCAAATTTCTTTGTAATGGCTTTGGGTCAAACGATTTAATGGATTTTTGAAGTATTTATGAAGGATCGGCAATCGAATTTGGAAATTGGAAGCATGTTTTTACAAACAGAGGAAAAAAATGATTGTTAGTCTTCTTCTATTCTCCTCCTCTACATTTTTCTTCTATTCCCACTCAGTGTACAAGTTTCAACTCTGAGATCAATAAAAAAGGAAGGAATTTTATGTCCCTATGATGGAAAAATTGATTGGTGCTTTGTGACCAGTGTGTTTTATTCTGTCTTGTGCTCAGAAATTGCAAATTTTTCTTTCTTCTATTAATTAATGCATGTAATGAAACTTCCAGTTGATGTGTGTGGGCATCTGACACTCTACCCACAATATTGATTTCCCCCTCCTTCATTCTCACTCCCTCCCCTTTCTCAGATCGATTTTTTCTATAGCAAGGAGTTGCTATTATTGCCATAGGGATAGTGGGGTGTTCATGTGGATCTCTGGTTGAAAAACCACCGTAAATCCACTTTGGTTTTACACACTAAACAATGGGAGCTGCACCATTCAAATGTAGAGGGACTTAGATTCCCATAGCGTTGGCCTGAAATCCACAAATTTTTCCACAAGAAAAAATTTCTCGCCAACAGTTTTTAGCACCCATCGTGGGGCAGAGTTGCAACATCTGCACCCAAAAATGACCACAAGGTTTTTAAAATATCATTAAGTTTGCCTTTGAAGTCTGAAATTCCTTGTGATCCAAAAATACAAAAAGATTCAAATATAAGAGTTTTGAGATTGAGCAGCCATATGAACTGCATGGATGTAACTCAAAATTCTTGCAAATCCTTCTAGAAAACCTTATTTTCTCTTTCATATCCAAAGGAAATAATTTCAGACATGAAAGAGGTTACTTGGCATATTTGGCAGAGCGTAAATCACCTCACCATTGCTACAAAATTCTGGGCTGTGAAAGAGAAGACAATAAACTTTCAAGTTGGCTAATAGAAGGTATACTCACCAGCTGAGGCAAGGAGGAGTGATTGACCCTACTTTTGAGGAGTTGGAGAGAGAAGAAGCAGAGGTTATAGCTTGGTTTGACAGAGAGGAAGAGATTAGAGCTCAACTTGAAGAAATTGCAAGACTCCAAGCTGCAGCAGAGGAAAGAGAAGCAACTCTAGCTGTTGAAGAAACCAAAAATAGAAATAGAATGGCTGATAATGAACATGAAGCATGTACACCCAATGTACCATGGGGAAGAAATACTGGTCCACTTTCTCTCCCATGAATACTCCATGATCTGCCAAGAGGTTCGAGAAAGAATTTTTCCAAATTCAAAGGAGATGGCTCCCAACTCCTTGAAGAACATGTAGCAGCCTTCATCACTACTTGTGGTGTGTTAGGTGTTGAAGATGAAGATGTGTAGGTTAGGCTTTTTGTGGAGTCACTCCAAGAGAAAGTTGTTGAATGGTTTTACATGCTTCCTGCAAGATCTATTACTAGTTGGGAAGATATCAAAACAGCATTTGAAAATAGATTTAAGAGCACTGAAGATGGTCAAGAGCTGCTGGTGCAATTAGTCCAAATAAAGAAATAAATATATAAATCCATGAGGGAATTTGTAACAAGGTTTGATAGATTGACAAGAAGAGTCCCTGAAGATGTGCTACCTCTTGAGAACCACTTGAGAAGATTCTTCATCAGTGCCTTGCCATCAGAAGTTGGTTTCTTCCTCAGAAGAGCCCAACCAAACACACTAAGGGAAGCTCAACACTTTTCCATTGAAACTGATGATGAATTAATCATCTCGGGAAAGGTGAAAGGCCCAAATGGGAAGCAGAAGGGTCATAGTTCGGCTTCAGTAACTATAGATCCTATGTTCCAGAAAATGGCAAATGATCTGGTTGCCTTGAAGAAATAGTTGTCCCAAATGATAACGAGAAATGCTCTAAGGAGGCCAAACTTCCCTGATAGACAAAGAATTGCACCACCTCCTTGCCAACTTGCCCTTGAAGCATCTCCTATCAATGTTATCTGTGACACCATAGAATCAAGAGAGGATGTTGAAATTGATGACCTTGAAGGAGATATCGTAGAGGATTACGAAGGCTACCTCGAAATTGAAGAAGTTGATATGCAAAATGGCTTGTTTGAGTTTGTGGATGATGGGGAAGAAGAAGAGGAAGCCCAAAGCTTCTCATGTGCTATCTTCACTCAAGCTCAATCCAAAAAAGATGCTCTACCCTCTGTGGCTGAAGAGGAAAAGAAAACTAAAGAAGATCCCACTCCAGCAGATGCACAAAATAAGATCATCAGCAGAGGCTCACCATTACCACCCTCAATGGATTCAGCCAAAATAAAACTAGGCCAAATGGCTGTTAGAGATCAGGATGTTATATCTAGTAAGTCACCTTTACCTTCTTCTAGCTCATGAGTTATTAAAAACACTCCTCCCTTTAATGAAGTCTATCCTAAGTCAGCCAAATTTCCTCAAATACCCTTACCATGTAAACCTTCGCTCACTCCAAGAAATTTCCCCTCATCCAACATTTTCCCATTTGATTTTGTGGAACATGCAAGTAAGACCAAAGTTCAGCTCTCAGAGATTGAATACTTGCAAACACATCCTGCTCAGTTTGATAGACTAATCAATGCTATATGAAAGCAACAGTTCTATACCTTCAAGTTCAAATTATAAAGGTCTGCTCTCAACACTATCTACACCACCTACTCAAAACATGTTGGCCCTAAGTGCTTCTAAAACAGATAAGGTGGAACCCTTCTACTTGTCTCTTCTCATGAATGGTTTTGAGCTCAACAATTACATCATTGACTCTGGAGCTTCTGATAATGTAATGCCACTCAAATTTTCCAATGCTCTCAGCCTGACACTAACCAGAGTTAACGGAGCTTGTTACTCAATGGAATCCAAGTAAGTACCACTAGTAGGAAGGATAAAAGATGCACAAGTGGCTTTTGGCTAAATACCCTGATAAGAAAGTACTTCTAACCATCTTAGTGGAAAACATTCCAACATCTTTTGGCATGCTCTTGAGTAGAAGTTTTTGTAGAGACCTTTGTGGAGAGATAAAGATGGATTGGACCTCTGCAACTATTCCAATAAAGGGTGAAATGAAGAAGCTACTTCCGGTAATAAAAATGAAGTTTACAGTAAGAAGTTCCAGTGACCCAAGAGCTAATATCCTCTTTCAAGATTGTGGATTAGGAAACTATTTCCTTACTTCACAACGAAAAGAAGACTTGCCATGTAACATCCTCATTTTTGTACATTAGAACAAGTAATTTTTTTTTTTTTGATAAATGCTTTCTGGTTCTAAATACATAATTTAGAACTCACAAATCAAAACAACCATTCTTATAACAGATAACCATATGCAGCTGTAATGACTCGGAGTACCTCCGATCTATTCATTCCATGACTCGGTAATCTACCGATCTATTCATGAGTATCAAGAGTTGGCGTTATTAATCTAACACATCACTCTTGAGGTTCTCTTCCCTAATCTGGGATTCAGAATGCTCTGTCCAAGGAACCTATCTAAATAATTGTTACCATTATTCATCGGCATCTCATCCCTTAGACTAGGTGACATAGGACAACGCAATCAGCAGCTTGCGATACTTTGGCTAAAGATTTGAACATACTGCTTATGTCTCGTATCCCTTGACGGCATACTCGTCAATCTGGAATACGTCCTTCACCCCATTCCTATGTTATGTAGAATGTCTTATACTGACTTCTGTCAGTCTCTCCTGCCCCAAGTTATTCACTCAGGAACGGATTAGTAATATGACAACGTTATAGGGATGCTCCCGAGGACTAGGGATATACTGACATACTGGGTCAACCCTAGTTAACCCAGTGTGTCAAGATACCCCGAGTCTCCTGGGGCAGCCTTATAACATGACCACGTTCCTAATCAGTCCCATAGTAAAACTTGTTCGAGTTAAAGGTGTAAATCTTAATGATCAATGCAAAGGGTGTCGTCATAAGTCACCTGTATTGTTGTATCTTCGAGTATCTTCGAGAAGATCCTAATCTTCTCGAAGGTACAACCCTGCAGTTGACTTGTGCCATCAACCTTCAAATCCGCCTCGAAAAGATCTACTTAATTATAAGTGTTACATATGTTGAGTTAAAATTATACTATCAGACGCTCCCTTAAGGGTAGTCTTTCCCAATCCCTGGGTTCCTCACCTTAGAATTATCTTTCTTAATAAAACCCATTTCACAAGAGAAGTTATTAAGACTAGAGGTCCCATCAAGGAGTTCATAGAAAAACATAATTCTAAATCAACGAAACTGGACAATAACCCTTAATCCTCACATGAGATTGCTAACCAAACCCTTTTTAGGTTTATATCAGTTCTCATAACTGAAATTATATCTTACTTATTAGTGTCGAGATATAGTGATTAAGAATCCAATTAAACGTTGTCTTGACTTAGATCAAGACTAGGAAGTAATAATCTATTCAGCTCGTTCAGCTTCCTATTGAGGTTTATTTTGACCTTAGCTTCTCAAAAATCAGTGATCTAAATTACAATTAGCTTTAGATAGAACATAATAGAACTACTAAACAATCATAAGTATTCAGTCACATAACCTTGCAAGCTTATTTAGATAATCACAAATGTCTCCAAGTTATACAATAATAACAATGCCCTTAAAATCATTCGAACCGAAGAAGATCAAACCATCAAGATACGAATGCAAACACATAAGTAACAAATACCTCATTTCATTCCTTTCAAAGCTATCAAATACATTTTATGCATTCAGCATATTTGATACAATACTCAACAGCAAAAGAACATCTTTCTTCAAGTAGTACATTTAGAGAATCAAATTGAAATTCATCATAAAACCAAATTAAACAATCTGAACATCATATCAGATCTGCGTGCCTTTACCATTTACGGCAACCATCTGCAAAAATTGTCAACACGGGTCAGTTCGGTGAACTGAGCATGATAAGCACTAATTCTTAAAACAATTGCAATCCACCAATTGTTTTCATTATACAACCTGTTTAAATGAAATCATTTCCTCACATTCCAAACTTAAATCAGGCTATTCATCCTATATGTTAGAGACTAAGAACATATGAATACAGCCATTCTTAAGACAGCCAAAACTCCTACAAGATTGTTTCCACAATTTCACAATGGCAGTTAAAACATTCAACAATCTCACAGTCTTAATTCTTTTATCATCTTAACACATTTCAATGGTATTGACAAGTATACCTATTTACACAGCAGCACACATTTTATACCAGTCTCTCCATACAATACCTCAGTTTATTCTTGTTATGCCCTTACCATAGAGATCGCAAAAGGAAGCAAGAAGAAAGCACACAAGGTTTCCTGACTAGGAGAGAGAGAATTTTCCCTTCAACTCATTTATACATCAACATATAAATTACAGTTTAGAAGAAGAAACAGAGTCCATCAGAATCCTAAGTCAATAACATTCTGAACTGTACCGATTCCTTTAGATTAATGCATATATATTTACGCATGCGACTAAACAGTCGAAATTACAAGAAGAGCAACAGTTCCATCTAATTCCAAATATAAAAGTCACCTGTAGCTACTAAACGATTCAAGAGTTCACGCAACAAGCATTAATAAATAATCCAACTCCAATAGACTCAACAAAACTTTCCATATTATACAACAACATGAAAAATATCCAACGCCATCGCCTGTCATGGCACAGCTAAGAGCTCTTTGTTTCAGTCAAACTTGAAACAAGATCATATTAAAACAATTAACGTTTCCATATGAAATACAGTGACATTCACGCAGAGTCGAAACACAATATGCACAGCTTCATTCAACTAAGCAAATCCCTACGATTATTCAACATGGGTGTAAATTAGAAGTCGTTTTCAAGAAGAACAACCATAACCAGGTCCTCACAGGAGCCGAGTTCCACACCAATAAATTTTCCTCAAGGTTTCATTTGAAGTCGAGTTACTACAAAGTATAACAGGGTATCAACAAAATTAAGAAAGAGTCCAAAATGATATGCATGCTCAGCGAAGACTCAACTCGAGAAACGAGCCAACACGCAGCATATTATGGACTCCAACAGTGTCAATTCCAACCAGTACTTATAACCAAAGTTGAATTCATACAACAACAATTCAAGAATCCTAAAAGTACTCACAGCAAAACTTCAACAGAAGTTAAAACATAAATTACCTTTCAATGACTCCATCGAAGTCAATAACTTTTAGCATTCTTAACAAAACAACAACATTCATAACCAAGCTTAGACAGAAGTTTGAAATACTAGATACATTTCAAGGACTCTCACTGAGTCAATGCCAACCGTATTCACAACTGAGGTTACACAGAAATAGAAACACCAGATACATTTCAAAGATTTCTACAGACTCAGAATCAAAGAGTATCCACAACAAGCTTCCGCAGATGTCATAACATACTACCCATTTCAAGGATTCCAACAAAAATTCACAATAAAACTTCTTACCGAAGTCGAAACATTAACTACGTTTCAAGGACTCAAAAGGAGTCGAACCCAAGTAGTATTCTCAATTTAAACTTCTACAGAAGTCAAAAATACTATCTAATCAAGGATTCCAACAGAATTCAATAACATATAGTATTCACGGCTGTACTTCTACAGAAGCCAAAACATATTATCATTTCAAGAAGTCCAACAACAACAATAACATATAGTACTCACGACAAAACTTATACAGAAGTCGGAATATACTGTACATTTCAAGAATTCCAACAGTATCATTTTCAACAAGTGAAAACAACAAGGTTTCGACTGAAGTCTGAATCAAACAAGAAAACAATTCATGGACTCCCACAGAGCCGAATTCGTACATTATCCTTGCAAGCATTTCTACGAAATCTAACCGAAATGCAAAACACAGCAAGATAATTCAACCGTTCGAAACAAAATGTACACCCAGCAAGGGTTCACCAAAAAATCGAGCCAGCAAGAAGATACAGCAAACTAATTCATACAATGCTACCATAAAAACCAACTGAACCAAAAATCATCTGAACAGAGTTGTTCTAATGAAATCATTTGAAGGAAAGCAAGATTTTTAAAAGTTAGGGCCTAACATGCCTGGTAATGTCGCTTAAAAATCCGAAGAAGACCTCTGAAAGAGCTCGAGCCTTCTCCTCTTCTTCCACGTTAGATTCAACAACAATAATTTGTTATTTCCATGCCTTATAAACTTTCCTCGACAGAGAAAAGAGCTAGTTATTCTCATAGTTGCCATGCAACACCAAGTAGACTGGTTCGAAGAACCAGTGATCAAACAGAGAGAAAACTGGAGCATATGGAAAACCAAACAACAACTAGTTTTCCATTTTGCATGCCTTCCCGAGCAATCCGTGCTCGGAAATCGAGTTCATTAATTGCATTAACTCCAAAATTCCCGCTCAATCTCCATTGCCACCGACCGCCATAGTTGGCGATGGACAAAAACAAACCAAAGACCATTTCCAGATTTGGCGACTCTGCCACGTCGGATTTCATTAGCCGTTTGAAACTTCCACCAAATCCCTTGTCCTTCATACTTATCCATCTCATTTAATGCCATAGAAACTACCGCCCATGGCTCGCACCCCTTCATAGGTCCCCTTCATCCACTAACATTAGTTAGGTTAGAAACATAGGTTAGATCCTAAGGTGATACTTAGTCTAACCTCCTTAGCGCTAGGTCACTAACCTTAGGAACATTTAGCTTATAGCTTAGGGCTAGGTTAGATTAACACTAATCCAACCCATAGGTTATTAACCTTAATAAATCCAGTCTAGGTCTAACAAATAGAATCTTTCAGTATAAGAACCAACAAATATACATTCACGAAATGGATTCATTCTAGCACTGATAATAAGCTAGAAGTATATATATAAATCAGAATTTATTACCTGGCTCTAGGTCTAGACCTTCCTGATATTACGATATCGGGAACCAATTCATTTAACAAGATCAGCCTGAGTTAACTCCTGAATTGCTCATTCCACATATTCAGACCTTGCAACCTTCGTAAGGTCTATAATTTTTGTTTATCCAGAATAAACTTAAAACATCTCTTGGATCAATGCCACTGATCCAAGGCTGAGTCATATAGACGGGTAAATCCACAATTCATTCCGAAATCAGATTAAGCTCAGGTGCTAAAAATGAAAGAAATAAAAGAGTCCAAGCATATCCTGGCTCAGTCAAAGATCTTCAAATGCAAAGAAGATACAATCCATATCAAGCATGACTTCACAATCAAAGGAACACATCCTTTTTACAGAAGAAATCATATATCAACACTTGAATGCTCAGGAGGAAGTAACAATAGTTCAGGGTGTTACATGCTTCCCTCCTAAAAGATTCATCGTCCCGATGATTACATATTTGATTTACCTTCAGGTCAACCAATTTATTAGTTCACAATACAATGTGACTATTTCCAACTTGAATAGTTTCAGAAATCAATGTCACGATACATTTTATTCAGCCTGAATAATGTTTGCCTCAATCTGGCTTTCATATAAACATGAAAAAGATAAGTTCATAAAAGAAATGTTTTGTCAACAGATTTCATCCTGTTGAAAAAGAAAAGGAAAAGCAATTTTCATCTCTTCCAGATTTTCCCAAGTTGCACTTTCTTCATTAAACTGGTCCCACTGGACCTTACATTGCTGTATTTCACGATTTCTCAAATGCAATTGGCGAGTTTCCAGCACTCGTGTGGGTTTAACCACGATTATTCCTGGGTCTTGGACCTGCAAGGAATTCCAATTTAAGACATGTGACAAATCTGAAACGTATTTCTTAAGCAAAGAAATATGGAAAACATCATGCATGCGAGACAAAGCAGGTGGTAATGCTAATCGATAAGCTACAGGATTGATTATTTCGACAATTTCGAAAGGTCCCACGAAACGAGGTGACAACTTGGCAGCCTTGCCAAAAGTTATAGAACTCTTTCTGGGTTTAACATGAAGAAAAACCTTCTCACCAAGCTCAAACCTTCGATCAACCCGCTTAAGGTCAGCATAGCTCTTCTGCCTATCTGCTGCTTCCTTTAATCGTTCACGAATCAACTTAACTTGCTGTTCCATTTCAGTGAGGATCTCTGGTCCAATTACCACTCTATCCTCAACACTATCCCAGCTAACAGGGGTTCTGCACTTCCTTCCATAAAGTGCTTCAAATGGTGCCATTTTAAGAGATGAGTGATAAGTGTTGTTGTATGCGAATTCAACTAATGGAAGATACTCTTCCCATTTATACTGTTGATCCATGCAATACATTCGCAACATGTCCTCCAACACTTGATTTACTCTCTCAGTTTGTCCATCTGTTTCCGGATGATATGCAGAACTGAAGTTTAGTTTTGTTCCAAGAGCTGTATTAAGCGTTTGCCAAAATCTTGACGTCATTCTAGGATCCCTGTCAGATATAATCAATTCTGGTACACCATGTAACCTGAAAATTTCATGTACGAATCTTTTGGCCAACACTGGTGAATCATCCTTTAGATTTCCAGCGATGAAATGAGCTACCTTAGTTAGTTTATCTACAACTACCAGGATAACATCATGTTTGTTCCTGGACATAGGTAACCCTTGTACAAAGTCCATGCTTATTACTTGCCATTTGTACTGCGGTATGCTATGAGGATATAATAGTCTAGCAGGGTGCATGTGTTCTGCCTTAACCTGCTGACATTCCAGACAATGAGTCACAAAATCAATGACATCCTTTTTCATACCTTTCCAAAAGTATTGTTGTTTCAGATCAGCAAGCATTTTTGTGATACCCGGGTGTCCAGAGAAAGGTGAATTATGAAATTCAACTAACAACTTCTTTCTCAAATCGTTCAGCATAGGTACGTATACCCTGTTTTCATAACGTAAGATTCCTTCATTATCAAAATGAAAGCCCTTATACCTTTCATCATTAGGTTCTGCAGCAAGCGCTGCTTTTACTTGCTGAAAGTATATATCAGATTCTGAGGCACTTTTTACCTCATCCTTAAACTGAGTTCTTAACGTTATAAGAGCAGAAATGTGCTTCCTACGACTTAGAGCATCTGCTACTCTATTCTCTTTCCCTTTGATGTAGCTAATATCAAAATCATATTGAGATAAAAACTCTAACCACCTTCTCTGTCTGGCATTTAGATTAGGCTGAGTGAAAATATATTTCAGTCCTAAGTGATCAGTTTTCAACTCAAAAGGTTTCCCAAGTAAATAGTGTCTCCAGACTTGAAGCGCATGAACAATGGCAGCAAGCTCCAAATCATGAGGAGCATAATTCAGCTCATGTAACTTAAGTTTTCTACTTTCATATGCTATTACTTGATCATTTTGTAACAAAACACCTCCAAGGCCTTCCCCAGAAGCATCCGTTACAACAATAAAGCTCCCATTAGGGTCTGGTACAGCTAAAATAGGTGCGGAAGTCAACTGACTTTTCAGACTTTTGAAAGCAGTTTCACACTTATCATTCCAAATAAATTTCTTATCCTTCTTCTGCAATGAAGTTATCGGTGCAGCCACTTTAGAAAAATCCTTAACAAATTTTCTATAATAACCAGCAAGACCCATGAAGCTTCTTACTTCGTGCACATTCTTTGGTGCAGGCCACTCAGTTATTGCCACTATTTTTGAAGGATCTACAGCAATTCCTTCTTTACTAATGACATGACCCAAATAGTGAACTTCTGTATCAAAGAAAGAACATTTGGATAACTTACCATACAACTTTCTTTTTCTCAAAATTCCCAAAACTATCTTCAAATGCTCATTGTGCTCTTCAACACTTTTAGAATAAATGAGAATATCGTCCAAGAATACAAGTACAAACTTGTCCAAATATTCTTGAAAGATATTATTCATCAAGTTCATAAAAGCTGCGGGTGCATTAGTTAATCCAAAGGGTAGAACCGTGAATTCATAATGTCCGTACCTTGTTCGGAAAGTTGTTTTATGAATATCTTCTTCTCTAATCCTTAGCTGATGATAACCAGATCGAAGATCTATCTTAGAATAAACCGCTGCCCCACGCATCTGATCAAATAGATCGTCGATCCTTGGAAGTGGGTATCTGTTCTTGATTGTTGCTTTATTCAACATCCGATAATCAATACACAGCCTAAGTGTTCCATCCTTCTTTTTCACAAATATTACTGGTGCTCCCCAAGGTGAAACACTTGGTCTAATCAAACCTTTAGACAAAAGTTCTTGCAATTGTGCCTTAAGCTCGACTAACTCTGTAGTAGTCATCCGATAAGGTGCTTTGGAAATAGGTTCCGTTCCTGGTTTGATTTCGATGGTGAAGTCAAATTCCCTCTTGGGTGGTAACCCTGGTAATTCCTCCAGAAAAACATCCCTGAAACTTTGTAGCAGAGGAAATTGTTTCATGGAATCACCATCTTCTTCTGAAAATTCAGATATCTTTACTGCATAAAGGGTGCATCCTTTGTTTTTAGCCTTTTTAAGCTGCATAGCTGACAGTTTTCTAACTGAAATTTCCCGTTTCACCCCTTGAATCTCTGCTGTTTCCAGCCGATCATCTAAACATTTTATATTCTTTTCATAGCAGTCTACTTTTGCTTTATGGTCAGCTAACCAATTGACACCAATGACAATGTCGTACGATCCCAAAGGTGTAACATAGAGGTCAACTTCCGTGGAAAAGTTAGGTAAGTCAAGGACTGCCCCAAAAAGACACATACTCATTGTATGAACAGAGTTATTACCATACTGTACAGTCCAAGATTTATCTATTTTTCCAGCTTTTCTCTTAAGTTTAGAAGCAAGTTTATTAGAAATAAAACATTCAGTAGCTCCTGTATCAAAAAGAATAGTGACAGGTATGCCAAATAACTTACCCGGAACTTCTATAGGTGTCACTTGCTTTTCAGCTTGCTTGTCTGCTACTGCAACATGTATCTTATGCTGCTGATTACGATCATCCTTCTTCAAAGGGCACTGATTTGCGTAGTGGTCTTTGCCACAATTGTAGCAGCCTCCTACAGGTCCCTTTTTAGGCTCAAAATTGCCTCCAGCCTTGTAATTATCACGTTGTCCTCCATAGGGCTTCTGCCCATTGTTATAATTTTTGGCAAAATTATCCCTTACATTTCCAGCAGGCTTATTTGCTACTGCTTTCTTACTATTATCCCCTGGAAACTTACTTCTGTTTCCAAACTTTTTCCATGGTCCCTTTTTGGGTGCAAGTGAAGTTGAAGAAGGGTTTGCAATCTTCTTCCGCACTTCCTCTTTATGAGCAGAAATAGCCTTTAATTTCTGTTCTTGTCTTATGGCCTTTTCAACAACTCCTTCCATAGTGGTTGGACTGTGAACATCGACCTCTCCCCCTATCACGGGATTCAGTCCCATGATGAATTTCCGTATTCTGAACTTCTCGTCAGTTTGATACTGCGGTACATACTTGAGGAGTTTTGTAAATCGCTCCCAGTATTCCGTTACCGTTAGCTTCCCTTGAGCTAAGTTCTGGAATTCTGTCATTTTCTGATCATAGAAAAGTTGTGGCAGCCAACGTTGCCTAAAATAGCCCTTAAATTGATCCCAAGTAATATTGGTCTCATCAATATTTAGCTCAGCTTTACGGCTATCCCACCATGAAGATGCTTCGTGGGAAAGCTGATAGGCTCCCCAAATAGCTTTGGTTTCCTCTGAGAAGTTTCTTATTGCAAAGTACTTCTCCATTTCACTGAGCCAGTTCTCAGCTCCATCTCCTAATGTGGTGCCATCATATTTAGGTGGGCTTATCCTTTTTATATCATTAGTGAGTTCTGCTGCCAACCTGGCCTTTTTGTTTTCTGGTTGGACAGGTGCATTTCCAGCATTATTATCAACACCCATATCGGGGTTGTCCTCAGGAGGTTGCTGATTGTTATTACCAGCTTCATCTTCCTCCTCATTTCCCATTACTTGTTGTTCAAGTACAGCCAAACGATCTCTTGTGTCCAACAGGGCAGCAAGGATCTCATCAAGCTTTTGGGTTGTTGCTGCCCCTCCTTCAGGTGGAGCATTATTCGCAACGTTCCCCCTTGTTCTAACCATTTTCTGTTACAAGAAAATTCAGGTTTTTATCAGATTATGGACACAATAGGTCCAAGAGCTGCAACCTTCAGCTCTGATACCAAGATGTAACATCCTCATTTTTGTACATTAGAACAAGTAATTTTTTTTTTTTGATAAATGCTTTCTGGTTCTAAATACATAATTTAGAACTCACAAATCAAAACAACCATTCTTATAACAGATAACCATATGCAGCTGTAATGACTCGGAGTACCTCCGATCTATTCATTCCATGACTCGGTAATCTACCGATCTATTCATGAGTATCAAGAGTTGGCGTTATTAATCTAACACATCACTCTTGCGGTTCTCTTCCCTAATCTGGGATTCAGAATGCTCTGTCCAAGGAACCTATCTGAATAATTGTTACCATTATTCATCGGCATCTCGTCCCTTAGACTAGGTGACATAGGACAACGCAATCAGCAGCTTGCGATACTTTGGCCAAAGATTTGAAACATACTGCTTATGTCTCGTATCCCTTGACGGCATACTCGTCAATCTGGAATACGTCCTTCACCCCATTCCTATGTTATGTAGAATGTCTTATACTGACTTCTGTCAGTCTCTCCTGCCCCAAGTTATTCACTCAGGAACGGATTAGTAATATGACAACGTTATAGGGATGCTCCCGAGGACTAGGGATACGCTGACATACTGGGTCAACCCTAGTTAACCCAGTGTGTCAAGATACCCCGAGTCTCCTGGGGCAGCCTTATAACATGACCACGTTCCTAATCAGTCCCAGAGTAAAACTTGTTCGAGTTAAAGGTGTAAATCTTAACGATCAATGCAAAGGGTGTCGCCATAAGTCACCTGTATTGTTGTATCTTCGAGAAGATCCTAATCTTCTTGAAGGTACAACCCTACAGTTGACTTGTGCCATCAACCTTCAAATCCGCCTCGAAAAGATCTACTTAATTATAAGTGTTACATACGTTGAGTTAAAATTATACTATAAGACGCTCCCTTAAGGGTAGTCTTTCCCAATCCCTGGGTTCCTCATTTAAAATTTCCTTTCTTATTAAGACCCATTCCACAAAGAGAAGTTATAAGACTAGAGGTCCCATCAAAGAGTTCATAGAAAAATATAATTCTAAATCAACGAAACTGGACAATAACCCTTAATCTTCACATGAGATTGCTAACCAAACCCTTTTTAGGTTTATATCAGTTCTCATAACTGAAATTATATCTTACTTATTAGTATCGAGATATAGTGATTAAGAATCCAATTAAACGTTGTCTTGACTTAGATCAAGGTTAGGAAGTAATAATTTATTCAGCTCGTTCAGCTTCCTATTCAGGTTTATTCTAACCTTAGCTTCCCGAAAGACAGTGATCTAAATTCCAATTAGCTTTAGATAGAACATAATAGAACTACTAAACAATCATAAGTATTCAGTCACATAACCTTGCAAGCTTATTTAGATAATCACAAATGTCTCCAAGTTATACAATAATAACAATGCCCTTTAAATCATTTGAACCGAAGAAGATCAAACCATCAAGATACGAATTCAAACACATAAGTAACAAATACCTCATTTCATTCCTTTCAAAGCTATCAAATACATTTTATGCATTCAGCATATTTGATACAATACTCAACAGCAAAAGAACATCTTTCTTCAAGTAGTACATTTAGAGAATCAAATTGAAATTCATCATAAAACCAAATTAAACAATCTGAACATCATATCAGATCTGCGTGCCTTTACCACTTACGGCAACCATCTGCAAAAATTGTCAACACGGGTCAGTTCGGTGAACTGAGCATGATAAGCACTAATTCTTAAAACAATTGCAATCCACCAATTGTTTTCATTATACAACCTGTTTAAATGAAATCATTTCCTCACATTCCAAACTTAAATCAGGCTATTCATCCTATATGTTAGAGACTAAGAACATATGAATACAGCCATTCTTAAGACAGCCAAAACTCCTACAAGATTGTTTCCACAATTTCACAATGGCAGTTAAAACATTCAACAATCTCATAGTCTTAATTCTTTTATCATCCTAACACATTTCAATGGTATTGACAAGTATACCTATTTACACAGCAGCACACATTTTATACCAGTCTCTCCATACAATACCTCAGTTTATTCTTGTTATGCCCTTACCATAGAGATCGCAAAAGGAAGCAAGAAGAAAGCACACAAGGTTTCCTGACTAGGAGAGAGAGAATTTTCCCTTCAACTCATTTATACATCAACATATAAATTACAGTTTAGAAGAAGAAACAGAGTCCATCAGAATCCTAAGTCAATAACATTCTGAACTGTACCGATTCCTTTAGATTAATGCATATATATTTACGCATGCGACTAAACAGTCGAAATTACAAGAAGAGCAACAGTTCCATCTAATTCCAAATATAAAAGTCACCTGTAGCTACTAAACGATTCAAGAGTTCACGCAACAAGCATTAATAAATAATCCAACTCCAATAGACTCAACAAAACTTTCCATATTATACAACAACATGAAAAATATCCAATGCCATCGCCTGTCATGGCACAGCTAAGAGCTCTTTGTTTCAGTCAAACTTGAAACAAGATCATATTAAAACAATTAACGTTTCCATATGAAATACAGTGACATTCACGCAGAGTCGAAACACAATATGCACAGCTTCATTCAACTAAGCAAATCCCTACGATTATTCAACATGGGTGTAAATTAGAAGTCGTTTTCAAGAAGAACAACCATAACCAGGTCCTCACAGGAGCCGAGTTCCACACCAATAAATTTTCCTCAAGGTTTCATTTGAAGTCGAGTTACTACAAAGTATAACAGGGTATCAACAAAATTAAGAAATATTCCAAAACGATATGCATGCTCAGCGAAGACTCAACTCGAGAAACGAGCCAACATGCAGCATATTATGGACTCCAACAGTGTCAATTCCAACCAGTACTTATAACCAAAGTTGAATTCATACAACAACAATTCAAGAATCCTAAAAGTACTCACAGCAAAACTTCAACAGAAGTTAAAACATAAATTACCTTTCAATGACTCCATCGAAGTCAATAACTTTTAGCATTCATAACCAAGCTTAGACAGAAGTTTGAAATACTAGATACATTTCAAGGACTCTCACTGAGTCAATGCCAACCGTATTCACAACTGAGCTTACACAGAAATATAAACACCAGATACATTTCAAAGATTTCTACAGACTCAGAATCAAAGAGTATCCACAACAAGCTTCCGAAGATGTCATAACATACTACCCATTTCAAGGATTCCAACAAAAATTCACAATAAAACTTCTTACCGAAGTCGAAACATTAACTACGTTTCAAGGACTCAAAAGGAGTCGAACCCAAGAAGTATTCTCAATTTAAACTTCTACAGAAGTCAAAAATACTAACTAATCAAGGATTCCAACAGAATTCAATAACATATAGTATTCACGGTTGTACTTCTACAGAAGTCAAAACATATTATCATTTCAAGAAGTCCAACAGCAACAATAACATATAGTACTCACGACAAAACTTATACAGAAGTTGGAATATACTGTACATTTCAAGAATTCCAACAGTATCATTTTCAACAAGTGAAAACAGCAAGGTTTCGACTGAAGTCTGAATCAAACAAGAAAACAATTCATGGACTCCCACAGAGCCGAATTCGTACATTATCCTTGCAAGCATTTCTACGAAATCTAACCGAAATGCAAAACACAGCAAGATAATTCAACCGTACGAAACAAAATGTACACCCAGCAAGGGTTCACTGAAAAATCGAGCCAGCAAGAAGATACAGCAAACTAATTCATACAATGCTACCATAAAAACCAACTGAACCAAAAATCATCTGAACAGAGTTGTTCTAATGAAATCATTTGAAGGAAAGCAAGATTTTTAAAAGTTAGGGCCTAACATGCCTGGTAATGTCGCTTAAAAATCTGAAGAAGACCTCTGAATGAGCTCGAGCCTTCTCCTCTTCTTCCACGTTAGATTCAACAACAATAATTTGTTATTTCCATGCCTTATAAACTTTCCTCGACAGAGAAAAGAGCTAGTTATTCTCATAGTTGCCATGCAACACCAAGTAGACTGGTTCGAAGAACCAGTGATCAAACAGAGAGAAAACCGGAGCGTATGGAAAACCAAACAACTAACTAGTTTTCCATTTTGCATGCCTTCCCGAGAAATCCGTGCTCGAAAATCGAGTTCATTAACTGCATTAACTCCAAAATTCCCGCTCAATCTCCATTGCCACCGACCGCCATAGTTGGCGATGGAAAAAAACAAACCAAAGACCATTTCCAGATTTGGCGACTCTGCCACGTCGGATTTCATTAGCCGTTTGAAACTTCCACCAAATCCCTTGTCCTTCATACTTATCCATCTCATTTAATGCCATAGAAACTACCGCCCATGGCTCGCACCCCTTCATAGGTCCCCTTCATCCACTAACATTAGTTAGGTTAGAAACATAGGTTAGATCCTAAGGTGATACTTAGTCTAACCTCCTTAGCGCTAGGTCACTAACCTTAGAAACATTTAGCTTATAGCTTAGGGCTAGGTTAGATTAACACTAATCCAACCCATAGGTTATTAACCTTAATAAATCCAGTCTAGGTCTAACAATTAGAATCGTTCAATATAAGAACCAACAAATATACATTCACGAAATGGATTCAATCCAGCACTGATAATAAGCTAGCAGTATATATATAAATCAGAATTTATTACCTGGCTCTAGGTCTAGACCTTCCTGATATTACGATATCGGGAACCAATTCATTTAACAAAATCAGCCTGAGTTAACTCCTGAATTGCTCATTCCACATCTTCAGACCTTGCAACCTTCGTAAGGTCTATAATTTTTGTTTATCTAGAATAAACTTAAAACATCTCTTGGATCAATGCCACTGATCCAAGGTTGAGTCATATAGACGGGTAAATCCACAATTCATTCCGAAATCAGATTAAGCTCAGGTGCTAAAAATGAAAGAAATAAAAGAGTCCAAGCATATCCTGGCTCAGTCAAAGATCTTCAAATGCAAAGAAGATACAATCCATATCAAGCATGACTTCACAATCAAAGGAACACATCCTTTTACAGAAGAAATCATATATCAACACTTGAATGCTCAGGAGGAAGTAACAATAGTTCAGGGTGTTACATGCCACTTTCCTCAGAATCAGGGAAAGATCAGGTCTAGACTATGGAGTTTTATGGAAGCCATTACAATGCAGGCTCAGGGGTTGGTGTTGTGTTGTACTCTCCTTCCAATGTGATGCATCCTTTTGCATACAAACTACAGTTTGACAACACCAACAATACAGAAGAATATGAAGCTCTCCTCTTGGGAATAAGTGTAGAGGAAGACATGGGAATCAAAAAGCTGAGATGCCTTGGTGATGTAGAAGTGATAGTGAAGCAAATCAGCCAGCAATACCAGGTGAAGAACCCAAGGCTCAGGCATTACAGGAATAGAGTGTGGGATTGCATTGAATTCTTTGATGCATTCTCTATTGAAGCCATCCCAAGACAAAAAAAATGAAAGAGATGATTCTCTTGTAGTATCAGCATCCCTATTGACTCCTCATCCTTCTTTTGGCAAGGAAAAAATAACCATTGAGATGGTTTTCAAACCAAGTGTACCTGATAATGCAGATCACTAGCAAGTTTTCAGTGACAACAATTAGATTTTAGCTGTCTTGGAGCAAAGAGACAACTTCAATAATCTCTTCTTTGAGGGAAGTGTTAATCCACATAGATTAGTTGTGGCTGAAGATGCATCAGATGAAATTGCTAGAGTGGATGATGAAGGCATGATTAGATTGAAAGGTAACAAGATCCCCAAAGGTCTAGTCTCTCTAGAGTTCCTGTTTGAAAAGCATGAAAAATTTATTCGTGAAAAAGATAAGCTATCTTCTCACTGTCCATTTGATTTTGACAATGAAAACATTGGGACTTCTGAAGGTCCAAGGATGGTCAACATTGGCAAATGCTACTCACTTGAAGAGAAAAGGAAGTTCGTTGCTTTTCTTAAAAAGTACTCTAATGTGCTAGCCTACTCTTACGACAAGCTCAAATATTTTCAACTGAATGAAATGCATTATTCCATTCCTCTGAAGAAGGATGCTAAGCCCTTCAGGCATAAGCAAATACCCTATAATCCAAATATTGTTGATGATATCAAGGAAGAAGTGAACAAGATGATGAATGCCATAATCATTTTCCCCATTCACCACTCAACATGGGTGGCCAACATTATACTAGTAAGAAATAAAAATGGAGAGATCAGAATATGTGTAGATTTCATAAATCTGAATCAGGCATCTCTCAAGGACAATTACCCTCTTCTGATCATGGATCATATCCTACAACCAATTACTAGATCTAAGATGCTCTCTTTGCTTGATGGCTTCTCAGGGTATAATCAAATTAAAGTGGCCGAAGAATATTGTAGTAAGACAGCTTTCACAACTCCTTGGGGAAATTTTGCTTACAACAAGATGCCTTTTGGCCTGATCAATGTGGGCACCACCTTCCAAAGAGCCATGGAACTATCTTTCAAAGACCTCAAGCATTGCATTGTAATATACCTTGATGACTTAACCATGTTTTCAAAGAAGATAAGTGATCATATCTTCCACTTGGAGCGGATTCTTGTAAGATGTAGAAAACATGGCATTTCTCTAAATCCCAAGAAATGTATCTTTAGAGTCACAGAATTCAAGTTGTTGGGACACATCATGAATAAGCATGGAGCACATATTGACCTTGAGAGGGTAAATGTTATTCAAGCACTATCTCTTCCCACTAGCAAGAAAGGAGTGCACTCATTCTTTGGGAAGGTAAATTTTCTTCACCGCTTTGTCCCCGAATTTGCTGAACTAACAAAGAATATCACCTATATGATGAAGCCTCAAACACGTTTCAAATGGAGTAGTGAAGGAAAATCAGCATTTGAAGAAATCAAGAAGGCCATTGCTAAAGATCCAACGCTGGTATCTCCAGATTTTGGCAAGGAATTCATCATGTACTGTTATGCCTCAGAGCACACTCTTTCTATTCTCCTTGTTAAGAAGAATGATGAAGGATTGGAAGCACCTATTGCTTTCATGAGCTTCCCTTTGAAGAAGCATGAAATAATTTACAGTCGATTGGAGAAGCATGCATACGCAATGGTCAAGGCTGTGAAGAATTTAAGATTTTACATACTCAACTCTCACACCATGGTGATGGTCCCCAGAAGTGCAATCAAGTCCATTATGACACAACAAGATCCTGGAGCCAAAAGAGGAAATTGGATTGCATGGATCCAAGAGTATGACCTGGAGATTAAGCCCTCTAATCTGGTTAGAGGAAATGGTTTATGCAAGTTGATTGTTGAAGATGAATCTCTCAAAGTTTAGCTTGGAGAAAGAGACAACACTTGCCCAACCTGCTCAGAAGATTGTCCACAATTTCTTGTTATTCAAAATGAGCCCTTGCTTATTTTGGCTAACTTGCCTTCATTCTTTCCTTCCTTGTGCTTAAAATTCAATTTTTATAGATTTCAAGAACTCAAAGGATTCTGGAAATGGTTTCATCAGATAGGATTTTTCTTCCCCTTTCCAGAAAGGTAAAATTTTCCGCCTAACTCCAAATATTTTGAAAGTTATGGCTCGGCGGAGTTTTTTGGGGAATTTTTCCATTGATAGGCCCACATCCAATGAGAAGATGCCACATGGCAGTGGAGGTCGTGCCGAAGGAGTGAAGTTAAAAAATGCACCAAAGTGGGCAAAGGGCGCAAAGGAAAAAACCAGCCCACAAGCCCGTGGAGGAGGATGGAGAAAAGTTTAGAAGGCCCGCGGACCAACCAAAGGAAGCCACATGTCCTGTCAGTGGCAGGAATCAGGGGCGAAGGAAATTTTGGTTTTTTGCAAAAATTGCAAAAGGCACAAAGTCAAATATTGAAGTGCAAACCCATAGATGAACTAGGAAGCGACACGTGGCAGCGGAGCGGCGGAGTGCGGGGAAATTTTGGGAAATTTTCCCAATGAAAAATCAAAGTGAAAAAGACGAGGTTTGAGCCCGTGTTTCCATCAGCTAATGGGAAAGTGACATGTGGCAGTGGAGTAGTGGGGCATGGGGAATTTTTGGGAAATTTTCCCAAATTCAAAAATTGGAAATTTTTCAAGTTTCGGCCCGCCAACCCGAAATTTGCCCTAAAATTACCATTTTTGCCCTAAATTTTCAAAGGGGCATAACTTTTGATCCCAAGCTCAGATTTTCATGTTCTTTATATCATTGGAAAGCTGTTGAAATTATCTACACGATGGAATCTTAAATTTTTATTATTGATGGATATTTGTGGGAGAAAAATGGAAAAACGTATCTGGCATGCAAAAAACACATAAAACCACTCCAACCACCAAAATTAATGAAGTATGGGCCTCTGTTTTGCTCTGTAAAGAAATGTACTTCGAAGTATGGGATTTTTTATAGAAACCAATAATTTTTCAGGCCCATTAGATGAATCTTGTCAGTGGTTGAAGTCCCAAATCAATTTTCCCATGTTTTCTCCTTTCTTCCATTCTGCTCGATGGTTAAATGCCAATTTTGGCTCATTTGTAACGTTTGTTCATCATTCTTCTCTGCCTCTCCCTTCTTTTCTTCCCTAGGGTCGAAAATGGAGTTTGAACCTCCTCCCTTGCTTTGTAATGGCATTGTTTGCCTCTTACCAGTGAAATGATGTTTTGTGCAAACTTCTGGAGCAATAAAAAACGTGTTTTGTGATGCATTTGTCCATCCTTGCTTGTTTTCTTCTTGCCTCTCTTCATTGTAGGTATTTGTGCTTGTTTTAATGTCTATTGCAGGTTTTTGGGCTGTGTTCATGGAGTTTTGGAACATTTTTTGTGTGAAATCCATCCTTGGTTTTGTGATGCACTTGTCCATCCTTTCCATTGCTCACCTCTCTTTATTTCCATGGCAGTTTTGATAGATGTTCAACAATTTCCTTCTCTGGTGTATCACCGTTTTAGTGTAGGCTCTATTTTTCCCTCTCTCTCTCTCTCTCTCTCTCTCTCTCTCTCTCTCTATCTCCTTGACATAGTTAGATTAGGATTAGATTAGCTTACCTGCACTGGAATAGCTTATGGCAGGTGGTTTAGGAAGAGGAACCAGCCTTCTCTGGAGAGCTTTCCCCATTTGCAAAGGTCCCACACTTTGGGAAAGCTCAATTTTTTGCATTCACACCAAATTACATTGCCTTAGAAAATTATATCCATAGGTCATTTTGGGGGTGCTGTGAATTTGCACTAACAGTTTTGGCATGCCCGGTGGGAGCTTAGAGGTCTTCCACTTCATCTTTTATAGGTTGGTGTGCTCCTATGAAGATTTCAACCTTTGGAGGAAATTGTAAACACATCTGGCAACTCCATCTAGTAAAAAACCCATCTCTGAAGTTGCAGACCCTCCTTTTCATTCATTTTTCATCCATTCATCCTTCCATCTCTTCCATCTTCTTTCATCCCATGAAGTTGTGTAATCATGAATTCATTTCCATCATGGAATTCACATTTACAATAGCAGTGCCATCCAAATCCACCTCTAACAAGCTTTACAACTCCTTCAAATCATAATTTTGAGAAGATTCAAGATCAACATGCATACCCATATGAGCAACAGTGCCAAATTCAGTTTGGCTATGGTTCTTTCCAAGAGCAGGGGTATACATATAATGAAGACAATCAAATGCAAGATGCTGATTTGTTGGAGAAAATCCAAAAAATGGAGATTGGCATGGTGTAATCTAGGGCTCAAGCATAAATGAAAACATTTGGAATTGGTTGTGGAGCACCTTGTCCATGGGTGGGACCTTTTCCAAGGCATTACAGCCCTCAAGAGAAGCTTGACTTCATGACTGCAACACTGCCATTACTTACAGAGTGGACTAAGGGAATAGAGGTGTATGAGAGGAGTATTCAGCAACCTTGTTAATGGGAAAGCACACCATCTGATACTCTTTCTTTTCCTCTTTCTCAATCTGTATCATTTCAGCAGTGTCAAACTTCAAGTTTCCCATATGCTACCCCAAATGTTGATCCCATTTCTCCATCTCCTAGTCTTCCACCTCATCTCAATTCTTCTGTCCTTTTCCCTTCCAAATCCAAATCCCCTCCACAAGAGAAAAAAAAAATACCTTCCACTCCAAGGAAACAAGAAGTTTCATCTCTTCCACCACCACAAACAAATGAAAAAATGGTTGAGTCACAACCCACCCCTCCTCTTGCATTCCCAAATCCATGTTCGAAAGGAGAAATTACAAAAATCAGTCATGAAGGACAGCAAGAGGAAGAACCAAGCAAAGAAGGAATGATTAAGAGCTTAGTAAGTTTGGCTCTTAGATATGGGATTAAGAAAATTCCTTTGCTGGTGAAGCCTACAGAGGAGGTAAAGGTTGAAGAACAAGTGGTGGTTAGGACTGATTTTGTTGCAGTAGAAGAAGAGAAAAAAGAAGAGGCAGATCAGCAATCAATTTGCTTAGAATGTAGTGGCCATGTTGGCACTCTACTTTAAGAAGATGTTGATTCAATTCAAGTTGCACAATCAGCCATGGAAGAGGAAAGCTCTAAAAGAGATCTTGCAGCCCCAACTTGTCCTCTAGAGCAGCAGATTGAAGTGTTTGACTTGACAAACTTCATGCTAGAGGAAGAGTTCAATCAAGAGCAAGATTGCCTTCAAGCAGTAGAGGAAGGAGAGGCTGCTCCAAATCCAAAAGAAGAGGAGCACATTCCAGCTGTGGGGGAGAAAAGTGCAGATCCAAAAGATTTGAGCACAAAGCAGGCTATAGAAGAACCTTTAGTTCTTATTTCTACTTCATCTCTCTCGAGGTCTAGTGCTGAACAAGAGTTTTATCTCTCAAACTCAATGTTGGAGGATGAAAGAAACCATGGTGATCAAGTTACATATCAAGATAACACCATGGGAGAGGTTGAACATTTGCAACAAGACAACAATGAGGTAGTTTATCTGTTAGTTTTGAAGGATTGTTTTGTTCAAGAGGAACCGGTTGAAATCACACCATTTTTTCCTTTATTATCCACATTCCAAACACTTGAGCCTGTTGTCATGGAGGATAACTTTCATTTGCAGCAGCCTGCATCTTATAGCAGCTCTTTGGAATCAAGACTGGAAGATTTAAATCTTCCATGTTCTTCATTATAGGAAGGAAAACAACAGAAGAGTTCCATCATTTCTTCCACACCATCCATTCAAGAAGGTCTACAAGAAGACTACATTTTTGGAGTTGAAAATTAGAGCTATGGGCATATCAAACTGATCAGACCTTTCCCAATAAGGTATTTGGCTTCATTGGAGCCAAATGAGAAGTCACAACTAGTCATGCTTGCTTCTAAGCATGAAGATGAGCTACAAAGTACCAAGGATTAGCTGCCATACCTCTTCAATCCAAATTTAGAGCAACTAAAAGAGGTATTCAATTTACTTTCAGCTGACACCTTGCTAATTTGGGTAGAAGACCAACTTCTTGTTGATTTTCCACTCATCCAAGCAGCCATACTCAGCTCCAAATCATTTGTATGGCTGCCAATTTTGAAGAAAGGAAGCTATTTTGCACAACCAGTTGCAGGGTTTGTTTAGCCCACCTTTGCTTCCAGTTAGAGTAGAGTAGGTAGGTTTTCTTTCAGTAGAAGAAGTGCTTGTGACACTCTACATGTTCCATTTGGAGCATGTATGATTTTAAGTTTTGTACATAGTTGTTTGGTGTTGTTTTAGTTGCTCTTGCACAGTCCATTTCAATGGGTTTTGGTGACGATCAATTTCAGTTTAGCGGGTTTCCAAGTGGCTCAAAGCTCAGATTTTCATAGTTCATATCAGAATTGGTTATCATGCTTGAATCCATGCCCAATGGATGCTTCAAAGGCCACTGATCATTCATCTAGTAGGGAGATGACCCCTGAGAGTTGCCAAATTGTTATCCAAAATTAGCCCCCTGCTTATTTTGGCTAACTTGCCTTCATTATTTCCTTCCTTGTGCTTCAAATTCAATTTTTACACATTTCAAGAACTCAAAGGATTCTAGAAATGGCTTCATCAGATAGGATTTTTCTTCCCCTTTCCAGAAAGGTAAAATTTTCCTCCTAACTCCAAATATTTTGAAAGTTATGGCTCGGCGGAGTTTTTTGGGGAAATTTTCCCTTCACATGCCCATATCCAATGAGAAGATGCCACATGGTGGCGGAGGTCAGGCTG
Source organism: Taxus chinensis (assembly GCA_019776745.2). Classification (NCBI taxonomy): domain Eukaryota; kingdom Viridiplantae; phylum Streptophyta; class Pinopsida; order Cupressales; family Taxaceae; genus Taxus; species Taxus chinensis. The sequence continues at coordinate 53,220,009 of CM034148.1, forward strand.
TCAGAGTGAATTAAAAAATTCACCAAAGTGGGCAAAGGGCACAAAGGAAAAAACCGGCCCGCAGGCCCGCAGAGGAGGATGGAGAAATGTTTAGAAGGCTCGCAGACCAACCAGAGGATGCCACGTGTCCTGTCAGTGGCGGGAATCAAGGGCGGGGAGGAAATTTTGGTTTTTTTCCAAAATTGCAAAAGGCACAAAGGAAAATTTTGAAGCACAAACCCATGGGTGAACTAGGAAGTGACAGGTGGCAGTGCAGCAGTAGAGCTGCAGAGCACGAGGAAATTTTAAGAAATTTTCTCAATGAAAAATCAAAGTGAAAAAGGTGAGGTTTGAGCCCGCGTTTCCATCAGCTAATGGGAAAGTGACATGTGGCAGCGGAGCGGCAGGGTGTAGGGAATGTTTGGGAAATTTTCCCAAATTCAAAAAATAGAAAATTTTCAAGTTTCGGCCCGCCAACCTGAATTTTTCCCTAAATTTTCAGAGGGGCATAACTTTCAATCCCAAGCTCGAATTTTCACATTCTTTATATCATTGGAAAGATGTTGAAATCCTCTACACGATGGAATCTTCAATTTTGATTTTTTTATGGAGATTTGTAGGAGAAAAATGGAAAAACGTATATGGCATGTAAAAAACACAAAAAAAAGACTCCAACCACCAAAATTAATGAAGTATGGGCCTCTGTTTTTCTCTGTAAAGCAATGTACTTCAAAGTATGGGATTTTTTATGGAAACCCATAACTTTTCAGGCCCATTAGATGAATCTTGTTGGTGGTTGAAGTCCCAAATCAATTTTCCCATGTTTTCTCCTTTCTTCCATTCTGCTCGATGGTTAAAAGCCAATTTTGGCTCATTTGTAACGTTTGTTCATCATTCTTCTCTGCCTCTCCCTTATTTTCTTCCCTAGGGTCAAAAATGGAGTTTGAACCTCCTCCCTTGCTCTGTAATGGCATTTTTTACCTCCTACCAGTGAAATGATGTTTTGTGTAAACTTCTAGAGCAATAAAAAATGTGTTTTGTTATGCATTTGTCCATCCTTGCTCGTTTTCACTTGTTTTCTTCTTGCCTCTCTTCATTACAGGTATTTGTGCATGTTTTAATGTCTATTGCAGATTTTGCGGCTATGTTCATGGAGTTTTGGAACATTTTTTGTGTGAAATCCATCCTTGGTTTTGTGATGCACTTGTCCATCATTTCCATTGCTCACCTCTCTTTGTTTCCATGGCATTTTTTGATAGATGTTCAACATTTTCCTTCTCTGGTGTATCACCATTTTAGTGTAGGCTCTATTTTTCCCTCTTTTCTCTCTCTCTCTCTCTATCTCCTTGGCATAGTTAGATTAGGATTAGATTAGCTTGCCTGCATTGGAATAGCTTGTGGCAGGTAGTTTAGGAAGAGGAACCAACCTTCTCTAGAGAGCTTTCCCCATTTGCAAAGGTCCCACACTTTGGGAAAGCTCAATGTTGTGCATTCACACCAAATGACATTGCCTTAGAAAAGCAGATCCATAGGTCATTTTGGGGGTGCTATGAATTTGCACTAACAGTTATCTTTGTGAACATTACAGAGGAATGGTATGCAGACATCACTTTCTTTCTTACCTATGGGGACTTCCCTCCTCATTTAGATTACAAGCAGCGAATAACTCTCAGGTTGAAAGTAGCCAAATATGTGATTTGGAATCATGCACTCTACAAGAAAGGGATAGATGGTTGTTTTATCAAGTGTGTTGACAAAGAACAACAAGAAAAACTCCTCAAATCCTATCATGATCAAACTTGTGGTGGAAAATTTTCAGCCATGATGACTACCCATAAAATTCTCAAAGGTAAATATTATTGGCCTTCTCTTTTTGCTGATACTCAGAGCTGGGTTTCTAAATGCAAAACATGCCAGCAATTTGTTGGAAAACCATAGTTATCTGCATTTCCTCTCAGGCCTATGATTATTGAAGAACCATTTCAACAATGGGGTCTGGACTTCATTTGCGTGTTGAATCCTCATTCAAGTGTTGGGCATACTTATGTGCTCACTACTACGAACTACTTCACCAAATGGGTGGAAGCCATTCCAACCAAACAAGCTAGTTCTGAAGTAGTTTGCAGTTTCATCAAAGAATACATCATTGTCCATTTTGGGGTGCCTCAAAAGATTGTTGTGGACAATGCCACTTATTTCTCTTCAAGGGAATTGACAGAATTCTGTTATGGCTTTGGGATTTCTCTTGCTCATTCTTCTTACTACTATCCTCAAGGGAATGGTCAAGCTGAGTCAAGCAACAAAAATATTGTGACCATTATCCGTAAGCTTGTTGATGAGAATCAGAAGAATTGGCACAGAAAATTATATGATGCATTATGGGTTGATAGGATCACTCCTAAGAAGGTAATAGGCATGTCACCTTTTCAACTGTTATATAGAGTAAAAGCAGAGATTCCTATTAAAATTTAACTATGCCGGCTCTCAAGCTGCTTCAAATAGTGGAAGACAACCAATACAAAGATTCAATTGAAAAGAGGATCCTTTTCCTTGAGAAACTAGAAGAGACTAGATCCCAGGTAGTGGACAGAATCAAAGAACATTAACTAAAAGTGAAAAATCTCTTTGACAAAATGACCAAGGCAAGAGAGTTTAGAAGTTGGAGATATTGTCCTACTTTGGGACAAGAGAAGAGAACCAAGGGGCAGTCATGGAAAATGTGATTCTTTGTGGCTGGGACCTTTTCGAATTCTTGTAAGTTGCCGTGAGAATGTTTTTCTCCTATCATACTTGGATGGGACACCATTAGGATTTCCTAGAAGTGGGCAATATTTGAAGCTATATCATCAGTGAAAGTGAGTTGTCCCTCACCTTGTAGCATAGTTTTTATTTTCCCATCTTTTGTTTTGTGTTTTGTTTTCCCTTTTCTATTTTGGTGTGTTTTTGTTTTATGTATCCTCTTCTTCCTTATTGCTTTCCTTGGAAGTTGTACATGACTCTGTAAGGCCCAATGGATAAGGCACTGGTCAATGTTATATGCTTTGAAACCTGTGATTCTAGATCCTCATGCCATGTCTTCGCCTTGCTCAATCCATGCCATGTCCCCGAGCTAGAGCCAGCTGTTGTCTCCCGAAAACTGCTCTGCGTTTTCACAACCAAATTAAAAATTTTTGTGCTCATGCCCTTTGTAAGTGCCCAAGCCAAGTTTTGTGGATCAGGGAGATAGAAAAATATGTGCCCTGAAGCTGGCTCTTATCCCTGTTTTTCTCATTTTTTGGAAATGCTCCATCTCCAGGCTTGTGCGTGAAAAATTGTTTTGAAACCTCCATTTTGGATGAAATTGGCTCATTTTCTCTTTGGCCTGGGTCGTCAAGTTATTATTCTACTTATTTGCTTCTGGTTCGCGAAGAAAAAAAAAAGACTCAAAACATGGAAGTTCTCCTTCTTTGTATTTTTTACAGTCAGGATGGCTGGCATCCTCCTTGTCAAATTTCAGGCCCAAACGAAGACAGATACGTGGACGGATCTCATTGGATAGGGAAGAATGGGATTTGTGGCGAACTTAGCATTTTTGTCATTTTTGGCAAAAAGGGCGACTTTCCCCCACGGACCCGCGAGCCCGAAGTAGAGCGGTGTAAAGAATGAGGTCTAAGGCCCGCAACCAATGAATGGGGGACACGTGGTCATGGTTGAAAAGTCAAAGCGGGAGGCGGACCTTCGGTGGGACTTCAAGTTTGTAGCTCTCGAGGCCAAAAAAGGTTTAAGGGTTAGCTATTTCCCCGAGGCCCACGATAAATCAAACAGTGCCACGTATCTTAAGCTAGGCGAGTAGTAAGTGGGGCACGGAGGTAAATTGGGAAATTTTTCCAATTTAAAATTTAAAAGGAAAAAATTGAGCCGCATATCCGTGACCAGTCAGAGAGCGCCATGTGTCTCGGAGTGGTGGGGCACAGACATTTTTGGGAAAATTTTCCCACTATGAAATCAGAAGGAAAAAAGGTAGGTCTTCAGCCCGTGGATGAATCAGAAGGCACCACATGTCTCGGAGCAGTGGGGCCATGGAGAGTTTTAGGAAATTTTTCCAAAAGGGAAAAATTTAAAGTTTGACCTTGCTAACCCTAATTTTGACTCTGTTTTTTACCAGTTTTTCCCTAAATATTTAAGAGTCCATATCTTTCAATCTAGAGCTCAGATTTTTGTATTTTTTGTATTAATGGAAAGCTGGTGAAATTATCCACACAATGGACACTTCAATTTTAAATTTTGATGGAGTTTTGTGGGAGAAAATTGAGAAAATGTCTCTGGTATGTAAAAAACACAAAAAAAATTCCCCCAACTTCGCTCCAATGTTTTCCTAGCCAAGTGGATGGCCCGATTTCAAAGAAATTAGGGAAAATGATCAAACGGTTCATATGCAAACTGGAAAATTGAAATATGGAACGCATTTTTGCACACAAAAACTATTTTTTGGGCTCGTCAAAAGCATTTTATTTACAGCAGAGGAATCTGGAAGAGGGAAAATGATCAAATTTGTTTCGTAACGGCTTTGGGTTCGAATGATGTAATGGTTTTTTGAAGTCTTTGTGAAGGTCCGACAATCAAATTTGGAAACTGGAAGCACGTTTTTAGCGAACAGAGGAAAAAAATGATTGTTAGTCTTCTTCTATTCTCCTCCTCTGCATTTTTCTTTTATTCCCACTCTTTGTACAAGTTTCAACTCTGAGATCAATAAAAAGGAAGGAATTTTATGTCCCCCTGATGGAAAAATCAATTGGTGCTTTGTGACCAGCGTGTTTTATTATGTCTTGTGCTTAGAAATTGCAAATTTGTCTTTCTTCTATTAATTAATGCATGTAATGAAACTTCCAGTTGAAGTGTGTGGGCATCTGACACTCTACCCACAACATTTATTTCCCCCTCCTTCATTCTCACTCCCTCCCCTTTCTTAGATCGATTTCTGTCTATAGCAAGGAGTTTTTATTATTGCCATAGGGATAGTGGGGTGTTCCTATGGATCTCTGGTTGAAAAACCACCATAAATCCACTTTGGTTTTACATGCTAAACAATGGGAGCTGCACCATTCAAATGTAGAGGGACTTAGATTCCCATAGCGTTGGCTTGAAATCCACAAATTTGTCCACAAGACAAATTTTCTCACCAACAAGCTTGAAATATTGATTCCCCCTTTTTCCTTCTTACTGATGGTGCTGGTACTGCAGATCTAGTGAGATGATTTGTTTCTCCACTTTCTCTACTTTACGAGAAATGGCAGACCCTGTATCAATTGAATTCTTGTCATAAAGTATGTAGGACTCTTGGGGAACCTCTTTTAGCACAAATTCTTCCTTACACATAAAGGGAGACTCATATTAAGTTGTCTCTATCACAATAAGTCTAATTTTAATCCAGAATTTATTCAATTCTTCTAGAGTTTTCTGGTGCTCCGACCAGAAGAGATGATAAGACATCATTTCGAAGGCTGAGAAAACATGATTGATTCTAATCAATCTTAAAAGGAGGGAAATCCAAACCTCTTGGTATGTCAAGAACCCTTTATTATCCCCTGGGTCTACAAATTCGAATAAAACCCTAAAAACACCTTATCTGCTCCTATTAAATCAAAGATTTGATTCAAATATTATGATGATATTTCCTTTAGGCTAGTTGTTATATCTACTTTCTCCATTACACCAACAAAGAGCTTCACAGTAGCTTTTCAATTCTAAGAATGGAAAGGGGATGCACACTAATGAAGAAATGGAGCTGAATTTATAGTGAAAATGGTGCAGATGAGATGAAATGGATGAAATCACCATCATGAAATGAATAAAGATTTCCTACTCAACATGCACAAAGTAAGTGAAGGTGAAGTGATTGGTTACTATCTAAAAGGAAAGATACTTACACGTGATAAAAAGTTACACATGCGGGACTGCTCAAGTCAGGGGATCTGATGATCATTGTGCATATTTCGAGGCTAATGTTTAAAGCTGGAGGCTGATAATGGTCACATCATAAGTTTTTGAAGTGCTTGAGGAATTTCCATAAAGTTTCTATTTGTTTTTCCAAATATAAAATTAGATAAGATGACATGGCATCCCAGTCACTTTAAAAGGATACAAGTAAATTGTTATTTCTCCACCTGGCATTGAAAGGTTAAAGTATTTTCAAAGGAATGGCACAAATCAAATTGTGAAGTAACAAAGAATATTCTTTTGGAAGACGTTACTTTTTGGGTGGAAAATTGAAAGTGAGAGAGTGATTGAAGTTATACAAATGTGATGAGAATGTTCTCACATAAGGGGGGATACATTTTCTAAGCTTTTAGAGAAAACAAAACAAAAACTGACTGTATTTTTCCTGTAAAACCTCCATTTTTCATGTTCTTACAGTCATCAGAAAGCTATTTGAAGGCTCTATTGCACTGGCATGGTTTATGGAAGTTTAGGGAATTTTAACACTAAAAAATATCCCCTGATCACTCCTCCCCACTGAGAAGGATTTTTGTCCACAAAAAGTTGTTTATCAACCCACAAATAATGGTATCTCTTCCTACACTGCACAAACACATACAAGAACCCAAAATAACATTATAGGTTAAATAAATTCAAAGAGTTGATTAGCTATTCACATAACCAATCAGATAATAACACCCAATTAAGCTAGTGTTTAACTAAAATGCTACAACCCTATCAACTCTGCACACAACTGTGAACTGTCATACCCCACTGAAATGCCATCACAAATAATTGACCAGATAATAACACTCATTCTATTATAGAAAGCTAGTGTTCAACTGTCACTTTTTGATACAGTCGATTACCAAAAATTACAATTCCATAACACAGATCAGTATACAAGACATCTAAACTGCCCACAATTAGGCTAATGCCCACTGTCCAACTAAAACTATAACAACTGCAAGTATTCAATATCCAAAATAAATAGACTATCAACGCCCAAAAATAGCTATAGTAAAAAACCAAATCCACGTGAATATGCTAAAAATATTGTATCGCCATCACAAATAATAAGTCAGATAATAACACCCATCTATAATGGAAGCTAGTGTTCAACTGACAATTTGTGATTATGCCAATTACAAATACAAATATTCACTATCCAAAATCATTAAACCATCAATGCCCAAAATGGCTATAGGAAAAATCTGAATCAACGTGAATATGTAAATATTCTATCCATACACTGAAACTGTAAAGGGATAGATTATAAACTGTATGCTTACCCAAATTGGTGAATTGCCATAATCTGCAAAATGATCACCCGGTGTCTTTACAAACTAGTTTGTTAGTTAATAAATTTACACCCTAATTGTAACCACATCTGATAGTTACAAAAATCAAATTTTCCCAAAATAAGGGTCTTATAAATTAGTGCAAATAACACATGTGGATACAACAAGTTTGTCTATTTATTACAATATCAAACATGTTCCTGAATGGGTCTTATAAGCATCCATAATATTTGCACAAATGACAACACTATAAAACTGCAATTTTCAAAATAGACATTCTGACGATGCCCATATCCATGCATATTGTTGTCAGAAATGGAATAAACAACCAAAATGTGAGAAGATGAATATGATTACGATGAATCTGTCACTCAAATCTTCTCTACAGTTGATTCCAAATTATTTCAAAGCTGAATATTAACATAGGATCAAAATCCCTAAAATATAGCTTTGAAAATGTTTGCATACTATCACTAATTACTGTAATGCAAACATAAAGTTAAGGAATGCTTTTCCCATCCAATTACTTGGATTTCTCTTTTCAGGTGGTTTTACTTCCCCAGTACTAGAATGAGCATTTACATGAGTTAGATCAACAAATTTTGGTTTGACATTATTTTCCTTATTAACAACTTTCCAATGTTGCACTGAAGGAACATACCAACACATCTTAACATCATGACCATTCCTTTTACAATGGGAACAAAATTTAACTTCCATGTTTTTAGGAGTCTTACCCATTTTGCCATTCCTTGAACTTTGTTTAGGAAAATGATTCCCATGTTTAGGGGAGGTAACCTTTTTTCCATTTCTCACCTTACTAGAGTGAGATTGGTCTTTTGCACCTACCTTATCATTCAAAAAAGGCATTAACTTCTTTATCATATTTTTCCTCTTCCAACGGTATGTTGTAGAATGATTAGTACCTTCACAAAATATGCAGGGAAAAGCATAGCCCTATCTACCAAAGCTATATTGTTCAAACTGAAAGAGTGTTTTAGAAGTCTTAGGATTAAATTTCCCCTTAGTGCTATTTTTAGTGTAATTTGAAGGCGGTGGAATTTCATTACCTCATTTACCTTCTTTCTTACACCTTTCATTTTTCCTCCTAATGGCGGAATCCTACAATTCTAGAGGCGTAAATCCTTGGCTATTAGAAGCTTTTCTTCCTTCAACTGCTTTAAAACTTTCTCCAATTTCCATTTGCCCACTAGAATAACCCAAACCTATAAACCAAGGTTGATCCTTTACATGTATGGGATTAGCATCACCTTGTTCATTTTTACCAAGGCCTTTTCCATTATATCCCATTTTAACCATTAGTTTAGACCCAATTCCCTTAGTGTGTTTTTCAAACTGACCCAAAGGAATATCTGAAACTAAATTAGAGGAATTATTTTCACATGAACAACTTACAATGCATTCTGTCATAGTACATGCATCTGATTTGGAAGGCATTTCCTTCTTGTGTTCACCTTGTTGCAGCTTTTCCAAGAGGGCATCCTTGGTTCGTATTTCTTCATGCAACTCTTTAACAAAGCCCATCAACTTCTTGCTCTGTGCAAGCATCTCATTGACATATTCCTCTTTCTTGGTTATAGATGATTGAGGCTTAGATTTTAACTGCACTATTTCCTCTTCTAAGGAATATAATTTATCTCTCAGGAAAGAGTTTTCTTCCTGGAGTTGGCAGTTTATGGCTTCAAGCTCGTCTAGTTGCTCCTGTTTGGATGACTTGCCCATGATTCCTTGTTTCTGCAAACACAACATGTACTTCCAAAACTACACACTTGCAAAAGAACATTAACAAGCCCCAAAATGTTTGCACACTAAAAACTGAAATCAATATTGAAACTGAAGCCAAATTTTCAAACACAATTAGAAGCTAATTCGGCAATCTAACTACTCTGATACCAAACTTGATCCAAAAACAGGTGTTTTATTTTTTTCACTTTTAAATGCTTTCAAGGATCTTTAATTTTAATCAACTTAAAAGGATTGTATACTTCCAAAAACTGATCAAAATATGATTTAGGACTAAATTCAAATTAAAATTAAGTTTGCAATTTACTCAATTTTTCACTATTTGATTGAAGCCCCAAATATCGTTGTTTCTTGATTTTAATCGATTTTCTAATTTTATTAATTACTGATTATAGTTGCATCCATATTCATATTTTAAATTTAACTTACTTGCAAATATAAGAAACTGAAAATAAAATTAGAACACAACACCCAAATTGTTTACGGGGTTCAGAATTCCTACGTCCCCAGGTTCATGGTGAACCGATCCATTAATAATATTAAAAAATATAAATACAATAACATTTACATTAACCAATAATGAATAAAAAAATTACAAAACTGTGTTTCAGACCTTTGAAGGATGTTAATGGAGCTCAGCCTTTGTCCTTCACCTTCCTGATCCACTTACAGCGGTGTCTCCCTTTGGTTCTACGCCTTTGTGTGACTTTAACAGCACATAATTCTATCACAAAAGGTCTAAATTGGATAAATGATCACACCATCATGATCGTCTCAAAATTATGAACAACTCTCATATATAACTTGAGATCTATATTTGAGTGGAAGTGCCTCAAAATTACATTTTTCTAAAACTACCTACTTATTGGCTTAACACCGACCTGGGACTTGTCCATTACAAATACAAGTGAGATTTACTTATACCATTTACAAGAGGGTGGTGGGTTGGTAAGGCCGCATATATTTTTAGATGAGGTGCTAGGTTCAAATCCCCCTTCCATAGGTTTAGGCACCCAATTTAGCCATTGACCCCACATTTGGTGGAAAAAAGGTAGGATAAGCCTTTAAATAGCTTTTTGTCCACAAAATCCTCCTTATCCCATGGAATTAGGCTTATTCCCATGGAATGGATTAAATAAAATATTATTATTATTATTTTAAATCCAAATCCACTAAAAACCTGCCAAGTTTCACGCCCATAATATGCCATTTGTCCACGTCACAGTGTGTCATGTCATCATTTGACCACAACTTTGACTATGCATATCTTTCGCATACAAACTCGGATTTGGTCCATTCAAAATGCATCAGAAAGCTTGTGATGAGCTCTATACCATGGAACTAATTTTTAAAAAATTACAAGACCATCAATTTTTCCTTGTCGCCAATTGCCACGTCATTAGTCCACTTGTTGACCTATTGACCAAAGTTGACTTCCATGTTGACTGAACTTTAACCAAACATACTTGAGCTCAGAGTGTCTATTTTTCACGTTCTTATAGTCAACGGAAAGCTCTCTAAATTATCTATTACATTGGCATAGTTTAGGGAAGTTTAGGGAACTTTTAACACTAAAAAATATCCCTTGATCAACCTCAATGAGCACAGATTTATAGAGCAGGATTCTTCTGCAGCTTCCTCTTGACAGCTTCTACATTGCAGTTTGAGAAAAGATCGAGTCTCAAAGACCCCTCAAGGGGAAGTTTGATGGTTTATCATTAGAGGTAGATGGCCTTCTCAAACATAGAGGCTGGATTTATGTTCCCAGAGATGGAGGCTTGAGGTAAGAAATCTTGATAGAGGCACATCATGCACCCTATTCAGCCCATCCAGGGGTGAAGAATATGCATGCCACATTGAGACAGTTATATCATTGGAGAGGACTTCAAAGAGACGTGGCCCAGTTTTTGTCATGATGTTTAGAGTGCCAAAGAGTTAAGGCTGAGCATCAGCATCCAACTGGCCTTCTTTTCCCTCATATGATACTGGAGTGGAAATGGAACACCATTTCCATGGACTTCATTATTGGGCTACTGATGTCGAGATATCACCACGACGCCATCATGGTCACGGTTGATAAATTAACAAAAGTGGCTCACTTTTCTCCGATGAATACCACTTATACAGCTAGAGTAGTGGCATAGGTGTATTTGGATGAGATTGTCAGGTTGCATGGGATTCTGCAGAAGATCATTAGTGACCGCGATCCTTTGTACACTTGCCATTTTTGGACTACCATACAGCATGCCCTCGAGATGAAGATTAATTTCAACACAAAATATCACCCTGAGACAAATGGATAGACTGATTGGGTGAATCAAATTTTAGAGGAAATACTCAGGATGTATGTGATCGATCAGAAATCTAGGTGGGGGAGTACCTGTACTTAGTGGAATTTTCCTACAATAATAGTTTTCAGATATCTATAGGCATGGCTCCTTTTTAGGATTTGTATGGTGGAGAGTGCAGGACACCTCTTAGATGGGATAGGTTAGGGGATAGAGTATCTCTTGGACCAACTCTTCTACAAGACATGGATCAGCAGGTAGTTTTGATCAGACAGAGACTATAGGAGGCACAGGACAAATAGAAGAAGTATGCAGATCAGCATAGGACTGGCTGTAGTTTTAATGAGGGCATGAAGGTTTTCCTTTATGTTAGGCCACATAAGATACCTATCCATTATGGAAAAGGTTCTAAGTTAGCTCCTAGATTCATTAGTCCTTTCGAGATCTTACAGCGTATCGGTCCCTTGGCCTACTGACTAGCATTTCCACCTAGCTTGTCTCGCATACAATGATGTGTTTCATGTTTCAGTTCTTAGGAGATATATTGCAGATCCTTCTCATGTACTGGATTGGACCTCATTACAGGTGCAGCATTAGGGGAAGGTGATGGTGGAGCCTATCCACATTATAGATCGCAGGACCCTGGCCCTTCGAGGTAGAGAGATTGATCAGGTTTGGGTGTAGTGGGACAAATATAACAAGACTGCAACTACATGGGAGGATGCTACATTATTACGGGTTCAATTTCCACATTTTTCCCAGTGACTTCCAGGAGGAAGTTGAGTCTAAGGGGGAGAGGGATGTAGTGCCCACTTCCCTTTGACACATTTTGATATTGATCTTGATACTGTCTGATTACATTATAAACATTATTATGATTTTGATTTAGTATGATGTTAGATGTCGGACTATGGATTATTGTTGATCTGATTTATTTATGATGCATGATGATTATTAGAGACACTTCATATGTGGATGATGATATACTATTTGACATGGATATATTATGAATGTTGTTCGGACATGTCATTTTTGGATATTGTGAGTAGACCTAGAAAATGGACATTATATGATGATGATATAGTTATTGATATAAATTATAAGTGATATTATTGGTTGCCTTGATGTTGTTGTGATTCATATGTATAGATGATTTTGTGATTATATTTATATCATGTTGGATGTTCTGATATGGCCATGAGGCTAAAGGAGGTATTTGTGTTTTGCAGCTTAAACTATCACAAAAAACATCGGGGGATTAGAGACCAACCACATTGCAATTCTAGATGAATTCAACAAAGTCACCATGGCAAACATGTTTTATGTGTGTGTGTGTTTTTTTTTTATTAGGGATTCCCATGGGGCGAATTACCTTTGAATGTGACCAAGGGGCTTTATGTATTTATTAATGTGGTTTCTTTAATTAATGTTTGCACATATTTATTTTGTGGTGCTTTTACCCTTTTTCATTAGTTATTAAATGTTGTGTTAATGTTGTGAATAATCATGTTGTTAAAGTAAACGAAATCAATATGTCATAAGAAAGTAATTAGTGAAGTGGTTGGATTTTATATTAAATGTTGTAAGTATTTGTAAGTGACCTTGTAAGTGATGTGTAAGTTTACTTCTGAGTGTGAAACACTCCACCTTCTTAGAAATTTGAATTTATCCTTGGAGGCTGAATTTGGAGGCTTGTGGGACAATTAAAACTTGTCTCATACCTCTTAATTTTATTTACCAACCATACCTATGGTTGGAGGGTTAAATTTAGACCTTCTTTATACATTTTGATATGACTAATTATAATTTTTAATCACAATCCTCTTACATTTTATTAAATTAAGTCCTTATGGGGTATGGGTTTTTTGGAGTGTGTTAGTTTATTGTCATATTATTCACCCACCTCTTTATTGTGCATTGGAGAATGAATTTGACTTTTGTGTTGGAGTTGAGGATGTGTGAGGTGGCATCCTACATGGATCCACCTCATCCTCTTCTCTTCCCTCTTCTATAAAATTAGAACTCCTTGCTTTGTTTTGGGTTGTTGAACATTTTGCATACTTCCTTTTGGGCGAAATTTTGTTGTGTAAGCTCTTGCTTTTGGAAAGAGATTGGAGACCTTTGCATGCTTGTTGGTTTTTGATTTTGGACTGTATTTTGGCATTGGAAAGCTTACTGTTTTGGAACTTAGAAAAATCCTTCATGGAGAGGTAAGAGCTTGGCTCTTGAAATACTCCTTTTCTTTATGAATGTACATGTTATTGTGTGAATTTTTTAGCATGTTTGTGGGTTGTTTAGGTAGACTTGCCTAGGAATGGTGTAAGAGAAGGCTATAGGGAATCCATGTGGGGGGGCATAAGGGAATCCCAATGGCATTAGAATTATTTTGGAGGGAGTTGAGATTGGGTTTCCACCTTGGAAAAGAAATGGCATTGCATTTCTTACTTTGTGGGGGCATAAGGAAATTTGTGGGGGACATATGGATATATGGGAGATGTTTTATATTGGCAGTTTGTTATAGGTGGATACCTAATTCCCATTGGGATGCATAAGCAGCTTCCCCCATAGTTTCTAGCTTCTTTGGCTTGCTTGGTGGATCCTTAGTCTTGTTTCTATGTTTTAATGTAGTTGTAAACTACATTTTATTTTGAACTGTGTTTAAAATGTGAAAATGTTGCATGTGTGTTGTGGAAGCCTTTTTGTCATGGGTTGAATCACATCTTTTATTGCATTATGGTTGGGTCTCGGGGGCCAATGAAGAAGGATGGATTCTCCTCTTCATTGGATGTCTTGGTTGGGTGGAGAGAGTTGCTTTTCCCCTGCCTTTGTTGTGATCCAAAAAGGAGAAATCATGCTGATGTTCTAGAGTAGAGGAGAAAGACAGTTTGACAATACCTTGTGAAATGAAATCTCATTGTAATCTTTCCCACTTTGAAGTGGATGAATTTGTAAATTTTTCGAAATGGAAAGATGTTGTATGGATTATGAAATTTGTAAAGTGAAATGAAAAAGAGATAGACTTTGTTTTTTCTTTGAAATAATGTGAAGGAAATGTAATCTGTATGATGAATTTTGAAGTATGAAAGAAGGAAGTTGTAAGTTTTCCTTTTGGAATCAATAAATGGTGTCCTATCTTTCTCAAATTTCAATGTTATATTGAAATATGATCATTTAATTGTTACTAAAATCTCTATTTTGAAAGAGAGAAACGCAATATGAAGGAATGGTAATATTCTGTATTTTGAAATACATAAAAAAAATTAGAAAATCAAACTTTGTATTTTGGCTCTTAAATTGTTTGATTAAATCACTTAAATGTATTGGACTAGAATGGAAATGAACCTCCATACTTGGAAGGTGAAAAATGATAAATAAATCCTTTAGAAAATTGATCTATGTTTTGTATTTCATCATGGTAAATAATTTATCTAAAATGAACAGTTTGAACCTGCAATTTAAGAAATAAAAATGAAAAATTAAAATTAAACATGATATGATGTAAATGAATTCAATTTGGGCTAAAACACTTAAGGAAATATTTTAAACCTTATAAAATCGGGCTCAATCCATTTGTAGTCCCTTTTGTTATTAAAAGTTGTAAAATTGATTTGCAACTCAATCAAACCAATCAAATATGGTTTTCCATCCTAAAACCATCCTAGAACAATCCTCCATGTCTATTGGGCATGATGAGTGAAGGAAAGAATCAAATTTTGAACAAATCCTTTAAGTCAAAAATTTACCAGCTCGCACTATATAAGCCTACAGGCCATTTTCTTAAAATTGACCCCTTAAACTTTATCAAAATCTAAAATTAATGATCTCTGTGTAAAGAGGGCGTCAAAAGATTTCTAGAAAATCCTTGTTTTCCCAAAACGAAGCTCTCTATCAAAAGTTATGGCCTTTTGAAGTTTTACTTCATTTTGGCTTCAAAAAAATAATCTAATTGTCAAAAGAAATTTTGGAAAAATTTCCCCTGCGGACCTGTTGCCCCACTTTTTCCCTTTGCCGACTTTTGCGGGCTGAAAATTCAAACTTAAATTTTTAAAAAAATTTGGGAAAATTTTGTAATTTTTCCTGGCCGCTTCGTCGTCCCGTAGCCAATCAGAAGCTGCCACATGGCCTTATGAGGCAACGACGGAGGCATGGAATCCGTTTTGACCTTAGTGTTTTAGAAAAAAAATTGGGAAAATTTTCTAATTTTCCTCCGCCACCCGCAACCAATGGTAGGCTGCCACATGATAGCCTTAGGCATCAGTGGAGGCACGGAACGTTTTACAACTTTGAAACTTTAACTTTTTGCTTTGGTGAAAATCTCAAAGTTTCCCCCGCTGCCCTTGGGCCCGCAACCAATGGAAGGCTAACACGTGGTAGCCTTAGGCATTGGCGGAGGCGCGGAACGTTTTGTACCTTTGAACTTTTTACCCTTAAAATATTCAAGTCAAAAATCTCTCTGACGGCCCGACTTCCCGCCAGAGCCTTCTCAAGTCGACACGTGTCCTCTTCAGGCCCACGGGCAGTCAGGGGGTGCCTGAATCTAAAAATTTCCTTTTTGTCGGTTAATTTTAGAACTTAACTTTAAAATAATTTATCTGAAGATTTAATATTGATTAACCCATTTATAGATATTATGGTATAGTAACATAAATTTCACACATACACATTAAAAATATTGTTATATATTGGCAAGTAAAAGAAAATATCACATATTTATAAGCACATATGATATTTTTGGTAGTGTTACCCAATCTCTAATGTAGCTCCAGATTATGTCGGTGCATAATTTTTTCTAGAAAAAGCTTAATGTATTTTTATAATGTCGTTGGTCTATCTAGTAGAGGTGAGTATTATTGATGAAAAAAAGTATTTGATTTAATATTCTTAATTTTTTACGGGAATTTTCTATTATTTTGCTATAGAGGAATCTGTAGGCCTAGTCCAAATACAACTCTTCACAAAACCATGAGAGCTACATAAACAATTTTTTTTTACTTTGCAAAAAAAATGGTGCTTTATTTCAGGATAGAGTTCCTGTCACATACTTGATATTGTAAGAAGCCTTGTATAAAATATTGTATTTTTTGCATTGTGATTATCTCTTACGATTAATTTTTTCCATCCACGAAATATTTTTTATCCTTTTTTGATGATTTAATAATATATATTTATTATTAATTTATTATGACCATGATGTAAATTTAAAAATACAATAAGATAGACATATTTTGATTTTTTACTTTATGGAAAACATATTAACTAAATTTTTGAGGAGGGTGTCCACTAAAACTATTACCTAGGGCGCTGCCGACCTTTAATTCGGCCCTGAGATACACTAGTGACACTATAAAATATACATTAACCTTTTTGTAAAATAAACTACACACCTACATAATCTGGAGCTATATCAAATAATAGGTAACAATACCAACAAAATCATACATGTTTATAAATATGTGATATTTTTTTACTTGCAAAAATATTACAAAACTTTTTTTATTTACATGCATGAAATTTATGTTACTATATTATAATATCTATAAATAGGTTGACCAATATTAAATATTTAAATAAATTGTTTTAAAGATAAGTTCTAAAATTAATTAACAAAAAGGAAATTTTTAAATTCAAACGCCCCCTTATTGTTGGCGCCCTAGGCAAGTGCCTAATTTGCCTAGGGCTTAATCCCCCTCTGCTTAGGTACTATTTTTAAAATAATATTTTATTGTTCCATCTATGTCCTTTGAAGACTATATTCTCATATAGGGCCAAGTGTTATACTTAAGGTTTTGAATGTGTGTTAAAATTTAGTATCCCAATTTATACCAAAAGCATTCTTTATCACCCCTTCTACTATCTAAGTTAGTCATAGTATTCTAATAAGTCAAATTTTTAAGATCTTATTATTAACAATCAAGTAATTAATTATTAGGCTTAATTTTTAGATATAGAAAGAACCTTCATATAAGGTACCCTTAGTCTTTAAGCAACTGATATTTCAATTTTGAAAACCATGGCATATCACGAGTGATTGTTAGCGGTTTCTCGCTACCTAAGCCTGGCGTTATTACCAAAATGTGTCCTTCCCTCCCCATGGATAGATTAACTTGTGGTCCTTCCACAATGGATATTTGTGCTACAGATTAAGATGTGCTCAAATCTGATCTCATTTCCTCAAAATAAATTTGGAAAAAAATTATTCTACCGTCCTGTCATACTTTTATATATAAATTAGATTCCCATTGTCTGCTCATAATTTTAATTAAGCAAACTGTCCCCATTAAAAATTTGTCATTGTCCTTCCATCTTATCTTACTTTTTTCTACGTAGATTCCCATTGTGTGGTCTCTCTTTAGGAAAGTATCCATTGCAGAAACATTACATGCCATGTGTGAATGTATCCATTCTTAAACCTGCTCTGTAGCTCTTTTCAGATTTTACATCTATAAAAGAAATCCAGTCTTTCTTGTTTCATGTCAAGGATAGTTCGATACAGATCATTTTGTTATGTGGTGTACTCAGATGTTTCTTTAAATCTTATTTACTATGAGAATGGATGGAATTTTTTGTTATGCATTTTCTTTCTCAGAAAATGAGAATGAGATGGATGTTCAAATTGATTAGGTAGCCGCAGGGCTTTCAGTTGTGGGATTGTATGCAATTGATCAAATTTCTTCAAACAGTGGTCAATGTGTAGAGATCTTACGGTTTATGTGTGCTCTAATGAAGTGCACAAAACAATTAGATAGAAAACAAGAGAATCTCCGTGAAGCACTCTTCTTCACTGGTAATGGATTCATTATGTGCCTAGAACAAATGAATTTCCACAAAAGGTAATACGTAAATCTATATGATATAGACTAGAAAGAGGGTTGGGTATTTTAATAGTTAAATGTTGTTTCTTTTTCCTTTTATGTGAATGAGAATGATTAATTTCCACATATATTTATGTTGTAGGTATTGAATTCCTTGGTTAGATGTTGGGTATCTTTAAAATCTTACATGCCGAGGATCTTCAAAATCTTGAAACCCAAATATGTCACTGCTACCAGGATATAACATTGACAATTGTAATGTGCTGTTTTGAATCATATGTTGAATGGTTTTCCTCAACAGAGAGAGAAGATCCCAATGCAGGTACTTTTTATTTAACTTTATACTTGATATGTTCTTACAGATATCATTAGGCTTCATTGTAGCTTAAATTTTCAGAAAATTTCATGATATGTTCATAGCAATCAAGAGAAGTTTTTAATAATATTGGGCACCTTACAAACAATTTTCTAGAAAGACGCAACTTGGTTTCATCTTTTTCTTCTCCCATTTTAGCTGAAGGAAGACATGGCTTATTTCCTATGATTTTGAAGATGGTATAAAAGAAGTGTAAAAGGGAGTAACTCAGCCTCTCAACATCGAGACTGATCAATCAAAAATAAATGTAAATATTTATTATATATCACAAATATGTACGATGGCAATTATTCTTTCTGTAAAAATAATTGTTAGTTTCGTATTGAGAAAAACATGTGAATAACCTCACATGAGTTCAATCCATAGGTGTTCAAGTTTATTTTTATAAAATATTTGTCTTCAAAATTAATCACATAACAAAGAAAAATGACATAATTTGTGATTTGATAAATTTGGAAAGTTGTTCTTTCAAAAAGGAGTTTTCCATCTTTCATGATCATAAATTTGGAAAGCTGAATTCTTTGCCATTTCTCAAGAAAAATGTCTCCGCAGGAAACATCTTTGGTTAGCTGGATTTCATTATAATATACAATTAAAACATGTTGGTGCCCTTTGTTTTAAGGAAAACGGGTATATAATACAATTTTATTTTTATACGAGATCCTTTCCTTTTTGTAATTAAAACGTAATGGTGTCAAAATGGAACCTCATAATATTCATCTAAACTTAAAGGTTATGACACCCAAGTATTTATAACAACTTAATGTAATTGTAAGGGCTGATAAGCAGTAAGTAACTTACAACATTTTATTATTATTTATAAACGTCCTTTATTTACAAGAGTGTTAATTGTTTTCATTTAATTATTTGTTTACATATTTATCTCCCCCATAACTAATTTACTTTCAACATACTATACATTCTAAGAATTCAGGCCTCGCCTTTTCCATGCACGAGTGACCATGGTTATAAGAATTAAAAATCAAGTTAAAGAGAACATGTAAGTTATATTTAAGGTTTGATTTGGTTTGTAATATATATTATATTGGTAGATTACAAAACGATTTTCAATTTACTTTATTAATAAGATTAAATTAATTTATGTCTAATTGTCAAAATGTTATAACAAATATTATTTTTACATAAATTTCTACTATAATAATATTGTGTCTTAATGTTAAGAGTAATATGCATATTTAAAATTTAAAAAAAAAAATGGCACAAAATTTGAATTAGTTTAATTGAATTGTAATGTCCCACACAATAACATATATATCACTTACTACTAAATTTTGTATGAATTGTAATTTAAATTTTTTGGATGTTTTGTTTGGATAGATTTAATAGTAATTAAAAAAACAAAAAGAGTTATAGCCTTTAAAGGGACTTGCCTAAGGAGAATATATTTTCTAAGTCAAATTGAAGACATTGAAACTTGTCGAAGCTTAAGTATTGTAAAGAATACATAATTGATATAGAGAAAGAATTAACAATTCATTTTCTCAAACCTTTAAAACCATATATACAAATGGGATCCTTCATATAGGGATCATACATTAAAATGATTCTAATTATGAAGACCATTATAAAATCATCCATCCCTAAAAAAATTGCAGACATAAAACTATTTTCATTATACTTTAAATATATAGACGTCAATTTGGTGTATCACATCTTGAACATCTAGGAGCTAGCTACTACACCTAGAATCAAAAGGCCTTTGGGAAATAACACATTTGTGCAAGGCCTAGAGGTAGTATCCCATTTTCATGACATAAAACAATTCATCATACTATTCACAACACCCGTATTTTAAGGAATGCCTATCAAGCAAGTTGTATTTGAAATATCTTCTATCCTATTGAAATGCTCGATGTTTAACACAAATTGCAAGTATACAAACAGATCTTGTTGAGTTTGATTTACTCATTCAAGTTGACTTTGCTTGAAGATATTTAAGGCTTTTTTCAAAATTTATATTTTCTCATATGCAAACCTTTGTGAATGGACATTGCAAAGTAGGCATGAAATTCAATTTCAGGAAAGACTATTTTCTTCTAAGCAAGCTTTTATTATTTTTTAATTTTTAATATTATTATTTTGTTAAATGAAAGGAAAGATTTACACCTCTTTTATAAAATATGATTCATCTAAAGAATCATTTTTTTAAGTGTGTTTATGGGTGCCTCACCCTTCTTCTCATGTTTCCTTTCTTTTCTCTGTTATCCTTGTTCCATTGTTTTTTTTTTTTGCTTCTTTCTCTAGGATTTACAAAATTCTCATGTTATATAAGGGAATTCGCCGTCTTGAAAATACAAAAGAAAATGTCATTTTCATGGTGATATTATATGTATTTATTTATATTGATGTCTATTAGACAATTTATTATAGCATCTACAAGAATGATTACGACACAAAAAATACTTTAATAATTGTTAGTAATTATATGAGGATAAATGTACCTTATGCATTTAATTTCTTAATATTTCAATGAACCTCCATTAGAATGAAGGTTGAAAAATATACTAATGAAAATTACTATATTCTTGTCTCTTTTTATTTCATAACATGTCATTGGTTTTACCCATACCATAAGAAAATAATTTTGTTCTTTGACTTTGACCCAATACAATGTTTTTCCTTCTACTTTGAGGAAGATGTGTTCAAATATTTCTAGAGAAGAGTCTCACCACATGGCATGTAACATTCTTGGCTTTTGTGAATAAAATATTTATGTGAAACTTAGTGTTGAAACATTCATTTGAACAAATATTGGATGGTTTCAACACATGAAATATATGCATAATTGATTGGAATACCTAAAAATGTTTTTAGATGAATTCAGACTTGTTGTGGACGTGTGTGCATGGTTTATGTGATAGTCACCTTGATAATGTGGTATAAAACATGTGCAATTATAGAGGGGTTATTTTTATTTAAATAGGGACCTACTAATGTAAAATGAGGCCTTAATAATGCAGAAATTATGTGCCAGTAACTCCTAAGGGGTAATAGTTAGATTCCCTTGATCACGCATGTTTTGGATTTTTTAACCTAATGAGCCTCCCATGGCATGGTTATTCTAGCATTTTCAAACTTAAAATAAATAATAAGAGGACATGGAATAGTCTATGAAGCACTTCAATAATTGGTGAGACCAATTACTCATGTTGGTCAATCAAGCCCCAAAAATAAATTGTGCCTCTTTATTTCTTCTCTACATCTCAAGATTTGTTTCATCTTGAAGAGGAGAAAAGCGTGTGGCATGGAAGATGCACAACAACAAGCCATTGAATTTGAAGATGATTTGATCATGTTTGGAAATTTAAAGAAATATAATGTTGAAAGGCCCACTCAAAATGCTTTAGATGATGGACATGGAATGGAATATTTCATAACAAAAAAAAATATTAGTGGAAACAACATTATCTTTCACATTAAATTATTCAAGAAGATATTTCCATTTAATAAAAACTAAAACTCTAGAGAGAAGAAAAAATATGATCTTTAATTCATATGTTGTTTCAATTTCATCATCTTCAAATAAAGGACCGAGTTATTATGGGGACAATTAATTGGTCCAAGAAGAAGATTACAGACCTGATGAATTTTTATAGGTGAATTATTGTTATTGGGAGTTATTCAAACTATCCAATAGGCCATTGGAGCCACACTTCAAGTTGCAGATCCTGGAGAATCGACGTGGGGTGCAATCTGGAAGACCAATCGATATATCATAGGACTTTGTGCCTGAAGGAGAATACTGGATCAAATCTGCTTATAAGTCAAGGTAGCTACTTGGTGTTCAAGTTCATGTTCCATTTTGTATTCAGAATTCAATCCCATAATTTTTTTGCTTGTGGAATCCAATTATTTTACATTCGTGGAAGTAGATACATCTATCGGTTCTATTAATGAACCCGAAGACGTAGGCATTCTGTTGAACTTCGTTATCAACCTATGTGTGGTGTATTTTAATTCTTACATTTTTTTAACTTAATTTTAATGGGGTATATTTGAAAAATAATTTAAATCCTATAGGGTTCTGTGGTCGAGTTATAAATTTCAGTCAATTTTCGGATCACCAAGTGTGGGACCGTGTAAAGTGAGAAAAACCTTAAAATAAGGCTAGTTCCTTCTATGTTAGCCCACTAAAAAATTGACCTACAACTTCAAAATGCAACTAAACTAAGTCTAAACTATAAATTCATAGGGACCAGAGTTGAGAAGGGAGAAAATTATGTAAAATGAAAGAGGGCGATGCACCAAAGCTAAAACAAGGTTCAAATCTGACCTGTAGAGACACAAATACAACCACGCATGCAAGAATCAAACAGAAACAGAATTTTTTTTCAAGAGACAAGTGAATAGATTCAAAAGAAAGTAAGAGTGAAAGAGTTTCACATCAAATGTGTTGCATTTAAATTAATTTACCACATTTTCATATCACTTAAAGAATTTTCACTTGCATTTACATAGTAGAGGTTTGTAAAAAAAATTAAAATGTAGTTTCAAAGGTCTAAAGGTATGGAAATTAAAAAACTCTAAGGCATATATTTACATCTAGCAGATAAGAACCCTTTTCACATGCATAAGAACTTACATATATAGAGAATGAGAGAGACAAGGGGAACAACCAAACATCCATAAATGGCCTATTTTCACATAGCAAGGACCAAATGTCATCATTTTTACAAAACAAGGCATGGGTGCCCTTTCTTCCTTCAATTTGTGTGTCATTAGATCTACAAGACAAGGAATGTGCACCATTAAACATTAAATTTTGATTGGTGAGGTGGTTGGATGCCTAATTTGACTAAAACTACACTTTTTACCTCCAAATCTTATGTTTACACATTTCACCCTCAAAACTCAATCAAATCATGTTTTTCTAGATGCCAAAATGAAGCCCTTAAGTAGATAGTTCCAATGCCACCAATTTTATGTAATTTAGAGCTCTAAGTCAAAAGTTATGGCCCAAAAAAACAAATGACATTTTTTCCCAAGTGGAGTTTTAGAGAAGAGGAGGAATGAGGTAATGTTCCTCATGTTCCCTCAAAAGATGATTTAATGTTTTGTGCCCTTGTGTAGAGATACAGACAATTAGGGGAATGAAGAAATAAAGGAATTGTTCCAAGTGTGTCTGTTTGACCCAATTTCATCGATTTTCACTACTTGGCAATGCATGGTATGGTTTCAGGGAACTAGTGGAATGGTCGAACTATTCCACTTGTTCCTTGCAAGGCCGACTTGTTTGATATTTATCTCCTTTCTTCCACATCATAAATTGCAGTTGATCGAAAAACACTTAGAAAACTTGAATTGTTATGACCAAAAACTGTTGGTCTGAAAATCTGTCGCGTGGACAGATCTATGGATAGACGAGCCAACAGTGTTGCAGGGCTTAGCCCCTCTTTGAGACAGCAAAGCGAAACTGGTTTATTGCTATTTCTACTAGCAGGAACCTATGCAAGTCTCACAGATTCTGCCTTCGGGGGGTTGGGATCTCATCCCGGTAGAGTGTTCCAGGCTGCGAAAAGAAAGGAATGAAAGAGGGAGAAGAGAAAGAACAGATCCGAAGGGAGAAAAGAAATGAATTCCAAAGCAGAAAGGTCAGAAGATTTATGTTTTTAGTTTGGTAGTAAACAGAGCCAAACCTACTTGCATAAATAAACAAAGCAATACTGATAAACAAATGACGGAAAAGTAGATATGAATCCAACAGATTAAACACATACAGATCTAACGTAAGAAAGATCTAATGTATAACACAGCTATTGAGCACAAAGTCTGAATAATTGTATTACTGTTCTTTTCTGTTACAAGAAAGCTCAAAGTCTTTCTCTCCTCACTTCTATTTCTATCTAAAAAAAAATGTTCACCCTTCAGAATACAACAAGTATTCTCATATTTATAGAGGATGAGGGAGAGAGAAGGCAAAATGGAGCCAACCACTTATTTACAAGATATTTACAAAATATCTAAAAGTCATGTTGACTTTGACAACTTGGATGGATGACATCATCCCATGATGCAACATGGATGATGTCATCATTTGTGCCAACTTACATTTCAGATATTACGAAAAGAAAGTCGGAGAATAGAGAGGAGAAGAAGAAGAAGAAGAAGAAGAATTTATTCATCATCATCATCCTGTGGCCTAAAAGGGGTTGCCTGTTTCTGATGCTGATCAGGAGATGAGATGTGGAACTGAGCGCGGTATTCCAAGAACTTGCTGATCATTGGCCCAAATTGATCCTGTGATGGATCCTTGTGCCGTTCACTGATTGCTTCGCAAGTTTCCCGCTCATCTATGAGCTTTTCTGGGATCTTGGAATAGTCTTTACCCGCCTCGATTAGGGACCCGATGAAGTCTCTACAGGCCAGTAGGTTGTTGATGGATTCGATGTCGAACGTGACTTCTGGCCCTGTCCCTTGAGTAGCTATCTCCTTGAAAATCCGGATAGTATCATCAGCTGATCTCAAGGTGAGGGAAGGAGTGAGCAACCCTGGAGTCATAGATAGAACAATCTTCTCCATTTGATGCATCGCATCCAGGGCCTCTTCCTTCACCTTGTCTATCTTCTCTAACACGAATTCGAGCTGATCTATCCGATAGTCCAGAGTGGACATGGTCTTGTTGAGGGTCCTTGGATGACCGAATACTCCGAACTTGACCAAATCTTCGACTGAACAGTCGAACATTTGTTGGAAGGCCTCGTGCTGGAGTCTAGCATGCTCTAATTCTTCTGATACTGGACCTGCTAATGCTTGGAGTTCTTTATTCGCCTTCTCGATATTCAGGTATAAGCTGATATATTCGGCGATTACTTTTTTACTATCTTTGAGGATCTGGCTCCTCCAAGCAGAAACAGCCATACCTTGCTCGCCGATTTTTGAATACTCATTAATCTTCTCCTGACTGAGCAGCTCAGGAGTCTCGGCGGCAGTTGTGGGAGGTGCACTTCCCATCTTCTGTAAGGCTTGAAGCAGGTATTTATTCTGCTCCTTCAGTAGCCTCTTTTCTTCCTTTGTTTCTTGAAGCTTTTCGCAGAGTGCATCAACTGCGGAAAGAGCTTCCCCCTGGAGACTTTCTGAGGATGTCCCCATTGTGACTTGGGTCACTGTGAAATCTGCCGGAGACAGATCTTCTTTCTCTTTGGTGGGATCGGGGTAGGCTATTTCCATAACCCTCTCACCTGCAGCGCTCTTGGAGAAGCGTGTAACCGGCTTGTGCTTCTTTGCTCCTTTAGCCGGAATGACTGAAAAGTCCATCGGAGCGATGGGGACTTTCCTCTTTGGTTGGCTCAGCTGCTGAGAGATCCAAGCTGGTCCTATTGAAGAAGGACCAGAGACAGAGGGGGAGGCAGCAACGGTAGAAGAGGGGAAGAACGTGGAGACACGCGGCGGCGGCATTGAAAGAACAGCCGCGGAGATGTCCACGGGGGGAAGGGAAACCGCAGCAGCAGAAGAGATAGGAAGGGAAGGGAGCTCGGAGATGAGGGAAGAAATAGAGGAAGACAAATCAGCGAGAGAGGAGAAGATGGACGAAGAGGCAGGGGAGAGAGTAGAAGAAGGGGGAGAGGACACAACCAAAGGAGTGGTTGCCGACATCTGAGGAAGGGGAGGAAGAGAAGAAGAAGGGATAGAAGGGACCTCTGAAGTTGTAGCGATGCCGACATCCTGGGTGGATGGGCGTATAGGACTATCCTCTGTCAATTCTTTCTCTGGCGAATCCAGAGTTATTACTTGTTCAGGCTCTGAAGGAAGAGGACTTTCAGGGGCTTCCTCCTGAATGGTGCTAGGTTCACCTTCGGCACCTTTGCCTTTCAGCAGCTTCTTTGTCCTTGGAGGTGCGTTGCCCAAAGGGGAAGTCGTGAAATCTACCCCGAGGTAGATTAGTCCGTTCATGCGGCACCAATGCTCCGTTCTCCGCATAGTTTCTTTTACCCTCTCCTCAATTGTTTGAGGAGCCTTGCTTCTGTCAATGTCCGGGAAGGGCCAATCATCCCCTTCTGTGTCATTATACACTTTGTCTACTTCGTCTTCCGTGGTTTGGAAGCCTTTTGGGACAATGGCCACTCCGTATTGGATGATTTCCGTTAATGCCAAGCGAGAGTGATCCTTTCTTCTGAGTTCTACCTCATGGAGAACGTCAATGTAGATATCCTCAATCTGAGGGACATGAATCGGATCAAGCTTAGCCCTTGGTAGACAGCCCCTAGGGTCGAATGTAGGCCTTGCTGGGAAATCATGCTTTAGGTTGAGCAATTCTAGCTCAGCAAACATCTCCTTCGCCTTGTGATAGCTGGAGCATGTGTAACGGCCTACTGTGAGGGGGAAAGGAGTTCCGCCCTTCTTTCTCTTGAGGCACTTTTCATGGTATGTGACGAGCTGTCTTGACAGTTCCAATAAAATCAGCTTTGGTCCAGCATACCTCGGTAGCCTGGTTGGTTCTCCCAAAAAGTTGGCAGCCCTTAGATAGGTGAACGTGGGGAATTGGGTGAACAAGGCTCCCCATTTCTCTGTGACTGCCACTATGTTTTTGGTTGTCCGGCTATGAGTCAAATTTGGCCGCAACATGCACATGATGTGATAGAAGAAAACATCATTGATTTTAGCAAATTGAGGGATACTATTCTCTAGTCTCAGCTCTGGATAGTAATCAAATATCTTGGCCTGAGGCCATACTCCACTTCGGTTGAGCCCTGGGTAATCCCTTGCCGATGCTGCAGCGTAGACTACATAGGAGTTCATATGAAATACTCCAGTTGTGGCAAGCTGTTGTAGCTGCTCAGAGATGGTGTTGCTTATTATTTCACCCCAGCAAAAGCGCTGATCGGGCAAATTCTTATTCATTGTCTCCAGGTACCGCAGCATCCACTTATGGAAATAGTGGGCATCTGAAAGCCCGAAGACTCTGCTTAGGAAAGTGATAGTATCACTGAGTTCCTCTGAGAAATCACTTCGGTGGATAGTCTGAGGCCACCGGGTCACTACCTTCTTATTCTTTAGGTAGACCTCATTCATTAACTGCATGCACTGGCCTTCGTTGTCTTCCCAAGCCTTGATGCATTCCTGTTGGCTAACAGCCACGTAGTTCCGGTGGTGAGGGATGCCAAGCATCAACTCAAAATGACGGGCAGTGAGGTTTATGACTACCTCGCCCTTGCTGTTCTCGACACATCTTGTGTCCTTGTTGAAGGATTGTGCAACAACCATCATGAATTCGTTGTTCACAGCGCTGACAGGGATTCCTCCGGCAAAGTGCAGGGCACTGCCTATTAGTTTGTCCATCCATGGACTTCTTGTAACCTTTTGAGTTCTAAGCCAGAACTCATCCATGTCAATGTGACCCAATTCAGAGTCCCGGATATCCATACTGCACTCAGCCTGTGATTCGGGCATCCTGACCTTCTGATATTTGTATTTCATTTCTTCTTCTGTTAGCTTTGCCTTTCCTCTTGGTTTGGTGGGCTTCTTGCTTGACGTAGACATGTGTTCTTTCGAACTCAGCTGCTGATCTGCACGAAGAAGAAGAGAGACCCAATCCAAAAAGGTTGAATTAGACATTTGATCTTCCATTGGAAAGCTTAGCAGGAGGAGTTAGAGATTTAAAGGCTCAGGGCGCAGGAAAAATACAATTGGCAGGCCAAATAGATAAGGCGCGCAAGAAAGGAATGTTGCAGAGGTTATATTGGCGCCAAAAGCGCATGGCGCATGGATGAAGCAGGTTGCATTTTATAACAGGGCGCACAGGAAATGCGTGTTACATTGGGGTTCGATGCGCCCTATGGCGCATGGAAAGATTGTGTAACATGGACGAATGATGCGCCAAAGGAACATAGCGCGGCGCATGGAGGGTTTACACAACATCATGTTACTGCATCGGGGGGTGCGCCAGCGCCTATGTAATCTTTTTACTTGCGCGAAAAAGGCTTTTGTTGCATCGAAACTGGGTGCGCTCTTTGGCGCGTGGAAATGGGATGCAACATGGATAAAGGATGCGCCAAGGCTTATAGGAGGAAGCGCGGGATTTACACTTGGAGCATGCAAAAGGGGTGCGCTTATGGGCGCATGAATTTCAGCTGTAGCAAGATGGCAGGGTGCGCCATGGCGCGGATCTTGAGTATGTTGCAAGTCGGATAGGTGCGCCGAGGGGCGCGACTGTCTGGATTGTTACAAGGCGCGCCGTTGCGCCTTGTGAAATAAGCTCTCAACCTCTTTCTTTCTTTCTCTTCCACTTCAAAAAATACTCGGACAAGTAAGGTTTTACAAAAATCTTGTAAACAGACCAAGCCAGCTATAAAACGACCCCTTTTCCAGCAGATCCGGAAAGAGGGAGGGAGAGGAAGAGCAACAGAAGAAAATGAACAGGACAGCACGGGGGGAAAGGCTCAAACACATTCAAACCTCGATGAAAACCGGCCAGCAAGTTGGCACACACACCAAAACCGGACAAAAAACAAGCCCAAAGAACAGAAAACATAAAACGGGGAAGGGGAAGAACCTCTTACCTTAAAAATATAGCGAAAATTCCTTGAGCGGGTCCACAACACGATGAAAGCGACAGAGCAGGGGCTGACAAGTCCAGAAATATCACGTGCTCGACAAAAGAATGAAAATGACATTGGGCGCGCACTGATATTTATAGAAAAACCTGTCATTAATGCGCCACCAACCTTTTGAAATGGCGCATGGAAACGGCTGTCGACAAGGGAAAGCGTGCGCCCTTTAGCGCATGGAAGGAAATGGCAACAGAAGAATGAGCGCGCCTTTGGCGCACCAAATTCGTTGTCGACATGAAGTTATGTGCGCCCTTTGGCGCACCAAAACTTGGTGTAACAGGTATATTTCGTGCGCCCTTTAGCGCACCAAAAACTTACTCAACATCCTTTGGCGCACCGAAAGGAGTGACTAACATGGAAAACCATGCGCCAAAGGCTTTTTAAGGGGCGCATCAAAAACTGATGTTGCAAAGCAAAACCATGCGCCTAACCAAAAAAGGCTCAAAAAAGACTAAGTTCAAAAACTGAATTTCCCGGGAAGGGATTTTACAATATTTCGAACGCGAAGGATCCTCAACGAGGGGTCCAAACAAAATTTTCGGTATGGTTATCGGTAAAATTGCCCTTGTCAATTTTACGGGATAACAGCTGGCTCTTTCTGGGGACTATCTTTGAGTGAAACTTAAGGGTAGAGAATCCCAGATTTTCATGTGCCTATCCATTGGGTAACAGAGTCAAAAACAAGGGCGAACGGAGGGGGAAAGAAAGAAAACACACAACAAACCAAAAGCAAACACACGACGGAAACAAACACACAACAAAAAGCAAACTGTACAAAGAAGAGAGCAAGCTCTACTTCCTGAAGATCTTGAGATGTTGCCCGCTATAGGGAAGCGGGAGTTTAGCTCCATCCAGATACGAGAGATAGAAACTATTCTCTCCATTGAGTTGCTTGATTTTGAAGGGCCCTCTCCATAGGGAATCAAATTTTCCGTGCATACCCTTTGGCTCTCTTCGCTTGTCCCAGAGAAGGACGAGATCTCCTACTTCAAAATTCCTCTGCTTGGCCTTCTTGTCGAAAAGCCTCTTTACTTGATTCTGATGTTCAGTGATCCTGTCGACCACCCTTACTCTCTTTTCTTCAAGTTCTGCCAAATACATGATTCTCTTTTCTAGAGAACTCTGAAAAGTTTCATCTTCGATTGCTCGTGCCAAGCGTAGAGCAGGAAGTTCCGCAGAAATGGGAAGTTCGGCATCAGTGCCATATAACACTTGAAAAGGTGACATGCCGAGAGATCTCTTGGGGGTAATGCGGTCCGCCCACAAAGCGTCGTACAAAGACTTGTGCCACATCCGTTGATTCTCATCTACTAATTTCCGTATGATGGTCACCAAGTTCTTATTACTGGATTCTGCCTGACCATTTCCCTGAGGGTAATAATCCGAGGCATGTGCTAAAGTTATCCCATATTCATAGCAAAAACTAATAACTTCCCGGGAAGAGAAGTTAGAAGCATTATCAGCAACGATTTTATTTGGAACGCCAAACCTGACAATGATATTGTCTTTGATAAAACTGCAAACTACCTCGGAAGTGGCATGCTTGACAGGTATGGCTTCCACCCATTTAGTGAAGTAATCCGTTGCTGTGAGGACATAGCTATGTCCAGCACTCGATTGAGGATTGAGTGCACCAATAAAATCAATTCCCCATTGCCTGAATGGTTCATTGATAATGACCGGCCTTAGGGGGAGGGCAGCCAACTTGGGCTTGCCGACGAACTGTTGACAGGGTTCACACTTTGCCACCCAGGTAGCCGCATCTTGAAAGAGCGTTGGCCAATAATACCTGGCTCGGATGATTTTGTGTGCTGTCACGGAAGAAGAAAAATGGCCTCCACAGGCTGAATTGTGAAAACTTTCCAGCAGTTTCACTTGCTGGGGTTTGTCAACACATCGCAGGAAAACACCGTCTATCCCGCGTTTGTATAAACCTTCATCCCAGATGACATATTTAGCTGCCCTGAGCTTTACAGTACCCTTCTCCTTTGTAGTCAGGTGCGCTGGGCATTCGCCGTAGGTAAGAAAGAAAGCGATGTCGGAGTACCATTCGTCACTAGTTGCCACAAATAAAACCAGAGGCAGAGAATCGGGCCCTTCTAGAGGGGTTTGCTCTTCATTGGTACAACCCTCTTTCCCTTTAGGGTTCTCTGAATCTTCATTTTCAGCCATTAGCTGACACAGGCCTTTGCCCCTCACCAGCTTGGTGGGTTTAATATCCAGGTCATATTCCTGGACCTTTGCGATCCAATTTCCCCTCAAACTTCCCAACTCCTGCTGAGTTAGAATTGATTTCACTGCCGTGTCTGGAACTAGCACCACCGTATGCGAATTCAGAATGTAATACCTGAAATTCTTCACTGCTTTGACAACGGCAAAGGCATGCTTTTCCAGCTGAGTCATTTTCAGTTCGTGAGGCTTGAGAGGAGAACTCATGAATGCGATTGGAGATTCAATATCCTCCGAGTTCTTTTGCATTAGGATTGCAGACACAGTATGTTCGGAGGCGTAACTATACATAATGAAGTTCTTGGAGAAATCCGGACATACCAGGACCGGTGCATGAGCAACAGAAGTTTTTATCTCTTCAAACGACCTTTTCCCCTCTTCACTCCATCTGAAAGTGGGTGACCCTTTCATCATGTTTAGTATGTGGCGGGTCTTCTCAGCGAAATCAGGGACAAAACGCCTAAGAAAGTTCACCTTTCCGAAGAAAGAATGAACACCATTCTTGCTTGTAGGCAGAGTAAGGTTTTGGATAGCCTTAACTCTTTCGGCATCAATCTTTGTTCCTTCTTTGCTAACCACATGCCCCGCAATTTCCCTTCAGTAACCCCAAAAACAAACTTTTTGGGATTTAGGGAAATCCCATGTTCTCGGCACCTGGCCAATACTTGCTCCAAGTGATCACAATGATCACTTCGTAGTTTAGAGAACACGGTTAAGTCATCTAGATAAACTACGATGACTTTTCCCATCATGCCTTTGAATGCAAAGTCCATGGCCCGCTGAAAAGTGGCACCAGCGTTAGTTAGGCCGAAAGGCATCCTGTTATAGGCGAATGTACCCCATGGAGTAGTGAATGCTGTTTTGAATTGATCTTCAGGAGAGACTTCAATCTGATTGTAGCCTGAAAAACCATCAAGCATAGACAGCATCTCTGACCCAGTTACTGCTTGCAGAACTTGGTCCATTATCGGGAGAGGGTAGTTATCTTTCAGTGACGCTTGATTCAAGTTTCGGAAGTCTACGCAGATGCGTATCTCTCCGTTTTTCTTGCGTACCGGCACAATGTTCGCCACCCAAGTGCTGTGATGGATAGGGAAGATGATTCTCGCATCCAGCATCTTCTGGATTTCGGCCTGAATGGTGCCCGAAATCTTGGGATTATAGTGCCTTTGCTTCTGACGGAAGGCTTTGGCATCTTCTTTCAGCGGTATATTATGCTGAACGTCCTTTGGCTTGAAGGACTTTAAATCTGCATAGGACCATGCCAATACATCCATATATCTTTTCAGCAACTTGACAAATTTCCGCTTTTCTTCTGGCGTGCAACATTTCCCGATGTTCACGAATTGCGGGTGTGCCTCAGAACCTATATTGACTGGTTCCGTCTCTGGGGACGAATCAGGATCATTTTGCTTCTTCTTTTTTATAAAACGGTCGTGCCTGTCAAACAAGCGTTCCAGGGAAACTAGGCCTTTTGGAATCTTATTACCCTTGAGCTGACATATGCCATCGTTCTCTCCTGATTCATGGTCTTGACCGTTGATTGATTCGCGGCATGGAGAGGTGGATCCTTCAAAATACAACTCATCAAAATTTTCTGATTTTTCTAGAAAGGCAATGAGGTGATTATCATTATTGAATACCTGCCAATGCTGAGAGTTGTCTGGCACGCTCGGGCGGAAAACCACTTCAATGGTGTATTTGTTCGTTTTCAAACCCGGGTGCGGGAGCATGAGAGATGCTGAAACAGCCAGCGAATCAGCCATGTCATTTTGAGCTCTTGGAATTGCCCCTATCGAAAAGGCATCAAATTCCTCAATGCTGTCCCATACTGCATTACGGTAGTGCCTGAGCCTTTCATTTTTCACTTGGTAAATCCTTTTGACCTGATTTACAACTAGCTCGGCATCACCTTGTGCCTTTAGATTTTTAATTCCTCTTTCCTTTGCAGCTTGCATACCGAGTAACAGAGACTCATACTCGGCAGTATTGTTAGTGTTGAAAAACTGCAATTTGAAAGAAAGAGGAATGACTTCTTCCTCAGGAGATATCAGCACAACCCCAGCGCCACATCCACTAGTTGCGCAACTGCCATCAAACTGCAGGGTCCAGACCTCATGAAGATCCTTTTCTTGAACAAAAACACCCTTTGTACCCGTCTCGGTAGATAAGAAGTAGTTTCCCATCCCTGATGATTCAAAAAGGATTTGGGCTTTGGGGTCTTCAGAGTTAGTGACCAAGTATTTCTTTTGCGATTCTGGCTCCAAAGTTTGCATTACGCCTTTGACTGGAATTCTAGCTTTGGACCAGTCCATGTGAATTTCTCCACCAACTTCGCTGCAAAAGCTCCTTCCCAGCAGAATTCCATAGGCTGCCGGAATGTCAGCGACAAGGACGGTCATTTTTACTCTTTTATCCGGGAAGGCCGCAAACGCAAATTGCGCGTCTTTGATTTGGCCAATCAATGGCACTTGCTTGGTTTCCAATGAGTAGCATCTGCCGAAAGGTTTGGTAAGAGTGAGGCCCAAAGCATGGGCGACTTTCGCCGGCATGACGTTATCGGAAGCTCCGGAATCAATTATACAGTTGCTCAACTTATGACCGTTGATTAGGAGGGAGAGATAGAAAGGTTCTATCTTGCCTGATGCAGACGTTGAGGCAACATTTATGTGGGATTCAGGAGGAGTGGAAAGGATTCCTTTAGGGGAAGCCTGATTAGATATAACAGCTTGACTTTGGATATACTTAGTCAATCTTACAAGCTGTTCGGGGTTTGACTGAAGATACTCAGCTTCAGACATCTGGATCTTGGTCTTCTTTGCATGATCTATAATATCAAACGCGGCCAAGGGTTGCGTTGGTGAAGGAATGAGTCCTTCACTTCGCGATGGTGGAACAGAGTTACTGATCTTGATAGGAACATGAGAGGGCTGACTCGGAGGAGAGATAGGTGGAAAAGACTTCTTTGCAAAAGATTTAACAGGGAGTTGAGTGGGGAGAGGATTACCTCTTTTAACAATGGTTGGAGGCGCGTTTGACACGGCCCTCTCTTTCTGCGTATGGGCAGCAACTTCTGCTTCTTTTCCTTGCGAGCGGGTAAAAACAGCGTAGGATTGTCCGCTTGCATAGCCTTGAGTACTCTCTTCTTCATCAGATTCGTCCTCGTCAAATTCCATGTATCCAATAGTAGAGTCGCCAGTCGGTTCACCGACATCTTGATCATCTTCGCCTTGGAGCGAAGGTTCTTCATAGTACTGTTCTTCCTCTTCAATTTCGACCAAAGCATTGACCGGAGGAGCTTCAAGCGCCAATCGTGGAGCAGTTACAGGTAAGCGCGGCCTTTGTGAAGCATTGTTAGGAACAAAATTCCTCCGCGGGGCATCCCGGTACGAGGGACTAGGAGAGGCCTGGGCCAGCTGCTTCTTTAACGCGAGCAGATCATTCGCCATCTTTTGGAATGCTGGATCAGACGAAGTAGTAGGCGAGGGATCTGAAGATTTGGACTTGGAAGATTCCTTTTTTAACTCGCCAGATATTATCAAATTGTCTTCTATCCGGATGGCAGCAGCCTGAGCGAGAGGCAGAGTAGCTACTCGCTCTTGAAGGAGCAAGAAGCTGACTTTTGAGCTCATGGCATTCACGAAGAAACACTTCTGATTCTCCGGTGTTGGAAGCATGGCAGTGGGGACACGGTTGATTAATGCATTGAACCGGGCGACAAAATCACGCATGGTCTCATTGACTTCCTTTTTTAGGTGGGTGATCCGTGATAGCAACGCAAATGCATCTTCTGAAGGCTTATATCTGTCTTCAAAAGCTTCCCGCAAGGTTGCCCAACTGGTGATAGATCCGGCCGGCAAATGCTGAAACCATTCAGCTGCGGGCCCTTGTAGAGTTTCCAGAAAAAGGCGAACCGACACATCTTCGTGAGTCACGTCCAAAATACTGCATGACATAATGAAAGCAGATATGTGGGAATCCGTGCTTTGATTTCCGCTCCCGTCAAATTTAGGAAAATTCTTTCGGTTCCCATGAGGGAGCGCGTGAACTGGATGTGGCAGTGCGAGAGGACCCATAGCATTTCCCCATGGTACTGCCATTTGAAAGGCTGGAAAAAGCACACGAACTGGGAGGGTGTTCCACTGAGCAGCAAGGCACTACAAAGGGATGTAGATGCTCCTTGTAACAGACTTTTTCTTCGCGGAGGTGAGACACTCCTGGATGACCGGCTAGCTGAGCTTAGCGCTGAAAAACGTGCCGGTGTTACGCTGAAATTGTGCCTCTGAAGCAGATCGAAAGTAGGATCAGCTTCTCCACGGGCTCTCCTGCTGCGCGTAAAAGGTTCACTCGCCAGTGTACCTTTCAGATCTGCAATATTATGGCGCAGATTTAAACTTTATTTTTGGGTGTACTTGCTGATTTTCTGGTTTTTCTGTCAAAAACCAGCAGCATGCACTTTTCTGAATATTTAAAAACTATCCTCCTCGAAAAACCGATTGCGGTTAATGACAAATAGCAGCGAGGATAAGATGGCAGGGAAGATAGTAAGCTGATTTTCAGATCTGATTTTTACTTTTCAGAGGATTTCAAACTTTTTTAGAAAACAGCTCAAAACTCAGATCTACAGAAAAATAATGATTTTGATAAAAACTCAGCGAACTAAAGATCTGTAACTAGGCCCGATCTACGGATCTCAGAAGAAAATTTTTTTGATTTGAGCACTTTTGCAAATTTTTCGGATTTTTATAAAAAATTCAGGTTTGCAAACAGGCAGCAATCTTTTGATTTTTCTGATTTTATATTATGCCACCAGCATAGATCTGACAGATCTGTCCGTTCCCCAGCGGAGTCGCCAAAAACTGTTGGTCCGAAAATCTGTCGCGCGGACAGATCTATGGATAGACGAGCCAACAGTGTTGCAGGGCTTAGCCCCTCTTTGAGACAGCAAAGCGAAACTGGTTTATTGCTATTTCTACTAGCAGGAACCTATGCAAGTCTCACAGATTCTGCCTTCGGGGGGTTGGGATCTCATCCCGGTAGAGTGTTTCAGGCTGCGAAAAGAAAGGAATGAAAGAAGGAAAAGAGAAAGAACAGATCCGAAGGAAGAAAAGAAATGAATTCCAAAGCAGAAAGGTCAGAAGATTTATGTTTTTAGTTTGGTAGTAAACAGAGCCAAACCTACTTGCATAAATAAACAAAGCAATACTGATAAACAAATGACGGAAAAGTAGATATGAATCCAACAGATTAAACACATACAGATCTAACGTAAGAAAGATCTAATGTATAACACAGCTATTGAGCACAAAGTCTGAATAATTGTATTACTGTTCTTTTCTGTTACAAGAAAGCTCAAAGTCTTTCTCTCCTCACTTCTATTTCTATCTGAAAAATGTTCACCTCCTAGAATACAACAAGTATTCTAGTATTTATAGAAGATGAGAGAGAGAGAAGGCAAAAAGGAGCCAACCACTTATTTACAAGATATTTACAAAATATCCAAAAGTCATGTTGACTTTGACAACTTTGATGGATGACATCATCCCATGATGCAACATGGATGATGTCATCATTTGTGCCAACTTAATTCAGATATTACGAAAAGAAAGTCGGAGAATAGAGAGGAGAAGAAGAAGAAGAAGAAGAAGAATTTATTCATCATCATCATCCTGTGGCCTAAAAGGGGTTGCCTGTTTCTGATGCTGATCAGGAGATGAGATGTGGAACTGAGCGCGGTATTCCAAGAACTTGCTGATCATCGGCCCAAATTGATCCTGTGATGGATCCTTGTGCCGTTCACTGATTGCTTCGCAAGTTTCCCGCTCATCTATGAGCTTTTCTGGGATCTTGGAATAGTCTTTACCCGCCTCGATTAGGGACCCGATGAAGTCTCTACAGGCCAGTAGGTTGTTGATGGATTCGATGTCGAACGTGACTTCTGGCCCTGTCCCTTGAGTAGCTATCTCCTTGAAAATCCGGATAGTATCATCAGCTGATCTCAAGGTGAGGGAAGGAGTGAGCAACCCTGGAGTCATAGATAGAACAATCTTCTCCATTTGATGCATCGCATCCAGGGCCTCTTCCTTCACCTTGTCTATCTTCTCTAACACGAATTCGAGCTGATCTATCCGATAGTCCAGAGTGGACATGGTCTTGTTGAGGGTCCTTGGATGACCGAATACTCCGAACTTGACCAAATCTTCGACTGAACAGTCGAACATTTGTTGGAAGGCCTCGTGCTGGAGTCTAGCATGCTCTAATTCTTCTGATACTGGACCTGCTAATGCTTGGA
This sequence comes from Taxus chinensis, assembly GCA_019776745.2. Taxonomy (NCBI): domain Eukaryota; kingdom Viridiplantae; phylum Streptophyta; class Pinopsida; order Cupressales; family Taxaceae; genus Taxus; species Taxus chinensis. The sequence continues at coordinate 53,257,573 of CM034148.1, forward strand.
GTTCCTTATTCGCCTTCTCGATATTCAGGTATAAGCTGATATATTCGGCGATTACTTTTTTACTATCTTTGAGGATCTGGCTCCTCCAAGCAGAAACAGCCATACCTTGCTCGCCGATTTTTGAATACTCATTAATCTTCTCCTGACTGAGCAGCTCAGGAGTCTCGGCGGCAGTTGTGGGAGGTGCACTTCCCATCTTCTGTAAGGCTTGAAGCAGGTATTTATTCTGCTCCTTCAGTAGCCTCTTTTCTTCCTTTGTTTCTTGAAGCTTTTCGCAGAGTGCATCAACTGCGGAAAGAGCTTCCCCCTGGAGACTTTCTGAGGATGTCCCCATTGTGACTTGGGTCACTGTGAAATCTGCCGGAGACAGATCTTCTTTCTCTTTGGTGGGATCGGGGTAGGCTATTTCCATAACCCTCTCACCTGCAGCGCTCTTGGAGAAGCGTGTAACCGGCTTGTGCTTCTTTGCTCCTTTAGCCGGAATGACTGAAAAGTCCATCGGAGCGATGGGGACTTTCCTCTTTGGTTGGCTCAGCTGCTGAGAGATCCAAGCTGGTCCTATTGAAGAAGGACCAGAGACAGAGGGGGAGGCAGCAACGGTAGAAGAGGGGAAGAACGTGGAGACACGCGGCGGCGGCATTGAAAGAACAGCCGCGGAGATGTCCACGGGGGGAAGGGAAACCGCAGCAGCAGAAGAGATAGGAAGGGAAGGGAGCTCGGAGATGAGGGAAGAAATAGAGGAAGACAAATCAGCGAGAGAGGAGAAGATGGACGAAGAGGCAGGGGAGAGAGTAGAAGAAGGGGGAGAGGACACAACCAAAGGAGTGGTTGCCGACATCTGAGGAAGGGGAGGAAGAGAAGAAGAAGGGATAGAAGGGACCTCTGAAGTTGTAGCGATGCCGAAATCCTGGGTGGATGGGCGTATAGGACTATCCTCTGTCAATTCTTTCTCTGGCAAATCCAGAGTTATTACTTGTTCAGGCTCTGAAGGAAGAGGACTTTCAGGGGCTTCCTCCTGAATGGTGCTAGGTTCACCTTCGGCACCTTTGCCTTTCAGCAGCTTCTTTGTCCTTGGAGGTGCGTTGCCCAAAGGGGAAGTCGTGAAATCTACCCCGAGGTAGATTAGTCCGTTCATGCGGCACCAATGCTCCGTTCTCCGCATAGTTTCTTTTACCCTCTCCTCAATTGTTTGAGGAGCCTTGCTTCTGTCAATGTCCGGGAAGGGCCAATCATCCCCTTCTGTGTCATTATACACTTTGTCTACTTCGTCTTCCGTGGTTTGGAAGCCTTTTGGGACAATGGCCACTCCGTATTGGATGATTTCCGTTAATGCCAAGCGAGAGTGATCCTTTCTTCTGAGTTCTACCTCATGGAGAACGTCAATGTAGATATCCTCAATCTGAGGGACATGAATCGGATCAAGCTTAGCCCTTGGTAGACAGCCCCTAGGGTCGAATGTAGGCCTTGCTGGGAAATCATGCTTTAGGTTGAGCAATTCTAGCTCAGCAAACATCTCCTTCGCCTTGTGATAGCTGGAGCATGTGTAACGGCCTACTGTGAGGGGGAAAGGAGTTCCGCCCTTCTTTCTCTTGAGGCACTTTTCATGGTATGTGACGAGCTGTCTTGACAGTTCCAATAAAATCAGCTTTGGTCCAGCATACCTCGGTAGCCTGGTTGGTTCTCCCAAAAAGTTGGCAGCCCTTAGATAGGTGAACGTGGGGAATTGGGTGAACAAGGCTCCCCATTTCTCTGTGACTGCCACTATGTTTTTGGTTGTCCGGCTATGAGTCAAATTTGGCCGCAACATGCACATGATGTGATAGAAGAAAACATCATTGATTTTAGCAAATTGAGGGATACTATTCTCTAGTCTCAGCTCTGGATAGTAATCAAATATCTTGGCCTGAGGCCATACTCCACTTCGGTTAAGCGCTGGGTAATCCCTTGCCGATGCTGCAGCGTAGACTACATAGGAGTTCATATGAAATACTCCAGTTGTGGCAAGCTGTTGTAGCTGCTCAGAGATGGTGTTGCTTATTATTTCACCCCAGCAAAAGCGCTGATCGGGAAAATTCTTATTCATTGTCTCCAGGTACCGCAGCATCCACTTATGGAAATAGTGGGCATTTGAAAGCCCGAAGACTCTGCTTAGGAAAGTGATAGTATCACTGAGTTCCTCTGAGAAATCACTTCGGTGGATAGTCTGAGGCCACCGGGTCACTACCTTCTTATTCTTTAGGTAGACCTCATTCATTAACTGCATGCACTGGCCTTCGTTGTCTTCCCAAGCCTTGATGCATTCCTGTTGGCTAACAGCCACGTAGTTCCGGTGGTGAGGGATGCCAAGCATCAACTCAAAATGACGGGCAGTGAGGTTTATGACTACCTCGCCCTTGCTGTTCTCGACACATCTTGTGTCCTTGTTGAAGGATTGTGCAACAACCATCATGAATTCGTTATTCACAGCGCTGACAAGGATTCCTCCGGCAAAGTGCAGGGCACTGCCTATTAGTTTGTCCATCCATGGACTTCTTGTAACCTTTTGAGTTCTAAGCTAGAACTCATCCATGTCAATGTGACCCAATTCAGAGTCCCGGATATCCATACTGCACTCAGCCTGTGATTCGGGCATCCTGACCTTCTGATATTTGTATTTCATTTCTTCTTCTGTTAGCTTTGCCTTTCCTCTTGGTTTGGTGGGCTTCCTTGCTTGACGTAGACATGTGTTTCTTTCGAACTCAGCTGCTGATCTGCACGAAGAAGAAGAGAGACCCAATCCAAAAAGGTTGAATTAGTCATTTGATCTTCCATTGGAAAGCTTAGCAGGAGGAGTTAGAGATTTAAAGGCTCAGGGCGCAGGAAAAATACAATTGGCAGGCCAAATAGATAAGGCACGCAAGAAAGGAATGTTGCAGAGGTTATATTGGCGCCAAAAGCGCATGGTGCATGGATGAAGCAGGTTGCATTTTATAACAGGGCGCACAGGAAATGCGTGTTACATTGGGGTTTGATGCGCCCTATGGCGCATGGAAAGATTGTGTAACATGGACGAACGATGCGCCAAAGGAACATAGCGCGGCGCATGGAGGGTTTACACAACATCATGTTACTGCATCGGGGGGTGCGCCAGCGCCTATGTAATCTTTTTACTTGCGTGAAAAAGGCTTTTGTTGCATCGAAACTGGGTGCGCTCTTTGGCGCGTGGAAATGGGATGCAACATGGATAAAGGATGCGCCAAGGCTTATAGGAGGAAGCGCGGGATTTACACTTGGAGCATGCAAAAGGGGTGCGCTTATGGGTGCATGAATTTCAGCTGTAGCAAGATGGCAGGGTGCGCCATGGCGCGGATCTTGAGTATGTTGCAAGTCGGATAGGTGCGCCGAGGGGCGCGAATGTCTTGATTTGTTACAAGGCGCGCCGGTGCGCCTTGTGAAATAAGCTCTCAAACCTCTTTCTTTCTTTCTCTTCTCAACTTCAAAAAAAACTGGACAAGTAAGGTTTTACAAAAATCTTTTAAAACAGATCAAGCTAGCTAAAAAACGACCCCCCTTTTCCCAGATATCCAGAAAGAAAACGATAAGAGGGAGGGGAGAAGGAAGAGGCACAGAAGAAAATGAACAGGACAGCACGGGGGGGGAGGGGGGGGGAAAGGTCAAACACATTCAAACCTCGATGAAAACCGCACCAGCAGGTGGCACACACACCAAACCCGGACAACCAAAAAACAAGCCATAAGGAACAGAAAACTAAAAGGGGAGGAAGGGGAAGGGAAAGAGGAAGAACCTCTACCTTAAAACATATAGCGAAAATTCCTTGATTGCGGGCCACAAACACGATGAATGTGAAAACGACAGAGAGCAGGGGATGACAAGTCCACAAAATATCACGTGCTGACAAAAGAATTGAAAATGACATTGAGCGGCACGGATATTATAGAAAAACCGTGTCTTAATGCGCCACCAAACCTTTTGAAATGGCGCATGGAAACGGCTGTCGACAAAGGTAACGCGGGGCGCCCTTGGCGCATGGAAGGAAATGGCAACAGAGAATGAGCCCGCCCTTTGGCGCACCAAAGCGGAAGCGACTGAAGTTATGTGCGCACTTGGCGCACCACAACTTGGTTGTAACAGTATATTGCGGCCACCTGTACGCACCAAAAAACTTATCAAACATCCTTTGGCGCACCGAAAGGAGTGACAAACATTGAAACCCATGTGCCAACGGCTTTTTAAGGGGCGCATCAAAACTGATGTGCAAAGCAAAACCATGCGCTAACCAAAAAGGCCTCAAAAAAAGACTAATTTCAAAAACTGATGAATTTCAGGGAAGGAGAGTTAAAAGGGGAGAGGACCAACCAAAGGAGTGTTTGCCGTACATCTTATGAAGGGAGGAGCTAAGAAAAGGGATCCGAAGGGACCTCTGAAGTTGTAGCGATGCCGACATCCTGGGTGGATGGGCGTATAGGACTATCCTCTGTCAATCTTTCTCTGGCGACACTCCAGAGTTATTACTGTTCGGCTCGAAGGAAGAGGACTTTCAGGGGCTTCCTCCTGAATGGTGCTAGGTTCACCTTCGGCACCTTTGGCCTTTCAGCACGCTTCTTTGTCCTTGGAGGTGCGTTTGCCCAAATGGGAAGTCGTGAAATCTACCCCGATGGTAGATTAGTCCGTTCATGCGGCACCAATGCTCCGTTCTTCCGCATAGTTTCTTTTACCCTCTCCTCAATTGTTTGAGGAGCCTTGCTTCTGTCAATGTCCGGGAAGGCCAATCATCCCCCTTCTGTGTCATTATACACTTTGTCTACTTCGTCTTCCGTGGTTTGGAAGCCTTTTGGGACAATGGCCACTCCGTATTGGATGATTTCCGTTAATGCCAAGCGAGAGTGATCCTTTCTTCTGAGTTCTACCTCATGGAGAACGTCAATGTAGATATCCTCAATCTGAGGGACATGAATCGGATCAAGCTTAGCCCTTGGTAGACAGCCCCTAGGGTCGAATGTAGGCCTTGCTGGGAAATCATGCTTTAGGTTGAGCAATTCTAGCTCAGCAAACATCTCCTTCGCCTTGTGATAGCTGGAGCATGTGAACGGCCTACTGTGAGGGGGAAAGGAGTTCCGCCCTTCTTTCTCTTGAGGCACTTTTCATGGTATGTGACGAGCTGTCTTGACAGTTCCAATAAAATCAGCTTTGGTCCAGCATACCTCGGTTAGCCTGGTTGGTTCTCCCAAAAAGTTGGCAGCCCTTAGATAGGTGAACGTGGGGAATTGGGTGAACAAGGCTCCCCATTTCTCTGTGACTGCCACTATGTTTTTGGTTGTCCGGCTATGAGTCAAATTTGGCCGCAACATGCACATGATGTGATAGAAGAAAACATCATTGATTTTAGCAAATTGAGGGATACTATTCTCTAGTCTCAGCTCTGGATAGTAATCAAATATCTTGGCCTGAGGCCATACTCCACTTCGGTTGAGCCCTGGGTAATCCCTTGCCGATGCTGCAGCGTAGACTACATAGGAGTTCATATGAAATACTCCAGTTGTGGCAAGCTGTTGCAGCTGCTCAGAGATGGTGTTGCTTATTATTTCACCCCAACAAAAGCGCTGATCGGGCAAATTCTTATTCATTGTCTCCAGGTACCGCAGCATCCACTTATGGAAATAGTGGGCATCTGAAAGCCCGAAGACTCTGCTTAGGAAAGTGATAGTATCACTGAGTTCCTCTGAGAAATCACTTCGGTGGATAGTCTGAGGCCACCGGGTCACTACCTTCTTATTCTTTAGGTAGACCTCATTCATTAACTGCATGCACTGGCCTTCGTTGTCTTCCCAGGCCTTGATGCATTCCTGTTGGCTAACAGCCACGTAGTTCCGGTGGTGAGGGATGCCAAGCATCAACTCAAAATGACGGGCAGTGAGGTTTATGACTACCTCGCCCTTGCTGTTCTCGACACATCTTGTGTCCTTGTTGAAGGATTGTGCAACAACCATCATGAATTCGTTGTTCACAACGCTGACAGGGATTCCTCCGGCAAAGTGCAGGGCACTGCCTATTAGTTTTTCCATCCATGGACTTCTTGTAACCTTTTGAGTTCTAAGCCAGAACTCATCCATGTCAATGTGACCCAATTCAGAGTCCCGGACATCCATACTGCACTCAGCCTGTGATTCGGGCATCCTGACCTTCTGATATTTGTATTTCATTTCTTCTTCTGTTAGCTTTGCCTTTCCTCTTGGTTTGGTGGGCTTCTTGCTTGACGTAGACATGTGTTCTTTCGAACTCAGCTACTGATCTGCACGAAGAAGAAGAGAGACCCAATCCAAAAAGGTTGAATTAGTCATTTGATCTTCCATTGGAAAGCTTAGCAGGAGGAGTTAGAGATTTAAAGGCTCAGGGCGCAGGAAAAATACAATTGGCAGGCCAAATAGATAAGGCGCGCAAGAAAGGAATGTTGCAGAGGTTATATTGGCGCCAAAAGCGCATGGCGCATGGATGAAGCAGGTTGCATTTTATAACAGGGCGCACAGGAAATGCGTGTTACATTGGGGTTTGATGCGCCCTATGGCGCATGGAAAGATTGTGTAACATGGACGAATGATGCGCCAAAGGAACATAGCGCGGCGCATGGAGGGTTTACACAACATCATGTTACTACATCGGGGGGTGCGCCAGCGCCTATGTAATCTTTTTACTTGCGCGAAAAAGGCTTTTGTTGCATCGAAACTGGGTGCGCTCTTTGGCGCGTGGAAATGGGATGCAACATGGATAAAGGATGTGCCAAGGCTTATAGGAGGAAGCGCGGTATTTACACTTGGAGCATGCAAAAGGGGTGCGCTTATGGGCGCATGAATTTCAGCTGTAGCAGGATGGCAGGGTGCGCCATGGCGCGGATCTTGAGTATGTTGCAAGTCGGATAGGTGCGCCGAGGGGCGCGAATGTCTTGATTGTTACAAGGCGCGCCGGTGCGCCTTGTGAAATAAGCTCTCAAACCTCTTTCTTTCTTTCTCTTCCACTTCAAAAAAAACTTGGACAAGTAAGGTTTTACAAAAATCTTTTAAACAGATCAAGCTAGCTAAAAAACGACCCCTTTTCCAGCATATCCAGAAAGAGGGAGGGAGAGGAAGAGCAACAGAAGAAAATGAACAGGACAGCACGGGGGGAAAGGCTCAAACACATTCAAACCTCGATGAAAACCGGCCAGCAAGTTGGCACACACACCAAAACCGGACAAAAAACAAGCCCAAAGAACAGAAAACATAAAACGGGGAAGGGGAAGAACCTCTTACCTTAAAAATATAGCGAAAATTCCTTGAGCGGGTCCACAACACGATGAAAGCGACAGAGCAGGGGCTGACAAGTCCAGAAATATCACGTGCTGACAAAAGAATGAAAATGACATTGAGCGCGCACGGATATTTATAGAAAAACCTGTCATTAATGCGCCACCAACCTTTTGAAATGGCGCATGGAAACGGCTGTCGACAAGGTAAAGCGTGCGCCCTTTGGCGCATGGAAGGAAATGGCAACAGAAGAATGAGCCCGCCTTTGGCGCACCAAATGCGTTATCGACATGAAGTTATGTGCGCCCTTTGGCGCACCAAAACTTGGTGTAACAGGTATATTTCGTGCACCCTTTAGCGCACCAAAAACTTACTCAACATCCTTTGGCGCACCGAAAGGAGTGACAACATGGAAAACCATGTGCCAAAGGCTTTTTAAGGGGCGCATCAAAAACTGATGTTGCAAAGCAAAACCATGCGCCTAACCAAAAAAGGCTCAAAAAAGACTAAGTTCAAAAACTGAATTTCCCGGGAAGGGATTTTACAATATTTCGAACGCGAAGGATCCTCAACGAGGGGTCCAAACAAAATTTTCGGTATGGTTATCGGTAAAATTGCCCTTGTCAATTTTACGGGATAACAAATCTTGAATTGAACTTATTTCTCAATCTTTAAATTGGCATGTATATAAGTCAAATCAGGAAGGCCTTTGAAGATTTTTTAAGGTTTTCTTTGAAATATCCAAATGATAGGTAATTGGTTCAACTCTTTTATTAAGAAGACCATAAAAATAAAATAAAGTCCTTACGCGTGGTATCCATTAACATCTCCACACTCAGGTAGACTTCAAACTTTGCATTTTTCCTCAATATTTTGCAAGGACCTAATGTTGAGCATGTGGTGTGAATTAGCATCACTAAGTGAGGCCTTTTGGCTCCATATTACACCATGTGCTAACAAGTGGTATCAATTGATTATTTTTAACTTTGCCTTGCTCCAACATTAGGCACTTGGAAATCAATGGAAAAACAAAGGTTTTCAGACTTTGGGTTTCAAATATATGTGGATGGGAGACACAAGAAAAATATAGGAAATACATGAGATACATGGATCAAGGTTCCAACGGTTCACAGTGAGTGGCATTGTCCATTAGTGGCCCAAAGATACAAAATATCAAGCCCAAGCCCCAAAACTTTACAATAGGTGGATAATCTAATGGTACCCACGTGTTGTTCCTCTGATGGTGCTAGAGTTGAAGGCATGGATAAAGGAATCTACGTGGCATTATTGACTATAGAGATTGTCAATGGCTAAATTTGATGTATTCGTCCAAGGTAAAAGTGAGCTTGGGGACGTCAATGGAAACACAAAAAACCTCTATTTTTTTTCTCATATCCTAGATTGAAAATAAGTACTTGTGGAAGGTCTCCAGGTCTGTAGCCTTCACAAATTTATGTCTATATTTACTGGGGTCAAGTGTACAAGTTTATGACTGTCATATTGTTCTAAAATTCTGAGTCATTGAATGGATAAGGGTTTGTCAATCAGTCAATTCCTTATGTTGCAATGACTAGGAAATGGTGTTGAATGTGTCCCCTCAAAGTCACTAAAAGTCTACTTGTAGTATGTCATGTATAAGTGAAGAGAGTTCCCAAATTAGTCAACACAATCCTTCTAAGTTTATGGTGAAATTAGTCATATCTCAGCCCATGTATATGAGTTTTGATTGTATGGTATCCAAATTCAATCAAAAATATTCTTAGTTAGTATAAAATATCTTATAAGAACACTCAGATATATGATCAATGACACCAGCTATGTTGAGATTGAAGTTTCCACATTTGATCATCAGACATGCAAGGATAATATTTAAATTGGTCAAGAGTACTGAAGCACTTAAACATGGTATATCGGTATTGAATGTGTCAAGATAGAAGTTGTTGTTTATTAGGATGGCTATATACATGTAAATCAGTACCAAATTGAGCTCAAAATTGGTACGCACTCCCATGGAGAGTTAGGAGATGTTGAAGAAGGCCAAACAATAGAAGTTGGTGGCTTCAATACAACTATGATCAGACCATTAGGTAATCGTCATGAAGGTATGCATAAAAGCTTAAATTTTGACTAATTTTGGACAAGAAACTGAAAGCAAGTTCAGTGTGTGTATTTAATACATTTCTTTTGCATGATTGGAATTGGAATAGGATTTTCTTTGTCTTCATAATGAAGAAACCATGTAAGAATATAAAATAAGGTTACCTCATAAAATATAAGTACTCAGTGTAGTGAGTCATTCAGGTATAAACATGATACAAACAATCTTGTGAAAAGGAGCCTATGTCTTGATTCTATGTTGATAGATCGGAACTTGAAGGATTATGAAGATGTTTCACAAGGCTTGGAAATTTACAAGAAGTTCATCAATGTAATTTTATTTAGAATATTATTGTAATACATCAATTGACTATAACATAGAGATATTTTTACCTCAAGAGAATTAGAATAAGTGCCACAATCTCATAACAGGGGATGTGAGATCAAGTAACAAGGTATGAAGAGTTACTATGCTCATAATTATGAAGTTAATATCATGCATTATAAGAGGTAAGCTACAAGTGTGAAGATTCCACAAGACACTATAGAGGTATATCTTTAGTTTAGTAGAAATCATGACTGCATGCTACAGGTATTTTATGAGGCTAAGAAGCTAGGTGTTCTATCTTATGTAGTCCTAGTCTAAAGGAATTCATCCATGCAAATATCAATGTGGAGTCTGGATTTTGGTTATGCTCTTAAGTGTTCTAAGCATTCTTGTTTTCATAAAGTTTGCATCTTCCCTTGTTTTCAGTATTTTCATTATCTGTGAATAATTGTAGTGATTACTTTGAGTATCCTAAATGGTGGAAGACAGAGGGTAAAGTTTGTTTTGGCCAAACATTGAGACAAGTGTTTGAGAATGAGTCTCAAAAAGGATTTTAGTTTGAAAAATCATACAAGTTATAGCCGTGAGATAGGAAAGTTGGCTTCAAAGGAAGAGATTTTTTATCTAGGGGAGTCTGGTTTGGTCAAGTAAAGGTCACTCAATGTTGGTATAGGAGCTCAGAAAAGTAAAAACATAGTCCCAAGGGGAGATTGTGGACATGTAAGTCTACTTTCTCATGCATAATTATTTTCAAGTGTCATTGTTTCATGTCAAGTGGCCAAGAATCCTTTTTCAAATATGTCAAATGGGGAGAGAGTGTTGTCAGAAACCAAGAAGGATGATGTGAGATGATGGTTTGTGTTCTCCATCAAAGGTTTCTAAGAAAGTTGCAATCAATGACAAAGGGGGAGATTGTTGAACCCTGGTCATTAGTGTTGTCATTGATGTCAAGTGGAATTGATGGAAAAGGAATGAAAGGTGAATTGAAGCTCAGTCAAAGGCATGAAGTTTGATTAGTAGTGCCTTCTCGGTGGTTTAGTGAGTATTAAAGATGGTTTCAGGACAGTCTCAGTGTTCTGCAGGATTGGATTGTGAGGTAGGAGTTCATTGGAATCATGGACATGGTTGAATTTTTGGTTTTGAAGGATCTATAGGTCAGTAATGATGTTGTAATTATGGGAAATAACTCTTTCAGGGTGTATCAGGTCATCTAGTGGTGGTTGCAGTTGAAATTAGTCCATTTAGGCATGTTTATGGAACCTGGTGAGGTGTGAGAGGTTGGTGCATGTCATGGCAAGGTAATATAAGGATGGTATAGTCGTAGTAATGTTTTCTAGGGTATGTGGGAGCAATAAAAAGGGTTAGTTTAGCTCTTATAGGAAAAAGTCAAAAGTTCACAGAAATTGGGTTTGAGAATTGATAGTGTAGACTGATTCAAATGAGATAGGATAGAAGATTACAAACATATATATGGAAAATGAGCTCATGTATCATGTATAGGGATTTTTTTTTGCTTCGGGCCAAATTTCATCAAGTTTTGAGAAGGTATGTGAAAGTTATGCTAGTTTTTCTAAAATAGGCTTTTTGAAAAGTTCATAATAAGCATTTTTCCTTATTATCACCCAAGAAAAAACATAGTTCCTTCTTTGGATAAATTATAGAATGAATTTTTGTAGAGAAATCCAAGCTTGAGGTATGGAAAAAAGTTTCAGGAAAAATGGATTTAAGTATTATAGAAGTTATGAACATTTTTCTAGCTATGTTCATGTCACTCTCAAGCACTTTCCTGAATCAGAAATGGAAAATGTAGTCTATCTGCCCTAAAATCACTGTATGAGTTTTCTTAAATTTTATCATGGTCTATTATTGATGTCTCCATGATCATTCTATTTTCAAGGTCCTTTAAGCTAATCAATATCACTACAAGCTTTCTCAAGGTATGCAAGATAAGTGTTCCATACATCATAATCCAAGAAACATGTGTCCTAGAAGGCATGATCACAGTGAATATGATTTGAGACAGAGGTGTGAGCATAAAATATGCAAATTCAAATATTTCATCATTCTAAAGGTGCCAAAGTTGATGAAATTAAGGACTGTAATGGGCTATCTTTAGTTTTCTTCATCAGATCTTGAGTTGAAAGAACTTGCAGAGTTCTAATGGGTGTCAATGAGCTAAATATATCTAATTGGTTTGTTGTATATTCATCTTGAGATATAAGAAGGTATGTTTGAGCTTGTGTCATGACTATGGAAGTGTAAAAAAGTTTGGTACAAGTTTGTGCAGAATCTAATGACTAAGTATGTAGGTCATTGCCTTGTGTTAGTGTCTCGGGTCTATGATAAGCACTAAGAGTCATAAAAATGCATAATTAACAATCAAAAACAGAGTATGAGAGATCTTGGACTAAAAGGAAATGGTTCTAAAGTGCTCAAGAAAGGTAAAGATAGGGTATAGTGGTGGTTAGTCCTTGGATAAGGTGTTAAAAGGTTCATTAAGTCCTAGGGACTGCAAGAAACCAAAAGAGCATGCTACAGGTATCAAGCATAGGATATGGTCTGTGAGTAAGGTTTCAAGGAATTTTGTTGTCCTAAAAAAAACCCAAAATACTATGTGAAGAACCTTCATTTGTTGCTTTTTCATGTGGTTCAATAGCCATGCATTATATTATTGATTTCTGGGAGAAAATTGAACAATTTCATGGTGTCTAATTGATTTGAAGAGTTGGAGAGTTTCCCAACAAAGCCTTAGAAGTTGGAATTTTCAAATTCCATCAATATTTGAGCTAGAAATCAAATTTTAAGCATTCTCAGGCATCTACAATCAATGTAACCTTGTCCCTAGGGTTTGAAACACAATTGTAATCGAATCTCAATCTTCCTCCAATGAAAATTCACAAAATCTTGGGGATTCCTCTACAAGGATAACAAGAGTCCATTGCAAAAATATTTTTTCGATTCCAACAAGTATAGAGGGAGAAGTTAATGAAAGTTAGCTCGAAGCAAGGTTTCTAATATGTCTAACCGTCTGTGAAGGCATCAATGAATTTTTTTCTTCATTATAGGTTCTTGAATCTTGTGCATGACTTCAAGAGTCCAAAAATGATATATTTATCCTTGGAATTTCTTAAAGACATCTAGAAGTGTGACAGTCAAGAGATCAGTGAGTGTATTAATACAGTGGCTCATGGGTTATGTCTCAGCAGACTGTAAACGTACAATTTTCTCCTCCAAAGCACATGGACTGAAAAATGAGTCTATCAAGACATCAAATTAAGTCTTGAAGTGTGTGTTAATGTTTCAAACATCTCTCTGATCAAGGTGTTGCATACAACCACTTTATTGTTCCTATAGGTACTAAACAACTAACTGGTCCTCTGGTAGGATTGAAGAGTACCATGTTTAATTAATTTGAAGGAATTGGTTTGTGGAGAATGTGAAGAGACAAGATTTGGTGAGTTACAATATGAAGATTCAAACATTAAACAGTTACTAGCTCATGGCTTTCCTTTCTAACTTGAATTGAGAAGGTGAAGAGACAAGTTTTTAAAAATCATAGTTTTTCAAAATGTAGAGGAGATAAACATAGATGAGAAGTTGGATAGTTGGCTAAGATGATTAAAGAGATTAGAGTGAGTAATTAAGAAAAATATAGTTGTGAATGAGTACAGAACTGAAATGGGCCTTTCCAAAAGTGAGATAAGTTAGGAACAAGTTTAATGTAACATGAAGCAATACAGAGAGTAAAAGGATTGACAAGTCTTTTATATAAGTGAAGAAAACATAAAATAATGAGCTCTGAAGAAAATAGTGAGAAGAGAGGACAAGATCATGAAGGTTTGAATGATGCTAAAAATAGTGAGTTGTTGATAAATGCAATGAGATGAATATTTGATATAGATATGTGTAGTCATTTTTACCCCTATCACAAAAGAAAGGAACCCCATGTGCACCAGCCTATCACCCAACAGAAGCTTAGTGCACACCCGAGGCACGCGCGGCTACCGAGTCTCTCTTTTATGTGAGTTTAATGGGAAACATCATCTATGATCTATTGTTTAGAGGATTTCAAAAGGATTTAAGACATACAAGAACCATAGAGCTCAGAACGGCCTCTAGATCCTTGCAGTCATTCTAGACAGAGTACTTAACAGATTATATAACTTGTACCATAATAGAAGGAAGTATACAAGCATCCATACTTAGCATAAACATAAATGAAGAGAACTTATGAAAAATATGTATGCATCAGAATCATTGATATTCATATATATATATATATATATATAAACTGGTAACCTCATTACATCCATGGAGCCATTATAGAATGTCACAGAGAAGAAGACAACAGTCATGCATTACAACTAGACTAATGTAGCTATGCTATCAAAAAGAAAAATTACAATCCCCTTGCCCAATACATCCTTTCCCAAATGCAATTACCCACTAACAGAGTTCTTGCAGTATTTCTTGTAGAGCTCCGCCCACTCTCTTGTTCTCTCTTTTCTTACTCTGCAGGCACTTGTATTTATAGCCTAACTGGGCTGCCAACTCATCCTCCAGCGCCCTCAGATCTGATGCCAAGTGTCTGAATGTGGTCCTCCATGTGAGCATGCTCCTCTAGGCCTGAGCTTTCCACTTTATACCATGATGTGCTTCTAGAAGCTTCTACCATAGGAATGCTCCTTCCTGGGCCAACCTGTCACCAGGCTGGCACCTTATCCATTCCGCATGCACATTTGGGTCATGCTTTTCACATGTTCTACCCCAAACACCCAATTTGACTAAGTCCTCAAACCCTTGGTTTATGTCCATGCGTGCATCGCACACACCATGGGATTCCTTAAACCCTTAAACCCTTCTTTACACGCTTTGTCCTTGCGTGCCTTTCCTTAACTTGGGCCTTGCGTGCCTACGCACCTTTTGTACTTAGTCAATATTCTAGGGGCCCAACATCACCCCACACTACGCCTGTTCTCCATCCATGGGAACAATTCTCTTAGTGAAAGAAAGAATACAATAGGTTTACGCCTAGGAAAAAGAATAAGGGGATGAAAGAATGGGGAAAGAAGAAAGAATGGGAGAGTGAAGGAATCACTACAACAAACTAGGAAAATCCTTTTGTAAGTCGGCCTCTAACTTGTTTCTAGGCATCAACTTCATCATGCACCCTTTGACAGAGGTCACTGACCAGAGCGCTCACCTCCTCAAAATTTAGTCCCATCTCCTTTTGCACTCATGGATATCAAGTGATCTTCTCCAACTCCTTACATATATCCTCTAGCACATCCATTATTTGTGTAATGCGCGGATATAGTTCCTTCAACTAGTTTTTTATTGAACCCCTTAAGGTTTCAATGGTTTCAGACTTCTTCTCAACCTCGGCAAGGATTTTCTCTCTTTCTGCCCTATTCCCCTTGTTTTTCTCCTGGAACTCCTTGAGTTCCACTTCATGAGTGGTGACCAAGGTGCCTTCCACTTTGTCCCTATCCACACAATTTTCGTACATGGCCTTAGCAGTCTGGGAAGCATCCCTTACATAAGCAAGAACCTTTTTTGTATTCCACGATGAGCACTATGATCTTCAACTTATCTTCCCTCTCTAGGCATGCGGTTACTTCTTCTGTAGACTCCAAGGCTAGCGGCATCTTTCCATGGTGAGGACCCTTGTTAAATCCTCCAGGCATCCCAAGGAAGATCCATACTTCTGTGCGGGTGATGCTAGGTCTGGATGTCTTCAATAGTATAGCCTCATTGATGGATTCCACTTTCTTGTACACATGGCTCACCTTAGCCTTTTCATCCTTCAATTCCCACTGCCACTATGCGCTGATCAAATTTTCCTGGCTCAGCTCCTTGGTCATTATAGCTAGTTCTTCCTCTTTCTTCTTCATCCCCCCATCCAGATCCTTGATCCTATCATTTTTCCTAAAGAGTCTAGCCTCAATCTCAACAAAGACCTTGTTTAGCGCGTTCAATAGTTGTTCATCCGAGAGCTACTGGGTATCAACCACTGGGTTATCTTCTCCTAGTCCTGGCAATGTTATTACTGCCCCATGGCTTACCTCAAACTATGGCTCATCAAGGTGGGACTCAATTTCCCATGAGATCATCTTCCTTGTCTACGGATAGGCATCCTCCTTGTCAAAAGATGACATTCCTACAAGCTCCTCCACCAGAATTGTACTTTGGAACCACGTGAAACACTTTCTTGGGGTCATCAATATAACCCATCTCCAGCCTCTCCCCCTCTTGCATGCCTTCCTCCCATGTGCATACCCTTGGGTATACTTACAGTTAAAATGGGGCCTCTAGTGCTACCACGTTCCTCTTCTGCACTCTCCTCCTTCTCCTTGTTCAACACTGGCTCAATGTTGTATTCCACTTTTTCCTTCACCAGGGTCTCAATGTTTCTCATCTCTCCTTCTTCTACGACCTTGGTTGTTCGCTCCTACGTAGATCTTGGAGCCTCTTACTTTTTCATGCTAGCCTCCTCATATTTTCCCATATCCTGGGTGCCTTCTCCTACCTGGCTATCCTTGCGACGCATAAAAAGGAACCCCTGTTCTTCTTCTCCGCCTTCCTCCTCTGAATCATGTACATTGAAGACGGGTGGCCCTTGATCTTTCCCGAGGTCCTCTTCCTCACTTACTTCTTCTTCACTATCATCTTTCTCTCCTATGTACTTGTCTAAGTTCCCAACTTCTTATGAGGTTGTCTCCTCTTCTACCCTCTACTTCTTCCTAACTGGGGATTCCAGTGTAGGTGACTCTGTTTCTTCCTCTTCTGATGACTCCTTATCTGATGGCTTTTATGGCTCTAGAGTCTTCTCTTTGATTATGGGTACTTCTTCTTACACACGTACATATTGGGTCTGGCGCTTGTTCTGGGGGAACCTATTGCCTGTGTGCCTACCACACTTGGAATTTTCTTTTCTGGTTCTTTTTCCTCCCGTTTGGGTGTGGTTCTTTTCCTCCCAGTTGGATCCTGAGGTATAGATACCTCATTTTCTAATATGTGCCCTTCTCTGACTTGGGTCTTATGCAGATGTAAACGCATGTGCCATGGATCCTTATGCAATGGGAAGAGTCATGGGATTTGTCATTTAAACTTCTTGTGACATGTACTGCTCCACGTATGCGCACGCTTTCTAGGGTAGACCAACCCTTTATGCATTTCCCTGTGATCTTGGTCCAGATTACCAAGGTCCAGCTTAAACTTCTTGGACTCCTTAAACCTGTTTACTCCCGCTTGGAAGTATTGAGCTGTGAAGGCAAAGGGGAGCTTGCACCATGGGCTCCATGTCTCATCTATCAATTTGAATCTACCCAGGTAGAAATGCTGGTACACAGAAAATTCCACTTCTCCCCTAGTGGCCACTGGTAGTTGTTTGGGAATTCTCCATTCTGCCCCGAACACATTCCTTAGGCACGTGTACCACTTTTCCAAGCATGCCTTGTGCACTGTTGACATAGTATCACAAGCGTGTTTCTCAAACCTCTTAGCGGGTAAGGGGTCTTCAACAGGGTACTCCCATATGAACTTGTCTGATGCATCTGGTACCCTGATATCTAAAAACACAATGGTTAGTAAGACATTTCCAAAAAGGATCCTGTCACCTTCCTTCGCATAGCTGATAATCTCATCCGCGATGAATATAGACAAGTTGTAGATGGTGCCCTCTACAATCTTCCTACAAACATTCAACCATAGCTTATTGACTTGGGTTTATCTCTCCTGGCCATTTAATTTTGATACCAGGTGTGTGGCCATCTTCATTACCAAATCCCTAATGTCTGTGACATCATAATACCTTGACCCCTTCTTGTATGCATAAGTGTGATAGTTTCCTTAATCACTTCTTTATCAGTCAAGTCATCCTCTAAACTGTCTCCTTCATAGATGAGGCCTTTGAAATGTGAAATGAGCTGAGGGGTTATGCACATCTTGCACCCTGTGAAGTGGAAATAGTCCTCATGCATGTGCGACATCAGCCATCGATACAATCACTCAGGTTTTCCGAAGTAGGGCAACTCAAAGAGTTGTAATTACCCTACCTTCTCCAACTTGATGTTCACGTCATCATTATAAATGGGTAAACCCTCTAGTGTCCTCTTGTTTATTGGGTGCACTAACTCCAGCACCAAACTCCTTCTCAATTGTGCTTTTCCAATGATTATAATCATTTACAAACATGTTCCTAAGATGGGACTCCCACTCCTTCCCTAACAACACTCCATCTAGGTACTACATTTCTGCATACCACTCTTCATTTGTGTGTGCTTCAATTTCTTGTTGCTTGCCCTTGCCCTTTCCCTTGTCCTTCTTGGGTGTACTAACTGGTTTCTTGGGTGCCATTATCTAGGTCTTCTTCCCACTTCAATCACTCTATGTTACTCTGTTCTTCTACTCTCTTCAACCTTAGATCTCAAACTTGTGAAGAAAATTACTTAAACTTGTGCCCTAGTTCTTCAAACCCTAACTGGGATACTCCCTTCACAAGATGGCACCTTCTCACAACTTCTCCTACACCCGTGAAATCCCTTCCTCCTAGTTCAAGTAAATCTGAACTAGTTA
Organism: Taxus chinensis; assembly: GCA_019776745.2. NCBI lineage: Eukaryota > Viridiplantae > Streptophyta > Pinopsida > Cupressales > Taxaceae > Taxus > Taxus chinensis. Next base: position 53,275,852 of record CM034148.1, read on the forward strand.
CCCACGCTTCAATCTCTCCAAATTTTTCTTCACACAGATCAGTTTTTTGGAAGCCTTAGTTTGCAAAGGTGCAAAAAGCAGCTTCATTCTCCTTATACGCAAAGTGAAAAATGAAGTGTCTCGACCCCTTTATTTATAGTTTTTTTCCCTTTTTAAGCATTAAGTGCTACTTTACCTACCACCATACTTTTTACATTTAATGCAGCTTTTTCAAACAAATCCCATCTTAAGCGCTTTCCCTCATGCGCCCAACCTGCGTGGACAATCCTCCAACCTTTTGGCGTGCAACCAATCCGACATGATAGGAGACTCTTGCGCACGCATAACTAGTGCTGAAGGCACTTCTTCTGTCCTAATTTTTGCTCTCACCTACCTCATGTTGCTTAATGCGCTTTCTCCTCCTTTGTACGTGGGATCTGAACGTAGCTTTATCTTGGCACCAACCATCCTTTTTCCATCTTTTCTCTCCATACACCTCTTTCAACCAGGCCATTCAACTGGGCTTTTTAACACAAAATGTCCTTGGCACTTTAACCATGCACTCCTTCACATTACTCCACCCCACACTAAAATGATGTGGTCCTCTGCACATTCACAAATTCTCAAAAAAGTAGCAATAAGGTTACCGGTGCCCAAGGCGCAAAACAAAATAGCAACGCGAAAGGGAAACACAAGAAAAGAAATGCATAAAGGAAAATTATAAACTAACTGGAAAATATACCTTATTTACAAACACCAAGAAGACTTATTTATAGTAGGGCTTTAGCCTACTCCCATTGAAGTGTCCAGGAAACTTCGTCCCATCCAGTGCTTGTAACTGGCATGTGCCCGAATCAAGGATGTAAAATATTGTGTAAGGACCCAACCAATGGACTTTCAACTTCCTAGGATGGCGCAAAAACTTAGAATCATATAGTAAAACCATCTTCCCAACCTCAAACTTCTTGTTTCTAATGTGGCGATCATGCCAAGCCTTTTTGCTTTGCTTTTTCTACTGTTTGGCTCCACCTGGCGAGTGATCGTCTCTCATCCAACTTCATTAACTCATCAATTCTTTCTTCCAGCGCTTTCTCATCAGCCTATCCTCCTATGCATGCTCTATTCGCATATAGAAGGTAACATGAATTCAACCAGCAGAACAACCTCCATGCGCCAAACACCAACTAAAATGGTGTGGCTTTTTTCAACCTTTTATAAGTTGTCTTGTAAGCCCATAATACTGTTGATACTTTGTCATCCCAATCTTGTCTGCCAACATCAAAAATTTTGGTCAGGGTATGACTTAGTATTTTGTTGAATGCTTCCATGGTTCCATTTTCTTGTGGGTGATAGGGTGTAGTCTTGTGATGAGCCACCATGAACTCTACTAACAGGATCCTCACGGTCTCATTCAAGAAATGTGTACCCCTATCACTGGTTAAACTCAACGGACATCCATACCTCATGATAATGTTCTCCCACAATAATCTTGCCAATGTGGATGTTGTGCCGTCTTTAGTTCAGGCTTCCTCTACCCACCTTGTCAGATAATCTGTGCAAGTGATGACATAGTGTGACCCAGTCCTACACGCCACTAGTGTAATAGGGCCTACAAATTCTATTTCCCACTTTTCAAAAGGCTCCGCACTAGGGATAAGGTGCAAAGGCATTGCATCTCTCTTTCTTGGCTTACCAATGCGCTGACAATGGTCACATGCTTTACAATAGTCTTTACAATCCTTGTACATGGTTTCCCACCACAATCCTTTTAGTAATATCTTACGCGCAGTGGCATCACCTGCATAATGCCCACCCGCACTTCCTTCATTTGCTTCCTCCATGATGGCGAGGTGCTCATGCTCTAGTACACACCTGCACAAAAATTCATCACGTCCCAACTTGTATAAGTCTCCACTGATCAACATGTAGGGCGCGGCATGTATGGCTAGTTGTTTCTTCTCTAATGCCTTCATTCCTTCCGGCGCCACACCTTCCTTTAAAAATATTGCAATCTCTTCCAAATTCGAGGGTGCATGTTGCAACCTAAACAGTTCCACATCTTGCATTGTTTCCTCAATACTCTACATGTCCTCCCCTAAATCAATTCTTGACAAATGATCAGGTCCACAATTACTCTTCTCAGGCTTCACTACGACAGTGAACTCAAATTCTTGAAACAACAACACCCACCGACATATTCTCCCTTGCAGAACGGGCTTGTTCACCAAATATTGTAATGCCATGTGGTCAGTGTAAAATACAAAGGGTGTTGCTAGCAGATACTGTCTGAACTCGGAAAGCACGTAGATCATTGACAATGCCTCGCGCTCAGTTGTGGTGTAATTCTGCCCTACTGGTGTCAACTTCCTGCTTGCAAAACATAGAGGATGATCAACAATTCCTTCACCTAGTTGTGCAAGCACGGCTCCAATAGTAGTTCCTGAGGCATCTACATGGACATGGAAGGGCTTGTCCCAAGAGGGAAAATGTAATATAGACACGGTGACAAGCCTATCCTTTAATGTATCAAATGCCCTCTATTGTGCCTCTCCCCAATGGAAGACACTTTTATGTCTGAGTAGCTCTTCTAAAGGCACGGGGATCTTGGCATACCCTTTGATGAATTTCCTGTAATAACCCATATGCCCAAGGAATCCGCGCACTGCGCTTTTGCTAGTAGGATCCCCTAACCCCATAATAACAGCAACTTTAGCGGGATCTACCAGCAATCCCTCCTTACATATGATATGTCCCAATAACGTCCCAAAGGGTGTAGCAAATACACACTTCTTAATATTTAGGGATATCCTCAACTGCCTACACCTCTCACACATTAACCTTAAATTGTCACAATTGTCTTTTATTAGACCATACACTGTCCAATAATCCAAATAGACCGGAAGAAACGTATGGATGACATCCTGGAACGCTTGCACCACTATGCATGAAAAAACAACAGGTGCATTCTTCAACCCAAAGGGCATGACCGTGTATGCAAAACTTCCCCACTCAATGGCGAAAGTTGTCTTCTCCTGGTCTTCCTTTGCAATCCGGACTTGGTGGTACCCCAAAAATCCATCCATAAAGGAATAGATTTCACACCCAGAGACTCCTTCCAAAATTTCTTCAGTGAAGGGGGTTGGAAAAGGATCAATGACACAAACTATGTTCAACTCCCTATAATCCATGCAGATCCTAATCCGTCCATCCTTCTTGATTTTGATTACCATCGAACTTATCCATTCTGATTCCTTCATTGCTTCAATGATCCCAGAAGCTATCATTTTTTCTATCTCCTCCTTAACCTTTACGCGCAAATTGGGATTCATACAGTAGGGTCTCTTCTTGACCGGGCGCGCACCATCCTTTAGCTTTATCTTCATCTCCCCCAAGGAATGGTGAACACCTTTGAGCTCAAAGTACCCGCACGGGAATAAATCCTCAAATTCACACAACAAATCAATGATCTTAGAGACTTTCTTCTCCAATCAATAATCTCCAATGATAGCTTCCTTAGGTTCTTCTCCTGAACCGATGTTAACCTTTTTGTCTTTAAGGGCTCATGGTAGGCACGTGCGCGAGTATCAGCATTGTCCACTACCTCGCGCGTCCCTACAGAATGGCTAACATCCAATATTTCTGCTTCCTCCCCATCAATCACATACACCAACTTCCCTTTCTCCTTTTTCAAACACATGTTCTCAAGTTGTAACTCTTTTGTTTCCTCTACCTCCTCTTCAAAGCGTGCCTCCAAACCTAGTCCACCTAGTAGCTCCAACAGCCTATCTTCCACCATGGCACTATCCCCCATGGTAAGGTGCTTGACACCCTACAAGGCCTTATCAACTGATGGCTTGGTACTCCGATATTCAAAGGTTTGAATGAGGTCAGCTGCGAGCTCTTACCAATTCCATGTATGGCGGCGTGTCTCTGAATGTGTGTATCATTCACGCACGCAACCCTGCAATGTAGAATACAACTTGTGCACCCAGAGGGATGGTGGCAAAGCTTCCGCACCTTCTCTCCAAATCCTCTCACACTCCTACATATGGGAAGAGGTGGGCTCCTTCCCATGGTAGTCCTTGATGGCAGCGGGCACGTTGTTTCTAGAGAATTGGATAGAGAGAGCAATTCTTACGTCATGCCATTCCAAAAGGCTCTCCTAATGGGTAGCCCACCACCATGCCGTTGTGCCGAGTAGGACATAACTTAGCATCCCTCTTTGTTCCTTCTCCTCCTTCCACTAAGCTTCCATCTCTTGCAAAAAGATCTCAGGGAAGGCTCCTCCTGAATACTTAGGCAGCTCCTTTCCTCCTAGGCGTCAGAATGTACGCGCCTTTGTCACCTTGGTCACTGACCCTCTCAACTGTCGTCCCATCAATTCATAAGTTCCATGCACCCAATCATCACATGCTAGATTGGTGGTATCACTTACTGACTGAGCATCCTCAAACTGGATAACTCCGTCGGTAGGATGGATTATCTCTGGGTCCCTAATTGAGTGCACATATATCCTGTCCAGAACTTCTTCTCCCAAAAGTTCAATATAGGGTGTCGAATTCCCATCAGCCAGGGGTATAATGACCTGTTCCCCCTTGTTTTCAAATCTGATGTACCCTTTTTTGAACTTATGGTCCACATAGTTCTTATAACACCATGGGTGCCCAAGTAGTGCTGAGAAATTGTCTACCTCAGCGAGCGCCAAGACTTCGATGTCCCCAGTAAACTTAGCTCCCTAGATAGTGATAGTTGCATCCTTTAATACACCAATGGGAATCGCCTTAGTCTTGTTTGCCATATACAACACATTCAAAGATGGTTATAGCGCAGGTCTTCCCATCTGATTCTATGCATCCAAAAATAGAACATTAACCTCCGTGCCTGTGTCAATGAGGATATTACTAAGGAGCCATACATCTACAACTGCATTCAGTGTGATATCCTTATCATAGCCAAAGCTGTGAGGGGGAAGTTTTGTGTGCAAGACCCACCTCTCATGCTCTCCTCCGACACGTGGTACCTTATCTCTCAACCATGATCCTAGCAAGAGAATGATATTCTCTTTCCTTAGCATTTTACACACCTCCTTGACCTCATACAGGTCATCCTTTGGCGCCTCGACTCTCCTTCCTTGTACCTCCCTCCTAGATTGCTCCTTTAAACACTGGATCTCCCCTTGTAAACTCTGAATGACATCCATGGTGTCCTGATATACCTCGTTTTAATGCATAGGGTCTGGGTACTTTCCATGAACCACTTCCTCCCTTAAAACTAGGTTCTTCTACCTCAGTATCTCTTTTGCACGCGTGGCTTTTCCCCTTGTTATTACCAAGACAAGCTCCAAACCTGCATCCCGTGTTACCTAAGGCATCCACTGTGTGTCTACCTTCTTAATACTGACCATTTCAGTGCCCTTGTCTTTTTAGTGATGTTGATTCATGTGCTCAAACAACTCTGGGCACTCCTCATACTTATCCTTCTTTCCACACCATAAGCACTGCAACAGGTCTGGGCATTCTCGTTTGTAATGCTTTGTAGACCCATAATTGAAACAGGTTCTGTTAGAGTAGGTATTTACCTTAGCTCATGTTCACCTAGGTATTGTATTTACCTTTATTGTATTTATCCTCACCCAATTATGTGTGTGGATATTTCTTTTATCTTATTTAGATATTAGGAGATATTATCTAGTTGTTAAGTATAGTTCTTTCCTTGATCTATGGTATTGACTAGATCCTTGATGTCTAGTTCTCTCCTAAATCTATGGTCTTGACTAGTTCTTTGATGACTAGTTATTTTCTTGATTTATGGCTTGATCTACGACCTTGACTGGTTCTTATATTGTTATTCCTTGCCTATTTAAGCAAGGCTCATTCTCAATGTATTGCATTGAGTTCCATAATAATATATGATATTGCTGCTCATTTGGTTGCAAAGGTTTATGTAAAGTTATTCTGGAGAATTACTTGCATCTTATTGATCGTGGTGTTTGATTAGCATCTGTGTTCTTGGCTTGGTACGATTTGGTTATCGTTCCTTTCATGGTATCAAAGCTAGAGATTGTTGTTGGCATCCGTCCGTAAGTTTATTTTGCAAATAAATTCATTGTATATTCATATATTTTGGATTTTGTTGTATTTTGTTGCTACGTGCGTTTTTATGCAAAACAGAGGCTTCCATTGGATCCGGAAGGTGGGAAAACCCTAAGATCGACCATTTTTGGAGGCAATCATTTTTATGAGTTTTTTGTAAATTTTTGCAGGGAACCACACCGATTTGACAGGGGTCCACGGATGTTGTGCACGTTTATTTTCTATTTCAGGGAAATCCGTAGGTTGCTATTTTTGGAAAATAAACACAATCCAGAAACACCCATGAAAATCCTTAGCCCTTGGTCATATGGTATGGTCATATGAGGACTTAAAGCTTGTGATTCCTACTAGTAGGTGCTTAACTTTATCCCCCTTTAATTTTATTTGTGTGGTGAAGGAAACAACAATTTATTTTGTTTCAGTGGCAACTAAAATAAATAACAGAGCAAAATATTAAAAAGCTTGTATCTTTTGATCGATAACTCGGTTTTGAGTGCCATTTCGTTGAAAAAGTGCTTGTTTTTTTTGTGCTCTTTCTATTGGATTTATTTATTTTGAGACTTGCACTATAATTATGAAGTGCCAAATATGGAGGAGTGTTGTAATCAATTGTGGATGCAATTTCGGCTGAGCCTGACGTCCTAAATTTTTGGGAGTTGCAGTTTGTACCTATCATGGATTCTGAGAATGATATGCTTTTCTCTGAAGTATGTGGAGTTCAAGAGGATATTGTAAAATTTGTGGAAGAAAATAGATCACTCAAGAAGATTGAAATTCTCTTCTACAGTCACTCATTCACGATAAGAATACAATAATACACTCCCTGTAGAACAAACTTGCTAGCCTATAGCATCACCATCATATTGTGGACAACTATATCCATGCTCCTAATCCACTTGCAGTTGTTTCTCTTGTACCCACTGACATTGATCAGCCAGTCTTTGAGTATGAACCTGCTTTTGATGCTTCTAAACCTGTGAGGCTTGTTACTGCATGCTCTTCCACATCTGTGCCTATTACAGTACCACATGTTGTGTATCCTACTTTTGCTCAACTTGCATGGATTTTTTAAGAAGCATACCACTGCATTCAGTTCTCACATGCTCCATTCTATGGGTCTCACTAGCAGAGTCATTGACAGATATTCACAGGGTATTGTTTCCTCTATTCCACATGTTAAGTGGAATTCTCATCATGACATTAGTTTTCGAGCAGATACTTCATTGGGATCACACATTGAAAGAGATCCTTTTTTGTTTGCTTGACTCTTTCTGAGGATCATGAGCAACACATGAGTTCTACACCTTCACTCAGTCTTGAGAAACTTGAGATTTCAGCTACCATTCCTTGTTGAATCTCCTTCAAAGCAGTGATTCTCTTCTGTTCAAACTCAAGGATGTGGAATTATGCCAAGAATGCATTCTTTAAAGTAGTATAGTCCACCACTGTTTGATGAGGGTCATACTTCCTATACCAGCTATGTGCACACCCTTGCAATGTGGTTACAAACTGACTAGCCTTCTGCTCCGGGGTTTTGATCCCCTTTGCACGCCATAGCAGTTCACACTTGTGAACATGTTCTACAACATCTTCAATACCTCTATAGTCGGGAAAATGTAGAGACATTTCAAAGAAAACTTGGGGGGTGGTTGAGGCCCAAATCCTCTTGAGCCAGAGCCTTGGTTTCCACCTGTGTTTCCTCCACCACCTGACCCACTAAGTCCACCAAGTTATGTGCCTCCTAAACCACCAGATAGACCAAACCCACCAGCTCCTATTCCTCCTGACCCCCCAGATTCACTAGATCCCGTAGTGGTCGTGCCAAGGGTCCCCACAGTTCCACTAAACTGTGCACCTATGGTCTGCGATAATGCCCCACTACCAATAGTATATCACGCGTCACTCCCAGACGTGAGACCAAAATCTTGAGTGTCTATACCTGGCCCAAAAAATTCCTCCTAATACTGGGTTGGTTTTGGTAGCGCTAGAAGGCCCAAACGATAAATTATATCTCCTGGGTGTAGACCGATCACTTCCAATGTAACCAACTGGACTAGAAATATTTCCCCCCTGATCTGGAAAACCAAGCACCAAGTTCTGATCACTAGGTGGGCTCAGATGTGCGCCAACGTTTCTTCTCTCTCTGCATGACGAACTCTCATCAGAATCCAAAGGGGTCTCTCTTACGCGCTTGCCAAGATGGGGTCGCACAGACTGCTCAGGTTCCATGTCCTCTGCGTGAACCTCAAATCCTTCCCGCAACATCTACCACCATACATCCATCACACCTATAACCTCGCATTGTCTAGAAATATCCCTTTCACGTGCTTCACCATACTTGAGTCGTCTCTCCTCCCTTTCTTTCTCTGTCGCAACATTTACCATCTTCCTCCACCCTAGCTTCCTTGCCCAGCGCTCAAAATGGTTTAGCCAGCCATGGGGAATGCCTCTAAACTCATGGTAACCATCAAGATCTTCATAGCCAGAGGGAAAGCACGTAGAAATGATCCTTTGGGCTCCCGCAGAAACTCAAACTCACCAACCTGCGGATAAGAATATGTGGAAATGGAGTACTCCAAAGTGTAGCTAGCCAGTACTCCTTTCCACCAATGATCCACAGCACAGGTCCACATCAGATCTGCATCCTATAGCCTATGGTATTCTTCTTGGGTCCACACACGCGATCCATAATGCCAACTTGATCTAGACACATAGGCTGAGAGCCATTTATACAGTTCCACTGGGAAGCAGTAGAAAAAAGTTTCATAAAGATCATGGCAGAGGTTCTCTTCTACCCATCTACGTGCATCAAACTCAGGTCCAGTGCTGAATCTCTTAGCAAACTCATCCTCTGTGCTCTTGAACCATGATTCAACACTTTCCATAGTTAACCGCTTTTTCATTACTCATTACATAGATCATGATGCATGTTAATTCCCACTACAACTTCAAAAAGAGTCCCGGAAACAGAACCAAGATGTAGTCATTTTTACCCCTATCACAAAATAAAGGAACCCCATGTGCATTGACCTATCACCCAATGGAAGCTAGGTTGTCACCCGAGGCACGTGCGGGTACCAAGTCTCTCTTTTATGTGAGTTTAATGGGAAACATCATCTATGATATGTTGTTAGAGGAATTCACAAGGATTTAAGACATACAAGAACCATAAAGCTCAGAACGGCCTCTAGATCCTTGCAGCCATTCCAAATAGAGCACTTAACAGATTATATAACTTGTACCATAACAGAAGGAAGTATAAAAGCATCCATACTTAGCATAAACATAAATGAAGAGAACTTATGAAAAATATGTATGCATCAGAATCATTGATATTCATTTATATATAAACTAGTAACCTCATTACATCCATGGAGACATTTACAGAATGTCACAGAGAAGCAGACCACAGTCATGCATTACAACTGGACCAATGTAACTATGCTACCAAAAAGAAAAATTACAATCCCCATGCCCAATACATCCTTTTCCAAGTGCAATTACCCACTAACAGAGTTCTTGCAGTATTTCTGTAGAGCTCCACCCACTCTCTAGTTCTCTCTTTGTTTACTCTGCAGGCACTTGTATTTATAGCCTAACTGGGCTGCCAACTCATCCTCTAACACCCTCAGATTAGATGCCAAGTGTCTGAATGTGTTTCTCTATGCGAGCATGCTCCTCCAGGCCTAATCTTTCCACTTTATACCATGATGTGATTCTAGAAGCTTCTACCGTAGGCATGCTCCTTCCTAGGCCATCCTGTCATCAGGTTCGCACCTTATCCATTCCGCATGCATAGTCGGGTCATGCTTTTCACGTGTTCTGCCCTGAACGCCTAATTTGACTAAGTCCCGAACCCTTGGTTCTGTCCATGAGCGTCGTGCGCTCTATGGGCTTCCTTAAACCCTTCTCTTAAACCCTTCTCTGTGCGCTTTGTCCTTGCATGCCTTTCCTTAACTTGGGCCTTGCGCGCCTACATGCCTTTTGTACTTAGTCAATATTCTAGGAGCCCAACAATATGAAATTGATTGAGTGACTAAGTGAATGCAAGGAAATGAAGTGCATGTGAATTGCATTGAGAAGAGTATTAAAAGACTGAGAAAAATAGTGAATGGATGGATTATATGTAAGTGTTGAAGGGCACTGGTGTGGAAGAAGCTGAGAGATGCATGTTGTATGAAGGAGATAGGTTGTTGATGTTGATGAGTAAGACAAAATTGAAAGACCTAATAAATGATAAACCTGAAATACAATTATGTGCATGACAAAACAAGAGTGTAGATGTGTTTGTCTCCTCTGAGGAAAAAGAGGGTAGAACTCAAATATGGAGGCATTTCTCCGGGCGGTTTTTTCAACTCGCCTGAACTGGACATGGTCTTTTCTCATAGCAACACTAGGGTCTAAATATAATGTCCATTCTTGGCTGTAATTTTTTTATTGTAATTGCTTTTAACTTATGCATTTCTCTGTATTAGTTGGGTTTCCAAAATTCTTAAGGTTTTTATACTTGAATTTGATTCTTTTGAACTCTCACTGGCCAATTTTTAGCAATGGTTTTTATGTTAATGTTTTAGTGTGAATCTGTGATGCATTTTATTATGTTGCAGAGACAAGACAGTAGATTCCTTAGTTAAGTGAGTGGAGTTAATTTTGTGTGCCAGATTGGAAAATTGGATTGAAAAGAGTAGTTATGAAAACTGATTTCCAGTAGACTCAACAAAAACACTAAAAATGATGAAGTTTATCAAACAAGTAAATGTGGAAGTTGTTGGTATGTTCTGAAATTGACTTCAATTGATATAAATGTGTTGTGGTGAGTGTGTAGCACATTGTGTGAGCTCACATTTGGTTGCACATTAATACTGGGTTCAAATCTTTTAACAATTTCAAAATTAAAAGATCAAAAGTGATGTGTCTAATGATTCCTTAATCTTTAAATTTGAATGTGTTACTAAAAAAGAATGGGACAAGAAATTTTATATTTTCATGGAGAAGTTTTTGAGAAAAAAATATGTTTTGAATAACTTTCTCCTAACCATCATTAAGAGAAATTAAAGAGTAGAACTAAAAATCTTGAAGTTTTCTTGATAATGGTTCAAAGGTAAGCTGAAGTTTTTTGATAAAATAAATAGAAAATATTTGGTTTTCAAGTTTTATTGTGTGTGTGTGTGTGTGTGTGTGTGTGTGTGTGGTTGATTGCGTAAAAGAGAAATTCGAAATCAAGAATATGGCTTCAATTTTTTATTTAAAAATAGAAATCGTATGCGAAATGCACGATGGAAATGTTGAAGAAGATGGATGGAAGAAGTAAAATTGTAGGGATTGAAAAATGGGGAAACGAAGAGGGGCGATGAATAAGGGGTTTGAGGGAGGAGAAGTGAAAGGGCGTTGAAAACACAAACGAGAATCAATATGAAACTATTATTTTGTGCAATCACATGCCATGTTTGTCAATTGTTTGAGGGAGTAAGGGGGTACGATGTGCAAGTCTTCAAGGTAATGTAATTCATATATATCACTAAAATAAAGGAGTGGTCCTATAATATTATTAATGTCAATAGTTATTGTTTGGAGTGTTAACCAATGCATTTTTAGGGTTTTTAGAACACATGTATATATAAGGGGAATTCACTTGCATGGCTCATGAGACATATTAGAGATAGGTACATGTGCAATGGACTTAGCATCCCACAGCAGCAATTTCATACACAATTGTGATTAGGGTTTCTCTCTACATATCAAGGTTTACCTCGTTAAGAGTCCCGATGACATCATCCATCAATGACCACCGCCAGAGAAATTGAAAATTGGGGAAAATACAATAGGTTCCTGGTTTTAAACCCATCAACAATGCTTGATCCTTGTTTTCCCAAATGTTTATCCAATCTATGGTATTGTATATGGTATTTTTTTGCAGTGGCTCTATTTTTTCTTCGAATGATTGTGTTTTTTACATTGTTGACCACACATGTTACCATCGTGTGCTCTTGAACTATTAGACAAAATGCCAAAATATGCACAAAAAAGAGTGACATGTTTGATTGCTTCTTATTAGTCGGTGACAAATGGTGTCAGGAATATTTAGACATGGTCATCGTCAAGAGCCATTAGGACTATTTCACCAAATGCAATAAACAAATATTGAACCCACCAATTCACCTTTGCCAGCATACTCATAGGGCATGGCAAAATAAGATCTTTACAATAGGGTATGGAAATTCATCACAAAAAAATATGGACAACATCAAGGCATAATAGAAAGTGTTTTTTGTCTGTACTCCGTTGCTTGCTCCTCCCTATCACAAAAACTATAGAGAATTTAAGGTAACATAAATTTCATGACAAATTACAAATCCAACAAACTCTACATTGTCATTCTCTTCGGTATAGTTTGCAACTCGTGTGTAATTGCTAGTAAATATATAAGTCCCATGTGGAGATTATTTCAAATATTTGCAAGTATTTTACGGCTAAATTTTAAAAAAATACCACATCAAAATGACCATTAAATTTAACGCATGTCTTGGGGAAGAGTCCACAATACTAATGTTTACACCGATAGGCGTTTTACTGTGAGACAAAGTCACTTAGGGAAGCAGATCAATGGCCGGAAGCTGCACCCACAGAGGTACGATCATCCAATTAATCTCACCCCTTCATGTGATCCATGGGAGTGATTTCTCGCACTGTGTGGTCACCTTACCATGAAATAATGTGCAGAGTTGATCAAGGCTACTACCGTTCTCATTACGGTGATTTGGAATGGGTTGTGCTACTCATATGTCATTAATGTTTCATGTCCTTCGGTCATGTCAATGCTTCTTTAAGCTATCTCTTATCCCTTCCTCCCAAGAATGCCAAGATTAAAAATAGTTGGTTTTTTTTTCTTTGGGGTTTTCCTATTTTTAGAATATACTCGGAATGCATACACTTGTTATTCAAATATTTTTTCCCTCGGCTAAACAATTTGTACCTCTACTTTACTACCCAGAGCTTTGTTGTTTAGTAAATGTCTTGGTTTTGTAAGTAGCGCCAATCTTACTGGAGGAATCCACCATATAATGTTGTCCATATTTTTTCCACGAGTCTTGGCCTTTCTATTTCTAAGTTTAAAAAATTTAATATATTATCTTGCATTTGACTATTGTGCAAGTTGTCATTGAAAACCCATATTACATGGTTAATCATTTACTGTTTGACGTTTTGATATTTTAGACCTCTATATTTTTCTTCATGTAACACATGGATTCATGTGGACTCTCGAGTGCTCTTTTTTCTGTATGTGTTCATGTGGAGTGTGAATATTTTTCACACTATTCTAAATTTGCTGACAAGTTTAAAATTTCCTTTTTTTAATTCATAATTTATGGTTTCCGTGATTTGTTTAAGCATCTTTTACATAAATGGATGGTTTATGGTTCATAGATGCTTCTCTATAAAGAGGCTCTTGCTCCAATATACATGTGTGATGTGATTAGTGACCATTTGATGTGTTGGGTTAACTTTGGAAAAAGTTGTTTTTATTACTTCTCAAGGTACGGTTAAGTATATTATCCACTTTCCTATTACTTAATTTTTTTCCAACTAATCACAATCAATTATTTTTCTTTCATATAGTCTATGTAATAGTTTGTTTTTTTTTAAATTATTCATTTTCACATGTTAATTTTCATATAAGTGATTGGTTGATAGATTTTTCTCCTTTTTATCTTTATTCCCATACAACAAAACGAGAAAATTCAAAAACTTGTTTTTGTGGACATAGGTTTTTGAATTTTCTCATTTAATTAGTGACCATTCGATCTCTTTGACATGTTGGGTCTACTTTACATTATTTCCCATAGAACAACTATGTTTATTACTACTTGTCTTGAATTTAAGATTTGTAAAGTTTTTTTCCCCTTTTTTTTAATGTTGTTGGTTTTGTGTTCCCGTGATGCCAAGGGTTTAGAGCCACACTAGATAATGCCAAATGTAATTTCGATGTTTCAATTTTTTGACACATATTTTTAACATATTTTTGGGTGTGGTCATGTTCATATTTAATAATGATATTTTCAATGCCTAGTTTAAGTGTTGTTTTCATATTAATTGTAGGTAAAGGGGAAGATGTGTCTCAAATGAAATAGTTTTGAGTCGGTTAAGTTCGTTTGATTAGTGGTTGTTTTTATGAAAAATTACATTTTATAGATGTAAACTCTTAACGTTTTGCGTATTTAAATCTATAAATAAAAACTCTTAAAATTTAAGAAAGTTGATTATAGGTTAAGTAATTTTTGTTTGAATTGGGACAAATGTTTAACTACAGAATAGCTTCTTGATGACATTAATAATTTTCATAGAATTTGATTACAAAATAATTTCTTGTGGGGGTTAACAAATTTCCATTTCCTTTTTAATAAAGAAATAGTTAGAAATAATTTCATTACAACAATTTTATATGAATATAAACTAGGAGCCAACACTTTCTCATCGCTTACCCTACTTTACTTATTCCTATCATTGCACCACTTGGTGCAATTGTTGATATACTTGCTCACAAGGGTTAAATATGACAGCCACCTATTCCTGTCAAATAATTATTGGGTGATAGCTATTTTTCAACACTGCCCTTTAAAAACACAAAACAATGTTATTTTTATTAATTATTCTATATTTATTATATCTTTTTGAATATATATTTACATATTTTTTAATAATTTAATACAAATCTGTATAAAAATTGACTGACATTTTAAATCTGTATAATAATAGTTCTGACAGTTATATCAGATATTGACTAGTATTTCACGTCTTACAAAAAAAACATCTAATCGGACGTCAACTTTAACCCCCGCTTGCTGTATAGAATTATTTTGACCTTACGTCATGAATGACCGCACCTTTAACGGCACCCCGTTAACGGAGCCCCGTTAACTTCATCGATTAATATTGAACAGCCTCCTCCTCCCTTATACGGTCATAGTCATACCACACAAAAATCTCAACATTAAAAATTGAAAATGCAGAAGGCGTGGTTCTACAACGAGTACGGCAAAGTGGACGTACTGCAATTTGGGGAGTTTCCCATTCCAAATGTTGGGTTTTGATTAAAGTCCGCGCTGCTGCTCTCAACCCTGTCGACTACAAGATCCGCCATTTCGGCATCCTGCGCAGCGCAGATGCCCCCTTTCCTGTATACCTCTCAGCTCTGCAGTATTAGAGGGAACAAAAAAGAAGTTGATATTTTTATTTTGTTTTAGATCGGGTAATAATTGTTTGTACGTTTGTTTTCAGGCGGTGCCCGGGTGCGACGTGGCAGGATTCGTTGCAGACTTGGGCGACGGCGTTTCCAAGTTTAGGAAGGGCGATGAGGTCTACGGCGACATTCAGGAATTCTCTGGAGATCCTCAGCAGTATGGCACTCTGGCTCAGTACACGGTGGCGGAAGAGGATCTGATTGCTTTGAAGCCAAGCAATTTGTCCTTCGAAGAAGCCGCCAGTTTGCCTCTCGCTCTGTTAACTGCTCTGCAGTCGTTCGACACCGTCGATTTCCAGAAAGGACAGAGCGTGTTTATTGTGGGAGGCGCCAGCGGGGTTGGAACCCTCGCCATTCAGCTGGCAAAGCATGTCTTTGAAGCATCTAGAATTGTTGCCACTGCGAGCACAGGGAAATTGGATTTTGTGAAAAACTTGGGGGCAGATCTGGTGGTGGATTACACACAGCAGAGCTATGATCAAGTGCTGGAGAAGTTCGATTTTGTTTTCGACACCATAGGTTTGTGCTCTGTTTCCTTCTTCTAATTTTTGTTCGTAGCAGGTATCGAACCGCGGTCTGAAAGGTATTTTATTTGTGCAGGGGAGTCGTTCAAGTCTCATGTGGTTGCGAAGGAGGGGGTAAAATTGTAGATATAGCAGCTTTTACCCCGCATCCGAGAGCGGAGTCGGGGTTTGTGAAGCCAAGAGGTAGCAACCTTGAGAGACTTCGCGATTTCATTGAGAGCAGGAAGCTGAAGGCAGTGATCGATCCGAAGAGCCCGTATGCATTTTCTGAGGTTAAGGAGGCATTTCAGCACCTGGAAACTGAGCGAGCCAGAGGAAAAATTGTTATATCGCCCATTGAATGAGCGTAACGAATCTGGGCTCCATCCGCTGTTTGTTAAAGTGTAATTGTAGATTTTAAAGACCAGAGTTTTCCCACGGAATAGTGTATGCTTAAAATATGTCATGCTGTAGTATATCAGGAGCGTGTTCAGCATGTGATTTTTATGTCTAACAGTCATGGATTAAGTATGTGCGGTTTGAATATGACTGCTGGTTAACGTGTTTTGAGTTTTAACTGTAAAAATACTTTAAAAGGTTTTAATTCAACCCACCCAGTTTATGTATCTGCATAGTTGCTTACGTTTCTCGCACAAATCAGGCAATATCCAATTTAGGGTTAGCTGATTTGATTAACATTAATTTGTTTCATGCCCAAATGAATACGGATATTTCCTTTCTTTCGAGACTTGAGGCCTAGTAGCCTTGCTGAACTCTATTTCCAGCGGCGATTCCTTTCATTGGTTGCACTAATGAAATGGCGAGGAATCCCACCAACTTTTGGGATGATCAGGCCAAAGCTGCAAGAAATCTTTGATTGTTAGGAAAGCTTCTGTTTGGTAAATTTAGTCTTAATCCGGGATTGTGAGCTCTCCCACAAGTTTTTTGCGATTGTAAAGCTTAATGTTTTTTAATCTGATCGGACACCCATTTGGTAAAAAGCTATTGGAGAGCACAATCTTTTATATATATATATAGAGAGAGAGAGACAAGAGCATAGGAATCTAGTTTAATCCCAATTTCACACTCTAGATTTCAATCTATTCAATACCGGTCTCAAGAAACTTCCCATTGATTTTCCACAATGTGCATTGTGTTGATTTTCCTGGATTTGCTCGGTCTTCTCCATTCTTGGTTTCAAAAAATAAAACGTGTAAAATTATCTCTAAAGACACACTTTAGTATTCAAGAAGTTGTTGGTTATGTCTCTTCATTGCATTTTGAAATTGCTTTTATTATTTTAAGAAATTTGATTCAATCTAAAAATTTTTTGGCTTTGGTGTGTTGACTTGGTCCATGGTAATATATACACCCTAACATATCACTAGCAATTGCACATGAGTCGCAAAATACGCCATAGAGGATAATATTATGTTTCTATAAAAGTGTTGGACATTTTTTTGATAAATTAGTTATCATTTTTTATGCCTTTGGAAATGAGATGTTGGGGCTGAGCATTCTTATATATGGTTGCTATGAGGGAGGTGAGTTAAGTCTCATGAAAACAGAGCTATGATTCAAATTTGACGCAAGTAACCTCTCAACCCAAAGTGATGCCAATATTGATTTCAACTGTAGATTACAGGGTATGTCATATGTGTAACATTATATGTCCCATGGGAGCCCTTGGTTGTCTTGAATTTGACAACACCAAAGGTTGTCAAGTCTGGGGGTCGTAATTATAGATTATATGCAACCTCCATTACATGGTCGAGTGTCCCATTAACCAATCTTGAGTCGACTCACAAATTAGCTATCAACATGACCTCTCGTCATTTACACAAGAACATTGTTGGTTCTAGTTGAGTGACATTTAGTTCTGACCTCACTTCATATACTTATCTTTACAACAATACCCACAATTATGCATTCAACTTATATCAAATAAGAAAACCGAAGAATGAAAACTACAAATTCCATAAGTTTCCATGTAGAATCAAATAATCCAACATTCATCGTGGTTTCAACACGCATATAATAGAAGCATTCAAGAATAATATTCATGTGAACTCTTACTATAATGGGTATTAATCATATATTACGTTTAAAAAACATCACGAATGTTAGGGAAAACTAAAATCCATACAAAAATAGATTTATGCATCTTTTCAAACAAAGTCTGCAAAATATTGGAATGCACAGACATAACTGAGAAACGAAGCTCCTGCACAGTTTAATGCTTGGGCTTTTTTGTGGTTGCTCCTTATCATTACTAGGGCGATGGTCAAAGGCAGTCGAGAGGAAGTCCACCTTCATTCCATCCACCCTTCTTGGAAATTGAAAAGTAAAAAGTAATAAGTTGCAAAGAAAAATAATGTAAGACAGGCATATGAATATTAATCACCGAGAAAAGACTCTTCTAGTATTGTTCTTGGCAAAAGGATATTGTAGGCCAAGTGGATGATGAGGGATGGTGGTCACAAGATTATTTGAACGAGGAACATTTGGTCAACACAGAACATTGTGGCTTCATCCAACGAGATTATGGGCTTGAGACAATGTTGAACTTGTCAGATTATCTGCTAAATTCACTCTCAGCGCTTTCGCACTTATCATTCAATCCGTTGGGATTCTTTGTTGTTTGGGGCCTAATAACAAGAACTCTCTTAGCTCCCAAATATAGGCTTTTAAATGGTGCAACTCTGATTTTCAATGAAGGAGATTAGATTTCCAATGGTGCAAATCAACTTTTGATTTAATGAATATTGTATATGGTGGTGGAAGAAATAAATGTGATTGGATACGAAATTTAATTCCATGGTAGCTGCAACAAGTTGTTTAATTGTAGAAATAAAGTTAATGACAAGCTACAACAAAGACTAAACAACAGTCTAACACTGTCTCTGTAGTTTCAAATATTTTTCAACCACCTAAATAATTATGTAGCCGCCTAAAGCACAATAGTTTCATATTTTTTTTGGGTTCATTTATTGACTAAGAGTTGTACATGGAATGAAACTCTTTGTGGTACTGGAAAGCAAACAAATGTGGACCGTCCATCCAAAAAGGTTAAGTAAGTTGTTGGAAAAGAAGTTGTTGGAAAAGAGGTTGCCAGAAATTTTTCACCGGATTTTGACACATTCCAGCAAGGGCATCTTCAAAGGTAGACGCCTCTAGCGAATGACTCTTGTGTCATTAGGGACGAGGTTAGAATGGACATGGCCTTCTCACTAGCATAGTATGTCATATATGCATAACCATTGCACCTCCTTTTAACACAAGTGCTAATATGTATTTGTTATGAATGAGTATTTGAAATTAAAAAATATAAGGTGCTCTCAAAGCCCTCCTCGCCACCTTAAGGAAGGCAAGTTTGCACCTCAAACTAGACAGAAAGCATAGTCTAGTGAATTTTTGCTTTTTAACCAACAATAGTTTTTGTAGAACAGTTATGATGCCCTTTTGGATCTTAATTTGGAGGATATGTCTTTGGATGCTCATTTTCAATGAATTGATTCTCCTAGAATGTCAACGATCTAATAGACTCCACTTTCGAATATATTATGCTAGACTTTAGGAAGCAATTTCTAGGGATGGACATTCTTTGTTTACAAGAAGTTATTGTGGAAGGCTTTCACCTGTCCATGGTCACTAAAGCTATTTGACTGAATAGTTTACCTCTGACTAGTAATTATGAGCTTGGCCATAGAGAAATTATGACACTTATTACTCTAAATGATGGCCACATTATGTTATTCATGGATGTAACCTGATAAATCACATCCTGTGGGAGTTATTCAACATTGATAATTGCTCTTTTGGAGTAATCAATGTTTACGCATCCAATTATATAGATGAACGAACGATGTTCTGGTGATGGATTGCCGACGAGCTCCCTGATTCCCATTGGGTGTTGTGTGGTGACTTCAATATGGTTGAGTTGGCTATTAACAAGATTAGCCATTTACCCATGCAATGGATTGCTAGTGAAAGGTGGCCTAGATGTACATGAACGATAAATTTTTATTTTATGACTCGTAATGTTTCTTTTCATTATTATTCTTTTGTTTGGCACACTTGGTATAATTTCCACCAAGGATCTTATCACATATTCAAGTGCCTCGATTGTGCCATGTTGTTAACACACCTTTTTTTCCTTCACTAGTAGTTTTTAGTTACATGTGGAAGTCATGTCAAATATGGTCCTTTCTGACCATTTCTTAATTTTCTTTAGGATCAAATGGAACTACTAGCGAACACACATTCACACCAGACAATTTTATCTCAATACTACTCTATTACATCATGGGCCAACCCTTCACCACATTAGGTGGGTTTGGGGCTTAGTGGCACGCCCAATTGGTAGGAGAAGATGAATTGCATGGTGGACATATGCCATTCATCAGCTGATGTGTTTTTTTGTGCACCTTCGGGAAACAATTGGCCCAAATTCAGTGTAACTCTTACTCCACCACCACCTCTGAGTTAAACCGCTCCTTAACTGCTCTGGAGAAAACTCCTTTTGATGAACCTTTACAGAGATAGATGGTGAATCTTAGGCAGCACATCTAAATTGTTTATGCTTACAATGCCATAGGAGCTCATATCAAATCTAGATTACATTGGATCAAAGTGGGTGATTGGGTTTCCAAATGATTCTTTCACTCTCTCAAAGAAAATCATGCACACCAATAAATCATAACCATCCGAGAAGGCCCACTTCGTCTGTTTGAAGTGTCGGAGATGGAACAAGGTTTTATGCACCATTATCATCAAGTTTTCAACCCTTAGGAGCTTTCTCTTAAGTAACAAACTACTCTTGATCAAGGCATAATTGGTTTCCTTTGTAAGCTCTCTCAATCACAAAGGATTGCTTGCGATAGAATGTTAGTTTTTGTAGATCTTTAAGAGGCGGTTTTCCAAATGACTGATGAAAAGGCCCCAGGGCATGATGGCTTCTCTTGTGAATTATATAAAACCCTTTAGGATTTGATTGGTAATGACCCTTTTCATATCTATCTGGAAGCCTTTCATTCTAATTGAAATGGTTAATTCATCAACCAAGGACACATCAAACTCATTCCTAATATGGGGGATCCAAAGCTCATTTCTAGTTTGTAGCTGATTACTTTCCTTAATGTCTCATACAAAATCTTTCCAAATCCTTGGATTTGTGCATCCAAAACCTATGAACCACAATTGTTAGTCTAGATACAACAAGGTTTATCAAAAGCATATACATTTTGGATAATATTATGACAATATGGAAAGGTATGGAATAGGATCGATGATTACAACAGAAAAGCTATTTTTTCAAAATTGATTTTGAGAAATCTTATGAAATGATTGAATGACACTTCATTTTGGTTATGCTCTAAACACTTGGTTTTGGCCCTATGTTTATTATCTATGTGTCCATGATTTTGTTTGATGCTTCTTCCTATCTCTTTGTCAATGGCAATCGCTCTAAACATTTTGGGATTTGTATCTCTATTTGTCAAGGTTTCCCTTTGGCCCTTGATCTATATGTATTAGTGGATGAAGAATTTTCCTATCTTCTCGTCAATACCACTCAACATGGCTTGGTGAAATGCATTATGTTACCATGGATACTGTTTTTCAAAATAACAACCATGCTATTTGGATAAATTCATTTGAATCATAAGCTCACGTGGCTTGATGAAAGACATCTGCAAAATGAAGGAACTTAGTGTTATGTGGAAATCATAAAAGGTAGTATTCCATGAAGTTACAAAACCCATGCAACAAAAGAACTTCACCACGGGGAAGGAAGCCACGAAAAAAGGCTATGTACCATGCAAAACTGCAAAGGAATAAAAGTGAAGCCCATTAATGTTAGGAGAGTTCACAGAAAACAATCCGCACAAGTTGATGAACTCCGCTGAACAAATAATTTGTATTTCAAAGAACTCGCGGAATGAAGGAGTAGTTGTCTGCGCTATAAGGAAAATTGGAAAGCCACGAAACAAAGAATATTCTATACAAAAGAAATGTTGCCTAACATAGAAGACTACGTGGAATGTGGTGTACTCCACAAAAGGAAGAAAGAAAACGCTACAAGTGGTAAAAGAATCAAGGAGTTAGGGATTTTTGTGGATCAAAGTAGAAGTCAAAGTGGAATCGTGGGTTTTCTGAGGTTTTCCAAACAAATAAAAAAGTCGTGGAAGACATGATTGAGGTGGCAGAACATCAAAATTTCATGCTACAAATAAAAACCACATCTAATCCAAACTAGGCGCTCAAATACTCCAACAAACATAATTTAATTTTGAACAACACTGTCCTCCTGCACTGACAATCTAATGGCATGTGATTAAAGAATAATGAGACACCCATACTTGGCCTATAAAATCAATGATGATTGGTCCTTGGTATTAAAAGGGTGGTTAAATTCATTCATCACTGGATGTGATCTCTTCCCTCTTCTCTTTCTCTCAAATTCTATATATGTGTTGGCATGTAAAATGTCACTACATTTTACTTAACAACCTCATTGAAACTTTTGCCCCCTTTTTGGTCAAACTGGTTAAAATTGCTAAAATTGTAAAAGCTCCCCCTTTTCAAAGTTTAACTTCTAGAAAAGGTTTCGAGATTCTCAAATCGTTTTAGGAGCCCAAATTGTATTCAACAGAAAGTTATCAAAGTTTTCTCCCTGACAATATGATTTAGAAGATATTCTACGTTCTTTGGAGTGGTATTGCGAAAGCTCTCTTCGAGCATTTTTTCAAGAAAATGTGTGTGTGTGTGTGCATTATTTAAAATCCAACTTCTAAGAAATATTTCAAGAACCTTGGGTGGTGTTGGGAGCTCATATCCAATTCATTGGAAATCTTACGAAGTCTACTATATGGTGGGATATGTAAGGTGAAGTTTTGGAAGCATAGAAAGTGGAAACCTTTCCAACATTACAATGCAGTGGCCTTTTTGGAAAAAGAATTTACACTGAAGGATTTGGGCACCTCAAGCAAATTTTGGATCCTAACAAAAGGTAAAATGGAACCACATCGAACCCCCTTCATGACCCAAGTTATGGTTTAGATCATACTTGTTATAAACTCCCCCGACAACTCAACTCACTAGCACGCCTTCGTGGGGAAAATGGAGGTATGAGAAAAATTATATAAAGAAATCATTTTCAGACTTCATAAATGTGTTCATTGGATTATTTTTCCTATTTCCACTCAAAATCATATATTATGCGGCACAAATTGGTTAAGTATGGACCCTAAGAAGGAATGGACACTCCATGTTCTAATCTTATGTTGTGTTGATGATGTCATCATGTGCAACTAGGGCAATTTAGAAGGGTGGCGGCCTTTTGAGGTGGTTTTTCACCTTTCACTTTGTACTTTGCATTCCCACTTTCAAAATTGCACCTCCCTATGATTGGCCCATTCAAAATCAATGCAAAAACATAAGGAGAGAGCAAAAAGTGATGGTTTTATGAAAGTGGCCCCACAGTTTCCACCTTGGCACACATTGAAGGGTTGATTACAGCAAGGTGCACTTTGGAGTTGCATTTTCACCTTTAAAGTGTGCCCCATGCTTATGTAGGCACACTTTTCCCATGTCATTTGCAAAACAAGTGGAAAATACACTTTGCATTTGCAAAGTACATTTTCCACCAACATGTGCACTTAGAGTTTGAATCTACACTTGCCCTCCAATGCAAATAAACTTCAAAAACATAAAGCATCTCCATTAAACCACCTTAAAATTTGGTTCTTTCCACCTCCATGCTTTCAAAACCATGTTTTGTTCCCTAGGTCTCCAATCGGTTGTTTTGCTCATAACTTGTGATCCCATGGTCAAAACTACTTCAAAATTTAACCAATAAATCTTCTTGAGGGTGAATTTATATTGATACTAGGTTCATAGCATGAAAATCAGTTATTTGAAATATTCAGCCATTGAAACCCTATTGTGCTCAAATCACCAAAAATTGCACGAAGGATTGTGAAAAAACCACATAGAGGAAGCCTATCAAATTCAGACAATTGATTCCCCTCAGTTAAACCTGAGATGTGGAGCTCAATTACTTCATCTTAACATGCTATATCAACTTGTTGGAAAACACAGTAATCGACATTGGTTATGAAGGAACTGGCATCAGTTATGAATGGACCGACATCGATCACCTATGACCGGCATCAGTCAGACAAGTAGGAACTGACATCAGTTAGGGCTAACTGGCGTCGGTTACCTGTGCATGAGTGTTTTATTTAACTCATAGGAATTAGATCTAATTTTAGTATTAAAGCATATCAATTGATTGTAATTGCATGGCTAAGTGCCCTAAGTTTGTATAAGGTATTTATAAGCTAAAAAGCTAGGGTTAGAAGAGAGAGTTAATGATTATTGTGAAAATAATTATGAGAGAGAATTCTTGGAGAAGAAGGAGAAGCTTGAGAGAAAGAAAGTATTGTACATCGTGAGAGGTGTGGAAGATTGTAAATTTTCATTGTATATCTTCTGAAAGCTTTGGATAATAGATTGGCTTATTTCTTGGTGGATGTAGCCCACACTGGGTGAACCACATTAAATATGGTGTTGATTTATATCTCTTGTTTTGTATATTTCTTCTGGTAGAATATCCACTTTTATTGCATGTATGCTTAGATCTGATATATTATCAATACAACCTTGTGCTAACCCCAACACCTGGTATCAGAGCTTTGTTTGAGGGTTTTATGTGTTGTAAGATTTAATCACAGAGAGTTTTTTTATTGAGTGGGAGCTACAACAATGGCAGAAGAAAATAAATACAAGGTAAAGAAGTTTGACAGCCGAAATTATCAATTATGGAAGATGAAGATTGAGGATTATCTGTATCAAAGAGATTTGTACTTACCATTGGATGAAAATTCTAGACCTACGAAGATGACTGATGAAGAATGGAAGATTCTTGACAGAAAGGCTTTGGGATCTATAAGATTGAGCCTAGCAACATCTGTGGCTTCTAATATTACAGAAGCAACATCTACGGTAGAGTTAATGAAATCTCTTGCTAATTTATATGAAAAACCTAGTGCTTCAAATAAAGTTTATTTGATGAAGAAACTATTTAGTTCTAAGATGCATGAAGGTGGATCTGCATCTAGTCATTTGAATGAATTTCGATCTATTGTAAATCAGTTAAAATCAGTTGATATTTCATTTGATGATGAAGTGAAAGCACTCTTATTCTTATGTTCTTTTCCTGATAGTTGGGATAACTTGGTAATGGTTATTAGTAATACAACATCTACTAATAATATTTTGAAGTTTGATGATGTGGTTAGTATAATCTTGAATGAAGAAATTCGTAGGAAAAGTACATAGGAATCATCATCTGAGAATGCTTTGAATGTAGAAATAAGAGGCATGCAGAAGGAGAGATCCAAGAGTAAGAATAATGGGAAATCAAAGTCAAGGAATGATAGATCTAAATCCAGAGGTAAGGGAATTACCTGTTGGAATTGTGGAAAGAAAGGACATGCAAAGAAAGATTGTTGGTCAAAGGATAAAGAGAACCAACACCCAGACAAAGGTAAAGAGACAAATAAAGAGACAAATAGGTAATTTAAGATGCTCTTATTCTTTCTTTGGATAATAGAATAGAATCATGGGTTTTAGATTCAGGATCTTCTTTCCATGCAACCCCTAATAAGGGTTATTTCAGAAATTATGTCTAGGGCAATTTTGGGCATGTTTATTTGGGTGATGATGAACCTTGCAGTATTACTGGTAAAGGGGAAGTTCATCTAAAATTATAGAATGGAAATACATGGGTATTGAAAGATGTGAGGCATGTGCCAAGCCTCGAGAGGAATCTTATTTCTGTAGGGTAACTAGGTGAAGTTGGTTACATGGTTACATTCACAACAAGACTCTTGGAAAGTCACCAAGGGTGCCTTTGTTGTGGTAAGAGGAAAGAAGGTAGGAACGTTATATTTATCTACATGTGTTACTGATTCCTTTTTCTGTATTATCTACTTCAGATTCAGATGCATGCATGTGGCATAATTGGTTGGGCCATATGAGTCAAAAAGGAATGCAAATCTTAAAGGCTAAGGGTAAGTTATCAGATTTGAAAGATTTAGATCTTGATTTCTGTGAGCATTGTGTCTTTGGAAAGAAAAAGAGAGTGAGATTTCTCAAAGTTGGGGCAATTAAGAAGGAGGAGAAATTGGAGCTTGTACACTCATATGTGTGGGGACTAGCCCATGTAGCTTCTCATGGAGAATCCCAGTATTATGTTACTTTCATTTATGATGCTACAAGAAAGGTATGGGTTTATTGTATTAAACATAAATATGATGTTTTTGAGACTTTTAAAAGATGGAAAGCCCTTGTTGAGAATGAATCAAATTCAAAGTTAAAGTGCCTTAGATCTGACAATGGTGGTGAATATTATAGCAAGGATTTCAATGATTATTGTTCAGTGAATGGAATACGTAGAGAAAGGACGGTTCTAAGAACACCACAAGAGAATGGTGTTGCAGAAAGAATGAACAGGACAATCATGGAACGTGCTAGAAGTATGAGGATACATGTTGGATTGCCCTTGCAGTTTTGGGCAGAAGCAGTTGATACAACAATTTATTTGATTAACCGTGGGCCTTCAAGTTCACTAGATGGAGGAATACCAGAGGAAGCTTGGACCGGAAAAGAGGTAGATTTTTCTTTTCTTAAAGTTTTTGGTTTAGAAGCTTTTGTGCATATTGATAAGGAAAATAGAAAAAAGTTGGATGCAAAATCCAAGAGATGCACTTTCATTGGTTATGGATCTGGTGATTTCAGATTTTGTTTTTGGGATTTAGAGAATTCTAAAATTATTAGGAGTCATGACATTGAATGGAATGAAAAGAGAATGTAAATGGATCAAATTTTGGTACCCAAGGATAACCTGGTTGAGAAGTTTGTGAATGAAAATGAACTGTCAGATTTAGAAGTCATGCATACAGGGTTACACAGTAACCGGTGTCAGTTGACCTCTGACTGACATCGATCAGCTAAACCAGTATTGGTTATAGAAGAGCCAAAGCGGCATCGGTTAGCAGAACTGACATCGACTATAGGTAACCAGCATCGGTCACTGTCAAAATTGAAAACAAATGTCTAGGAGGTTCAAAATGAGCCTCTGGTACCCCAAACTTCTATGAGAAGGTCACAAAGGGTAAGTAAACCTCTAGAAATATTTACACATTCTCTATCTTATTTATTATTAACTAATAGTGGTGAACCAAAAAGTTTTGAAGAAGCAATGCAAGATGAGACCCACATTCAGTGGGAGCATGGCATGGATGAGGAGATGGACTCCTTGGAACAAAACCAGACTTGGGATTTGGTTAAGTTGTCAGTGAGTAAGAGGACATTACAAAACAAGTGGGTTTACATGATCAAGGAAGAAGAGGGTGGATTAAAAAGGTACAAGGCAAGACTTGTAGTAAAGGGATTTACACAGAAAGCAGGTATTGAATTTGGTGAAATATTTTCTCCTGTTGTAAAGATGACTTCTATTCGTACTGTATTGAGTTTAGTCACAGTACATGATTTACATTTAGAGAAACTAGATGTGAAGATGGCTTTTATTCATGGTGATTTGGATGAAGAGATTTATATATAGTAGTCGTTTGGGTATGAAGTCAAGGGTAAGGAGAAATTAGTGTGCAGGTTGAAAAAGAGCTTATATGGGCTCAACCAAGCTCCAAGGCTACATGAGGTTTGATAGTTTTATGCATGAGCATGGTTACTTGAGATGTGAATCTGACCATTGTGTTTATTTCAAGAAGCTTGAAAATGGGAGCTATATTATTTTGTTACTGTATGTGGATGATATGCTTATTACAGGATCTAGTATGCAGGACATTGGTGAGCTTAAGGGAAAGCTAGCTCACACATTTGCTATGAAGGATTTAGGAGCTGCAAAAAGAATCCTTGGCATGCAAATACACAGAGACAAGAAGAACAAGAAATTGTATTTATCTCAGGAGGATTATATCTACAAGGTGTTAGAAAGGTTTAAAATGTAGAATTCAAAACCTGTAAGTACACCTATGTTTGGACACTTCAAATTGAGAAAAGATCAGTGTCCTTCATCACATGAGGAGGTCAAATACATGACACAAGTACCATATGCTTCAGCAGTTGGGAGTCTCATGTATGTTATGGTTTGTACCAGACCAGACATTGCACAAGCAGTGGGAGTTGTGAGTAGATTTATGGCCAATCCAGGTAAAGAGCATTGGAAAGTAGTCCAATGGATACTCAGGTATTTGAGAGGGACATCTAGCATGCAGTTATGCTATGGAGGTTCAGATATTTCTTTATGTGGCTATGTTGATTCAAATATGGCTGGAGATCTGGATGGTAGAAGGAGCACTACTGGATATATTTTCATAGTAGGTGGGATGCTAATTAGTTGGATATCGAGATTGTAGAAGGTTGTGGCTTTGTCTACTACAGAGGTAGAGTATGTTGCAGCTACAAAGGTTAACAAAGAGATGATATGGATGAGCAGGTTCATAGAAAAGTTGGGAAAGGAGCAAGATGATTGCAAATTGTTCAGTGACAGTAAGAGTGCAATTCATTTGGCAAAGAACTCAGCGTTTCATTCTAGAATGAAACATATTCAATTGAGGTATCACTTCATATGGCAGGTATTGGAGGATGGGAAGCTAAAACTGGAGAAGATTCATACGAGTGAAAACCCTGCAGATATGCTAACGAAGCCATTAGCAAAAGAGAAGTTGGAGCTACACTCCACTTCTGTTGGTCTTCGAGTTTGAGACTTGAAGAGGAAGAAACAAAGCTAAGGAAAGGATCCAAGAATGACGATGTACAGGTATAGTGTAGTAATTTATCTCCAAGTGGGAGATTGTTGAGATGTGGAGCTCAATTACTTTAGTTTAGCATGTTATATTAAACTTGCTGGAAGTAACTGACATCGGTTATAACCGACATTGGTTATGAAGGGACTGACATCGGTCACATATGACCGGCATCGGTCATATAAGTAGGAACCGACATTGGTTAGGGCTAACCAGTGTCGGTTACCTATGGGTGAGTGTTTTATTTAACTCACGGGAATTAGATCTAATTTTAGTATTAAAACAGATCTATTGATTGTAATTGCATGGATAAGTGCCCTAAGTTTGTATAAGGTATTTATAAGCTAGAAAGCTAGGGTTAGAAGAGAGAGTTAATGATTATTGTGAAAATAATTGTGAGAGAGATAATTCTTGGAGAAGAAGGAGAAGCTTGAGAGAAAGAAAGTATTGTACATCGTGAGAGGTGTGGAAGATTGTAAATCTTCATTGTATATCTTCTAAAAGCTTTGGATAATAGATTGTCTTGTTTCTTGGTGGATGTAGCCCACACTGGGTGAACCACGTTAAATCTGGTGTTGATTTATATCTCTTGTTTTGTATATTTCTTCTGGTAGAATATCCACTTTTATTGCATGTATGCTTAGATCTGATATATTATCTGTACAACCTTATAATAGTCTTCCAGAGAAACCATAATAATGCATAATGAAGCTCCATTACTTGATGTGTTTGGATCTAAAATCAGTTCTGAGTATCAAAGTACCTATATTTTGTGAGATAGTAACATGTAAAATTCTGAAGACGTAACAACGGTTTTTATTTTCACAGTTTTGAGGTTGCCAAGGTTACTTGAGTGGAAAAGGAAGTAGTAATTTTTCCAACAAATGGCGATTGGGAACTAAATGAAGATGCCTGTGATGTAAGATTATCCCTGCATATCCTATGCAAAATGTCTAATTGTCTTGGTTTAAATCTCCATAAGAAATATATTTTTATAAAAATACATAGTGTAATCCTTATTTTTTGTACTCATGGGGAAAATCTAGCTAACCTGATATAGGAAAATCTTCTAAACATGAATAAACAGGCCACCCAGTTAATTGTTTTGCCTCAGTAGACACCCTCTCAGCTGTATTTCTATCCAGGAGTCTAACTATATACATGGAGTAAAAACATCATTGAAATTCAGTGAAAATGGTATATTCTCATTTGATCATAGGTTGAGATGAATGGGTAGAAATTAATTTACATGGCTTTATTCTTCTTAGTCATGCTCATGGATACAAACCTACACCAAGTTTCCTTGGGTAGGATGCAATCCTGAGTATATGAGATAAGAGTTCATGTAGAAGGCACACTTTTATTTTTTGTACTACCAACCAACTGTTCATATGAGCTATTTTAACAAGAATCATTTCTCCAGAGTGAACGAGGCTTTCGTAATGTCCCTCATCAAATAATATTGAATGAAGAACTTCAATTCTAGAGTTCTCGACAGAAGTTTACATGTTGATAGAGAAAAAGACGAGAGCCATTAACCTAGACAATTCAATGTGACTTCATATCAGATACATTCTATATTGGAGGGTTTGATCTATACCCATGACTTTTGAGTAGTCCCACGATAGGCTCATCAACTTTGGTAGTTTTAAGCCATCGATTTGGCTATGCATTGCCTTACTATCTAGAGTACATCATATGTTTTTAAAGATATTTTTTAGCTTGAGCCTTAGATAGGAAAGACAAGGTTTTCCAAATGATCTAGGATTCTAAGGGCTACTTGTAGATACAATTAACATATGCAGTTTGCAACATTGAAGCTTAGACCTTGAGGGTCCTTCAATTCTCTTTGGTATTCAAGGTCCAAAAGGTCTTTTGCACAAGCTAAGAAAATATATGAGCATTGGACAGATCAGGGGGAAGGTGGTAGCATAAGCCAATCCCATTGGCATTAATACTGGATTACTGCTAGGAAGATTGTGCAGATGAGACTGAGGTCTCCATAAGACACCACCCCAAAAATAATCTGATGGTTCAACATGTCATACATCAATTGTCCCCAATGAATTAGGCACAAAGTGTACTGTCAAGATGAATAAATATGGATCAAATCCCCCATATTGGAGGCTTTATGTGGATAATAGGTGCGTGAAGGAATCAAACGTGAGTAAGGAATTTAAGCAGGAAAGGGGCACATCGGTTAACAAGACAGTAATGAACAAGACTTAGCAATTTTGCATAAGGCTAAATGAAGGACAAGGAGTTCCTTCAATGATCTTACTCTTTTATCTCATGAGAAGAATGATAGTCTCTTGAGGATCACAACGCAACTCATTATTTTGGGGGTAAAATGGTTGGGATCAAACGACATGCATAGTTACAATTGAGCTAATGTACATGAGGGCATGGGAACTAAAATTGATCTATACAAAGTCTATTAGTGAGAAATTATTGTATGTTTTAATGGTGAAAAAATGAACTAATTTACCCTTGTATATACCTATTCTTAGTTCAATAAATGATCAATTTAAAGGGTTACAATGAGTAGTGCAGGGAAAGTCCCCACTACCTATAAATATGTCATTGATGTGCACGGTTTTAGGGATCCAAGTTTCCTTTATAATGTGGATGTTGATAGGTTATGAGCGTGCATGAACAGATGCCTGACACTGTGACTCATGTATTCAGGTTATGAGTTCCCTAAACACTTGAAACCTCCATAATATAATGTATTTTTGTGGTAGCATATTGCGTTGGTGACATATTAGTGACTGATTCTTGAATGGTAAACCTAATCCTGAGGCCCTTGTATAAGTTATTCTTGAACAAAGGGATTGGGGAACCAGATATCCCCATAATTCCCCTAACACAAAGAAATTGATAAAAAAGAGCCTTAGGTAAAAATAAAGAATTTATATGTGAAGTTCCTATCAAGTTACACTCCTTGAAAAAACCGCATAGACAAAGAGGAAAGTGGAACCCTTGCATGCTTCAAGTGAGTGCTCAGTTGTGGTTGAATAATAGGGCCCGAGAGAACATGCACCTAGGGGCTATTCCACAAAGACCTGAAATAGCCATAATACAAAGGTTTCTGTAGACCCAGAGACCACTTTTCAATAACTAATTGTTGGAAGGATGATGTACTGATGAAGACCTCATCAAAGTAAAACAATTTTGGCTAGAAAAGAGTCATTGGTGACCAAAATTTTGAAAAATTACATATTTTCTGGGTAAGTTGACAACTGGACCTGACATTTGATGCACACACTTATTTTGAATAAAAATCCTATCCAATAGATACTATATCCAGACGCTATTATGTTTGTGTCGCTATAAAGTTGTACGAGTGGCTGCTAACCTAAAACTATTGAATATTTGACTTCTTAAATGGTTAGCGATCCATAGAGCTCAACTTTTATTATACACAGGAAGTATTTCCAGGCTCTAGCTTAGATGGGTGATCTAAGCTTAAAACTTCTTACTTTATTAGCTCCTGCCTCCTGCAGTGGAATTATGAATACCTTTCATTCAAAAAAATTGCAGTTTCTCCTCAATCCTATCCAATAGGTCGCTGAGTTTCAATTCCTACGTAAATTTTCATACTTTCTAATTTGCGTGTATATCCCTTTATTGATTAATAATTTTTTAATCGTGACCCTAAACTTATTTATATTTTTCTTTATTTTCTAGCTAAACCCCACCACGCGTTTGAAAAATATGAAGGCCGTGTTGCAACATATGATTTATTCGTGGCGGCATAGAAAATCAAAGGCAAATCTAAGTTTAATATATTTTCACTAGAGGGATTTAAATAAGTAGCGTGAAGATGTAGAAAAAAAAAATGTTAATAGAGAGATATGGCATTGCATTTAATGATTTGGAGCTCAAAAAAGGAAGATTTGGAGCTCACGTGCATGCTTAGATCAGGTGGCATCATCTCATCCTCTAGTACACTACTCATAAAAATTAATCAAATTTATTTAACAAGCATAATATTTATCAAACCCTTTCTACATTAAATCCCATCCCACTCCTTATATACTGGGAATTTTTTTTTTCTAAGTAACTTAAGTCGCGTCTTTTCCACTTTTGTAAAAGTGTTTTTCTTAAAATAAGGAAAAATGTCTTATTTTGGAAAATAAGGTAAACAATCATGCACGAATGTGAGGAGTCACAAGCCTTTGGGCTATATATTGAGGCTCTCTCTTCATTGT
Source organism: Taxus chinensis (assembly GCA_019776745.2). Taxonomy (NCBI): domain Eukaryota; kingdom Viridiplantae; phylum Streptophyta; class Pinopsida; order Cupressales; family Taxaceae; genus Taxus; species Taxus chinensis. The sequence goes on from CM034148.1 coordinate 53,308,711, forward strand.
AAGAAAATAGTTTTTGCTCCTGATCCCTTATCATATTGTATTCTTCCGATCCTCTCTACTATTTTCCTCCATTTTATCAACTTTGTACTCAGCCGAATGTATTGTAACTTTTGTAAGGAATGATGTTTTTTGGATTTTTAGCCATAGAATGAAAATTGCCAATTCAACTTTGTGTTGATTTTTAATTTTATTTCATGATTCTTTCATAGTTGTTGATATTTACTTGTTTCTTCCAATTGAATTGGATATAATTATGGGTTATTGGTTAATGGGATATGTTATACTATCATTGACATAACTCCCTCACCCTATTTTCTCACTATTTCCCTCACAATTTTCTCTCTCCATCTCACCTATTTGGCCCTCTCTAACTTACTGTTGTAGTCACAACAAGGGTGTTTCTGCACTTTCCCCGATCTATGACCAACCCCATAGTTAGAAAATAGGATATATATTTTCTAGATTTCAATAAATGGGAGCCACCCCATCTTGAAGTGGAGGGACTAAATTATGTGAGCGTGGACAAAACCTACATTTTTTCTTGACAAAATATTTCACCAATTGTTGGTGGCACCCACATTGGATCAATTTTTTCTTTTCTGCACCCTATACGATCCATAAAATCCGTAAACAATTATAAAAGACAAATCCATTTTTTTTATGAAACTCATTGCCTGAAAACACACTGCTAATTTTTGTGAGAGACCCTTTGTATTCCACATTGTCTTTTCATATTACTGGCTGTAAATTGTCATATTCCTCATTAAAAATCATTTACAAGTTAGAGAAAAGAAGATACACAATAGTTGATTGAGAAAGTGTCCTTATTGATCCTACATTTGAAGAACATCAAGAAACTATTAGACTCCCTTTACATTCAGACAACAAGACAAGTTGGGAAAGAATTATTCCCCGAATTTAACACTAAATTTACTCTTGAAGATCCTCTTGAAGGCCCCGTTGCACCAATACTAGATCTTATTCCTCCAGAAGAAGAAGAAGAAGAAGAAGAAGAAGAAATGGTCGCACCTGTACCATGGGGATAAAAGACAAGCCCATTGGCTTTACCTCCTCCACTTCATGAGTCACCTAAAGGATCAAGGAAGAACTTCCCCAAATTCAGAGGGGATGAAAAACAACACCCAAATGAACACAACTACATTTATCACATCATGTGGCGTGTTTGGAGTGGAACATGAGGATGTGTCAATCTGTTTGTTTTTGGAATCATTGCAAGATGCCACTGCAGATTGGTTCTACCATCTATGTAGGAGGTCAATTACTAACTGGACACAAATGAAAACTAAATTTGAGGCTAGATTCAAACCATTGGAAGATGCTTACGCATTGCTCACACAATGGTCTCAATTGAAAAATGAACCAAATGAGGTTATGAGAGATTTTGTTGCTTTATAAAATTCTTAAAGTTGCAAGACCTATTGAAGATAACTAGTTGGGTTTCCTCACCAATGCCTAGTTTCCTGAAGTTGCATTCATCCTGAGAAGAGCTAAGCTAAGTACCTTAGATAAGGCCCAAGAACTCACAGTGGATGTAGAAGATGACCGCATCATGTTGGGAAAAATAAGAAGGGGATCAAACAAAGATAAAGGTCAAAGTTCCAGTTCTGGAACTAATGACCCACTACTACAAAAATTGGCTAATGATTTGATTTCTTTAAAGAAGCAATTTTCCCAAAGTGTTCCCTATAAGGATGTGCCTAGGAAGAAACTTCAAAACAGAAAAAGGATTGCTGGAGCTCCACACGGGCTTGCTCTAGAAGCACCTCTACGCAGTTTGTGAAGCTCAAGGAGAGGACGAAGAAGAAATTGAAGAACCTAAAGAAGAAGAAGATCAAAGAAAATGTCCTAGAAGTTTAAGAAGTTGAAGATGTTGACATTGGCTACTGTGATTATTCCTCAGATGTTGAATATGATGAAATTGTGGACGATATGTAAAACTACTCTTGTGTAGTGTTTACCTGTTCATAATCTCAAAAAGAAGCCTCTTCTACTGCTGCTTAAAAGAAGAGGCTTCTTCTACTGCCCCTTATGTAGAACTCGATCTGCAGCTTGCCACCATCTAGTTAGGAGCTCTGCACAACTTGGTTTTCAATGTAGTTCACCCTATAAGGTCCTCAACTCGCCCTGCATGCCTGGCTCATCTAGGAACTTGCCCTCTTAGCTTGGTGTAAGGAGCCAACTCGTCAGGGGTAGATTGGTCTCGCTAAAATTTGGCACCTTATTTCTTCAAAGTAAGAGGCTCTGCTAAATCTGGCTATCACAAGAATTGCTTCTAAAGTTAGAGGAAAAACCCCTATTGGGGAAAAATTGCTATATATATTATTTTCCCTCATTTTTCAAAATGTTGAGAGCTCCCTGGTGCATGAGGAAGTGCTTGGGTGACTCCTCCTTGCCCAATGCACAACAAAACTTTATTTTTGTTGCAATTTTCTTGGAAACACATGCACAGGTCTTTGTAGAGCTATCAGTGGGTGTGAGAGGCTGGGAATGGGTTGGGAAGAGGTAGAGGGTTGCAATGGCTCCTCTTATGTTACTCAAACTTCCCCTAGTCCTCCAAATTTTCCCTACAACCTTCTTCTACACTCGAGGAACCATTGCTTTGATACCAAATATTGATGTAGTATAGGGAGGATCCCTGAGAGATTTATTGATATATAAAAAATTAATTACATGACAAATAGGGGATACAATACTTACAGGTATTGTAGAGCCATATACAAACACATAAATGAACAACCACTGAACAACCATACATACGTGAATGGATAATAAAACAAGAATATAATTTTAACAAATAAAATATATAAATATATTAATAAACAATTAACTAATTACCTTAACCACTTACCTATGATAACTAGTAAAGGTAGCTACGATGTAAATGGCCTAGTGCGTGTCAATTTCCAGGACTAGGCTCCGACGTAATTATAAGGAAATCTAGACTATTGACTATTTACGAATCCAATGAAATGGCTATTGACTGTTCGTAAATCCAATTAAATGTTATTTCACACCCGAATGGCTAACGAAGTCACACTCACTCGTGAAATAATAAAAAGTTTGTAGGTATTTATGTCATTTGAGTGTTACGTTTTGTGTCACGGAGGGCCCAACATCACGTGCTTCGGATAATGCTTTCTAGATTTCTCACCTTGCACTATCAATTTTGACACCCGTCACCGATAGCTTTGGACGATTACTATTTAGTGCCCTCTTCGCCTCCGTTTCATCTCATCCAAATTTGAGTACTGCCTTTTCTAACGGTAAATACGTAGTGAATTGTGATTGAAAATGCAGAAGGCGTGGTTTTACAACGAGTATGGCTCCGTAGACGTCCTGCAATTTGGGGAGTTTCCCCTTCCAAATGTGGTGCCGGGCCAGGTTTTAGTTAAAGTCCGAGCTGCCGCTCTCAACCCTGTGGACTACAAGATCCGCAAATTAGGCATCTTCCGCACCGCAGATGCCCCCTTTCCTGTAAACTTCGCCACTGTGGAAAAATTAGTTTGGGTTTTGTCATTGTTTTCTGATTATTTTGTGTGTTTGTTTTCAGGTGGTGCCTGCGTGCGACTTGGCCGGAGTGGTTACCGAGGTGGGCGAGGGTGTCTCCAAGTTTAACAAGGGAGACGAGGTTTATGGCGACATCCAGGATTTCACGGTAGGAAACCCTAAGCAGTACGGCACTCTGGCTCAGTACACAGTCGCGGAAGAGCATCTGTTAGCCTCCAAGCCCCATAATTTGTCCTTCGAAGAAGCCGCCAGTCTTCCTCTGGCTCTCTTAACCGCACAGCAGGCTTTCGACACCGTTAATTTCCAGAAGGGACAGAGCGTGTTTATTGTGGGAGGCGCTGGCGGGGTTGGATCCCTGGCCATTCAACTGGCAAAGCATGTGTACGAAGCGTCTAGGATTGTTTCCACAGCGAGCACAGGGAAATTGGATTTTGTGAAAAGTCTGGGGGCAGATCTGGTGGTGGATTACACAAAACAGAGCTATGATCAAGTGCCGGAGAAGTTTGATTTTGTTTTCGATACCATAGGTTTGTGCTCTGTTCCTTTCCTCTATTTTTTTTTCCGTAGCAGGTTTCGAACCGAGATGCTCTGTTTCCTTCTTCTAATTTTTGTTCGTAGCAGGTTTTGAACCTAGGTCTGAAATAAAATGTTTGAATTTATGCAGGGGAGTCATTCAAGTCTCATGTGGTTGCAAAGGAGGAAGGTAAAATTGTAGACATTGCATCGTTTCCCCCGCATCACAGAGCGGAGTCGGTGCTTGTGAAGCCGAGTGGCAGCAACCTCGACAGACTGCGTCATTTTATTGAGAGTGGAAAGCTGAAGGCGGTGATCGATCCGAAGAGCCCGTACCCATTTTCTGGGGTGAAGGAGGCATTCAAGCACCTTGAGAGTGGACGAGCCATAGGAAAAATTGTAATTTCGCCCATTGAATGAAAGGGGTTTGATGAATCTATAGGCTTCTTAAGGGGCAGGGAATAAGAATGTGTGTCATAAGTGTTTGCTAAGTGTAGATACTGGTTGATTATGAGAAATAAGGTTTCTTCCTTTGGAAGGAAGATTGTATATAAGAGAATATGTCGGAAAATATCTGTAGAAGTGAGGCTACGAGTTCAATGAATCTAATGCACTCAATGGGGTTTTGCAAACCTCATTGGCATTTCCTAGCTTCTTCTTCATACGAAGACAGTCTGAAACTTCTTCTAATAAATCTTTTTAGTTTTGTAAGTTTTTTATTTCTTTTGTTTGGTTTTATTTGATGTATCACTTTCTTTGTTGGTTATCTCTATAATTTTGTAAATCAATAATCCTCCATTTCCTATTAATTTGGTTTTTTATAGTATTTATCTGATTACAATGAATATAAAATAAAAGCACTAAAACAAATTAACTACAATTAATTCATTAATAGGAATAAAAAGTTGTTTCCTCCATTGAAAGATTAATGTTTAGTAATGGTTGTTAAACACACTCGTGTAAAACATTATTCGGCTGGCCTTACATAAAAGGCTAGACGAAAAGATATTCTTAATATCTTTTTAAGAAAGTTAACATTATATATATTTTTTCTAAATATTTAATGTAAAAATAATAAGCATTATCTAAAGTTTATATGGACTGGTATTAGATATCAAAACATCTTAAATATTAATTCCCAATCATTAGAATCTTACCATCATGAGAAGCTGTTCCACATAATAAAAATCTGGCCATGGCGAACACACGGTCTCCACTATTGCAGGAGCTGTTTTGTCGTCAGCTTCTTTTTTCCGTTATGCTAGGGGGAAACTGCAACATCGTTGCTTCCATTTCAGATGGGGTCAACATCATTTCGATCTCAATTGGCTCCTCAGATGTGACATTTTACAAGGATTAAAGAGCAATTGCAGCGTTTGGGGCGATAGAAAAGGGTGTTTTTGGCTACTCTTTAGTAATACAGCGCCTTGGATTACAACTGTGGGTGTTATAGCAATTAGGGGGAAACTCTCATTCCCCTTCTCCACCCACCTTTTAAGTTTAGGGGGCAAAAAAAGTGGAGCTTGTATTTTTTAGGCCTAGATTCTATTATTTCCCATAGCTGACTTTAAAAATAAGCATGGGACCTTCTGCTGCAAGAAAATAGGCGCCGAAACCCCTTCCATGGGACCATGCTCTAAGTTAGTTGAATTTCTACATAGTCATTGACAATTAGTGAATTTCTGAATGGTCATGAAAGTCACTATGAAGAGCTCCACTAATATTACTATTTTCATTGTGTCGATTAACAGTGATAAAATTAAGATGGGGGAATTTATCTGGTACTCATCTAGCTCGAGAGGAATTTTTTTAAAATCTGGTGTACTTAAACCCTGGAAAGCAAGTGTTTCATGTTTAAAGGGCTACAATAGGGGAAACCGCATGCCTACCATGACTCATACCCCCCGCACATGAGTAGAAATGAATAGTTGCGAAGGGCGCCCTAGGGGATCTCTCTTTGACTAAAATTTGGGGTTTCTGCACATGTAAATGGAGTGCCCTTTCTGACAGTCTGATTAATATGATAGTTTTGTAATAGTTTTCAATATTATAATTAATCTATAGTGAGTTGGTACCCTATGGAATACAAAAAAAATATTCCAAAAATAAATACAATACAGTTTCATCAAAGTTTGTCAGCGCCCCTCCCGACAGCGTTTGCAGCAGCGAGTACTGTTGACATAGCCCAATTTTTTTGGCTCTGTAGTGCCCTTGAGCGTGCATTTACCTTGCATTTTTAGCCAATAGGTACCCTTCACTCATTTTGCACCTATGAGTGAAGCGGCAACCATCATGGCCATGACCCATTCACCCCAATCCGCCCAAACCAGAAACATGACGTCACAACTAGAACATACTTCTCACGGCGAGGTGGGTAGTGAGGTGACGTGTTGACGGAGATTCAAATTTGAATTATTAAAAAACGAACCCTTGCTGATAATGACAAAACCACCGTCTACGTCCCCACACCGCCTGTTGCCATCGCTAAGTCCCGTAATCACCACTCTGCGTGGTAATCTACAAAGTTCATCCCATTTTTGTCGTTCTCACTCAAAACCTTCACATCAATCATTTCCGAATTCATCATTCTCGGGGGTGACTAAGATCTTGATTGTGAGAAGGACAGAGATATTTAGAGGGTGTGACTTCACTATTCTGTGCATTCGGGGGTTGCGACGAGGAGGGGCCAAGAAAGGAGGAGTCAGATTCAAAGTGGTTGCAGAGGAGGATGCGGAAACTCTTTATCCCTTTTCACTAGTAAGTGCCCAACCCGCTTGCATGTTTGTGTTAACACTTGTTGGAAGAAGTTGTAGAATAAAATGAAAGGGTTCTTAGTCCCTCATTTAAATGCATGAAAATGTCCTCTCTCCTCACGGCTTGTTCTATTTAATATTTTCTTAAACGAAAGGCCTGCAATGCTTTCCTTATTTTGGTCTTGTGTAATCGGCCTTTAAATTTTAGTGCATTTAGGTTTTATTGCTCTGTTTTCAAACTCTGATTCTGTAGAAGAAATTTGTGTTTGATGGGCTTACTATAATGATGAATTGGTGAGTGTTGCTATTTATGATTGGTGAGTGTTGCTATTTGGGAATTTCAGAACATATTTCTGGAGAGCTTCTAGTTCGATTTTGGGGATTAAGTCGATTGAGTAAAAAAAATAAAAGAGATGCTAATGTACCATATAATGGAGCATTTTTAAATCTAAAAAAAAATAACTGGAACGGAATTGTCATGGATGTTATGTTTCTCTTTGGCTGTTATGTTTCTTTTTGCACATTTTCAATATCTTGATATAATTTTATTTACCCCCTTGAAAATAAGATTGTTGACTCTTCTCACTAATTTAATCAAAATATCTCTATTGTATTCAATTTCATGTCAACTATGATTCAAGCTTTTCCTTGGGTAGGAAGTGCACTTGTCACATGTGCGATGGAAGTGATCATGTCTTCATTCACCGCCTTCCCTCATGGACAACTTCAAATTTGTTCTAGAATGAACGCTTATCTAAAATGCCATGGTCACATTCTTAACCTCAAATTCCATGCTGAACAGAGATAGTAAATCTTTGACAAATCAGATTCAGGGCATAACTGTTTGGTTTCTCCAAATAGAAAAGATGGCACATTACAATATTTATAAAACTAATGCATCTTGGAATTGAAGTATAAAATAAGCAATTAGAACATAAAGATCATTGTATTTGAATTTATTTGTTGCTGTAGATCAAGCCTCTTAACCATAAAAGATAAGTGATAGAAACAATAGTAATAAAACATAAGTGAGATGATTAACTGATTAAAATGGATAAGATAATCCTCTAAAAATATATGGAAGTGCAAAACAAAAAGTATGGTTTCGGTTAGACAATTAACTCTATTATTTGTAAAGATTAGAATAACTTATCTATTTATATATGATTTATAACAATTTGGTTTACTTCAAAAACATAATTTGAACACACGAATATGACAAACAGAAAACTTCTATCAAAACAAGACCATTCCAAATTATAATAATTTAATAAAATAACAAGTATGCAAATTAGTTACATATTTCATTTTAATTTTATTATTTATTATTTTAAGAAAAGTCTAATCAGTATGTCACATAAACCATATGTGCAAACCTTTGCACTTAAAAGAAATTATTATGTTGATATTTATATTCTTGAGTATCCATTTACATTTCTTTGTTGTACGCTATTTCTTATATGGCTAAACTATTGAATTTGTTGCATAATAATACCCTTGAAGGAGCTTTAATACTAGGTGTTATGAACCTTCTGTAAACAAATTAGAAAAATACCGAAATATAGAGAAAATAACTAGAATTACAAACTTTGATTATAACGGGTACACTACACTACATCTCCATTGGGATCATGTTGATGGATCTCCATTTCAGGTGTCATATCAATGTTTAGGATATCGCATTAGCGAATAGTGTGTCCCAAATGTATTATTGGTGGTGGCACATTAGTGTTTTATGTTATATCAATATTTCAGTGTTTAGGGTATCACATTAGTTTTTAAGATATCATTTGATTGTTTACGATGTCATATTAGTGTTAATTTTTCTTGATTATGTTTTCATCATTGTTGAAAACACTGTGTTTTTCAACAACGAAATTTTAAACTAATTTCTTACTGTGATTAATATAATTGAAAAACTACTTTTAAATTCGATGACATCCCATATTATACCTTTATAAACCATAAGTTATAGTTACTTTTAAACTTTAACATTGAAGAATTGAGTTCTATTTTAATGTCCACAAGTTGTCCTCCTCCCTTAAAAAGTATACAGTTTAACTCCATGCAAAGTTTCCCTATTTTAATATTTTTAAATAAAGGAAAGAAAAAAACACATGGCTTTGAGATGTGAAAAGTATTATGTTAATTCATGTTTGATAAGATTATGAAACTTATGGATTGCAATATTTAAGGTAATTCTCATAACCAAACAATTCATAAACTCTTTTGTTCAAGCGTACTCCTGCTTATGGTGTTGATCAAAATTAGTTGGGTGTTGTTGAATCACAATTTAATTATTGGTTTGTGTAAAAACTATTTTGGTGTTGTTGATTATAATTTTTAAAATCCACACAAACCTTTGGAAATATAATTTTAAAAATCCTAAGTAAGTATGACTAAATAAATATGTGATATTGTGGGATATGTACAAATGAGAATGTGTGCAACATGAACTAATTCAACCTTTAGAGTTGTGAGGAGTGCAATTGGGACTATGTGAAGAAGTTTGAAGAAACTCAACTTTTAGAGTTATGTAGGGGCGTAAATAAAATTGAATTTGTGTGCCTTAAAATAGTAGACACCCAAACCCCACATGTAAATAATATATAATATCGTATCTACATAAACAAAGTACACTTGGCAGATTTATAAACTTTAGTAATTGATTGGGAAAGTTGGCCATTTTCCTAGCTTGTCAGATTTCAATCTTCAGTAAGCGAAAACAAGGTGTATACATATACTCTACCTAAAGTTCATTACATGCCATTATAATGTAATTTGAGGTGGTGATTTGGCAATTGGACCTACTATACCAAAATTTAGGTAAATAATTATAAAGATGTAATAACTTAAGAAGTTAAACATAATGAAATATGCATACCTTTACTTAAGTTTCTACGTTCAAGTGAATGGATGTTGCATCCATCATCTCGACCACATGTAACATTTTAAAAAATTACTCGTGGTAACCCTAATAATAAACGACTTCAAAGAAAAGTATAATGCAATGTATACAAACGAGTATAAAAAGTAAGTATAATCAATGTAGATATCTCTCAAAGGTAAGGGTGTTAGGAAAGGTCCAAATACACTATAAAGGGAAGGCTAAATCAAGGCCAAATCTTGAGAAAGGTGTAAATATGTACTAGGCCAAGTCTAGATAGTTATAAAGAGAGGCTAAATTAGGTCTAGGAGACTCTAAAGACATACAATGTATATGAAAGGAACATATAACCTCCTTTCGACATAATTTTTTCTTACAAACCTAGATCACTTTGTGAGCTAGGTATTTTTTTGTGGGTTAGATCTAGAATGGTCATTTATTTAATACTATTTTGAGAAAGGATCCCTATAGATAATTATTACCTTACATGCAATATCTTAAGTTTATTCTAGTTTTTCGATAAGAGATCTACAATTGTAATATTAGGGTAATTGATGGATTGGGTGCACCCATGCTTTATGGTACTCAAGATGACATCGTAGATAGGTAGAAAGTAAATAGGTATTCAAAAACCTCATATTGTTATAATCTACATTCCTTCCTACTGTGGTTGAGGGATGTATATGTTGTAACCATTATCGATTTTTATAAGGCAATTTTAAACTTTACGGTGACGTGTATTTTGTCACAAGTTAGGTTAAGATGTTCCACGTTTTTTTATAGCCATGTGTCAAGTGGTGCTAGATCAGGGAATAATACATTACATGAGTATAAATTTGGTACATTTGTACTGTGACATTTATCATATATTAGCCATATAAAATATGGTGATTAGGTTAGTAAATTTTTTTGACACGGATTTATAAGATGTTCATGATGCATATAGTAATGGGGAAACATCTACATATTGTCGCAAAGTTTCCCTTATTTGTGTGTTTGGCTTGTAATTCATTAGCAAGTGATTATATGAGATTAAGGGAATATTATGTGGTGCTCGTATATGGGGACATATGATACATGGGCATATTGTCCAATTATAGTATGAGTTCAAAAGTTGACAAATCTCACAAGATAATTTTTATGGTGGGTGGATCCCCATTCATTCGATCAACAATAGTGGACTTGCCTGAGTATCTAGTAAGATATGTTAAAGAGTCGTGAGGGAGACTACAAGAAGAACCATAGTTACTAGTTTTAGTGTTGAGGCCTTGGGGTTATCTCCAACATTGGGGGGGGAGGCAGAGGTAACGAATAAACTCAGTGCTAGTGTAATGATATCAATATTGAAATATCATTTTAAGACTTAGAATGCCAAAAATGCTCACACTCGATGTCTATATTTATGGTGTTTTCCGACGATTTAATAAAATTTAACTTTTTGCATATGTTATATCTAATTTTTTCATTTTGAAATGTGAACTTTATTAGCTTATCCTAAATTATAAAAAGGTGATCACATATTAGATAATCATATTCTGAAAAATTCTTATTCAACCTAAGGTTCGTATGCATTTTCATATTCAGTGTGGAAGAATCAAAGTCATGTGGTTGACAAAGTTTCTAGCTTCAATTATTGGACATGGGACCCATAATTTATTTATATTTGGAACTTTGTGCATCATAGGGTTTCTAACTTCGATATCCACTTATTTGCATTCTATTTAGATTTGGTGGCTCGTGCTGAATAGGGTGTCTAAGTCCAATTTCTAATCATTCATATTTTATTCAAATAGTAGGAATGCATTTGTTAGGTTTTCTAACTCCACAACATTTTCTATATAACGTTTCTTATTATGATCAATTATTTCATTTCAATATTTAAATTTCAACTTTTATACCCTAAACCCCGAACCTCGAGGCCTAAACCCTAAACCCCAAACCCTAAACCCTAAAACCTAAGCCCTAAACCCTTGAACCTTAAATTTTAGAAAATAATTATAGTTTTCATTATTATTATTAATTAATATATTTGAAACTGTAAGAAAAGGAAGCAATTTTATGTCATATATATTACCTAATACTTTGTAAATAGGAACAAATGTATGTGCTTGATATACACAAGGACAAATATAACATGAAACTTTATCATAAGTATAAATATATCAAACAATTGTTTGGAAGCATGTTTTCAAAACGAATGATGTGTTCAAATATTTTGTTTAGTGGATAGACACTAAATAATAGTGCGAAATAGTTTATTATTGCGATATTATTGTATTCACATGTTTGTTAATAAATGATAGAGGATTCAATAATTTCTACAATTTGCATTTATTAATCACTAGTATGAGACTAGTTAATTATGTTGATATTATGTTGGTATTGGTTAAATATGCATGTGATCTTCGAGTTGTTAGTTGTGATTTCATTGCTCTTAGCTGTTTTAAATTAAATACATTAGGAAAAGTTTGATTTCTTGGATGCATTATAGTTGTAAATATTGCGAATGTGGAACTCATTTGTGTGTGTGTGTGTGTGTGTGTATTTGTTATTAATTGTTAAATATTGGTAATTGTAATGTTCTAAATGTTTAATGAAAGTTGAAGCTATAAAAATTATGTGATATCATACTTTGACTCTCAATTTGGCATATGGGGGCAAGTGCCTCTGGAAAGACAGGAATCAGTGCGTGTTGAAGGGGCTTGCCCCTTAGAATGCCACATCGATACAGCCAACTATTGCTGTGTGATGAAGGGGCTTGCCCCTTAGGATTCTGTATCGATAGATGGACGGTAGACTGTGCTGAGCAGAGGTTTTTAAAGTCCCCCGCCGACCTTCCGCTCAGAAATGCACCCTCCCATAATATCACAACTGTCCCTTTTGCAATGGATGGTTGTGATATTACGGGAGGGTGGTTCTTGGGTGAAGGATAGCCCTTGGCATTTATCGATACTTGAATTTTTCATGGATTAGTTAATTTCTGATGTTGTGATTATTTTATCATATTGGATGACGTATATTTGATTTGACATGTATTGTACTAACATTAATTGTATATTTTTGTGTGCATGTGTGTTGTTGTATTCAATTTGTATTTTGCATGGCGAAAATGAATACACGAAGTCCAGTTCCTGCGAATCCCGTAGGGATAACGTTAACAACTCCCAAATTCCAAAGGGAGGAAAGTTTTAAGAGGTCCACATTTGTGGTCTATATAGACCATCATCAACAGTCTAAGCCACCCAAACCAGAAATTGCAATGATGGTTAAGGCCTGGCTCAATTTGCCGGAAAATACTGTTATTTATTTATCTAAGTTACGCACTATAGGGCTGCATTCGCGAAGATATGGTCCAACGTATGACACGATGGAGGATGCCCAGAAGTACGAGCCTCCACATAAGCTGGGAGAGATGGGAATTCTACTCATAAAACTGGCGATAGATACCAAAAATTGTGCAAAAAAGATTACACATGGAAGCAACTCCAAGTTTGCTGCTAAAAACAAAAAAAAAGTTACGGTTTTTTATGTTTTGTTCTAAAAAACTTATGACGTGTTTGAGAAAAACCTATATAAATATTTATTTTTTGTTGGATGTCGAATCAAACCAACATAAATATATTTTGTTTTGTTGTTTGAATATATTCTTGATTAAATATGTTTTCCTTCGTATTAATACGCGTTTCTATGGATTATAGTTTTGAAATTACTAATGTTTAGATATTTGTATAACAAGTTTAGATGATTAAAATTCATTTATGTTAAAATTATATTTTGGTAGGAAATGTGTAATGGTAACGATTTTCTAATTCACTAAGTATGGGATTATCATCATTTGTCCAATTTAGGATTGTATTGGTGCAATTATCATTTCCCATCGTTTATTTATGTGTAAAGAGTGTTGTTTTATGAGTTCAACTCATATACAGATGCACCTGTAGCCAACTTAATATACATAATATAGAATACTAATATTGTTTGAAACGGAGTTAATTCTAGAGAACTCGAGTACTCATTGAAGCATGTAATTTAAATACTAGATATACATTACAATGGTTATTTAGTGAATAAACTATAACAATTATTAGAATGTCGTTCGCAATACTATAGGGTATAACAATTATTGGAATGTCATTCGCAATACTATAATTAATCAAATGTTTATAGATATTGATATTGCAAATAGACTGAAATCTATCTATTCATAATATACTAATCAATTTATTAAGTGATTTACTCAAATTTAATATTTATCCATTACATTTATAAACTCATAATTATCAAAAAACATATCTTAAAAAAATGTAAATTGTGTTTGTATTAATTATATGTTAGCGATATAAAGTTATCTATTCAAAAAATGAGTGGAATGGAACCAAACTCGTGATTACGATTCTAATATATTCCAAAATTTATTTGCACTTTAGTCTAACATACGAAATACAAAGTTTTAGTATTGTAAGGAAGTTTTAGTTTTAGTTTTAGTTTTAGTAGACAAAGTACTAACTCCATTGACTCTCTAATAAGAAATTGTTATTAATGAACGAACTCAGGAGCAAATGTTTTAGGGCCTTGTCATATGTTAAATTATAGATGTTTGTATTGAAAAAGTCAAATTAGAAGTGTTCATTCAATTTTTTTTAATGTTTGCTTACGATATATTTTTGTCCTTTGTACAGGTAAGCATGGTTGCAATTTGGAGATTGGAAATTCATGGAGTGTCGAATACCTCTGAAAATCTAGCATGTTCGTCGTTCATATTATACGACCCTGATGGAAGAAAGATAGTAGAAAGAGGTACAATTGTTGGAAATGCTACTATGACCTTCCACCAGGCTGAGTATAGGGTGTTGATATTGGGTCTTGAGGAAGCGATACACCATGATGTTCGGAATGTTTGTGTGTTTTCTCACGATATGCTTGTTGTGAAACAAATGACTGATGTATACCAATGTAAATCTTTCAATTCTTTGAGTTCAAGTGCTAGAGAGTGTAGCTCGCATTGCAAAATGTTCATACGTGCATGTAAAAGTTAACAGAGGTAGGTTAGATGTATGTCAAGTGTCTAGGGACACTATAAGCCAAGAAGTGGTAGCTTTGCTAGAACTTGCCATGGAAGAAATTTCGATATGATATATGTGTATTTCCTTATTACTTAATGGTAGACATACATTATTTATTAGATTGTGAATAACTAATATTATGTGAATTGTCTCTAGCGTATATATTATATATTTTGTGGATAATATGATGTTACGTCATATAGTGTTGGTTGATAAACCGGGCATTTTGGATACATCAAGATTTATCCTATAATATCTTTTAACACACTTGGAATTCACATTTCATGTTTAGTTCGAAAACATCTAGAGTCGAGTATCCAGTTTTTTAAAAAATAATGTGTGCGACTAATTTCGTCACAAATCGTTTATTGTGCACGATTTTCTCAATATGAATGCAAAATACGAATAAATAAGTTCGTGCACCATTTGTTTTAGTTTAACTTGTTTTAAAATGCGTTGCTTCAACGATGGTTATGACAATGGACATGAACGAAACATGCGGAAGCTCGGCGACATGGGTTGATCCATGTTCACAATCCGTTCTTATGTTTTCGGGGAAGACAAAAATAATGAGACAATAATATATAACTTTATGAACTAATAAGAAATTTGAATATAATAAATCAATAAATTACAGAAGATAACACAACACAAGATATATGGGGGGCCAAGATACCCTAATATGCAATATATTCAGAATAATACCCTTAAGGTAGGGCAACACCATACAATGCTCCTTAAGGAAGGAGTAACTCCACAATCTCCCAAGATGGGAATCCACTTAGAGGGGGACACCTCCAATATACCTCTACCAAGTAGAGGAATCAACTCATACATATGACCCTCTCATAATGATACTCACATCCTTTAAATAGGATGGGTAACACCTAATCCCAATGTAGGCCGACCCATTACCCAATATAATTAATTCCTATGTGAGCCCATATAACTAACTAAGGGGATGTGTGCCACATGTTGACATCTCCATCAACCCATATACATTATATTATCATATCCCATGTGAACCCATACATATAACTAAGGGGATGTGTGCCACATGTCGGCATCTCCATCAACCCATATACATTATATTATCAGATCCCATGTGAACCCATACATATAACTAAGGGGATGTGTGCCACATGTCAAAATCTCCATAAACCCATATATATCATATTATCATATCCCAAGGTACATAGCATTTCCTCCCTCTTTGACATGTTTTGTCCCCGAAACATAAGAAGAAGCCATATAATGAGTGCACTTTAAATTATTGCACACTTGTCACCATGCTCGATCATCCAAATACCCATATGAAATCCTAGGGGGTGATGCTTCTCCAAACCTGATTCCATATTCCCTTGTGCTCATCTGATTCCATCCTGGTCCATATGTGTTCCTCCTCGACATCCATGTATATACATAATTATTATTCATGTGATTCCATGTCATATAATTATTGTTCCATTTATTCCATGTATAGCCAAAATTATTACTCCTCCAATTCCCTATATATCCATATAGATTTCTGCCCTTGTGTGTCCTAGCATGTCTCCATGATTTTTTCCTCTCATGATGATGTGGGTGTCTATATGGTGTAACCTTAGTATGCTCAACCTTATCAATATTTTCCTCCACTTTCTTTTCCTCTTCCAACTTGTTTGCTATTTCTTTTTTCTCTTGAGTAGAGAAACTATTTTTTACTTTTTCATCATGTTCTTCATCCTCTCCTTCTGATTCATCCTTATTCCCTTCTTCACCATCTTCAAATTTATCGTCATGATCCAATTTTACATTACTTTTTTCCTTGCTAAGTGTGATATCTTGCAATGTAATTTTCTTTCTCTTGTACCATAATTTCATGAATTCATTTTGCACATTAATATTAACTATTCCCAATGTCTCTAACCAAGGATATCCGAGAACAATATCCATACCATCCATATCTAAAGCATAAAAATCTAAATGTAAAACATATTTATCCATAGAAAGCTTTAAATCTTCAAAAACTTGAATATACTTACCATCCATTTGAGATTCCTTGATATGATTTGTTTGCACATCTAGATTTTGAGTTACATCCATATTGATGAAGTTATATTTGCTGCTAGGGTTTATGGAAACAATTACCTTTTTTCTTTGAATGCACCCTTCAAACTGAAATATTGAAGCTTCCTTCCTTGGAGATGCACTATCCTGTGTAGCAGTTTCATCATCAACATTTTATTCTTCTGCATCATCAACATTTTATTCTTCTTATTCTGATGTTTCTTCTTCTTCTTCTTCTTCTTCTTTAACAAAATTGTGTTTCTTTTTTGTTTCCCATCTAGCTAAGAAAATATCCTCCATTTCCTCCCAATCCCAATCCAATAGATCTATATCCAAATAAGAATACCAATGTCGTGCTTTCCCACCAAAGATGAAGATAAAAATGATCCCATACTAAACATTCTTCAAAATACATTTTTAAAAATTGTATCCACCATTTTTTTGCATCAATTTCCCCATCACCATAGAAAATTGGTATATCCATGATGCATAAAAATTAGGGTTTCAAAAACTTACTCCTTTGACCAATATTTGACTTGATGATTTTGTAAATCATTCATCCTCAAATTATTTTGTAACCCATGCTAAAATTTTGAGAGATTTCCGAAAATGTAAGAAATTCAGGAATATTCCTCAAATTGCGGCCTGTGGAGCAAAATAGTGAAAAACAATAAAACTAAAATAACTCTGTCAAAATAGATCCAAAAATTATGAAATTTTAGTGGTATAACCATTTAATATATTAGCAACAACCCAAAAAACATTATCTCCTAATTCGTTATTATTCAGAAGATATACATGAAACCTTAGAATTAGGGTTTCAACCCTAAAACGGACACAACTTTTGTAAAACAGCTCCAAAAAATATGAAATTCAGAGGGAAGATCAATTGAACTATGTATCTACTCCCCACAAAAATATCTGAAAAATTCCGAGTCAATCTCAAGATATAGACGAATCACCAACATTAGGGTTTTATCCCACAAATTGCCCGAATCACTGCTCTGGTACTACTTGATAAGAACTTTGCATATAATAAATCAATAAATTACAGAAGATAACACAACACAATATATATGGGGGGCCAAGATACCCTAATATGTAATATATTCAGAATAATACCCTTAAGGTAGGGCAACACCATACAATGCTCCTTAAGGAAGGAGTAACTCTACAATCTCTGGGAATCCACTTTGAGGAGGACACCTCCAATATACCTCTACCAAGTAGAAGAATCAACTCATACATACATGACCCTCTCATAATGATATTCACATCCTTTAAATAGGATGGGTAACACCTAATCCCAATGTAGGTCGACCCATTACCCAGTATAATTAATTCCTATGTGAGTGTAATGTCCCCTTTTCCCATTCGAAGACCTTTGGCCCATTTCGTCAACCCGGCGGCCAAAGGAAAAATATAAGGGTGACTTAAGTCATAATGAGTTATTAAAAAGTGCAAAAAAATAAAATTAATAAAGCACTTGTGTTAATTTATTTGACTTAATAATAAATTGGTAATCTCTAAAGAGGAGCATTAGGTCTAATATTATGTTGTATCCTTTCTAGGGAAAATAGAAAAGAGGCCCATGTTGTGTTTTGTCATCCCTAGGCAAAATGTGACTTGGAAAAAGGAGGGAAAGTGGAATCTAGGAAAGATAAAAATTATTGCTCTTCCCAAGGAAAGTGCGACTTGGCATGAAGGGCCATTATTTAATGTTTATTTGTCCTAGGAGGAAGTGCAACTTGGTTTGGGCCTATTTCTAGGGTATTTTGGCGCTCTTCTTTCATTGGAAGATGAAAAGGTCATTTTGTAATATTTTTCCTATAAAAGGAGAGGGGCACTTTGGGTAGAGCACCATAAATCATTTTTATCAATTCTGAAATTGATCTTAAGCCTGGTGCTTTTGTATTAAAGTATCCTAAGGATGAAAACCCTTAGTAAATTGCCTCTAGAGGACGAAAACCCTCTTGGAGATTAGGAGGAAAATATATACTGGATTTTCCACAGAGCTTACATAGAATTTCAGTATTTTCTAGCAGTAGTTGAGGTGTTTTTGCAATAAAAGTTGAAGACCAGTGTTGCAGCAGTGCTGTACTGATTTTCTCTAATGAAGCGACTCATTCTTGGTTGTTATGTGATGTTTTGAAGACGTTCCAAGGTCTGATCCTTGCTGCTATCTGTTGTATGCATTTTTACAGCTCAAGAGAAGGTACTTTCATTATTATGGATGGATTTATATTACTATTTCAACCTCTTTAAATCTGCAGCATTCTGAGTATCTTTTTAAGTCGATTTATGCCCATAAAATCTGGTTTCATTCATATTTATTATTACACAAGCTTCAGATATGTTTGGGGGTCAGTTTTAAACTAGTTTCCATTCAAACCCTAGTCGCACTTCTTCACATAAAATCAGATCTGTATTAGTGTGATTGCCATAATAGTTAAAAAATAGATTTTAGGTATTTTTAATTGATTTAAATTGTGGGAGAACAACCGAGATCCATTTGGGGATCTTTCAGTGGTATCAGAGCAATGTTCCTCCCACCTGGAGGGTTTTTTAATTTGATGTAGCCACGAGAGTTAGTGATAGAGTTGAATCATGGAAGTTAGACAGAAAAGCTTTCCATGGAATATGGATAGCGATCTTCTTAGGAATTTGATTTCTACCCATCAACAGATGATACGGACCATGCAACAGATTATGCAGAGAATGGATGTCGATAGGTCAAGAGGTAGAAGAGAAAATTTAAGGGTCAGACAAGATCGGAGGCCTAGATCATCATCATAATTTTCTATTCACAAAGTTCTAACACCGCAAGACAAGGAAGCAGAAGTGATTAACATATTTGAGGAGTATAGCATTCTTCCTCAAGATGTTAAGGAGAATTTTACTTTCAAGGACTACATGGACATGCACCCAAAGATTGGCTACAAGATTGAGCAAGCAAAAGATGAATATCACACTATACCTTCTGAATGGTTGATACGTGGAAGGAACAAAGAATCTTCACAGATGGATGATACAACTCTTCATGAGAGCGCTTTGGTGTCTTCAAATTCTAATGAGGTATGAAAAAATGTATGTGATGAATTTGATAGACATGTTGATTTAACACATGAAGATAAATTAGATCTGTAACCAAAGGAAGAAGAAGAAGTGTCAAACGGTATGATTTCCATTGAACAAAATAATTGTGTTAGTAGAACTTTGCTTGTTAGAGAAATTATTCCATCTCAGGAGATTAAATTTGTATATGCAAGCAAGGATGATGTAATGGAAACTCTCAAGAGGTGTGAGGAATGGAATAGAAGAGCTAGAGCTTCTAGGTTAGTATCCGCTCAAGCAAGATAACACCTACAAGAGTTCAAGGAAAAGATGCCTTTGCTTAGTGGGCAGCAGGGTATGAGGAATGTCATTCGTCAAGAGAGGGCAGATGGGAGCATGGAAATACCTTTCAAAGGAGGATTGATTGCATAGATTAAATATGGTGTGGAAGAAAGTATGCCATCTCATTTATCGTAGTAGCTGATTTATGAGGAATTTCAGCCCATTGTAGACACTAGTACTCAGATTTTGGGGCAGCAAAGTCAAGTCATTTTGAAGACCAAGATTGACGTCGATGTTGGCGATACTCCAAGGTATGATGAACATAATAATACATCTTATTTATTGTTGCCTAGCCCAATCTATTTTCATCATGAGATGCATGATATGGTAGAGGATGAAGTCTTCATTTTGGAGTTTGTTGAACCATTTCTCCAAGTATATGTATGTGAGCATCTTATGGATGATATATGGTCGTAAGTTTTAGTTCACTTGACAGGAACAGGTGCCAGGCTTGCGGATCACTTCAACATGTTTTGTCTCTTTTGCATGACACTTGGACAAAACAAGATCAAAATTGCTTGAGGGAAAGCAATTTTGGGAAGGGAGGACTGTAATGTCCCCTTTTCCCATTCAAAGATCTTTGGCCCATTTCGTCAACCCGACGGCCAAAGGAAAAATATAAGGGTGACTTAAGTCACAATGAGTTATTACAAAGTGCAAAAAATAAATAAATTAATAAAGCACTTGTATTAATTTATTTGACTTAATAATAAATTGGTAATCTCTAAAGAGGAGCATTGGGTCTAATATTATGTTGTATCCTTTCTAGGGAAAATAGAAAAGAGGCCCATGCTGTGTTTTGTCATCCCTAGGAAAAATGTGACTTGGACAAAGGAGGGAAAGCGGAATCTAGGAAAGATAAAAATTATTGCTCTTCCCAAGGAAAGTGCGACTTGGCATGAAGGGCCATTATTTAATGTTTATTTGTCCTAGGAGGAAGTACAACTTGGTTTGGGCCTATTTCTAGGGTATTTTGGAACTCTTCTTTCATTGGAAGATGGAAAGGTCATTTTGTAATATTTTTCCTATAAAAAGGAGAGGGGCAGCTTGGGTAGAGCACCATAAATCATTTTTATCAATTCTGAAATTGATCTTAAGCCTGGTGCTTTTGTATTAAAGTATCATAAGGATGAAAACCCTTACTATATTACCTCTAGAGGACGAAAACCCTCTTGGAGATTAGGAGGAATTTCTATACTGGATTTTCCACAGAGCTTACACATAATTTCAATATTTTCTAGTAGTATTTGAGGTGTTTTTGTAATAAAAGTTGAAGACCAGTGTTGCAGCAATGCTGTACTGATTTTCTCTAATGAAGTGACTCATTCTTGGTTGTTATGTGATGTTTTGAAGACGTTCAAAGGTCCGATCCTTGCTGCTATCTGTTGTATGCATTTTTACAGCTCAAGAGAAGTCACTTTCATTATTATGGATGGATTTATATCACTATTTCAGCCTCTTTAAATCTACAACATTCTGAGTATCTTTTTAAGTCGATTTATGCCCATAAAATCTGGTTTCATTCATATTTATTATTGCACAAGCTTCAGATATGTTTGGGGGTCAGTTTTAAACTAGTTTCCATTCAAACCCTAGTCACACTTCTTCACATAAAATCAGATATGTATTAGTGTGATTTCCATAATAGTCAAAAATCAGCTTTTGGGTATGTTTAATTGATTTAAATTGTGGGAGAACAACCGAGATCCATTTGGGGATCTTTTAGTGAGCCCATATAACTAACTAAGGGGATGTGTGCCACATTTCGACATCTCCATCAACCCATATACATTATATTATCCTATCCCATGTGAACCCATACATATAAATAAGGGGATGTGTGCCACATGTTGGCATCTCCATCAACCCATATATATTATATTATCATATCCCAAGGTACATAGCATGAACATTAATTGTTTGTCGTAGTAACAATTATGTCATTTGTTATGATAATATTCGAATATGTCTTTTCATATAGGTTTCTTCACATTCCATGATGATAATATTTGAATATGTGAACATTAAGTTTTTTGCAAAATACTTAATATTTTATGTCGGGCTAATAGTTATGCACTTGGACTCCATAGATACAAATACATTCACATCACATGGCATGTACACGTTTTTCAAACATCACATAGGAAGCAAAGGGAGTTGATCCTCCAATAGTTGATGGTGATACGATAGATGGTCCTTCGGAGCCCATTCGCTCAAATATCCATGAGCCACCCATAGAATATAAAACTGAATATGTTAATGGTCGTATTCGTTATGTCTGTCAGCATGGATCATGTGTTGGTAGTGGGGATGTTAGGTTTTCTGAGTTACATTAGGTTTTTTGAGTTACATAGAATAAATAGACATCGCCAAGTAGAACACAATCTTCCCTGTGTGGAACCTCGTAAGCGTGGCCGTAAGCATACGGGGAAACGATCACCTATCTCTCAAGATAGAAGCAGGGCATATGTGCAAAAGAGGGAGGCGGATGTGAAATACGTCCGAAGGCAATGATTCTACTTACAGCGGAGGAGGGTTATTGATCGCATTTGCAAAAAATAATGCAAATATCGATTTGAGGAGTTGAGCCGAGAAGAAAAGAGGGAGGTGGATGATGCAATGCGTGCCTACAATTTAGCAGAGATGAGAAAGGTGAGAGAGGAGCATTGGTGGAGAGTGAGAGGAAATAAAAACTCAAATATTGGAACAAAGGTAAATTTAAGATTGGTATAGAAATTTAAATATAATGTTAGGTTGGAAATCAAAAACTTGATATTATTTCATGCACATGAAGCTAGAGAAGAGGGTGGAACAAGTAGCAAAAATTTTGACCCCCCTACGAATGATAACGTAAGTAATTATTGTTCTTTCGTAAGTAAAGATACAATGTAGTTTTTGTGTATTTTTGTATATACTAACTGTATGCATGCGTAGGATTATGACATACCCTTGTGTCAAATCCTACACCGAAAGAGACACACGATTTGTAGTACGAAATAGAGAGAGATAAAAAATCACTTAACATGCTCTCAAAAAATGTATGTTGACGTATGTTGTTGATACTTTGATTGTCTTGATGGCTCGATTGTTATAGGTGGACGTTTGCGATAAAACGCCCCCTTCTCAATTAACTTGTGGTCTTGATCTTATTGGAGAGATAGCTTCACTTGAGGTAAGAAAGACAGAGATGAAAAACCCTGTAGTTGAAACTTCTTTTCCAGTCGAGGAGAGAGAGGGTTGTGAGGGGAGGCACGAGGAGAGGGACACAAACACTATTGTTGGTAGTACGAGTGAGGGTGGAACTAGACTGGTAAGTTATTGAATGTTCTCATTTTCTTTTTTGTATTCTTTTTTGGTGAAATTAAGAAAAAGTTATTAATGTAATTGAGATTGTCATTATTATAGGATTTTCCTGGCAGGGCCAAAGTCAGGTTAATGTCAGATGATATGGTGGTCGTGAGAGGAGTGGTTTGTGATAGTGGCCTGCATGCGAAGTGTCATGGCATCACACTCCCCAAATTTACTGTCAAAGTGATTATTTTTGAGGCCATTGTTCCCACTGCTCCATTTCCATACCCTAATACATTTGCAAACACTTTGGCAGAGTGTGTCAAAGGGTTCTATTTGGGATCTCAGCGATATCAGACTTGAAACTCTTGAAGAGGCAAGTAGTGAGACATTTTGGATGAATGACTTAATTTAATTATGTGTTTACCTGAGACATTCATCTATGTTCACTTATTTACTACATGGTTGGCTTTTAGGACGATGCGGTACATGTTGAGACAGTGTGTTGTACTCGGATAAAGACATCGGATGCCCCACCCATTCTTGGCATCACACCAAATTCTGTACATAGAAATGAGAAGAAATGTATTAGATTTTATGATGTACTTTTGTCTGTGGCTAACACTAGGCAACGAAGGAGATGAAAACCTTTATGTATAACATTGATTGTGAGGAATCAGATTAGTATATATGTGTATATGATGATGATGTTACTTTAATGTGTTTGGGGTATACGGCTTAGTACTGCATTATTGATATATTGAATATGGTTTGTGGTTATGGGTTAAATAGAGTTATCCATTTACGATCTATTTATAATGCATTAGATGGTTTTTATTCCTGTTTTGTGACATTCCATTTACTGTATAAATGATGATGTTGTTACTGTGTATCTGGTTAATGTATTGATGTGACTATGGGTTGTGGATTACGGTTTTTGGTATGTGGTTAGATAGTTGAGTTCTTATTCCTTATATGCCTGCTTGGGTTTGACATGTTTAGTAATTAATCGCAGATAATTCACAATTTTGTTTTTCAAATTTTGTGTATTATGGATTACGGATTGTGGATTATTGTTACATAGTTGCATTTTAAATCCATGTATGCATACTTGAGTTTTATGTGGTTAGGAAACTTTCATATATATATTTCATCCATGATAATATTTTGTTACGTATAAGTTAAGTGTATTATTTCCTTTCACATTATGTTTGAATGGTAACAAATAATAATTGATTGTTATAATACAGGTTTATTTAGATGGAAAGACTAAAGAAGAATGGAAAGCACAAGGCTTCTCCTGTGAAAGAACCAAATGATTATGAATCATTCGATAGTGACACTTATCCATTCAAAAAGAATGCAAAGATATTTACAAAAAAAGATGTCGGTGCTACACAAGAAGACGACCCTTCCCCGTCAGTTCATATGGATTAGAAATGAAACTTGTAACAAAGAAGATAAAGATATATCAGAACCAGTGTAAAAGCTTTGCATTGGAAAATTTATATTTTAGAAAAAAAAACAAGGAATTATTGGATGAAATAGGAGAAATTGCCTCAAGGCAGATTGAGTTGGAGGTCGAGGTTCAAGAGTTAGAACTGGAAATTAAGAATTTGGAGATGATGCGTGAAGTGGACAAAAAAGTGTTCGCAACTCATGTAGCAAAATTTAATACCGTTCTTAAAACACACGAAGATCTGAAGGAAGTATAGAAGAAGATGTACATGCACGCCAAGGCAACAATTGAGGAAAAAACACCCGACACTCCCACCCAAGACAATGATAACAAATGAATATACCAGTCATAGAAATTTTATATTTCAAATATGTATCTGACAAATTTTACTTATATATTAGACATATATGTATAGATATTGATTATGTGGTATGCAAAAATTAGTTATATTTGATGAATTTTGCCTTTTTAGCATAATAGATGATATGGATAGATGCATGTGGTTAAATTATGATTATTAGATGTATGTGATTTTACACTAATATGGTTGTTTTTGGTTGATGTTATGGTGTGCACATTAATTAGTATTTAGATCATGTATTCAATTGTTATATCTGGTATGCGATGTGATGAATAAGGAAGAGTAATATAAGTGTGATTAGAAGACAAGTGTGATTAGAGGACAATTGTATATATATGTGATGAGGTTGTTGCTTTAATGTGTTTGACGTTTACGATTTAGTATTACATTCGTGTTAAATTGAATATGGTTTGTGGTTCTGTTTATAACTCATTAAATGGTTTTAATTCTTGTTATGTGACATTCCATTTATTGTATAAATAATGATGTTGTCAATGTGTATATGGTTAATGTATTAATGCGACTATGAATGTGGATTACGGTAAATGGTATATGGTTACTTTGTTGGGTTTTCCTTCCATGTACGGTATATGGTTACAATTATGTTTGAATGTTAACAAATATTAATTAGTTGTTTAAATATAGGTTTAATTAGATGATGAGAAAAAAGAAGGTTGGAAAGCACAAGGCATTACCAGTGCCGGAACTGAAAGACAATGCAAAATTCTATAGTCCCAGTATTGTGTTCAGGAAGACTGTAGAGAGCCCTGCAAACAAAAATGTTGAAGCTGGACAAGAAGATGAGTCGTCCTTGTCAGTTCGTTTGGAAATAGAACTGAAACGTGCAATGAACAAGGCAAAGTTTTATAAAATCGAGCGTGAAAGACTTAGACTGCAATATTTAAAATTATCAAAGATAAATAAGGAATTATTGGACCATTACTAGATGCTTCCTTGAAGAAGATGGAGTTGGAGCTTGAGGTTCAAGAGTGGGAATTAGAAATAAAGAATTGGGAGACAACATGTGGATCCAACAAGAAAGTGTTCAAAAATCAAGAAGCAAGTTTTAATTCCGTTGTTAAAATTCACGAAGGTCACAACGAATTATGGAAGAAGATGTACATCTTGGCCAAGGTGTCAACTGAGGAAAAAGTACCAGTCCCTCACACCGAAGATTGTCCAAGTGACCTTTGACATAAAATATGACTTTGTAATAAAATGACACTTTCCATGTGACCTTTGACATCAACAGGTATTGGTTAAACGTATATTTTAGTTTTTAAAAGAGTAAATAATAATTATACCATGAAAACATAATGAAAAATAAGAAGGTTTTAAAATCTAATAACAAGATTTAAATTGGAATAAGATTTAAAATGTGTGAGTACTGTGAATGTTACTTCTAGTTAATGTACATATTATAAAGAATTTAGATTTCAAGTTCTCATTGAAGCATGTAATTTTCATACTGCGTATACATTACAATGGAATGATCTTAATTTAAATGTGTGTTACCATTCATTAAGACTACAAAATTGTTTTCATTGGTTCAAGTGTACAAGTTCCATATTTATGTATTTTAAATATATGCAATGTATAATCTCATATACATGAATTGGCAATGTTTACAATTATAATTTAGGCCCACTCAACATGCCATACATTTACTTTCCAAAGCTCAACCTACTCATTCCGTAAGATACATCTTTGTGCATATCCGTTGCATTTGTAACACAATGAATTAAATATTAAACAAGGTATTGAAGGATTTTTACCTTACATAAAGTAAATAAATGTTATGCTATTAAGGACATTCAATACACACCTTGCGCAGATGCTAAATCACTGAAAGATAAGCGGCGGCAGGGAGATGTTTCAGCTGCATTTGAACCACCTACAAAATAAATTATCAATATGTTAGTCTTCACCTCCACAATTAAAATTTCTTGTGAATAGTTCACACTAATAGTTCAATGTTTTAACTTGTATGTTCCATTTATGTGGTTTGTCTCCTCTTTGCACGATTGTCATCGGGAAATTGGAAGCATTCATAGTCTTCAACGTGATTGTTCAAATCTTCTACAATTATTGGCCTCTTACTCACACTGCGGTGGTGTTTTTTACTTGCACTAAACCATGTACGCATGTGGGTGGTGGTAATCTCATTGACATCTCCTTTGAGAGCAACATCCATCATATTTGATGCTTTTAGGTCTCTCCTAAACCTTTGAACACATTCAAAGAATGTTTTTTTCTGTTCATCTGTACTCAGTCGTGTATCGAAGACTGACTTCAAGAATTCTTTGGATGTGAGTTCCATAAAATCTGAATCACTTTCTATAATCAAACCACCAGCCCCAACTATTTTAGGAGTTCCTGTGACATATAAGACATTATAGAAAGTTATTTATTTATACACTAGGTTTTTCAATATCATTGTACACATGAATACACAATGCCACCTAATCATAAATATGCATGACGAACATTGCCATTGGTATTGATTAATTGATTGGAGGTATTAACAACTAACCATCAACTGTCAATGATTGTCGAGGTGGTGAGGAGGGGCCATCCCATAACATGCCATCATTTACATTGCTTGTCTCTGCATAGGTATTGGGTGCTACACGAGAAATGAAAACAATTTCAACATGATGCTTTTTTTGTTACAACTTACACTTAGCAATCTATATCACTACTTTCCATATACGATGACATTAAATTACCTTCAACTTCTGCTATTGGATACAATGAAGAGGGGCCATCTCAGAACATGTCTTCATTTACCCTGCTTGTCTCCCCATAAGTATTGCCTCCTGCACGTGAAATGAAAGGAAATTCAACACAATGCTTATTTCGTTACAACTTATGCTTAGAAATCTATATCACTACTTGCCACATATGATGACGTTGAATTACCTTCCACTCTTGCTGCTAGATATGGTGAGGAGGGGCCATCACAGAATGTGTCTTCATTTATCCTGCTTGTCTGCCCATAAGTATTGCCTCCTGCACGTGAAATAAAAATAATTTCAAAACAATGTTTATTTCATTATGACTTATGCCTAACAATCTACATCAGTAACATATGATGGCATTGAATTACCTGTCACTTTTGGTGATTGATATGATGACATCGACACATATTGCTTACGAAAATCCAACGCCTTCTACACGTTCTTACATGTGTTTCCTCTGATAGTTCAAGTGCATTCACATACGTCCAAGGCTCTACATTGCCTTACCAAATACCATGTGCTTCTAGTTGTTTGGATCCTCACTCACAATTGATTGCAATCAGGTGTAATTGCAAGGCTGTTTGTATCAGGAAGACTCTTTGCTCTCTCAATCACTGTCAATAGATGTCTTTCTCTTTTGAAATTGGTCTAGAATCTAGATTTTTGTAACTTCCTCTTGTGTTTGTAAAATGGCTCCACCTTGTACACAAGTGTGTAGAACAAATAGTCCATCCAGTGAGTACATTTCTTTTGTCTATCACACAAGTATTTACTCTTCAAAAAACAATGGTAGGCCTTGATGGATGCATTTGTTTCTTGATTTACATGGGAGAAGTTTCTAAAATTTGTTGCCCAAAAAGCTGTCAAGTGACACGGATTGAAAATCAGTGACATTATAAACCAAGAATTATAATTGATGATAGTTAATAAGGAAACACACAAAGGATTGCACTCACCAACACGTTCTTTGCTCTCACACCATGTATTCTTGAAGTACTCAAGGAACTTAGTTTCTTATTTGAATTCATTAAAAAAGTCTTGCATGATTCGAAATGTGTGCTCGTGATGCATTTCAGAACCATACATGATGGTACCTAGTCTCTCAAAAATCTTCCACCTAGACTCCTTGCTATAATACCTATGCATGTTTTTCAACCATGCATTGTGCACGTGCCATAGGAATAGCACTACATGACAACCAAAAACACACTTGATGGCTTGGATTTTAGCCGACACATCATCTGTAATGAACGCATTGATCTGCCAATCGGCATGAAGGTGTTTTCCTCATTTTTGGACTTCCGCCAACCACCCGTAAATGCCTTCAATTTTATTCCTCGAAGAAATGTCCCATGCTATGGGCACCCCAGCTTCTTCCTCATAAAAAACAAGCAATGTGTATAATTGGTACTGTAAGAAATATGACATCAAATGGTAACATGGGGTTTAATATAACAGAAAGGAAATAATATTAATGATATGTAAATTACACATCATTTCAAAATTCATTCCAATTACTTACGCCATATTTGTTGGTAGCAAACGTCAAGTCCATGGAGATTATGGAATTGTGCGAATGTTGAACCATTCTCTCACACATCCACGGTGTTTGTAACCCCATAATGAATGGAACGGTGGTTCCATTTGGGGGTTGATAGTAGAAAAATATGTCTCTTTCCTCCGCATGCCATAAGTTTACACTCATGGCATCATCGGCATGCTTTTGAGACCTTCTGCAACAAACTCTTTTCCACACGTTCACCACATCCTGTCTTGTCATATATTCATCCCTCTTGCTCGATATACCCATGTTGGATGGATCCTCTATATATTTATCGTACACCGTGTCCATGGTGACTCTCATTAACAAAAGAATCTCGATATAAGTTTTGCATTCATTTGATAAGTATGGGGCAACATTAAGACGAGGATCATTGATGGTATTTACATTCCTCCCATGACAATACTCACCATTTACATCAAAATGAAATGGATGGTTGTATAATATTATGGCCACTGTCGGTCTCCCATAAAAAACCTTCACATTGAAATGACATTGGAAACCCCTTTTAATTATACACCTACTCACTTTGTCACTTGTTACTAGCTTATTTCTATTGTCGTCTGGACCATATGAACACCAATAGCTACATTAAAAATGGTTACATCAAATGTTATATAAATTTTTACGAAAAGAATGCACAAAAAAATAATTTGTTAGCGAATTTCCAAACCTAGAATATGACTTGGTTGTATGCAGTTTTGGATTTTCTATATTTGTTGACTTGTGATTTGTGTGGGCGAAGGTAGTCTCAAAAATTTCGTTAGAACCTTCCCCCTTTAGAAATGCATTAATTCTTGTGAACGGTATGGCGACACAAATGTTGATGTTCGGCTCAGCCCCTTTTGGTGTCCATTCTAGGTCATCATATGAAAACTGACTCTTTTCCTCTGTAATCTCTTGGACAGGGAGATCAATCATGCTCTGCCATTTGGGCCTCCTTCCCATCCTAAAAATTATTACATGCAGTTTTACATTGTTAATGAAATAATTATTTCATACTTACCAAAATAAATTTTGACTTGTGAATCATCATCATCAACATGAATACCATCGTTAAACACGATAATTGGACAGCAATAAAACAATAATTATCGCTACATTCACAAAGCCATTGTGTATCAAAAGATAGTACTTGTAAACTGCAATTGGAAAACAACAATTTAGTAGGACGTGCCTATGTGGCATTCTAAGTGCACAAGCCCATATCAGCAATATGCACCAATTCCTATAATGTGACAGAAGCACTTTGCGACATAATGCCAAATATAATGAGACAAAGAATGATTAAAAAATACCGTGCATTTTTCAAAGTGGTAGAATATACAACCCGTTTTTCATTACATTGGAAACATTTAGCCCATCTCCAACTGAAAAGTAGATGATGTGGAGTCAATGTTTACAACAAGGAGGAAGAGCACCCCAGGTTGCGCCTTTTGGAGAACAAGAACAGGTGTTTCAAAGTGCTGAAAAACACCGTGCGTTTTACAACATAGCAGAAAACATTACCCCATATTCCATAACATCTTTAAACATATCAACCCATATCCACATGTTAAGTAGTTGATGCCAAAACACAATAATTATAACAAGGAATAAGAGCATAATAGGTAATCGCAACACCCACATACGGGGTTAGGTTTTTCAAAAAATTGAGCTTAGAAACTAAAATTGAGTGAATATCAGATATTTCAAAATTTTCACCACATTTTCCATCGCATTGGAAAATATTCAACCCATCTGGTGCTGATAAATATTTGAATCGTGGATAAAAGTTATTTGCTATACAATTCTGAAGAGCACCCTAGGTTACACCTTTTGGCAGAACGGGGTCGGACTTATCAAAGTGCTGATATACATCGTGCATTTATCAACATTGTTAGATAAATTGATGACCCTATTTTAGGAACTCATTGCAAAGTTTTAAAACATTTTTACCTGATGAAGTAGTTGATGTGGATCTTCATGTTTACAACAAGAAGGAAGAGCTCGTACGGGTTGTATCTCTTCGTTTTACAAACAGGATCGTGTTTTTCAAAGTGTTGAGGCTCACTGTGTATTCATATTCAACGTGGCACAAAAAAGTACCCCATTTTACATCACATTGGAAACAGTCAACCCATATCCACCTAATTAACGTTAGTGGATGTGGATTTACATGTATACATCAAGATAGGACGAGCATCGCAAAATGCACCTAAAATGGAGATCACAATATCCATGTTCAAATTCAAAGTATCTGAAAAATGCCAACGTGCTATCCTTCAACATGGCAGAAGATGCACCCATTGCCCATCGCATTGGAAACATTCAACCCATATCCACCTGAAAAATATGGTATGTGCATTTAATGTGTTACGAACAAGTATTAGGAAGAATACCGCGGGTTGTGCCTTCTGGAGTTCCTACCTCTACGTTATTCAAATTGGTGAATACCCCCTCCTGCATATATTCAATGTAGACATGAAAATACACCCCTATTTTTTCCATGTACCTTGGACCCATTTTTTAATTCCAATCTTTACCTTACCCCTAGTTTATTTCTACCCTAATATATTAGAGACAAAAATGATATTAGCATTTCTCACGGGTTGCAAATTTTTTAGATATGGGGTCATGTTCCTCTCGAAAGATAGTTTGAAAAGCACATTGAAGTTTTTCAATATGGTAGAAAATGCACCCCATTATCCATCATGTTGGAAGCATTTAACCCATTTATCAACAGTTCTGACAAATAATTAAGATAGTGGATTTAATATTTACAACTTGAAGTTGAAAAGCACCGTGGGTTGCAATCCTAGTTTGGAGACCAGGGTCTTATTATTTCAAAGTGGTTAAGAATCTAGATTTATTTATTCAACAAAGCAGATTATAATTTACCCCATTTATGACCATCACTTATTTTGAAAATTTTAACCCATATTTACTTTTAAAAACTAGGGTTCAAATGGATCTTAGTGTTTATATTAAAATTAAACCTCTCTTACCTTTGGAGAACGGGGTTGCGTTTTTCAAAGTGCTGAAAAACACCATGCATTTTTCAACATGGCAGAAAATGCACCCCATTTTCCATCGCATTGGAAACATTCAACCCATATGCACCTAATAAGTAGTTTATGTGGATTTAATGTTTACAACAAGAAGGAAGAGCACTGTGGGTTGCACCTTTTGGAGAACGAGGTTGCATTTTTTGAAGTGCTTCAAAACACCGTGCATTTTTCAATGTGGTAGAATACACGATCCATTTTTCATCACATTGGAAACATTCAACCCATCTCCACTTGGAAAGTAGATGATGTGGAGTCAATGTGTTTACAACAAGGAGATAGAGCACCTCGGGTTGCGCCTTTTGGAGAACGGGGTCAGGTTTTTCAACGTGGCAGAAAATGCACCCCATTTTCCATCGCATTGGAAACATTCAAGACATCTCCACCTGATAAGTAGTTGATGTGGATTTAACGTTTACAACAAGGAGGAAGAGCACCCCAGGTTGCACCTTTTGGAGAATGGGGTCAGGTTTTTCAAAGTGCTGAAAAACACCGTGCATTTTTCAAAGTGGTGAAAAATGCACCCCATTTTCCATCACATTGGAAACATTCAACCCATATCCACCTGACAAGTAATTGATGTGGATTTAATGTTTACAACAAGATGGAAGAGCACCGCGAGTTGCGCCTTTTAGAGAACGGGGTCACATTTTTCAAAGTGCTGAAAAAAACTGTGTTTTTCAACGTGGCAGAAAATGCACCCCATTTTCCATCGCATTGGAAACATTCAACCCATATCCACATTACAAGTATTTGATGTGGATTGAATGTTTACGACAATAAGGAAGAGCACCACGGGTTGCGCCTTTGGAGAACGGGGTCGGGTTTTTCAAAGTGCTGAAAAACACCGTGCATTTTTCAACGTGGTAGAAAATGCACCCCATTTTCCATCCAATTTGAAACATTCAACCCATATCCACCTGACAAGTAGTTTATGTGGAGTCAATGTTTACAACAAGGAGGAAGAGCACCGTGGGTTGTGCCTTTTTGAGAATAGGGTTACATTTTTCAAAGTGCTGAAAAACACCATGTGTTTTTCAACGTGGCAAAAAATGCACCCCATTTTCCATAACATTGGAAACATTCAACCCATATCCACCTGACAAGTAGTTGATGTGGATTTAATCTTTACAACAAGAAGGAAGAGCACCGCGGGTTTCACCTTTTGGAGAATGGAGTCACATTTTTCAAAGTGGAAAAAAATGCACCCCATTTTCCATTGCATTGGAAACATTCAACCCATATCCACCTGATAAGTTGTTGATGTGGATTTAATGTTTACAACAAGAAGGAAGAACACCGCGGGTTGCGCCTTTTGGAGAACGGGGTCACATTTTTCAAAGTGTTGAAAAACACTGTGTGTTTTTCAACGTGGTGGAAAAACACCCTACTTTCCATCGCTTTGGAAAAATTCAACCCATATCCACCCAATAAGAAATTGACATGGAGTATTTACTTTTAAAAACTAGGGTTCAAATGTTTTAGTTTTATATTAAAATTAAACCTCTCTTACGTTTGGCCCACCTCTCTAACCTACCCCAATACCTGATTCAAAACATTAATAAACTAAACCCTTTCACCCCCTCATTTCCACCGGTATATTGACCATGGGTTAATCCTTTATGGAGAACGGGGGTTACATTACCTCAAAGTGCTGAAACCCACTGTGTTTAGGATATGTGCCTAGCTAATGAACTCCCCATGTGACCCTACCATTGGAATATCATTCAACCCAAATCCACCTGACAAGTAGTTGATGTGGATTGTGATGTTTACAACAAGAAGGAAGAGCACCGCGGGTTGCGCATTTCTGGAGTACGAGGTCGGGTTGGTCAAGGTGACTTTAAAATACTGCGTGTTACTCAATGTGGTGCACAGTATACCACCCAACTATCAATCGCATTGGAAAAAATTCTAAGGGGCATAGACACCTAACAAGCACGTTTATGTGGAGTTCATGTCTTTACAAAAAGGAGGCAGAGTGCCGCCCATATGCGCAAATTGAGAGAATAGAGTATGCATATCACATAAGTGCTGAAAAATATCGTTCATTTTTTTTCAATGTGGCAGAACACTGCACAATATTAAAAT
Organism: Taxus chinensis; assembly: GCA_019776745.2. Taxonomy (NCBI): domain Eukaryota; kingdom Viridiplantae; phylum Streptophyta; class Pinopsida; order Cupressales; family Taxaceae; genus Taxus; species Taxus chinensis. Next base: position 53,343,448 of record CM034148.1, read on the forward strand.
TACCATCGCATTTAACAACTATTTAACACATCACACACACTACACAAGTAGTTGATCTCCACATTCACAATATTTACAACAAGAAGGAACAGCATCGTAGGAAATGCAAAATTTTGGAGAATGGGGTCGGGTTTAATTTAACACAGCTGAAGAACACCGTGCAAATCACAACGTGGCGGAATACGCACCCGAAGATTGCATCGCATTGGAAACATTTAATCCAATATCCAACTGATAAGTAGTTCACCATGGAATTAACTAGTCTACATACCAATGATTAGTAAGAGCACAAATTGTTACGAAATTACTGGAGAGTGGGGTCGGGTCTATCAATTTATTAACAAACACATGGATACAATAATCACCATGATAGATAAACTAGTTCACACTATTATGTAGTTTCTATATACTAAACATTCAACCCATATTACACATAATAAACTAGTTCATGTGAATATTATTAGTATACAAGAAGATATTTTATATTACCATGGGTTGACACACTTTGTATAAAGTGTCTTTCGTGTGAATTTCAAACTGCTGCAAAACACCATGCATTTTTCAATGTGGTAGAATACACGACCCGTTTTTCATCGTATTGGAAACATTCAACCCATCTCTACCTGGAAAATATATTATGAGGAGTAAATTTTTTTAATTTGTTTATGTTGTAAGTGAATGCATTTTAGTCTTGTGATTATTATGGCGGCACAAATATCTAAATTCGGCTCATCCCCTATTAATGTCACGATTCTAGGTCATCGTATGAAGGCTGAATCTTTTGAGATATAAACACTTGGACAGGAAGGTCGATCATGCTCCACAAACATTATAGACCTCCTTCTCCATCCTGGTAAAGTACTTGATGTGGAGTGCAATGTTTACATTGTTAACGGAAATAAGCATTTCGTACTTGCACCAAAATGGAGAATTTTGACTTGTGTTTCATCAAAGTGTTGAACATGAACACCATGCGTTTTTCAACGTGGTGGAAGCATTCACATTTCCATCTAATTCAATTGCCACGTGGATAAAATTCAACCATTGAAATCCACCCGGAAAACAGTAGTTGATGCGGAGTCACCTATTGCTTCAAGGAGGAAAAGCATAGCACAATATGGTCACCTATAATTAGAAGAACAAGAATGTGACATAATAAATATAATGAGACAAAGACTGTCACTAAATTAATATAATTTCAAATGCACTTTTTCAACGTCGAGCAGAAATTGCACATATAAAATATTATAATTAACCATCGCGTTGAAAAGAAATCCAACCATTCTCAAACCTAAAATTGAGGAGTACTTGATGTGGAGTCCAAGTTTACAAGGAGATTTGAATTTTAGCACCACGTGGTTGCAAACCTTTTGAAGCATGATACGAGATTGTGTTTCCTATACAGTGTCCGAAAAACTACCGTGCGTTCATTGGCATACTAAACGTATCTAGAATATACACATTAAATTTTTCATCGCATTGGAGACTTTTTATTCGAACACCTTCTCCATCTTCAGTTTAAGTGGAAGCTTGTATTTCTGTAAATGTGTGCATTTTACAAACAAGATCGGGAGAAACTAGGCTCCTAGTATTAATAGATTCACTACACATTAGAGTAACTGACTACAGAAAACATTTGAATAAAAATGAAAAATAGTACGATTCACGAAAAATTACCTAAACATTAGCAAGTATTGTTTCACCATAATCTCCACATCATGAAATGTAATATCTATAAAAAATTCAAGTTTGATCAATTGACATGCCAAACCATATGGTGTCAAGGAAGATGGAGTTCTTCTCATAATATCACAATTTTTCTTTGACTTGATGGACAAATGTAACTGTTCAAGGGAGGGTGCATTGTATCAGTGGAACATTGGCGGGTTATCATTAGAATATATATATGCTTAGCACAGTCTACCACCCAACTATCGATGTGAAATCCTAAGGGGCAAGCCCCTTCATAAAAAACATCATAGTTTTACATTATCTTTGTAGCATCCTAAGGGGAAAAGCCCCTTCAGCAATTAATGATTACATCATCTTTGCAGAGGCAATGGTCCCTTATTTATGTCAACATTTAAAGTTATAGTATGATATCACATAATTTTGGATATCTTGACATTTTCATCTACATTATTTTAGACTGTTGCAATTACCAATATTTAACAACTAATAATATTTTTTACATGTACAAATTAAAAATCTCCACATTCATAATATTTACAACAATAATGAATTCAAAAAATCAAACTTTTCTAAAGTATTCCATTTAAAACAGCCAGGAACAGTTAGTATTACAACTAAGTTTCTATCCTAGAAGATGTCATCCTTACCTCTAAATGTATTGTATGTAGGGTTTCTTACGATAGTAACAAGGTGACATGAAAATCTAGTAACTTATTTATACTTGGAGATCAATATGAACATATTATATCAAACACTTTTATACATAAGAATGTGTTTAATTTGTTTACCTCTAACTGTACTTAATATTGTGAAGACTTTGATAACTATCATCAATCATTTGAGCTAGCACTCTCCCAGATTCGTAGTTTTTATGGACATAAGTTTTCTTGTAATTTTAATTACCTCTATGTTTTAATATTGTGAAGACTTTGAAACATCAACAATCATTTTGCTAGGACTCTCCCAATATGTTAGATCCATAGTATTTCTCACTCTAAGACCTTACGTATTTGTTGGTGAAACAAAGATAATGTTTTCCTCCATAACATGCTGAATTCTAAGTTAATACTAAAAAATAAAGTGTTATCCTCATCCGTGAACCGCAGGGAAAGAATGGGTGATAATTATCACTAGAATTATCTACATCTTTTGATTATTATCACTAGAATTATCTACATCTTCTGAAATGCACCAGTGGACATGTTTTTGATAAGATTTATGTGTTCCTCCAGATGCAACACCATTAGGAATTAGAGATCTTCTCCCTTGATAAAAGTTTTTTGGTGGATCCATTATATTGGGGGGCCATCAATAAGGCCACTGGCTAAGCTTCACAATATATTTTATACACTATATTTCTATTCTTTTGCAAATCTAGATCGATGAATAATCCCACTCGACAAAAAAAAATATACTGCCACTAAAATTGAATGGCAATTTTCTTTCTCTTGCAAAATTAATTCATTGCAATGTAATTACTTTATAATAATCAAATTGTTTATATTGTCTTTATCTTTTTCTGTTTTACTTTATAATAATCAAATTGTTTGTACTGTATACACGAAAATAAATTAAACTCCACACTTACGTAGAATGAAATGACATTCGTGGAATTGGACCCTCCATTAAAAACACAACCAAATTAAAAAGTGTATGTTGCATTGTATGTAATTACCTGTGTGGGGAAAAAGGAGCTTAAATATAATGTAATGCAGGAGGCTACCCTCCACAATGGCCTTCGTCCTCTGTTCACTAGTAAACTTGATATGATATTCTTGTGTCCACAAACTTGAATCCGTTGAACTGGTTTAAGTCATGATTACAAAAAAATGGGTCTGTGAGGATGTTATGCTGGCCTACGGTTCTACGAAAGCTTGTTTCCATTCATGTATTGGTTTAATTTAATGTTAAGTGGCTTGTTGAATATGTGCATACTTACTTACCAAACCAAACCACTTAAATGAATTTGACAAGTGGAGGGTAGCCTAAATGAATTTTCACCAGCCTCCTTAAATGAATTTGACCCCTCGGCGGCACATTGTACAGAATCACCAAATTCTGCCTCCGTACATGCGCAGCCACACAAGTAGGTCCGCTTGATTTAAATCCCTCCAGTGCTGGTATTTCTTTCCAGTTCATGCCTTTGATATGCGCATGTGATGGGGAGAATGGTCATTCTTATGGCAGTCCGCACATACATGGTGCAAATTAAGTGGAGGGTACTTGTTGCCGCATTTTTACTCATGTGTGGGGGCCTTCAATTTTATTAAAGGATGTGCATATGTGAACCAATTGCGAGCCCACGTGGGAGTCATAGGTGTTGGTCTTATAGGTGGGTGTTCTTTAAAACTCACACATATTTATATCATAACATAATATGATATTTGTTCTCAAGCTTAGGTGTAAAATGTACCTCTTCCACATAGTAAAAGTAAATAAATATAATTTTGCTACACCTTATTTGATTTTTTTTTTCATTTGACAAAATTTGTATTGTGGATAGGCTATAAATGTATTTGAAAATGAAGTAAAGTGCATGGTTAAGGTTCATATTTAAGAGAGATAAATCTCAATTTGTTAATGTTCATATTTAACACAATATATCTCAATTAGTTATTATCTACATTTTTCTATAGTTAAACTATAATGAGAAGCTATTGTTTATATTTTTATTCTTGAATAGTTGAGATCATGGTTCATTGTGGTTGTAGATGGTCCTTTTTTTGTAATCTTATATAAATAGTGCCTCAATTTTACCACAATGATGCTTCTTCAAAGTTGATATAGGCCCATACACAATTTATATTCATGACGAAGGCGTTCATAATGGGACCTATAAGAACAAATTAAACTAATGTAAATAATGTGAGCAAGCTCAAGATGAAAAAGTGTAGCATAGATAGAAGATATTATTTAGGAAGGAACAATACGATCCATGGAATAGGTTTGGGACATTGAGGGCATTTATTTCCCACATTCTTCTATCCAAGTTTCCATTCATGTCTTTGTCTTATATTATAGTTTTTTTGTTTCTTTTAGTTGTGGAAGGGACACTATTTTTTGAATACTTGACTCAGGTTACTTAATACTTCATTCATCATATCCGCCAACCGCCCCCAAAATATTCTCGGTTTTTCCTCAATATACAAAATATTTTAATTAACAACCCCTCCATATGGCTTAAAATAGGGAGTACAACTTTATTCTTAAACTCAACACTGTTTTTGATTAAGTTGAATCAAGTTACTCAATGCTTACTTCATCATATCCACCCTTTTCAACCAAAAAATTATCTCCTTCATTTCTCCTCCATATGAAAAATGTTGTAATCAGACCTAGATATATGTCAATGTATCTTTCCAAATTTATCATCTCCCAAAAATTTAAAAAGAAAAAGAAAAAGTAGACAAACCTATCAAAGATAATATATTAAAATGTGTCATAGTTCTACTTGCATTGGAAATAACTATACCTATGTGAACCATGGAAAGGCCACCCTATCTATCTTTCTTCTTTTGGAGAAGAATGGATACAATGAAAATGAAATTTCCCAACATTAATACATATCTCACATTTAGCTTTTTTATCTTTTCCATTTCATAATTCCATCCCATGGAGATTGTTTCCTATTTGGTGTTACATGGATATCTGATGAACTACTTTGTTATTAACATTATAAAATAGAGCCAATGTCATGTTTTGCAACTTTAACATCCTCTCTCATTGAAAAAAATATCTCAATGAATGGACCCAAAACATTGTAATATTGTTAATGTTGACTAGCACACCCAAAAGTATTTTAAGAAAATAAAATAAAATTTTCTTACTTTGGGTGTTGTTATATTAACAAAATGATATTTTATGATGTTCTAAGCTTACTCAATAAAGAATTTCATGATAAGAAAACATGTTCCACTCTAATATGCCATGATGAAAATGGCCAGTCTAAGTATTCATTGTAATTAAATATGACACTTGGTTCACTGGAGCTTTAGATAAGAAAGTGTTGTAGAATGAAGGATTGAAGGAGAAACGTTGGATGTGGGAAGAGTTGTGATGAAGATGGGGATTGAGGGAAAATAATTTTTGTGTTGGGGAATCTATTGAAGGAAATATAGCCGATCCTTTTTTCCCGATATTTCATGTATGAACAACACGTCACTTTTTCCTACTATAATTATACCATATATTTAATGCAAGGCTTATTGAACATTAAATATATCTTAATAACTTTACTAAATTGAAAATATCTACTTTTTATTGGATTTGAACTTTTAGAGAGTATAAAAATTAAATTGTTGTGTTGTAATAATGTGAGCATGGAAGGAAAACCAAAAAAGTGGTAAAGAAAAGTAAAAACATGTTTTATACTCTTTATGAGAGCACTAAATCAAGGGCCTACACTTCCACATCTGCAACTATAACACTTTATTGTTTTTTTCATGTTATTTTTCTCTTAACAAAACAAATAAGTTGGACGATGGGGATGAACTAGGGGATGTGTTAGGAAAGGGAAAAAACATGTCATAAAAAACATATGCAAGCTTCCTTTCTATAGCCAATGGTGATTGAGACTTTACAAATCATCTAAGATTGGGGAGAATGTGGATTTCAAGGTCAATAGCTTGAGGATACCCTCCTAGGCATGAGCCATTGTTTTCCCTTAGTGGCATGCGCATAGTTCATATTTGGAATTGGGTTTCCCATTTTGATACTATGTTGCCGCCTCTACTAGGCCTGTGCATTGTGGGAACATTTTTCCACTTTTAGAGAGGTTTTTTGTCTTTGATCATTGTCAGAGGAAATTGTTAGGAACATTTATGATGAAAAATCCTAATCTCTACCCTAACTAGTAAAGAAAAACCCTAATCACAAATTCATATGAAGTCAATGAAACAAGAAACCTTAAATACAAAGTTTTCATATCTAACATAAGTAGGGTTCAAGATTTATACATATAGAAGTTTCAATTTGCAAGTCTTCATCGACCATTCCTTTGTTACTAAGATATTAAAAAGGTACTTTGCCTCAACATATTTCACACAAACCCCTCTATCTCTTTTAGATGATTGAAAAAATGACACATGGCTCATATGTGCCCAATCATAACAAAGAATATTTTCACATTAATTTCCCCCTATATTTTTCCCACACCTTGACTTATCCTCCCTCAAACCCATTCTTCATATCCCCTCTTACTTCCCCAACATTTCTCTCCATCCATTTTTACTTCTTCAATACATCCTGTAAGTGCAGATTCACAACACCTCTAGATGCTTATCAGATTTCTAGTTTGATATTTGGACATCCAGTGTGATTGCACAACATTGAATCTCCTCCCCAAGTGTGGGACTTGTAAAAATGGGAAAAGAGTCTCCAGATTAGAGGCTGGTTCCTCAAACTCCTTTGATCAGATGTATTGCTTAAAAATTGCAGAGGTTTAAACTTAAAATCCTACTCTAAGTTCCAAAGGGACAGAGATAGAGAATGTAAAAAGAAATAAAACTAATACTAACAAGGTGATACACCAAAGGAGTGGTGAACATTTACTTCTGTAAATTGACACAGATCACAGAAATGTAACAAACATCATGCACAAACTGATAAAATGTAATGAAAGATCAGAAATGAATCAAACAACACAAGAAGAGGACTGAAACTCATTCACAGAGCTTGCATTGTCATTTTCAATATCAAAAATACATGCATTACAATAGCAGAGAGGTAGAAAAACATGTTGTAGTCTTGGAAGAGGTTTGATATTCCAAAAAATCACTTTTCAAGGGTGAAAGAGGGAATCTGTAAAACATAAAAATGTCCAACCCTTACAAAATGAGCCAAATCTGGCTTTTAATGGTGAAAATTCGAGCTCAGGAAGGAGAAACGTGGGAAAACATGAAAGGATGCTTCAACCACCAACCAAATTGCATTAAAACAGCATGGGCACCCTCAAGAATTCATTCCCCAATGTTTTTGACCATGCTGGGAGAGAATGCGAGCCATACTTCATTAAAAATGGTGGTTGAAATGTCAGTTCTGTTCATCTCCACATGCCAGAGGTGTTTTTTGATTTTCTCTCTCCAAACCCCACCAAAACACAAAATTGAGCCCTCCATCATGTAGAGAATTTCACCATCTTTCCAATGACACCAAGAATGTGAAAATCCAAGCTCTGGATCAAAATTTATGCCCTTCTGAAGATTTAGGGAAAAACTAGGGCAATTTTGAATTGGCGGGCCAAAAATTTGAAATTTTCCCTCTTTTTTTGACTTTGGGAAAATTTCCCCAAAAATCTCCACCGCCCGAAGCTCCGATGACACGTGGCAAGTTTTGATTGGTCACGAGCCTTTCCCCTACCTTTTTACGCCTTTTCGGTCTTTGGAAAATTTTCCAAAAAGTTTCCGCCGGCCCGACGCTCCAAGGACACGTGGTGTGTTCTAATTGGCCCTCACGGGGCACGCTTCCAAATTTTTCTTTAACTCTAACCATTTCCCTCGAATGGGACACGTGGTGCCTTGTCATTGGTGCAGGCCTAAACAAGCTCTTTCTCCTCTGTGGGCCTGCCTTAAGTTTTTTGCTGACCACATGGACACGTGGCAGCTGCTGATTGGCATGGGCCATCGCAGTCGGGCCTTCATTTCAATATTTTCCATCACTTGGTGAAAAGGAAAATTTCCTTCCACTCTCCCACTACCCGGTGCTTTGAGGACACGTGGCATGCTATGATTGGCTGGTAGGCCTGCGTTTCCAAATTTTTCATTTCGTTAGCCTTGGAAATTTTTCCAATTTCTCTCCGCCGGGCTGAACTCCAACGGGCCTGAGAACACGTGGCACATTCCTATTGGCTAGCAGGCCTTCGGGCAAAAAAATTTATTTTTGCACCCTGCCAATATTTGATGAAAATTTTCTAAGTTTCCTCCACCCCCACTATTCCGCCGATGATGTGGCACATTCTGATTGGTTGTGGGCCTACCTTGGGAGAATTTCCCTCCAAAACTTTGCTGAGCCATAACTTGAAAAATACAAGGAGTTAGAAGGAAAAATTTACCATTCTGGAAAGATGAGAAGATGCTCTATCCAATGAAACCATTTCCAGAAAGTTTTGAGTGTCTGAAAGATAAAAATTTAGCTTAGGCCCAAGGGAGGAAGGAATGAAGGGAGTTAGCCAAAAAATAAGAAAGGGGCTTATTTTTGGATAATAATTTTGGCGACTCAGAGGGGGAATCTACCTACTGGATAAAATTACCAGTTGCCTAAAGTAATCCATTGGGCATGGATTCATAAAATTATCCATTTGGTACCCCAACTGATTAGAAAATTACAAGGAGGAAGATTGTGAGAGTAGAATCATCACTTGATCTAGAACATGGCCTGCAAAACTGCATGTTTGGGACAACAAGCTTATGCCAAAGCACTTAGGGAAAGTAAAAACTAAGCTACAACAAAACCATGTGCACAAGCACTTAGAAGAATGAAAATCTAAGCTAATATATACAAGGTGGAGAGTTTCCCTTCTAGTAGTAATGCTTTAGATGGATTCCATTAACTGGAATCTGTAGTTCTTCACCATCCAATGTAGACAATTGGAAGGCATTGTTGTTCTTACACTTTGTGACCATGTAGGGACCACTCAAAATGGCATAAAACTTTGAATGCCTTCCTGTATTTGCTCGGTCTACATCCCATTTCAATACTAGATCTCCAACTTGGAAGGTTCTAGCCTTAGCTTTCCTATCAAAAGTCTTCTTGATCAAGGCTTGATCCTTCTCCATTGCTTGGGCTGCATGCTCTCTGATCTCTTGGAGCTCCATCAATTCTACATATCTAACCTCCATGGGTTCAAACTCCAACAATTCCAATTGTTTCATGAGTTCCAACATTGGCAACTCAAGTGACATGGGAAAAATTTCCTCTCTTCCATAAACAAGCTTAAATGGAGAATTACCTATGGATCTATTGGGAGTTATCCTATCAAGCCCACAAGGCTGATTTCAGTTTAATATGCCAAGTCCTCTGATTTTCATCAAGATTCCTCTTGATGATCCTTAACAATTTCTTGTTTGTAGACTCAGCTTGGCCATTACCTTGAGGGTAATAATTTGATGAAGTGCTCAGATAAATCCCATTCTTGACAGCCCATTCAGTCACCTTTGATCCTATGAATTCCAATGCATTATCTGATATTATAGTGGTAGGTATACCAAATCTGGTTACTATCCCTTCATAGAAGTCTAGAATGCTAGATTCATTTGCTTCCTTAAGTGCCACTACCTCAGTCCATTTGGTGAAGTAATCTGTGGCTGTTAGAATCCACTTGTGTCCTTGGCTTGAGTTTGGGTTAATGACTCCAATGAAGTCCAAACCCCATTGCATGAATGGCTGGTCAACTGAAATTGGGTGCAATGGAAGGGTAGCTAATCTCTCTTTGCCTGTGAAAAAAAGCACAACTCTTGCACCTCTTGATCCATGCATAACAATCACTGAATACCTTGGGCCAATAATAGCTAGCCTTCATGATCTTGAGGGCTGTCACTCTTGGAGAAAAATGACCTCCAGCTATCCCACCATGGAACTCTTCTAATGTTCTATCAATTTGATTTGTTCCAATGCATCTCAACAACACTCCATTTACATATCCCTTCTTGAACAAAACACCATCAACAAGTGCATATGGGATAACCTGCAATCTGAAGTGTCTTCTCTTGGTTTTGTTCATCTCTGGAGGGCATAGGCCTATGTGTAGGAAGTGCACTATGTCTTGGGTCCAGCAAGGAGTGAGGACACCATCATTCTCTCCTTAAAAATTACCTTGTTCTTGGTTGTTTTGCAGCACCAAAACAACATCCTTCTCATTGCATGTTTCCATTGATTTTCTTAAAGACCAGTTGTTCACATAATCCTTTTCCTCAGACCAGCTTGGTGACTTTGATCTCAATGTCATACTCCATGACCTAAGTAATCCACCCTACACGTTTTTCATTTAAATATTTGTTGAGGAGGAAGTCTTTAACTCCCACATGAGAAACCAGTAGTCGAACCTTGTTGTTTGAAACTAGATGCTTAAATTTCTTCAAGCTCCTAATCACTACAAGAACATGCTTCTCAATGAAAGAATATATCACCTCATAGTCCTCTAGGCTTTGGCTAAAGAAAGCAATTGGCTGCTCTGCATTTTCTTTGTTCTGCTGTACTAAAATTGCAGAGATTGTATCATCTCCTCCAAATGCATAAAGGATGAAATCCTTGGAGAAATATTGGGTTAATGAGAGTTGGAGCTTGTGAGATAGCCTCCGTTATTGCCTCAAAACTTGCCTTACCTTCTGTTATCCATTTGAAAGCCATGCTTTTCTTCAACATCATAGTTATTGGCTTGACAAGGGCTGCAAAATATGGCACAAACCTCTGAACAAAATTGATCCTTCCCAAGAAACTTTGGAGGGATTTCTTATGACTTGGTAATGGTAGTGCTTTTATGGCTTCAACCCTCTCTGGATCAATTGCCAATCTTTATTTGGAAACAATGTGGCCAAGGAGCTTTCCTTCATGAGCTAGAAAAATACATTTTTTGGGATTCAAGGATACCCCAAATCTTCTACATCTTTGGAACACTTGTCTCAAATGAAAGAGATGATCTGCTGTATTTTTAGAAAAAATAGTGATATCATCTAAATATACCAGCACCATTTTGTTGATTAATCCCTTGAATGCCATATCCATTTCCCTTTGGAAGGTAGCTCCTGTGTTGGATAGCCCAAATGGCATTTTTTTGTATGCATAAGTTCCCCATTTGGTAGTGCAGGCTATCTTGAATTGATCATCCTCTCTGACCATGATCTGATTGTACCCTGAATAACCATCTAACAATGAAAACCTCTCAGAGCCAACAACAACTTGCAAAATCTGCTCCATAGAAGGAAGTGGGCAATGATCCTTGAGAGATGCTCTATTCAAATCTCTGAAGTCTACACACAATCTGATTTCTCCACTCTTCTTTCTAACTAGAACCAAGTTTGCAACCCAACTAGAATGTTTGATAGTAAATATGATACTTGCCTCTATTAACTTATTCAATTCCTTCTTCATGAGAGGCTTTATGTGTGGATTGACTGGCCTTTGCTTTTTCCTGATGGGCTTAGCACTTGGATCCAATTCAATTGTGTGTTGAGCTAACTTGGGATTGAAACCTCTTAAATCTTCATAGCTCCAAGCAAATACATCAGGGAATTCTTGACAAAGCTACATAAACTCATATCTCTCTTGCTCGGTTGTTACCTTACCAATTTGAAGTGACTTGCCTTCTCCAACCAAGATGGGCATTGAATCTTCTCCCTTGACTTGGATGTTTGCTCTCTCTTTCCTAAATTGATCATTAGGATTAAAAATGGATTCCAAGGTGACAAGCACCTTTGGCAGTTTGTTGGTTCTCAGCTGTACTACCTGATCACCATACTGCTGTTCTAATATTTCTTGATTTTTTGCTAAGAACTCAGCTTCCTCTTGCAAGAAATTGATGATTTTCTGGTCACTTTCAAACACTTGCCAACTTACATTATTGTCTAGCACTGATGGCCTTATAATCACATGAATGCTTGGCTATACTTTATCTTTCCATTGATGCTTTCAACAACATCAAAGGCTGCCCCAACTGCTGCAAGCCTGTCAGCAGCTTGGTTTTCTTTCCTAGGGATGGAATTTATGTTAAAGCCCTCAAAATCTTTAATGAGGTCCCACACCCTATTTTTGTAACACTTGAGCATATCATTCTTGGAAGCATGCTGTCCTCTAACTTGATTAACAATCAGCTCACTGTCACCAAAGACTTGTAGATTTTTGATACCTCTTTTAATTGACCAATACAATCCTTGTATCAAAGCTTCATATTCAGCAGTGTTGTTAGAGCATGCAAAATGAAATCTAAAAGCTGAATAATACTTGATTCCTTGAGGTGAAACAAGCATAGCTCCCCCTTCTACTCCTTGTCTATTTCTTGATCCATCAAAGCAAAATCATCATACCTCATTGTCATCCTTATGGTCTGATTTGGTGATGCTAGGAATAGGTTGATTTTCTTCATGTATGTAATAAACTCCTAGCTCATATTCTTCTATTTCTTGGTAGGGATCAAAAGCATGTACCTTGCTTGCCCACTCATCAAGAGTTAAATCCGGGATGCTCCCAACTTTTGTATCAGCTTCATCTGTGCTTGGATAATCCTCTTGATCAAATGCTAAACAATTGGCATTGATTTGGCTTGGGGTATGAGGCTCAATGTGAAAATTTGCAATAGGTTCAGATCTTGATTGTGGCCTTAGTTCCATATCTGGTTCTAAACAACATGTGTGACCAATTAGCAGATAAGTAGCCTCCAATTTTAGTTGTGAAGTCCCTTGACAAACATAACGCAAAGAGTGGTGGAAAATCTATGACTGACACATCTTGCAACACAGTGACATTGGGGCATGCATGCAAAGGAAGATTCAAATCTTTGATCTCCCACTGTTGTTAGTGTTGTCCCATCTAGTTGCACCACCCCTTTGGATATGACTTCATATTGGAGACCTAGCTAATTAGCTATTTGCTTGGGCATTACAGAACTACTTGCCCCAAAATCTATAATGCAATTGTGTACTAGTTTATCCCCAATGATCAATGAAACATAGAATGGAGGGGGCTTCACAACTTTACCTTGTTGTCCTCCATGATTCCCTTCAGGTCCTGAGCAACATTTGTGAGTACCTTCTCTTGCATATGAACTTGCTGATTTGAAGTTGACCAATTCTTCATGGCAGCTTGTAGGAGATCTCTTTGGCCTGGAATGGATAATGATTCCCACATAGATATATTCACATTTGTCTTCTTCATCTGATCAATGATGCTAAATGGGGATGAAACATCTCTTTGCTGCCCCTTGGTCTGCACATTCTTTTCTTGCACATGGGCAGCAACAGCTGACATTTGAATTGGTCTAGAAGGTGGCTTGGGCTATCCTTGCATGTTTGGAACTGCATTTTTCTTGCCAACACTTTGTGGAGTGATGGAAGGTTGTGGATCACCTGGAGCCAATGACTTCCCTTCACCAATATTCCTCTTTTTTGACCTTGTATTGGCTGCTACACTCTGAGACATTACTTGATTCATACCACAAAAATCCTTAGCCTGCCAATTCACTAGTGTAGTCTCATTTGGAGCTGCATTTTGCTGGGATGTTCCTTGTTGTTGGTTTGTTTCCTGGCTCACCTCACCCTCTATGCCAGTTTTTGTCACCATCAAGGCTTGGTTCAAGGCACCATTGAAGCACATAGATTGGTTGTGAGGTTCATTGCATGGGAAACACCAATCATACTCTTGTGCTACATTATTTTACACTGGCACCAAGGCTTTAGAGGTAGATGCAACATTGGGATTATAGAGCTGAAATGGTCTATTGGCAGGAGGCCTAGTTTGATTTTGATTTTGCAGCTGGATTAGGTGGCCTATTGGGCTGATATGGTTTCCTATTAGGTTGAGATTGAGGCTGATAAGAAGGTCTAAAACTTTGGGCCTGCTGCCTCTTGAGTGTAACCAGCTCATTGCCTAAATTTTGCAATTATTTCATGACTTCTTGGAGTTCATTTGAAGTAACTAGAGGATGAAGTAGAAGTTTCATTTGAACTCTGATTTCTAAGGAGTGGGAATAGGAGCTATAGTAGGTGCTTGAATAGTGCTTGGATTTTCTAAATTTGGATACAAGGGCATAGGAGGCCTAGGAGCCAGCTTACCATCTTGAATCAGACATTTTTTAGCTCTAATGGTAATGCTATAAGCTGTAGGTATGGTTGTACCTCCAACGGACTGAATTAACATGGAAATATCAGAATTTATAGCTTTGAGATAGTATAGAAAAGCACCTTCAGCTGTTGGCCTAACTGCCACTGGAATTCTATCCCAAGTCCTTTGAAATCTAAAGTTGAAGTCTGTCAGCTACTCATTGGGAGCTCTCTTGATGGTTGTCAGTTGTTCCAATAGAGACAAGTTATCTCCCTTTTCTCCAAACTACTCATGGAGAGCTATGCATAACTGATTCCAATTTTGGATAGAACCAGCCCCAAGGCTTCTAAACCATTGCAATGCTTTCCCTTTGAATGAAGATGCCAGTAATTTGACAGTAATTTGCATCTCAACAATCTCATGGATTGCACAAACATTAGCAATGTCTTTAACATGATCACCAGGAGTGGTCTGATTTTCTCCAGTGAAATATGGGATGTTCTTCAATGCTGTAACTAGAATTGGATTTTGTGCATTGAGAGCAAGTGGGCTGCTACCAATGAAGTTAACATAAGGGTTGGGTTGTGCCATTCTGATTGGCCTGAGAACCCTTGTTGATTGAGTGAAAGGTCTAGAAGGTGGAGGAGTTGATAGAGTTCTGTTTGGTGGAGATGGAGACCTTTGAATCCTCCTTCCTCTATGCCTTCTTCCAAGAGATAGCTGCAGATAATCAGACAACCCTTCTTCTCTAGATCTTGATCTTGTGTTGATTCTTCTCATGAATCTTCAGACTATGACTGCTGAAACTAGTTGATTTTTTCTCTTTGGAGCCGCCAGATGTGCATATAAGGGCTCTTTTAAAGCATGAAAACTTGTAACAAATGCACATCAACTTTGTTCCCAATGAAGATGAATACCTCTAAGGTCCCACCAGGCATGCCAAAACTGTTAGGGCAAAATCATAGCACCCCTAGATGCTTATCAGATTTCTAGTTTGATATTTGGACATCCAGTGTGATTCCACAACATTGAATCTCCTCCCCAAGTGTGGGACTTGTAAAAATGGGAAGAGAGTCTCCAGATTAGAGGTTGGTTCCTCAAACTCCTCTGATAAGATGTATTGCTTGAAAATTGTAGAGGTTTAAACTTAAAATCCTACTCTAAGTTCCAAGGGGACAGAGATAGAGAATGCAAAAAGAAATAAAACTAATACTAACAAGGTGATACACCAAAGGAGTGGTGAACATTTACTTCTGCAAACTGACACAGAACAAAAAAATGTAGCAAACATCATGCACAAACTGATAAAATGTAATGAAATATCAGAAATGAAGATCAAACAACACAAGAAGAGGGACTAAAACTCCTTACACGAGAGCTTGCATTGTCATTTTCAATATAAAAAAATATATGCATTACAACAGTAGAGAGGCAGAAAAACATGTTGTAGTCTTGGAAGAGGTATGATATTCCACAAAATCACTTTCTAGGGTGAAAGAGGGAGTTTGCAAAACATAAAAATGTCCAACCTTTACAAAATGAGCCAAATCTGGCTTTTAATGGTGAAAATTTGAGCTTAGGAAGGAGAAACATGGGAAAACGTGAAAGGAACCTTCAACCACCAACCAAATTGCATTAAAATAGCATGGGCACCCTCAAGAGTTTATTCCCCAATGTTTTTGACCATGCTGGGTGAGAATGCGAGCCATATTTCATTAAAAATGGTGGTTGAAATGTCAGTTCTGTTCATCTCCACGTGACAGAGGTGTTTTTTGATTTTCTCTCTCCAAACCCCACCAAAACAAAAAATTGAGCCCTCCATCATGTAGATAATTTCACCATCTTTCCAATGATACCAAGAACGTGAAAATCCAAGTTGTGGGTCAAAAGTTATGCCCTTCTGAAGATTTAGGGCAAAACTAGGGCAAATTTGAATTGGTGGGCCGAACATTTGAAAATTTCCCTCCCATTTGACCATTGGGAAAATTTCCCCCAAAATATCTACTACCCAAAGAAAAAAGGACACATGGAAAGTTTTAATTGGGTGTGAGCTTTTCCCCGACTTTGTTACGCCTTTTTTGATCTTTGGGAAAATTTCCAAAAAGTTTCCGTCGGCCTGACGCTCCTAGGACACATGGCACCCCGACATTGGCGTGGGCTTGAACAAGTTATTCTCCTCCGTGGACCTACCTTAAGTTTTTTTCTGACCACGTAGAAATGTGGCAACTGTTGATTGGCGCAGGCCATCGCGATCGGGCCTTCATTTCAATATTTTCCATTGCTTGGCAAAAAGGAAAATTTCCCTCCACTCTCCTGATGCCTGACGCTCTTGGGACACGTGGCATGTTCCAATTGGTCCTCAGGCCTGTGCATCAAAATTTTCCTTTGACTCCATCTTGGAAATTTTTTCAATTTCTCTCCACCGAGCTGAACTCTGACGGGCCTGAGGACACGTGGCCCCTCCCATTAGCTGGCGGGCCTTCGGGTGAAAAAATTCCTTTGTGCTCCCCACCAATTTTTGATGAAAATTTTCTAAGTTGCCTCTACCTTCACCATTCCTATGCCACGTGCCACATTTTGATTGGTCGTGGGCCTACCTTGGGAAAATTTCCCTCCAAAACTCCACCGAGCCATAACTTGAATATAAGGAGTTAGAAGGAAAACTTTACCATTATGGAAAGATGAGAAGATGCTCTATCCAATGAAAACATTTCTAGAAAGTTTTGAGTGTCTGAAAGATAATTTTTTTTAACTGAGACACAAGGAAGGAAGGAATGAAGGGAGTTCACCAAAAAATAGGCAAGGGGCTTATTTTGGATAACACATCCCCTTCAGAGTTTCCATCACACATCTCACATGTGATTGTTATTATAATTTAATAAGAATCACTCCTATATTATTCTAACGAATACCCTGCCTAATAATATATTTTAATATTGGTTCTTCATTTTTTCATCTAACCAACATTTACCCACCATTCATGTCCAAGGCCCTTACACATAAGAATAATAACTCCCACATTATGCCAAGGGATACCTTACTTAATAGTATATTTCAATAATAATCATTCTCATATTATTCTAACAGATACCCAATAATATACTTTAACATCGGTTCTCCATTTTTTCATCTAATTAATATTTTAAAATTCTATATGCACCCAATAATATAATAATATACTAAAATATTTTTTCTTCATCATATCTACTAAAACATTAATTCTCAAATTTCCCTCTTGCCAATATTTTGAAATTCCATACAAATTTAATTTGGAATTATGAAAGATATTGGTATTTATCTTTTATCTTAAATTAGGTTATATAAAGTTCTCTTCAATTTTAAAAATAAATTATTATACTTCAGCTCCGTTAAGGTTTCATGTGTTTACTAGTGTTAGTCCTTTATTTGCATTATGTTTCCATAGCCATACTAGAGTTTTCCTTGCGGTCTTATCATAGTGTTATTCAGTTATTTTTCTGCCGTTAAGGTGGTGAGTAGCCTATAAATTACTGCCTTTCCATCTATTACAATGACTATTGCAAATGGTGGTGGAAATGGCTCCCAAGCGTGCTCGAAAGTTTGTGTTGAAGGTCTATGACAAGGTATAGACTCTGAATTATCTCTGAATGTTGTGATTTTTGATGAATTCTTAAACCTTATTGTCAAATGGTATCATAAAAACTTCCTTATTGCTTATTTATGTGGTCACATTCCCTCTGAATCATATCTGTAAAATTAGATTAAAAATCATTGGGATTCCAATGGTATCCTAGCTTTAGGCATCCATAATATCACCAAGGGATTCTATCTCTTTTTGTTTCGAGATCCTTCCTAAGTCCAAGCCCTCCTTCTTAAGGCTTCTTGTTGGTACTTAAGAAACACCCTTTCGGTACTTTTCCAATGGTCCATTCTAATTTTGTGCCAAAATGGATAAAGTCAAAGGCAGCTTCCAGTGGCAGTGGTAGTTATCTATGTTGTTCGAGATCAAGTGGTAGTGATCAATGATAATGGCTACAACTAAGAACATTGAGATTCTTAGAGGTGGAAATGTGAAATATTTCCAGTATGTGTTCTATTGTCCCAGTTTGGTGAATTGTGTTTTCTATGTTATTCCCTGTAGTGTGATATTGATGAGGGCTAAAAATAGTCTTGGCACATCATGATGTGGTTTGTGGTAAACCACATGAAAAGCACCAGTATCTATTTGTGGTCAACCATTGTAAAACCATCCGTCGGGTTTGTGATTGTCCTGTGAACAATCACCTAATCACAAAAATAGGTACAAGTACAAATATAGGTTTTCCTCATGTTCGCACTAATGGGGGGAATGTTAGGAAATTATATAGTGCTTACATTGTTGTAATTAATAATTATGAGAGGAGTAATTATTATGTTATTATAGGTTAGTAGATATTGTTATATATATTTTATAATAAAACAACTTATAACAATTATTTATTGAGTGAGTTTCAACAACTCACGAAAATAGTTTTATAGGGGTATTTTTCAGAGGAGCAGTTGCAACAACTTCCTAAAATATAGGAAGTCCATTTCCTATATATTTGTAATCTTCTTGATAAATGATTAATTAATCTCTGTGTTAGACTATTTGGCTCTTTAAGTTACACGATGATAATGGCATGGATCTATATTATACCGAGTATGCATAATGTGTGTAATGGAATAGAATAAACTCCCCTCCTATGTTGTGTATGCAGATTGATGCAACCCTTGTCCCTTGTATGTATGTGCTAGATGTATGCCTTGTAATGTTCTTGTGCCTTTATGCAAGCTTAGGTGACGATAAATAATGCTTATGATGTTTAGCCCCTTATTTGAGAGAAATAACTCTGTATATATATGATTCCCTTGTTTGAATTTTATAATTGACAACTGAAAGGCCAACCCAAAGTGTTAAAATGTGACCAAGAAGTGAAAAGGACCCAAAAGAGTAAAAATAAGATAAAGAAGGGAAGGAGCAGCTAGAAGGGACATGAGCACTTGGGTGCTTCTGTTTTATCTAGGCGTTAGTGTTTGAGATCATCTAAAGATAAAACACTCAAGTACCGACAAAGTTGTAAGACGTGTAAAGCCAGTAAAGTGCAAGAGATAAAGTAATAAAATAGCCAAAAGGAGTTTTCAACCACTAGTTTTATTGGTTAGGAATCATTTATACATTAGTATGCTTTAGGACCTATAAATGTACCCAATTGAATAGATTTTGTGTCTACATTTCCCCCCACTTTATGTTGAGTAAATACTCAATAGGATAAAATAGATAGAAAATGCATACCTTGTGATCCGCAGAAGAGTGTAGTAGATAGTGTATCGAGTGAATAAGTGGCAATGTGAAGTATGAAGTGATCACAAAGTGAAGTGTGGTAACTAGGAAAAGGAGTTATACCTTAAGGGTGAAGTGTATGCATAGTACCATCTTGCTGGAGATTGTTCTTGTTGATGTGATCTGCTTCTTGTAAGGATAGAAATATAAAAGAAGAGAAAAAAGAGTATTCAAAGTCTCATATGTGAATAATAAAATTAATGTATGTATAAGTAAGTAACGAGCTAAGGAAAGAGTGCACCTAATGTATGAGAGAGTAAAGGATAATTTTTTTTCCTGTTTGCTCTGGAGATGTTTTCATATTTGAGAGTCCTACCGCTAAGGGTGAGGCTGTTCAACGATCTCACGCTAAGAGTGACTTTTTAGGAGATCTCACGCCAAGGCCAAGTTTTTTTTGTGATCTCATGCCAAGGAATATTTTTTTTGGGAAATCTCATGCCAAGGGAAGAGTATTGGGGAGAGAGATAAATTTTTCTCTCTTTCCATGATGCTTCTCAAATCAGTGCCACTGTAGATTGACACATCTTGATTTGTAAATAAATTACAACTGAATGAGTAAATTTTTTAACTAGAGGTGAGTTTCTAATAGTATAGAACTACACTGTAAACTATTGGAAATTGTGTTGAACTGAGAAACTGTCTATTTTTTCCCCTAGACAATAGTGCCCAGGTGAGATACAAGTGCCCACCGTTCATATCTGTCACTGGGCGCTAGTGTTTGATCTATGTTTTTGGTCCAAATTAGATTCTAGAGAAGTCTATGATTTTTTTCTCTGGCCAATTATGTAATGTTTTTTTCTGTTTTGGAGTTTTTGGTTGTTGTAAGGGTGATTTTTTCACCCAATAGTTTTCCCCTTATTTGGGGTGCATGTGACAAATGTGGGAGGAGGAGGCCTAAATAAGAGGACCTAAAATTGACATGCACATCTGAGATTGGATACCTACAAGGGGTAGGGGATATGCATGGTATAAACTGTAGACACCTGTAATTTGGATCGGGCAATTTAAATAATTAAATTACACTAATTATACCCTTTCCTACAAATTGACGACATATCGTCAATAATGCACCATTTATCCTCCATCACCACTAATTAATTACATTATGACAATTAATTATCCCTTATGTTACTCAAAACACTAATTAACGACCTTTCGTTAATTAATACCTCTTTCTATCTAGATTAATTAATTATTCTTAATTAATTAATTCTCTATTCTATTTAATCAACAAATCCTCATTTATTTGATTAAAATCCCCTCATAGCATAAATCATGCTAACTTTCTTCTCGAATGCTTCTATAAGCAACACCTACCTATTAGTTGATCACTTTTGATTAATTAATGCACCCCCCTCAATTCCTGTGGATCACTAATGAAATATTAATCTCTTCTAAAGCAAACTTAAAGTGTGCTTATTCTAAATAACCTAGCTTTTCTATTATCCCACATGTAATATGTTGCAATGCTTCTTCAAACCATTGGTTTATAAAAGGAACCATCCCCCTACCTTTCTACTTACACCTTTTCATGCTTATAACATAAAATATAGGGATTTTCATCTTCGAGCATCTTCCATTAGTGTTGAGCTAGGTATCTTCATCTTGCATTCACCCATCCAAGCCTTTTGAGTCATATGAAGAATATCAAGGAGGTCTTGTAGCCAAGTCTTGATTGAGATCCATTCTCAAACCCTTAGGATCAAACAAACTATCACATTTTGATAACTAAGGATCTATATAGGTCCATCTCTTGTTTATCTTTCAAAGAGTAGAGGATAAATGTTTAGCATGTTATTTTGAGTTTCAGTCAAAGTTATAATGCATAGTGTTGATATTTACTCTCTTTAAGCTCTTAGGATGATGATCTAGGTATAGTTTAGCTTTGTTTTGTAACTATTAGGTGTTAGTTTCAATTCTCTTTACTTAGATAGCTAATACATGTATACAGAAACCAAGGCACATGCAAACATTGTAGGCTAGAAACAAGTGTTAGTGTAAAAATAACTAACATGAAAAATAATATAGTGTAACAAGAAAATATGAAGATAAGAGGTACCATGAAAAGTGGGTTGCATACATGGGACAATACATAGGGCATAGCCCAAAAATAGTGGTTAAAAATATTAAACAAGTAGAGATAGATAACCATGGTTGTATAAAATCCTATAAGGAAAATTCTACACATGAAGCATCCGTTCGCATGTTAGAAAGATAACTAGTATGTCAAAGCATGTATAAAGAAACAAAGAGTAAAGTAATAGTAATAAGAAGTAGAAAATGTTGTAACATTAGGACATGTGAATGTGTAGTATGAGATTAAAAAATCTAGATTCCCCTAGGATCCTTGGTGGGACTGGTAAAGAGCTATGTCAAACATCATGCATCATGTAAGAATATGTAAAAGTCCTAAATCCACCTCAAGATACCACGTGAATGCACATGTGTGTATAGAAAAATATAATGACATACTAAATCCAACTAGCATAGGAAAGAAAGTGTATATGTAAGTAGTATAAGTTAACAAGAGTGAATACAACCAAGATGTGTAGATGTGGTGTGCATGTGATGGTGTGCTGCGATATGCCAGATGTGTAGATGAGAGGATTCGCATTTCCCCCCTGTGGATGTGTATGAGATGAGATTCATTTAGGAATTCTCCCTCAACAGTCAAGTATGAACCATTACCAAGAGTAATTCATCAAGTAATGAAGGTAAAGTATTTTTACTAGAGATTTGGTGATGCTCAGAAAGATAGACATGAAGCATGGAGTGTGAGTAGTAGAGATACGATAAGTGAGGTTCATGGAGGAATTGTACCCTCAAAATTTAAGCATGAACCATATAACAAGAGTGTATTATCGTGTAATGAGTGTATTGTATGTGTTTGATATTATGTGATAGGAAAGTTTTATCGTGAATCACAAAGCATGAAGTGTAGGAAATAAGATAAGAGTACACGATAGAGACATAAAATAGTGATGGGGGGAAGAAAGTGTCATGCCACCAAAGTGTGCAAGTGATAGAAAGATATCTAATGATAGCAAAGATCAAAGGCTCATTATCCGGTATTGTTATCCTGTAAAATTGACAAGGGAAAATTTTTCCGATAACCATACCGAAAACTTTGTTCTGATCCCTCATTAGGGATCCCTTGCGTTCGAAACGTTGCAAAATCCCTTCCCGGGAAATCTGGTTTTTCAAACTTAGTCTTTTTTGGTCTTTTTTGGCTGGGCGCATGGAATGACTATGTAACACCAACTTTTGGTGTGCCCCCTTTAAAGCCTTTGGCACATATTTTTCAGTGTCAACATGACTTTTGGTGCGCCTTGTATGTTGAGTCTTCTCTGCGTGCACCAAGGCGCATGCGCCTTCATGTTAGCAAAAATTTTGTTGCGCCACTTTTCGGTGCGCCAAAGGGCGCACATAATCTCATGACAACACAACTTTTGGTGCGCCAAAGGCGCGCTTAGTTTCATGCTGGAAAATGCTTTGGTGTGCCAAAGGGCGCATACTTTCCTATGTCGACAGTAATTTTCATGCGCCCTTTATAAAGTTGGTGGTGCATTTATGACTAGCTCACATATATATATGCATTTGCACGCCCACAAATGTCATTTTCACTAGACACAAGGCACGTGATTTATTTTCTCTGAGCTTGTCAACCCCTGCCCTGTCGTTTTCAGCACGTTGTGGACCAGTTTGCAAGATTCTCACTATTTATCTGGGTAAGTGTTCTTGTCTCTTACATGTGATTTGCTTTCTGGTTCTTTGTGCTTGCTGGTTTGGTTTTTGAAATGCATGTGTTGAGCTAGCCCTCCCCCCCGTGCTGTCTTTCCTTATTTTCCTCCCCCCTCTTTCCAGATTTGCTGGTAGAGGACGTTATCCTAAAAACAATGGTTTGTAACCCTTCTAGTTTAAACCATTTCATTACCCAAGTAACCTTTCAAAAGGAGGAGAAAGAGGATCTGAACCATGTAAAAAACCCCTCTGAGGGTGATTAAGTTCACTATTTTCCTTCGGTGCATCTGTCACCCCTGTAACATAACTAAAATCCGCGCCAATGGTGCACTCATCTTGCCTGCTACATCATAAACTTCTGCGCCCTCAAGGCGCGCCTCCTCCATATGTTGCAAACACTAGTCTTGCGCCCTCTATGGCGCACCAAGCTTCCTTGTTGCATCACATAAATCCGCGCCTATGGCGGACCCATCATCTATGCAACATCAGCTTCATTCACGCTAAGTACAAGGCTTTGAAGGTGTAGGCACGTCCCTCCTTACAGTAACATTCGTGTTGTGCAAACCCTCCGTGCACCGCGCCATGTTCCCTTTGGCGTACGAAAAATTCCTGTTACACAAACCATATATGTGCCAAAGGGTGCGCCAAATCCCAATGCAACATGAAAAATCTATGCACCTTTGGTGCATCCTGTCTCCCTGCAACACGATGTTTTCATGCGCCCTTTTGTAAAAGGCACCCTGCAGTTTTCATGCGCCATGCGCCTTTGGCGCCAGTTTAACCCTTGCAACACCCTTTCCCCGTGCGCCTTACCTATTTAGCCCTGTAAGTTGCAGTTTTCATGTGCCATGCGCCCTGAGCCTCAAAATAACTAACTCTTTCTTCTGTTAAACACTTCAATGGAAAATCAAATGACTGATACAACCTTTCTGCGTTGGGTCTCGCTTCTTCTTCATGCAGATCAGAAAATAAACTTGGAAGAACATATGTCAACATCCAACAAAATACCTACCAAATCCAAAGGAAAGGCCAAGCTTACGGAAGAAGAGATGAAATATAAATATCAAAGGGTCAGAATGCCCGATTCCCAGGCTGAGTGTAGCCTAGACGTCAGAGACTCAGAATTGGGACATATTGATATGGAGGAATTCTGGGCTAGAACTCAGAAAGTCACAAGGAGTCCATGGATGGACAAACTGATAGGCAGTGCCCTGCACTTCGTTGGTGGAATCCCAGTTACCGCCATCAACAATGAATTCTTGATGGTGATTGCCCAATGTTACAACAAAGACACAAGGTGTGTCGTAAACAGCAAGGGCGAGGTAGTCATTGACCTCACTACCCGTCACTTTGAGATAATACTCGGCATACCTCACCACCGACATTTTGTGGCCGTCAGTCAAGCAGATTGCATTAAGGCCTGGGATGACAATGCAGATCAGTGTATGCAACTAATGAACGAGGTTTACTTGAAAAACAAAAAGGTAGTAACCCGGTGGCCCCAAATCACCCACCGCAAGTGGACTTCTCAGAGGAGCTCAGTGACACCATTACGTTCCTGAGCAGGGTCTTCGGGCTTTCTGACGCCCATTATTTCCATAAATGGATGCTGCAGTACTTAGAGATCATGAACAAGAATATGCCTAATCAACGCTTTTGTTGGGGAGAAATTATAAGCAGCACAATCTCTGAGCAACTACAACAATTTAGCACAACGGGGACATTCCATATGAACTCCTATGTGGTCTACGCTGCAGCATCAGAGAGGGATTATCCAGGCTTGACGTGGAGTGGAGTTTGGCCTCAGGTCAAGATATACGAGTACTACCCGGAATTGAGGCTGGAGAATAGCATCTCCCAATTTACAAAAATTAACGATGTGTTTTTCTATCACATCATCTACCTATTGAGGCCGAATATGACTTATGGTCGCACGACCAAAAGCATAGTAGCAGCTCCACTGAGAAATGGGGCCCCCCTGTTCACCACCAGTTTTCCCACGTTCACCTATCTAAGGGTTGCCAACTTTTTAGGAGAGCCAACCAGGCTACCAGGGTATGTTGGACCTAAACTGATTCTGCTGGAGCTGTCAAGGCAGCTGATCACATACCACGAGAAATTCCTGAAAAGAAAGAAGGGTGGAACTCCTTTCCCCCCTCACAGTGGGCCGGTATACATGCTCTACCCACCACAAGGTGAAGGAAATGTTCGCAGAGCTGGAGCTGCTCAATTTAAGACATGATTTCCAAGCTAGGCCTACCTTCGACCCAAGGAGCTGTCTGCCAAGGGCAAAACTTGATCCAATCCACGTCCCTCAGATCGAGGACATTTACATTGACGTCATCCATGAGGTGGAGCTCAGGAGAAAGGATCATTCTCGCCTAGCATTGGCAGAAATCATCCAATACGGGATAGCCATTGTCCCCAAAGGCTTCCAAATTGCAGAAGATGAAATAGACAAGGTATATACTGACACAGATGGGGACAATTGGCCCTTTCCGGCCATTGATAGAACTAAGGCCCCTAAGACAATTGAGGAGAGGGTCAAGGAGACTTTGCGTAGGACGGAGCATTGGTGTCGTATGAATGGAATAATCTACCTTGGGGTTGATTTCACAACCTCCCCATTGGGCAACGCACCTCCACGATCCAAAAAGTAGCCTAAAGGCAAGGGCAAAGGCGTAGAAGGTGAATCCAGCACCATTCAGGAAGAAGCCCCTGAGAGTCCTCCTTCCGCGGCACCCGAGCAGGTAATATCTCTGGTCAAACCAGAGAAAGAAGCAGAAGAGGATATTCCCATTGGCCCATCCACTCAAGATGTCGGCATTGCTACAACAACTGAGGTCCCTTCTATCCTTTCTTCTTCTCTTCCTTCCCCTCCTTGAGCGACTCAAGCGACCATCCCTTTGGTCGTGTCTTCTGTCCCTTCTTCTACTGTTTCCCCCCCGCTTCTTCGTCTATCTTCTCTTCCCTCGCTGATCTATCCTCCTCCATTTCTTCCCTTATCTCCGAGCTCCCTTCCCTTCCTATGTCTTCCACAGCTGCAGTTTCCCTTCCTTCCGTGGGCACTTCTTCAGCTATTCTATCAATGCCGCCACCACGTGTCTCCACCTTTTTCCCCTCTACTATTGCAGCTGCCCCCTCCTCTATTTCCGGTCCTTCTACCATGGGTCCAGCTTGGATCTCTCAGTAGCTAAGTCAGCAAAAGAGGAAAGTTCCCATCGCTCCGATGGACTTTTCCGTGATCCCATCTAAGGGGGCGAAGAAGCAGAAGCCTGTCACGCGCTTCTCTCAAAGTGCTACAGGAGAGAGAGTTATGGAAATCGCGTACCCCAATCCCCTCAAAGAGAAAAAGGATCTGTCTCCGAAAGATTTTACTGTGACCCAAGTCACAATGGGGACATCTTCTGAAAGTCTTCAAGGGGAGGCTCTTTCTATAGTTGACGCCCTCTACAAGAAGCTTAAAGAAATAAAGGAAGAGAAAAGGCAACTGAAGGAGAAAAACAAATATTTGCTCCAAGCCTTGCAGAAGATGGGTAGTGCGCCTCCCACAACTGCCGCCGAGACTTCTGAGCTTCTCAGCCAGGAGAAAATTAATGAGTATGCCAAGATCGGCGAGCAGGGTATGGCTGTTTCTGCTTGGAGGAGCCAAATCCTCAAAGACAGTGAAAAAGTGATTGCTGAGTTCTCCGAATTGTACCTGAACATCAGTAAGGCGAATAAAGAGCTCCAAGCGTTAGCAGGGCCCATATCAGAAGAGCTGGAACATGCCAGACTGCAGCACGAGACCTTCTAACAAATGTTTGACTTTTTAGTCGAAGATCTGGTCAAGTTTGGTGTTTTCAGCCATCCAAGGGCCCTCGACAAAATCATGTCCACTCTGGACTACCGGGTGGATCAGCTAGAATTTATTCTAGAAAAGATTGATAAAGTCAAGGAAGAAGCCCTGGATGCGATGCACCAAATGGAACGGATTGTTCTTAATATGTCGCCAGGGTTACTTACTCCTTCCTTCACTTTAAGGAAAGTTGATGAAACCACCCGAATCTTCAAGGAGATCGCTTCTCAAGGAACGGGGCCAGAGGTCACATTTGACACAGAATCTATCAACAACCTGCTGGCTTGTAGGGACTTCATCGGGTTCCTCATTGAGGCGGAAAAAGATTATTCCAAACTCCCAGAGAAGCTCATAGATGAGCGGGAGACTTGTGAGGTGATTAGTGAGCGGCACAAGGATCCTTCCCAGGATCAACTAGGGCCAATAATCAACAAGTTCATGGAATACCGCTCTCAGTTCCATATCTCGTCACTTGAGCAGCAAAAAAATCCGTCCACCCCCTTTCGGCCGCAGGATGACGATGATGAGTAGCTGCTTCTTCTTCTTCTTCTTCTTCTTCTTCCCTTTCTCTTCTTCGTCTTTCTTTTTGGAAATATCTGGAGTAATTTGATACAAATGATGACGTCATCCATGTTGCATCATGGGATGCTGTCATCCATTAAGTTGTAAAAAGTCAACATGACTTTTAGATATTTTGTAAATATCTTTGTAAATAGTTGTTGGCTCCTTTTTGGCCTTCTTTTCTCTCCTTCTTCTATATATACCCCAATACTTGTTGTATTGTGGGATGGATGAATATCTTTCAGATAAGAAATAGGAGTAAAGAAAAAAGACTTTGAGCTTTTTGTAACAGAAGAAAATATTAATACAATATTTAGACTTTGTGCTGAATACATGTGTTATGTGCATTAGATCTTTCTTACATTAGATCTGTGTGTTTATTCTGTTGGATTTGCTTCTATTTTATTGTCATTTATTTATCATCAGTATTGCTTTGCTCGTTTATGCAAGTAGGTTTGGCTCTGTTTACTACCAATCCCAAAACATAAACCTTTTGACCTTTCTGCTTTGGAATTCATTTCTTTTCTTCCTTCAGAAATGCTCTTTCTTTATCCCCTCTTCCTTTCCTTTCTTTTCGCAGTCGGAAACACCCCTACTGGGATGAGATCCCAAACCCCTGAAGGCAGAATCTGTGAGACTTGCATAGATTCCTGCTAGTAGAATAACAATAAACCAGTTTCACTTTACTGACTCAAAGAGGGGCTATGGCCTGCACACTGTTGGCTCGTCTATCCATAGATTTGTCCAAGCGACAGATTTTTGGACCAATAGGTATCTAAGAAAGAGAAGGCATGTGACCATGGTATAGGACCGATGGTGTAGGAGAGTAAATATGTGTATGTGAGGGAGGCCAATGTTGTGAAGGAGGTGGAAAATGCCTATAGGAATGGGCTACCCATGTAGGGGAATCAGGACGAAGTGATAGACTAATGGAACAACGAGGATAATAGGGACATTATGTATGTTGTGTATGGATGGGAGATCTAGATGTAAATATAGATGTAGACTTAAGAGGTGCAAGAGGGATATATGTCATGAATGGGTCTGAAATAAAGGTGATATCGGGCCAAGGTAATGGAGCATGATTTGAAATACCTTTGATGGTGAAAAACTGTTTGTTGTGAATGAAATTAATACACAATTGGAACATGGAACAGATAACATGGGTAGCTTAGAGCCAAGGGAGACCTAAGATAATGTCACAACCCTTGATTTCAGATGTAACGAGGAATGTTCTTGGTATGGTAAGGGATCCAGTTGTAACAAGGAGTATGAAAATTCCGTAAGAATTAGGGATTGGAAATTTGATTTGAGAAGTTGGAACGTTGATAGCTAGTAAAAGTGCCACAGAGCATGCATTGGAAAGGGCCGAGGGATGGACCATAGTATTATTGACTATATGAGTACCAATAGAAGCATCAATATGTAATGAATCAAAGGAAAATATAGCATGGTAATCATGACATGAGAATTTCATAAATGGTGGTGGCATGCCAGTAGTAGTAATGAGAAAATAAAGCGTTGACGATGAAGGAGGAAGCACATCATGATATGCATGATTTGCAGAAGAATCAATAGTTGGATTTTCATGCTTAGGTAATGGATCGTCGAACATATTAAAATTTTAATTATCATTGATCAGTTAAGAAGTGGATGGTTTTGGAAGCTCGATTGCATTGTTGTTGATAAGATCTTGAATGATATTCTCAAATTTAAAATAGTGATTAATAGAGTGCTCATTACATTAGTGGTAATCACAATATGTATTTTCATCGTAGTTATAACCATGTGGTTGAGAAGGGTCCAAATTGAGTGGTGGAGGGAAATTACATAGATTACTTTCAATGAGCTGTGGTAATAGGAACCAAGGTGCGTAAGGTAGCTTAGTAAAAGTGTGACTTGTGGATTGTAATTGAAGCTTAGTTGGTGGAGAAACAATGTTGATAGTATCTTGATTTTCGGTAGGCTTAGTTGATGGTTTGAAGGTGGAGTTAGC
Organism: Taxus chinensis; assembly: GCA_019776745.2. Taxonomy (NCBI): domain Eukaryota; kingdom Viridiplantae; phylum Streptophyta; class Pinopsida; order Cupressales; family Taxaceae; genus Taxus; species Taxus chinensis. The sequence continues at coordinate 53,373,364 of CM034148.1, forward strand.
TTGAAACTTGTTAGATGATAAGAAGGAAGAAGTATCATAATAATTCAGTTTTCCCATAGATAGTAGTTTTTTTTCACACAATTTGAGTGTGTGGCATAATTGATCAAAGGAAGGTGAAGCATTGAAGATGGCACTCTCTTGAAGAGGAGGTAAAATACTTTGAATGAATAAGTATTTTAATTCTAAATCAACTGGACATTGGTCATTTTGGCAAGATTGTTCTTATAATGAAAGACATGGTTTGCAAGATGTTCATTGGATCCTTTTTTGATTTTAGATAATTATGCCTAGGATATCTTAGTGTCAGTATTTATAGAAAACTAAGCAAGGAATGCATCGGATAAAGCTGTAAAAGATGTTACCGAATGGACAGGTAGATCATACAACCATCACATTGTTAGGAATATCAGTATTTGCATGGGATTTTCTGTATGGAAAATATGTCATTACTATGGTAATTAGTAAATGGTAAAATTAAATATGGTGATGTAATGGTTAGTAGGTGGTTCTTAAGTTATACCCTATATATATATTTAAACAGGTTATAATTTGTTAGTTGTTATTACCCATGATTATCCCACACTATTAGATCCTATTTTATAGGAGGATTTTCAGCTACCTCTATGACTATATAATAGCCTCTGTAAATGTTCTCCAAATAATATTCTTAATATATTATTATATTGTGTTAATTTGGCTATTGTGCTACATACACTCTGACCAAATTCAATATTTGGTATTAGAGCAAAGTTCATCCTAAACAATTTAATCCAGTGCTTTAATGAAAGCATAATATAATTGTAGGGACAGTCAATTATTATTTTTCCCCTGAGGATGGTAACACTATAAAATTGTTTGAGTGTTAGTAATAGATTCTCTATAAATTTTTATATATATTATTAGCTTAGGCAGAGTGTGTCGGAGATTTTGAGTGGTTCTAAAATATAATTTTGTTGTTTGTATTCCATCTCTGTTGTCCTTAAAAATTTCCATTGACGTGAGTTAGATATCTCTACATCTAAACATCTAATTGAGATACACTAAGTTCTTTCAGATTGGTGGTATTCATTCCATTCACGTAGTCAAGTGTAATTCTATAGTCTACATCTAAATTAAAATGTCCGTTATTTGGTGTTGACATCCTAGATCAACAAAATCTTTATATTCATGGTCACGGGCATCCACAATTAGGTTGTAATCTTCAGCCAATTTTCCAAATTTTTAAGTCTATTGGAGTAGACCTACATGCACTTATAGCTGGCCATTTGCACTCAGATCAAAACATACCTGCAAGCATACATGATCTATTTTATCATAATACTTTTAGCCAGCTCTGTGTTCCTAACATTGGAATTATTCAACATTGCATCGAATCCCCTAAACATGCTAAAAGGTTTATGAGATTTGATTTTCTAAACATTGATTTCAGTCATATCCTACTTTGGAAACCCCTAAACATTGCCTATTCTCATGTATGTCCTCGACTTCATTGAGTACTCAGCTGCATCTCAGTTGTGTATTCACATTGCAACATTGAGAAAATAATCACGCACTTGGCTCAAGCTTCTGTGTTTTTCCCAATTCCATTATGCAGTCTACTTCCTTCTAACCGCACACTGATTTCTTCAAAATGACCTTGGTTCTCTAATACGTGTAATTCATGTAGTTTTTATTTAGTCTAGGTATAGTTTTAATAAGTGTTTCATTAAATATATTTGTCATCTCGGGCATAGAGTTTGTAATATTAGTTGTGAATTTAAGTTATAACATAATCTATTTATTAAGAGTAGAATGTGTCTTTTTATAGGATGTGTGTTTGTTGATATGAAAAATAAATGCATTAGTCATTAAATATTATGCCATTTTGTAAGAGTCAAAGTAAGTATGTGTTAATTTTATAATTTTTTTACATTATATATATTATTGTATTATAGTTATCAAGTGTTGTTAAAAGAATCAAGGTATGTAACATAGTCAATTTTTTTTGGTCTTGTCATAGTCAAAGTCTTTTTCATTTAAAAATTAATCTCATTTTATTACTTTTTAAATTTCTAGTTGGGTCCTCTTGTCCCAGTCAAAAGTGCCATTGTCAAATTTGTGAGTTGTCTTCAAAAAGTCATGTCATTATAAAAAAGTATGTAAAATAAAAAATTTTCCTCACAGATGCATTTTCGGTGTTACCTGACATCCATAAAATAAGCTATTTCACATGGCGAGGGGGGGAAAGTTATACAAATAAACCCAATGTGGAAACTATTGAGCTTCATATTCAAATCAAGTTGAGCTAGCACCATGACATTGGAGGATGGAGGCACAAGAGGCTGTAGGTTGATTAGTGACCTCTTGTCAGTTGCCAATGATGGGACCACACTTCTAGTATCGTGACTTGTTTTTTCAGTTGTATGGAGTGGATTTTAGTTTTGCATATTATCAGTGTGGAGTGAAAATAAGAGCATAGATTCATTATTGTTCACGTGTGTATGTGGTTAGTCCTACATAATTATTTGATGTAATAAGATAGTGAAGAATAGATAATAGAATGAAATGCACCATCATGATACTTGAAGAGGTTAAATTGTTAAATGTGTTCCTGATCATGCCTAGGTTTGTGGTAAAACTTTGTAAAAAACATTGAAAGTTTTGCAAATGGTCCCTACTTGAGTACCCACACTAAGTAGGTCAGATGTGTTCCCTATAGTGATTGGTTGATAAGAAGATGGTTCCTATATGTGTTCCCACACATGTTCAGTCATATGTGTTCCCCACAATGCTTAGTTGATAAGAAGTTGATGTGTTCCTTCTTCTACCTTAAATTCAAGTGTTGTACCAAGATCATGAAAGAGTAGAGGTGTAGTCACAAAATCATGCGCTTTAGACATTTATTTACCCCAGTTTCATACTACTATTTAGAAGGTTCGTGAGTGAAGAATGTACTAATCAACCCTCGTCTTTTAGCCATCTTTTTAAATTTTATTTCATCATTACTGACCCTTTTCATGCACATGCCCAGTTTGTTTTGGTCATTTCCCATCATTTTCACCTTGACAGGGGTGCCTAGGCTAGTACTGGGGCACCCGTGGGTGCCCTAGTCTCACCAAGGGTGTCTCAGTCCCTTTTTCACTTTCCCGTCACTTTGTGGGCTTTTTCTAGCCATTTTACATCTTTATATTTCTTATGGTCATCCTTTTTAGGTTTAATTACAAAATTAGACCAAGAGAACTCTGTAAATATAAAGTTATGAGACCATAATGAGGGACCTATCATCACTTGCTACTATCACTCCATCTAGAATTACAACCATCTATTACATTGGAGATCACTTGCATCCACATAGATTCATCATCAAGGCATAAGGCTAGGACATCTGCATCAAACTTCATAGGTGGAGGGATTATATTCTATTCCATTTACACATTCTACTACATTTTCTACACGTAGTTATTGCTTGCTACTACACAAAGTGTGGTTGACACAAGTGCAACCTAGGGCATGTTCACACACACTTGCACATACAAATACATTGGGTATGAGATGTAGTGCAACGATCATCTAGTAAGTCCACCATTGTGGCATCTGATGTCAGTTTGACTACCCCTTTATATGCATTATTCTTTTTTTAGGGTTTGATGTTTGTTTTGGGGTCTTACATGTTTTTATTTCATCTTGGATTATTGGTGACATATAACGTAGGACATTGAAGTTGATGCATCACATAGCCAGGGTTTTGGGCCATTTACCAAACTATAAAAAACTAGTTTCAGAAGTTTTGCATAGACCAGGTCACCTAGATTGCAAACCAAAGTGCCCACAGGTTCCGCAATCCTCCTCCTGGTGCTCCAGTCCTGCTAGATCCTCCAAATCCATCCTTTTTAGGACTTTTGCACATTTGTTCATGCTCCTGATTGTTTTTTCACCTCTGCAACACTCTCTAACAGGCATCTATTATTCAGCTGAGTTCTTTCCTCTTTCTTCTTGCACATTAAGGTTAGCATTTCCTTTTACATAGTTGTTTAGCTCATTTGCATTCTTATTTACTACATTCATTTACTTTATTACAACTATTCCGAGCTTATATTAACTATTCCCACACTACTTAGTTAGTCCACTTTTAGATAATCATTTTGGTGAACCCCACTCAAACGTTCATGCTTCTAGGTCCTTCATCTACTACTTTCTTTAATATTTCTTTCATCAATGATCCTAGGTTATGCTGATCATGAACATTTCTATTCATGCTTATCTCCAAAATCACCCTGATTATATCAATAAGATTAAGATGTATTTTTATAACACTTATATCCCCACTCATACTTCACCCAATTATGTATATGATAAGTTCATTGCGGATCTCTCCCTTAATGAGGATCAAATAACTTATACAATAGATGATCTACCTCCTCAAGAAATACTACAACATGACCCTCCCTTGTATATCCAAGATTGTATTAACACGGTCGGAGTCAAATGTGATTTAATCGAAAATGGATCCAACCTGAACATTTGTAACATTAATTTCCTTCAAAATATTGGCATGTTGGAAGCATGTTTATCCCCTTTGTCCATCTCTATTCATGGATTTGATAACATCCCCAAGCGTGTTTTAGGTACTGTTAATTTACCAGTAGTCATTGGTCCATGTACAATTGATATTCCGTGTCATGTCATGAATAATGATCTTATTTATAATATTCTCTTTGGGAGACCTTAGATCCACACTATACATGTGGTCCCCTCTACACTACATGCACGACTTAAATTTTGGTATCAAGGTATTATTTATGATGTGCTAATTGATCCCTAACATTTTGAGTATTGCATTTTTTTTGAAAAAACCACTGATATCCCTACTTATTTCGATATTACTCACCAAGTTTCTAAGTATGGCCTAGGATGTGATTATATTTTCCACTTTGGCTTCATTTATATAGAGGTAAACCAATAAGAGAATCCAATTACAGAGCTTTGGGACCTCCCCTCATGGTCACACAATTTTGGGTTAGGGTATCAACTTCCTCCTCCCCCTCCCTTGGATGCTTATATCTCCTTTCATGTTCCTTCACTTCCCTTGTTGCACCCATAATTCATTAGTGATATTACATCTACTCTTTGGGATATCTTTGATACTTTTGTTACTGATAATGCATTACTTGATTACATGGGTGCTTATGATCATCTCCCCTATTTCCACCATAAGTGACATCACCTTTTGGCCCCCACTAATATGATTTTCCTAAGGGAATTTGATATCACCACTGATGACATTGATCCACATGATACTATTCCTACTGACCCATATATCGAGGATCGTTCAACCCTTCTAAATGAAGAAACAATACAATACAACTTAGGTATGCTTGAACATACACACATTATTTTTTTAGTTGCTTCTCTCACCCTTGCTGAACAAAAGGATATTAAGTGAGTTCTTCATGATTTCTTAGATATTTTCACATGGGATTATAGTGACATGATTGGTATTGGTACATCTGTAGGAATGCATAATATTGTCCTTAACTCAGGTGCTAAACCTGTCTAACAATTTTTTTGTAAAATGCAACCTAAAGTAGCACTTTTAGTCAAAGAAGAAATTCAAAAGCTTCTAGATGCAGGTGTTATTCATTCTGTCAGCTATCATGAATGGGTATCTAATATTGTACCAGTGATGAAACCTGATGGTCGGGTTCATTGTTGCATTAACTTTTGTGATCTAAGAAAAGCTTGCCCTAAGGATAATTTTACTTTACCACACATAGATGCTATTGTATATTCTACAGTAGGATATGATATCCTTTCTTTCATGGATGGATTTGAGGGTTATGATCAAATCAAGATCAATCTGGCTGATTAAGAAAAAAATTCCTTCACTACACCATGGGGTACATTTTGTTACACAGTCATGCCATTCAATCTTAAAAATGCCAGAGCTACTTACCAATGGGAAATGACACATATATTGCATGATTACATTCATAATATCATTGAATATTATGTAGATGACATATTAGGAAAATCATAGAAACGTTCCTCCCATGTGAAGGACCTTTGAATACTATTTGAATGATTATGACAATATCGTGTTTGATTGAATCCTAAAAAATGTGTTTTTGGGGTTACAACTGGTAAAATTATTGGATATGTTATATCCCAATGTGGCATTGAGATTGATCCTAAAAAAATTAAAGCCATTATCGATATGCCTCCACCCAAGAACCTCAATCAATTACACTCTTTGCAAATTAAAATTCAAGCTACTCGATGTTTCATTGCACAAATTGCTGATAAGACTCAACCATTCACATGACTCATGAAGAAAGATACTAAGTTTTTTTGGGATGAGAAATGCCAAAAAGTGTTTGATCATATCAAAGATTACTTATTAAATCCATCTGTTCTTGTCCCACTAGTATCTGATCAACCTTTCTTGTTATATATCTTCGTCACATTTCATGCCTTGGGTGATTTACTGACACAACATGATAACTCTCAACATGAAAGAGCCATATATTATATCATTCACACGCTAATCTCTTACGAATGTAACTATAGCTACATTGAAAAATTATGCCTCGGTCTTGTCTTTGTTGCCAACAAATTGTGACATTATCTCCTTAACAATGAGGTACATATTATCATAAAAGTCAACCCATTACATTACCTCCTATCCCGCACACATCTATTGGGATGTTTGGCATGCTGGGTCATTCTCCTTACCGAATTTGATTTTAATTCTATCCCACAAAAATCAATCAAAGGACAAGTTATCAATGATCAACTAGCTGCGACACCCCTCTTGGATACATTGCCCATTTCTAACTCCTTTTTTAATGATTTCACTGTCTATACCATCGAGCCACATTTTTGGACAATGTAATTTGATGGATCTCATTTTCGATCTGGCACTAGGGCTTGGATAGTCTTCATTACTCCACACGGTGACCCATTACCCTTCACATATCGCTTAGGGTTTTCTTGTACAAACAAAATTGTTGAATATGAGGCTCTTATTTTAGGATTGATTTACCTCTCAAAATCTCCTCATTTACAACTTATGCATACATGGAGACTCTCAATTAGTCATCAAACAAGTTAATGATACATATAATACAAAATAAGAGCATCTCATTCCTTACATTACCCTTTTAAGGGATATTTTATCTACTTTTGAGTCCTACTCCATTACTACAATTCTTCGAAAGGATAATTGTCATGTAGATTCTATGGTTAGTATCGTGTCACTCATCCCACAAGACATCACCGAAAAACAAGATACCTTCATAATTACACACTTACGACATCCCTTTATATCTTCATTACCTTTTGTAGCCTGCGCCATCACGCACAATCAAGTCAATATTGAATGGTTCATGCCTATTTATTATTAATTATATAAGAAAACTATCCCTGATACCCTATAACCTCACGAAGATCGCTGGTTACGACATGACGCTACTCATTTTTTTAGCATTGGGACCAAATTATTAAAATGTGAGGTTGACAGTCATATTATTCATTTCTTGTCACTCATAGATATTCCCATCACCATCTTGCAAATGATAGCATATGTGGTGGTAACTTCTCGGGTAAAGCTATGTCGTAATTTTTTTTATGTCAAGGATACTATTGGCCCACAATGGAACAAGATTTCTTGGAATACACTACTCATTGTGAAAAATGCCAAAAGCATGACAATATACATCATGCCCACGCATATGACCTTAAAACTATTGTACCAACCTAGCCTTTATCCTCGTGGGGGCTTGACCTAATTGGTATAATCAATTCTGACAGATGAAAATTCATCATTATAGCTATCGAATACTTTACCAAGTGGGTCAAGGCAGCTCCCCTCCGAAAAACCACTAGCATAGACATTTGTAACTTTCTCACCATGCATATTATCACATGTTTTAGTGTGCCTTCTACTATAATAGCTAATAATGGAACAACATTCAAAAATAAAGATGTCAAGAAGTTTTGTGCTAAATTCAAAATTAAACAATTCTTCTCTACACCTTATCATCCACAAGGTAATGGTCAATTTGAGGCCACTAACAAAACTATTGCCAAAATTTTATGTAAAACTGTTGACTCCAATGGTATCGATTGGCATAACCAGATATTTTATGCGCTATGGGATTATTGTACTAGTGTTCGTAAACCTACTAATGCTACTCCTTTTTCCTTCATCTATGGTGTTGAGGTTGCTATCCCACTTGAACTAGAGATACCATTCTTGCAGATCTCTCTCAAAGGCATCCTCAAAGACAATGAGTATCACGAAAACTGATTACATAAACTAGAAATTTTGGAATCAAATTATGTCCAAGCACTCAAACACCTCCACACATATTAATATCATATTGCTCATACCTATAATAAAAAAAACTAGCTCTTAAGAGTTCATCATCAGTGACCCCATCCTGAAAGAGAATAAAAAGAATGCAAACATTGAGGCACTTCTTAAGGGAATATTCAATCCCAATTAGCTTGGTCCATATGTTATCACTGATAAAATTGGTGGTGGAGTATATCACCTCACCACCCTTTTAGGTAAATCACTTAAAAATCCACTCAACATAATGCATCTTAAGAAATATTACACTTTCGTGCGATCATTACCTGATGATGCACTCTTGTGCTTCAGTTCACACTTGACTGTTAACAATTTACTAGTACAGTGAACCCCACACACTGCACTATAGGAATTATACATTTCTTTTATTCACACATTGCATGTCATACACCATACATTCTCAACATTTTTCTACAACATTATTCCATTTCCACATTCATACATCATATGTTATACTAGTCCTCATGTTACTTATTTTACATCATACACTATTAGGCTATTTATACATGTTGCTTCACATCCTATACATAGGCATAAACCATACATCATACACTGTGCATTACTCACATTCTACACATTATGCTAGTCTTCATCATTTATGTGTCTAGCATTACATTCATTCTTACATACTACATCACTTATCTATCTACATGTATTATACTACGAGTTATACATTACATTTTATACATTCGACATATCTATCATCACATCTTACACGCCATGTATTTATAGATTCTACTCATCACATGGTCATCACATATAATACATTATTTTCTACGCGTTGTACTCACCACCATATGATGCACTTTAGTACCTTTGTCCGTACTCGACTGCCAAGGGTTTACTAATCAAATGGACCTTACACTTATCATGCATGTGACAATCCTAGGCTATTGACATATGCTTTAGGCTAATCATCACCTATTATCACTTTGTAGTGGTATACACCTTAAGTTACATCACCACTCCCACCTTTCATAATGTAGTGACATATGCTTTAGGATAAATCATCACCTATTCTATCATTTTTTAGTGGTCTACACCTTAGGTTACATCACCACTTCTGCATTTCATGTTGTAATGATATACGCTTAGGGATAAATCATCACTCATCCTTTCATATTATAGTTATATATGATTAGGATAAATAATCACTTATACGTTCATCTAGTCATGATATACGCTTTGGCTATAGGGTTCACACACACATCATTAGGTCATATTTCATCACTACACTTACACATTCATCACAACGCCTTAGACACAACACACACCACTTGACCATTTCCCGATGATGCACTCTCATTTACGATTCATTATTGAATGATGAGGGGGAAAAATGAACCTCATTTCATATAATTTCATTCATTTGGGGGGCATGTAACTCCTATCATTCAATCTTGCATTCCATTTCATACATCTACAACATATAGCATTGTCTTAGGGGAATTTACTCTTGTTTAATAGTGTTTTACATGATCACTTTACTACACATGTTAGATTGATTTAATTATATGTCATTTATCTATACCATCCACACATGCACATTCACATATTTTTCTAGTTGTGATTGCAGATATAGATCTTTTACACGCAACATGGATGCTCTTCTTCTACCCTTCCTACACTGATCGCTGGGGGTATCCACATTTGTTTCTTCCAGGTGCTATTGTTTCATTTTAGCATTTTATATTACTTGGATATTCATGCTTTGAAATATTGGTTATTTCTCTAATATAATAACGGGTGTTCCATGTGTAGCACTTGTTTATGCAAGGATTATTTGTTTTCATGACTAGTGATTTTTCCATTGTCTACTATGCTTGTTTGCTATTGTTGTGTGGGCCTTGCCCTTTGTTTGGTGTAAATACTTGTTTTTTTGTTTGTAGCCATGATGGCCTTATGTGTTTCGTGACATTGTGTGCGATGTCCCATGTTTGTACTTACTTTGTGAGGCTTACTCTATCTTCTTACGTGTTTACAATAATTTTCTTGGTAGCTTACACACTATTTGCGTAGCTTATACACTATTTTTTAGATGTATGTGTTTTTGTATTCACATTTTTCTTTGGCTATCCTTCTCATGATTGTGCGTGCCTTGGTTTCTACCAAGTAAATTCCCTTCCCCTTGCAAGGTTTACAGTGTATATGTGGTTGGTCCTCTTTTAGGGTCGCATTTCTCCTTATCAGCGACATCGCATGAAACCTCAAAGAGGGGGGTAATCATTTAGGGGTTTTCACATACTAACACAAAGATTCTACACCGGTTGGGTTTAATTATATACAACAAGTGGGTTCAGACCTAGTCTATAAACCCCATACATAATGAATTGTATAGGACATGTTTTCCTTAGCATTCTGGGAGGTAGTTACAAGATTGGAGGTTATAGTGGGCGTGTGCCTCTCTACACTACTTGTGCCAGTGGCATCACATCGCTCGAAAAACATAGGATGTACAAATATATCTTCACACACAGTTCAGGGAATAAGTTATAGCCTGGAGGACACAAAACATTTCCTCCCTACACTTCTTTGGCCTAGGGTGGTGTGAGATCACCCAAAATACTCGTGAAGTATATGATATCCTTATACACTCGCTTTCTCGACATGGATATGGTGCACATGTTCCACTTATATTTTCCAAATTTACATTTGTGTATTTTACATTTAAATTATTTCATATACATGATTACCTTTACATTGAGTTTTTACACTTACATACATACCTATTTGACTACTTGATCATTTTCTCCTTGCAGGTCCAGTTGTATGAGAAACAAGCAGTCAAATTGGGGCAACAACAATAATAGCGTCAACAATAAAACTTCGCAACAACACATGCTTTACTAACCATGCAGGTACATCACACACCGCAATAACTACATACACATTCTGCCTTAGGTTCACTCTCATCACTTTTTATTTGCGCATTTTTCATCTTTAGTTTCCACGCTCCTCCATATTTTTTTCATTCCACGCTTTGTCTAGTTCTTCGACATGCCTTCTTCATTACTCTTCATCAGTATCAGATACACATCTCTATCTACTTTATGTTATCGAGATTTCCACTCACTAAGATAAAGTGGGTAAATTGTAGTCATAAAATCATGCAATTTATAAATTTATTTATCTCAGTACCATACAACTATTTAGAGCTTTCTTGAGTGAAGAAATTATTATTTAACCCCTATCTTTTGGTCATCTTGTTTTATTTTAATTTTTCATTACCGGCCTATTACACCCATATGCCCCGTCAACTTCTATCATCCTGCATGATTTTATCCTTGACTGGGGTGCGTAGATTAGTACTCAAGCACTCATGGGTGTCGTAGTCGCACCTTGAGTGCCCAGATCCTTCTAGAGTTTTCCCACCACTTTTTGGGATCTTTCTAGCCGTTTATCCTTCTTATCTTTTTAGTGGTTAGCCTTTTGGGGTTAATTACAAAATTAGATCAAGACAACCCTATAAATATAAAGTTATGAGACCATCATGATGGACCTAAAATCACTTACTACTATCACTCCATCTAGAGTTACATCCATCTATTGCATTTAAGATCACTTACATCTAGATAGCTACATCATCAAGGCACAAGGATAGGACATCTGCATCGCACTTTATAGGGGGAGGGATTATAATCTATTCCATGAACACATTCTATTAAATTTTCTACACATAGTTATTTTTCGCTACTTCATAAAGTGTGACTGACACAAGAGAAACCCAGGGAGTGTTCACACACATTTGCACATAGAACTATATTGGGTCTAAGATGTAGTGCAACACTCAATTAGTAAGTCCACCATTGTGGCAGCTAATCTCAGTCTGACCCCTTCATATGCATTTTTATTTTTCAGGGTTTGATTCTCATTTTGGGGTCTTGCAAGTATTTCATCTCGAGTTATTGGTGATACCCGACATGGTACATTGAACTTGATGTGACAGACAACGAGGTTTTCAAATCACCTCTCATCCCTGTGAAGATCAGCTTTAGAGATTTTTTATAGACTAGGGTGCCCATATTATAGACCAGAGTGCCCGCAGGCACCGCAATCCCTCTCCAAGTGCTCCATTCTAGCTATATCCTCCGGACCCATCCTTTTCAATACCTCTTCATAGTCATTCCTACTCCTTATTTTTCCATTCACCTTTGCAACACTCTCCGATAGGTATATGTTATTCAGTTGAGTTGTTTCACCTTTCTTATTGTACATTAGGGTTAGCATTTACTTTTACATAGTTGTTTAGCTTATTTACATTCTTATTTACTACATTTATTTAATTTATTATAGTTTTTCATAGCTTATATTAATTATCCACAGACTACTTAGTTAGTCCACTTTTAGTTAATCAAGAGGCAAGCAGGTTGCAGAGGAAGTGTGAATGTTTTTCTACCATGTAAAAACTAAATGGGGGAATTTTAGGAATATTAGTATTTACATGGGATTTACCATATGGTAAATATGTCATTGCTATGGTAATTATTAAATGTAAAAGTAAATATGGTAATATAATGGTTAGTAGGTGGTTGTTAAGCTATACCCGTATATATATATATATATATATATATATATATATATATATATATATAATATATATATATATAGTATTTATTAGTTGTTATTACCCGTGATTATCCCAGGTTACTATATCCTATTTTATAAGAGGTTGTTCAACTACCTATATGGCTATTTAATAGCCTCTGTAAATGTTCTAAAAATAGTATTTTGAATATTTTTCTATATTGTGTTGATTTGGCTATCATGTTACATACACTTTGAAAAAATTCAATATACATGTATATTCATTTAAGATTCAAGGAAATTTTTTTATCCAATAGTGTTAGGTCATCAATATAGTCAAGAAATGAAAAATGGAAGGAACGAAGGTGTTCTTGAGGGTTTTCATGGCCATTGAACATAGGGAACTATTAGGAATTAGATAACAAATATGCGGAAACAATTCCTCAAACCACAATAGTAGGAAACTATAAAGCAGAATTATACTTGCAGAAATAAAAAAACATAAATAAATAATGCACAAAAGAAGACAAGACAAGATTTAACGTGATTCACCCAATGTGGGCTATGTCCACCAAGAACTTGCTCCAGATTTTATTATCAACAAGAGTAAAAAAACTCTCACAGTCTTCTCTCAGTTATGAACTCATAACAGAATTCCAAAGATGTTAAACCACATCTAAACCACAATTGACACCCAATTGCATAACCTTGATCACTCTTGATCACCTCTTGATCTCTAAGACTCAAGACCTCTTGAACAATCAAGATATCTTCAAGATAACCTAACACCTCTATTTATAGGATTACAATCCTTTTAAGAAGCCATAAAGCCGACCCTAAAAGATTGAAAGTCATGATCTTTCAACTTCCCATGGCTGGAAAAATAGTCCTGACGTTGACAGCCAATTAACAGCAACGTTGTAGCAACATCACAACAACGTCACAGTAGAAAACTACAGAAAGTTCCTGGAGTCTCCAAACTTAACTATTCGAGCTCTAGCACTTCAACATTGATTCAAGAAGACCAAAAAATAGGCTCCACACCCCAACAATCTCCCACTTGGAGACTGTTTCCACTGAGCAAAGTTCTTAACCCTTCATTATCAACCATGAAGGCTAATCAAAGTTGAACAAAACTTCAAATTCTCCCTTGTGACCGCCTTGGTCATCATATCTACAAGATTCTGACTGGTATGAACCTTTTCTAGCTTCAACTTATCTTCTTCAAAAGCTGTCTTGATGAAATGATATCTCAGCTGAATGTGCTTTGTCCTAGAGTGGAAAGTGAATTTCTTTGCCAAATGAATAACACTTTGACTATCATTGTGTAGTCTCCCAACTTCCTTCTTATGCCCCAACTCATCAAGCAACTGTTGTAGCCAAATCATCTCCTTGCTTGCCTCTGTGGTAGTAACATACTTAGCCTTTGTGGTTGACAAAGCCACAACCTTTTGTAACCGTGAAATCCAACTCACTGTTGTATCACCAACCGCAAATACATAGCCTGTCATGCTCCTCCTGCTGTCCAAATTTCCTACCATGTATGAATCTACATATCCACGTAATGTAGTGTCTGATCCACTAAAACACAATGTTTCTCCAATGGTCCCTCTCAAATACTGAAGAATCCACTTTACTTCCTGCCAGTGATCTCTACCTGGATCACTCATAAACCTGCTCATTACTCCCATTGCATGGAAAATATTAGGCCTAGTGCATACCATAGCATACATCAAGTTACCAACTGATGATGAGTATGGTACCCTAGACATCTGGATTCTATCTTCCTCAGTCTTGGGAATATGCTCCTTTGATAATTTAAAGTGACCTGCCAAAGGAGTACCAATTGGCTTAGCATCTTGCATACTAAACCTCTCCAAGACCTTCTTTATGTACTCTTCTTGAGATAATACCAGCTTCCTCTCCTTCTTGTTCTGAGTTATTCTCATACCAAGGATTTGTTTTGCTGCCCCCAAATCCTTCATAGCAAAGGAGTCACCTAGCTACTTCTTGAGTACCTTTATTTCCTGCATGTTCTTCCCTGTAACAAGCATATCATCTACATACAAGCATGGAATAATATAACTACCATCAAGAAACTTCTTGATGTACATGTAATGGTCTGAGTGACACCTGGAGTAACCCTTCTCCTGCATAAAAGTATCAAACTTCATGTACCACTGCCGTGGAGCTTGTTTCAGGCCATATAAGCTCTTCTTCAATTTGCACATGAACCTCTCCTTCCCTTTTACCTCATAGTTTTAGAACTTTTACACATACTAGGGTGCTCAAATTACAGACTAGAGCACCCACATGCGCTCCACCAATCAGGCCTTGTATCATTTCTTGCCTCCATCTTCCTCTTTGATTCTATACACCCACTTTTTCTGCAATGCTCTCTTGCCCTCGGGTAGCTCCACTAGATCCCAAGTCTAGTTTTCTATAAGAGATCTATGCTCTTCAGCCATGGCCTGCTCCCACTTCTTCCTGACATCTACTTGCACTACTTCCTCAAAGCACTCTGGCTCTCCACTGTCAGTGAGAAATAAATAATTCAAAGATGGAGTAAAATGTTTAGGTTCCCTTCTTACCCTAGAAGACCTTCTCACCTCAGGAGTTTGGGGTTCTTGATGAGTAGGTACATGAACTGGTTGTGCCGGAACATGTTGAACCTAAACTGGCCCCTTGGACACCTTGCTATCCGCAATGTCCTCTAACAATGTGTATTCTTTCTTTGATTCATCTTTCTTTTCCTGTAATTTATCTTTATACATGACTTTTTCATTAAAGACAATATCTCTAGACCAAAATATTTTCTTGTCTTTAAGACTCCAAACACAGAAACCAAAGTCATCTTCACCATATCCAACAAAGGTGCATTTATCAAACTTAGCCTTTAACTTGGTCCTATCGTCTTTATCAATGTAAACAAATACCTCACATCCAAATACTCTAAGAAATGACCAGACCAAGCCTCCTCAGGTATACCTCCATCCAAGGCCATAGAGGGTCCTCTGTTAATCAGATAAATAGCCATGCTTACTACTTTCACCTAAAACATGAGTGACAGCCCCGCATGTAACCTCATGCACCTAGCATGCTCCATGATTGTCCTGTTCATTCTCTTTGACACTCCATTTTCTTGTGGAGTATTTGGAGCTGTTCTTTTCCTGTGGATCCCATTTACTAAACAATAATCAAGAAATTCATTGCTGTAATATTCCCCTCCATTATCCAACTTGATACATTTCAACTTGAGACCCGTTTCATTCTCAACCAAGGCTTTCCATCTTTTGAAAGTTTTAAACACATCATATTTCTTTCTAATGCAATATACCCAAACTTTTCTAGTTGCATCATCATTGAAAGTGACATAATAACATGAACCACCAATAGACTTTACCTTAGCTGGCCCCCATACATCTGTATGCACTAACTCCAACTTACCCTCCTTCCTGGTAGGTCCAACCTTGAGGAATCTTACCCGCTTCTATTTCCCATAAACACAGTCCTTGCAGAAGTCCAAATCTAACTCCTTTAATCTAGGAAACCCATCCTTTATAATCTGCATGCCCTTATGACTCATATGATCGAGTCTCTAGTGCCACAAAGTCACATCTCCATTTGTAGCAACTAAATTACAATAATTAGCACCATCGGTTAAATACAAAGTACAATTTTTCTTACCTCTTGCAACCATAAGAGCTCCCTTGGTAACCTTTCAAGAATCCATTGTAAAACTAACCGTACAACCATCACTGCCTAGCTGTCCCACTGATATCAAGTTTTACCTCAACTTAGGCACATGCCTGACGTCCTTAAGTAGCCATGTGTTCCCATTTTGCATTTTCACCCGAACACAACCTTTCTCTACTATGCTACATGGTTCATCATCACCAATATATACATGTCCAAAATCACCTTGAACAAAATCAATAAAGTAATGTCTATGTGGGGTGGCATGGAAAGAAGCCGCTGAATCTAACACCTAAGATTCAACAATATTTTCTAAAGAAAGAATTAAGGAATCTTGACAAACATCACCCGCTACCACATTCAACTCTTTAGTTTCCTCCTTATTTTTCTTCTTATCCTGAAGAGCCCAACAATCTGTCTTAACATGACCAACCTTCCCATAGTGCCAACATTCTAACTTACTCTTGGACTTTGACCTTCCATGATCATTCGACTTCCCATGGTTACCTTTCCCTCTATTCTTTTGTCTCCCTCTGCTCTCCACCATCAAAGTGTTTCCAGAAGTAGAAGAATCTCTGGTGTTCTTCCTTCACATTTCCTCACTTAGGATCACACCTATTACATCCTCAAACTTCAGCTTTGAGTTATTAGAGACTGAATTACTTACAACCATAACCAAGCTGTCCCAGCTATCTGACAAGGAGCGCAAAATCAACAAATCCCTGACCTCATCATCAAAGTCAATTTTTATTGAGTTTAACATACTCACAATCATATTAAATTCATTCAATGATCATCAATAGAACCATTCTCAGACATCTTCGTATTAAATAAATTTTTCATCAAAAATATTTTATTAGAGGCAGAGGGTTTTTCATATAACTTCCCCAACGCACTCATGAGACCTTCCATGGTCTTCTCCTGTGATATGTTGAAAGCAACCGAAGATGCAAGGCATAAACGAATTGCCCTAAGTGCATTTATATCTACCAACTCCCAATCCTCATCTGACATGGCTATAGGTTTCTTTGCTTTTCCAGCCAAAGGAACATGGAGGTCCTTTTGATATAAGTAATCCTCCATTTGCATCTTCCACAAACCAAAGTTTTGCTCATTGAACTTCTCAACCCTCGATCTGCCCTCATCTGCCATAGCTCCCACTCAAGTTAAACTTTCCCTGTGATTTACAACTTCAACAAAAAACCACCAAAGCTCTGATACCAATTGTTAGGAATAAATATGCGGAAACAATTCCTCAAACCATAATAGTAGGAAACTATATAGCATAATTATACTTGCAGAAATAAAACAACATAAATAAATAATGCACAAAAGAAGACAAGACAAGATTTAACATGGTTCACCCAATATGGGCTATGTTCACTAAGAACTTGTTCAAATTTTATTATAAAAAAGAGTCAAACAACTCTCACAGTCTTCTCTTAGTTATGAACTCATAACAAAATTCCAAAGATGCTAAACCACATCTAAACCACAATTGACACCCAATTTCCTAACCTTCATCACTCTTGAACACCTCTTGATCTCTAAGACTGAAGACCTCTTGAACACTCAAGATATCTTCAAGATACACTAACACCTCTATTTATAGGATTACAATCCTTTTAAGAATCCATAAAGCCAAACCTTGAAGATTGAAAGTTGTGATCTTTCAACTTCCCACGGCTAGAAAAACAGTCCCGACGTTGACAACCAGTTAACAGCAACGTTGCAGCAATGTCGCAACAACGTCACAGCAGACGACTGTACAAAGTTCCTGGAGTCTCCAAAATTAACTGTTCGAGCTCTAGCACTTCAACACTGATTCAAGAAGACCAAAAAAAGGCTCCACACCCTAACAGGAAGTTAGGTGTGACGAAGTTAGAAGGCAATAGATAAAAGGAGATCACAAGTGAAAAAGGGCTATGAAGGAGAACTGAGGAATCTAGAGATGGAGAGAAGGATGAAGAGGATTGTTGTAATTAGTGAATTTAAATTTTCATATCATGGTATAATGATGCTAGGTCATGATTTCCCAAAGAGGAGCTAGGTTGTGTATGGGAAGTATTGGGAGGGTTAAGAGGAGAAATGATCGTAGCAATAGAATTAGGAATGACAGAAGGTGGGGTACATGTCATGGTGACCAAGGAGTAACCCATAAGAGGGAGAGTTTTGGAATATCTAGATCTATTAGCATTTAATAAAGTATTTAGGACATGCAGAATATGTTTAGGGTGATCACATAAAACAAAATGGAAGTGAGATTGTCAAGTTGCTCTTGATCAACATTAGTGTCCTAATCATATGAGTGTTCACTCTCAGAAGTTTCAATGTTTTAAGAGGAATGTTGGTTGAGTTAATCAGTGGATTATCAGAGTCTGCCATTAATTTATAGAGGTTACCGGTAGATGGAGGAAGCTCAGTGTTCTTAAGAGGACTAAAACAACCACTACAGGTAATGGGAATAAAAAGAAGGCCTTGAAGCAAGGTAGGGTTCAAGCGATGGGGTTTGAAAAATTATTTAATATAAAATTTTAATTAAACATTTATTTTAGAATAACTTACTGTAATGAATGATATATGGGAAATAAAATACAGTAGTGCACAAGAAATAAACATTCAATAATGTAAAACCCTAAGCAATTGAGAGAGGGAGGTGACTTAGCTGTATTTGTGCAACTTGGATGTGGTCGAGACTGTGTATTTATATGAACAAGTTGGAGAAAATGTCAAGTAGGATTGATGAGGGTTCATAACCCAAGGAATGTAAGGGAAAAAATTACCTATTGGAGGAGAGGAGTGCCCCAAGCACTAATGAGTGGTCTCGGTGTTTGTGTTTGCTTATATACTTAGAGTTTTTTCTTTTATGGGTCAGAGGAGCTTTGTTGTTAATCCTATTTTTCACTCTAGTTTCATATTTATGTCATTGGTCACACCTGTAACCTATAAAATAGATAACTAGCTGCATGTACCCACAAACCACATCAAATTTAATAAAAAATATGTTGAATGTGGAGTAATATTGACCCTAGTAGTCACCCAAAGAGTGAACTTATGATATATCATTGCAATACATATCAAACTCCATGTAGTTATTTGTACTTTCATGTGTAATGATGCCCTAGGTTTCCCTTATGAAAGTTGCATGATGATATTGGGATAGATCTATATTTTACCGAGTATGTAGAATGTGTGTGATGGAATATAATGAACTCCCCTCTTATGTTGTGTATGCGTATTGATGCATCCCTTATCCCTTGTATGTATGTGCTAGATGTATGCCTTCTAATGATCTTGTGCCTTTATGCAAGCTTAGGTGATCATAAATAATTTTTATGATGTTTGGCCCCTTGTTTGAGAGAAATAACTATGTATATATATGATTCCCTTGTTTGAATTTTGTAATTGACAACTGAAAGGCCAACCCATAGTGTTAAAATGTGACTAAGAAGTGAAAAGGACCTAAAAGAGTAAAAATAAGATAAAGAAGGGAAGAAGCACCTAGAAGGGACCAGAGAACCTGGGTGCTTTTGTCTTATTTGGGAGTTAGTGTCTGAGGTCATCTAAAGATAAACTAGTCAAGTATCGACAAATATGTAAGATGTGTAAATCCAGTAAAGTACAAGAGATAAAGAAATAAAAAAATCTAAAATGAGTTTTCAACCACTAGTTTTATTATTCAGGAATCATGTATACATTAGTATGCTTTAGGACCTAGAAATGTACCCAAGTGCATATATATTGTATTTATAGAGAAAAATAAGAAGTGCAATAAGAGATTTGACTCCAAGGAATATTGTATCTCATTAGAGGTAAGCATTGAATATGGTGTTTCTAATTCCGATTCTAAGTCTGAGCATGAAGATATTGGCAATGAATTCCTTTTCATGGCTAAGGGTGTTGGGAGTTCTAAGAATGAAGGTTCCATCTATGGTGGATCATGTATTCATTTAGAAAAAGAATAGGTTGATATTGAAACTGAGTTAATGGGTTTTCAATAATAATATAAGCATACCGAGAAGAATAACAAGAAACTCAAGGCACAAGTCAAGGAGTATGAAGAAAATATTCATGTTATTAATAAGATGCATTGGAATGATACCAATGATTATGATATGATAGTCAAAATTTTAGAGACTTGAATGGATACTATAGCTTCAAGCCTAAAATATAAGGATGAAGATTACATCATATTTAAAAAATAATTAGTCTCTATAAGGGAAGAATTGACTAAAGCACCTGGTAAGGAAAGATGATTTTAGAGATTTGAGAAAATATTCAAGGATCTAGATGACCTCTTGGATAGTCAGAAGACTGTAGGAGACAAGACTGGTTTAGGGTTCAAAGAGAAACTAAAAGGAAAATAGGTAATTCAATAAGCTGACTCTTAGAGTAAGGAGGTTACTAGTTCAAGTTCCAAGAAAGATCAGAAGTAAAAACATATTCAATGCCTATAACAAGACAAGGTCTATTATATAACCCAATTATTCAAGGCATACGAAGTCCTTTAATGGTTATTATTACAATTACAATGGTTTTGGACAGAGAAAAATAATTTAGAAATTCATTCAAGCATGAGGACTCGTGGAATTATGGAAGTAGTTTAAATTCATACCATTCAAGAGGTAATAATGAATTTGTGTGTTATAATTGTAATCATGTTGGTCATATTACAAATTTTTGTTTTCATGGTCCTTTAAGACAAATCAAGAGGTTTCAGGCTCTTAGAGTACAAGAGAAGAGGCACAAAAAGACATGGTAACTGAGAGTAAATCAAGAAAACATATATAAGCCAATTATTGGAGCAAGTCAAGGATGTACACATGTTTCTGATCTGAATAAGGATGAGAATGTTGTGTCACAAGTGTTAAGGAGGTCTTAGAATATCTTAAAATTGTTATTTTATATCCCTAAGACTTATGGTGTCTCTACTAAGCTTATTAAAGAAATTCATCACTAGGAGGAAGCATGAAGATAGGGTAGCTTGAGTGGATGCCAGGAAGATGTGTTGTTGTGTAACAAGGCTGCAGTCATGAAATTATGAGGTATATTGTAGAGTTTTTTTAGTTTTTTTCATAGGTTCATTTAACATTGAAGGATACATCAAGAGTATGTAAGGTGTTTCAAAGGACTTTGACATGTATATGGGAGTTTAAGAATTTTTTTTAAGACCTTATTTAGGTTTGTGTCAGTCTATTACTATTGATCATGTATGGTGTAGTTTCTTGAGACCTCATTCAGGTATGTGATAGTCTTAGTATAAAATAACAAGTTTGTAGCATCAAGAGGAGTGTTTGAAGATGTCGATAAGGTGTGTCTAGTCTGATGAGCTAGTTCAATTTGTTCCTTGAAGTATCAAGTGATGAAGACAAAAATCATGTTTGAAGCTCTATGATTGTTTTTTGAATATAAGATAGGCTTATATCTTATAAGGTTGAAATTGGTATAATAAGATCAATATGTCCTTGTGGAATATGGGTGATTTGAGAATGTAAGAAGGCTACAAAATTGATTGACATATTGTGATTAAGTTACAAGATATTGTGCAAGAGGGTCATGTGAAGAATCGTAAGTTTTTTCACATTATTCAGTATTGTATAATGACAAGAAAGTGTGTATAGGCCTAGCAAGAAGAGATTGAAAGTTTGATCATGGTTGTGCCTTTAACTATATCTTAAGGTTTGACCTAGGAATATGAAAAATGTTTCAAGGAATATTGCAAATCATGAATGACTCTTATCCCATCTAGAGGGCCTAATTAATATTTTTTAGGCATCAAGGAAAGTATTATAAAGAATACAGAGGATTGAAAGTATTAAATATGGGTATAATCAATTTACTCCTTGAAAGTAAGCTTGCATAGTTCAATAAACCAAGACAAAGGTATATTTGCATTTTTTACAATGATGAAGACATGATGATAGCTGAATTATATCAAGTAGGTGCCTTGATGATATTGAAGGTAGAGTAATAGGTGATTAGGTTTGATTTTTGGGTAGTATGTCATATGCTCTATGATTGAAGGTACAACTATGAATTCATGGTGCGTTATTTTAGTATTGATATCAAGTATAGTGCACCAAGAGTATATGGGAGCTTGCAAGATGTGTTAAACAACCTTAAAGAGGGAGAGATACATATTTTAGCTTGGAGTAGTACTGTGAGACCTAGTTTAGGTCTTTGATAGGCTTAAGAAGCATGGATATGGGAAGACATGGTTGAAGAGACTTTGAATATATTACATATGTTATAGGTACATGTATGAGATGGAATTTTTTTTATTGAATGTGTTAAGGTGACATTTTTTAGCAAGTTGAGCAGGCAAGGTATGTTGATGCTAGAAGCTCCATAAGTTAGTATATTGTGCAAATTTTAGAACCATGATGGAGACCTGGTCATGATGCTGTAAGGTTCTGATGTAGGAGCATCAGGGATTAAGGAACAACAAGTTTCTAATTATCCTCCTTTCTTGTTTATGGATTTCTAGAAGAGTTTTAGAGGTGCTAATAGTTAAATGGAGCCATTTTAAGTCATTAAAAATGATTGAAAATTTGAATTATCTTCCCTTTTTATTTTCCCTCCAAAATGTAATTTAAATCTCATAAGTATGTAAAATAATTTAAATAAGGGATTTGTAGACACCTATAATTTGGTTTGAGAAATTTAAATACTTAAATTCGGCTAATTATCCCCTTTCCCACAAATTGAAAACATATCATCAATATCACAAATTTTATCTTCTATCATCATTAATTAATTACATTACGTTATTTAATTAACTCTTATGTCCACCAACGACACCAATTAACAAACTTCTATTAATCAACTACCCTTTCTATCTAGATTATTTAATTAGCTTTCTCTTCTGTTAGATCAATAAATTGTCATTCATTTGATTAAATTCCTCCCATAGTCTAAATCATGCTAATTATTCTTCTAAAGATATTTTATAAGCTTCCACACCTATTAATTAATCACTTTGGTTAATCAATAAACCCCCTCAATTCCCATGGGTCACTAAAGGACAAACTAAACTCTCCTAAGGTTGAATCAACCCCCTTTTCAACCATAGTCATCCCCAATTAACTCAACCTTGCTATTATCCCACGTGTAAAGGGATGAAAAGATTATTTTATCCATTGGGCTATATTAGGAGTCTTCCTCCTACCATTCTACCTACACCTAAATGAGAATAGAGCCTAGGCTATAGCCATTTTATCATCTTAGAGAATTCTTCCATTAGAGGAGCTAGCTATCTTCATTTCTTGCATTCATCCATCCAAGTTTGAAGTCATATGGAGATATGTCAAATGGTCTTGTAGCCATGGATTGACAAGACTCCATTCTTGAAACCTTGGGATTCAAACATACAATCAACCCTTTGATTGCTAAGGATCTAAATAGGTTCATTTCATTTGATTAACATTCAATAGAGATAGAGATTAATTTCTTAGCATATTAGTTTGGATGTTTATTCATGTTCTAATGCAAATATGTTGGTAGATTAGTCTTGTTTAAGCTCTAAGCATGATGGTGCATTGATTTTAGTTTAACATTGTATTGAGGCTATTAGGTGTTAGTCTTGATTTTACTTGCATAGCTAACTAATTTTTGCACACATTTGGCACACCCGGTGGGATGGATCCTTAGTCCCTTAACATTGTAGTTAAAATTTTGTTGTTATTTCAATTTTTGGCTAATCCTTGATATGCACATGTGTGAAATATTGTTGAATTTCTTATGATTTTTGGTAACTTTACATGTGTTGAGTCTTACTTAGAGATCTAATTCAGATGGGTTCTTGTCAATTTTGAGATAACTTGCCAAAAATTTGAGCTTTTTGAGATTGATTACGTCAGAATCTCGTGTGTTTGACATCACTTCTAGGTACAGGCACACACAAAAATGACAGGGAGTGTACACACCAAAAATTGAGCATACACTCTCAAACTTGAGGGAACACATTTTTCTCTGTCAAAATTTGAGCATACACATCATTCTGGAAGCGCAGACATTCACATTCTACTCTATCTATCATTTTTCTATGGGGGAGTGTACACACCAAAAGTTGAGTGTACACACTCAAACTTGAGGGTACATGTTCTGCTTTTCCTGTCATGTTTCTATGGGGGGCATACTTGAGGGTACAATTCCGCTCTGTTGTCATTTTTTTATAGGTGAGCATACACACTCAAATTTGAGGGTACATGTTCTTCTCTGCCACTGCCATTTTTCTATGGGGGAGCATACATACCAAAACTTGAGCATACACACCAAAAATTGAGGGTACACATTCTTCTCTATCATTGTCATTTTTCTATAGTTGAGCATACACACCCAAAGTTGAGCGTACACATCACAGTTTAGATTTGAGATTTACTTTAAAATTTGTAAAAGCATGTTTTCTGTATTTATTAACTCCTTGCATATTTAAATCGAAGATTAACTTCTATTTTACAGGGTTTATTTACATGTTTTTTCTAATATGATTTGATTTGCTAAAAGGGTTAAATGAAATGTTGCATGCTTAATCATGAGATTAGAGTCATGTATGTTTTTCCCTCGCACCTTCTAGGTGATCTTGGGAATCAGAAGCAATTTCTATATCTATTTTTGTTTTGAAAAACACTTGTTGCTAAAAGAAATAATGTCAAATTTGGTTAAAATGAATTTTTTTTTGCGTTTGAATAGAGTATTTTTCATTATTGATTTCGTAGTTGGGTTCTACGTCATGTATTCTCTTCTCTTGCATCTTAGGACAATCTCGAGAATTAGAAATGACATTTTATCCTCTTTTTTTTTTTATGGAAAACTACTAAATCTGTCATGCAGGACCTAAACGATTGTCAAAGAATGGAGGATCAAGATGAAACAAAACTACTAATAAAGTTTCCATGCAGGTTGCCAAATTGTGTACAAGTAAACCACATTAAGAATAAAAGATAAAAAATACACCACAATCAAAGGACTGTATTTGCAGGTTTGGATAAGGGTACGCCCCATCCGCTTAACTAGGACATAACCCCTTTGGCATATGCCTTAAGCTACAACAATGGGGTGGTCCTAGGAACCCCAAAGTAGTCCACACAAGAGGGAACCTTGTGGATGAAACAGGAAGTGCTCCACACACCTACTTGAATAGTATACATGTGATATTTATCATCAAATTTATCCATATTGTGACCTTAGTGAGAGTACATGATGGATGCATTTATTTTCGATTGTGCTTGAAGGGGGTAAAGTAAAATCAGGATAATCCTTGGGAAACCTTGGCAAATCAAGATTGCATCTATATAACTTGTGACACCTAGTTGAGTGAACCACCTACGAAGATATCTTTAACCAGGAGCCAACTTTGACCATATCAAAACCAATTTGAGTTGAGAGCCATCGCAAAGGGAGGAATTTTTTAGATTTCATAACCTTGTTTATCGAACAAGGGGAGAGTCCATCAAAGTTCAAACAAGCATGTCATTCATCACAAACATTGTAAAGCATTACTTTTGCTTAGTTTTTCACTCTCCCTAAGGCGAGGAAAAACTCTACCAAAGTGAGGCCAAACTCTCTTCAATGCCGATTGATCTATTTCCTTCACTTTATTTTGACACTTTGTTGATCAATAGAAGAGTGACTACCCACGTGTTACTAATTGATTATATTCACCACTTTTGTGTATGTTTATGCTCATCCATGTTTATGGCTGAGTTGTTAAATGTCTAAAGTGTGTGAGCACATTTTTCTTATCATTGGTATCTTTTTTGATCTTGATACCCAAGTCAAGATTGTCATTTATAATTAGGCTTGTTTCTTCACTAGACTCTCGTTTGAACTGTTCCATTGAGTGTATCGTATTAGATTTTTTTTGATACTTACGTCTTGTTTCTTGCAAACTTGGCCTCAGTGTCTAGATTTTAAAGTTACACTACACCCACCTTAACAATTCCTTGGTATACTCTAGCATTATTTTACTTTCAAACATTACCTCGATTTAGAAAAGTGTTCTTCTTACCTTTGTACACATTGTATCAATATTATTTTGATATTAATACCTTAGTTTTCCATAAAGTTTGGTTAACATATCTTAGTGGTATTGTTGCGTTGTTCATATTCGTAACTCCCACTTTTTAAGATATAGGTCTTGATTGGACTTAAACTTGCTGTTAGTATACCTTTGTTGGAAATCATATCAATGTTTTGTTATTACTTATGTCTTGTTCATGTTCTTTGAACTTGACATAAGTGGTGACATTTTGTTGATCATCTTAAATGTCAAACTATTAATTGATCAAACACTTAGGAAGTACTTCATTTGATTGATTGGTTTACTAACAAACCTTGTGTGATTATGTCTTGTGATTATTCATCATTTTAACTTATCCATTTAGGACAATCACTTTGATCCATTGATTCTTTATCATTCATTATTCTTTGGTCATTAATTTGGCTTTGTGTTTTGAACTTATGTGATTGTTCCTTGTGTTTATCCACCTTATAAACTCGTTTCTAGGACAATCCTTTGGGTCTTTGATCCTCTTGATCTTCTTGTTTTTTCCTAAGTTCATGGTCATTTTTTAACATATCTTTCAAACCTTGGCAAAAACATTTCCTATCAAGCAAATTTTGCATCAATCAAACATTGGAAATATTTCCTTTGTATCCTTTATGTTACTAAAATTTTGATCAATCCTTTGACATTTATGCCTCCAAACTTGTTGTCCAAAACTTATTGGATTATCAATCTTGAGTCATCACGATGTATGTTTTCCTTAGCTTCCCTTTTGGAAAATCACATAAGCATCCCCATCTTTACGAAATGTCTAGTTGGTTGTTGTTATGTTTCACTTTGAAGAAGTTTGATCATGCAATCTAGGTCTAAACCTTTGAATCCAACACACACCAATAATGACTGATTATTAA
Source organism: Taxus chinensis (assembly GCA_019776745.2). Lineage (NCBI taxonomy): Eukaryota > Viridiplantae > Streptophyta > Pinopsida > Cupressales > Taxaceae > Taxus > Taxus chinensis. The sequence goes on from CM034148.1 coordinate 53,400,854, forward strand.
AAGGTCCCTTATACATACGACAATAAGGAATCAAAGTTTCAGTGTTCACATCAAAATATGCCCACCATGACTAAGCCTCGTTTGGTTATTCCTGCTAGAGAACCCATCCGGGTAACCCATTCCCCACCTTCATCTCATAGTCGGTGGTATGGTTTGGATACTTGTAATCCAAATTATTATTTGGTTTCCCCCACTCTTCTTCTGATTCTAATCTCAAACATTTCCTCTTCTTCTTAGGATTCCAATCCAAATATTTCCTCCGATTCTTCTGATGATTTGGATCCAAATTATTATTCAAATTCATCTAATTTGAATTTTGAGCCACGGTCCTCCCTTTCTTCGTAGGACCTTCTTCATAATCAGTCTGATGTGAATCCCACATCGCAGTCCTCCCTTTCTATGCAAAACCCCTTTTATTAGTTGCCTCAACGAAATCTTCTTCCTTTGAAGATATGCGTGACTCCAAATGCCTCCAATCAAGCATCTAATACAATTCTTGAATCATAGTCCTCTCTTTCTTCGCAGGATCCATGTTATTATTCATCCAATGTGATTCTTGAATCACTGTCCTTCCCTTCTTCACATGACCTTCTTCATTAATCACCCCCATGAATTCTTCCTTCTTTGAAGATTCCTACGACTCGAAGTCCTTCTAGTAAAATGTCTGAATTGAATTCTATGTCACAATCTGTAGACTTTAGACTTAATCCTACTAGTTTACAGATGATATACCATCGTATAGGTAGGTCCACACTGCCTTCTTCTACTCTTGAGACATCTAGCTCCACATCTACTTTTTCCCCCATGTCACCTTCTTCTATCAATCATCATCAAACATCTTCTCAATATTTCACACCAGTTGGCCTTTTTCATCCAATCAAACCCTCATGGTCAATTGACAACCCATACCGATTGATTTCTTTTAGAACAAAGGAGAGATCATTTCCTTTATAAGGGCACATGAAGATATCCCTCTAACATGTTATGAGCAAGGATTATCTTTAGAATTCGATGCGTTCACGTATATTATGAGGAAAAGGTTGATTCCTTTTATCAAGAAATGGAGGAAGAGCCTTAGATCATGCACCTTAATTCTCCTCTTATTCTTCCATCTTCACATTCTTCATTAGATGATGAAACTCCTAGGTATTGCATTAATCAGTGGCCTATCTTCTCATCACCCAATCAATATTTTTCTATCACAATTCATCAATCAAATATCTTATGGGGTCAATGCCAAGTAACCCTTGATATTTGTCTAGGTATGGGTCACATTCTATTATCCCTCCCTCTTCTATTTGTGGGACATTTTTGAGTAGTCCACTATCTTTTATTCTTGGGGTATGTCTAACTAGTGCCTTTTCTTTTATGTATGGGTCACCATTGGGTAGTCCCTCATCTTCTATTCTCGGGCCACATCCTAGTAGCCCATCATCTTACATTTATGGGTAGCGTCCTAGTAGCCCTTCTTCTTCTATTCTTGGGCCACATCCTAGTATCCCTTCATCTTCTATTCATGGCTCACCTTATGGTAGCCCCTCTTCTTCAATTCTCAGACCATGTCCTTTTCTTCCATCACATTATTCTTATATCAATGATTATGGAAAGCCCGATGTCATTCCTCACATTCCTCCCATGAATTCTAAACATTCACGTTCTTCTCCACTTCTCATTATTAAACAAGTTCTTTATCAAGATAAGATCAAAACTCCGAAAAGCTACAAATTTCTCAATAACTAAAATGATTATAAAATTCAAAATCAAACGTGATTATAGAATTCACACCAACATACCCATAAAGTATGGCACAAAGTATAGAAACCTATGGATAGGGAAATCAAGCTCCCACATACAAAACCCATGTTTCAAAAAAATCACAATCATTTATTGAGTGTGAGCTCACCACAATCATTGAGATCAGGGATAAAATTACACTTGATAAGAAAATGTGCTTAGTCTCTCTTATGAAGGAAATCGTGAACATTGTTGGATCCTATCACACATAGTGACATGGTTCATCCCTATCTCCCAAAACCATCAAATAAATCTTAAAAAATCATAAAATAGTTCAAAAATAAAAAAAATGAGAAAACATTAAAACATTACAAAAACAAAATCAAAGGTACAAAGATCAAACATTGCAATCAGGAATTATGCACACATGGATGTTCTTTCTTCACTTTCTTTCATATTCATCTACAATTCATCCACCATCTTATTCCCTTAGATATTATTGTGGTTAGCCTATTTGCACACATTTTGTGACGTTTATATCTATGGTATCTGTTTGACCTTGGTATTTCATCACCTTGGTAAATTAAAAAATGACTTACCTCTTAGAGATCATATCACAATTCTCATCTAATAAACTTGTTGTGAAGAAATTTTGGACGTATTTGTTGACACTAGCCAATGTCATCATCAAAATCACTTCCACATCCTTCCATTAAGCCATCAATGATTCTCAACCCCTTGATAAACAAGAGAGCTGAAATAATTTTTGAGTAAACTAAACAAGAATCATAATCAATCAATCAAAGAAGAAAAAGCTACAAAGAAAAATCAAATTGATATACAACTCTATCTTGTGGTATTTCCAATAATCTCTACTAGGGCTATGGAAACCTGACTGGAAGTAGAGAAATGTTATGATTAGAATCAAATGCATCTCTATCGGGGCTATGGATTCCTGACTAGCAACGGAGAAATGTACAACTCTCCTTCCGCAATCCATTCAAAAATCACCTTTCAAACTAAAGCATTACTACACATTGGCTAGTGTCTTCACTTTTTGTCTATCAATTCTTTCCTTCAAGAGGTAATTGATTTTCATGTGCACACACGGAATCTCCATGAGTAAACAGGATTATTTTGTTAACAGGTTTTGTTTAGACCTTGTTCAAACTCTTGCCTTAGTGCATGTCTTGTCTCATGATTTTTTCCTTTGGCTAATCACTCTTTCATCATGAGGATTTTATTTTCATTTGTCCATCTCCGTTCATGGAATTTTTGATTTTCTTCTGCTTCGTTCAAAACATCCATGTGTGTAGGATTTCCTTTTTTCTATGTTTGAGGGAATATTGTCTTTTCTTTCAATAAAAATTATTCCACTTCTTTCTATCCTACATTTCTTGGCCATCTTACATTGGGGGTGTATTTGTTTCTTCCTACCATGTCATTGGGTTTAAGTTCATCACCAGGTTGAACATATCCATATTAATATTGATATAACTTTTGCATGAAGAGTTTTCCTTTGAATATTCTCATCCAACGCCAGGGACAACGTTGCATCTTAACTTTCTTCTTGTACATAAACTTGGCATTTTTCCCTCGTACATCCCATCCATCACCAAGGAATCCAAATTTCTTAATTTAATTGTACATAGCTTTGAAAAACTTTAAAAAACACAAAAACATTCAAATATGTTTCTAAAAAATCAAAAATAGTAAAAATAATCCTACAAAATGTAACTCTTTGGTTTCCTCCTGTTCTTTTATGCGAATTGTGGATCATTTCTATCTACCTCCATTAACAAAGCTGGTTTTCTTACTATATTTGTACTCTGGGGCACAATGGGTTGCTTGGTAATGTTTCATAGTGCACGATTACTTTCACAGGACCCAAGTGTCCTCCTTTATTTCCCTTGCATGTATCCTTGCTTATGGCACCATATTTTAGTCCTTGTCATTAATTCACATAGGTAAGAATCAAATCTTGATAAAAAAAACATTACATTATGTTTCTCTCTTAGGTTAGCTTGTTTACTTTCTCATATTGCATTCTATTATGTATGTTGTAGGAAGTTAGGAATCTTTTAATTTCTCATATTGTATTAAATTTTGTATGTTGCATTGAGTTGGTGTTTTCAGAAATTGGAAATTGTTCATAGTATCGATTTTCATGTCATTTTACTTTTTTCATATGCTTATATGTTTTTGCAAATCAGCAGCACCCCTGGATGTTGATCAAATTTCTAGTTTGATCATCCTAAGCATCCAGTGTGATTGCACAACATTGAATCCTCTCCCCAAGTGTGGGACTTGTAAAAATGGGAGAGGAATCTCCAGATTAGAGGCTGGTTCCTCAACTCCTCTGATTAGATATATCACTTGCAAGCTATACAGAGGTTTCAAACTCAAAATCCTACTCTAAATTCTAAGGGGACAAAGATAGGGGATGCAAGAAAGTGAAGCTAATACTAATGAGGTGATACACCAAAGGAGTTATAGACACCTGATACTGCAATACATACGCAATCCATAAGAAAAACACCCCACAAAAACATGCACAAATTGCTCAAAATGTAATGAAAGATCAGGAAAACAATAGTAGATATATGAAAGGATTGAGGGATTTTAATCACAGAGCATATATTAACATTCTAGATCCAATACAATGCATTACAATGATCAAGAGGAAAAAAGGGGTGCTGTATTACATGAAAAGGTAAAAATTTCCACAAATTCTACCAAGGAGGAAGAAAAGGGAAGTTGTAGAGCTGAAAAGTGTCTCTTTTTTGTGAAAAATGAACCATTCTAGATTTTTACAGTGCAAGCCATGACCCCAGGAGAGAGAAAGGTGAGAAAACGTGGGGGAGGTTCAAACATTGACCAAAACATAATCAAAACAGCATGGGCATCCTTACAGGCCCATCATCTGACATTTTTATCCATGCTGGGAGAGAATGCAAGCCATTCTTCATTAAAAACGGTGGTTGAAACGTCATTTCTGTCCATGACCACGTGCCAGAGGCGTTTTTGAATTTTATCTCTCCAAAATCCATAAAAATGTAAAAATGACCCTGGAATCTTGTAGAGAATTTCACCATCTTTCCATTGATATACACAAAAAACCAAGCTCTGGATCGAAAGATATGGCCGTTTGAAGTTTTAGGGAAAAACAAGGCCAAATCCGATTGGCGGGCAAAAATTTGAATTTTTTGCCTTTTTTACATTTGGGAAAATTTCCCAAAAAATCCCCGCGATCCGCCATTCTGGGTGCCACATAGAAACCTTTGATTAGGTGCGGGCCTATCCTATTTCATTTTCCTTTGTTTTTCCCTTTGGAAAATTTTCCCAAAAAACTCCGCCGGGCCGATGAGATGAGGACACGTGGCATCACGTGATTGGGTGCGGACCTTTCCTTCCTGGATCTCCTGCGGGCCTGACTGGTATTTTGAAGCCACTGGACACGTGGCATAACCCTATTGGATGCGGGATTTCCCCTTCAAATTTTCCTTGTGGGATTTTCCTGAGTTTTGCCGCCACCGGACACGTGGCAATATTCCATTGGGTCGCGCTCGGGGGGGAGGTGTTTTTCCCTCTGAAATTTACTTCCTTTTTGCTTGGGAAAATTTCCCAAATTCCCCCCGCCTTCTGCCAGTCTAGGACACGTGGCATAATCTCATTTGCCGCAGGCCCTTCACAAGCATTTTTACTTTTGTGCGCAACCTTTTGGGAAAAAATCCCAATCTCCTCCTGCGTTCCGTAGCTCCAACCTCCGGGGACACGTGGCATAACATGATTGGTTGGCGGGGGCAGCGGGCCAAAAACTTCCTTTTGAAAATTGGCAAAACACTTCACCAAAATTTTAACCTTCCCTCCGTGCTCCGCCGGTCTGGTGCCATAGGACACGTGGCACAATATGATTGGGCGCGGGCCTTCTTCGTTAAAATTCTCCCTGCACCAACACTTAGTCATTTTTCAGTTTTTTCCCCTTGGACACGTGGCATCATCTAATTCGCTGACGGGCCTGCGGGGAAAATATTCTCTTTTGAATTTTTTCCAAAACACTTGGTAAAAAACCAAGTTTTCCTCTGACCCCCGCCACTTCCTTGGACACGTGGCAGCATCTCATTGGCTGCGGGCATTTCAGGGGAGAATTTCCCACAAAACTCCGTCGAGCCATAACTTCAAAAATACATGGAGTTAGGAGGAAAAATTTACCTTTTTGGAAAGCTGAGAAAGAGCTCTATTCAAGGGTACCATTTCCAGAAAGTTTTGAGTGCCTGAAAAGAAAAAAATTATGACTGAGGCACAAGAGAGGGAAGAATGAAAGGAGTTAGCCACAAAATGAGAAAGGGGTACATTTTGGATAACATTATATTTTTAATAAGGACCGATGACGTAGATCCTTAGCAATATGATGACACAAAAGTTATTTTTAACACAATGGATGAAACCTCATTTATTTCTCACATCTTCACTTTTACTTTATCATCATTCCCCTGTAATCACTATTCTTCTAATTCCCTTGGGGCATCATGCCTCTACCCATTATTCTATTCATTTCTTGCATCATTTCTCCTATCCATTTTTTTTATTGTCGATTGCCTTCTTTCATCACCCCATCAACACTCAAGGGGGAATCTCTCACTTCTTTTAATTTTTATTCTACCTCTTCAAAATATTACTTGTCTACTATCCTTGAAGTGGCATCACTTATGCCACCTCAAAGAGGGGAAAATGTAGACACCTATAATTTAGCTTTAATAATTGAAATAATTAAATTACGCTAATTATCCCCTTTCCCACAAATTGACAACATATCATCAATATTGCACATTTTCTCTTCTATCATCATTAATTAATTAATTAATGTTAGCTAATCAAATCTTCTATCCAAAAATGATGCCAATTAATGACCTTCCATAATCAACTACCATTTCTATCTAGATTAATTAATTATTCTTAATTAATTAGATTTCTCTTCCATTAGATCAATAAAGTGTCATTCATTTGATTAAATTCCTCCCATAGTCTACATCGTGCTAATTATTCTTCAAAATATATTTTATAAGCTTACACACCTATTAATTAATCACTTTGATTAATAAATAAACCCCCTCAATTACCATGGGTCACTAAAGGACAAACTAAACTCTCATAAGGTTGACTCAACCCCCTTTTTAACCATTGTCATCCCTAATTAACTCAACCTTGCTATTGTCCCACATGTAAAGGGATGCAAAGCTTCTTTTATCCATTAGGCTATATAAGGATCCTTCCTCCTACCTTTCTACTTACACCTAAATGAGCATAAAGGCTAGGCTATAGCCGTTTTATCATCTTAGAGCATTATTCCATTAGAGGAGCTAGCTATCTTCATTTCTTGCATTCATCCATCCAATTTTGAAGTCATATGGAGATATTTCAAACTGTCTTGTAGCCATGGATTGACAAGATTCCATTATTGAAACCTTGGGATTCAATCATACAATACACCCTTTTGATTGCTAAGGATATAAATAGGTTCATTCTATTGATTAGCATTAAATAGAGATAGAGATTAATTTCTTAGCATATTAGTTTGATGTTTATTCATGTTCTAATGCAAAGATGTTGGTCGATTAATCTTGTTTAAGATCTAAGCATGATGGTGCATAGATTTTAGTTTAACATTGTATATAGGCTATTAGCTGTTAGTCTTGATTTTAATTGCATAGATAACTAATTAGTGCACACATGCTTGACTTGAATGTAAGAGAGGCATTACTGCTTAGGAATGTCATAGCGAGTCTAAAGAGCGAGTGAAATCTTATCAAATGTATGAAATAATGTAAAAGTGCCTAAAATTTCTTAAGAGGCATAAAGAGAGGTCATGTAAGAATCATCATGGAATAGGAAGAGTTAGTTATAACTTTAAGAGACAATGTAAATGAGAGAATTCGAGGGAGAATTAGTTAGAGAGAGAGAGAGAAGGAGAGGAAGTGGAGTATTCACTCCTCAAAGAAGGAGAAGACGGAATGGAAGGAGATAGCATATGGTTTTGTATGAAGAATGAAATTTTGTATGAAATTATGAACAAATAAGATGGATCTCTATTGTTGTTTAAGAGGTTAAGTGTATTTGTAGGCATGTTTTGAATCTTGTGGCACTCAATGGCATTTAAAAGGTTATGAAATAAAATAGTAATGTCTGCACTATATGAAACCCCCATAATGAAGAATGATAAATTACGTGAAACTAAGATTACATAGTGAATCTTATATTTGTTTTTTTGATTTTATTATTCATGGATAAACATATAGTGATGTTAGCACATGAATCCATTCATAAGGTGAACCATATTTCTCTTGAAGGAGGTCTCTGTGTTTCCATTAGATTGATCTAAGGCACTCATGCTCTGTTTTGATGATAGGTAAGATTATAAAGGATTTATGTTTATATATTGTCCCTTATATGGTGTGTGTGAGATGTATTTATATACTTTTTGGCTCGTAAATACTCTGTGTAAAATATGAACAAGGAACTAAAGTATAGAAAGGAATAAAACTGTTCATGCATGAGTAAAACTGTGGAAGAACTTATGTGGAAATAAGGTTTGTTGATTGAAGGTAGAGATGGTTCTTTATGCAAATAATATGTGTCATATTTTCAATATGTTAACTCCATTAGTATACTCGAGAAAGCCTGAGATACCAAGAACTTATAGTGATTGTGCATTCAAATTGACAAAATCTTATTAGATTATGTGTCAGGTTTTTATACATGCATGTGAGGAGACCTTCCTTGGAAATAAAATTTTTATTCATCATTAGAACTCAATAAAACTCCCTAAATCCTGAAGAGTTGAATACATAACAATAAATAAGTTTTAGTCTTTTGAGATTGAGAGACACAATTTTTGGCAAGGGTTGAGGGCTCTTGAGCTCACCTACAGGATAAACTATAGATAAGAATCATGAGGTAGGAAGATTCACGAATTTTAAAGCCATATTGGTAATATTACCTTAAGGGGTAATTTATGAAGTATCTATAGGTCTAATTTTGTGCTTTGAATATGAGTATAAAGAAACTTATATGCAATTTTGAACTCTCAGGTTTTCAGGAAGCTTCAACTATAATCGAAATAGGGTTTGTTTTTAGAGACACTTAACCAACTCCATTTCCTTTGGAATTCACAAGATATCATGACCATGGAATATAGAAATGGATTATGAAACTATTTTGAGAATTCAAGGGTCCAATTTTTAGATTTACATAACAATTTGGGTCTAGGTTTGTGAATACAGTCAAAAGGGTAATGTAAAGAGTAATTTTACAAAGGAACCCTATTGTTCCCTTGGAATGAGGATATGAAAATTATAGGTAATGGTGAAGAATTTTATGGGTGCCCTAAAATCCTTTTACTTGGCTTAGAAGCCCTATACATGCTGAGATATTTTTCTGATAGTTAGTTGAAGAAGACCTAGTGAGGGTTTGTGACAAAATTACAAAAAGGAGGAGAACAAGAGTTATATAGAGAATTTAAACTTGAATTTTTGGGAATATGTAAATATGGGTAGGAGAAAAATAATGGAGTTTTTGAAACCTTTGGGGTACCTTGGGAAGTGTGAAACTAGGGTTTGACTAAGGAACCTTGTCTTGAGAGGCTTTGTAGGTCAGTCTTGTAGATTAGAAGGAAGGTTGATTGTGGAAGCATGAATGCTTTATTTGTTGAGATATAATGCTATTGTGAGGTGTGTAGTAGGGGAGAGAGACCAAAATTATTGAGATAATTAATCATAAGGAAGGTGAAGTTAGGACTAGTAAGGAGAAAAGTAGAGTGAAAGGGGGTAAAGGAGAAAAAGAATATCAAGTTAAATTTTGTCGCAAGAGGAACCTTTATTTGATTAAAAAAATGATGCATGTAGTATTACTAATATGATTTAAGTGTTTCATGTAATAAATGGAAAATGTGGGAAATTTAGGAAAGTTTTATCCTTTGTAGGCTTGAAAAAAATGATTCCCAAGTATAGGGCCTTTGAAGATGATTACTTAACTTTTCAAAATGGACTGAGTCAAAGGATAGGGTGCACCGTGTTGAATATCCTTAAAATAGATATATTTGAACTCAATCTATGTAATACACACTATTTTCTCGCATATCATGATGAAACAATACATAAATGGAGACACGAAGTTGTAGTTTTTCATAGATTTGAAGGCCATGGAATAGAGTTAGAACTAAAAGTTGTTATCCCTGTTGTATAAGAATTTCAAAATGGTACATGCATTGTGTTTTTTCAAGTTGTTACTAATAATGCATGGAGGTATAATCATAAAGAGGTAACTTTATGAATGTCATGATTGAGGTATGTTTAAGACTTTTTTTTTAGATCACATTTCATTGAGCTCCTAAGAATGGTTTATGGCTTAGCAAGTCATATTGGACTCAAATTTTCTCCAAGTATTATATATGGTGCTAAGAAGGTGCTTCTCAAGGTTTATATATTCCTTTGAAGGAGATTAGATATGCATGATTGTGGTTAAATATTATTGGCAAAGTTTTAGGTTTATTGTTGGCACTTTGTAATATAAGGTGAGTATTCTTGATAAAGAGTGATTTAGACCAGGTGGGATGAGTAGGGATCCATCATAATAGTATGAGATGCCAAGAATCAAGAAGACAATTGAGAAGGACAAGTGAAGAAGAAATTCATTCATTTCACATGATGGCTTGATCAGAACATCAAATGCATTGAGATATATTGCATGATGTTGAAGGAATGTGTTTCATATGTGATTCAAGGTATGTGCATTAATTTTATCTTATTTGAAGACCAAGATAGTGCTAATTGACAGCCCTAGTAGGCAAATTATCGTAATTTTCTGAGTTTGAAGGACTAAAATTTGGGCATGAGTGATGATTACAAAGAAGATATACACTTTGATGAGCTAAGGGTTGTGTCTTAAGACCTGGTATATCTCTTTATTAGTGATATGGTCTTAGGAGGAAATATTATGCAAAAAAGGAGTAATTTTGATATCAATGAAGGTAGGTAACATTGAATGGTTCTTGTCGGTGCTTGCATGATCTCAAGGGTATTTTGATAAAATATTTGTAAACTTTTTATGTTCTATTATATCATATATAGGTCTAAGATCATGATTACATGTTTTCGAGATAAGAAAAATCCCATGTCCTATCTTAAGATGTTTTGTATCGGTTGGTTCAAGTGGAAAAGATAATATAATATCTAATAGTCAGTAGAAAGTGTGAGTTTTATTTTTACATAAGATTTTGAAATTGGTCATTAATAGGTTTCTAAAAGGAACGATAACCAAATCGTACCAAGCCAAGAAAATAGATGCTAATCAAACACCACGATTAATATGATGAAATTAATTCACCAGAATAAATTTAAATAAACCTTTGCAAATAAAATGAGCAGCAATATCATATATTATTATGGAACTCAATGACGATCAATGAGAATGGACCTTGCTTATATAGGAAAGGAATAAAAATCTAAGAACCAGTCAAGGTCGTAGATCAATCCATAAATCAATGAAAGAAATAGTCATCAACGAACTAGTCAAGACCATAGATTTAGGAAATAACTAGACATCGAAGATCTAGTCAATACCATAGACCAAAGAAATAACTAGGCAATATCATTGATCAAGTAGTAACTAGATAACATCCCCCTAATATCCAAATAAATAAAAAGAAACATCCACACACATAAGTGGGTGAGAATAAATACAATAAAGGTAAATAAAATACCAGGTGAATATGAGCTAAGGTAAATACCTACTCTAACACCCCCCCTCAAGTGAAGCTAGGGGCAAAAATAGAAGTGGCATGTCCATAGAATGAGTACCGACAACTAGGCCTGATGAGGTACTCATGTACAATATATCCATGAAGAAATCTTGAACCAAAAGAAGGAAAGAATCCTGCTAGAAGGAAAGAGAAAGAATAATAAGAAGGAAGATGTTCTTATGAACACCCCCAAGAAAAACTTCTGAAACCCCAAGCATGCCACACAACTCAAGGTAACAAGGTGATGTAAAAGGATTCGTAAAGATGTCCACAACCTGCTGTTGATTCAAAATTTACTCCAAGAAAAGAACTCCATCTTGAATGTGCTAACGAATGAAGTGGATGTGTATCTCAATATGCTTGGTCTGTTGGTGCTCAAATGGGTTATGAGAAATGTGAATTGCACTTTGATTTTCACACCAAAGTACAGTCAGTGAATCCTATGGGAATAAAAAATATGTTAATAACTTTCGAAGCCAGAGAATCTACTGAATCACTATAACTACTACCATGTACTTTGCCTCTGAAGATGAAAGTGCAATATCCTTTTGCTTTTTGCATGCCCAAGAAACTAGAGAAGAACCAAGATAAAAAATATAGCTAGAAGTGGAACATATGTCATCAATATAACTTACCCAATCTAAATTTGTATACCTAACCAATTGAGTAGAACCCTTAGTGTAGTGTATGCCAAAGTGGGAAATGCCCTGAAAATAGCACAAAATCCTTTTAGCAGCCTGCCAGTGAATACTATGAGGAGAATGTAAAAACTGAGATACAAGCCCTACTATAAATGAAATATCAGGGTGAGTATGGGTCAAGTACATGAGACTCCCAGCCAACTACCTATACAAAGTGGGATCACAAAGTGGTGTGGTACATGTGGAAGTAAGAGTAACCCCAAACTAAAAAGGAGTTGAATTTGGCTTGCCATCAACCATATAAAAGCATTGAAGAAGATCATGGGTGTACTTTTTCTGACTCAAATCAATCCCTGAATGTTTTCGAGAAATCTACAAACCAAGGAAATAATGAAATAACCCAAGATCTATCATAATAAGTTGTTTAGAAAGATCCCTGTGAATAGTTTGAATGTGGGAAGAAGAGTTGCCAGTAAGTAACATGTCATCAACATATAAGAAAAGTATCACAATATCCTCACCAACATGCTGGAGATATACTGTATGATCGGAGTGGCAACAAACAAAACCAGTAGATAGAAGAAAAGAATCCATCTTCTCATACCAAGCTTGAGGGGATTTTTTGAGACCGTAGAGGGACCTTCAGAGCCTACAAACAAGAGAAGAATCCTGAAAAAATCCAACCGGTTGCTCCATGTATATTTCCTCTTGTAAATCTCCATGTAAAAAGGCACTCTTCACGTCCATCTAGTATACGGGTCATCCCTGTGATGTAACAATAAAAAGTACAAGGTGTACAGAACCCATCTTGGAAATGGGTGCAAAATTCCCAGAGTAATCAATACCTTCAACTTATGAAATACCCTTTGTAACAATATGGGCCTTATACTTGTCAATGGACCCATCAATCTTGTATTTGGTTTGGTATACCCACTTACACCTAACCATCTTTCTTTTTTAGGAAGAGAGACCAAATCCCAAGTATGATTCTTCATCAAAGAAGAATACTCAAACTCCATCACATCAGCCCACTCATGTATCCCATGATCCTTTAAAAAAGATTGTGGATCCTTAGAAACTACCTGACACAAAAGTCCAGAACCTGTAGAATGTGTGTGATTATTCCTAGTGGGTGGAGATTCTGTATGAAAGGTACTACCTTAGAAATTGTAGTATGATCCCACTTAGACATAGTGACAACATCTGTGGGAATAGGATCCTCAATGACATTTATAACCTTGGCATCAATCTCCACAAAGAAAGGATCCTCAAGAGGAGATGAAGAAGAAGGAGGCATGGAAGAATATGAAGAATCATGAGGAGTGAAGTGCTCATCAAACTGAACATGTGTTCAAAAAAGAATGCCACGTGTACCAGGATCTAAAAGTTGATAAGATCTCATGTCCTCACAATACCATACAAAGATCAAGGGTTTTTTATTCTTATCCAAAGTTTTCCTTTTCTTATTTGGCACAAAGGCCCAAGAATGAATCCCAAAGACTCTAAAAAATGAGACATTTGGCTTAGTGTTGGAACAATTTCCTTTGGATTCAAATGTTCAAGTGCTCTGTGTGGTGTGCAATTTTGAATGTAGTTATCACAATTAACTACTTCTACCCAATAGATAGGAGGTAAATCTCTAAAATGCATCATACAGTTAGCCATTTCCTTCAAATTTCTATTCTTCTACTCTACTAAGCCATTATGTTGTGGAGTATGAGGAACAAATTTCTGGTGAATAATACCTTGAGTTGCCAAAAAATTAGAAAAATCATTGTTGAAGTACTCCCCCCATTATCAGTGTGAAGGTTCTTTATACAACTCGAAGATTATTTCTTGACCAAAGCATTGAAGACTTTGAAGTGTGAAAAAACATCAATTTTTTACTTGAGAAAATAAACCCAAGTATGCCTTGAGAAATATCAATAAAGGTAAGTGCATACTAGCTCCATTGAAGAGGGGGTAGGAAAAACCAATCAAGTCACTATGCACAAGCTCAAGTCGTGAAGAAGATCTCTTAGAAAAATTCTTAGGAAATGGATCTTGGTGTTGTTTCCCTAATGCACAGCCAGAGAAAACTACCTCAAGACAAGAAACTCTAGGAAGACCATCTACCATACCATGAGTGCTCAACTCCTTCAAATATATGTAATTAAGATGTGCAAATATTTCATGCTAAAGCTTATTATCTGAATCTACATGAGAAACAAATCTTGTCCCTATAGAACGAAGTGTCATCAAAACCCTCAAAGTGATATAGTATAGAACTATGATCAACAATACCCTAAGTAACAAGTGAATAAGACTCCAAAAAAGTTCTTACTTCTGCCCCATGTGGTGTAAAAGTCATTGTTTTTCCTTAACCATAATGACAAATTTGATATACAGAAAGCAAATTTGTAGTGATGTTAGGAACATATAGTGCATATTGGATATTGCCACCATTAATTTGTATATCACTTTTCCCTCAACAGAAAGAAAGGAAGAATCTACAACCTCAATTTTTGAGGTAGAAATCAAACCTAGAGAAATAAAAGACTCATTGGAAGAAGTCATGTGATGAGAAGCACCATAATCTATAACCCAACTTTCTACAAGTGGCGACTGAGATCTCCCAATAACATTAAGTGATTTTCCATTCTGATTATAAGGAGGTGGAAGTGGAGATATAAATTTTGTGTTTATTGAATGCATCCTCTAGGCTTGCATCACTTATAACACCTATGTTCTTCATGACCACTACTTCCACAAAAAGCATGAAAGGCTAGAATTATTATTGGATTTATAAGACTCCTTGGTTTTAATAGTTGTTTTCTTTGGTTTTAAAGTAATTTTGAGATGAAGAAGAGGTGGATTTGGTTTTAATTTTTGGTTTTCCATTGCCCTTAGGATTAGATGCAACTAATGCATTTTGAGAGGTGGAAGACTTAAGGTGAGACAATTTGGATTCTTCCCTAGTAAGTATTTCACAAAATGTTTCCAAGTCAGGCATTTTGAATTTTTCACCTAAGGCTTCCATGCTAGAGAAAAAGGTTGAAGTAAAGATTTGAAATTGTCCTTTCAACTTGGATAGAATCAAGTAAACACACTCTTCGTATTTCTTATCTCTTCCACTGCTCTTCACCTGTGTCAAAAAAATTCTTGAACTTGGTAAGATAGTCTATAATTGTTGGAAAATATTCAAGATTACGAGAGGTGATCTCAATTTCAAGTTGCATGACTCTCATATGATCCACCTTACCAAGTAAATCCTCAAATTTCTCCCATATTTTGAAAGGAAAGTCACATTTTTCCAAATGGAAAAAATAATGTCACTTACATAAGTTCCTATCAAACCCATACCCTCATAAAATTTGCAATGGTAATGAAAGTTCTCATATTCTCTAGTGAACTGTGGTTGTTCTGAAGAAGTTAAAGCCCATAATATTTTCCCCTTAATTATTGTTTCCATTATTGGTTTCCATGTGTGGTAATTATGTGTTGTTAATGGCTCAATGTGATCTAATGAATAAGTAGATAAAGACTCCATCCTTAAAAAATACGAAAATAAATGCAAGAAGCAAGCAGTGCAACAAGACCAACAAACAATGCAACAAGAGCCCCCCTAGATTTTGGCACTTTATAATGAGTGCATGTTACAATATGAAACTTTATAATTACAGTTAAATTATCAAAATAAACATTTACAATGGAAATCTCATGGAAAAACAAGCACTTTTTCAAAAAATGACACTCAAAACCGAGTTACTGATCAAAAGATACAAGTTTTTCAATATTATGCTCTATATTTATTTTAGTTGCCACTAAAAAATAATAAAATGTTCTTACCTTCACCACAAAAATAAAATGAAAGGGGGCTAGAGTTAAGCACCTACTAGTAGTAATCACAACCTACTATTAGTAATCACAACCTACTAGTAGTAATCACAAGCTCTAATCCCTCATATGACCATACCATATGACCAGGGGCTAAGTATTTCAATGGGGAAAGGTATGATTTTTTTTATTCTTTATGAATACCATAAGAAAATAGTTTATGTGTATTTTCTTCTATTTTTTAGAGCTTGGTCAAGGTTTGAGTCAGTTCTTAGAAGGTATGTACCTACTTAGGGGGATTTTTGTTGCTCCAAGAAGTTAAATCAGAGATTAAGATGGATAATGAACCTTGATTGCTTTGTTTTATGTTTCCAAACAAAATATGAGCATATTTTATTGTCAAATTAAGAGGATATGATGTTGCATGTATGTTTTTATTTTTCATTAATGTCATAAGGGGGAGAATAAGATAATGACATGAGTTCCTTAGGGGGAGAATGTCATTTTGTGAGTTTTTCCATCAATGGGTTTTCCATCAATGAAAAATGTGGAGATTGTTGGAATTGTGTTGTCATTGATGTCAAAATGAAGGTTTTCTCAGTGTTTTATGAGGTCATTGATGTCAAAAGAGGAAATAAACATGAAGGTTGATTGGTAGTGTCAAGATGAGTTGTTTGGTTTAGGTGTTGTTTCTTGAGCTCTTGAGCAATCATGTAGAGGTGATGCAATATTAGGAGGATGTTGTGATGATGTAATGGAGTGTGATGAAAGTTATAGTAGGTGTTGTGATGATGATGGAGTGTGATGATGTTACAAAGTGATGACAAGGTCATTTGTTGTGAAGTAAGCATGTTCAAGTTGTTTTTTTACAAGTCCTAGTTAGCATGTATGGTGTGGTATGATGGAGTAAAAAATGTATGAGTTGTTTGATCATGGTGAGAGAATGTGGAGAATGATTATGATGTGTTGGGACACTCAGAAGTGTATTAGATTATTGGTTCAGGTGTTGGACATGGTCTTTAGGTCTACAATAGACCTATTCTCAAGCCCTATATAACCTAATGAGCTTAGTTGGTATGATTTTATATTGTAAATAAATGTTTGAGAAATGTTAGAGTTGTGGCATGTTTTTTTTAGCATGTTAGTGAATCTTGAGGTCAGTAATTTTTTGCATTTTACATGAAAAGTGAGTTTTTAGGTATGTTCCTAGACTAAACCCTTAAGAAAGCATGTCCTGGAATAGTGGAGTTAGCATTTCTGAGTATATTTGGGAAAAGGTGAGTATTTTATATGATTTGGTATGCTGATATGAAGGTGTAGTCATAATTTCACGTTCATATAATTAATATTTTAAAATTTATGTCATTTTTTACCTCTACCGAGTTTTTTAAGTGATAAACCAAGGTTGATTTTTTCCTTTCTGATGCATGTTGGAAAGTATGTACTTTGTATGGGGACACACACTCTTGGGGATAGTTGAATAGGTCTACTAAGAATATTTTAAAAGTGGAATGAGGTCATTTTATTGACAATTTTTTATGAACAATCGTTAAGAAGGCAATCTACTTTAAAACCCTCTCAAAACCCTAGGTAAGTAGATATTGGAAATATATTCTTAATACATGCCTAGAATGGATTTTTTTTGAAAATGTTATGATTGGGGGTTGTAGAGGACTCATCCATATTTCTCTGGGTGTAAGTTTGAGGTCTTGGTTGTGTGTGAGCCCCAATCAAAAATGTAAATTTCTTGAATAGTTTAGTTTTCTCCAAAGTTGTCTATTAAACCTTGTAACTAACTTAATTTTTGAGAAATTGTGGGATTTTTTCTACATGTACATTTTGGTTTCAGAAAAAGTTTGATTCCTTAGGATTTCTTTTGAAGTCATTCTTACATTACTGGTTTTTAGGCAGTTTTGGGAAGTTTGAGGTAGTCTAGTTACATTGGTGTTTTTGTGGCTTTACAATATTATTTATGACATGATCTGAGTTTTTAATTACCCTAAGGCCATGAGATTTCCATTGCTATATCAAACTTTCATTTTTGATGAGATTTTATAAAGTGATGGCTTGTTTTCTGAAGACTAGTTTTGAGGGGCCTTCGTTGTGCATGTTATAAAGAGGGTTTCATGGCATGAGATGTTGTTGGTGCAAAGTGTTTCATGTTTTTTGGAGTTTTCTAAAGGCTTGGAACACATGTATAAGTATGTTCCATCTTTTAGTGAGGGTGTTTTTTTCTCAAGGACCTTCTCTTCTTGGCAAATTGGTTGTTTTGGTGTTTTATGATGGTCTAGGAAATTCTAGCTGATTGTGGTGAAATATATGGTCCTATGAATGATGTTTTTATGTTGTTATTATGATTTGGTGATGCATTTTACTCTATGATTGCTGACCTATGTGATTTATAATGATGATACATGTATAAAAGAAAAGTTAGAAAGATCATTTGAGTTAATTGCACAAGTGTGAGAAAGTACGCGCTAGGAGGGTGATTCCAAGAGGTAAAATAGGTCTATATCACCTTCAAGAGAGGTAAAAGTGAGTGATAAAATTTTCTAGAGTGTTTTCATGTGTTGTAGAGGTAGGTCATTGGACCTAATTCAGCTTGACGAATAATATATAGAATGAGTTGACCTAGTGAGAAAATTTGAAGGAGGCAGGAGAGTGAGCTTAATTGTGTCATCTTTCATTGTTGTAGCAAAAAATAAGTGATTCCAAACATATCAGGTGGGTTTCGTTGGTTTTGATTCATCTTGTGGGTTGGTGGCTCCTTCTAGGGTTGGTTCTCTACTAAAATCATGGGTTAGTGCTCCTTGTTAGTGCTTAAATAAAGTTGTGTTTTTGTGTTTTTTCTTCCCTTTGAGGGTTTCCCACTTACATCTTGTGTTTTTTATGTTATTTAATTCACATTTAATATTATATGATTATGTTCTTATGGATGCATGGTTAATGGTTGAAATTTCTTAAGTGAAGAAAAAGTTTTATTGCTCACTGATTGACCCCCCTCTCAGTGCTTTTGATTCCAAAAATTATCTCATTTTATCTTTCTCTCTCACTCTTTTCATTCTCCTTGCTTCAATATAGGAAGTGAAATTTGAATATGTTATCGATAAAAATAATGTTTAAAAATAATATTTCATATGATATAGGTGGTGAAATGAGAATGTGTTCTTGGTTTCAAAATGTGAAAAATAACTCTTTCTCTATCTCTTGATTTGTCTCTCTCTTTCTCTCTTGGCCTCTTTCTCTCTCAACATCTCTCTTTTTTCTCCCTCTCACTCTCTTTCTCTATCTCTCAAAAAATCTCTATCTTTCTTTCTCTCTTTCTCCCCACTCTCTCTTTCTCCTTTTCTCTTTTTATTTCTCTCTCTATCCCTCTCTATCTCTCTCTCACACTCACTCTATGTCTCTCTCATTCTCTCATTTCTGCCTGAATATTCTTTGGCATTGGTTATCCTTGACACCGTCTCCCAGACCAGGATCTCAGTTTTAGGATCCCTCGTCCAATCTTGGCGTCCTTGTCCTCTTTGTACTTTACTCACACTTTTTAGGTCCTTTCTAGCCGTTTGAGCATCTTATCTTTTTATTAGTCATCATTTTCAAGGTTAATTATGAATTTTAGGCAAGGGAATCATATATAAATATAAAGTTATGTGATCATAATAAGGGACCAAACATTAAACATCTACTATCTCCACCTAAGGTTTGCATACATCAAAGGAATATAAGATCTACATTGCATCCATCTAGATCCATCACAAGGTATACAAGGGATGGTTCATCTGTATACACTTCATAGGAGGGAAGTTCATTTTATTCCATGCACGCATTTACTACATTTCTTTACATCTAGCTAATTTCTCACTATCTAAGTGTGACTAGCACAAGAGAAACCTAGGGCACAATTCTACACACACACAAAACTACATTGGGTCTGAGATGTAGTGCATCACTTAGTTGTAAGTCCACCATTGTGGTAGATGAGGATAGAATGATCCCTCACTCTGCATCTTTCATTTTTAGGATTTGATTTCTATTTGAGGGTTTTTGCAAGTCTATCTTTCATTATTTTATTGTGACTCTAGCGATCCTTGTGCTAATATTTAGCGACAAAAGGTGAGCATCAGTGAACATATTGCAACCCTAAATATTCAAGTTTCTAAGCATTTCCGTAGACCTAAGTGCTAAAAATCAATATCAGAGGCCCCGTGGGCACCCTTGTCCCTTTCTAAGCACCCCTTTTCAGTCCATTCCTCCAAATCTACATTTTTCTAGGTCTCTATGTGACACTTTTGCCATTCTGTTCACCTAGTTATCACTTCTGTACACTCTAGATTTAATTATGAATTAACTAAGTACCTTTTTCTCCTCATTGAACTTAGGGTTTCATCATTTATTTCTTAGTTTCCATTGGTAAATTATGTATGTATTTCATTACATCATTTTTTTACTACTACTATAACATCAGATTAGGCTTAGATTTTACATTCTTAACTTAATCATTTGTGTGAACCGAACTGATATCATGCTTAGGATCCTCATTTCTTCTCTATCATGGGTTATACAATTCCTCAAGTTTATTTTTCTATTTACTTAAAATACTATTCTGTAAAAAACTTAGACACCATGTATCTTCCTCAAGATACATTGCCATATGAAATAGGTCTTATCTTCGATCATTTATTTGACGGCCCTAGTTTTCATGATCCTCCATCTAATCAATCCATGTAGGAATCAATTCAAGCTTTGAATTCTTTATTTCAAGAAAAATTTCAGGCTATGGAATCCACGATTACATCTCTTAAATCTGAAATTTAATATCTTAAATACACTTCTTAGTCTCATGTTTTTTTTCCTTCTACATCCCATCTTCATTCTATGTCTTCCACATGTGGTTATATCAACGAGCATCAAGTCATACCATTACCAAATCTTCTCACTTTTGATCAAAATGCTACACAACATGAAATTATTACTGAGCTCCTTAGTCATCAATTGATTAGTTTACCATCTACTCAAGGCTATCCTCCTTACTGACTTGCAAGATATCAATGTTTCCCATATTGAAATTATCATCTAATCAATGGACATAATCACAATGACTGTTATGATTTATGATGAAGAATCAAGCATTATGAGTGTCAAATCTTTATCTCATTTATTGTATAACATTCTTCTACATTCCCATCTACAATTGTTACATCCCAATGGGTTTCTAAATTTAATTCATCTATATCTAATGGGAATCATGCCATTATTTCTAAGGTTCCTTCTACAGAGACTCAAGAACCACCTAATAAACCACATCTCAAAATCAATATAGCTCCCCTCCTTTCAAGTCATCTACGGTATTACCAATTCAAAATACGCAACTGAATCTCAAAATAAGTCCACCTTCTACTATCATGTCTTCTGTAGTGTCGCCAATCCCACCTAGGTTACAACCATTTAATATTCCTTCCCATCTTGCTCCATTTTCATTTCCAATTATTTTTTTCAAATCAACTATCCCTTCTATTGATGATCATGACACATTTCAAACTTCTCCACCATCACATAGTCCTACTTTTTCTTCCGCCACACATGCTTCCATGACTTCATGCCAACTTGGTCTTTGGTAGGTGACTCTTGTCATCTTACCCCCTGATGATACACTTGTGTTCTTGTGGTTCTTACATGACTATTGAAGGATATATTACAATAAGAGCCTCATTTAATCTCTGAATATCTACCTATTACATCATCACTCATTCATACATTTATTACTATCTATCGCTAGTCTCACATATGATACAATATTTCATCAACTATACATTATTAATTACACTTCATAATATTCTCACCTCACCTATCTTCCTATTCCAAACGTCATTCATCGAATAAAAAAACTCATCATCACACAACTTGGGGGCACCATGCTTACTATCCCCATGACACATCTTATCATTATCAACTATCATACATATTACATGCATCACATCTAGTCTTGTACATTCATCCTACATATCTACATACATTTGCATTGACATTACCCTATGATGCACTCTTATGCTATGGTTCACATTGGATAGTTAAGGGAATCCTATACACATGAACCTCACACACTACAAGGTAGACACTACATGTTACAAATCCTCACACATTCTACACCCTAAACTATGGTACAATTTACATCACACACAATTTACACTTCCACCCTTATATAATCTACACAGATTACATTGCAATCTACACATTCTACATTAAGCATTACCTACCTTATATATCACATGACATTTTCTCATCACAAAAAATATTACACATTTTACTCATCTCCTTTTTACATGTTGTATTCACTACTCGATGACGTAATTTAGTCCTATGGTCCATACTCGACTACTGAGGATTTACCAATCAAGTGGACCTCACACATTTTCTCAACCAATATTTTTATCATATTATGTAACATTTTTAGTGACCTCCCTCTTCACACATTTCATGATATACGTTTTTTATATACATCATCACACCTTTTGACATATTTTCCACATGTTTAGTGATATACACTTTATGTTAAAATCATCACACATTCTGCCACCTCATCAATTTTACTTTGTTACATTCAATCCTACACATCACATGCCAAATTACAATTACCATCTTTCTTCTGTACACTTTTCAAACCATTTACCAATGACTCAATCTCATTTACAATTAATTCTTGGCTACTGAGGGGGCATAAATAAATGAAAATCATTACATAGATTTCCATCCACTTGGGGGGGGAAATTTGATCCTATCATTCACATCACATTCCATTATGTAAACTCCACAACATACTTCATATGTTGTTTACATTTACTCTTGCTTACATTTACTTGTTACATGTTCATTTTATTACACATGCTAGATAGATATCTTGTTTTTCATTATATCTTCATCACACACACATGCATGTTCACTTTCCTTTCTAATTGTGATTGCAAAGTATTCAATTATATTACATGAATCATGGATGCTTGGTGTAGTACCTATTACCAGTCCCACAGAGGCTCTTGGGGTCATCCAATTTCGTACATTACAAGTGCTATTGTTTTATTTCTATTCATATCACATTACTTTATAATCTTATAAATGCTTTGACATAATTTTTATCTTTCTAACATGCTAACAGGTGCTTCATGTGCACCATTTTTTATTCAAGCCTATTTTCTTCCATGGTTATTTGATTCATTGTTTTCCATTACTTGTCATGGTATACTTTTGTTTGTGGGATTTTCCCTTTGTCTTCTCTAAACATGTGTCTGCTTATGGCCATGATGGCATTGACTGTCTTGTGACATCATGAGTGATTTGACATGTTTTCAACCCAATTTTCATAGTCTACATTTTCTTCTTGCATGCTTACTTACATATTAGCTTATACATTGTCTCCGTAACTCACGCTTGTTGTCTTTTACATGAGTGTTTTTTCTTGTAATAACACTTGTTTTTCCTAGCCAATTGTTTGTGTGTGATTTGGTTTCTACCAAGCATATTCCCTTCCCCCTAGATGCCACAATTTCAGCACAATGGTTGGTCCTCTTTTGGGCTGCATACTCCTTCAATGATGTTACATGCACCCCAAATGAAGGGGGATCATATGGGTAAATCAATCACCCCATATAGAGTTACACATAGTATGGTACTAGTACAACAAAGTTTTAGTTTCACGCATGGATGAGAATCAAAATTGGGTACTTAGTACAACAACCTTTCCTAGAATCTTAAAACCAGGGGAAATACATCGGTTTTCCTAGAATGCCAATAACCAGGGGACAAATACATAGTTCTTCGACATGCCATAGAGGATTTTTATAGGACAGAGAGTCCTTTAGCACTGACAATTTACACAACGGATTTTATAGGGAAGAGATTCCTTATCACATACACACCATCTACAGTGGTGTGTTTTACACAATAGGAAGTAGTTAAATGTTCATGGATGACACCAAATAGTTCTCCCTACACTTCTTCCATTACATTGACGTGAGATCACCCAAAAAAAAATCATGCATCTAAATCATCTTTAGGATCCTTTCTACACCCTTTTTTTTCTCATTACGGATCAGGTGCACATGTTCCTTTTTCACACTTTTACATTTCACATATTTTCCTTACACATTTTTTACATATTTTGATCATATACATGCATATTTTACTACTTTTCTCGCTTCTCTTTTGTAGGTCCATCTAAATGGGAAGTGGTAGTAAACATCACCACAAAACCAAAAACATCAACAACATCACACACATTGGCATCAACAACAGGTACATCATGACATCTACACATGTGTTTCCACCCTAGTTTCACTTTCATCACTTTTTTGCACTTTTTTCTCCTTAGCATTCGCGCTTCACATTTTTATCACTCCACCCTTAGGCTAGTCCCTCGACACACATTTTATACATTGAACTACCCACGTGAACTTAGAAACTCAGAAGATTGAACCTGAGTTAATATCATGGTCAGATATCAAGGTCCCAAAGGAATGGACCCTAGCAAAAAAGTTTGTGCAGACATCTCAGCCAAAGCTTGAAAATGCAACTGCAGTAACAGAAGCAGCAGAAACAACGTGACACTCAGTTTCAGAAGAAACTCAGATGTTGGTAAGACATCTGATAATGATAGATCTAAAAGGATTCTGAATAGAAGCAATTCAGTAGCTTCTACATCTTCTTATTTTTACAGTTGGTGAAACATCTAAGCCTACAGAGGCTGATAAAGAGGATGAAAAGATATTTTTGTGTAGCCATAGATCTTTAACTCATGATCCTTCTACTGACTTTTTATGGTGCTCAGATTGCGAGAAGCTAGTCAGTCAGAAGTACGCCCCTGTCAACGGGCCTACAATTAACATGGCTTCAACAAGTACGAGGACTCAATTTCCTCCTACAGATCAGCATGAGCTGATTTCACCTGATGAGACTCAAAAGGCCGTATTCTGGTATCAAAGAGCAGTCAACAGAGAAATAGAGCCATCTGAAAGCTCTAAAATGCTCAACTGGACCAACAAGGCACTTCTGGCTACAAATGAAGAGGTATGTTCTCATTCTGAAAAGCTTTTAAGTTTGGAAAGAACACTTAAAGCTATAGAATTGAGAAAAGAAAGGAGACACTGCTGGTGCTCTTAAGTTGTTAAATACTAGGCTTGAAAAAGTTGAAGAGTCTGTTAAGAGTATAGAAAGCACAGCACAAAGTCTTACTACAAGTCTACCAGAAGTAGTAACACAAAGAGTCACAGATATCATACAGCCACTTGTTGATCATACAGTTGGTCTCAAAAGCACTATAATTGCCAGAACAACACAGACAAATGAACTTCTAGAGTCTGGTTTGTCACAAATCCAGGATGAAAATGATAAGACACATAGCAGAATAGATGATATCCAAAAGTGTCTAACTCAGGAACTTCCCAAGATCTTTCCAAAGATCAATGAGTTGAACAGTAGGTTAACACCTAGGAAAGAAGGTGATTGGTCTCAAGCGGTCTCATGGACAGAAGTCCAGAATCTAGCCAATCCCACTCCAAAGAAGTCATACAAGGAAGTTTTAGAGGAATACAAACCTCTGTTCTTCAAGGACAAAGAGGTAAACATGCTCAGTATAGAGGGTACTGAATCTCACATTGAAAATCCAGAATTTCAACCACCTATGTTTGATGAACATATGGGAGAAAGCAGTACTCCAGGCCTTCACATATGGCTTGATCAGAACATCAAATGCATTGAGATATATTGCATGATGTTGAAGGAATGTGTTCATATGTGATCAAGGTATGTGCATTAATTTTATCTTATTTGAAGACCAAGATAGTGCTAATTGACAGCCCTAGTAGGCAATTATCGTAATTTTCTGAGTTTGAAGGACTAAAATTTGGGCATGATTGATGATACAAAGAAGATATACACTTTGATGAGCTAAGGGTTGTGTGTCTTAAGACCTGGTATATCTCTTTCATTAGTGATATGGTCTTAGGAGGAAATATTATGCAAAAAAGGAGTAATTTGATATCAATGAAGGTAGGTAACATTGAATGGTTCTTTGTCGGTGCTTGCATGATCTCAAGGGTATTTTGATAAAATATTTGTAAACTTTTATGTTCTATTATATCATATATAGGTCTAGATCATGATTACATGTTTTCGAGATAAGAAAAATCCCATGTCCTATCTTAAGATGTTTTGTATCGGTTGGTTTCAAGTGGAAAAGATAATATAATATCTAATAGTCAGTAGAAAGTGTGAGTTTTATTTTTACATAAGATTTTGAAATTGGTCATTAATAGGTTTCTAAAAGGAACGATAACCAAATCGTACCAAGCCAAGAAAATAGATGCTAATCAAACACCACGATTAATATGATGAAATTAATTCACCAGAATAAATTTAAATAAACCTTTGCAAATAAAATGAGCAGCAATATCATATATTATTATGGAACTCAATGACGATCAATGAGAATGGACCTTGCTTATATAGGAAAGGAATAAAAATCTAAGAACCAGTCAAGGTCGTAGATCAATCCATAAATCAATGAAGAAATAGTCATCAACGAACTAGTCAAGACCATAGATTTAGGAAATAACTAGACATCGAAGATCTAGTCAATACCATAGACCAAAGAAATAACTAGGCAATATCATTGATCAAGTAGTAACTAGATAACATCCCCTAATATCCAAATAAATAAAAAGAAACATCCACACACATAAGTGGGTGAGAATAAATACAATAAAGGTAAATAAATACCAGGTGAATATGAGCTAAGGTAAATACCTACTCTAACACCCCCCCTCAAGTGAAGCTAGGGGCAAAAATAGAAGTGGCATGTCCATAGAATGAGTACCGACAACTAGGCCTGATGAGGTACTCATGTACAATATATCCATGAAGAAATCTTGAACCAAAAGAAGGAAAGAATCCTGCTAGAAGGAAAGAGAAAGAATAATAAGAAGGAAGATGTTCTTATGAACACCCCCAAGAAAAACTTCTGAAACCCCAAGCAATGCCACACAACTCAAGGTAACAAGGTGATGTAAAAGGATTCGTAAAGATGTCCACAACCTGCTGTTGATTCAAAATTTACTCCAAGAAAGAACCTCCATCTTGAATGTGCTAACGAATGAAGTGGATGTGTATCTCAAATATGCTTGGTCTGTTGGTGCTCAAATGGGTTATGAGAAATGTGAATTGCACTTTGATTTTCACCACCAAAGTACAGTCAGTGAATCCTATGGGAATAAAAAATATGTTAATAACTTTCGAAGCCAGAGAATCTACTGAATCACTATAACTACTACCATGTACTTTGCCTCTGAAGATGAAAGTGCAATATCCTTTTGCTTTTTGCATGCCCAAGAAACTAGAGAAGAACCAAGATAAAAAATATAGCTAGAAGTGGAACATATGTCATCAATATAACTTACCCAATCTAAATTTGTATACCTAACCAATTGAGTAGAACCCTTAGTGTAGTGTATGCCAAAGTGGGAAATGCCCTGAAAATAGCACAAAATCCTTTTAGCAGCCTGCCAGTGAATACTATGAGGAGAATGTAAAAACTGAGATACAAGCCCTACTATAATGAAATATCAGGGTGAGTATGGGTCAAGTACATGAGACTCCAGCCAACTACCTATACAAAGTGGGATCACAAAGTGGTGTGGTACATGTGGAAGTAAGAGTAACCCCAAACTAAAAGGAGTTGAATTTTGGCTTGCCATCAACCATATAAAGCATTGAAGAAGATCATGGGTGTACTTTTTCTGACTCAAATCAATCCTGAATGTTTTCGAGAAATCTACAAACCAAGGAAATAATGAAATAACCCAAGATCTATCATAATAAGTTGTTTAGAAAGATCCCTGTGAATAGTTTGAATGTGGGAAGAAGAGTTGCCAGTAAGTAACATGTCATCAACATATAAGAAAAGTATCACAATATCCTCACCAACATGCTGGAGATATACTGTATGATCGGAGTGGCAACAAACAAAACCAGTAGATAGAAGAAAAGAATCCATCTTCTCATACCAAGCTGAGGGGATTTTTTGAGACCGTAGAGGGACCTTCAGAGCCTACAAACAAGAGAAGAATCCTGAAAAAATCCAACCGGTTGCTCCATGTATATTTCCTCTTGTAAATCTCCATGTAAAAAGGCACTCTTCACGTCCATCTAGTATACGGGTCATCCCTGTGATGTAACAATAAAAAGTACAAGGTGTACAGAACCCATCTTGGAAATGGGTGCAAAATTCCCAGAGTAATCAATACCCTTCAACTTATGAAATACCCTTGTAACAATATGGGCCTTATACTTGTCAATGGACCCATCAATCTTGTATTTGGTTTGGTATACCCACTTACACCTAACCATCTTTCTTTTTTAGGAAGAGAGACCAAATCCCAAGTATGATTCTTCATCAAAGAAGAATACTCAAACTCCATCACATCAGCCCACTCATGTATCCCATGATCCTTTAAAAAAGATTGTGGATCCTTAGAAACTACCTGACACAAAAGTCCAGAACCTGTAGAATGTGTGTGATTATTCCTAGTGGGTGGAAGATTCTGTATGAAAGGTACTACCTTAGAAATTGTAGTATGATCCCACTTAGACATAGTGACAACATCTGTGGGAATAGGATCCTCAATGACATTTATAACCTTGGCATCAATCTCCACAAAGAAAGGATCCTCAAGAGGAGATGAAGAAGAAGGAGGCATGGAAGAATATGAAGAATCATGAGGAGTGAAGTGCTCATCAAACTGAACATGTGTTCAAAAAAAGAATGCCACGTGTACCAGGATCTAAAAGTTGATAAGATCTCATGTCCTCACAATACCATACAAAGATCAAGGGTTTTTATTCTTATCCAAAGTTTTCCTTTCTTATTTGGCACAAAGGCCCAAGAATGAATCCCAAAGACTCTAAAAAATGAGACATTTGGCTTAGTGTTGGAACAATTTCCTTTGGATTCAAATGTTCAAGTGCTCTGTGTGGTGTGCAATTTTGAATGTAGTTATCACAATTAACTACTTCTACCCAATAGATAGGAGGTAAATCTCTAAAATGCATCATACAGTTAGCCATTTCCTTCAAATTTCTATTCTTCTACTCTACTAAGCCATTATGTTTGTGGAGTATGAGGAACAAATTTCTGGTGAATAATACCTTGAGTTGCCAAAAAATTAGAAAAATCATTGTTGAAGTACTCCCCCCATTATCAGTGTGAAGGTTCTTTATACAACTCGAAGATTATTTCTTGACCAAAGCATTGAAGACTTTGAAGTGTGAAAAAACATCAATTTTTTACTTGAGAAAATAAACCCAAGTATGCCTTGAGAAATTATCAATAAAGGTAAGTGCATACTTAGCTCCATTGAAAGAGGGGGTAGGAAAAACCATCAAGTCACTATGCACAAGCTCAAGTCGTGAAGAAGATCTCTTAGAAAAATTCTTAGGAAATGGATCTTGGTGTTGTTTCCCTAATGCACAGCCAGAGAAAACTACCTCAAGACAAGAAACTCTAGGAAGACCATCTACCATACCATGAGTGCTCAACTCCTTCAAATATATGTAATTAAGATGTGCAAATATTTCATGCTAAAGCTTATTATCTGAATCTACATGAGAAACAAATCTTGTCCCTATAGAAGAAGTGTCATCAAAACCCTCAAAGTGATATAGTATAGAACTATGATCAACAATACCCTAAGTAACAAGTGAATAAGACTCCAAAAAAGTTCTTACTTCTGCCCCATGTGGTGTAAAAGTCATTGTTTTTCCTTAACCATAATGACAAATTTGATATACAGAAAGCAAATTTGTAGTGATGTTAGGAACATATAGTGCATATTGGATATTGCCACCATTAATTTGTATATCACCTTTTCCCTCAACAGAAAGAAAGGAAGAATCTACAACCTCAATTTTTGAGGTAGAAATCAAACCTAGAGAAATAAAAGACTCATTGGAAGAAGTCATGTGATGAGAAGCACCATAATCTATAACCCAACTTTCTACAAGTGGCGACTGAGATCTCCCAATAACATTAAGTGATTTTCCATTCTGATTATAAGGAGGTGAAGTGGAGATATAAATTTTGTGTTTATTGAATGCATCCTCTAAGGCTTGCATTCACTTATAACACCTATGTTCTTCATGACCACTACTTCCACAAAAAAGCATGAAAGGCTAGAATTATTATTGGATTTATAAGACTCCTTGGGTTTATAGTTGTTTTCTTTGGGTTTAAGATAATTTTGAGATGAAGAAGAGGTGGATTTGGTTTTAATTTTTGGTTTTCCATTGCCCTTAGGATTAGATGCAACTAATGCATTTTGAGAGGTGGAAGACTTAAGGTGAGACAATTTGGATTCTTCCCTAGTAAGTATTTCACAAAATGTTTCCAAGTCAGGCATTTTGAATTTTTCACCTAAGGCTTCCATGCTAGAGAAAAAGGTTGAAGTAAAGATTTGAAATTGTCCTTTCAACTTGGATAGAATCAAGTAAACACACTCTTCGTATTTCTTATCTCTTCCACTGCTCTTCACCTGTGTCAAAAAATTCTTGAACTTGGTAAGATAGTCTATAATTGTTGGAAAATATTCAAGATTACGAGAGGTGATCTCAATTTCAAGTTGCATGACTCTCATATGATCCACCTTACCAAGTAAATCCTCAAATTTCTCCCATATTTTGAAAGGAAAGTCACATTTTTCCAAATGGAAAAAATAATGTCACTTACATAAGTTCCTATCAAACCCATACAATCATCAAATTTGCACTGCTACTGAAATTTCTCATATTCTCTAGTGAACACTGGTTGTTCTGAAGAAGTTAAAGCCCATAATCCTTTCCGCTTAATTATTGTTTCCATTCTTGGTTTCCATGTGTGGTAATTATGTGTTGTTAATGGCTCAACATGATCTAATGCAGAAGTAGATAAAGATGTCATCCTCAAAAAATCACCAAAAGAAATGTAAGAACCAAGCAATGCAACAAGAGCCCCCCATATTTTGGCACTTTATAATTAGTGCATGTTACAATACGACACTTTATAATTATATTGAAATTCTCAAAATAAATATTTCCAATGGAAAGAGCATAAAAAACTACAGCACTTTTGCAAAAAATGACACTCAAAACTGAGTTATTGATCAAAAGATATAAGTTTTTCAATATTATGCTCTACTATTTATTTTAGTTTCCACTAAAATAGAATAAAATGTTCTTGCCTTCACCACACAAACAAAATGAAAGGGGGTTGGAGTTAAGCACCTACTAGTAGGAATCACAACCTACTATTAAGCCCTCATATGACCATACCAGTAGTGATCACAAGGGCTAAGGATCCCTCAATGGGTGTCAATACCATATGATCAGGGGCTAAGAACTATACAATGGGGAACAACTATGATTTTTAATATTCTTCATGAATATCTAAATTAACAAAATAGTTTATATCCATTTTCTTCTATTTTTTAGAGCTGGGTCAAGGTTTAAATACAGTTCTTAGAAGGTAAATAATGTACCTAGGGTGATTTTTGTTGCTCCAAGAAGTTAAATACCTAGATCTAACATGTATAATGAAAAATTCATTCACTAGCTATCTCTGTCATGTTTCTAATAGAAAGTATGAACAACAACGTTTAATTTGTCAAATTCTAGAGGATAATTCCAAAGTTGCAAGTATGTTTTTACAGATCACTAATGTCAAATAAGGGGGAGAATAAGATAATGACATGAGTGCCTGAAGTGTTGACAACTATCATTCTGACAAGTTTATCCATCGGGTTGGCTTAGTCAGCCCTCATACATTTCAAAAGCGTGGAAATCATTGGGAATTGCTTAGTTGTCATTGATGTCAAAATGAAGGTTTCCCCAGTCCTTGTCTATCGAGTGTCATTGATGTCAAACCTATTAGCTAAATAAGCTATTACAGGTTGCATTGAAACCTGTCAAGATGAATTGTCTTGTCTCTTAGGTGTTGTTTCTTGAACTCCTCCTGAGCTATCATGGTAGAAGTGACTTCAAGGTCATCGTAAGACGGATGTTGTGATGATGTAATGGAGTGTGAAGAATAGTATATAGTATGAGTTCCCATGATGATGTAGCCTTGGTGATGAAAGTTACAACCTGATGTGAAGGTCATGTTGGTGTGAAGCTTACAGCACGTTCAAAAGCGTGGTAATATACTTGTCCTAGTGTAGCAAGAGATGGTGTGGTATGATGGAGTAAAAGATGTATGAGTAGGTTTCAACACGATGGGAGCAATGTGGATGACTAGACGCAACTGATGGGTCGATACACTCACAAGATGTATTAGATTATTGGAAGCATGAGAGGCTGTAGTTTTTCCTGTTAGGTCTATAGTAGTCCTATTCTCAATCACTAGTATAACCTAGATGACCTCTTGCATCGGTAGCTGAGTTTGTCTTGTAAATAA
Source organism: Taxus chinensis (assembly GCA_019776745.2). Lineage (NCBI taxonomy): Eukaryota > Viridiplantae > Streptophyta > Pinopsida > Cupressales > Taxaceae > Taxus > Taxus chinensis. Next base: position 53,433,309 of record CM034148.1, read on the forward strand.
ATGTTTGCCAAGATGTTTGGCCAGTCAAAGTGGCATGTTTCTTAAATCATGTTAGTGAATCTTGAGGTCAGTAATTTTTTGCATTTTACCGGAAGCAAGTGAGTTGGAAGATATGATCCTATACTAAACATGTTGAGAAAAGCGGTGCTCGCCTACTTGAATACTTGGCCAAGTCAGCATTCCTATGAAATCTATTTTTGGGGGAACGAGTGAGTATTAGAAATTATTTTGTTCATGGCTGACTTTGCCGACCAAGTGTTTGTGCGAAAAATTCCATAGAAGCATATAGGGGAGTGGTGGAATACTCAATACAAATTTATGTCAAAATGGAGCTGGGCCGCAGTTTTTTAAGCTTGAATTGACCGGGCGTTGCTTTACTTGGTGTGAACGGATGCATTTTAGGTCAAAGTAAGTACTTTGATTATGCTCACCGGACACATCACTATTGGGGATAGTTGAAGACGGTTTGCTCAGAATGTTTGTCCGAAATGTTTGTCCGGATGACAGAAATTTTAATTGACGAGTATTTATTATGAACAATCCGTTAAGAAGCTCAAATCTACTTGTCCGAACCCTCTCAGAAACCCTAAGTGAATCTTTAGATATTGGAAATAGATTCTTAATTCATGTCTAGAACGGCAATTGTTTAATTGAAAACGTTATGATTTTCCCGTGCTGTACATTACCTAAACTCTACATCTTTCTCTGAATGTCAGTTCTGAGGTAATTAGCCTTTCTCGTGTCGAGCCCCAATCAAAACTGTTTATTTCATTGTTTAGTCTAACGTTTGATGCAGATGATGATAATGGACAAATACTCGGCTGTGACTATGCTTGTTTATTGTGATGACATTGTGTGATTGTATCCACACGTAGCTATGCTTGGTTTACCGCAAGAAAGTTTGAGGCCCTCCTAGGGTTTCAGGGATGAGGTGTATTCAGGTGTATCAGAGTTACAGTGCACTTGGATTAGGCAGTTCATGGAACACACTTGAGGTAGTCCTCAATTACATGGAGTGGATTTAATTGTTGCTTTACAGTGGGGTGGTGTTCAATGACATGATCTGAGTTCTCACATTACCCTAACGTCATGACATCTCCATCTGCTCTGATCAAACTTCTACGAAGATTGATGAGATTTTATAAAGTTTTGACTACTCCATCCCACCAGTGTTGTTCCAATTAAAGCATGTGGAATATCTGGATTGTAAGCCACAATTCTTACGAGTGGTTCTCATTCCACGAGATGTACTCTAATGCAAACCTCCCAGCATTTTCATGTTTTTTGGAGTTGTCTAAAGGCTCTGGAATTTATGTATAAGTACTGTTCCATACCATCAGTGAGGGTGTTTGTTATCTCAAGGATCTTCTCTTGGCCTCCGAAAATTGAGACATCTGGATCTGAGCTTCAACTTTTTTGAAAGTCTAGGAAATTCCAGCTGGATTGTGGTGAAATCCTATGGTCACAACTTAATGATGTTTTCAACTTGTGATTGGCAGGATTGGGTGGTACAATTCCCTGGCTATGATTGCTGAATCTTTCTCACCTGCAATTCTAATGATGATACATTTCTAAAAGAAGAGTTAGTAACATCATTCTGGCAGTCGTAAGTGCACAGGAGATGAGAAGAGATACTTCGCTAGTTTAGTCTGGATTCACAACAGCTGCGGGAATTTAGAATATTTGTCACCTTCAAGAGAGGTAAAAGTGAGTGATGAAGTTGACTAGAGTGTTTTCAATGTGTTGAAGAACCGCTAGGTCCCATCTCCACCTAATCTCCGCTTGACCTGGATAATATACAGAGTGCATGCTGACCTAGTTAGAACACATCCCCAATGCTATCCAGGAAACCTCAGCTTTCCTTGTCCCATCTTTCATTGTTGTAGTCGGAACTTTTTAGTGATTCCAAACATATCAGGTGCCTTCATGGTTGGCAAATATGATTCAAGCTTAGTGGGTCACTAGGGTTGGCTCCTACAAGTGGCTCATTCTCTACTAAAGTCATGGGTCTAGTGCCTGCCTCTTTTGAAAGAGCTTTGGATGGACTGGGGATTAAGAGGAAATATAAGCAAAATTCCCTATGTGGAGAGTGGCCCCAGCTTACATCTTGTGTATTTTCTGTTTCATTTTCCAATCTAACATTTAAGTATTCCATCATGCATTGGGAACATTATGGATCCTTGGTCTAATGGTTGAAATTTCTTAAATCCATACAAAAGTATAGAAGGCTCACTGAATGACCCAGAGTCACTTGTCCAACTTAAATCCAAAAATGATCTCATTTTGGATCTCTCTGATAATCAGCTCTTTTCGGAATTATACCTTGCTTCAATATAGGAAGTGGACTTTCCCCTCTGAAATATCTGGATCTCTCGATGACAATAATGTTGAGCGGAAATAATACCTTCATCATGATATAGGTCGTGAAATGAGAATGTGTTCTTGGTTTCAACATCTGAAAAATAACCCTTTATCTATCACTTGATTTGTCTCTCTCTTTCTAAACTTGGCCTAGCTTTCTCTCTCAACATCTCTGTTGGTCTTCTCCCTCGTCTGAAAGAAATGGACTCTCTCTCTCTAATAATCTACTAGGGAAACTTTCTCTCTTTCATCCCCAATTTCTCAAAATACCAAGGAACTTTTCGTTTCTCTCTCTATCCCTCTCTATCTCTCTCTCACACTCACTCTATGTCTCTCTCATTCTCTCATTTCTGCCTGAATATTCTTTGGCATTGGTTATCCTTGACACCGTCTCCCAGACCAGGATCTCAGTTTTAGGATCCCTCGTCCAATCTTGGCGTCCTTGTCCTCTTTGTACTTTACTCACACTTTTTAGGTCCTTTCTAGCCGTTTGAGCATCTTATCTTTTTATTAGTCATCATTTTCAAGGTTAATTATGAATTTTAGGCAAGGGAATCATATAAATATAAAGTTATGTGATCATAATAAGGGACCAAACATTAAACATCTACTATCTCCACCTAAGGTTGCATACATCAAAGGAATATAAGATCTACATTGCATCCATCTAGATCCATCACAAGGTATACAAGGGATGGTTCATCTGTATACACTTCATAGGAGGGAAGTTCATTTTATTCCATGCACGCATTTACTACATTTCTTTACATCTAGCTAATTTCTCACTATCTAAGTGTGACTAGCACAAGAGAAACCTAGGGCACAATTCTACACACACACAAAACTACATTGGGTCTGAGATGTAGTGCATCACTTAGTTGTAAGTCCACCATTGTGGTAGATGAGGATAGAATGATCCCTCACTCTGCATCTTTCATTTTTAGGATTTGATTTCTATTTGAGGGTTTTGCAAGTCTATCTTTCATTATAAGTTTATTGTGACTCTAGCGATCCTTGTGCTAATATTTAGCGACAAAAGGTGAGCATCAGTGAACATATTGCAACCCTAAATATTCAAGTTTCTAAGCATTTCCGTAGACCTAAGTGCTAAAAATCAATATCAGAGGCCCCGTGGGCACCCTTGTCCCTTTCTAAGCACCCCTTTTCAGTCCATTCCTCCAAATCTACATTTTTCTAGGTCTCTATGTGACACTTTTGCCATTCTGTTCACCTAGTTATCACTTCTGTACACTCTAGATTTAATTATGAATTAACTAAGTACCTTTTTCTCCTCCTTGAACTTAGGGTTTCATCATTTATTTCTTAGTTTCCATTGGTAAATTTATGTATTTCATTACATCATTTTTTTACTACTACTATAACATCAGATTAGGCTTAGATTTTACATTCTTAACTTAATCATTTGTGTGAACCGAACTGATATCATGCTTAGGATCCTCATTTCTTCTCTATCATGGGTTATACAATTCCTCAAGTTTATTTTTCTAATTTACTTAAAATACTATTCTGTAAAAAACTTAGACACCATGTATCTTCCTCAAGATACATTGCCATATGAAATAGGTCTTATCTTCGATCATTTATTTGACGGCCCTAGTTTTCATGATCCTCCATCTAATCAATCCATGTAGGAATCAATTCAAGCTTTGAATTCTTTATTTCAAGAAAAATTTCAGGCTATGGAATCCACGATTACATCTCTTAAATCTGAAATTTAATATCTTAAATACACTTCTTAGTCTCATGTTTTTTTCCTTCTACATCCCATCTTCATTCTATGTCTTCCACATGTGGTTATATCAACGAGCATCAAGTCATACCATTACCAAATCTTCTCACTTTTGATCAAAATGCTACACAACATGAAATTATTACTGAGCTCCTTAGTCATCAATTGATTAGTTTACCATCTACTCAAGGCTATCCTCCTTACTGACTTGCAAGATATCAATGTTTCCCATATTGAAATTATCATCTAATCAATGGACATAATCACAATGACTGTTATGATTTATGATGAAGAATCAAGCATTATGAGTGTCAAATCTTTATCTCATTTATTGTATAACATTCTTCTACATTCCCATCTACAATTGTTACATCCCAATGGGTTTCTAAATTTAATTCATCTATATCTAATGGGAATCATGCCATTATTTCTAAGGTTCCTTCTACAGAGACTCAAGAACCACCTAATAAACCACATCTCAAAATCAATATAGCTCCCCCTCCTTTCAAGTCATCTACGGTATTACCAATTCAAAATACGCAACTGAATCTCAAAATAAGTCCACCTTCTACTATCATGTCTTCTGTAGTGTCGCCAATCCCACCTAGGTTACAACCATTTAATATTCCTTCCCATCTTGCTCCATTTTCATTTCCAATTATTTTTTTCAAATCAACTATCCCTTCTATTGATGATCATGACACATTTCAAACTTCTCCACCATCACATAGTCCTACTTTTTCTTCCGCCACACATGCTTCCATGACTTCATGCCAACTTGGTCTTTGGTAGGTGACTCTTGTCATCTTACCCCCTGATGATACACTTGTGTTCTTGTGGTTCTTACATGACTATTGAAGGATATATTACAATAAGAGCCTCATTTAATCTCTGAATATCTACCTATTACATCATCACTCATTCATACATTTATTACTATCTATCGCTAGTCTCACATATGATACAATATTTCATCAACTATACATTATTAATTACACTTCATAATATTCTCACCTCACCTATCTTCCTATTCCAAACGTCATTCATCGAATAAAAAACTCATCATCACACACTTGGGGGCACCATGCTTACTATCCCCATGACACATCTTATCATTATCAACTATCATACATATTACATGCATCACATCTAGTCTTGTACATTCATCCTACATATCTACATACATTTGCATTGACATTACCCTATGATGCACTCTTATGCTATGGTTCACATTGGATAGTTAAGGGAATCCTATACACATGAACCTCACACACTACAAGGTAGACACTACATGTTACAAATCCTCACACATTCTACACCCTAAACTATGGTACAATTTACATCACACACAATTTACACTTCCACCCTTATATAATCTACACAGATTACATTGCAATCTACACATTCTACATTAAGCATTACCTACCTTATATATCACATGACATTTTCTCATCACAAAAAATATTACACATTTTACTCATCTCCTTTTTACATGTTGTATTCACTACTCGATGACGTAATTTAGTCCTATGGTCCATACTCGACTACTGAGGATTTACCAATCAAGTGGACCTCACACATTTTCTCAACCAATATTTTTATCATATTATGTAACATTTTTAGTGACCTCCCTCTTCACACATTTCATGATATACGTTTTTTTATACATCATCACACCTTTTGACATATTTTCCACATGTTTAGTGATATACACTTTATGTTAAATCATCACACATTCTGCCACCTCATCAATTTTACTTTGTTACATTCAATCCTACACATCACATGCCAAATTACAATTACCATCTTTCTTCTGTACACTTTTCAAACCATTTACCAATGACTCAATCTCATTTACAATTAATTCTTGGCTACTGAGGGGGCATAAATAAATGAAAATCATTACATAGATTTCCATCCACTTGGGGGGAAATTTGATCCTATCATTCACATCACATTCCATTATGTAAACTCCACAACATACTTCATATGTTGTTTACATTTACTCTTGCTTACATTTACTTGTTACATGTTCATTTTATTACACATGCTAGATAGATATCTTGTTTTTCATTATCTTCATCACACACACATGCATGTTCACTTTCCTTTCTAATTGTGATTGCAAAGTATTCAATTATATTACATGAATCATGGATGCTTGGTGTAGTACCTATTACCAGTCCCACAGAGGCTCTTGGGGTCATCCAATTTCGTACATTACAAGTGCTATTGTTTTATTTCTATTCATATCACATTACTTTATAATCTTATAAATGCTTTGACATAATTTTTATCTTTCTAACATGCTAACAGGTGCTTCATGTGCACCATTTTTTATTCAAGCCTATTTTCTTCCATGGTTATTTGATTCATTGTTTTCCATTACTTGTCATGGTATACTTTTGTTTGTGGGATTTTCCCTTTGTCTTCTCTAAACATGTGTCTGCTTATGGCCATGATGGCATTGACTGTCTTGTGACATCATGAGTGATTTGACATGTTTTCAACCCAATTTTCATAGTCTACATTTTCTTCTTGCATGCTTACTTACATATTAGCTTATACATTGTCTCCGTAACTCACGCTTTGTCTTTTACATGAGTGTTTTTATTTTCTTGTAATAACACTTGTTTTTCCTAGCCAATTGTTTGTGTGTGATTTGGTTTCTACCAAGCATATTCCCTTCCCCCTAGATGCCACAATTTCAGCACAATGGTTGGTCCTCTTTTGGGCTGCATACTCCTTCAATGATGTTACATGCACCCCAAATGAAGGGGGATCATATGGGTAAATCAATCACCCCATATAGAGTTACACATAGTATGGTACTAGTACAACAAAGTTTTAGTTTCACGCATGGATGAGAATCAAAATTGGGTACTTAGTACAACAACCTTTCCTAGAATCTTAAAACCAGGGGAAATACATCGGTCTTTCCTAGAATGCCAATAACCAGGGGACAAATACATAGTTCTTCGACATGCCATAGAGGATTTTTATAGGACAGAGAGTCCTTTAGCACTGACAATTTACACAACGGATTTTATAGGGAAGAGATTCCTTATCACATACACACCATCTACAGTGGTGTTTTACACAATAGGAAGTAGTTAAATGTTCATGGATGACACCAAATAGTTCTCCCTACACTTCTTCCATTACATTGACGTGAGATCACCCAAAAAAATCATGCATCTAAATCATCTTTAGGATCCTTTCTACACCCTTTTTTCTCATTACGGATCAGGTGCACATGTTCCTTTTTCACACTTTTACATTTCACATATTTTCCTTACACATTTTTTACATATTTTGATCATATACATGCATATTTTACTACTTTCTCGCTTCTCTTTTGTAGGTCCATCTAAATGGGAAGTGGTAGTAAACATCACCACAAAACCAAAAACATCAACAACATCACACACATTGGCATCAACAACAGGTACATCATGACATCTACACATGTGTTTCCACCCTAGTTTCACTTTCATCACTTTTTTGCACTTTTTTCTCCTTAGCATTCGCGCTTCACATTTTTTATCACTCCACCCTTAGGCTAGTCCCTCGACACATTTTATACATTGAACTACCCACGTGAACTTAGAAACTCAGAAGATTGAACCTGAGTTAATATCATGGTCAGATATCAAGGTCCCAAAGGAATGGACCCTAGCAAAAAAGTTTGTGCAGACATCTCAGCCAAAGCTTGAAAATGCAACTGCAGTAACAGAAGGCAGAAACAACGTGACACTCAGTTTCAGAAGAAACTCAGATGTTGGTAAGACATCTGATAATGATAGATCTAAAAGGATTCTGAATAGAAGCAATTCAGTAGCTTCTACATCTTCTTATTTTATAGTTGGTGAAACATCTAAGCCTACAGAGGCTGATAAAGAGGATGAAAAGATATTTTTGTGTAGCCATAGATCTTTAACTCATGATCCTTCTACTGACTTTTTATGGTGCTCAGATTGCGAGAAGCTAGTCAGTCAGAAGTACGCCCCTGTCAACGGGCCTACAATTAACATGGCTTCAACAAGTACGAGGACTCAATTTCCTCCTACAGATCAGCATGAGCTGATTTCACCTGATGAGACTCAAAAGGCCGTATTCTGGTATCAAAGAGCAGTCAACAGAGAAATAGAGCCATCTGAAAGCTCTAAAATGCTCAACTGGACCAACAAGGCACTTCTGGCTACAAATGAAGAGGTATGTTCTCATTCTGAAAAGCTTTTAAGTTTGGAAAGAACACTTAAAGCTATAGAATTGAGAAAGAAAGGAGACACTGCTGGTGCTCTTAAGTTGTTAAATACTAGGCTTGAAAAAGTTGAAGAGTCTGTTAAGAGTATAGAAAGCACAGCACAAAGTCTTACTACAAGTCTACCAGAAGTAGTAACACAAAGAGTCACAGATATCATACAGCCACTTGTTGATCATACAGTTGGTCTCAAAAGCACTATAATTGCCAGAACAACACAGACAAATGAACTTCTAGAGTCTGGTTTGTCACAAATCCAGGATGAAAATGATAAGACACATAGCAGAATAGATGATATCCAAAAGTGTCTAACTCAGGAACTTCCCAAGATCTTTCCAAAGATCAATGAGTTGAACAGTAGGTTAACACCTAGGAAAGAAGGTGATTGGTCTCAAGCGGTCTCATGGACAGAAGTCCAGAATCTAGCCAATCCCACTCCAAAGAAGTCATACAAGGAAGTTTTAGAAGAATACAAACCTCTGTTCTTCAAGGACAAAGAGGTAAACATGCTCAGTATAGAGGGTACTGAATCTCACATTGAAAATCCAGAATTTCAACCACCTATGTTTGATGAACATATGGGAGAAAGCAGTACTCCAGGTTTCCAAGCAGCCACTAGGGTACAGACCCTCCAACCAAATTTCTACAGGTTAGAATGTAAGTCTGTGGCTGAGATAAAAGAATTAATCCATGCAATGATAGGATGGGGCAACACCCAAAAAGAAACCTATGGCAGAACACCTCAAAATATTGCTGCCACTATAGTCAATGGCTTTGTAGGCATTCTCAAGGAATGGTGGGATGTACTTCCCAACAAAGCAGCAATCCTAGATACAGGTTTCACTGGCCTCACAGCAGCTCTTATAAAAGAATTCATCGGCAATATTGACGATGACAAGATGATGAACACAGCCATGTTCCTCAGAGCTCGCTTATGTGATATGACTCGCATAAAAGAATATCAATGCTTCATGCAGAAGCTATATTACAGTTCAGGTAATATTAACGATGAGACCATGCGTCTCCGTTATATAGAGTCATTTCCACCTTTCTTTGCTACACAATATCAAAAGGCCATGCATGGAATGAGAACGGCAGAATTAAGTTTTGGGCACATCAACCAAATCATAGATTAGTGCAATGCCAAGATGTGCAAAGAAAAATGGGAACGCAAGCAAGCGTTCAAACACCAAAAGGCTCTCAGCAATACTTTCTGCAATCAGTATGCATTAGAACCCTTTGGATGTCTTGATCAAGAAGTCCAATCTTCCAGGAAGAAATCTTCTTGTAAAGATTGTCTTTTTTCAAAAGGGGGTGAGTGGCGGCAGAAGAACAAGAAAAAGAAAAAATATAGAGAGCAGTTCAAAAAAGGAAAGTATAAAGAGCAGTTCCACAAAGGCAAGCCCAGAACGAAATATAAATTTCGTAAGTATAAACATTTGGGTAAATCAAATAAGTTTAAGCCAACCTGTTATATTTGTAAGGATGCTCATTATGCTAATCAGTGTCCACAGAGACATACAGAAAAAGGTAAGGCAAAGGTAAATGCCTTAACCAGTAAAGGCATAGAAGAAGAAGAATATGCTTTTATTTCTGACACTGATAGTTTATCATCTGACATATCTTATATCTCCATTGAAGGAGAAAATTGTAATAATATTCAGCATGCTTCATCAGATGAAGACAGTACTGATAGTGGGTATAGTTCAATTCCATCCTTTACTCATTTCAGTATAAATATGGTATCTAACTTTGTTCATCCCATGATACCACCAAGTGCAGACTTGCTCAGAAGGCAAGTTGAGAGTCTCCAATCAGTCTATGACAGCTGTCCCCCTTGGGATACAACAAGGAAAATAGCTCTTCAAAAGGAGCTCAGAAATCTGCAAGACAGATACTTAAGACAGAATGAATTGGAGCAGAGCCAAGCACAAAGCAGAGCTGAACAAGAAACAGAGGAGCCCTTTGAAGCATTTCCTATAAGGCCTCCATTCCAACAGAGAATCAGACAAAGACAAGTTCCCACCAGGGGAAGATTTGGAGCATGGCGTGGAAGAGGAAGAGGAACCAGTCCTCCTGTTTATTCCTCCTATGAGCCAGGACAATCATCTGATAATCCAGCTTCAAGGCAGATGTACAAGACCTGGAGAAGATCCAGGATTGAGCTACTTGAAAAGGTGCTTGCTAAGGCAACTGAAGAATACAGCAAGCTTGTAGCTGAGGAAGAGAACGAGAAAGAAGATTCCACAGAGAATCTTGAGGAAACATACCATAACTTGGCCGCTCAAGATGATCAGCCATCACAGCCAAAGGTATGTACATTTAGCTGCACCCAGAATCCCTTTATAGCAATCACTATATGCATTCCACATATAAAGCCCTATGTATTGGATGCCATGATTGACACGGGTGCTGAGATTAGCCTTATCAGACAGTATGCTCTCCCTAGTGATTGTTGGGTTAACACCCACACTAAGATTAGATTTGATAAGAGAGAGGTAGTCTGCAAATCAATGGCTAAAGTTAAGATAGATGTTGAAGGACATTCTATTGACATAGAATTCTATCAACATAACATGGAGAATTATGACTGTCTTCTAGGAGTTGATTTTCTTCAACAATGCAATACATTCAGCATCTCCCAGAACAGTATAATGTTATTTGAGCCTCCTGTCTCCATTCCAAGAAGATACTCTTTCCAGAGTATAGTTCCTTTACCCCAAAAGGTAAAGACTGTGAACAACACCTGGATCCATAAATCTATTTCTAACAATGCTGTCAATATTGATGAAATAGTATCCAGGATAAAGAACAATGTCTGCAGCGAAGATCCACATGCCTTCATCAAGAGAAAGAAACATTACTGTTCATTGGATCTACAAATGACCAAGGATGACAAGGGTAATGAAATACTGCCTAAGTTCAAGGCACATCATAAGGGCATGCCGCCTGCAGAGAGAAAAGAATGCCAGGGTGAAATACAGAAACTGGTCAAAGCTGGACTCATTCAAGAATCCAATTCACCATGGGCATGTTCAGCCTTTTACGTGAACAAGAGAAGTGAACAGATCAGAGGAAAGAAAAGGCTTGTAGTGGATTATAAGCCACTTAATAAATTCATAACTGCTGTACAGCATCCTATTCCAGCTAAAGATGACATACTGAGAAGAATCAAAGGATCGCATGTCTACAGCAAATTTGATTTAAAGAGCGGGTTTTGGCAGATATTTCTGCATGATAAAGATATGTATAAAACCGCTTTCATTGTACCAGGTGGTCAGTATGAATGGAAGGTTCTTCCATTCGGTCTCAAGACAGCTCCTTCTATATTCCAGAAGATCATGGACAAAATCTTCGGTGAGTTGTCTGATTTCCTAATTGTTTACATTGATGACATTCTCATATTTTCTAAGTCACCTAAGGAGCATTTGACTCACTTAGAAAAGTTCTATGAGACTACATATAAGAATGGGATCTGCTTGTCTCCCACTAAAATGGAAATCTTCAAAGAAGAAATAGACTTCCTTGGTATCCGTATATGTTCAGGAACAATTTCTATGCAGCAACATGTCATTACCAGTATACAGAATTTTCCTGACCAAATCCTAGATAAACAACAACTGCAAAGGTTTCTAGGATGCATAAACTATGTTGCTGGATTTTACCAGAACATAGCAGCTGATCGTGTACTGCTAAATAGTAGACTCAAGAAAAATGCTCCTGGTTGGACTCAGGACATGACCAAAAGCAGTACAGAGAATTAAAAAACAAGTGCAGGAACTCCCAGCCATGTCTCTTCCAGGGACCTGGCAAGAAGATCATTGAATGTGACGCCAGCGAGCAATTTTTGGGGAGCTGTGCTTAAGGAGAAGGCCGAGAATGATAAGGAGAAGGTATGTAGATTTGCCTCAGGAGCTTTCCAAGGTTCTGAGTTAAATTATCATTCTTCACATAAGGAGTTATTAGCTGCCAAAAAAGCTATAAAAGCTTTTCTGTTCTTCGTCCAAAATGAAGAATTTATATTAAGATCTGACCTCAAAGATTTCAGAAAAAGGTTAGATGACGGAGATCCAGCTAATAAGGTAGCCTTCAACAGACTCCAAAGATGGGGTCTTTGGTTTGACAACTTTGAGTTCCAGGTTGAGCACATATCAGGTAAACAGAATGCTCTTGCAGACTTTGTCAGCAGGGAACTTAACACTTCAAAAAACATCAGTGTTACACAGGTTATCCACGAATCCCATGGCACTATATGGGATCATCGACATGCAAAGGCACAAATTGATGCCTTAGCCCGCTGTGATAATGGAATGTCACGAGAAGCTGAAACGCTTCTAACTTCTAGAAATCTCATCACTACACAAGAGTTCGCAATGTCTGAACTTGAATGCAAGCTTTATGATCCTGACATACCAGGACAGGAGTTTCATACTTTGCAAGAACCCTTGGTCAAATGTTGCCTACAATGGCAATGGCGATCTCTTTATACAGTCGAGCAACCGGATTTCCTACCTGTCGAAGGTCTCAGACTCAGGCAGCTGATACCTAGAAAGGACACATTGTGGCGGTTCGAGTTTTCAAGGATGTGGCCTGAAGAACATCCTCTGCAATCAGATATATGGAACCGACCTCCTTCTCTGGGAGACAGGAAGTACATCTCTTCTCACTTCAAGTACTTTCTTTCAAAATTTCTCCCTTCTAAATTATCTAACTCTCCTCTGGTAAATGTGCATCCGGATACAGTTAGAAATGTTATGATCCAATGTAAGATCCCATGGTATGTTAAAGTACATTACTATATTAAGATCAATCACAGGAATTTGGTTGAAAGACCAAATGCTACTCTCTGGAGGAGGATTCTTCTGCATCACACCATGGTCATGCGACCACCAGCCCCTGATCAGGATCTCAGAATTCTTGATCACTATTTGTTTCCCACAAGGCGTCATCTGCAACCTGACACAGATGGTACAGCACGAATATCCCGCATATGGCTGGAACAACATGAAAGGTTACTTCCTGGAGCACCGACGAGAATTGACTCCACATCATCTTCTGACGATGATGACCCTGACCGTCCGGGACCCTCTGTCCTCTTCGAATAATTTAGTGCGCTCCGCACTGTCTGCCATGATGATAGGCATGTTATCATCTTTGCTTTTCAGGATTCCTTCTTATCCTGCTTTTAATAAAGTTATCCGACAGGCTTGTTGTCGGTTGTTTGCTTTTTGTGGTGCGTGGTGGACCCATAAGCATCTTTGTTTCTTTTCGTTTATGGGTTGGGTCTTGTCTTGCTTTTGGTGAGTGGGCTGTACTCACTTTGGAATCTTACCGTTTACCGCGGTCTCCGGTTCCCGGTCTTCCCGTATCCGGTGAAAAGCTTTGAGTTGCCTATTTAATAACGCATCCTCAATTCACTCACTACGCTGGATTTGGGAGATACATCTGGAGTAGAACAAAAGAAAGGATTTCAGAATTCAGAGTCTATAGATATATGTCTTCATGTTTGTAAGTAATGGTTCAGTCTGTTCATATACCTGCCAGAATTAATGGAGATTTGAAGTTATTGAATATAGACCATTTTGATGAGTTTGAAGAAGTTTTTGATTCAGACGATGTATTTGATGTTGTGGTAATGATATTAGTTGATTTATTTGGAGTAGATGCTGAGATTGATATTCTCCTAATATTTGGTCAGATTTAAGAATGGTTGATACAGTCTTTGTTGTTTTACAAGTAGAATTGGAATATAAGTTAATGATCATTAATGATTTCAGTATATTTGAAGATTATTTTGAGACAGAAGATGTGTTTACTATCGTTCTAGGTTGTGTAGAGGAATATTATCCACCGTGGAGTTATGTTACTATAATTCACATATATGGTTGGTAGTTAAGAGTGGCAGTGTGTGCAGAAGAAGTTGTTTAGAGTATGTATATATCAGAATTTCTGCAGGTCTGTAGGTGGTTTGTTTAGAATGGTATCAGAGCTAGAAAAAGTAAATCGGAAGTGTCAGCAATATTCAGAGTGGTGAATCGAATCTTCAGCAGTCAGTTCAGTGATCCATCAGTCTAAGTGAAAACGCAAGTTTATATACCCCAGTTCGATCTACAGGTGTGGCTATCGCAACCGTAAGACGCCGTTTGTCAGGCGCAACAGTAAGACGAGTTTTTGCCCGAGGAGTGTCGTAGATCTTTGGTTCTTTGCTTGCAAGTCCCACAATGGCTGAACAGTCTCCCCGAACTTCTACTGTAGATTCTGAGGATACCTCTCTGGTTAGTTTGTCTGATATTTTCTCAGTCAATGAAGAAATCAATGTCATAGATGAATCCAGTCCCACTCCTGAGTGGAGATTTCCTAAAAAGGCATATAATGAAGTTTATTCTCATTTAAATAAGTTTCAGCTTTTAGCATCCACTGTTTTTAAAACAAGGGAATCCGTCATCCAGGTTTCACAAAGTAATAGTTGTGAATATAATATCCCTTTAATTGATAAAGCTGATGTTAAATCCCTTAAGCATCAAACCAAATATAAATTTGCTCATATCGGCTGTGTACAAATAGGAATTACACCCTTATTTCGCCGAGGTTTGAATGCTAGTATTTTATGTTGTCTATTAGATTTACGTTTTGATAACTTTAAGGATAGTTTGTTAGCAGTAGTCCAAACTGGCCTTCATACAGGCCCTGTGTCCTTTGAGGTTTACCCCAATTACCCAGTGTCTTTAACAAAAGAAGACCTTCTGCAGGATGTCCTAAAATTGCACCTAGCAACCACAGGCTTGAATATGCGCAAAGGATCTTGTCCTCTTGCCGTCCATTATAAAATCATTTACCGTTTAGTCAACACCATAAACCCAGCTGTCAAGCACGGCACGTCCAAGGGCAGTAGCGTGGTGACCCACGTGAACTGTCAGTATGAATGGAAAGTTGTTCCATTCGGTCTCAAGACAGCTCCTTCTATATTCCAGAAGATCATGGACAAAATCTTTGGTGAGTTGTCTGATTTCCTAATTGTTTACATTGATGACATTCTCATATTTTCTAAGTCACCTAAGGAGCATTTGACTCACTTAGAAAAGTTCTATGAGACTACATATAAGAATGGGATCTGCTTGTCTCCCACTAAAATGGAAATCTTCAAAGAAGAAATAGACTTCCTTGGTATCCGTATATGTTCAGGAACAATTTCTATGCAGCAACATGTCATTACCAGTATACAGAATTTTCCTGACCAAATCCTAGATAAACAACAACTGCAAAGGTTTCTAGGATGCATAAACTATGTTGCTGGATTTTACCAGAACATAGCAGCTGATCGTGTACTGCTAAATAGTAGACTCAAGAAAAATGCTCCTGGTTGGACTCAGGACATGACCAAAGCAGTACAGAGAATTAAAAAACAAGTGCAGGAACTCCCAGCCATGTCTCTTCCAGGACCTGGCAAGAAGATCATTGAATGTGACGCCAGCGAGCAATTTTGGGGAGCTGTGCTTAAAGAGAAGGCCGAGAATGATAAGGAGAAGGTATGTAGATTTGCCTCAGGAGCTTTCCAAGGTTCTGAGTTAAATTATCATTCTTCACATAAGGAGTTATTAGCTGCCAAAAAAGCTATAAAAGCTTTTCTGTTCTTCGTCCAAAATGAAGAATTTATATTAAGATCTGACCTCAAAGATTTCAGAAAAAGGTTAGATGGCGGAGATCCAGCTAATAAGGTAGCCTTCAACAAACTCCAAAGATGGGGTCTTTGGTTTGACAACTTTGAGTTCCAGGTTGAACACATATCAGGTAAACAGAATGCTCTTGCAGACTTTGTCAGCAGGGAACTTAACATTTCAAAAAACATCAGTGTTACACAGGTTATCCACGAATCCCATGGCACTATATGGGATCATCGACATGCAAAGGCACAAATTGATGCCTTAGTCCGCTGTGATAATGGAATGTCACGAGAAGCCTGAAACGCTTCTAACTTCTAGAAATCTCATCACTACACAAGAGTTCGCAATGTCTGAACTTGAATGCAAGCTTTATGATCCTGACATACCAGGACAGGAGTTTCATACTTTGCAAGAACCCTTGGTCAAATGTTGCCTACAATGGCAATGGCGATCTCTTTATGCAGTCGAGCAACCGGATTTCCTACCTGTCGAAGGTCTCAGACTCAGGCAGCTGATACCTAGAAAGGACACATTGTGGCGGTTCGAGTTTTCAAGGATGTGGCCTGAAGAACATCCTCTGCAATCAGAATATATGGAACCGACCTCCTTCTCTGGGAGACAAGAAGTACATCTCTTCTCACTTCAAGTACTTTCTTTCAAAATTTCTCCCTTCTAAATTATCTAACTCTCCTCTGGTAAATGTGCATCCGGATACAGTTAGAAATGTTATGATCCAATGTAAGATCCCATGGTATGTTAAAGCACATTACTATATTAAGATCAATCACAGGAATTTGGTTGAAAGACCAAATGCTACTCTCTGGAGGAGGATTCTTCTGCATCACACCATGGTCGTGCGACCACCAGCCCCTGATCAGGATCTCAGAATTCTTGATCACTATTTGTTTCCCACAAGGCGTCATCTGCAACCTGACACAGATGGTACAGCACGAATATCCCGCATATGGCTGGAACAACATGAAAAGGTTACTTCCTGGAGCACCGACGAGAAATGACTCCACATCATCTTCTGACGATGATGACCCTGACCGTCCGGGACCCTCTGTCCTCTTCGAATAATTTAGTGCGCTCCGCACTATCTGCCATGATGATAGGCATGTTATCATCTTTGCTTTTCAGGATTCCTTCTTATCCTGCTTTTAATAAAGTTATCCGACAGGCTTGTTGTCGGTTGTTTGCTTTTTGTGGTGCGTGGTGGACCCATAAGCATCTTTGTTTCTTTTCGTTTATGGGTTGGGTCTTGTCTTGCTTTTGGTGAGTGGGCTGTACTCACTTTGGAATCTTACCGTTTACCGCGGTCTCCGGTTCCCGGTCTTCCCGTATCCAGTGAAAAGCTTTGAGTTGCCTATTTAATAGCGCATCCTCAATTCACTCACTACGCTGGATTTGGGAGATACATCTGGAGTAGAACAAAAGAAAGGATTTCAGAATTCAGAGTCTATAGATATATGTCTTCATGTTTGTAAGTAATGGTTCAGTCTGTTCATGTACTTGCCAGAATTAATGGAGATTTGAAGTTATTGAATATAGACCATTTTGATGAGTTTAAAGAAGTTTTTGATTCAGACGATGTATTTGATGTTGTGGTAATGATATTAGTTGATTTATTTGGAGTAGATGCTGAGATTGATATTCTCCCTAATATTTGGTCAGATTTAAGAATGGTTGATACAGTCTTTGTTGTTTTACAAGTAGAATTGGAATATAAGTTAATGATCATTAATGATTTCAGTATATTTGAAGATTATTTTGAGACAGAAGATGTGTTTACTATCGTTCTAGGTTGTGTAGAGGAATATTATCCACCGTGGAGTTATGTTACTATAATTCACATATATGGTTGGTAGTTAAGAGTGGCAGTGTGTGCAGAAGAAGTTGTTTAGAATATGTATGTATCAGAATTTCTGCAGGTCTGCAGGTGGTTTGTTTAGAATGGTATCAGAGCTAGCAAAAGTAAATCGGAAGTGTCAGCAATATTCAGAGTGGTGAATCGAATCTTCAGCAGTCAGTTCAGTGATCCATCAGTCTAAGTGAAAACGCAAGTTTATATACCCCAGTTCGATCTACAGGTGTGGCTATCGCAACCGTAAGACGCCGTTTGTGTCAGGCGCAACAGTAAGACGAGTTTTTTGCCCGAGGAGTGAGTCGTAGATCTTTGGTTCTTTGCTTTGCAAGTCCCACAATGGCTGAACAGTCTCCCCGAACTTCTACTGTAGATTCTGAGGATACCTCTCTGGTTAGTTTGTCTGATATTTTCTCAGTCAATGGAAGAAATCAATGTCATAGATGAATCCAGTCCCACTCCTGAGTGGAGATTTCCTAAAAAGGCATATAATGAAGTTTATTCTCATTTAAATAAGTTTCAGCTTTTAGCATCCACTGTTTTTAAAACCAGAGAATCCGTCATCCAGGTTTCACAAAGTAATAGTTGTGAATATAATATCCCTTTAATTGATAAAGCTGATGTTAAATCCCTTAAGCATCAAACCAAATATAAATTTGCTCATATCGGCTGTGTACGAATAGGAATTACACCCTTATTTCGCCGAGGTTTGAATGCTAGTATTTTATGTTGTCTATTAGATTTACGTTTTGATAACTTTAAGGATAGTTTGTTAGCAGCAGTCCAAACTGGCCTTCATACAGGCCCTGTGTCCTTTGAGGTTTACCCCAATTACCCAGTGTCTTTAACAAAAGAAGACCTTCTGCAGGATGTCCTAAAATTGCACCTAGCAACCACAGGCTTGAATATGCGCAAAGGATCTTGTCCTCTTGCCGTCCATTATAAAATCATTTACCGTCTAGTCAACACCATGAACCCAGCTGTCAAGCACGGCACGTCCAAGGGCAGTAGCGTGGTGACCCACGTGAACTTAGAAACTCAGAAGATTGAACCTGAGTTAATATCATGGTCAGATATCAAGGTCCCAAAGGAATGGACCCTAGCAAAAAAGTTTGTGCAGACATCTCAACCAAAGTTTCTGCCTTCTGTTACTGCAGTTGCATTTTCAAGCTTTGGCTGAGATGTCTGCACAAACTTTTTTGCTAGGGTCCATTCCTTTGGGACCTTGATATCTGACCATGATATTAACTCAGGTTCAATCTTCTGAGTTTCTAAGTTCACGTGGGTCACCACGCTACATGCTGCCCTTGGACGTGCCGTGCTTGACAGCTGGGTTCATGGTGTTGACTAAACGGTAAATGATTTTATAATGGACGGCAAGAGGACAAGATCCTTTGCGCATATTCAAGCCTGTGGTTGCTAGGTGCAATTTAAGGACATCCTGCAGAAGGTCTTCCTTTGTTAAAGACACTGGGTAATTGGGGTAAACCTCAAAGGACACAGGGCCTGTATGAAGGCCAGTTTGGACTGCTGCTAACAAACTATCCTTAAAGTTATCAAAACGTAAATCTAATAGACCACATAAAATACTGGCATTCAAACCTCGGCGAAATAAGGGTGTAATTCCTATTTGTACACAGCCGATATGAGCAAATTTATATTTGGTTTGATGCTTAAGGGATTTAACATCAGCTTTATCAATTAAAGGGATATTATATTCACAACTATTACTTTGTGAAATCTGGATGACGGATTCCCTTGTTTTAAAAACAGTGGATGCTAAAAGCTGAAACTTATTTAAATGAGAATAAACTTCATTATATGCTTTTTTAGGAAGTCTCCACTCAGGAGTGGGACTGGATTCATCTATGACATTGATTTCTTCATTAACTGAGAAAATATCAGACAAACTAACCAGAGAGGTATCCTCAGAATCTACAGTAGAAATTCTGATATATACATACTCTAAACAACTTCTTCTGCACACACTGCCACTCTTAACTACCAACCATATATGTGAATTATAGTAACATAACTCCACGGTGGATAATATTCCTCTACACAACCTAGAACGATAGTAAACACATCTTCTGTCTCAAAATAATCTTCAAATATACTGAAATCATTAATGATCATTAACTTATATTCCAATTCTACTTGTAAAACAAACAAAGACTGTATCAACCATTCTTAAATCTGACCAAATATTAGGAGAATATCAATCTCAGCATCTACTCCAAATAAATCAACTAATATCATTACCGCAACATCAAATAGATCGTCTGAATCAAAAACTTCTTCAAACTCATGAAAATGGTCTATATTCAATAACTTCAAATCTCCATTAATTCTGGCAAGTATATGAACAGACTGAACCAATACTTACAAACATGAAGACATATATCTATAGACTCTGAATTCTGAAATCCTTTCTTTTGTTCTACTCCAGATGTATCTCCCAAATCCAGCGTAGTGAGTGAATTGAGGATGCGCTATTAAATAGGCAACTCAAAGCTTTTCACTGGATACGGGAAGACCGGGAACCGGAGACCGCGGTAAACGGTAAGATTCCAAAGTGAGTACAGCCCACTCACCAAAAGCAAGACAAGACCCAACCCATAAACGAAAAGAAACAAAGATGCTTATGGGTCCACCACGCACCACAAAAAGCAAACAACCGACAACAAGCCTGTCGGATAACTTTATTAAAAGCAGGATAAGAAGGAATCCTGAAAAGCAAAGATGATAACATGCCTATCATCATGGCAGATAGTGCGGAGCGCACTAAATTATTCGAAGAGGACAGAGGGTCCCGGACGGTCAGGGTCATCATCGTCAGAAGATGATGTGGAGTCATTTCTCGTCGGTGCTCCAGGAAGTAACCTTTCATGTTGTTCCAGCCATATGCGGGATATTCGTGCTGTACCATCTGTGTCAGGTTGCAGATGACGCCTTGTGGGAAACAAATAGTGATCAAGAATTCTGAGATCCTGATCAGGGGCTGGTGGTCGCACGACCATGGTGTGATGCAGAAGAATCCTCCTCCAGAGAGTAGCATTTGGTCTTTCAACCAAATTCCTGTGATTGATCTTAATATAGTAATGTGCTTTAACATACCATGGGATCTTACATTGGATCATAACATTTCTAACTGTATCCGGATGCACATTTACCAGAGGAGAGTTAGATAATTTAGAAGGGAGAAATTTTTGAAAGAAAGTACTTGAAGTGAGAAGAGATGTACTTCCTGTCTCCCAGAGAAGGAGGTCGGTTTCCATATATCTGATTGCAGAGGATGTTCTTCAGGCCACATCCTTGAAAACTCGAACCGCCACAATGTGTCCTTTCTAGGTATCAGCTGCCTGAGTCTGAGACCTTCGACAGGCTAGGAAATCCGGTGTGCTCGACTGCATAAAGAGATCGCCATTGCCATTGTAGGCAACATTTGACCAAGGGTTCTTGCAAAGTATGAAACTCCTGTCCTGGTATGTCAGGATCATAAAGCTTGCATTCAAGTTCAGACATTGCGAACTCTTGTGTAGTGATGAGATTTCTAGAAGTTAGAAGCGTTTCAGCTTCTCGTGACATTCCATTATCACAGCGGACTAAGGCATCAATTTGTGCCTTTGCATGTCGATGATCCCATATAGTGCCATGGGATTCGTGGATAACCTGTGTAACACTGATGTTTTTTGAAATGTTAAGTTCCCTGCTGACAAAGTCTGCAAGAGCATTCTGTTTACCTGATATGTGTTCAACCTGGAACTCAAAGTTGTCAAACCAAAGACCCCATCTTTGGAGTCTGTTGAAGGCTACCTTATTAGCTGGATCTCCGCCATCTAACCTTTTTCTGAAATCTTTGAGGTCAGATCTTAATATAAATTCTTCATTTTGGACGAAGAACAGAAAAGCTTTTATAGCTTTTTTGGCAGCTAATAACTCCTTATGTGAAGAATGATAATTTAACTCAGAACCTTGGAAAGCTCCTGAGGCAAATCTACATACCTTCTCCTTATCATTCTCGGCCTTCTCTTTAAGCACAGCTCCCCAAAATTGCTCGCTGGCGTCACATTCAATGATCTTCTTGCCAGGTCCTGGAAGAGACATGGCTGGGAGTTCCTGCACTTGTTTTTTAATTCTCTGTACTGCTTTGGTCATGTCCTGAGTCCAACCAGGAGCATTTTTCTTGAGTCTACTATTTAGCAGTACACGATCAGCTGCTATGTTCTGGTAAAATCCAGCAACATAGTTTATGCATCCTAGAAACCTTTGCAGTTGTTGTTTATCTAGGATTTGGTCAGGAAAATTCTGTATACTGGTAATGACATGTTGCTGCATAGAAATTGTTCCTGAACATATACGGATACCAAGGAAGTCTATTTCTTCTTTGAAGATTTCCATTTTAGTGGGAGACAAGCAGATCCCATTCTTATATATAGTCTCATAGAACTTTTCTAAGTGAGTCAAATGCTCCTTAGGTGACTTAGAAAATATGAGAATGTCATCAATGTAAACAATTAGGAAATCAGACAACTCACCGAAGATTTTGTCCATGATCTTCTGGAATATAGAAGGAGCTGTCTTGAGACCGAATGGAAGAACCTTCCACTCATACTGACCACCTGGTACAATGAAAGCGGTTTTGTACATATCTTCATCATGCGTAAAAATACCTGCCAAAACCCGCTCTTTAAGATAAAACTTGCTATACACATGAGATCCTTTGATTCTTCTCAATATGTCATCTTTAGCTGGGATAGGATGCTGTACAGCAGTTATGATACTTGTTGAGTGGCTTATAGTCCACTACTAGCCTTTTCTTTCCTCTGATCTGTTCACTTCTCTTGTTTACCGTAAAAGGCTGAACATGCCCAAGGTGAATTGGATTCTTGAATGAGGCCAGCTGTTGACCAATTTCTGTATCTCACCCTGACATTCTTTTCTCTCTGCAGGAGGCATGCCTTTATGATGTGCTTTGAATTTTGGTAGCACTTCATTGCCTTTATCATCTTTAAGTCATTTGGAGATCTAAGGAGCAATAATGCTTCTTTCTGCTTGATGAAGGCATGTGGATCTTCGCTGCAGACATTCTTCTTAATCCTGGAAACTATTTCTTCAATATTAACAGTATTATTAGAAATAGATTTATGAATCCAGGTGTTATTTACAGTCTTTACCTTCTGAGGTAAAGGAACTATACTCTGGAAAGAGTATCTTCTGGGAATGGAGACAGGAGGCTCAAACAACATGTATACTGTTCTGGGAGATGCTGAATGTATTACACTGCTGAAGAAAATCAACTCCAAGAAGATAGTCATAATTCTCCATATTATGTTGATAGAATTCTATGTCAATAGAATGTCCTTCAACATCCAATCTTAACCTTAGCCATTGATTTGCAGACTACCTCTCTCTTATCAAATCTAATCTTAGTGGTGGGTGTTAACCCAACAATCGCTAGGGAGAGCGTACTGTCTAATAAGGCTAATCTCAGCACCCGTGTCAATCATGGCATCCAATACATAAGGCTTTATATGTGGAATGCATATAGTGATTGCTATAAAGGGATTCTGGGTGCAACTCAATGTACATACCTTTGGCTCTGTGATGGGTGATCATCTTCTGCTGCCAAATTATGGTATGCTTCTTCAAGATTCTCCTGAGGAATCTTCTTTTTCACTTCTCTTCCTCAGCAACAAGCTTGCTATATTCTTCAGTTGCCTTAGCAAGCACTTTCTCAAGTAACTCAATCCTGGATTTTCTCCAGGTCTTGTACATCTGCCTTGAAGCTGGACTGTCTGAAGATTGTCCGGGCTCATAAGAGGAATAAACAGGAGGACTGATTCCTCTTCCTCTTCCACGCCATGCTCCAAACCTTCCCCTGGTGGGAATTTGTCTCTGCCTAACTCTCTGCTGAAATGGAGGCCTTATTGGAAATGCTTCAAAGGGCTCTTCTATGTCTTGTTCAGACTCTGCTTTGTGCCTGGCTCTGCTCCAACTCATTCTGTCTTAAGTATCTGTCTTGCAGATTTCTGAGCTCCTTTCTGAAGAGCTATTTTTCTTGTTGTATCCCAAGGGGGACAGCTGTCATAGACAGACTGGAGACTTTCAACTTGCCTTCTGAGCAAGTCTGCACTTGGTGGTATCATAGGATGAACAAAGTTAGATACCATATTTATACTGAAATGAGTAAATGATGGAATTGAGCTATACCCACTATCAGTACTATCTTCATCTGATGAAGCATGCTGAATATTATTGCAATTTTTCTATTTAAATGGAGATATAAGATATGTCAGATTATAAGCCTATCAGTGTCAGAAATAAAAGGATAGTCTTCCACTTCTATGCCTTTAGTGGTTACTGGCATTTACCTTTGCCATACCTTTTACTGTATGTCTCTGTGGACATTGACTGAGCATAATGAGCATCCAGACAAACTATACCAGAGGTGGCTTAAACTCCTCTGAATCTACCCAAATGTAGATAGTTACGGGAGACTGATCATTTCCATCTGTGCTTGCCTTTGCAAGCAAAAGAACTCTTTATAAAATCCTTTTGCGACACTCCTCGGGCAAAACTCGGTCTTTTACTTGTTGCGCCTGACAAACGGCATCTTACCCCCGGTTGAAAATAGACCATCTTTACCTGCAGATTTCTTACTGGAAGTATATGAACTTGCGTTTGCACTCAAGACATCCAAAGGGTTCTAATGCATACTCATTGCGGAACTTACTGCTGAGAGCCTTTTGGAGATTCACACGCTTGCTTGCGTTCCCATATTGCTTTGCACATCTTCCGCATTGCACTGATCTATGCTCTGCTCTGATACCATTCTAAATAAACAAACACCATTCAGACCTGCAGAATTCTGAAACATACATACTCTGATACAACTTCTATCACATCTGCACACTACTGCCCACTCTTATCTACCAACCATATATGTGAATAATTGTAACATAACTCCAAGGAGGATAATACTTCTTTTATACAACCTAGACACGATGGTAAACACATCATCTGTCTCAAAATAATCTTCAAATATACTGAAATCATTAATGATCATTAACTTATATTCTAATTCTACTTGTAAAACCACAAAGACAGTATCTACCATCTTAATTCTGACCAAATATAAGGAGAATATCTATCTCTGCATCATCTCCGAACAAATCTACTAATATCATTACTACAACTTCAAACACATCATCTGAATCAAACACATTCTCAAACTCATCAAAATGATCTATATTTAAAACTTCAAACTTCCATTAACTCTGGCAAGTACATGAACAGACTGAACCATTACTTACAAACATAAAGAGCTATATCTATAGACTCTGAATTCTGAAATCCTTTCTTTTCTTCTACTCCAGATGTATCTCCCAAATCCAGCGTAGTGAGTGAATTGAGGATGCGCTATTAAATAGGCAACTCAAAGCTTTTCACCGGATACGGGAAGACCGGAAACCGGAGACCAGAGGTAAACGGTAAGATTCCAAAGTGAGTACAGCCCACTCACCAAAAGCAAGACAAGACCAAACCCATAAACAAAAAGATACAAAGATGCTTATGGGTCCACCACGCACCACAAAAGCTAACTACCGACAACAAGCCTGTCGGATAA
Organism: Taxus chinensis; assembly: GCA_019776745.2. Classification (NCBI taxonomy): domain Eukaryota; kingdom Viridiplantae; phylum Streptophyta; class Pinopsida; order Cupressales; family Taxaceae; genus Taxus; species Taxus chinensis. Next base: position 53,458,839 of record CM034148.1, read on the forward strand.
CTTTATTAAAAGCAGGATAAGAAGGAATCCTGGAAAGCAGAAGATGATAACATGCCTGTCATGATGGCAGATAATGCGGAGCGCACTAAATTATTCGAAGAGGACAGAGGGTCCAGATCGGTCCGGATCATCATCATCAGAAGATGATGTGGAATCATTTCTCGTCGGTGCTCCAGGAAGTAGACGCTCATGTTGTTCTAACCATATGCGGGATATTCTAGCTGTACCATCCGTGTCAGGTTGGAGATGGCGCCTTGTAGGAAACAAGTAGTGATCAAGAATTCTGAGATCCTGATCAGGGGCTGGTGGTCGTACGACCATGGTGTGATGCAGAAGAATTCTCCTCCAAAGAGTAGCATTTGGTCTTTCAACCAAATTCCTGTGGTTAATCTTAATATAGTAATGTGCTTTAACATACCATGGGATCTTACATTGAATGATAACATTTCTAGCTGTATCCGGATGCACATTTACCAGAGGAGAGTTAGATAATTTAGAAGGGAGAAATTTTGAAAGAAAGTACTTGAAGTGAGAAGAGATGTACTTCCTGTCTCCCAGAGAAGGAGGTCGGTTCCATATATCTGATTGCAGAGGATGTTCTTCAGGCCACATCCTTGAAAACTCGAACCGCCACAATGTGTCCTTTCTAGGTATCAGCTGCCTGAGTCTGAGACCTTCGACAGGTAGGAAATCCGGTTGCTCGACTGCATAAAGAGATCGCCATTGCCATTGTAGGCAACATTTGACCAAGGGTTCTTGCAAAGTATGAAACTCCTGTCCTGGTATATCAGGATCATAAAGTTTACATTCAAGTTCAGACATTGCAAACTCTTGTGTAGAAATGAGATTTCTAGAAATCTAGAAGCGTTTCAGCTTCTCGTGACATGCCATTGTCACAGCGGACTAAGGCATCAATTTGTGCCTTTGCATGTCGATGATCCCATATAGTGCCATGGGGTTCATGGATAACCTCTGTAACACTGATATTCTTCGGAGAATTGAGTTCCCTGCTGACAAAGTCTGCAAGAGCATTCTGCTTCCCTGATATGTGTTCAACCTGGAACTCAAAATTGTCAAACCAAAGACCCCATCTTTGGAGTCTATTAAAGGCCACCTTATTAGCTGGATCTCCACCATCTAACCTTTTTCTGAAATCTTTTAGGTCAGATCTTAATATAAATTCTTCATTCTGGACGAAGAACAGGAAAGCTTTTATGGCTTTCTTGGCAGCCAATAATTCCTTATGTGAGGAATGATAATTTAGTTCAGAGCCTTGAAAGCTCCTGAGGCAAATCTACATATCTTCTCTTTATCATTCTCGGCCTTTTCCTTAAGCACAGCTCCCCAAAATTGCTCGCTGGCGTCACATTCAATGATCTTCTTGCCAGGTCCTGGAAGAGACATTGCTGGGAGTTCCTGCACTTGTTTTTTAATTCTCTGTACTGCTTTAGTCATGTCCTGAGTCCAACCAGGAGCATTCTTCTTGAGCCTACTGTTTAGCAGTACACGATCAGCTGCTATGTTCTGGTAAAATCCAGCAACATAGTTGATACATCCTAAGAAACGTTGTAACTGTTGTTTCTCTAGGATCTGGTCAGGAAAATTCTGTATATTTGAAATAACATGCTGCTGCATAGAAATTGTTCCTGAACTAATTCTGATACCAAGGAAGTCTATTTCTTCTTTAAAGATTTCCATTTTAGTGGGAGACAAGCAGATCCCATTCTTATATACAGTCTCATAAAACTTTTCTAAGTGAGTCAAATGCTCCTTAGGTGACTTAGAAAATATGAGAATGTCATCAATGTAAACAATTAGGAAATCAGACAACTCACCGAAGATTTTGTCCATGATCTTCTGGAATATAGAAGGAGCTGTCTTGAGACCGAATGGAAGAACTTTCCATTCATACTGACCACCTGGTACAATGAAAGCGGTTTTATACATATCTTCATTACGCAGAAATATCTGCCAAAATCCGCTTTTCAGATCAAACTTGCTATAGACATGAGATCCTTTGATCCTTCTCAAAATGTCATCTTTAGCTGGAATAGGATGCTGTACAGCAGTTATGAATTTATTCAGTGGCTTAAAATCCACTACAAGCCTTTTCTTTCCTCTGATCTGTTCAGATCTCTTGTTTACGTAAAAGGCTGAACATGCCCAAGGTGAATTGGATTCTTGAATGAGTCCAGCTTTGATCAACTTTCTGTATCTCACCCTGGCATTCTTTTCTCTCTGCAGGCGGCATGCCTTTATGGTGTGCTTTGAACTTTGGTAGCACCTCATTGCCTTTGTCATCTTTAATCATCTGAAGATCTAAAGAACAATAATGCTTCTTTCTGACTGATGAAGGCATGTGGATCTTCGCTGCAGACATTGTTCTTGATCCTGGAAACTATTTCATCAATATTAACAGCACAGTTAGAAATAGATTTATGAATCCAGGTGTTATTCACAGTCTTTACCTTTTGAGGTAAAGGAACTATACTCTGGAAAGAGTATCTTCTGGGAATGGAGACTGGAGGTTCAAATAGCATTATACTGTCCTGGGAGATGCTGAATGTATGGCATTGCTGCAGAAAATCTACCCCTAGAAGACAGTCATAATTCTCCATGTTATGTTGATAGAATTCTATGTCAATAGGATGTCCTTCGACATCAATATTGACCTTAGCCATGGATTTACAGACTACTTCTCTTTTATCAAATCTAATCTTAGTGTGGGTGTTAACCCAACAATCACTGGGGAGAGCATACTGTCTGATAAGGCTAATTTCAGCACCCGTATCAATCATGGCATCCAATACATAAGGTTTTATATTCGGAATGCATATAGTGATTGCTATAAAGGGATTTTGGGTGCAGCTTAATGTACATACCTTTGGCTGTGATGGCTGGTCATCTTGTGCTGCCAAATTATGGTATGCTTCTTCAAGATTCTCTGAGGATCTTTTTTTCACTTATCTTCCTCAGCTACAAGCTTGCTATATTCTTCAGTTGCCTTAGCAAGCACTTTCTCAAGTAGCTCAATCCTGGATCTTCTCCAGGTCTTGTACAATCTGCCTTGAAGCTGGATTATCTGAAGACTGTCCTGGCTCATAAGAGGAGTAAACAGGAGGACTGATTCCTCTTCCTCTTCCACGCCATGCTCCAAACCTTCCCCTGGTGGGAATTTGTCTCTGTCTGACTCTCTGCTGGAATGGAGGCCGTATTGGAAATGCTTCAAAGGGCTCGTCTATATCTTGTTCAGCTCTGCTTTGTGCCTGGCTCTGCTCCAATTCATTCTGTCTCATGTATCTGTCTTGCAGATTTCTGAGCTCTTTCTGAAGGGCTATCTTTCTTGTTGTATCCCAGGGGGGACAGCTGTCATAGACTGACTGGAGACTTTCAACTTGCCTTCTGAGCAAGTCTGCACTTGGTGGTATCATGGGATGTACAAAGTTAGATACCATGTTTATACTGAAATGAGTAAAGGATGGAATTGAACTATACCCACTATCAGTACTGTCTTCATCTGATGAAGCATGCTGAATATTATTACAATTTTCTCCTTCAATGGAGACATATGATATATCAGAAGATAAACTATCAGTGTCAGAAATAAAAGCATATTCTTCTTCTTCTATGCCTTTACTGGTTAAGGCATTTACTTTTGCCTTGCCTTTTTCTGTATGTCTCTGTGGACACTGATTAGCATAATGAGCATCTTTACAAATATAACAGGTAGGTTTAAACCTATTTGATTTACCCAAATGTTTATACTTACGAAATTTATATTTCGTTCTGGGCTTACCTTTCTGGAACTGCTCTTTATACTTTCCTTTTCTGAACTGCTCTCTGTATTTTTTCTTTTTCTTTCTATGCCTCTCACCCCCTTTTGAAAAAAGACAATCTTTGCAAGAAGATTTCTTCTTGGAAGATTGGATTTCGAGCTCTGGACAGCCAAAGGGTTCTAAAGCATACTGTGTGCAGAAAGTATTGCTGAGAGCTTTTTGGTGTTTGAACGCTTGCTTGCGTTCCCATTTCTCTTTGCACATCTTTGCATTGCACTGATCTATGATCTGGTTGATGTGCCCAAAACTTAATTCTGCAGTTTTCATTCCATGCATGGCCTTTCTATATTGGGTAGCAAAGAAAGGCGGAAATGACTCTATATAACGGAGACGCATGGTCTCATCGTTAATATTACCTGAGCTGTAATATAGCTTCTGCATGAAGCATTGATATTCTTTTATGCGAGTCATATCACATAAACGGGCTCTGAGGAACATAGCTGTGTTCAACATCTTATCATCGTCAATATTGCCGATGAATTCTCTTATAAGAGCTGCTGTGAGGCCAGTGAAACCTGTATCTAGGATTTCTGTTTTGTTGGGAAGGACATCCCACCATTCTTTTAGAATGCCTACAAAGCCATTGACTATAGTGGCAGCAATATTCTGAGGTGTCCTGCCATAGGTTTCTTTTTGGGTGTTGCCCCATCCTATCATTGCATGGATTAATTCTTTTATCTCAGCCACAGACTTACATTCTACCCTGTAGAAATTTGGCTGAAGGGTCTGAACCTTAGTGGTTGCTTGGAAACCTGGAGTACTGCTTTCACCCATTTGTTCATCGAACAATGGTGGTGTAAATTCTGGATTCTCTATATGAGATTCAGTACCTTCAATACTTAACATATTTACCTCTTTGTCTTTGAAAAATAGAGGTTTATAATCTTCTAAAACTTCCTTGTATGACTTCTTTTGAGTGGGATTGGCTAGATTCTGAACTTCTGTCCATGAGACAGCTTGAGACCAATCACCTTCTTTCCTAGGTGTTAACCTTCTATTCAACTCATTGATCTTTGGAAAGATCTTAGGAAGTTCTTGGGTTAAGACATTTCTGGATATCATCTATCCTGCTATGTGTCTTTTCATTCTCATCCTGAATTTGTGCTAAACCAGACTCTAAGAGATTCATTGGTTTGTGTGGTTCTGGCTATTATAGTACTCTTGAGACCAATTGTGTGATCAACCAAGAGGTTGGATAATGTCTGTGACTCTCTGTGTTACTACTTCTGGTAAGCTTGTAACTAAGACTTTGTGCTGTGCTTTCTATTCTTTGAACAGATTCTTCAACTTTTATCAAATCTAGAATTTAGTAATTTCAAAGCACCAGCAGTATCTCCTTTCTTTCTCAATTCTATAGCTTTAAGTGTTCTTTCCAAACTTAAAAGCTTTTCAGAATGAGAACATACCTCTTCATGTGTAGCCAGAAGTGCCTTGTTGGTCCAGTTGAGCATTTTAGAGCTTTCAGATGGCTCTATCTCCTTATTAACTGCTCTTTGATACCAGAATACAGCTTTCTGGGTTTCATCAGGTGAAATCAGCTCATGCTGATCTGTAGGAGGAAATTGAGTCCTCGTACTTGTTGAAGCCATATTAATTGTAGGCCCGTTGACAGGGGCGTACTTCTGACTGACTAGCTTTTCGCAATCTGAACACCATAAAAAGTCAGTAGAAGGATCATGCGTTAATGATCTATGGCTACATAAAAATATCTTTTCATCTTCTTTATTAGCTTCTTGTAGGCTTAGATGGTTCACCAACTGTAAAATAAGAAGATGTAGAAGCTACAGAATTGCTTCTATTCAAAATTCTTTTTGATCGACCATTATCAGATGCTTTATCAACATCTGAATTTCTTCTGAAGCTCAGTGTCACATTATTTCTGTCTTCTGTTATTGCAGTTGCATTTTCAAGCTTTGGCTGAGATGTCTGCACAAACTTTTTTGCAAGGGTCCATTCCTTTGGGACCTTGATGTCAGACCAGGATATTAACTCAGGTTCAATTTTCTGAGTTTCTAAATTCACGTGGGTCACCACGCTACTGCCCTTGGACGTGCCGTGCTTAACAGCTGGGTTCATGGTGTTGACTAAGACAGTAAATAATTTTATAGTGAACGGCAAGAGGACAAGATCCTATGCGCATATTCAAACCTGTAGTGGCTAGGTGCAATTTCAGGACATCTTGCAGAAGGTCTTCTTTGGTTAAAGACACTGGGTAATTAGGGTAAACTTCAAAGGACACAGGGCCTGTATGGAGGCCAGTTTGGACTGCTGCTAACAAACTATCCTTAAAGTTATCAAAACGTAAGTCTAAAAGACAACATAAAATACTAGCATTCAAACCGCGGCGAAATAGAGGTGTGATTCCTATTTGCACACAGCCGATATGAGCAAACTTATAAGTGGTTTGACGCTTAAGGGATTTAACATCAGCTTTATCAATTAAAGGTATATTATATTCACAACTATTACTTTGTGAAACTTGTATAACTGACTCCCTAGTCTTAAATACTGTGGAAGCTAAAAGCTGGAACCTATTCAAATGGGAATAAACTTCATTATAAGCTTTTTTAGGAAGTCGCCACTCAGGAGTGGGACTAGACTCATCTATTACATTAATTTCTTCATTGACTGAGAAAACATCAGACAAATCTAACTCGTCTTACTGTAGAAGCCTGACTGAACGGCGTCTTACGGTTGCAATCAAGCTGGGGTACATAAGACTATTTGTAGTCATGGTTAAGTCTGTTCAGTGCCAGAAGATATTGAAGTCTTCTTCTATCCTGTATTTGACTTTCAGATGATTAGATTGGATTTCAGAAAGCTCATGGTTAATACTGTATATGTTGTAGCCGAAGGGTTCTAAGAGAATCTTTATCCACCTTGGAGTTATGTTACTGCATACTGTGTGACTATATCTGTGTCTTGTTTGACAATCTTTACAAGAAGATTTCTTCCTGGAAGATTGGATTCTAGTTACATCCGAAGGGTTCTAAAGCATACTGTGTGCAGAAAGTGTTACTGAGAGCTTTTTGGTGTTTGAACGCTTGCTTGCGTTCCCATTTCTCTTTGCACATCTTGGCATTGCATTGATCTATGATTTGGTTGATGTGCCCAAAACTCAATTCTGCAGTTTTCATTCCATGCATGGCCTTTCTGTATTGGGTAGCAAAGAAAGGCGGAAATGACTCTATATAACGGAGACGCATGGTCTCATCGTTAATATTACCTGAGCTGTAATATAGCTTCTGCATGAAGCACTGATATTCTTTTATGCGAGTCATATCACATAAGCGAGCTCTGAGGAACATAGCTGTGTTCATCATCTTATCATCGTCAATATTGCCGATGAATTCTTTTATAAGAGCTGCTGTGAGGCCAGTGAAACCTGTCTGTAGGATTTCTGTTTTGTTGGGGAGAACATCCCACCATTCTTTTAGAATGCCTACAAAGCCATTGACAATAGTGGCAGCAATATTCTGAGGTGTCCTGCCATAGGTTTCTTTTTGGGTATTGCCCCATCCTATCATTGCATGGATTAATTCTTTTATCTCAGCCACAGACTTACATTCTACCCTGTAGAAATTTGGCTGAAGGGTCTGAACCTTAGTGGTTGCCTGGAAACCTGGAGTACTACTTTCACCCATTTGTTCATCAAATACTGGTGGGGTGAACTCTGGATTCTCTATGTGAGATTCAGTACCTTCAATGCTGAGCATATTAACTTGTTTGTCTTTAAAGAATAGAGGTTTATATTCTTCTAAGACTTCTTTATAGGACTTTCTTTGGAGTTGGGCTGGCTAGATTTTGGACTTCTGTCCATGAGACAGCTTGAGACCAATCACCTTCTTTCCTAGGTGCTAGTCTACTATTCAACTCATTGATCTTTGGAAAGATCCTAGGAAGTTCTTGGGTTAAGCATTTCTGGATATCATCTATCCTGCTATGTGTCTTTTCATTCTCATCCTGAATTTGTGCTAAACCAGACTCTAAGAGATTCATTGGTTTGTGTGGTTCTGGTAATTATTGTACTTTTTAGACCAACTGTATGATCCACAAGAGGTTGGATGATGTCTGTGACTCTGTGTGTGACTACCTCTGGTAAGCTTGTAGTTAAACTCTGTGCTGTGCTTTCTATTCTTTGAACAGATTCCTCTATTTTATCAAATCTAGAATTTAATAATCTTAAAGCACCAGCAGTATCTCCTTTCTTTCTCAATTCTATAGCTTTAAGTGTTCTTTCCAAACTTAAAAGCTTTTCAGAATGAGAGCTTACCTCTTCATGTGTAGCTAGAAGAGCCTTGTTGGTCCAGTTGAGCATTTTAGAGCTTTCAGATGGCTCTATCTCCTTGTTGACTGCTCGTTGATACCAGAATACAGCTTTCTGAGTCTCATCAGGTGAAATCAGCTCATGCTGATCTGTAGGAGGAAATTGAGTCCTCGTACTTGTTGAAGCCATATTAATTGTAGGCCCGTTGACAGGGGCGTACTTCTGACTGACTAGCTTTTCGCAATCTGAACACCATAAAAAGTCAGTAGAAGGATCATGCGTTAATGATCTATGGCTACATAAAAATATCTTTTCATCTTCTTTATTAGCTTCTTGAGGCTTAGATGGTTCACCAACTGTAAAATAAGAAGATGTAGAAGCTACAGAATTGCTTCTAGTCAAAACTTTCTTTGATCTATTATTAATATCAGATGCTTTACCAACATCTGAATTCCTTCTGAAGCTCAGTGTTACATTGTTTCTGCCTTCTGTTATTGCAGTTGCATTTTCAAGCTTTGGCTGAGATGTCTGCACAAACTTTTTTGCAAGGGTCCATTCCTTGGGGACCTTGATGTCTGACCATGAGATTAACTCAGGTTCAATCTTCTGAGTTTCTAAGTTTACGTGGGTCACCACGCTACTGCCCTTGGACGTGCCGTGCTTAACAGCTGGGTTCATGGTATTGACTAGACGATAAATGATTTTATAATGGACGGCAAGAGGACAAGATCCTGTGCGCATATTCAAACCTGTGGTTGCTAAGTGCAATTTTAGAACATCCTGCAGAAGGTCTTCCTTTGTTAAAGACACTGGGATAATTAGGGTAAACTTCAAAGGACACAGGGCCAGTATGGAGGCCAGTTTGGACTGCGGCTAACAAACTATCTTTAAAATTGTCAAAGCGTAAATCCATAAGACAGCATAAAATACTAGCATTCAAACCTCGGCGAAATAAGGGTGTGATTCCTATTTGTACACAGCCGACATGAGCAAATTTGTAAGTGGTTTGACGCTTAAGGGACTTAACATCAGCTTTATCAATTAAAGGAATATTGTATTCACAATTATTACTTTGTGAAACTTGTATAACAGATTCCCTAGTCTTAAACACAGTGGATGCTAAAAGCTGAAACCTATTTAAATGAGAATAAACTTCATTATAAGCTTTCTTGGGAAGTCTCCACTCAGGAGTGGGACTGGATTCATCATGTATACTAATTTCTTCATTAACTGAGAAAACATCAGACAAACTAACCAGAGATGTATCCTCTGAATCTACAGTAGAAGTTCGGGGAGACTGATCAGCCATTGTGGGACTTACAAGCAAAGAACCAAAGATCTACGACAATCCTCGGGCAAAAACTCGTCTTACTGTTGCGCCTGACAAACGGCGTCTTACGGTTGCGATAGCCACACCTGTAGATCAAGCTGGGGTATATAAACTTGCGTTTTATCACTATAGACTGTAAAGTATCACTGAACGTTGACTGCTGAAAATTCGATTCACAACTCTGAATATTGCTGACACTTCCGATTCTCTTTTGCAATAAGCTCTGATACCATTCAAATTACAATAAGCTCTGAGTACCATCTCAAATTGCATAAGCCTGCACGAAACCATTCTATGTAAGAAGATATGAAACCATTCTAAACAGACAAAAACTCAGCTACAAACAAATTCTGCATACATACTGCCACTCTTAACTACCAACCATATATGTGAATTATAGTAACATAACTCCACGGTGGATAATATTCTCTCTACACAACCTAAGAACGATAGTAAACACATCTTCTGTCTCAAAATAATCTTCAAATATACTGAAATCATTAATGATCATTCAACTTATATTCCAATTCTACTTGTAAAACAACAAATACTGTATCAACCATTCTTAATTCTGACCAAAAATTAATAAGAATATCTATCTCTGCATCATCTCCAAATAGATCTACTAATATCATTACCACAACATCAAATACATCGTCTGAATCAAAGACGTTCTACAAACTCATCAAAATGGTCTATATTCAAAACTTCAAACTTCCATTAATTCTGGCAAGTACATGAACAGACTGAACCATATTACTTACAAACATGAAGAGCTATATCTATAGACTCTGAATTCTGAAATCCTTTCCTTTCTTCTACTCCAGATGTATCTCCCAAATCCAGCGTAGTGAATGAAATGAGATTGCGCTATTATATAGGCAACTCAAAGCTTTTCACCGGATACGGGAAGACCGGAAACCGAAGACAGAGGTAAACGGTCAGATTCCAAAGTGAGTACAGCCCACTCACTAAAAGCAAGACACGACCCAACGGGACCACAACCCATAAACAAAAAGATACAAAAGATGCTTATGGGTCCACCACGCACCACAAAAAGATAACTACCGACAACAAGCCTGTCGGATAACTTTATTAAAAGCAGGATAAGAAGGAATCCTGAAAAGAAAAGATGATAACATGCCTATCATCATGACAGATAGTGCGGAGCGCACTAAATTATTCGAAAAGGACAGAGGGTCCTGGACAGTCAGGGTCATCATCGTCAGAAGATGATGTGGAATCATTTCTTGTCGGTGCTCCAGGAAGTAACCTCTCATGTTGTTCCAGCCATATGCGAGATATTCGCGCTGTACCATCTGTGTCAGGTTGTAGATGACGCCTTGTCGGGAAACAAATAGTGATCAAGAATCTCTGAGATCTTGATCAGGAGCTGGAGGTCGCACGACCATGGTGTGATGCAGAAGAATTCTCCTCCAGAGAGTAGCATTTGGTCTTTCAACCAAATTCCTGTGGTTAATCTTAATATAATAATGTGCTTTAACATACCATGGGATCTTACATTGGATGATAACATTTCTGGCTGTATCCGGATGCACATTTACCAGAGGAGAATTAGATAATTTAGTAGGGAGAAATTTTGAAAGAAAGTACTTGAAGTGAGAAGAGATGTACTTCCTGTCTCCCAGAGAAGGAGGTCGGTTCCATATATCTGATAGCAGAGGATGTTCTTCAGGCCACATCCTTGAAAACTCGAACCGCCACAAAGTGTCCTTTCTAGGTATCAGCTGCCTGAGTCTGAGACCTTCGACAGGTAGGAAATCCGGTTGCTCGACTGCATAAAGAGATCGCCATTGCCAATGAAGGCAACATTTGACCAAGGGTTCCTGTAATGTATGGAACTCATGTCCTGGTATATCAGGATCATAAAGTTTACATTCAAGTTCAGACATTGCGAACTCTTGTGTTGTGATCAGATCTCTAGAAATTAGAAGCGTCTGAGCTTCTTGTGACATCCCGTTATCACAGCGGACTAAGGCATCAATTTGTGCCTTTGCATGTCGATGATCCCATATAGTGCCATGGGATTCGTGGATAACCTGTGTAACATTGATGTTCCTTGAAGTGTTGAGTTCCCTGCTGACAAAATCTGCAAGAGCATTTTGTTTACCTGATATGTGCTCTACCTGGAACTCAAAGTTGTCGAACCAAAGACCCCATCTTTGGAGTCTGTTGAAGGCCACCTTATTAGCTGGATCTCCGCCATCTAACCTCTTTCTGAAATCTTTGAGATCAGATCTTAATATAAATTCTTCATTTTGAACGAAGAACAAGAAGGCTTTTATAGCTTTTTTGGCAGCTAATAATTCCTTATGCGAAGAATGATAATTTAGCTCAGAACCTTGGAAAGCTCCTGAGGCAAATCTACATACCTTCTCCTTATCATTCTCGGCCTTGTTCCTTAAGCACAGCTCCCCAAAATTGCTCGCTGGCGTCGCATTCGATGATCTTCTTGCCAGGTCCTGGAAGAGACATTGCTGGGAGTTCCTGCACTTGTTTTTTAATTCTCTGTACTGCTTTGGTCATGTCCTGAGTCCAACCAGGAGCATTCTTCTTGAGTCTACTATTTAGCAGTACACGATCAGCGGCTATGTTCTGGTAAAAGCCAGCAACATAGTTGACACATCCTAAGAAACGTTGGAGTTGTTGTTTCTCTAGGATCTGGTCAGGAAAATTCTGTATATTTGTGATCACATGCTGTTGCATAGAAATTGTTCCTGAACTTATACTGATACCAAGGAAGTCTATTTCTTCTTTGAAGATTTCCATTTTAGTGGGAGACAAGCAGATCCCATTCTTATATACAGTCTCATAAAACTTTTCTAAGTGAGTCAAATGCTCCTTAGGTGACTTAGAAAATATGAGAATGTCATCAATGTAAACAATTAGGAAATCAGACAACTCACCGAAGATTTTGTCCATGATCTTCTGGAATATAGAAGGAGCTGTCTTGAGACCGAATGGAAGAACCTTCCACTCATACTGACCACCTGGTACAATGAAAGCGGTTTTGTAAACATATCTTCATTCTGCAGAAATACTCTGCCAAAACCCGCTCTTTAGATCAAACTTGCTGTAAACATGCGATCCTTTGATTCTTCTCAGTATGTCATCTTTAGCTGGAATAGGATGCTGTACAGCAGTTATGATATTTGTTAAGTGGCTTATAATCCACTACAAGCCTTTTCTTTCCTCTGATCTGTTCACTTCTCTTGTTTACGTAAAAGGCTGAACATGCCCATGGTGAATTGGATTCTTGAATGAGTCCAGCTTTGACCAGTTTCTGTATTTCACCCTGGCATTCTTTTCTCTCTACAGGCGGCATGCCTTTATGATGTGCCTTGAATCTTGGCAGTATTTCATTACCCTTGTCATCCTTGGTCATTTGTAGATCCAAGGAACAGTAATGTTTCTTTCTCTTGATGAAGGCATGTGGATCTTCGCTGCAGACATTGTTCTTTATCCTGGATACTATTTCATCAATATTGACAGCATTGTTAGAAATAGATTTATGGATCCAGGTGTTGTTCACAGTCTTTACCTTTTGAGGTAAAGGAACTATACTCTGGAAAGAGTATCTTCTTGGAATGGAGACAGGAGGCTCAAATAGTATTATACTGTTCTGGGAGATGCTGAATGTATTACATTGTTGAAGAAAATCAACTCCTAGAAGACAGTCATAATTCTCCATGTTATGTTGATAGAATTCTATGTCAATAGAATGTCCTTCAACATCTATCTTAACTTTAGCCATTGATTTGCAGACTACCTCTCTCTTATCAAATCTAATCTTAGTGTGGGTGTTAACCCAACAATCACTAGGGAGAGCATACTGTCTGATAAGGCTAATCTCAGCACCCGTGTCAATCATGGCATCCAATACATAGGGCTTTATATGTGGAATGCATATAGTGATTGCTATAAAGGGATTCTGGGTGCAGCTCAAATGTACATACCTTTGGCTGTGATGGCTGATCATCTTGAGCGGCCAAGTTATGGTATGTTTCCTCAAGATTCTCTGTGGAATCTTCTTTCTCATCTTCTCTTCCTCAGCTACAGCTTGCTGTATTCTTCAGTTGCCTTAGCAAGCACCTTTTCAAGTGGCTCAATCCTGGATTTTCTCCAGGTCCTTGTACATCTGCCTTGAAGCTGGATTATCAGATGATTGTCCTGGCTCATAGGAGGAATAAACAGGAGGACTGGTTCCTCTTCCTCTTCCACGCCATGCTCCAAATCTTCCCCTGGTGGGAACTTGTCTTTGTCTGACTCTCTGTTGGAATGGAGGCCTTATAGGAAATGCTTCAAAGGGCTCCTCTGTTTCTTGTTCAGCTCTGCTTTGTGCTTGGCTCTGCTCCAATTCATTCTGTCTTAAGTATCTGTCTTGCAGATTTCTGAGCTCCTTTTGAAGAGCTATTTTCCTTGTTGTATCCCAAGGGGGACAGCTGTCATAGACTGATTGGAGACTCTCAACTTGCCTTCTGAGCAAGTCTGCACTTGGTGGTATCATGGGATGAACAAAGTTAGATACCATATTTATACTGAAATGAGTAAAGGATGGAATTGAACTATACCCACTATCAGTACTATCTTCATCTGATGAAATGTACTTTATGTTACCAAGATTTTCACTCACAACATAAAGTGTGGGAAAATGTAGACAAAAAATCATCCACTTTTGGTAGTTATCTAGTCCTGATTACATAATACTATTCATATGATTCCTAAGAAAGAATGGTACTAGTTAATCAATGTCTTTGGCCACGGTTTTTTGCTTTCTATTGCTATTATTCTTACACACTTATTTACTTAGTCTTCCTTTTTATTCTACTGCATTGGTCATCATGGACACTAGCGCCTAGACCAGGACACCACTGCCAAGTTCCCTCATCCAAGTTGGGTGCCCATGTCCTTTTTGTAATTTACTCACAATTTTTGGTTCCTTTCTAGCCATTTGAGAATCTTATATTTCTAATATTCAGCCTTTTCAGGGTTTATTACAAAGTTCAAGAAAGGGAATCATTTAAATATAAAGTTACGTGATCATAATAAGGGACCAAACACTAAGAATCTACTATCTCCACCTAATATTGCATCCATATAGCTCCATCACAAGGGATGGTTCATCTGCATAAACTTCATAAGAGGGAAGTTCATTTTATTCCATGCACGCATTTACTACATCTCTTTACATCTAGCTACTTGCTCGTTATCCAAGTGTGACTAGCACAAGATAAACCTATGGCACAATTCTGCACACACATAAAAAAATACATTGGGTATGAGATGTAGTGTAGTGCTCAGTTGTAATTCAACCATTGTGGTGGCTGAGGAAAGTCTGACCCCTCAATCTGCATTTTTATTTATCAGGATTGGATGTCTACTTGAGGGTTTTGTAGGTTTATGTTTTTTTGGAGGTTTATTGCGACTCCAAAAATCATTGTGTGAATCCATAGTGAAAAAAGGAAATCATCAATGAACATCTTATGACCCTAAAAATTTGGATTTCTAAGAATTTATGTAGACCAATGTGCCCAAAATTAGTACCTGGGCACCCATGGGTGCCCTTGTCCCTTTCTAGGTGCCCTTGTCCAGTTTATTCCTCCAAATCTACATTTTATAGATCTTTGTGTGATACTTCTTCCAATCTATTCATCTGGTTATCACTTTGATACAATATAGATGTAATTGTGAATCAACTAAGTATATTTTTCTCCTCCATATACTTAGGGTTTCATTATTTATTATTTAGTTTGCTTTGGTATATTTTTGTATTTCATTAAATCATTTATTTATTTCTACTATAACATCATATTAGGATTAAATTTTACATTCTTAGCTTAATTACATTCTCACTCTCACTTTATCGTTCTCATTCTCTATTTCTCTCTCAATCAAGTACATAGAGGATCAACACAAAAATTCCTAAATAAAAGCTTCTCTTCGCTTCAAGAATATAAATTCTTTACTAATGACACCAACCACCTGAAGGTGGAATCATTTTTAACACTAGTAACCTAAATTAATAACATTAATGATGATATGAATAAATATAATTAAAGGAAAAACTACTCAAACACACAAAACTTAAGAATTAAACAATAGTACTTACAAACTATAAAACTTATGTGCCATTGTACAAATCCAATCCTGGGTCCAATTTTTTTTAAGGTGTCGAGTATTGCTTCGTGGTCAAACTAAATAATTTTCCACAAGTTCTTATTGCATGGTCTACCTCCATATTTAATCAATTGAACATTATATACAACAACAAGGTGATAATAATGAATAAAATTTCTATGAGTGTCAAAGTCCTCGAACAACCACACATTGGATTTCTTCACTAGGTATTTTCTTAGCCATGTTCCAGTAATAACCACAAAGGTCCTTGTTGACCAATTTTTCCCCTTAGGCCAAAACTAATCAAACATGCCCCTACACAAAACAAAATTAGAAGGGTCGATTTAGTCTTGCGAGCTCCCAAATCGATCCCAAATCAAGGGTCGGGTGGATTCGACAATGAAGGGTTAGGTTTGGCAAATGAGAAAATAGTCTGAAGAGACTAGAGGTGCATAGGAGAAAAATGGAGAAAGGCAGTGTTCACTTGGGCCCAAATCGGCTAAGTATAAGAAAATCACTAGAAGCTACCACGTGCCTCTATGGCGCACCTCCAGAGGTCAGGTCCAAACAATGTCTCCGAATGAGTGAGGAGCTTCCATGTGTCTAAGGTTTGATGAGTTGCTCATAAATGGGCAGAAAAGGGACTAACAAGCTCAAATTAACTAAGTATAAAAGGGTCGGTGGAATCCCCCACGCATCTTAATGACGCAACTCCAAAGGAAGGATCAAGAGTGGAAGCCCCAAATGAGTGCCAACTTTCCACATGGTTAGAGCCTCAACAATTTAAAGCGGTCGTTGAAAATTCTAAGGCCAACGGAAACTTCCACGTGTCTCATTGGTGCACCTTCAAGGGTCAAAGCTAAGGGTGGAGAATAAAACAAGCACCAAGCCTCCACGTGTCCCAAGAATACAAAGGAGGTAGAGTTGACAATTAAAAAATATCAAATGAATCAAATGAATACAAAGGGGCAGCTCAAAGCGGAGACTCAAATGAGTGCCAAATCTCCATGTGTCTAGGGATCGAAAAAATTCAAAAAAGTAGCAGGCCCATTTAATCAGCTAAGTATGGAAGGGCTAGTGAAAAATTCCATGTGTCTCATCGATGTAAATTCAAAAGGCGCAGTCAAAAGTGGAGACTCAAACATGCACCAATATACCACGTAGTCAGGGACTGAGAAAGGGAGAAAGCTTGAATCAACTAAGTACAAAAGGTAAGCAGAAGCCTCCACGTGCCTCATTGATGAAATTTCAAAAATAAAATCCAAAGGTAGCCCTCAAACATGCGCCAGCTTGCCATGTGTCTAGATCCGGAATAGGAAGAATAAGCCATTGAAAAGTATGAACATGACATAGCTAGTGGAATATGCCATGTGCCTCAACGGTGAAAATTCAAAAGGCATGACCCAAAGGCCAATCCCAAACAAGCATAGGCCCTCCACTTGTCCCAGGTCCAAAAAAGGGAACACCCGCCATTAAAAAGTCCAAGCTTGGAACAGGCTTGTGGAGGCCTCCATGTGTCATGTCCATGAAACTTCAAAGGGGCGATCAAAAGTAGAGACTCAAACATGCCCCAGCTCTCCATGTTTCTCGTGTCAGGCATAATGTCTCTACTAATAGAGGGGCTCAGGTAGAATACAAAGGAAACATGGCTGAGCAAATGGAAGGTGCCGTGTGTCTCTTTGGCGTAACTTCAAGAGTGTAGACGAGGGGGTGAAACCTTGAGATATGTGGGGCTACCACATCGATATGCATGAACAGACTCTAGATCTGAAGTCCCGTCAAGTGGCCATATCTTTCAATTAGAAGCTTGTAATTGAGCGAGAAGGGATGTTTTAGAGAGCTCAGCACCTGCTACGTACCTACCACCATTAATGTCTCGACCCACCATTTTTTGAGGCTGTCAAGTCTCCTACCTGCCACCATGATGAAGAATGGGTTTCCCTTCTTGCCTAGCAAGGAAAAACGACAGGGGCATGGGTGTTGTAGTGAGACCAATCATTGTGGTAGGGCAATTCAATACCCCTTCAGGGGTTATTAGAACAGGGTTATATTTTCCCACCTTTCTCTCTCTCATTCTTCCTATATATTGTACAAAAGGGACAATCTCAAGTGGTTGGACATTCTTTCTTTGTACCCTCACTTTTATTTTCTTTGTAGGTGAATTCATGGAGTCGGGAACCCCTCCATCTAAATGGTAATGCAATTTCTACCTCTTAGCTGTTATAATGTACTGTATCGATTCTTGGAGAAATAGAATAAGCCCATGGATGATTTCAACCCTCTCTTATGTTTATTTTCTTCTTCTTGATCACTCATTACATTCTTGGTCATACGTGCATGGTTATTGTTTCACATTTTAATGGTTTGTGTTTAAAGGAAATGCAAATGTTCAACATTCCTTCAATGCATCACCTCTGTTAGATTAGGTTTTAATTCTTGCATTCCTTTAACTTTGTCTCCTTGGAAAATTATAATAGGATTTAGGATAGACCCTTTGCAATCTGAACGTGAGCACCTGAATAGAGGAATAGGAGAAGAATTCATCTGGAGAGCTCTCTCGACTCGTAAAGTCCCACACTTTGAGATATGCTCCATGTTGTGCAGTCACACTGAGGATTTTAACCCATTAAGTTACTGATTCTAAGGGTTCTGTGATTTTGAAACAATATTCCCATAGGATATTCTATGCCTTCTCCATATATGATATGAGCTATCAATTTATTTTTTTCTTCAATACAGTGAGACAAATAATAAATGTCCCTTCTTTATTGTTTTTTTCCACAACAACTACATAAATATGACCTACATCACATTGTACAAAAAATAGTTAATTTCAATAAATGATTCAGAAATAAGTTACAAAATGAGAAAAACTATTAATTTTAACAAAATAATTTAGATATATAATATATGATTGCACCAGAGTTGATATATGGTCAAAGTCAATTGATGATTTACTCACTGTGAGTTGTAAAGCTCGTGGAGGTTGATAGGTGCTGAGTTGATATATGTGTTTAAAATACCATACATCAACCCACTCTTTTGACTCACACTCATCCTAAAATGAATACATACATGAAGAGTAAAAGTATTCCATTTACCTTGTATGAATATTCCATGAACCCAAATTTTAAATTTTAAAAGAATGCAACTCATTAAAACTCATTAGTGTACACCAATCTTCATTTTTTTCTATATTAGATTCTTCTACCAACCAAAAAACCTACGAACTGTAGACTTACTGATGCAAAATAACCATATAATCATGCATGCAATCAAACTTATAAGGGATTAGAAACAACTATTCTATTTAGTATTTACATTGGAGAATCATCATCTGGGTCAAAATGCCTATAAGGCTTGAAAATTCCTAAAACTCATACTATGTCACCTTGAATGACTCAAAACTCATTGTACCCTTCTCTTCATAGTTCCTCCAATGTCAATGCAACTCTAATTAGTGCTTCATGACCCAAGATGCATTTTTCACTCTTGTTTAGACCAAGATTGTCTTGTTTTTCTCTGTTGGTTCTCACTCCTTGCAAGCACTATTGTATTCTTTGGCACCCACTGTCTTCTACTAATCATTCATCCTATGAATCCTTGCAACATAGTGTTAGGAAAACTATAAAAATGACATAAAGCTTCAAAGGAATTAACTTGCATTCAAGCATTCCCAAACTTCTCTTCTTTTCCTTAAGAAATTAGCTCTTCCTAGTACCTAATGCATAATCTTTCAAGACTACCCACAATGTATTATCACCTCCCTCAATTTATTTTCATCAATATCCATGTGTATGTAAAATTAAAACCCTCAAATCCTTGGGAAATTCCTTCTAACACTCTATTTATATTTTTTTTCTTGACCCTCACTAGGTCTACTTATATAAATTGTTATGCATAGATTCCTTCTTAGGGAAATTCAATACAAAATAAAGACCTTTCCTAGCACACAATTAGCTAATTTTCCTTACTGTTATCCAAAATGTGCCCCCTGCTCATTTTGTGGCTAACTCCTCCCATTCTTCCCTCTCTTGTGCCTCAGTCACAAAATTTTTCTTTCAGGAACTCAAAACCTTCTGGAAGTGGCACCATTGGATAGAGCTCTTTCTCAGCTTTCCAGAAAGGTAAAGTTTTCCTCCTAACTCCATGTATTTTTGAAGTTATGGCTCGGCGGAGTTTTTTGGAAAAATTTCCCCTGAAAGGCCCGCGACCAATGAGATGCTGCCACATGGCACCTAGAGTGGCAGAGTGCGGAGAAATTTTGGAAAATTTTCCAAATGACCAAAAAGGTGCAAAAATTCCAATTTTTTCCTGCCAACCCGATTTGATCTTGTTTTGACCTAAACCTTCAAATCGCCATATCTTTCGATCCGGAGCTCATTTTTTCATGTTATTTATATCAATGGAAATATGGTGAAATTCTCTACAATATTCGAGGGTAAATTTTGAATTTTGGTGGAGTTTAGAGAGATAAATATAAAACCTCTTCTGGCACGTGGTCATGAACAGAAATGACGTTTCAACCACCGATTTTAATGAAGAATGGCTTGCATTCTCTCCCAGCATGGTTAAAAATGTCAGGGAATGGGTCTGTCAGGTCACCCATGCTGTTTTGATGGCATTTTGGTCAATGGTTGAACCCCTTGTACGTTTTCCCACGTTTCTCTCTCCTGGGCTCGTCCCTTGCACTGTAAAAGCCAGATTTGGCTCATTTTTCAAAGGGTTGAACATTTTTTGTGTATGGAAAGCTCCCTTTTTCACCTTGGAAGTGATTTAGTGGAATAACAAACCTTTTCTAGAAACTGCAACTATATTTTTTCCTTTCAGGTGTTTGAATGCAAGTGATTTTGATGTTAAAATAACAATACAGGCCCTGTGATTAGTTTTTATCCTCTGCTGGTGTTGTTTGCATAATTTCTAACACTTCATTACAACTATCAGTTTGTGCATGTTGTTTTTGTTGCATTTTATGAACTGTGTCAATTTGCAGAAGTAAAAAATGCTCACCACTCCTTTGGTGCATCACCTATTAGCATTAGTTCTTTTTTTTTGCATTCTCTATCTCTGTCTCCTTGGAATTTAGAGTAGATTTAGGAGTTTAAACCTCTGCAATTGTGCAAGTGAAATAGCTGATCAGAGGAGTTGAGGAACCAGCCTCTAAACTGGAGATTCCTTTCTCATTTTGCAAGTCCCACACTTGGGGAAAGGATTCAATGTTGTGTAATCACACTGGATGCTAGTATGATCAAACTAGAAATTTGATCAACATCCAGGGGGTGTTTCTGATTTGCAACAACATTTTTGGCACACCCGGTGGGACCTTAGATGTCTTCCACTTTATCTATGATGGGTTGGTGTGTTCCTTTTAAAGATTCATCCTTTTGGAGGCACTTTCAAAAGCACATCTGGCGACTCCATCTGGTAAACAACTCATTCTCTAAGTTGCAGACCTGTTTTCCATTCATTTCCATTCTTTTCCATTCCATGAATTTGTGCAATCATGAATTCATTTCCATCATGGAATTCACATTTACAACAGCAATATATCACACCTCCAACATGTTTTACAAATCCTCCAAATCAACATGTCTACCCATATGAGCAGTAGTGCCAAAGTCAGTTTGGATATGAAGCATGTCAAGCACAAGGGTATGCTGGTTGTGAGGGAAGTCAAGAAGAAAATGCAGATCTGCTGGAATAAATCCAAAAGATGGAGGTAAACATGGTGTAATCTAGGGCTCAAGCACAAATGAAAGCATATAGAATCAGTTGTAGAGCACCTTGTCCATGGGTGGGACCTTTCCTAAGGCATTGCAGCCCTCAAGAGAAGCTAGACTTCATGATTACAACACTACCATTGATTGTAAAGTGGACTGAAGGAATAAAGGTGTATGAGAGGAGTATTCAAAAACCTTGTCAACAGGTAAGCACACCATCTCATGCCTTTTCTGTCCCTCTTTCCCAATCTGTTTTATCTCAACAGTGTCAAGTTTTAAACTCTCCATCTGTTGTCCCAACTGTTGAATCCATTTCTCCATTCCCTAGTCTTCCACCCCATCTCAATTTTTTTGTCCTTTTCCCTTCCAAACATTCATTCCCTCCAAAGAAACAAGAGTTCCTACCTCCTCCACCACCACAAAAAATTTCAAAATCAATTGATTTACAATCCACTTCTCCTCTTGCATTCCCAAATCCATGTTGGGAGGATAAAAATCAGAATGCTAATCAAGGAAAACAACGGCAGAAAGAAGAGCCAAACAAGGATGAAGAAATTCAAAGTCTGAAGAGTTGGGCTCTTAAATTCGGGATCAGAAAAATCCCCTTGATGGTGAAACCAATAGAGGATGTTGAAGTTGGAGAACAAGTGGAAAACAAGGCTGATTTTATAACAGCAGTGAAGCGAGAAAAACAACAGTTTGTTGGTGATGAGTTGGGTGTCCATGTTGGCACTTTTCCCAAAGAAAATGCTGATCCAGTTTGCACTGCAAAATCAGCCATCGAGAAGGAAGGAAAACCATCTCAAAACCCCATCTCTGAGGATCAAATGGATGAGGTCAAGTCAGTTTTTACAATAGTAGAATAAGGAAGCATTATTGATACGCTTTTTGCTTTCATTTGAAGGGGATGATTTGATTGATGAAGCCATTATGGAGGTGAAAAAAATAGGTCCAAATTGTGAGCAAAAGGAACAAGAAATTTCATGCTTCTCTCCCACTTCATCTCTCCAACAATTTGATTTTTGGGATGAGTTTGGATTGAAAAGTTTCATGTTTGAAAATGAAGTTATACAAGGTGAAGAAAATGCAGATTTGGAGGCCACCATATAAGAGGGAGAGACTTTGCTGCAATAAGACATTCAAGAGTTTGATTTACCATCAGACTTATAAGACTGTTTAGATGAAGAGCTAGCTAAAATTACCATGTTTCCTTCTTCACCATTCGTTCTCCAACAACAAGAACTTTTTTCCATGGAAAAAAGAGTTCAAGGACAATAGCCTACAGTTTGCAACATGCCTCTTGAATCAAAGATGGAAGAATTTTATCTTCCAAAAGCTACAATGGAGGAGCTCCAAAGCCAACAATGTATTGCAGCAGGTAACAACAACGCAAAAGCAACTTCATTGGATGTTGCAATCAATAACGAGGAGTTGCACACTATAGATGAGTTCCATGTTGCCATGAAGGAAGAGAAAGGGCAGAAAAGTCCTACCATTGCTTCCACATCACCCACCCAAGAAGGTCTACAAGAAGACTCCATTTTTGGAGTTGAAAATCAGAGCTATGGGCATATCAAATGGATCATACCTTGCCCAATAAGGTATTTGACTTCATTGGAGTTAAAGGAGAAGTCACAACCAGTCATGCTTGCTTCTAAGCATGAGGGTGAGCTACAAAGTACCAAGGATCAGCTGTCATACCTCTTCAATCCAAATGCAGAGCAACTAAAAGAGGTATTGGATTTGTTTTCAGTTGACACCTTGATGATTTGGGTAGAAGACTAGCTTCTTGTTGATTTTCCACTCATCCAATCAGCCATGTTCAGTGCCAAATCAGTTGCATGGTTGCAACTTTTGAGAAAGGGAAGCTATTTCTCCCAACCAGTTGTAGGGTTTTTTTAGCCCACTTTTGCTTCCAGTTAGAGTAGGATAGGTATTTTTTCTTTCAGTAAAATAAGTGCTTGTGTACACTCTGCATGTGCCATTTTGGAGCATGTATGACTTTTAATTTTGTACATAGTTTTTGTGGTACTGGTTTTGCTCTTGCGCAGTCCATTTTAGTGGCTTTCCAAGTGGCTCAGAGACGAGGTTTTTAAATGTTTAGATCAGTTTGCAGGCTACAACTCATGACTCCATGCCCAATGGATGCTTCAGGCAACTGGTAAATTCATCCAGTAGGTAGATGACCCCTCTGAGTCGCCAAAATTGTTATCCAAAATGTGCCCCCCTTCTCATTTTGTGGCTAACTCCTCCCGTTCTTCCCTCTCTTGTGCCTCAGTCACAAAATTTTTCTTTCAAGCACTCAAAACCTTTTGGAAGTGGCACCATTGGATAGATATCTTTCTTAGCTTTCCAGAAAGGTAAAGTTTTCCTCCTAACTCCATGTATTTTTGAAGTTATGGCTCGGCGGAGTTTTTTGGAAAAATTTTCCCCTAAAAGGCCCGCGGCCAATGAGATGCTGCCACGTGGCACCTAGAGTGGCAGAGTGCGGGGAAATTTTGGAAATTTTCCAAATGACCAAAAAGGTGGAAAAATCCAAATTTTCCCACCGACCCGATTTGGTCTTGTTTTGACCTAAAACTTCAAATCACCATATCTTTCAATCCAGAGCTCGGTTTTTCACGTTCTTTATATCAATGGAAATCTTGTGAAATTCTCTACAATATTCCAAGGTCAATTTTTAATTTTGGTGGAGTTTAGAGAGAGAAAATATAAAAACTCTTCTGGCACGTGGTCATGAATAGAAATGACGTTTCAACCACCGATTTTAATGAAGAATGGCTCGCATTCTCTCCCAGCATGGTTAAAAATGTCAAGGAATGGGTGTGTCAGGTCACCCATGCTGTTTTGATGGAATTTTGGTCAATGGTTGAACCCCTTGCACGTTTTCCCATGTTTCTTTCTCTTGGGCTCGTCCCTTGCACTAAAAAAGTCAGATTTGGCTCATTTTTCAAAGGGTTGAACATTTTTTGTGTATGGCAAGCTCCCTTTTTCACCTTGGAAGTGATTTATTGGAATAACAAACCTTTTCTAGAAACAACAACTGTATTTTTGTCTTTCAGATGTTTGAATGCAAGTGATTTTGATGTTAAAATAACAATATTGGCCCTGTGATTAGATTTTATCCTCTGCTAGTGTTGTTTGCCTAATTTCTAACACTTCATTACAGATATCAGTTTGTGCATGTTGTTTTTGTTGCATTTTATGAACTGTGTCAATTTGTAGAAGTAAAAAATGCTCACCACTCCTTTGGTGCATCACCTATTAGCATTAGTTCTTTTTTTTTTTTGCATTCTCTATCTTTATCTCCTTGGAATTTAGAGTAGATTTAGGAGTTTAAACCTCTGTAATTGTGCAATTGAAATAGCTGATTAGAGGAGTTGAGGAACCAGCCTCTAAACTGGAGATTCCTTTCTCATTTTGCAAGTCCCACACTTGGGGAAAGGATTCAATGTTGTGCAATCACATTGGATGCTAGTATGATCAAACTAGAAATCTGATCAACATCCAGGGGGTGCTGCTGATTTTCAACAACACTTACCAATGAGTTTTAGGCTTTAACTCAAGAGATAAGAGTCACTTCCTTTGAAAAGGTGCTTCCTAGACTAGGTCTAAGACTATGTTACCCTGTCAAAGTTTCCTACAAATTTCACCCTTGGTTTCATAAAATTCCTTCACTAACTCCTTCTAAGGTTCATTGAAATGATAAATTGAGAAGTTAGAATTGAGATCCCACTGGTTGAGCCTCAAATGGTCATGCCGTAGCCATAATCCTAGTGAGACTTTGATTTTTGTCTTTAATTCCACTGTGCTTAATTTCTTAGTTGTAAATTGAGTCTGCAGGATTGTTTTAAGTCCATTCATGTAATGATCTTACCAGTAGATCATGGAATCATCTAAAACATGAGTTTCTACTAGTTTTCTTCTTTGTTTGCTTGTATGAATAGTCACAATTTGAAGTAAGGATTTCAATACCACTTTATATCAACTAAAATTGCATGCATGGCTTCATCTAATCCTTCTATACTTGATACATGTTCCCACACTCTACAAACAACACATTCCAAATGTCACCACCCTGTGCTTAGTCTCAGTCATCATCTTTTATTCTTTCACACACACACAGTTGCATTTTTATTAGAACACAAAAACCATGTAATAAGATTTATCAGGGTCAATAACCCTTCTAAGTCATTCACAATACTTTTAACTCACACTATTCCTCCTTCCTCATTAAAGTTAAATGGTGAAGTGAGCAGGGATCACTTAACTTCTTTCATAAAGATTCATTAGGGTATTATTAGTGAAAATTCACAGCACCCCCAAAATGACCTATGGATCTGCTTTTCTAAGGAAATGTCATTTGGTGTGAATGCACAACATTGAGCTTTCCCAAAGTGTGAGACCTTTGAAAACGGGGAAAGATATCTAGAGAAGGCTGGTTCCTCTTCCTAAACTACCTGCCACAAGCTATTCTAGTGCAGGAAAGCTAATCTAATCCTAATCTAACTATGCCAAGGAGATAGAGAGAGAGAAAAGATGGAAAAATAGAGCCTACACTAAAACGGTGATACACCAGAGAAGGAAAATGTTGAACATCTATCAAAACTGCCATGGAACAAGAAGATGTGAGCAATGAAAAGGATGGACAAGTGCATCACAAAACCAAGGATAAATTTCACACAAAAATGTTCCAAAACTCCATGAACACAGCTTCAAAACTTGCAATGAACATTCAAACATGCAAAAATACCTACAATGAAGAGAGGTAAGAAGAAGACAAGCAAAAGGAGCAAGGATGGACAAATGCATCACAAAACACATTTTTTATTACTCCAAAAGTTTGCACAAAACATCATTTTACTGGTAAGAGGCAAAAAACACCATTACAGAGCAAGGGAGGAGGTTCAAACTCCATTTTCAATCATGGGGAAGAAAATAAGGGAGAGGAAGAGAAGAATTATGAACAACCGTTACAAATGAGACAAATTTGGATTTTAACCATTGAGCATAATGGAAGAAAGGAGAAAACACGGGAAAACTGATTTGGGACTTCAACCACCAAAAGATTCATCTAATGGGCCTGAAAAATGATGGTTTTCCATAAAAAATCCCATAATTTGAAGTACATTGCTTTATAGAGAAAAAAAGAGGCCCATACTTCATTAATTTTGGTGGTTGGAGTCATTTTCTGTGTTTTTTTCATGTTAGATACATTTTTTCATTTTTATCCCACAAATATCTATAAAAAATCAAAATTGAATATTCCATCTTGTAGAGGATTTCAACAGCTTTCCAATGATATAAAGAACATGAAAATTTAAGCTCGGGATCAAAAGTTATGCCCCTCTAAAGATTTAGGGTAAAAATGACAATTTTAGGACAAAATTCAGGTTGGCGGGCTGAAACTTGAAAATTTTCCATTTTTTGAATTTGGGAAAATTTCCAAAAAATTCCCTATACCCTGCCACTTTGCTGCCACATGTCACTTTCCCATTAAATGATGGAAACATAGGCTCAAACCTCACCTTTTCACTTTGATTTTTCATTAGGAAAATTTCCCAAAATTTCCCTGTGCTCCGCCGCTCTGCTGCCACGTGTCACTTCCTGGTTCACCCACGGGTTTGTGCTTCAAAATTTTCCTTTGCAATTTTTGCAATTTTGGAAAAAAACTAAAATTTCCTCCGCGCCCCTGATTCCCACCGCTGACAGGACACGTGGCATCCTCTGGTTGGTCCGCGGGATGTCTAAACTTTTCTCCATCCTCCTCTGTGGGCTTGTGGGCCAGTTTTTTCCTTTGTACCCTTTTCCCACTTTGGTGAATTTTTTAAC
Organism: Taxus chinensis; assembly: GCA_019776745.2. Taxonomy (NCBI): domain Eukaryota; kingdom Viridiplantae; phylum Streptophyta; class Pinopsida; order Cupressales; family Taxaceae; genus Taxus; species Taxus chinensis. The sequence continues at coordinate 53,485,962 of CM034148.1, forward strand.
TTTGCTCTACTAGCCTGACCTCCACCACCATGTGGCATCTTCTCATTGGATGCGGGCATTTCAAGGGAAAATCTCCCCATAAAACTCCATCGAGCCATAACTTTCAAAATATTTGGAGTTAGGAGGAAAATTTTACCTTTCTAGAAAGGGGAAGAAAAATACTATCTGATGAAGCCATTTCCAGAATCCTTGGAGTGATTGAAATGTGTAAAAATTGAAGTTGAAGCACAAGTAAGGAAAGAATGAAGGACAGTTAGCCAAAATAAGCAGGAGGCTCATTTTGGATAACATGTATCACATATTAAACCCTTACTAGAGATACTTATAATATATGTTAATAATTACCTTATCATTTCCAAATTCCTTTGTCTCCACTATGATTCAAGTCTAAAGCATATGCATACTATCTTTTCATAACATTTAAGGACTATACAAGTCATGCAAAATAGAGAGGCATACATAAATGCACATATGTATATAGGTATATCTTACCGAAATCCATGTAAATTTACTCAAATAACTTTTCTATGCTAAAGATTACCTTCTTACCAACCATAATAGCAAGAACTATTTCATATATGCTCAACTTAGTCAAGAAATATGCCAAAAATAGTCATATCCTAAATTTCCTTCAACATTCTTCTTGAAACATTAGAAACTATGATTCTCATCTAGATGGAATGAGATAGAAACAATTACATTAGATCACTTATATGCATTTTCTTTAGTTATCACCATGTACATACCTTTTATTCTTGGTCACATGATTACACTTACCCATTCATTAGGTGCTTAACACTCTTTATGTCCTCTGAAAGCAAGATTAGACCTAAGACACTGTTATTGACCTCATTTCATCCCTTTTCAAGCTTGTTAGCTCTAAGAGCACATCCAAAACACCTAAACTAAGTGTTGGTTGGATTGTTTGTCAGACCAAAATATGAGGTTTAACCACAGTACATGGGATTAAATCCCTCCTCAAAGAAAGGTGAGGCATCCTGTTTATTACTAACCTAAAACACAACAGAAATAATATATACAATATCCACACTATTCTAACCATTGGGGTTGGGATACAATCCCAAAATCCATATCAACACAAAATGGAGATGTTACATCTTTAGAAATGAAATGGATTAGAAAGGAAGATTATTATAGATGAAACAGAGTGGAAAGGGAATGAGAGGAACAAATTTTCTTTCAAGCAAACACAGATGAAAAAATATTTATACGAGTTTTAGATAATGAGTGTAATATTTGAAATGATTGAAATAATCAAGAATGCTAAATGAAGAATAGCTTAAGATTTTGAACGTAAGAACAATCTCTCAAGATAGATGAATCCCACAACAAATTTTTTGTAAAATAACACTTGTTTCTATTCTTCAATGATTAAAAAGAAAATACAAAGTTTTTCTTCTTCTTCACAATGGCTCTTAATATTATAAAAATATATCCCTTTGGAATGCACAAGAATCCATTATTTATAATAGAGAGAGCAGAGAGAAAATAGGATAAATCCTAAAAAATAGTGTTTTAACGAGAGTCCTATTTTTCTTGACTCTCACGTAGGAGAACAAGTCAAACTTTGCTTCCTATGTGACGAAATGAAAATTAAAAAGACATGATAATTTATTGAAAGAAATGACATGAAAAATTATGCTTATTCTGCTTCATTGTCCTTGTCTTCTTCCACTGAAGCCTGTTTATCTCAAAATTCTCGGAACTTTAGGATTATGCCATGCATCTCATCTTCATCTGGTGCACTAGAATAATCACTTAGGACCTCGCAAGTTTCCTGAGTGTCACTTGCGTTACTAGGAAGTTTCTTCAATATATTGTTGATTTTCCTTAGTGATCCCAAAACATTCTTGATCCTTATGAACCTATCGATGGTTGTCAGATCAAAGACAGAAGATAGTTCATGCTGAATTAACTCTTGAATTTTTTTATAGAGATCGTTAGCAGGTAGAATATTCAAACTTTCATCCAACAACTTGGTGAAGATCCTAGACAACTCCTCTTCTATATCTTTGGTGGCATAAACCAACCGATCTCTAGATTCTCTCAACTTGCTACAAGCTTCACTAAGAATATTTATCCTAAATCTGATGGCTTTGGCTAGCTGGAAATTCTTATCCCCATGTGGAATGATTCTTTCTTCCATTAAGATCTGGGATGGAACCTGTTTAAGTGCATTGAGAGATTCTAAAGTTAATTCAAGGTTCCCGAATTCCTGTGAAAATTCATCATCCATTTTGTCACCTTATTTATTTCCTCCAAGGATTTATAAACCTCTACTATGTCATCTATGACCTATCTTTATTGTAGGAGTATCCTCTTTATCCATTCTTCAACTGTTATCCCCTTCTCATTGATATTTTTAATCATAGGCACTGATGAGAAATAAAACCTGATAGGAGTAGGGGTAGATGATGGGTCGTTGTATTCTTCCAATCATTTAACTGACGTAATCTTTGTTAGTGTCATTCTAAACCAGGGCTGTGTCAAAGGCAATATGCAATAGAGTCTAGAAGAACTAGTTATACGTTGAGTTTGTTGGGGGGTTGCTTAGCTTGATGGTTATTCTATGGAAGTGTAGTTAAAATCTACGGAAATTAAATACAAGTCTATGGAATTCAATTGTTCGCAATGAAATGTATTTTAACAACTAATCTTCTACTATAAAGTAAAATACACAAAAACTTATTCTTAACAATTTAAACCATAACTGAATAATCTGGAATTCAACAAAAAGCAAGACTGTTTATGAGCTAAATTTACATGGCCAAAGCATCTACTTAAAAGTGAAAGCAATAATGGAGAAAACAGATATAGTTAATCAAAGCATGCATGTAAAACTTATCAAATGACAACTATAGTAAAACTAATCGAAGGACTGTATGCATGTAAAACACAGAGTAACCTCGTATCTCCTTGGTTGAGTGGGCTCTTTCTCTTCCTCAGGATAGAGTGATCAACAACTTCTGATTCTCAAAATTCTGTAGATTTCATTAACTTCCAAAACGAGTTCATAACATATAAAAAACAAATCTAGAACATAATAGTATGCAGATAATTTTCTTCGATAAAAAAATTGGTCCTCAATTTCTGAAGAAAAAGTCTTCATATAGATAATGTTTATTACAAGATCCACCATATCAGGTGGCATTAAAAACTGTTTCATCAAATATCAATTAAAACTCTTAGATTCCTACGGGCTGTTAGAGTCAAGCCCAAACTAATAGGTCAATTCAGAAATAGTCTTCAGCCGCATGCATCGAACTCGGGCAACTTATCCACCAGTAACATCCATCATTCCTACACACATCATCATCTTTGATCTCATAAAACAGTTAGTAGGAGGTCATGTGATAAAAAGCTTTTATAAATAATAGCAACAAAAAATGCATCAATCTACTAAGACATGACTATACAAAACATCCCCATATACAAATAATTCATATCACGAAGAGCATTTATGGTCTGAAGAAGTGATATTAATGAGCCAATCTATGCACTCATCATTCCCCCTGACTTTACCTGTTGCATGTCCCAATGCAACTCATCTGCATCCTGCTCACCTTCTAAGTTGTTCAACCATGTTATACTCCTTGAATTGATCAGTGTATTGCTTTGTGGTATTTTTGTAGCCCTGAGTATTGGAGGTAATTTCCATCCAGGAAGTGAAACTATCATGGGACTGTGCTGCATTGTTCTGCCATGTTGTGAGAGGGATCAAGAGGAGTGGAGGCCGTACCTGGAGGCCTTCCCATTCATCAGTGTATTGCTGGCTAGTTTTCTCTGCAGTTTGATTGATAATGGCGATGAGGGCATCACCCCTTTGCATGCTCCAACTCAAATTCTGAGGAGAGAGGACCTCCCTACATTTTAAAGGAAGGATTAAAGTATCCCATCTCCTATTGCAAGCTTGCCAAACAACTCCAAAATTCTCCTGACTATAATTTTCAAAATCAATAATACACTGAAGAAAAATATGAGAAGTATGCACCCTCACCCCTGCCTAGTAGTATAATGATCTAAAGTTCTTCCACATGATGAAATTTGTGTGATGGGTTGGGCGAATGTAAAATACGATTGACTGAGCAGTGTTATTGAAACTATCTGTTTGCTGTCTCCAAGTTATCTGATTCCTTAATACAGACTGAAATGCTTTAATTTGAAAATCCCCCACAGATAGGTTGATCAAGAAATCAGGAACATTGGTTACTACCATGTTATGTAAATAAAATTCACAGAGCAAATTTTGAATTTTCGGGGGTGCTGTTCTTATAAACTGATAAAAAACTTGGTCCGTCAAGAATTTAGTGAGGGGTTCTAGAACATAATTGAAATAACTGCCAAGAATAAAATTGCTCTTGGACATACATGCTGTAGACTGAGGAGGGTTTCGTACATGACAGTAGTTTGATGGCTAAAGGACAAACAAAGTCTAAGATAGATGTTAACTTTTGTTTTTCCTCTTCCAAAGATTCTTTTTCCTTTTTTAATCTTTGATTTTCTTGCCGCAATTACATTTTCTGAAGGGACAACTTTTGGAAATTATCTAAGAGGGTGAGACCTATATCACGTTGTCGCTTTAGACAACTCACCTCATGCTGTAGGACATAAATCTCTCGAATTTTTTCTGCTGTCCTTTGTGTAAATTCAGCTTGTAATAAAAGGGTGGATTCTTCCATACCTTGTAACTACGATTTTAGCAGTGTTATCTCCTCCAGATAATTGCAAGAAGGCACCACTTGAGTGTTAAGAATTTTCGGGGTTACAGTGTGAATTTCCGTAGATGACGGAACAACAGATGATGGAGCGGCTGGGACACCCTCCGTATGTAGTTCCTCCCGAATGTGGGCGGTGTCATCAGGTAAGGAATCCGATTGGAAAAATCCTATCTGCAAACATGATCCAAGCTGCCAGGACCGTATTTTCATGGAGGAAGAAGGGGCCATGGGACACTTGCCTTTTGAATTAGAAATGGATGGAGGTGGCCCCTCAGGAATGTCAGCAGCCTCAGTTTGACTATATGAAGGGCCCGATGCAAGGGTAGACTGAGGTACATAAGAGATGCCATATTTTAGTTGCTTAGGCCTAGACCCTTCACCACCAACACGTCCCTAGAGTCTCTGCTTTGGGTGAAAGAAAACTTGATGTGAACACAACAGATGAATCAACCCTGGGTGCTTAAGCATGGACTTGCCTCCACTGAACCGGTGTTTCTGGCATACCTTAATGATAGACTCTGTGAGGTACTCTGGAAAATTGACCCAAAGGGCATGATTGTCATGTCCCTTTTTAAGGTGAATAAGCATTTTGAGTGCATCACCACCCAGAATAGAAGCCTGTCTATCACATATAAAATACCTATTGACCCATTTAGCAATCTCACCCCAGATTCCAGGCAAACTTTACCGCTTAACACCCTTCTGGACACCCAATGGAGTCAGGATGACCTCCGGGAGTGCCTCTCCTTCGTCGTGGAACTGAGCAATAAGACTTTGCAATGGGGCATTTTTCATAACCTTTAGACTGAAATTTGGAAGGCCAGACAGGTCAGAAATGACCTGATTGGTAATTTCAACTCTTTGTCCACCAACTTGTGAGCATGTGGACTCAAAATTGTTCAAGAACTCTTCCACAATGCTCTCATCCAAACCTTCAAACTGCCGAATGAAATATAACCATCCCAAATCATGAAATCCCTGTGAAAGAGTGGCATTTTGGAGAAAGGCATCAGGTGAAGTAGGTTCTAATGTCTTTCGCGGTCCCATGCTGAGCCAAAAAGTGAGAAATACACGACAGCGAGGAAAAACCAGAGCCGAGCGTCCCTTCCACTTCCTGTCTAATGTTTGATAAAACCAGTCATGACTGATGGGCATACCATAATGGAAAGAAGTGGTTGTAGAGCATTAAATTACAAATGACACCAAATTCCTTGGGTAGCGCAATCATCAAGTGTGGGTGACGGCAGAAAAATAGTGATGAGACTGGCCATCCGCGTGAGATTAAGATTTTTGTGGCGGAACATATCCCATGTTTAAGGAGCATGAACCACCTATCCTGACGTTGGAGAATGTGACACATCAAAGCATGCAGAGATTTATGAGGCATTACTCCTATTATGCCGTCATTCATAAATCTAGATTTGGAAGGAGATCCAAGATGACCATAGTAATCATTTGATGATGGCGTCATGATGACAAATGGATACATGGGGAAATGTTCACATAGAAATATCGTTAGCAGGTTAAGATGCACTTACCCATGCCATATTTAATCAGCCAATATCCTAGATTCCCATGCCCTACAATTTGGGATGAAACATGATTAGCGGCAGTAGAAACAATGAAAATTCCTACATTTATTGGAAATTACAATAGAAACCACTAACTAAGGGAAGAAGATCGAAGGAAGGATCATCTTCCTTTATTGAATTTGAAAAAGTCCATGTGTGAGAGGAAAAGAGCCTCCTTAACATGCATGTCCATTGTTAACAGAATGTCGTCGGTGAAGGTCTACTTATCCAGTGGTTGGTGATAAACTCGGAGCCTATGCCCATTCACCAAAAGAGTTCGTTTGTCTCCATCAATCAGTATTAATCGAACATAGCCATTATCAAATACTTGATGTACTTGATAGGGACCTAACCAACACGTACACAACTTTCCTTTAAACTGCTGATAGCAGGAATCAAAGAGTAAAACCCACTGTCCTTCATAAAATATCCTTTTTATAATGTGAGCATTATGCCAAGTTTTCTACTGATGCTGTAGAATTTTAGTCTGCTACTGTGCCTCCATCCACATTTCATCTAGTTCATTCAACTGCAAAACTCATTCATGCTATGCTTCATCCAACAATCCCAACCTCCAACGTTGGTCGCTAGGTGCGCAACTCAAACTCAACAGGTAATAGTGGCTTCTTCCCAAAGACCATTTTATAGGGAGAGAAACTAGTAGTTGTTTTCCAGTTCGTGTTATAGGCCCAGATGGCCTCAGGAATCTTTGGTACCTAATTCTTTCTGTCGGAATTAACCACCTTAGTTAGAATATTCTCGAGCTCTCGATTGGTTACCTCCACTTGACCATTAGATTAGGGGTGATATGGTGATGATTTCTGGTGCCTGATTCTGTAGATTCCTAGGAAAGCTTCAATCATATTTGAAACAAATTGAGTACCTTGATCAGATATAATGGCCCTTGGTGCTCCAAATCGCAGCAATATCTGGTTGTAGAGAAAATCAGCAACAACATCTTCATTGGCAGATGCCAATGCTTGAACTTCAGCCCTTTTGGTGACATATTCAGTGCATACCAAGAGATACTCCTTCCCGTAAGATGGAGGATCAAATGGTCCAACAAAATCAATACCCCATTTCTCAAATGGTCCTAGAACCAACTGAGGGTTAAGAGGAATTTCCATAGAAAGTGTAGGTTTTCCCATTCATTGGCATGCATCACACTGCCACACATACTTCTTGACAGTCTTATGGAGGGAAGGCCAATAGTACCCTACTCCAAGGATCTTGTGAATTGTTCGTTTTACTGAATAATGCCCACCACCTGGCTCATCATGACATGCTCGTAGTATGTCATATACCTCATCCTCTTGAACACACCTACGAAGAACCATGTCAGGAAAACATTTAAATAAGAATCAGTTACACCATTTATATGTTGCACTATTTCTAACCAATCTCCTTCTTTCTTTGTGAGTAAAAGAAGTAGGAAACTTCCTTATTGTTAAATAATTTTCTAGATCAACAAACCAGGGAGTCTTTGTGGAGATAGCAAACAAGTGTTCATCAGGAAATTGATCTTGGACTGCTTCCTCATCACTTGAAACATTTATTCTAGAAAGAATGTCAGCAAAAACGTTAGATTTCCCAGGCTTATCTATGATAGTGAGATTGAATTCTTGCAACAAGAGCAACCAGCGAATGAGCCTTCCGCCAACCATTGGTTTTTTCATCAAATATCGAATGTCAGATTGGTCAGTGTAAACAAATTTTTTATATCCAGTGATGTAATGATGAAATTTATTCAAAGCATATACCACAGCCAAAAAATCTTTTTATGTAGTAGTGTAATTCTTTTCCATAGGAGTCAGATTTTTGCTGATAAAATAAATTGCATACATATGATCTTCTGAGTCTTTTTGTCCAAGGATAGTGTCCATGGCTGTATTAGAAGCATTAGTGTGGATATGGAAAGGTTGTCCCTAATCAGGGCCACGTAAGATGGGGCCTATTGTCAGCTTCTCTTTGATATAATCAAATGCCTGTTGACACTGAGAAGACCATTCAAAAACACAATCTTTTGTTAGCAATGAAAACATTAGGGTGGAAATTTTTCTAAAATATTTTATGAATCGGCTGTAATAACTTGCATGGCTAAGGAAACTTTTGATTTCAGTCTGATTAGCTGGTGTAGGTAATTGGGTGATGACTGATATCTTCTTGGGATCCACCTTTATACCTTGGGCTGACACATGGTGACCTAAGACAATTCCTTGATCAACCATCATTAGACATTTTTCATGACTCAGAGATAGTTGGTGTTGTTCACATCGAATGAGTACCTTCTCAAGATTATTCAAAGATTCATCAAAAGTGGATCCATGGATAGTGAAATCATCCATATAAACCTCAAGACAATCGCTAGTAAGATCTGCAAAAATTGCCAGGACTGCCCGCTGAAATGTGGCAGGGGCATTACAACGCCCAAAAGGTAAGACTCTGTAAGCGAATGTACCCCAAGGGCACGTAAAAGTAGTATTATCCTGATCAGCAGGAGCAATAATAATTTGATTATACCCACTAAACCCATCCAAGAAAGAGAAATATTTCTTACCAACCAAGTTGTCCAGGACTTGGTCAATAAAAGGTAGGGGAAAATAATCTTTCTTGGTGGCTTTGTTAAGTTCCCTGTAATAAACACATATTCATCATTTACCATTATTTTTGGGAAAAATAACTAATGGGGATACCCACTGACTATCAGATATAGGATAAATGAAACCTACCTTTATAAGCTTTTCAATCTCAGTTTTGACTATATCTCTCAATGCTGGATTGATTCTTCGTTGCGGCTCCCTCATAGGTTTGACGTCATCGGTGTAAATATGATGAGTATAGATGCTAGGATGAATTCCTTTCATATCAGTGTAATCCCAAGAAAAATAATGAGAATGTTTCTTCAGAATCTTGATTGACCTCCAAGTCACCTCCTATAGTCAGCTTTCTACCCATACTGACAAGCACCTGCTTAGTATCATCCGCAAGAGAAAGCTTTGTACTAGTGATAAAATAATTTAATGGGAAAACATGGGGCTGGAGCATGTGTAGGATGGATACGTTATCAAAAGACAAAACCTTAGTTAAAGGACAATAGAAATCAGGAACTAGATGTTCAGAATTATAAGCATAGAGTTTCCTACTAGAATCAGCAGAGGTAATGTCCTCTGCCGATATTCTAAATTCCGTAGAAGTAGTACTGATTTCTGTAGTTGCAGAGTCCTTATAATCAGTCAGCACATAAGACTCTGTAGCCTCCGTCATATGATTATGTATTGTAATAGTGGCCAGAAAAGAAGAATTCAAAGAGTTAGCATCCAAAGAATCCACCCATACCTAGCCACAATTGTTCGTATAAGGCTGGGAAGGAGGATATAACAAAATGTGTTTAGATTTCTACCCATTTAGAATTGTCATGTTGCTTGATCTACAGTTAATGTAAGCAGCAACTGTAGCCAGCCAAGGTCTCCCCAAGATGACTGGATATCCCAACTTCTGAGCTTTAGGCTGCAAAATCATGAAATCAACTGGGTACTCCCATGATTCAATAGTGACCATTATATCTTCAACCACACCATCAGGTACAACAATGGATTGATCTGCTAACTGCAGAACAGTGTTGGTTGGTTGAAGTCCTGTCAAGGATAGTTGGTTAAAAATTTCTATTGTGATGGCATTAATAGTATCACAAGGATCCACCAAAACATTAGAGATTGACTAGGTGTTTATACAAATAGTAATGATAGGGCTCCCAGGATCCCCATATTTTGGTGAGATGAGGGTGCTAGCAACTAAATCAGCCAAATTTCCTTCGACTCTGACAGTCTTTGGGTATTTCTTTTTTCTTCCCGGCGTATTTATACATTCGTGTCTAATGGTTTGATTTAGTTCGGGGATTTCCCTTATTGCACGTAGTAGTGGAACCTCAATATGTACTTTTTTAAATTCCTGAACTAGTTCTATTTCATCTACAATCCGAGTGTCCTGTAATCACTCAGGAAAAGGAGCTGTAGTCGGTGTGGGTATTTGATCATCATGTTTATCTGGGAGTGGTAAATAACTAGTGTTACCCTCAAGTTTTTCTTCCTTATTGGCATCATCAGGAAGTTCTGTGATAACAACAGGAGGGTTCAATAGTTTGCTAGATCGTAATCGTAAATTTCTAATAGTGTTAACCTGCATGGTGTTACCCACATTTGTGTCATCAATCGAAGCTATCTGTTGATTTTTAGGATTTGCCACTAGCTGAGATGGAAGTTGTGTTTGTGTTGCTTGCCCTTGATTTTTGTAGGCTTGAGGTGGAGGCATTAAAGCTTGTTGTGGCTGCTAGAACCTATGTTGTTGATTATTGTTTTGTGGTGGTGTCTAGGACTGATTTTGGCTAAAATTTTGTTGAGGACCCCACTGCTGATTTTTCCAAGGACTGGCTGTGGGTGGTGGAGCCCAGCCCAGCTGAGTGTAGGGATTTTTCCAAGGTGGTGGATATGGATAAGTCATCCAGTTTGAGTTTTCCCACTCAGGTTGTCCCCAAGAAGACTGAGAGGCCTGATTTGACCATGGCATTTTCTAGGGATTCTGAGTTGGTCTAGATGGGAATCCACCTTGATTGTTTGGTCTTTGGAAAAAATTTAATTTAGCACTTGTTTGAGAGATTGCATTCAAACCTCCCTTCAATTGTGGTAAAAGTGTGCAATGTTTAGTGTCATGGTTAGTTACTTCGCAGATTAAGAACATATCTATGACATCCAAAGGACATTCTCTCAAGGGGTGTCTCTTCTGACATTTAGGGCAATACATGTCCAATGGTTCTTTAATAGGGGTGGCTTTTTCCTTGAGTCCATCTATTATGGATTTTAATTGCAAAAAAATGTCTATTTTCATGTTGGCCATCTCTTCTAGAAGTTCAGAGGTACCCAAAGACTTGGATGTTGGTTTCCTTCTTATTCCTCCACGTGTTCTAGAATATAATCTGCATAGCTCAGTAATTTGTTCTATGGTAATCTTATGCACATCTCCTCCTCCCATGAGGTGGAGAGAATCCTTGGTTTCCTCATCCAGTCCTTTCAGAAAGACTATTTTAGTGATGTCTACATGTAACTCATACCCACTGTGTTTATGGAGAAAGAGGAATCTATCCAGATAATCTTCTAGATTCTCATCTTCCTTTTTCCATATTTGAAAGAACTCCTCCCTCCTATCCCTTCCTCTACAATAGTCTTGGTATTTATCCAGGAAGGTTTTTTCCATGGCTTCCTAGGAATTAATGGAGTTAGATGGTAACCCCATAAACCATCTCATAGCAGAATCCTTTATAGTGGAGGGAAATAATTTGAGTTTTTGATTATCAGTTCGGTAATCATATGTTTGGCATAGGATTTCAAATTCAAACAGAAACTGATCAGGGTCTTCTTTGGTCATTCCTCAAAATAGGGGGAGGATGGATGGTGAGATGTTTTTCATGGGTGCATCCTCATCTTCATCAAGGACAATGGGGTATGTAAATGTTCGTCCCAAAGGTTGTTCTTCAGCATTCCTAAGATCCCCCATTGCAGAATGATGTGAAGAGGATACAGAATGCTCAGAAAAGGTTCTAGGCATTTAATTGGAATATGTATCACTCTTAGTGTTTCTCCCTTGCAAAGTGTCTAAAGAGATTTGTTGAATATTGCATGCTATAAATCTCCCTTGGTTATCTCGTGACCTATGCATCCAGGTTGGTTGGTTTAAATCAAGGTCTGGGAGAACTACTGGTTTCCTATATGGACTCTATTAACACCCATAACATATGGAATAAAATAATGGAGCTTAAGGTTATGTGTGAGTCCCAAGAAATGGCGCCAAAAATGATGGGTTGTTGTATTCTTCCAATAATTTAACTGACGTAATCTTTGTCAATGTCATTCTAAACCAGGGCTATGTCCAAGGCAATATGCAATAGAGTCTAGAAGAACCAGTTATAAATTGAGTTTGTTGGGGGGTTGCTTAGCTTGATGGTTATTCTACGGAAGTGCAGTTAAAATCTACGGAAATTAAATACAAGTCTACGGAATTCAAATTTTTGCAATAAAATGTAGTTTAACAACTAATCTTCTACTGTAAAGTAAAATACACACAAACTTATTCTTAACAATTTAAACCATAACTGAATAATCTGGAATTCAACAGAAAGCAAGAATGTTTGTGAGCTAAATTTGCATGGCCAAAGCATCTACTTAAAATTGAAAGCAATAATGGAGAAAATAGAGATAGTTAATCAAAGCATGCATGTAAAACTCATCAAATGACAACTATAGTAAAAATAATCGAAGGAATGTATACATGTAAAACACAGAGTAACCTAGTATCTCCTTGGTTGAGTGGGCCCTTGCTCTTCCTCGGGATAGAGTGATCAACAACTTTTGATTCTCAAAATTCTGTAGATTTCATTAACTTCCAAAATGAGTTCATAACATATCAAAAACAAATCAAGAACAGAATAGTATGCAGATAATTTTCTTTGATCAAAAAAGTGGTCCTCAAGTTCTGAAGAAAAATTCTTCATATAGATAATGTTCGTTACAAGATCCACCATATAAGGTGGCATTAAACACTATTTCATCAAATATCAATTGAAACTCTTAGATTCCTACGGGCCATTAGAGTCAAGCCCAAACTAATAGGTCAACTCGGAAACAGTCTTCAACCACATGCATTGAACTCGGGCAACTTATCCACCAGTAACCTCCATCATTCCTATACACATCATCATATTTGATCTCATAAAACAGTTAGTAGGAGGTCATGTGATAAAAGGATTTTATAAATAATAGCAACGAAAAATGCATCAATCTACTAAGACATGACTATAAAAAACATCCCCATATACAAATAAGTCATATCACGAAGAGCATTTCCGGTCTAAAGAAGTGATATTAATGATCCAATCTATGCACTCATCATTCCCCCTGACTTTACCTATTGCATGTCCCAATGCAACTCATCTGCATCCTGCTCGCCTTCCAAGTTGTTCAGCCATGTCAAACAAAGAAAATACAAAGTTTTTCTTCTTCTTCACAATGGCTCTTGATATTCTAAAAATCTCTCCCTTTGGAATGCACACACATCCATTATTTATAATAGAGAGAGTAGAGAGAAAATAGGATAAATCCTACAAAATAGTCTTTTAACGAGATTCCTATTTTTCTTGACTCTCACGTAGGAGAACAAGTCAAAATTTGCTTCCTATGTGACGAAAAGAAAATGAAAAATACATGACAATTTCTTAATAGAAATGACATGAAACATTATGCTTATTTTACTTTGTCATCCTTGTCTTCTTCTAGCCAAGCCTACTTATGTCAAAATTCTTGGAACTTCCGGATTATGCCCTACATCTCATCTTCATTTGGCACACTAGAATAATCACTTAGGACCTCACAAGTTTCCTGAGTGTCACTTGCGTTACTAGGAAGTTTCTTCAATTTCTTGTTGAGTTTCCTTAATGATTCGAAAATGTTATCGATCCTTATGAACCTATCGATGGTTGTCAGATCAAAGACATAAGCTGGTTTGTGCTGAATTAAATCTTGAATTTATTTATAGAGATCGTCGGCAGGTAGAATATTCGAGATTTCATCCAACACCTTAGTGAAGATCTTGGAAATCTCATCTTCTATGTCATTGGTGGCATCAACAAACCGATCTCTAGATTCCCTCAACTTGTTGAAAGCTTCACTGAGAATATTTATCCTGAATTTGATGGCTTTGACTAGCTGGAAATGCTTATCCCCATGTGGAATGATTCCTTCTTCCATTAAGATCTAGGATGGAACCTGTTTCAGTGCATTGAGAGCTTCTAAAGTTAATTCAAGGTTCCCGAATTCCTGTGAAAATTCATCAGCCATTTTTTCACCATCCTTCTTTATTTCCTTTAAGGATTTATAAACCCCCACTGTGTCATCTATGACCTCTCTTCGTTGTAGGAGTATCCTCTTTATCCATTCTTCAACCATTCTCCCCTTCTCGTTGATCTTTTCAATCATAGGCATTGATGAGAAATCAAACCTAATAGGAGTAGGGGTAGAAGATGATGATGTTGACTAAGAAGGATTTTAAAGCTTGAGCAATACCTCCATCAACGATTCAACTTTCTTCTTTAGTGCATCCCTGCTTACATTTGTTTCCTTCAGCTTTTAACAAAGCACATTCATGACATCCTGCGCATCCTGTTGTGCTCCTTCTGTTGTTACTTTTCCTAGATCAACACTTGTAATCTGATAATCAGTCACCGCTATATCCTCCATAGTTTTTTTGGCTGCAGGAGTAGCAATATCTAAAATTTATGCCTTGAGGCATCCACTGAAACCCTTGAAACCATTTTGGGTTTCTTGGAAAATTTGGCAGGAGAAACCTTGAGTGAACTGAAGTCAAAGGCTGGTAGGGGAACTACCACCTTCCTCTTCCTTGGTGTCTGATCAATAACCATTAAGGTACAGTGGAAGAAGTTGCTCCTATTGGAGGTTTTATGGTTGTATCTGCAGCTGGAGGAAGATTTACTTGTGGAGTCGTGATGAATGCAAGTGTGGTGACTATGGGAATAGACTCGGGGAACGAAGGTGCGGAAGGAGGAGGAATTTTTATAGTCATCTTAGGTCTAGTAGAGAGAGGTGAAAGGTCAGAGAAGATGCTGGCCATGACTGAAGAGAGTGGCATCGAAATATGAGATGAGGAAGATTGGGAGAGAGGAGGTAAAGAGTCTAAAGCCAAATCTTGAGAAGCAAGAGAAAGACTTACCTCCAATGAGCAATCATCAAAAGGAGAAACAAGAGGTTGACCTACTTCTTCTTCTGAAGGGAGTTTTCCTTGTTTTGGTGGAGGAGGTGAATCAATTACTTTAACTATTTTTGAAGGAATGGAAGATGATGTGGCTCCTTGCATTTCTTGCCTTCTGACAAACTTACATTTTATTTGCCTCTTTGTAGGGATTTTATCCTCTTCTCTCTCTGCTTTGGAGGGTCCCACTTCTAGAGTATCTATTTTTGAAAATATCTTTTCCTTACAACTCATTCCCCAAGAAATGAGCCATTTCTTGGTATAAAAAACAGTCTGAGCAACTCTTTCAGTGATAGACCAATCAATGGCTAGGAATCTGAGTTGGTCTCCATGGTGTCTAGAACACTTTCATTTTCCATGGTGCCTTCAGGGATATCATCCAGATCTAACGTATGAATTTCTTCAAGGGTCAGTATGTTGTTGTCTTTTCTTTGGATGACAACTTCATCCCGAAGATCAACCCAGATATCTTCTACATGGGGGGCATGCAGATACAAGGTTCCATATGACTTGAGAAATCCTCGGATGTCAAATCCCTCCCTAATCTTCATATGTTTCTTCAATTTGTCTTGAAGCTCATGCACCACGTTCTTGTCCTTAACCATGGTAGAACATGTATACGTTCCAATGGAAATGGGCAAGGAGATGGTGGCTTTGTGCCTGTTTTGTTGGAATTTGTGAAAATCCAACAATTGTCTGACCAAATCCATAAGAATCAATTTGTCACTTGGGAACCTGGGAAAATAGAAAGGATTACCGTGGAACCTTACCACCCAAAGATAAGTAAACTTCTTGAATTGCAAGAAAATACAACCCTATTTTGACACTTTGGCCCATGCTTCATCAGAAACCCTTCTCTTCCTCAGATCAGGATCCAATCTACAAATGTTTTCGTAGAAGAAGGTGTCATTCACTTTTCTATATTGGTCTTCAGACCCTTTTATTGTTAGATTTGGGAAGAAACGATATATGTGTTCATTTCTTGGTTTCCCTTTACATCTAGCCCTGGATAGTTTCTCATGCCTACTACCGTATAGGTGACGTATGACATCATATAGAAATTTCTGGTAGACAAGACCATTTTCATTTGGGAGTCTATCTCATCACTTATTAGGCTACCCCAATCAATCCCTTGGTTATTATTCTTTATGAAGACCATGAACTAGTAAATCCACCCTTGGAATTCTTTTGAATTTGGGAGTCCAAATAACCAGCTCAGTAGGGTGATGATATCGCTGAATTTAAGAACAAAATAATTCCTAGGGACCGACTTAGGAAACCTAGAAACAACTCGCTTATCATTGGTTAAGAACTTCTTATTTACGTGCTTGATATAGTCTTGCTGATCTTTTTCCTAGGCCTTTTGTGCTGATTTAAGGTATAAATCAACATATTCTGTAAAGTTGGGAAACTTTAGGAGTTGATCAAAGTAATCTCTGTCCAATTTCACTATAGACTCCCCTGTTTGATTTCTTACTGAGTGGGAGGTTGAGTCATAGTGGGAAGCACAAGCCAAGATGAATTAGGGGAATTGAGCTGATATTTAAAATCCTATTGCAAGAGGGAGACCGTTTCCAACTATTGACTTCATCCTTGAATCTTGAGAAGAATCCTCAATTCTTTTGCAGAAGTCTTCTATATCTATATTTCCAATCTCTATGTCCCGGATGTCATAATTGCAGCTTATATAAGAAGAAGAGTCCATATTTTGATACTTATACTTCATTTTTCTTGACTTATCTGAATTATCCTTAGATTGGCCAGGGTCCGACATGAGGAGCCTTGAAAATGCCTTGATGAATTCTGGAAGAGAAATTGGGTGTGAAAGGTTGTTGGACAAGTGCACAGACCCACCACACCTTTCGGATTTTGAAACTTACAAAACACCTTTGGAAACTTGAAAGAATGGATTGTATGTTGGAAATTAGGCAATGTCAAACACCAACAGAAACCCAAAACACTTGTGGAGTTTGGAGGATGTCGAGCACCTTGAGAAACCTGAAACACTAGCGGGTTGTATGTCAGAAGTTAGGGCATGTTACACATCAATGACAACCCAAAACACTACGGAAGTAGGAGGATGTTGAGCAGGTGGACGATCCTTACACATGGAGGAACTTGATAGGTGTCGAGAACCCTACAAAACCAAACATAAGGTGGAATAAATGAGATGTACAACACCCTAAAAAACCTGAAATCAATATATCAGGTTTTTGACATGTCATAATATGAGAATTTGCTGCCTTTTTCACTTATTGATTTTTAGATTCTTTTGAAATATACAACTTATGTAAAAATAAGTAAAAAAACAAGGAGTGAATTTCAAACAAGAACCCTACTAGGAGAAAGAAAAGAACCAAGGAAAAAGACCCAAAACCCTAAACAAGTAATGAGGGAAAAAATGGAGTGGAAACCCCAAAAAAAACACCTCACAAATAACCCAAAAAGATTTAAAACATAAAGAAGAGAAGAATACCTTCAACAAGTTCGAAAAATGATCAAAGACGGATGACAAAATCGATCGAGAAGCTCAATTGGGTCTGGAGGTGGAAGAAGCATACACAGAAATCCAACGTAGCAAAAATTTACTAGGTAATAAATGACGTGGAAAACCAACTATTTATAATACCCTAACATTAATTACACCTCACTTGACACTTGTGCCAACTACCAGACAACTGAACATTAATGACATGTCTCATGCTTGGAGCTTTCAAAAACCTGATACAAAGGGTTTGGTTTAATTCAGGTTTCGGGTTTTGGAAAACATGAAGCATGATGCATGAGATGTTGAGATGCTTCTAAGTCCCGAAATCCCGACACAAAGGCTTCATTTAGGTTTCGGGTTTCGGGAAAAAATGACATAAAACATGCATTGGATAAAGAATGTTCTGATGCTTGGGAGTTCTAAAAACCTAATACACTTCTAAGACAATCAGGTTTCAGGTTTTAGGGAACATCAGACATGTAACATGCAAAAAATGTACTTTCATGCAATGAAAACCTAAAAACTTGAAAATCTCCTTCAAAGAGGAATTTTAAGAGATATTTCCAAAAAATTTCTATGGTTATCCCATTTTTAGCTGGAATCACTAAAACGAGATAATAGCTAGCTCCAGTTGGGGACTTTCTTTGAAACCTCAAAGGAAGAGAACTCATGTATAAAAAAGCTTTATCCATTGGGCTACGGAGTAAGAAGAAGATAAATAAAAAAACAAACAAAAAAACACATATAGAAATAAAGCAAACACACAATAGGAAATAAATTATAATACAGTGCAAGAGAGCATCTTGCATTACTGATGGAACAAT